>CM057759.1:7500000-8750000 GCA_030064425.1 Trapa bicornis
TTGAGCTTGTAGATCGATACGGTTTAAAATTCAAAACTGATTGGTTCTTTCCCTAGTTTTCTCATTATCAAAGGACGGGGTTTAAAACTCTCCCCTCCTTTTAAGGGTTTTGTCCCGATAATAGCTACACGTTAAATAATTAAGGGTAACTATCCCTCATCATAGACTCAGTTTCCCATATCTCTTCCTGCACGGGTCTGTTCTACCACAACACCTTGACCATAAGAATTTTCTTATTGCTCAAATTCTTGTCTCTCCAGTCGATGATTCGTACTGGCTCTACCTATAGGTCAAGTTCTCTTCTAGTTCTATTGGAGGTCAGTCCAATATATGACTAGGATCAAGCTGATATTTCTAAAGTACTGAGCTATGGAATATATCATGTATTCTCTACAAGTCAGGAGATAGTTCCAATTTATAAGATACCGGTCCTATCATTTTAATGATGTGATATAGACCAATATACCTTGGTTTCAACTTTCCTCTTTGCTGGAACCTAAGTATTCCTCTCCAAGGGGACACTTTGAGGAACACTTGATCCCCTAAATCGAACTCCAAATCTTTACTTCGATTGTCCGCATAACTCCTTTGCCTGTCTTGAGCAGTCTTAAGACGACTCCTTATTAATTTTTTTATCTTCTTAGTGGCATCCTCAATTAATTCTCCCCTTTCTATTTTCCTTTTTCCCACTTCTTCCCAAAATAGAGGGGCATGGCATGGTCATCCATAAAGAGCTTCATAGGGAGCCATCTGAATACTAGTCTGATAACTATTGATGTAAGCGAATTCCATCAAACACAAGTATTCCTCCCAGTTTTCATTCATGGTGAGTACGCATGCTCTCAGCATGTCTTCTAAGGTTTGGATGGTTCGCTCTGATTGACCATCTTTCTGATGGTGAAATGTCGTGCTCATATGAAGCTTAGTCTCCATGGCATTTTGTAAACTTGGCCAAAACCTAGAGGTAAATCTCGGATCTCTATCCGATACCATACTCACCGAAACACCATGGAGTCTTATGATTTCCTTCATGTATAGAATGGCCAGTTGTTCTACCGTGTCCGTCACTTTTATAGGAAGGAAATGTGCTGATTTGGTCAATCTATCCACTACGACCCAAATCACATCTCGACCCTTTCTGGTCACCGATAAGCCCGTGACAAAGTCCATGGTGATGTGCTCCCATTTCTACTCTGGAATTGGTAAAGGTTGTAGTAGTCCTAACGGTTTCTGATGCTCTGCTTTTATCCGTTGACATGACAAACATCGGGTTACATATTTCGCAATATCCCGCTTCATACCCTTCTACCAATATCATTGTTTGAGGGTGCAGTACATCTTAGTACCGCCCGGATGCATAGCATACACCGAATCATGTGCCTCTTCCAGAATTAGTCTTTTCGACTCCTTATCTTAAGGCACACATATCCTTACCCTTATAGGTTAATATTCCATCACTTTGCATGTCGTAGTTTGGTTTCCTTCCTCTGTTAACTGAATCCAAATAGAATTGGGGTCCTTTATCAATCTTTTGTTGAGCCTTAATATGCTCGATTAGTTGGGTCTTACCGCTGTCATAGCCACCAAGCATTTTCCTACATGTTTTCCCTCAGATCAGCCTCTATCCTTTCCAATTGTTGTAACAAAGGGTATGTAACTTGTCTTTACTTGTGTCGTCTCAGTTTGATACTTATGATTTAAAGCATCTACTATCACGTTAGCCTTTCTAGGTGGTATTCTATTGCAAGATCATAATCTTTCACCAATTTCAGTCAACTCTCCTGACTGAGGTTTAATTCCTTTTTGAATTTGGAAGTACTTAAAGCTCTTGTGATCTGTGTATATCCCGCACTTAATCCCGTAAAGGTAGGAGCGCCATATTCTTAGGGCAACACTATGGCAATAATTTCTAAGTCATGAGTCGAGAAATCTCTTTCATGTATCTTCAGTTGTCGCAAGGCATATGTGATAACCTTCCCTTGTTGCCTTAGGACACATCTAAGCCCTTGTCCAGAGGCATCACTATAGACTGTGTACTCTCCTACATTCAGGTCAGGTAAGGAGAGTACTGGTGTGGTTGTTAGTCAAGTCTTTAACTCTTGAAAAGACTTCTCATAGTTCTCATCCCATTTATACTCAACTCCCTTCCTGGTGAGTCGAGTTAGAGGAGCTGCTATTTTAGAAAAATCTTGTACAACCCGTCTATAGTATCCTGCCAATCCTAAGAAACTCCTTATTTCTGTAGGACCCCGTGGAACCTTCCAATCTGATATGGCTTCCACCTTACCTGGGTCTACTTTAACTCCGTCCTTGGATACGACGTGTCCTAAGAATCCTACCTCTTGCAGCCAGAACTCGCATTTGGAAAACTTTGCATATAATTTGTTTTCATTCAATATTTCCAATGTAGTTGCCAAATGCTCTTCATATTCCAACTTGGTTCATGAGTATATGAGGATGTCATCTATGAATACTATCACAAACCTGTCCAAATGAGGTTGGAATATGCGATTTATTAAGTCCATGAAAGCTGCAGGGGCATTCATCAATCCAAACAGCATCACATTGAACTCATAATGTCCATCTCTAGATCGGAACACCGTCTTAGGGATGTCCTCCTCCCAAATCTTGAGTTGGTGATAACCCGACCGAAGATCTATTTTGGAGAAGTAAGCTGCTCCCTTTAATTGGTCAAACAAATCGTCTATCCTTGGAAGTGGGTATCAATTTTTTATGGTGATTTGGTTTAACTTTCTATAGTCAATACACAGTCTCATGCTTCCATCCTTTTTCTTTACGAATAGAACGGGAGCACCCCATGAAGACAAACTTGGATGTATGAAATCCTTTTCTAATAATTCGTTTAGTTGTTCCTTTAATTCTTTTAGTTTTTTTGGACCCATGTTATATGGGGCATGAGATATGGGGTTTGTTCCTGGGGTTATTTCTATGGTGAACTCCACTTGGCGACTTGGAGGTAGTCCGGGTAGCTCTTCTAGAAAAATCACTGGAAAATGTCTGACTACTGAAATGTCTTCTAGTTTCTTTTCTTCAGAATCTTCATTCACAATCATGGCCAGAAAAATTGTACATCTTTTTTGTATCATCTTTTAAGCTTTCAGGTGAGACACCAATTGTACTTTACTTTCCTTTTTATCTCCCTGGAACTTTAATCCCTTAGTTTCAGAAGTATGGAAAGTTATAGTCTTCCTTCTACATTCCATCCTTGCTTGATGATTACTCAGCCAGTCCATCCCCAGAATTACTTCAACCTCCCTTAGCGGTAATGGAATCAAGTCAGCTTATATTCTTGTGGTTCTTTTTTGGGATGTTATACTTCCTCCCGAGTTTTGTCAAAACTTCTTGATCTCTTGAAAGTTATGTACTCTTGGATGATTGCTCCTCCAACTTCCTTTTCCTTTCCTTAGGATCTCTACCAAATGAATTTTTCCATATCGTTTTTTTTCTAGTCTTAAGGGTTGAGTTTAACTATCCATAACCCATTCTTTCTTAGGGGGATTTCTTCCCATTTACTTAAACTTTTATACACTTAGATTTTCTTCAGGAACTCAAGGTTTTAATAAACTTCTAATTTATCCAGGAAATATTTTCTTGCCAAACATTTTGCTTATTACATGAATTCCCTACCCCCTAATCCCTTGGGGCAATAGGACTAGAGTTAACCCTAGAACGATTATGGGACTCTTGATCAGAAAGCTTTGAGGAATTGATTGGGATCCATCCGTGCTCCTCAATAGGACGAATTTCATGTATGGCCTCCAACCCGTATCGCCTTAGTACTTCCGTCTCACACTCATAAGTCCATTTCATCCATCAAGACGGATTAAAGTCAAGTTGAGTGGGTGGAGGTACTTGGTGGACCTTCATGAAGGTGGCATAAGCATCCCAATAATTATCCCAGGCCTCCTTCTTGGTGGGGTTCCTCTTCTGTTGTTGTGGTATTGGAGGAGGGGTTGGACTTCTAGGAGGTGATGATGGTTCCTCTTGTATGGGAGGAGGGTATATGATGTCTTCTAGTTCCAGTAAGGCTCCAACTAGTTTCCAGTAATCCTCCACCATATCCTTGGGTACTCATTTTTCGCCCCTTAGAAACCTTTGGACGGCTTCCTCCCTTGGTTTGGATGTCTTTTTCACGCTTATAGGAGGAGGACTAGATTTCTTTGCGAATTTCCTAGGGATTCTCCTTCCTACATGATAATTTAGGATTGGGTTAATATCAGGGCATAATATTGATAATATTTCAAGGGAACTTGGCTCTGATACCACTCTAGTTGTCATGCCCCAACCTGGTTTGTTTGGATTCACGTGAACAACCCACCGCTCTCTCGGTTCAAGAGGAGTTTCCTCTGACGTTAAATCGAGATGAGCTAGGCGTAATTTCAACCTTGTTCCCTAGAAGACATATATCCAATAAAATGCAAGCTTAAGGAAATATAAGCATACCTGACAGAGGGTAAGTCTCGTTATTATTCTTAGTTATTTTTCCTTTTCCTGAAAAAGGGATAGAAAAGAGGGGGTGAGTATGACTACTCAGGGAATGGATTTTTCAAGAAAATATTTTTAAGGAAAAGAATGTATTAGAGTGTACCAGACACCTTTCCTTCAAAAATTATTTCATTTAAAAATCTCAGATTTTATCACCATTTCCTTATTTAATCCCAGTGTGTCATCACCCAACACACAACTTCATCATGAACGTCAAACACACATTTGCAGGCCAACACGACCACTGAACCCACTTGTGGCTTCAGAGCGACTTTACCGACCACCTATATAGAAGTACGTTCACTTCTATCCTGAGAATGAGTGGATGTACATGACATCTGACCCTCAATCCCAAAATCATTTTTTTGTGCCCATATGAGGACAAAGAACTCATCTCGTCCCCACTCTAGTCTCATCGCTTAGTGCTACTCCAAATTTCGCACGGTCACATGGTACAACAAACTGTCCTTATACTCACTGGATCATCAAGGGCCCATAGGACGCATCACTACCCCTCATGGGTGTCTTGAAGGTCTCGTACTCATAGTGCATGCACAAACAAAATTTTCTTAACATGCCATGTAATATGTGGTGCTATTAGTCACACGGCCCAGACCATAAGCTCAACCTGCAGCTGTTTGTCTTGAGTGATCTGGAGACCGGTCATGTCGCACTACTGCTAGTTGACCGAGTATGTTGGTTCTGTCTTGGTACTATGACCAAACAATTCATTTATTAAAGTTTTATGGCACATATCTCATGTTTGTTTACGAGCTCTTACTCATGCCCACTAGCCTATGGCCCACTATTTGAGATTTTTAAAACCGGGTATAATAGCCCCAAGTTTCAAAACCGAGGCCCCCAGCCTATAAGAGCTATTCGAGCTCCTGTCAAGAAGGTCTCCCAAATAGTTTAAACATCTCGATTCATTATCTCTCAGCCTAATAGCCTTCATTCATTACAAATGAATGAGAAAAACCAAACTTTTATTTAATTGCAATTATGTCCCTAAAGTTATTTTTCTTTAACTTTAAGTCCCTAAATGCCGATTTTTCCTTAAATTGAGACCCAAAAATTTTAAAATTCCCCTTGGGACTTCAATTTATTCAATTTCACAAAAAAAAATGGGCTTAATTTCCCAAATATCCAATTTGGTCCCCAACTTATCCAAAATTACCATTTTGCCCTTCCTTTACAAAAATGGTAAATTTTACCCCAAAAATTCTAAATTTACTCAATTGGTCCTCTAACTTTTTTATTATGCCCAATTGACCCTCAATTTTAGGGAATTGCATTTCGGTCTATCGAATTTTTCAAAATCCCCAATTTCCCCAATTTTTCCCCCAATTTCAACTTTATAACACAGTCGAGTTTGATTTCATCAAATTGACCGATCAAACACCTCTAATTGTTGAAATTGAAGTTGAAACTGAGTTTCTCCATGTTCATACAATTCCATAGAACTTTGAATCGCGAGTTCTAACACCTGATTGAGCTCAAATGGAGCTTCGCCAGAAAATAAAATATAGAGAGAGAAAGCTTCGATTACTCACCGGTAAGGGCACGATGGTCTGAGCTTTCTATCTGGGTAGGTAGCTCTCCCCTGGAGGTTCTTCCTAGGATCAAGAATGACATCAATTGATGTCGAATTCGATTAGAATTTTGTCATTGAAATTTGGCCGACTCTCTCTCTAACACCGATCAGAAATTGCAAAGGGGAGGCGAATTGGCTTACCTTTCTGTCCTAATTCGGCCATGGAAGGGTTGAGGAAATGTCGGGAGGGCTTGGTTTGGCCTGAGGAGGGCTCGAATTGGCCGATTTTAACTCGGCCAAAACATGGCAGCTTCGATCCGTCGGAGCTGCTTCACTGTTCGATCACGTCGGTGCTTCTCCAGCGAGTCTTGGAACGAATGGATGCCACCACTGTGTAGCTAACTTCTCCTCAGTTCTAAGAACCCGAGCTCGCCCTCTTTAGCTCAGAAATGTCCCTATATCAGAGCTCTGATTCGAGCTTCACTGAAAAACTAAGCAACTGGCAGAGAGTGAGTTTTTTAGGTGTGGAGAAGATGAATGGGGAGGGGGTCTTTATATAGGAAGCTCAGGGACTTCTTGGTCATCCGATTAGCACCTTTATGATAGGCATTGATGGCCAGAGACGTTTCCTATTCGTCGGCGCTTCTTCAATTTTCCGGCGAGTGAACAGTTTTATCATGTGAAGGAAGAAGATGACACTGTTCTAAACCGGGTTCAAAATTTAAACCATTCGGTTCACCCCTCATTCAATCGAGTTTTTTAAATCTAAAAATTTCAAAATTCATCTAAATTTATTTTCTATCCAATGGTGGCCTCAAATCTCAAATTTGAATTATTTAAGCCACCTAGAAAAATAAATTTAGAATTCAGTTCAATAGTGGTTCAAACCGGTCCAAACTGGTTCAAATCCGATTCACCTGAACTGGTTTTTTTTTCATCCTCAATTCCTTCACAAGTCCATTTCCATGTCTTTTGTGACTCCTTAGGTCATTTAGAGTCCATAAAATTTCTGGTTTACCATCTCTTTATCGATTCTGGTTCATAAATCGGTGCAATCCAGTTCACCCAAACCGATCTGGTTTTTTTTCTCTCCCACTTTGTTCTAATGTTCCTTCCCAGGGTTTATAAATCTCTTCGGATTACAAGGTGTCCATAAATTTCTTGGTTGACCCATTCTCTATCGGTTCTGGTTCACAAATCAACTCTGTTCATAAACCGGTTCTATCTGGTTCGAGCTCGGTTCTCGTGAACCGATCAAGTTTTTCTTCTCCATTTCACCCTAAGGTTCTTTTCCAAGATTTATGAACCATTTTAAGTCACATGAAAGATGAAAATTCTCAATTTTCCCATTTTCTATTAATTGAGCTTGTAGACCGATTCGGTTTAAAATTCAAAATTGACCGGTTCTTTCCCTAGTTTTCTCATTATCAAAGGACGGGGTTTATAAAACTGGTCTGGTTTTAATCTCTCACTTTGTCCTAAGGTTCTTTTCCAAGGTTTATGAACCATTTTTAGTTACTTGGTAGTTGTAAATTCCCCAATTTTCCTGTTTCCAGATAATCGTGTTTGTAGACCGACTCGATTTTAAATTTAAAAATGGCTGGTTCTTTTCCCAGTTTTTCTTATTATCAAAGGACAGGGTTTACATTTCTGTTGTTCAACTTTAATCTGCTGATAGGACAAGCATCGGGCTACATATTCCACAATTTCCCTCTTCATTCCCTTCCACTAATGCCCATCTTGGTACTGCCTGGATGTATTGCATACACCGAATCGTGTGCCTCTTCTAAAATTAACCTCTTCAACTCCTTATCTTGAGGCACACATACCCTACCCTTGTAGGTTAGCACTCCATCACCTCGCAGGTCATAGTCCGGTTTTGTTTCTCTATTAACCGGATCCAAATAAGATTGGAGTTCCTTATCCACCTTTTGTTGAGCCTTAATTTGCTCAGTTAGACTGGACCTCACCACCACATTGGCCAACAAGCACTTCTCCTACTTGTCCATCCTCAAGTCTACCTCCATTCTTCCCAGCTACTACAACAAGGGTATGTAGCTCGTCTTTATTTGTGCTGCCTCAGTTTGATATTTGCGACTTAAAGCATTTGCCACCACATTCACCTTTTTGGAGTGATACTCTATCACAAGGTCATTATCCTTCACCAATTCCAGCTATCTTCTCTGGCGAAGATTTAACTCTTTCTGAGTTAGGAAATACATAAGACTCTTATCATCAGGGTATATCCTACACTTAACCCCATAAAGGTAGTGTCGTCAAATCTTTAAGGCAAACACTATCACAGCTAATTCTAGATCATGGGTTGGGTAGTTTCTCTCATGTAACTTAAGTTGTTGCGAGGCAAAGCAATAACCTTCCCCTGTTGCATTGGTACACATCTGAGTCCTTGTCCGGATGCATCACTATAAACGGTGTACTCTCCCGCACTTGGGTCAGGAAGGGAGAGTACCGGTGCTGTTGTCGGCCGAGTCTTCAATTCCAAGAAAGACTTCTCACATCTCTCATTCCATTTATACTCAACTCCGTTCCTGGTGAGCCGAGTTAGAGGGGTTGCTATCTTAGAAAAGTTTTGCATGAACTGTCTATAGTATAATGCCATACCTAAAAAACTTCTTATCTCTGAAGGATTCCTATGTGCCTTCCAGTCAGATATGGCTTCCACCTTTGATGGATCTACCTTGACTCCGTCCTTGGACACTATATGTCCTAAGAATCCTACCTCTTGCAGCCAAAACTCACACCTGGAAAATTTTGCATATAAGTAATTGTCCTTCAATATCTCCAAGGTGATTGCCAAATGTTTTTCATGCTCCAACCTAGTTCGTGAGTATATGAGAATATCATCTATGAATACTATCACTAATCTATCCAAGTGTGGTTGGAATACACAGTTCATCAAATCCATGAAGATTGCAGTGGCATTGGTCAATCCGAATAGCATCACTCTAAATTCGTAATGTCCATATCGTGACTGAAATGTCGTCTTGGGGATGTCCTCCTCTCGGATCCTAAGTTGGTGGTAGCTCGACCGAAGGTCTATTTTGGAAAAGTAGGCTGCTCCTTTTAGTTGGTCAAATAGGTCATCAATCCATAGAAATAGGTACATATTCTTGATGGTAACCTGGTTCAACTTCCTATAGTCTATGTATAGTCTCATGCTTCCATCCTTTTTCTTTACAAATAGGATGGGTGCACCCCACAAAGATTGGCTAGGACGTATAAAATCCTTCTCTAATAGTTCGTCCAATTTTTCTTTCAATTCCTTCAGTTCCGTTGGAGCCATGCGATAAGGGGCTTGGGATATGGGGTTTGTTCCTGGGATAATTTCTATGGTGAACTCCACTTGCCGACTTGGAGGTAGTCTAGGTAGTTCTTCTAGGTATACTTTTGGATAGTGTTTAACCACCGGAATGTCTTCGAGTCTCTTCTCTTCAGACTCTTCGTTGATGACCATGGCTATGAAGGTCGTACAGCCTTTTTGTATCATCTTCTATGCATTCATATGGAACACCAACAGTACTTCATCCTTTCTTCTATCTACTTGAAATTTTAATCCGTTTGTCTCATGAGTGTGGAAGGTCACTGTCTTCTTTCCACAGTCCATCCTGGCCTGATGGTTGCTTAACCAATCCATCCCAAGGATCACTTCTAGGGGCAATGGAATCAAGTCCGCTTCGAGTTTGTTTCCCACAATATTTATCTCACATCATTTTAATTGCTTGTTCCTGTTTAGCCCTTCTCCTAAGGGTGTTAGGATATTGAGACTTTATTCTAGAGGAGTAATTTCTAAGGGTAAACTTGGAATTAAGTCCTCTTTTATGAAGGATCTATCAACTCCATAATCGAAGGGTGCGTAGACTTGTTAATCCCATAATTGCACGTACTCTAATTGAAGAAACATACAGTTTTAGGGGAAAAGTTTTCTTTATTGAATAAAACTTTCAATTACAACTTTTGCTTGAACTAATTGGGAGGGTTTTGGGATGTACCCGCTACAGTACTAGGGTCTCTCCTAGCCTCTTTCTAGGTGAGGTTGTATACCCTAGCCGGTACTCTGGCTATAGCATCTGGCCTGGGATTCCTAGGGCTCTCTTGTGGTGGTCCAAGGGTATTCCTCTGCTTGTTCTCCTTGAGAGTGGGGCATTCTTTTGCAAAGTGTCCCACTTGTCCCCATGCAAAGCAGGTCAAGCATGCTCCCTCGTGGTGCCTTTGGCACCTAAGACAGCGAGGGTTTCCTTGGGGCAAGGAGGGGATTACTTTCTGGGAGGTGGTGGCATGTCCTTCCTCTTTTGAAATGCCACCCTATTTCCCCATCTCGGACCGTTATGCTCCCTCCGTCCTCCCTGATGGTTTTGACCCTTATCCTCCTTCTGGGTTGTCTTCTCCATCCGTCGGTGTCTAGTTTGCACCAGTTGCTCACACTCATGAGCCATATTGATTACCACCACCAGGTTCGTGGGGCATCCTAGTACTCCCATACAGTCTCGTATATCCATATTGAGACCGTCCACGAACCACTGGCATATATTTGTTGGCCTATCTAGGTCAGGAACAAAGGGTCTTAACTCATTGAATTTTATTTCATACTCTGATTTGGAGTTAAGCCCTTGCCAAAGTTGGCTAAACTCTTGCTTATTCTCATTAATCAAATGAGAAGTTAGGTACTCCTTCGTGTACCTCTCCTCAAATTGCTCCCAGGTGGGGGTAGAGGTATGAAAGTTTCAGACATTATCCCACCACCATTTGACACTTCCCTCCAGGACGAATTCTGTCACGATCACCATGTCCTGTGGTGGTATCCTGACGATTCCCATTAGCTTCTTTACATTTGCCAACCAATCCATGGCGGCACCAGCATCTTTCTCTCCGAGGAAAGGCTTACACCCCAGTTGACGGAGAGTCTTGAGATTCTTGGGAATGTCTACTGTAGGGGGATGGCTAACAGGAGGAGGATGAGATTGCACTTCCTCTGGTTCAACCTAAGAATTGGTGCCTGCCTTAGGGACGAGGTTAGGTTGCCCAAATACACAGGTGAACTCCTCGTACAACCTTTGGTGTTCCGAGCTAAGTCCACGAGGGGTTGTTTGTGTCTTTTAAACATGTACCTTTCCTAGAATAACATTAATCAAAATTGCATGAAATTTAAACTTTACATACCTGGCTTGTAGGGGCGACTAACTGGGGGTATTTGGGTAGGTTTTCCCTTAGATACTTGAAAAGGGGTATAAGGGAGGGGGCGAGTTCGTTAACTTAGTGAATGGTTGTCTAAGACTTGATTTTTAGAAAAATAAATTGGATTGGAGTGAGCCAGACTCCTTATTTTCTTAAAACCCTTTCCTTAAATTCTCATATTTCAAAACCACCATTTCCTCACTAACCATAGTCGATGTGTTTAGAAATCAACACATGTCCTTCATCATGAAGGGATCACACATTCACAGACCAGCCGGTCCATTGCACCCACCTGTGGCATTGGAGCGACTTTACCGGCCACCTAAATAGAATCTCGTTTACTTCTACCCTAAGAATGAGTGGATGTACGCGACATCCGACCCTCAATCCCAAAAAAAAAAACTGTGTTTGTATGAGGACAAAGACCTCATCCTGACCCCACCCCGGTCTCATGCGCATGAAGCTACGTTGAGCTTCCCTGACTCCTAGCACGACAAACTGCCCTTATCTCCACCATGTCATCCAGTAGCCCCTAGGACGCATCACTACCCCTCTTGGGCGTCTTGAAGGTCATGTACCTCAGTGCATGCACAAATCAATAGTTTTCCTCATAAGCCATTTAATCTTTGGTGCCACTAATCCAACAGCCCCGACCCTCAACTCGACCTGCAGTTGTTTGCCTCGACTACTCCGTCGACCTGTCGCCAGTCCATCAAGTATGTCAGTCCTGTCTTGGTACCATGGCCAAACATATCATTCATTAAAGTTTTTATGGCTTAAACTCATGTTTGTTTATGAGCTTTTGCTCGTGCCAACTAGCCTTAGGCCCACTGTATGATATTTTTAAAAAATAGGCCATTTTAACCCTCAAGTTCCAAAACCGAGGTCTCTAGCCTATCTAAGCTATTCGAACTCCCGTCAAGAAGCTCTCCCAAAAAGTTTAAGCAGTGGCACACAATAAGGGGAGAGCACTTCCGACAAAATAATATTTTTACCTGTCCATCACACCAATCAAGTGTGAGGACATCTTCGCTTATAACCAACAAGCGGGTTTTCTACTTCCTTCGAGAAAGTTCATCATACCAACCAGGTATGATCTACTTACAATTGTAAGTAGTTTTTCTGCGTAATTTCCACATCACTCCAAACAAGTGTGATGTTTAAAATTCTAAATAGTAGTGGGTTTTCATTACTGAGGTGCTCATCATCCCAACCGGGTATGATATAAAAATTCACACTCACCCGTGAATGTAGTGAATTCCTCTCAACCGACTTTTTGTCTCTACGCGAGCTTGTCTTGGCAGACGTTCCCGATACTTCGTGTTCCTACATGATAGGAACATCATTGTTCATTATTCTTTGGCCTGATAGCCTTCAATCTTCACAAATGAATAAAACACCCAAACTTTTCAAGTATTTGCAATTAGGTCCCAAAAGTTCTTTTTCTTTAACTTTAGGTCCCTAATGCCAATTATTCCCCAAATTAAGTCCCGAAACTTCTAAATTTCACTTTGGGACATCAATTTATTCAAAATCATAAAAAGGGATTCAAGTTTCCCAAATTTCCAATTTGGACCCCAACTTTTCAAAAATTACCATTTTGCCCCTACTTTAAAAAATGGCAAATTTGATCGCAATAATTCAAAAAATCAACCAATTAGCCCTCAATTTTGGGAAATTGTACTTTAGTCTCTCAAATTTTTGAAATTCTCAATTTTCCCCAATTTCAACCTTCCAACTTGACCGAATTTGATTTTATCAAATTGATCGATCAATCTAAGTTAATTGTTGAAATTGAAGGTGGATTTGAGTTCCTACGCACCCATATGAATCAATTTCATTTGAATGACATAAATTGATGCCGAAACGAACTCAAACAGAGCTTCACCGAAAAATTGGACGTAGAGAGAGAGCTTCAAAAGCTTACCGTCGGGGGCACGGTGGTCCAAGCTTTAAATTTGGATAGATAGCTTTATCCTAAGGTTTCTCCTATAATCAAGAATCACCTCAATTCATGTCAAATTGAGAGAGAATTTGGTCAGTAAAGATCTGTAGTTTCTCTCTCTAGCATTGATCGGAATTAGTAGAGGGGAGCCAAATTGGCTTACCTTTCCGCTCTAATTCGGTTGTAGGATGGCTGAGAAAGTATTGGGAGAACTTGGTTTGGCCTGAGGAGGGCTCGAATTGGTCATTTTCAGCTCGGCCGAAATAGGGCAGCTTTGGTCCGCCACAGCTACTTCATTGTTCTATCATGTTGGCGTTTCCCTAGTGATCCTCGGAGCAAATGGAGACTATTGTGGTGTGTCTAACTTCTCCCCGAATATAAAGAACCCAACCACGCCTTCTTTGGCTTATAAAAATTCCCAAGTCAAAGCTCTGGTTCGAGCTTCACCGGAAAATGGAGCAGTAGGGAGAGGGTGGAGTTTTTAGGTGTGAGAAGGAAATGGGATAGAAAATTCGATGATGGAACTAGGGATCTGGTCAAATTTGGGATTGGGTTCCCAAGCAAAAAAACCAATGTCTTTAGGGAAAGTTAGTTTTCGCCTTAACATGGCCGGGATTTCGAATTTAATTACTGAAAGGGTCTAAAAATGGCCAATGGTAATTTAAAAGTTCAAAATGGAAAAAAAAACGGGGGGAAGTTTGGTTGGATGGGACTGAGTCAGGTCGACCCGACTCACCTCGAGCCACCGCGCACCGACCGACAACTCTCTACTGCGCCGCTTCAAGATGTGGCTCTAATTGACTTAGTTTTTTTATCAAATTGAGTGCTACAAATTGCATAGATTAGATAGGAATTTATTTACCAGCCACCCTATGTAGTTAATTACATTAACGCCTCATGGATAGCTCGAATTTGGCATTCAAAGTCAAAATTCCTCATCTCTGACAGCTTCTCAACCTCTTGTCACTCAAACAGGCAATTCTCTCTTGTCCAATCACCAAATGGGGTGATCTTAGTATCCAAATGTTGGTAATCGAATCCTCTTAAGTTATATGACTGAACATCGACCTGCTAGCGATAGAAAAAGGTCGCACAAAGGCCATTTTGGTCAACATTAATCTTGGACAAGAAGATCTTCTATCATCGATGGTCTTTCAGGGCCTAATTCTCTATCCTCTGACCACCACAACAGTGGTCATCGTTGCCAAAGTGACTATTTGCCTCCCATTTACACCTCCATGGCCAAGGCCGTCCTCCATCAGGGAAAAATTGTCCGGTAGGAGCCAATTTTCGTTGGTGAGTCTATCGGGCCCAACTCGATCGCGGTCAATCGACCGTCAAATTTTCCCAACTCCAGCAACCACTTGATCGGTCACCACCACAAAAATCTTTGCCTAGACCTTGGCTACAAAACGCCTAAGCTTCGACCACCTTTTCAGACTCCTCTTATTAGAATTTCTGACAACCCCCTTAGTTGCTCAGTTTCGACCAATTTTGGAAAACGGTCAAATTCGGTCATGGTTGGTCGGGGTAAGGTCCCCCGCTTCTTCTACAAGCCATTAGAAATATGATAAGATCAATTAGGGTAGAATATGAATTTATAAGTTCATTTGAATTGAGTTCCAAAATTTAGAGACTAAAATGCAATTATGGAAAGTTTGGGGACCAAATTACAAATATGGAAAAAATGTGGAAAATGTCCCAAAGAGTTGCCTAAGGGACTTAGAAGATATTTTAAGACATATGGGGATTTCTAAAGTCATTTTTGGGAATTCGGGGACAAAATCATAAATAATATGTAAAGGAAGGGTAAAATGGTAATACTACCCAAATATGAGCAAAATGGTCAATTATGCTCGAAGGGGTGTTAATAGTTCATTTTGAACTATAGAGAGCAAAATGGTAATTTTGACAAAATAAATATGTAAAAATAGATATTTTTGCAAGTGAGGGGAAAATGGTAGTTTGCCCATTTAGGGACCAAAATGTAATTAATACATTTTGGGGCACAAGTGTGTTTAATGGAATTATGAGGATCCAAATGAGAGAATTGAGAAGTATAGAGTCCAAAATGAGGAACTTTTGATGAGTAGTGGCAAAATGGTAATTTTGCCCAACTTAAGGACCAAAATACAATTTTTTGGAAAAATTGGGTTATCTAAGTAAGAAAATTAGAAACTTTTGGGGCATTTTTATAAATAAAACCTAATATGATTTAAACTTAATTTGGAAGGAAATCATAGGTCGGTTAGTGATTCTAAAGGGTAATCGACACGTTAGTAGAGAGAATCTAGCCCAAGGGGCAAAGTCGTAATCTGTGAGAAAATATGGGATGGTAATTATAATTATTTAGTAGATATCTAAAATAATCTAGTTGTGCAATTTGATTCATGTAGAATGAATCCTATAGCATATCACACGATGATTGCACAACCAAAAATAGAGTAAATAATGATTTGGACGAATAAATTCTGATGAAAATAGTAAGTGGGAGCATTGACGGCAAGTCCGATTGGACCGACCGAAGTACGTTGCCTGGTTGCTTGAATGATTTATTGAAAAGGATAGAAAGATGGACTTTAAAACTCGTATAAGAAGTGTAAAATCACTAAGTGCATGTCCACTAAAATAAATATTTTTTAAAAAGCTAAAAGTAAGAAAATGTCGTGAGACCGGTGTATATTGCCTTGTTGAGGTCCATTGGGTTTAAATATTGGGGATGTGTGCCTATTTTGTTGAGTGGGGAGACGGTTGAATGACAAACCAAACTACTGAAAATGATATGTTGTGTGCATTGAATTAGAGATTGTTGGATTAAGGAACATGCTCGATATGATATTGAATTAGGGTCGAGAATGCCCTATGAATATGATTGTTGTGATTTATTTCTATATTGAGATACCGGTATAGGAGGGGCGCTAGCATGACACCTTCTGAGATAGTGTCTCCGTCCAAAGGAAATTGGAAAGGAAGGATAAGGGGAGATGTTGTAAATTCTTTCAAATTTTTCGTGTCACCCGATTGATGTACAGGTACCGTCCTAGTACATCGCTATGACAAGAAATGGTGGAATTTAGTCGCATGTGTACGGGGTATGTGCTGATAGGTGGAGGTTGTTATGTAGCTATTACCTAGGATGCAAGGACATCCAACTGAGAGACGACGCTTGTGGGGTGTTGGTTGTGACAAAGCACACATGGCTGGCTCTCACACCCTCAACTTGTCCGATTTGGTATAATTAGATACACTTTGATGCATGAATAAGTCTGAATTACCCGTGTATTTTATGGGTCGTGAGTAGCCCCTATGTGCGGGTTGTGAGCTGTCCACCTGTGTCCAGGACCTAAGTTCCTGGTGTTTGTTATATTGACTTAATATGCTGTGTTTCATGTGGAAATAATTGGGTGGACCGAGAGTAAATCGACCATAGAGTAGGCTACGGTCACGGGTAGCTCGAGATAGGAGTCTTAAGGGGTGAAATAAACCACGGGAGTACCAATTGTATTAAGAAACCCTAAAAAGAGAAATTGTGTTAGGTGGTTTTAAAAGGAGGATTTTTGAGTCGTAAGCTATGTAGTGGCTTAATCTGTGAGCTCCCCTCACCCAAACAATTCCAGGTAAAAGTCGAATAGACTAGGGAAATAAGTGGGAGAACATCCCCAAAACAATTACCATACAAGGTAGTACCTTATCATGCATTTGAAGGTTGTAATTTAGTGTTTATCAATTGATATAATCACTTGTTGTTGTTAAACAATTTTAACCCACTATAATTTAAATAAAAATTTTAAATTTTTGTTGAAAAACAGAAAAATATTTTTTGTTCTAAAACTTAGTTACTTTATTTTATTTTAATAAAATATCTCACTACTCGAAATAACTGACGAATTGTACAGAACTTTAGCTGATAAATTGGGTTGGGGCTTAAGAGTTGTAATCTTGTTTTAGAATCATTTTTCTATTGGTAAGAGCTTGAATCTTCACTATTGCACTTCATTTGTTTCTTATATAGTAAGTTGCAAATCGGTCTTTGCTATCTACTAATTTAGTACTTTTGTCTCTAATTCTCAAGTGTTTTTCTCGTAACAGTAGAAACGATGATGTACAGGAAGTATTCTTTGCTCAGTCTTCTTCTACAGAGTTCATTCAACCTTGTTTGCCGAGATCTACTTCTCTTTTTGAATATTCAAACACAAAAACAGTGCTCATTTTCTTTTTCTTTTTTTTTTGTACTTTAACTCGCTTTGTTTCCCTATTTGAGAATATGATCATTGTTTTCTTGTTATTATCATGTTATTTTTATTCTTATCATATTCTTATCATATTCTTATACTTATCTTACTTCAAATAATAAAATAAAGATATGTCTATGCTAGATATATAATAAGATGGAATCAATTATTTATAAACATAAATTTGAAATATATATATCCGATTATTTATAAGCACAAACTTTTTCTCATATACTATGGTAACATAACATGAGTCCAAACATAATACACTCGAACAAGATATCTAGCATCAACTGCCTCGACAAAGAAGTCATCGCCAACAATCGCTATCATAAAATTGCTTAATGGAACCAATTTGAATTCCGTGTGAGAATTTAGGTTATTCCATCCCATTGAGAGGAAGGAATCATTCCCTCTTCACCATTTAGAATTTTGTGAAGTGTGAATTCCTCTTGCATGTTTTCTCCTTTTCTTCTCCTCACATTATAAGAATCATGCTGATATATTTTTGGGATCGGATCAACGCCTGTTGTGTTAAAGGAACTCAATTATAACACATTTTTTATTGTCATACCAAACAATAAAACAGAGCTCTTGTTGCATATTCTTAGTTGTTTAGTTGTACCATAAAATTTAAATAGTATGCTCTTGTTTTCTCTCTGAACCACAAGCATTGATTCTTTAATGGTTTAAAAAATTGTTTGCTCTACCACCTCCATACTTTCAAAAGTATTTGCTATCTTATCAATATAAGTTGGGTCATATGAAAAAATATATATAATATTTTTCTTCCTTTAGTGTCATGAATTTTAAAAAAAGTATTGGGGGATTTTATCATTTATTAGTTTTCAAAACTCAAATCTGAATTAGTTAAAATTTGACGATTTTAAGTTAATTTAGATCAAAAATTCATTTGTAGTTACATATTCCGTGAACCGAATCTTGGGATACCATCTTGTCCGAGCATAGTGTTTCATATAGAAGGTTACTGTTATTAGAGAATTCTTTTTACTTGTCAAAATTTTCACAATTTGATAAATAGTGAAAAGATTGCTAGTTTTTTTTTTTACACATGAAAAAACGATTGCTAGTTTTTTTTTTTTACACATGAAAAAACGATTGCTAGTTTTTTTTTTTTACACATGAAAAAACGATTGCTAGTTGAAAGTGAAAAAAAATGGTAAATATATAGTTTAAATGTGAAAAGCTTTAAAAGTAATATATTGAATGTAAAAATATTACTTTCACCATTCAAGTTGTCATCAAATTTTCTGCACTTAATATGCCATATTAAAAATCTTGAATTATCCCAATTTTTTGCACTTAATATGAAAATAATTAAAAATTCAAATTGGTAATAAAATCTGAACTCTCTTCACCCTAATCAAAATTATTGTAGCTTTTAATTATCCCCTAAATGATTTAGTGTGCATATATACACGTTCTGTAAAATTTTGCATATCAAAATGCAAAAGAATAAAAGTCGTTGGCTTGCCCTTCCCTCTACTAATAATGCAGCAGTGTTCGTCTTAAAAGAAGGAGAATACGACAAGGTAGCTAGGAGCAATCCTCTCGGGCCTTTATTACTCCATCCAATCGTATTAGATAGATTGTACCGACCCAACTCTTGGACGTGATCATCCTTGGGATGCCCCGAATTATCATCCAAGTCCCTATTGCGCATGATACAGAGTAATTTATTGTCGTGCCATCAAATTGACATGATTGATGTGATCGGCTTTTCTTGCCTTATCCACGCACACGATCAAGAGAACTCCATCTTGAATGGGCATGTGAATCAAGCACTAAAAAATGTTAATCGCATAACAAAAGTTTCTAACTTCCATAAATGTTATCTTAGGTCATAAAGTTGAGATACATGTGCAGTTTTTTAGTATAATTTGATGTTAAAAGTTTAGTTACTATAAGTAGTAGTAGTAAATATGGGAGTCTTAATTTCATGGTGGGTCAGACCATAACTACATGTTCCCATTTCTATATAGGGTTTTCCATAACCAATTGGTCCAATTCATTATCAAATGCTAAGCTACCAAGACAAAGAACCCTCACAATTTTCGGGAACCCTTGTAGACCACACAATCTTAGAATCAGCCGCATGGCGAACGGTCCATTACGGTACTGTTTTCCATGCCAAGTGGGCCCTATTAGAAAGGAATCATTGATAAGACTGTCGGTCATGGACATGGTCCCGTATGCGATTCCTCTTAGACATACCAAACGAAAAACGAGCCACTTGATGAGTTAGCTTGTACACCCTCAATGATTATGGCATATTGTAAAGGAACACAGTCGAACCGAACACGTTGATGAGAATATATGATAATTACTCCGACAAACATACTTAGATCCTTCCACCCTAAACTATATATGTTCCTATTCTCCACCTCCACCACAGTGGAGGACCCAAATATATGAACTGCTCATATGCCCTCATCAGCTTCGCCACTTTTACCTTCAAAATAGGCTTTGTTTTTCCAATTCATGCATGGACCACTCAGACGACAATGCTTTGGGAACTTCTCTCAAGGACCACCTTTGCACTTATGTCTTGTTCTATCCACCCCTCTCCCTACTTGCAGGCCAGGCCCCTCTCTCCTCATCCCCCTTCCATCAGAAAAAGTCAGAAGAAATTATTGGAGGGTGGCAAGGCCGTGAAGAAATTTACCGTGCGTTGAATGCGACAGTTTCCTATTGGACTAGCCCTAGCAAACATTTTTCTATAATTCTCTAAATTATCTCTTATTATCATGCTCTTCTTTTGAGTACCACTCTTCCTATGAAAAAATTTCCATGTCAATTAGTTCTTGACAAGCGATAATTGTTGCCCTAAAAATCTTTAATACACATATCATGATCTATGCGTATAGGTCCAAAGAAACCAAGAAAACCCTAAAAATGTTTGAAGCAAACTAAACTATGTAGCCAGCACGCTTGTTCTGATTTCCGAGGCTCGGGATCGAAGAGGACGGACGACATAAACGACTGCATCGGCTGGGAAACCCTAACGATATTTCAGAGATAATGGAAGTTCACCCAAATGGACTGATGCAGACATACACTGAAGATGAACAGGAAAAGTGTTTTGTATGGAGAAATTATGCAGTGACCTAGCAGTAGGTAATTTCATTTTTCTAATAAATTTTTGCTGTGAATTTACATGAATTGTATAGTCCATTCTCTGAAAAGTTCTTCAAGGGTACTGAAATTGGAATTTTGAATTTGGGAAACGCTACAACACAAACATGTGGGTCCAAAACAATAGGCTTCATCATCTTATCTAGGAAGAAAATTTCAGATTGCAGAGACTGTTCTTGATTGAGAAATCCATACCCTTTTATATCTAGGCGTGCATGCATGGTCTATCATCAGTCGAAAAGTCCGGAACCAAATCAGACCATATCTCCCTCCCTATGCATATTATATAAACTCTTCTATTGGATATATTATCCTAAATCCAGCAATGAATCTACCTTATGCCTTCTCAATATCTTGTTGAAAACCATATTAACTGTACCAAGCTCTCATTTTCAAGGGTTATAAAGATGGTCCCTGCTGATGTGAGATGTGTAGAGAGTGCCATATCCCCATGAGGTGCCTTGTGTTGTGAGTTGGTTTTTCCATTTTACATGAATAAGGAAACTGGGGATTTTGGGGAACAGAGAGCTAAAAATGGGAGGATATTTCCTGTTGAGTGAAATCGATTGAATACTACGAACCCATTTCACACCCAACACAAAAGCTTCTCTTTTCCTGTGATAGATAAGGACCTGTGCTTATGCTTTTTTTCTCTCTTTTCTTTCCTTTCCTTTTTGCTTACTTCTTTTTCCCATCTTTTAATTTTTTTTAAATTATAGCATAATTTTGAGCAAAAATACAGCAATTTCTATCTTAGAGGAAGAGCAGAGAATCTTTGAAGAAAAAAAAGGATTTCATACGCATGCTTACCCTGGAAATTACATTATTACATCCATTGCTATTCGTGGTCAATTCTCACTTTTGTCTGCAACTCCATGACATCACTTTTTCTTTTTCTATGGTGCTTATAGAATTAATTTTCGTATTCTAATTATGAATAAAATGAAGTGAAATTTCATCATTTTATATAGAATGACGAAGCCAGCCCAATGCTAGCACCCACCAATCAAGTCATCATAAATTGTCGACTATGACCTAACAATAAAATAAGGAACACATGGCCAATGAAACCATAAACCAGGATGGTACAGATGGAACAATAATTGCAGGGAAAAGATCAATGCAGATTGGATTTGTAGCAGCCTACTGTTACGGGTGTGTGTCAATTGTTTTCCATCAACAGCCGATCGCTGTCTCCGAATGAATCCGCATGAAGAAATGGATGTTGTCAAGTTCCTTTCGATCGGGTCATGCACGTGAAGGTAAGTATCAGATAATGCAAATGGTCTGTTGTTGTTCTATCTGTCCAGAAATCGACTTTTTTCTGATCTATGAATAGGAAGAAAACAAAGCTCATGGCATGTAACTTTTGATCTTTCAGATTTTCCTCGCCAACTTCAATGGGCCAGGCTAGGTGTTAATTTATGGGGCTTGATGAAGATATTAGAAATTAGGCCTAAATGAGCTGCACTTCAGTTAAAATGGCCTTTTACGTTAGCCCAAGTAGATAATGATGTATACCTAGCTCGAATCGAACAGGCCCGTTGAAATGCTCGTCCTACCTTCAAGGCTTTAGCGTGGGGATTTTCAATTTTCTATATGCATTATTAGTTTTTGCAAAACCAGGGCTCTGTCCAGTATATACATGGAAATTGCAGGAAGTACACAGAAATAACTTACTCAAGCTAATCATGAACTAAAAAGAGATCATTCAGCTGTACAACACAGTGGAACGACGACTTGTAAGTCATCAGGCCTGTGGTTTCATCAGTATGAAGGTGATGTTAACGAGTCACAAACTCATATAATGAGTTCAGTTATGTGCAGAATAGAACACCAGCAAATGGGCATTGCATAGATTTATCAAACATGGAAATTAGTTTATGAAGGGACAGATTTACTATAAGGCAATGTCCAATTGTCAAATAACCCACCCTTGGATCTTTTTTGAAGAATTTTCCTTATATTGCTTTGCTTTATACAAAATTACACTCAGTTTGAGACAGACAGCAAGCCAACACCACACTACACCAGTCATCATCCTCACACCCTTCCTTCTAACTCCTGACTTAGTTCAAGCCATATACAAAATGTTATCTCTAAACAAGATATTCAAATTGTGACCTCTTTGGAACACTCTATTAGACAAAAAGGCAAAAAACAATTTATAACCGAGTTTTGTGCAAAAAAAATTATAACAGAGAATATCTAAGTTGTTGCCACTGCTGTAGGACAGTTGCAATAATACCTTATTAACTGATTAAGATGAACTTCAGCTCATAGTCATACCATCCATCAGGAACACATGGATTGCTGCGGATCTTCCATATCTGCAGCAAGCCTACGGCCAATGTGTTCCCACTCGCAGACAAATACATAGTCCCAGAAGAAATCTCGCATAATAAGAGAATAAACAAGATAAGCAGAAAAACTTAGATGTTCACAACTAGCCATGACATATACATAAACAACTTCAGGTTCATGCAAATGCGTCTCACTAAACTAGATTTGGTGAGGGCCACAGATTTGGCCATTGGAGAACAAATACGAGCACTTGGCAGAGAAGTCAAATGCTGGTAGTCTAGTACAATCTCGGATTCAGTAGTACAAGTTCCATCGATATAAAACAACAGTTCCATCAACATCAAGACAGTCTAAAGTTAGGCCAGGCACAGCCAGAAGCCAGCCAAAGGAGAGACGGAAAGACTGTATAATTTTAAAAAAAAAAGGAAAAAAAAACAGATTAGGTCAGAGAAAACATAGTTGCTGAATATTCCAACAACTCCCACCTACCAAAAAAATAAAATAAACTACGATAAAAAGAATGCTCCTTAGTCATCCACCATTGTCAACATAACATGAGAAAGTAACAAGGAGTTACCCTACTACAAAACCATAGAGAGATCAGAGGCATGCATCCTCTTTGGAATTGTCCCTCCCTGAAATTCAGGTTGTATGAAAAGGTCTTGCTAATGTGGAGCAGCATCAGCATGGGTAATACTCCGACCTTGACTCGTGAAGATTCGGTAGATCTCCGAACAAAGCTAGACTTGGTTTTCTAAAAGCATGTACAAGGATTTAATCTTTTTGTTGTGCTCAGTTTCTATCTTGGAGAAACAGTGGCAGCCATCCTCTTCCTCAGATATTGAAGTGAAATGGAGCCTATGAGCACAGGTCATCTTCGCAGGGCACCAAGTTAAGATCAGGAAGCATGAAAGAGTTGTCTTGTTTCTCAACAGGGTCAGGCTCCCGGAAAGCATCCGAAATCTGGGGAAGTATCATCGAAGAACCAGCACTGAGAGAGTATACGCTGGCAATGCGACCATTTGTACTCCACGTAGCCTTGTTGAGATGTTCATCAGGGGCTTGAGCTCCACTTGGCAATGGGTACATAAAGAAATCATCCTGCAAATTCAGTTATCCAGTGTCAGATAAACATAATCACTTAGAAATGAATGGAAATGGAATAAAGGGGTCGTTAGACCAGTAAGAGATTTTCTTTTGATGACTAATAGATAGGGGAAGGCTTCAATTACCTTCTTTCTTTTAAGGTTTTGGTTTCTCCAACTTTGATCCTTGAAAGTAGCATTTGAGGAGGCCAGCTCCTGATCAAGAGAATAGAATCAGATATAAAGTTAGAGAAAATTGACATCACTAAAGGAGTAATTGCCTTTGAAGCAAAGAAAGCCCGGAAAAAGTGTAGGCCTTAGCGGACACTGACCTTCCTCAAATGAATCCTTTCCTTCAAAACCAAGTCTTCCTCCTCCTTAAGCTCCTCCCCAAACGTCTGTAAATTACAAGAACAATGTCAGATTTACATTCACAATGAAAGTTCATCATTTTAGACAGCAAATAGTAATTCACAAATAGGAAGAAAATCCCAAATACCTTTGTTTTCTTCAACTTCCTACTAAGCAAGCTGGTAGAATCATTCGCAGCAAACACCTAAGAAAAGAAAAAAAGGCTCCATCAGCAATGATAGATCTTTAAATATATTAAACCATGGAACCAGATTATCAGTACTAACAAAATATGCAAGAAGAAAATATTATCAGCTCAATGAAGAGGAAATAATCGGATATCAGACTGGAGGGGGACATCTCATCCTCCAAATAGATAAGTATCAATTGACCTTTTTTTCATTATAAGAACTATCAAGATGACAACATTGGGGAGACATGTGATTCCATTGCCAAGGAAAATGAAAGGAAGATGAAAGGATGGATGGCAGTGCAAGGATCCAATGTCAACCACAAGTGGGATATAATCTAAATATATTTGAATGACTCCAAGAGATGAATAAGAAAATGGGGAAAAAGTGCTGTAAATATAAAACTAGACCGCAAGGAAAATGAGCCATTCCTTATCAGATTATATTTTTTAAACAAAAATTAGCTCCAAATCCTCAACGCACTGATGAATCCAGACAACTGGAGCTCAAAGGGGGAAACTTGGAAACAACTAAACAAGCTCACTCCTCAAGTCGTCAATTCAATAGGGGGCATTTAAGAGTACAGGTTGGAACCAGAGCCACCATCGGGGTGGGATTGTGTAATGTATCTGACAAAAAAAGAGACTCGAGGAGAAGGAGCTGAAAGGAACGTCTCAACCTAATCCCAAAAAATCAATGAGCAAAAGGCGACATAAAGATCTCATAGAGAGAGAGAGAAGGAGATAGAGCATCTTTGATTGAGGAAAAAAGAGGTTGGAGGGGGAATTCGAATTTTATGCAGCAAAGCAAAACCGACGACTTTGTTTATTGTCACTAGGGTCCACGTCACGAGGGTCCACGAGCAATCACATGCCCAAGTGGCTCCTTTGAAACCTCACATGACCACATCTTCGACATCGACAGCAGATGGAGGGAGGGAGGAAGAAGACTCAAACTGAGGCCATCCAGATGCAGTGGTGCTCTGCCATTCTCGGCACCGCCCACCCGCAAGAAAGAAAATAAACATGAGAAGATTCCTCAATTCAACGCCCCATCAGGACGGTCAAAATAGTCAGAGCCTCTACCACAACCGTCCGATTTTACACGCATTCAAGCTGCGGGCCCCAGAAATTCAATGCATCGAACCCAGCCCAAAAAAAGACACCACTACTTTCGTCTAAGAAAGAAAAAAAACATCCAAGACAGGAGTAGATAAAAATTACTTAAAAAAGAGAATATTAAAATATGAATTAAGTTTTGGCGATTCAATCTGGAGCGTCCATTGAGGCTGAGTCAGAGGGAGTGTCCACAAAAGGAGGACTTTACCAGCACCGGTACATAGAGGAACATATGCACGCACAGATAAAGCAAACTAAAGGCCCCAGGCAGGCGGATCCAGTCAAAAGACAGTAATACCCCTGGACGAAAATACCCCGATTCATTTCCGTGGGATTAAGTTAGAGGAGCTAGGGAAGTTTTCTCTGTTTTCACTTTATAATTGCGGTGAATGGTCCTTTTCTGTTGAAAATATATAATAATATATAAAATTGAAAAAAATGGAAGGAGAAATATGGAAAGGGGCAGGTTATCCCGGAAAAGCAAGTGCAGAGAGGAGACCACAGGAATAAGATTATCATATTTGTTTTGGTAATTTTAAGTATGAGATAATACATAAAAAGAGGAGATTTAAGAGAAATGAGGAAGTTAATATATTGGAAGACCAGGAGACGGCTCTATCGACAGAGGTCGTCGAGGCCATACGAAGGCTTAAAAACGTATATAAAACGGTCGGTTTGAGGCCATGCGAATTTATGCAAAAAAAAAATATGAAAACCGGATTTTCTCAATAACCGGCCGGACTTATGAGCAAAAAAAAAGCCGGCCGGAGCTTATATGCAAAACGTGTGAGACCGCCGCAGATGATAGATCGAGCGGCCGATCTGCAGCGGCGGAAGGACATAGATGGCTTGATTGAGCGGAGGCAGCCGGCCGCCAACGGATTCGTCATATGGAACTGCCTCGCGGTGGTATTAGCCCCAGGAGGAAGACGAAACCTGTGCGGTCAGAGAGAAAGGACAGATGGAGGGAGATGAGATTTTTTTTACTTTTACCTCTGCTTACACCTCTGACGGTTGCAGAAAACAGGGGAACTGACAAGGAGCGGTAGAAGATCGGCTCTAGTGTTTCAGAATCCGGCACGCGGAAGCTCCGGCGACCGTAAAAATTTGACTCAACCACGGGTGCACAGAACGATATACGGAGATCAGGAAAAGAGGGAAAAGAGAAAAAGAAGTAGAGATATTGCGATACAGGTCTGAACACCGCATCTCGTGTAAATCTTGACGGTAGGACTGAAAATCAAAAACGATATCACGGACCTCCAGAAACAGAAATTGACAGACGGGGAAGCAAATGGAATAAATTTGTACACCGCTAACGGACCTAGACGGTGAAAGAAAGTCTACACAACAATCGGCCATATATGTGAGATGGAGGGAGATGAGGGATAGACAGGGAGGGAGACAGACCTTGGATCTAGAAGAGCCGCAAGCAGGCAAGTCGGCCTCTTCGTAGCAGTCACCGGTGCCGGAGGAGGAAGCCGTGCCAGCGCTCCACGAGAGGGGTGTGGTTGGGCTGTTCCTCGAATCTCCACCTTTTACAAAAGAAGTGGTTTCAAATCTGAAAGACGGCCGTGACCTGGGCCGTCGGATCCCCCACCTGGGAGGAAGAGGCTCCGTTGTTGCCGCCGCCGTACTCGCCGACGCAGACACAATCTGGATCGGCATAAATCCGTGTGCTTCCTTGAGCCGTACAAGCAGCTCCGCTACCATGGAGTTCTCGGCCATCGCCGCTCTCACCCAGTCTTCCATTACCACCATAGCCACCGCCACAGTCCTTCCCAAGACACAGGGATGGAGCCTCTCTGTGGGAGGAAAAAGAGGTCACAACTGCAGAGATGAGTCGACTCGGACTCGGATGGGTTTAGCGATGAATTGGTTGATCTGGTGTATCCTCAGAGAGAGAGGGGAGGAGAGGAAGGAGAGAGGGAGGGTTGGAACGGGAGAGAGTAGGGCGATAAGGGGAAGGGTTTATATACAGACAGAGATGAGTGGGAGCTAATGGTGACGATGGTCAGACAAAACAAATCGATCAACATTATTCGATATGGCACAATTTTTAGTATAAAATAAATTGTAAAAAATTTTCAGCACAATCATCTATATGGTAAGAAAATATATATTAATATCAAAATAATGCTACATTTAGTGTCAATTTCACCAAACTATTAACATGTAGGGAGTACACTATAATTTTTTTATAAAAATAATGCAGGCGGATACTCTTTATTAATTATTTAATAGTATACTTTTTATATGATATATAATTTGTTGTCGCGTCTCATTTTATTTATTATTTAACACACTATTCTTTTATAAAATAGTATGCTTTGATAAGTTGATTTTTATTCATAGATACATTTTTTAAAAAATCATATGAGATGATACATTATTGTACACCATGTTTTAACTTACAACATTTATTTTGTTAAATTACGCAATATTTTTTTCTAATTATGATATATTTTATGATTATTTTTTAATTTTCAAATTTGTAATACTTTTTATTTTTTAATATTATACTATAAATATGTATATTTAAAAGCAATGTATCATTTTAAAACAAATCACAAGTAATATACTAAAATATTATATAAACAAATTGTAGTATTAAGCAATAGAAAGAAATATATTATTCTGAAAAACTGTAAACTGTATATCATTAAATAAAATTACATGTTCTTGTAATATTTTATAAACTAATGCAAATTTTACTTAATATTTATTTGAAGGAAGGGTTGAAAAGAGAGAGATAAAACATATTCTTATTTCAATATTATTATGGATAATTGGGAGATTGTTGCAGAAAATTATTAATATATTTTAATTTTTACTTTTTATTATTCAACTAAGCGCCCAATTATAATTTTTAAACTATTCATCTTTATCCATCAACTTTTGGAGGGATTGAAAATTATAAGGATGGATAAATTTGGAGGGATTTTTTTTGCACTAAATTTGGAGGGATTGAGATTGATAGAGTTATCACTCCTAACTTAAATACCCAAATAAATATCGTGAATCTCTTCTTTTTATCCCATCTTCCAGAAATAGCATATAATCTACATAGAAAAAAAGATAAAAATGATAATTGACCTAAAGAAAATGCAATGTATATATAAATTACTTCAAATTTATAATGGTTTATTAAAACAATTTTATATATAACAAAGTAGCAAGTCAATTATAAAAGTGTAATTATATCCTTGAATAGTCTATCTTGTCCTAGTATAGTTTGTGGCTAGTGGAGTGTTTTTGTAAACAAAATTGGTAATATGGTAATTTAAAATAATAATAAAAAAAACAAAAGAGGCCATCAATGGCCAGGTCGCCCGCATCGTCCAAGATCCCACAACCTCAAGGGAGGTCTATCTAACAACCTTGCCATGCGATTTGGAAAGAAGCAATGATGCGGTTTTCAACTGCACAACATTAAAGATTCAGATCTGGAGAGAACAGCTAAGGAAATGCAACACATACTTAGCTGAAGAGCCCCTAATACTTTAGTGAGGAGATGCTTAAAATCAAAATTTCATAAATAGTAATTTATTTGATATTTTAAAGAATAAAAAAATCATAAATTGTGACTAAACTAATCAATTCCAACAATTTCAATTTACATCTTATTTTTATATCCAATTATTTTATTTATTATCAATTTATTTATTTGATTTTTATTAAGATAATTAGTATAAATTAAATTATTGTTTTTTTGTATATTATAATTAAATTTGTTGTTATTATTTTTTAACTTATAAATAAATATATTATTATTTTTATCTTATACTTAAAAATCTACTTATAGGATCTATTATTCACAAAACTCAAATATAAAACCTATTTAAAAAAAAAGCAATCTCAAACATATGAAGTTGTTTGAAGACAAAAACCATATGGATAAAACTTATATTAGTTTTTAATTTAATTTTATTGAGTAGGGAAAAACATATTTTTGCTCGATGGTTTTACTAATAAATCCAAGGAAATTAATGAAAGCCAAACGCCCTGTTTCAAGTTTGTTTGCCGAGCTTTTTTTTCACTTTTAAGCTTTTGCTCATAGTTTGCCCAAACAATGAAAACAGTGCAAAAAAAAAAAAAGAATTCGGTCGTCAAGATTTTAAAAAGATTTGTTCAAGGGAGATTCTCAATAGATATGGGTATCAATGTATGCATGATTAGACAGACCAATACGCCCCCATGGGGTGCTATCATGGAATGCATGGCTACAACGATAGTGCTCTCAATTACGCCTAAAGACCTTTAGATGGCAAGTATCGGATAGATGAACCCTTTAATCAAGCTTTGAAATGCTATCATGGAAGGGTCACTCTTTACCGTTGATTATTGACTTAAAAATGTAAATGACCATATTAGGGTTTCATCTATCTATGTATGGTCATTAAGTAAATCCAAGTTCATCCAAAAGGCAATTTTGAGATCATGCATACTCTTATATACTTAATAGTGGGGTCTAATCACAAACATTTTAAAGAGAGAATGGCAAGAGGAGATGCTTGCAATGATTAGATAACATATTTCTAAGTTATAAGTTGAAGATTTGATTTTTTTTATAAAATTTTATACTAATTTATTCTCGTTCTCACGTCCTCCCTATCCACATTATGGGTGTTCTAGATCCACTATGTTTCATACCTAAGTCAGACAAAAGAATAAAAAATGTTTTTCATATATGAAAATTGCCTAAATTACATTTGACACACTAAAATTTTGAATAGGGAGTTAATTTAATATGAGATATTTTAAAATAATTCTTTGGATCTTAAATATTTAGAAAATACCATAGTTTAATATCAAATATTTTAAAATAATATTTTTAATGTCAAAATTTTAATAAAATAGATATAATAAAAATTCTTATTACCATTAATTTAATTTAAACGAAATATTTTATAGCATTATGTTTTTTTTAATTTTTTAATAGTTAAATGTAAAATTTTACAAATATTTGTACTAATAAATTATTAAGACAGAGTTTTATAGGCTCATGGGAGACACGTCATCACAAGGCTTCTTATATATTATGAAATAGGAAAATGGGTGATCATAAAAAGCATACAATAAAAAGCTCAAGCACAAATACTGTATGGATAAAAAGGTTTCATGCTCATTTTTTATCTACACGGATATCAATAAAATGTGGGACAATTTTGTCTATGCATTTTTTTTCAGAAAAAATATGGTGTATTAGATTTAATTTAATGGCAAGTTCTATTTCTCGGTGGCATTGATGAGTGTAGGACCATCACATAAATCAACTTATCATATTCAAATTTTGATCTTCCTCATTGCATTCAGTTCCACGACATTGACCATCAATTTTCTTGCATGAGATCGTCTATCTTAGGGGACATTTAACAATGGGGACGTTATTGGACTCTATATGCATATACTAATCCTATGAGGAAAAATAGTCTTCAACTTAACCGACTTCTTAGTACTACTGCCTCTACCCACACACGGAGACTGCAGGTTTGTGTAGGGGATGCACAATTTAAACCACTGAGTATTATTGGACTTCAATAATCAACAATTTTCTTTCTATTCCAATCCAACACATATATACATTTTTTCTTGCACAAAACTAAACTCATAATTCGATAACATTGTCAAGCAGAAAATTCTTTCTCAATGACTAGTGGAATATACTACTTGATCTCTTATCCATTTTTTAATTAGGTGCAATAGAATCAATACAAAAGTTATGGCTTATATTCACTAAACTATGAGTGAATAAATTAAAAACTTGTGAGAGCTTACAAATCTCCTAAAGTGTAGCATATTCGGCCAAGTTTATGAAAAAGATCAGCTACTCAAAGCATCACATAGGATCTTGGAGCATGTTTCCAATAGGACAGCAAGTAGTTCTGAGTGTATTTTTCATACGGATAGCATGCATGCGATCTCAACTTCCAATGGGGTGGAAGCATAAATGGTATTTACTCTTCTTAAACTCATCAAAAGACTCTTCACAATTAATTTTCACAATACTTTGACTAAGGGGAGGTCTAGGCTATGGGAGGGGTTGAATCTTCCTTGGTGTGCTCCCTGTGATGCACCTAAGTTCCACCGAAATTCCATCAAGGCACGCTGCATGCATGTTAGTTGTAGTAGATGCTATACATGTATAACACTATTAGAATGGTTACATTCTTTCCATATACGCCAACATGTAAATGCAATTATACTAATTTTACTTTGTTTAATACCATAAATTGAAAACTATAATGGTCTAGTCCAAATACATACCAGAAGCATGTGTTCACATATTCAATCATACCACAAAAATGATATAAATTAATAGCATCTAGTTTCCAAGCATGTAAACTAGATTCTACAGGTAATGCATTCATACAGGCACCGCAACACATTTAACATTTCAAATAATTTTTTATAACCTAGTAGGATTAGTATAGGATGATGAAACCTCATAAACAATACTCATTTTATCTATATCTAAGATAAATGTATGTGCAAATTTAACAATTACATTACCACACTTTTAAAAAGGTTAAATCAATTTATTATACAACTAACAAAAACACTTTCCTAATAGTATTTAATTATATGCGCAGAAAAAAGAGAGGACAATTTATCCAAATTTCATGTTCCTCTTGTCCAAGGGTATAGATTTTAACTTCTTATTTGGTAGCAAAGAGAATCATCTTTTATCTCCCCAAATTTTTACCTCCCCTATCCCCAATATGCCAAACCAAATTAGTCTTAATGATACCTCCCCTATCCCCATATACCAAATCAAATTAGTCTTAATGATGTTCTTCCCCGCTTGGAGACTACTCCAAGGCTAGGACAACCTACACTAAAATTTATGAAGTTAATATATTTAAAATACTTGCATTTTAAAACTCTTACCCATAGACAATTAGGGTTAGATAGCAATAGCCAAGTTATCTTAGTGAGGAGAGCTTTGTAATATTAGAACTTTTGTAAATTAAGTTAAGTTCAAGTGGATCGAAAATTGAGTATAAACCGAAAATAGAATCTTGAACTACAAATAAAATTATAAGTGGGGAAATGAGATCCCAAAGTCAAAATAAGAACCAAAATTGAGAATAAAATTCTAGACCCCTGATGGAATAAAAAATTGGGAATGAAAGTCTCGATTCAGAGAAAAAAAGTCAAAACTCAGAATGGGACCCTGAGCTGGGAATGAAACTCGAGTTGGGATTTGAAAATTTGGGTTTTGGATTATAATCCCATGATAAAAATGGGATGGAAAATCCGATACCGAGACTAGGGATTCGAACGGATTTGGAATTGGGTGCTCGAACAAGAAAACTGAGATTTTTGGGGAAGCTGGTTTTCACCTAAACATGGTCGGAATTTAGAATTTAATTACCAAAATGACCCAAAAGGGCAAAATTATAATTTAAAAGTTCAAAAATGGAAAGAAAAGAAGAAACGAACGAGTTAGGTTGATCTGACTCACCCGACTCACCTTGAGCCACTGAACATCGAACACCGACTAATAGTTTCTTCTACATTGTTTCAAAATGTCAGTCTAATTGACTCGATATTTGATCAAATTGAGTTCTACAAATTAGACAGATCAGCTAGAAACTGAGCCAATAGCATTTCTATGGATTTAATTGCATTAACTTCTCATGTATAGCTCGATGTTATCAATCAAAGTGAGAAAAACGGTTCCCAAGTTGCTCCCCAACCTCTGATAAGTAAAATAGGCATATCTCTCTTAGTGGTTGGAAAAGGCCACAAAAGGGCAATTTCTGCCGACCCTGATTCTAGACAATAGAAGCGGCGGCTGCCGGTGGATTTTTGATGGCCAATTCTCCATACTCTGGTCACCACTCCAGCCCCCACCAGTGCCAAATTGTAGGCCTCCCTACCCTCTATTCCTCCATATCTAGGGCCGACCTCTGACAAGAGAAAAATTGACCGATGTGAGCTAATCTCTACTTGTGGGTCTGTAGTTCAACTTGATCGCAGTTAGTCGATTGCCAATTCCTCCCAACTCTAGAGACCACTTGGCCGACCACCACCACAAAACGTTTTTTCTGCCCCTTGGCTACAAAATGCCTAAGGTGTGCTCAACTCTTCAGCTACCTCCGGTGAAAATTTCTATCAACATCCTCTATTGCTCAGTTTTGGCCAATTTTGGCAAACGGTTAAATTCGATCGAGGTTGGCCGGAATATGACCACCACTCCTTACACGAGCCATTAATAGTATGATAAGAGTAATTTGTGGTAAATTATGAATATATAATTTTATTTGAATTGAATTCCAAAGTATGATAATGGAACACCACGAATGTATCGAACACCTAGACAAATACATCACTAAAATTTTTTTCACTCATTGAGTTATAAAACTTATTCACTCTCCTTAACATTTTTTTTCAGGAAAGAAAATATCATGCAAGAACTTTTATCACCAAGTATTGAAATTCAGGTACGACTTACGAACAAACCGGGTCAGGACGGACATATAACCATTAGTAGTTAATTACAAATTTTGTGTATTATATTTTTAATTAAAAATTAAAATGTGTGTAATCAAATTAAAATAGTAAATTAAACATTTTAGTCTAATTTATACAAAAAAAGTTTTTGTCAAATAATATTTAATTTTCTATAGTAAAAAAATTTTAGCAGTAAATTTTATAATTTTAGTATAACTAAAATGTCAAATTTAATATATATTTGTAGAATATTGTAACTTATATATAAATATTTTATATAACTTAAATTATTTACATTATTTTATTAAAAACACAAAAAAATATTTTTTATTTAATAAAATTATAACTATTTTTGTATAATAAATTTGAAAAAATAAATTAAATATTTTATACAAATATATATTCTTTATATTTATAAAATTTTGAAAATAAATTGTATAATTTTAATATTACTAAAATATCAAATTTAAAATATTTATTTGTACAATATAATAATTTTATATGAATATTTATTTAATTTTTTTATAATCAATTTTAAATAATAAGGTAAACATTTTACATAAATATACATTTGATTTTTTTATTTATATAATTTTGGAACTTATTAAAATATTAAATTTAATATAATTATTTGTATGATATTTTAATTTTTATATTAATATTTTATTTATCTTAAATTACAGTATTTTTTATTAACAACTCAAATTATATATATTTTAAATTTTTTATTAAGCAAAAATATTTAGTTTGAACTTTTCATAAAATATATATTAAATTAAATAAAATATTTTTATATAAATTAAGATAGTCATACCATTTTACTCCCACAATTATATTATTAGAGAATGAAATATGTATTTGAGATTTACTTTATTTTTTCAAATTATTAGACAACTTTTTAATGAAGTATAATATACATTATTCATCATTATATTACATTTGTATTTTTATAAAACAACCTAATTTAGCATGGGTGCTTGATAAAATTGATAACATGAACAATTATATTAAAATTTAAAGTGACATATTCTAACTTGATATGTTATGATATTTGGCTTTGAGTTAATCATATTTAATTCCATATAATATAATTTATATTTTGGAATTAAGTATTTTATTTAGAGCTATTAATCTCATGGATCCTCCTAACTTATATAATAAATTGTTATATCAATCTCATGGATCTTAAAATTGACACCAAATTGTTTATTTTATCAAACACTTGATGGTATTTACTCATTATAATCTCTTAATAAATTGAAGTGAGAAAAGGAAAATATGGAAGATGAAGTTATATACTAATAAGTGGAATGTATTTTGTACAAAGATAATATATTAAATAAATATTATATTCAAAATTTATGAGAAATAATATACATAAGATAAAGATAAATTTTACATTATAGGAGTGAGAACGTGAGAGGATGGGGAAGGTAAAGAATTATACTTGGTCCATGTGGATTATGACAAATGAAGAGATTATTATCCTGTATCAATATTATCTATCATTATTTTCTTAAAAAATGAACTTAAGATTTAAAATTTCCATATCACAGGTAATTTGCATTCAACCCTTTTTTTATAAGAAAAGTGGAAGGTGGAATGCATTCCAAATTTAAAGAATACAATTCAAACTTTACTTAGGTTAATGAACCACCTATAATATATATATTAAAATCAATGTACTAAATAAAATTTAAATTAGTGGTGATGTACTCTCCAAATCATATATTTGCTTTGAACCACTACATTATTTTCCACAAGTTTACATAATTTAATTATTAAAAACTAAATTTAAAATATAATGGTTCTTTTATCATATTAAGGGAATAATAATTTAATTTAATTCTAATATTTAATTTTATTCCATAAAAATAAGATTTTTGTTATTCGTCCCTATCCATTCATTTCCTCTCTCTACCCGCTAAACCAAAGATATGAGCTTTGCTCCGTCTGTACATACTTTTCTGCAGCTTTTCAGCTTTTCCGTTCGGGTTCTTTTTCCTAGCCGCTAGTACAAAGTTGGGGTTTTTCTCTGCCCCCAATGCCATGAACGCTTTTTCAATCTGAACCAAATTAGAAGAGAAATAACGGATCATAGAGTGAACGGAAAGATATTTATTCAATAAATTAAACTTTCAATCTAAAACAATAACAGTACAGAAGAACAGCAACAACAATAAATGTATGCTAGACAACCATCTATCTATCTATGTACGCCGGACGCGATGTGGATAAACTCATAGCCAAGTCACCAAAGCGATCAATTCTTCCAGTTGAAAAAATAATGGAAGAATTTGATCGAGAAATAACCCGGAAACTACAGAAAGATCCAATCTTCAGCAAAACATAAAAGTAAATTCTGCGAAACTTCCAAACGTTAGCTAGCTGTCAAGGGTCAGAGCTGTGTGCAGGCAAATCTGACAACCCTCCAAGCCTAATCCAGCCTCAGGAGCTTCATGAGATCATTGGTCACGTCTTTGGAACGCGGTAAGTCGTTCTTCTTCGAGCAGAAAGCCGGCATCGGCAAGGAGCTAGGCGGCGGCGAAGTCACGAAGCCACCGCCTGCGTAGAAATCGACTAGCTGCGAGATATGTTCGCCGTTGATCTCCTTCACCTTCGGGGAAGAAGCTCGGATAATGGCCGTAGCCCTCCTTGTTTGAGAGACCGGCACCGAAGCTGGCCCACTGATTCCTTCGGGGTAAGTTGCAGCAGGCCTTGAGACGGTCGCTTTCAGATCCACTCCGCGTCTGAGGAGCTTGACCTCTCCCATCACGAGTGCCTTGGATGGACGGGTATTTGGAGAGCTGTTCTGGGACTTCGAAGGGCTCCGTCGCCGGCGGCCCTGCCGGATCCGACCTGGATTTGTCCGGACCAAATCTATCTTAGGGAGAGACATCAAAGTATCTTGTGGGTTGAGAACCGCGACAACCATGTCTGTACAGGGGAGAAGAAGATCTAGAAGGGGTGGACCTAAGAAATCGAGGAACGAGCATATAAAAATCAATAGGTTATGTGCAATCGGTGTAGTGGAAAGGTTTAAGAAATTAAGGTTTTTTATAGGGTAAGTGGAAGGAAGGAATGAAGCGGATGAAGATGGAAAGACTCGTTAGTCGGTCAGGGAAGGCGGCGACTGCGAGAAAACGATAAGTACAAAGGGATTGGATGAAAGAGGGTTACGTGTATACGCAATTTCCTTGTTTTTTCCTCGTCAAGAAATCGGAGAACAAATCTTATATACATGTAAATGAATAAAATCTTATTTAAATAAATTTATCCAACTTGATCAAATTTAAATTTGATTTTAATCCTAATATATCAATTATTTTATATGAGCGATTAATATTTTTATATAAGAAGTATAAGAGCTGTAGACCAGGTTAAGTGGTTTGACCACTCTTTATTTTTTATAAATTATTTTTATATAAAAATATATTTAAATATAACTAATTCAATTTGAGTTAAATTAGTTCATTAAAAATTAAAATTATTCTAAAATAATTTTTTCACTCATATCATTTGAATGGAACTGAATTTAATTAAAAGTTTCAAATCAAATAAAATTTTTAAAATTTTACCATATAAATTATATATATCAATTTATATAAAGCTAGTATATATCAATAGTATGTATATTAATCGTTTTTTGTATATATAATAATATTATATATATGTATACACTATTTAATATAAATAAAAACTATATATGCATATATATATATCCTTTTATTTTTAAAATTTATGAAATACAAATTTCTATTAAAAATTTTATATTTCGTGACTGTGCAAAAAATTGATGAACTTTTGCAAATATAAAAAATCATATATATTAAGAAATTATGTACATGAAAAATATATTTTATGAACATAAAAATTTTATGAATTATAAAAAACTTTGTTTAATTTAATTTACAATAAGTAAAGTTAGTATATTTATTTATGTTAATAAAATATAGTTATATCATTACATAAATGCATGAATTATTTAAGTAAAATTTTAATTTTTTTATATATAAAAGTCTAAATTAGCTGGTCTATGCTAAAATTTTGTACTAAATAATATTTTTTTTAATTTTACTCTTTTGAGTTAAGGAAAACCGGGAAAAGAAACGGTTAAATCGAGTGAGAAATATTGGACCGTTTCACAAATCCGACCATTTGAGTATTTATAAAACCTTGAAAAATAACATTAAAACAAATTAGAAAAAAAAATTATACTTTTTATACGAATTCAGTTTAATTAGTATTAATCTATTCACTTTTGGACAGAATTCTAATCTAATTCGACATCAATTGATATAATTCTTGATTTTAGGAAAAACCTCAGGAGAAGAGCTAGCTGCCCATATATAAATCTCAGGTCGTCATGCACTCACTTGTGAGCAATTGAAGTTTTCTCTATCTATAGTCTGTTTTCCGATGAAACTTTGTTTGAGCTCGTTCCGATGTTTAAGCTTGCAATTCAAAATGCTATGAAATCATATGAACATGGGAAAAATTGAGGATTTTTAAAAATTCGAAGGACTAAGATGTAATTTTATAAAATTGAGGGTCAATTGGGCATGATAAAAATGTTAGAGGGCCAATTGAGGAATTTTAGAATTTTTGGGATGAAACTTACTATTTTTGTAATGGAAGGGCATAATGGAAATTTTGGAAAAGTTGGAGGGCCAAATTGGAAATTTGGGAAATTAAACCCTTTTTTGTGAATTTGATTAAATTGAGGTACTAAGATAAATTTTAAAAGTTTCGGAACTCAATTTGAGGAAAAATCAGCATTAGGTACTTAAAGTTAAAGAAAAATAACTTTAGGGGCCTAATTGCAAATAAATAAAAAGTTTGGTTTTCTCATTCATTTGTAATGAATGAAGGCTATTAGGTCGAAAGATAATTAACAAGTATGTTTATATCATGTAATAATACGAAATACCAGGAACGTCAGCAAGGATAAGCTCGCGTGAATACAAAGAACCGGTCAAGTGAAATTCACTATATTAATGGGTGAGTGAGATTTTATATCATACACGGTTGGGGATGATAAGTATCTTGAAATGAAAACTCACTACTTAGTGGTATTTTAAACATTACAACTTAGAGAAGTGATATGAAAATCACAAGGAAAAACTACTTACCGTTTGTAACTAGATCATATCTGCTTGGTATAATAAAACTTACTCGAAAGAAGTGTAAAACCCGTTCATTGGTTATAAGTGGAGATTTCCTTATACACGTTTGGTATGATGGATAGTTGAAAACATATTTTGTCAGAAGTGCTCTCCCGTGACTATGTGCCACTGCTTAAACGATTTGGGAGACCTTATTGACGGGAGCTCGAATAGCTCTTATAGGTCGGGGGCTTCGGTTTTGGAACTTGGGGGCTAATATGCCCAATTTTAAAAATCACGAACAGTGGGCCATAGGCTAATTGGCACGAGCAGGAGCTCGTAAACAAACATGAGATATGTGACATAAAACTTTAAATAAATGAATTGTTTGGCCATGATACCAAGATAGGACCGACATATTAAATCAACTAGTGGAAGTGGCCAGACTAGTCAAAACAAATAGTTATAGGTTGGGTTGAAGGCTTGGGCCGTTTGACCAATTGTACCACAAATTATATGGTATGATGTGAAAATACTAATTGTGCATGCACTGTGTGTACGAGACCTTCAAGACACCCAAGAGGGGTAGTTATGTATCCTAGGGCCCTAGACAACCTGGTGGATATAAGGGCAGTTCGTCGGACCAGGTGATCTTGCGAAGCTCGACGTAGCTTCAAGCGCACGAGATCGGGGTGGGGACGGGATTAAGCCTCTGCTCTCATGCGGACATGGAGAATCGATTTCGGGATTGAGGGTCGGATGTCGCATACATCCACTCATTCTTAGGGTAGAAGTGGACGTGCTTATATTTAGGTGGCTAGTAAAGTCGCTCCAACGCCACAAGTGGGTTCAGTGGACGAGCTATTTCCAAATGTGTGTTTGACCTTCATGATTAAGGATGTGTGTTAGGTAATGTCACACCGTGATTAATAAGAAATGGCGATAAAAATAGAGAATTGAAATAAAAGGATTTTTAAAAGAAAATAAGGAGTTTGATACACTCCAATACAAATCTTTTTCCTAAAAGTTAAATTTTGAAAACCCATTCACTGAGTAGTCATACTTACCCCTCCCTTATATCCCTTTTAGAAAATTCCGGAAAGCCTACTCTTAAAGATCATCAACTAAGACGCCTGCAAGATAGGTATGATAAATTTAGAATTTTATACAGTTTTGATTTATGTTATTTTAGGAAAGGTGTAGGTTTAAAGGACGTCTTACTCTTTACAGTTTATAATAAGGAGAAACTCTTTAATAAACCGGAATAGTGGCGGGTTGATCACAGGGATCCGACCAAACTGGGTTAGGGCGTGATACTTTTTGTCACAAATCTTTTAAAACTTGTATTTTAATTTTAATGACAATTCTTTGGTAATTTTTTTCATTAAAAATGTGTTAAATACAGATCTTTTAACTAATACTATAATATATTTGTTAGAATGTATTGTGTACTGATAATAGATCGAACCAATATCTACTTAAAAGTTATTACTTGTAAGTAGTGTAACTATTCCAACTTTATAAATGCACAACATTTCTCTATTTTATCCAAATTGTGATAATATTCTCAACACTCACCCTCACGTGCAACGTGGATACACTTGTCATGTTCAATTTTTAAACATGTCCTCAACAACTATCTACAAGTCGGGTATTATTATTCCGGTCTCGAACAAGTGGAAATAATGGCCTCGAGTTGGGTATTTTTTATCCATACTCGGGCAGATCCGGGTTTCTCGTCTCGGGTCAGGTACGGGTGTGAGCCCACTAGCTCTGATACCATATGAGAAGGTATTTTGTAGCGATAAGGGTCGGACCCATGTCTACTTCGAGTCATCCTCTCCATTGCGGTATCTTCTGAAACTTGGGGCACACAAGACCTCCCCAAGAAAGAAAAATGCAGTCCATCTAAAAGGCCCAACTTATGGTCTTTCGGACCTACATGCCAACTGTGTGGATTAATGGGATACATGGCCACCCGTTATCCATCATTCGAGTTCAAGCTTATCACACCCTAGTCTCACTACTCTTACAATTCAGAGCCCATCCCCCATCAACTCGATTGGTATGTTGATTTCAATGCTACTACACATATCAGTAACATCTTGTCTCACATATCTATTCAGGACAATCCTACCCTTCCTGAGCATTTAATGATCGGCAACGAGATAAGAATTTCTGCGTGGGAGTTGTAAGGGCGCACTTTACTATTTTCGCACAAGTTATACATCTTCTCCCATTTTTCTTGCTACTTATGTCAGTCATTTTGTGTTTATTTCTATTTGTTATCAACGTTTGGGACATCTGACTTTTCTCATTGTTAGTAATTTACTTTCTAATCATCTCTTTATGAAAAATATATCTCCGTTGACATTATGTGAATTTTGTTATTGTAATAAAATTATTCAACAACCATTTCCTCTCACCCATCATAAGAGTTTCGCTCCACTTGAGCTAATTCATATCGATATATGGGGACCCACTCTCATTCTCTCTCAAACGAGTTATACTTACTATATACACTTTATTGATGATTATAGTAAGTTTTCTTATTTTTACATTTTGAAGTACCGTTCTGACATTATCTCTATTTTTTGAGCATTTTCGTTTAAAAGTTGAAAATTAACTCAATTCCAAAATCAAATACTTACAATCTGATGGGGCCAAAAAATTTTTGTCCAAATCTTTCTTGTCGGAATTGCAGGCCGCAGGAATCTCTCATCGTATTTCATGTCCTCATACGCCTCAACAAAATGGTTTTGTTGAACGTAAGCATTGCCACATAGTCGAGATGTGTCTTACTCTCCTAATTCATTCTTATGCTCCTGTTAAATACTGAGATTTTGTATTTGAGACATGTGTATACCTCATCAAACGTCTTCCTACTCGGTGTCTTGGGTTTCTTTCACCTATTCAGGTCCCCACCCATACTTTTCCTCATTATAAATATTTTCGTATTTTTTGTTGTCTTTGTTTTTCATACCTTCATACTTATCTTTCACACAAATTACAACTCCGCTCTTCCCCCTGTATTTTTCTTGGATATCCCTCTAATAATGTAGATTACAGAGTTCTTGATCCTCGAACTGGTCACATTTTTATTTCTCGTACTGTCTACTTTAATAAGTCTGTATTTCCCTTCTCTCATTACCTTCCGCCCGACTGCCCCCGTCCAGCACTCCATCGCTACTCTCCCAATTCCCTCCCCTGTTCCAACACCACCATTGAACTTAGGAATCTCACAAATTTGCTCAAGCTCGTCATGACACTTTTTGGATGGACGTAATGAAAACTAAACTCTATGCGCTTATTCATAATTATATGTGTGATTTGGTTCCTACCCCTCATGATCGTCTATAAGGCTTTGACTCATTGCAAAACGTTTCTCCCAATAATACTCTTATACCATGTAATAAGGTATTGTGTATCGATAAATCGTAGCACTTATATCTACTTAAAAGTTGTGACTTATAAGTAGTTAAACACTTACAACCTTATAAACTCACAAAATTTTTCTATTTTATCCAATTTTATATCATATTCTCAACAATATTAATCATAATAAAACAATAAATTTACTTGATTAAATATAATTCATTTTACTTGATAAACTAAGAACTTTCAAACCATCTATATTTTTTATATTAAATCAACTTATATTATAATTTATATATAAATATTTTATTTAAGTTAAATGATATATTTTAGAATATATTATATATAATTTTTATTTAATAAAATTATAAATATATACAATTTTAATTATTTAAAATAAAAGACAAATATTTTACACAAATATAATATAAAATTATATGTAATTTAAACTAAATAAAATATTTATATATAAACATGATATCATAAAAATTATATATAAATTGTGATAGCCTAAAAATTTATATATAATTTATATATTAATTTATCTAAAAAATATAAATAATATATTATTTTTACTTTAAAAATTATAATTGAAAATTATATTATGTATATATAAATTTGTACAATATTATAATATATATTCTTTAATTTAAATTATATATAATTTTTACTTAATCAAATTATATATAATTTAAATTTTGTTTGTAAATTTGAAATAATAAATTAAATATTTTAAAGAAAATTATATATATATTGCATATAAATTATTATATCATATAAATTTATATAAAATCACAAATTATTTATACTTACCTTAATAAAATTGCAAGTGAAATTTTATATTATATCATTATTTATATAGAATTTTGTGTTATATTTTTTTGTAAAATATTTTAATTTATTATTTTAAATTAATTAAACAAAAATGAATTATATATCATTTTTATTTATAATTTAATTAAGTAAAAATAATATATAATATCTATTTTTATAAATATATATTTTCACAAACAAATACATATAAATTGATTGCCACATTTTTTAACTAAATTTATTATTGTGCAGTTATTAAATCCATTTTGAATGAAAGTTAAAATTGTAATAAATTTTGTTTTGCCAAAATTTTGACATTAAAATCTAAAATTTTAAATATTTGATATAAAAATATCATTTAAGTCAAATAATTCAAATAATAGTGTAATTTACGTGTGCTATACTTATTTACTATAATTTATCAACTTTTTAACTGGATTTACTTTTATGCATTAATTCACAAAAATATATAGTTAATATTTTGTACAATTTATAAATATACTTTATACTTTTAAAATATGATTTTTTTATATTATATGGATTATCCATGTACAATAATTTTTGAATGAATTCATATAAATTTATCGATCTTTTATATATATATATATATTTATTATTAATATGATTTTATATATCTACATAAATAAAATTTATATATGCAACTTGCACCCCAATTCATAAATTAGTGTGTATATATATAACATATATTATTGATATAATTATATGTACGTAAATTTATAATTTTATATAAATTAATAAAATCATATATGTACAAAAATAATTATTTTATATTTGTACTGATACAGCTAATTCATTAAGCTTAGTTTAACATGTTGAAATATTTTTTGAAATTCAATTTTATTATATGATTTTATTTAAATACAGTCAATTCAACATAAAATATTAATACAATAGATATGAACAATTTTGAACATTTATGTTTTTTTTCGCTCAATAAATTGAAATTTTATATAAATTCATGTAAAACATACATTTTGATGAATTTATTAATAATGTTCAATATTTATAGTAAATTGGCCACTTGTTCATATTTTAATGGTGTTTTTAGGATTTAATATAATGACATTTTTGTTAATTTAACATAAAAGTAATTACGAAATTATTTAATTTAAAATTTCAATATATAAATATTAATAAAAAACAATTTCGAGTACATACAAGTCTTTTTCAATCAAAATCATGGGTAGGATTCATATGGGGTGGAAAACGAGGGCATATTTTTGTGGTGTTAATGCAAAGGAGACAGCTGGCGCAAGCTCATAGGGACGTGTTCAGATGGCGTAGACGTCTAAGTTTGAAGAATACGCGTGGCCCAACCGACAAGCTTATGTATGGCGGTTTAGGTGTAGCGGAATCCCATCCCTATAATTAATGCTTCCAAGTAGTTTGGGCCCAAGGATGAGTTACCTCCGTGTCCCAGTGCCACCATTGGTGCCCAATACCAATAGACGCCCTCAAGAGGTAACTCCTTTTGCCTTATTCCTGGTTTTATGGGTATGTTTCATTTCAAATAGAATCTTTGGCAGAAAAAGGGAAGTTCAAATATATAATCTTAAAAGAAACTAGAAATGATTTAATTATTGAAAATTTTAGGATAAAATCTTATATAATGTCATAAGTTTTGAATTTATATCATGAAATTTTATTATGGCTTAATGTAAGTATTACAATTAACTTTTAATAAAGTGTGATACTATTTATGGATATTTGATTCATGAAACATGGTATATGTTTTTTGTCAATAAATTAGATTCACTAATCAAATTAATTTATAATTTAAATTGATTCAAATAAAAGAACTTTAGGTATAAATAAAAAAAATTAATGGTCAAGTTTCATGAAATTATATAGGATTTTAACCGATATTTTATGTTATTGCAGGTGGACCATATTTGAACCTAAACTAAACATTCTGTAAAAGGTATATATTAGAATCAAGGAAATATATTGTGATGAAACCATACACTTCATATCCTTATCTATGTTGGGTGGAGTCAGATCACCGAGATCACATCAAACCCTATCATCGAATAAGTGGAACCGTTGTTGTACGTCAAAAGAACAAAAAAAATGTAGAGCCATGCATTTGCTCGCCTAATAAAATACCACCAAAAGAAAATATAGAAACGTCACCAAATAATTATTCTTTAAACTATGCGTTGTCTTGGACTTTCCTTGAGAATTGAGATGAAAGAAATATGAGTAACATGACCTGAAATCAAGTAACTTTATGCCATTTAGTCGATGGGGTTACTTGCATGAATAGAATCCCAAAGCAAATTAATGCATCCCCTCGGCTTCTCCTCCCAAGTCCCACAGCAGGAGAAAGGAATAACCGAGCATGCATTCAAATGTTTGAATTCATACTTACGGGATTTGTTGAAGGTTTTACATTCAAAGTCCTTTTTGGAGAATTGTTAGGAGGAAATTAAATGGAATAAATACGAGGTGAACCTAATTTGGATTGCGTGCAATGCTTACCACCTAACCTAACCATACATACCTTTGATTAGTTGCTCCACATGGCACCTTGATTAAATATTCGAGCAATATAAAGTAGTTGAGATCTCACAACACTGCTCTTCACATGAGCTTTCCTTTCCTGTTAAGAAAGAAAAAAATGTAGCAGTTATCATTAATGGATTTAAAAATTCATCCTAACCCATGTCATTGTTTTGTTTTTTCATATTAGTGAAGAGCAGGGTAGGGGACAACATTCAACAACACTATGTCCCATAGCATAGACAGGCCATGTTCCCTATAGTCAGGATGCAACTAAATCAATATAGATGAAGATTAGGTGACTATTGGCATCAAAAGTTGGTGAAAGATGACCAAATTTGAGTTAGAGGAAGCATATCTATGTCAGCTCATACAAATATTATTGCCAATAATGATGACTAAAGTGAATCTAGATGGAGCAAAAAATCCACATCACATAAACCCCTTATCATAGTGCCCATTTTTTAAAAGTTATCACCTCGGGTTTCCTTTTAGTTGGTCTACAAAGACATCTTCGAAATGCACCTGCGCCTATACGTCGTCTTCACTTGAACTTCGATAACTCCATGGTTCCATTAATGCGGTCGCCCCACTCCTTGGCCACGTACCGTTCGGTTTTAATTATCTCTGCAACTTAAAGACAAAAGAATCAATGGCAGGTAGGCAAGAGGCGTACCAAACTTGCTGTGCTCAATGCCCGGGGCAGCTCTGCTCACAACTGTGTCTCTCTGTCTCTCTGTCTCTCTCTCGGAAAGAGGGGCTAACTACTGAGTTATGCAGCAGGTCCCTCCTATTATTTTTCTCCGTTAAATGCTTCACTTTCCTCTCCACCATCTCATCAATCCCTTTTATTTTGATTCGGTCTACTGCCTAGAAAGCATAAAGTATCTATCCCCTTTTCCTTACGAATAAAAAGCCAGGCTTCCCTTTTCCCTCTTCCTTTTCTCCTCTCGTCTTCTTCATCTGACATTTCTTCTAATTTGAGCTTGGCAGAAGAGGAAAAAAGCATGAGCCTTCTCCATCTTCTAGTTCAACTACACCTACCCTTTTGGGTCTAACACCTTAGCCGCTGTCTGGAAGTTGGAAACTTTCTTCAAGGTTAGCCTCCACATCTGCCGCTACCCCTTTTACGAGCTTTCTTCTCCCTGCTTGTATTTGCATTTATCTATTTTTTTGCATGTTCATGCATATACCCATTTTGTAAGGAGAACATTGTGCAAAAAAAAATTTGTAAGGAGATCTTGGAAATCAAATTACGACATTTTCAACTAGAGGGGCACTACACTACAGAATGATTTTTTTTTCCAATCAGAAGCTAATAATGAACTTAAAATGTCCAAGATTGCTTGATTGCAAGAAAATTCGCCAAATTAATCCTTTTCGGTAAACTATGTGGGAGAAAATCATCCTGTGGGCCGAAGATAGTTGAAAAGATAGCAGCTTTCTGGAGACGTCTTCCATTTGAATCATTGATACTTCTAAACACGGGAAGTTATGACTTTGATTCCTCCTCCAAGTTCCGTGCTTTTCCTTTCAGTAAAAGTAATTTCTCTGCTTTACATTGCCGAGATCAGCCATCTTCTAAGGCCACTTGTCGTTGTAATTCAATTACTTGTTTGTTTATATTTGTTCCATTTTGGTCGTTGTAATTCGTCTGATACACTTCAGCCTCTGGAAAGGGGTGGGGTGGGGTGGGGGGTCCAGAAAGGAATTTTCTACTTGTTTATTCCTTTACTTTTTCTCGGTAATTTCTGTAAAATTAAAGGTCTCAGCTGAAGAGCACCAGGGGATGAATTCAGGGTCAAAGCTGATCGTTGCACTGGTCGTCGCTTGCTCTTCGTTGGGGGCTATCATGTTCTTCTCTCTATGCTTTTGGATTTACCATTTTCGATGCAAACACCGGGCTCGGACTGATGCAAGCAGCTTCAGCGCCTCCTGCTTTGGTAAGTTTTGATTTTTCATCTGTTCCGATTTCGTGTCCGATCCAGAGGTTTGGATTTTCAGGATGAAGAAATTGCAGGTTTTGTACTGATGCTATATAGAATAGGGTAGGATTATGTTGGGGGTTGTCAGAATCGACTGTCTATATGAAATTCCCTTTGATTTACGAGAAGAAGCCGATAATGGAAGGGAGAAGTATGCAGATGTTTGGCGTTCATCATTAGTGGGTTACTGTTTTCAGTTTGTTTTCTTTCTCCTTTCACTTTTGCGACTCAACAGATATTTCTAAGATGTTTCATTTTTTCCTGTGTGCGCTTGTTGGGTTGCAACATGAAGAACCTGAGAAAGGGTTTTATTTAACACCCATTTCAAGCAAATTTGGGTCCTTAAAAGTGGTTAGCAAGAAGGCATCTGTATCATTTATTGACTACAAGGTCCTAGAGAAAGCAACAGACAATTTCAACCCTACAAGGAAATTGGGGGAAGGTGGCTTTGGGTGTGTATATGAGGGTACATTGGAAGATTCTACGCCAGTTGCTGTGAAGAAGTTAGATTGTGGAAACAAGGATGTTTCGGGAGACTTTGAGGTGCTATTAATTAGAATGATTCACTTCTATGTTCCCCCTTCTCTTCCTTTTTGGGATCTTCTATGCCATCTAACTGTCTTTTGGGCTTTTTGCCATAAAATTTTGCAGATTGAGGTGAAAATTCTAAGTAAAATGCAGCATCCAAATATAATTTCTCTGTTGGGATATAGTACTAATTGCGAAGCACGATTTATCGTCTATGAATTGATGCAAAATGGTTCTCTGGATACTAAACTGCATGGTAAAACCAAGAGTTGCACACTTCAAAATTTCTTCTCAATAGATTGAAAGTAGTTATATGGAATAGAAGAAAAATACGTTTACCCTTTTATTGGATTTCAGGACCTTCTCCCAGATCAACATTAACATGGCATATGCGGATGAAAATTGCACTTGATATTGCAAGGTGAGCTTTAGGAACCCATTGCCGGGTTTTCTTCTTCCCTTCCCTTCCCTTCCCTTCCCTCCATCTTTAATTTTAGTTTTTCATATTTTGCATTGGACAAAATTGGTGCTGCACAACAGAGGACTTGAGTATTTACATGGGCAATGCCAACCGCCAGTCATACACAGAGATCTTAAATCAGCCAATATCCTTCTTGATTCTAATTTCAATGCTAAGGTAATTATATAAAGGGATGGTCTGTGGATTTTGAGAGCTGCTCTGATTCTTCATCCCTTTCAATAAAATACATAAACTTGTTCTCCTTTCAATTTCGTTGGAATAACATATATACATTTGCAGACTTTTGAGTTGTAATTAGACTCACAATGACACTTCATAAATAGCATCCATGTCTTTGAAGAAAAGGAAAATTGAGATGCATTAGTTTCATACATCAAACATGAACTCATTCTTGATTAATTCTTTTCCATTTCTTCTGGGTTTCAGCTTTCAGATTTTGGTCTTGCTGTGACCAAGGGTAGAAGGAAAAAAGATAAAAGTGATCTTTCTGGCACCTTAGGATATGTTGCCCCTGAATATCTACTAGATGGTATGCCTACTCTTTGTTGATGAACTTTTGTTATAAATTCCATGTACAAACAGTTTCTCAAATAGTTCACATGCTGATAATGAGATTTTACATGTCCCTATTGGATACACTAGAGATTGAAGATAGATCATTTACTCAATTTTCTGAATCATGAAAGTACATATAAATTTTCAGGTGAATTGACTGAAAAAAGCGATGTTTATGCCTTCGGAGTGGTCCTTTTGGAGCTTTTATTGGGACGAAGGCCCATGGAGAAACTGGCACCAGGTCAGTGCCAATCCATTGTCAACTGGGTAAGGCCAGGTCCAATCATATTTACATCCTAATTTTATAAATTATTTCCACTCAAAGAGAATGGAAAAACTTACTGAGATTTAATATTTTACCTGTCTACGCTTGCAGGCACTGCCTCAGCTTACTGACAGATCAAAACTTCCAGATATATTGGACCCCTTCATTGAGGAGAAAGTTGACATGAAGCACTTGTATCAGGTTTGTTGGACTGTTTTATGCATTATCATGCTTGAGAGCAGAGCTGTTTTAAGGCCATACAGCTTACAGAACCTAGGGATGCACTGTATCATCAACAGGTAGCTGCTGTAGCATTGTTGTGCTTACAACCAGAACCGAGCTACCGACCGCTCATAGCAGATGTTCTTCACTCGCTTGTCCCTCTTGTGCCCATTACACTTGGGGGAACCCTACATGTTGAAGAAACTCTATCCTCTGATCATCAACAAAACTCCTAAGGGAAAACATGAAGGATTGTTTTACTGCCAATCCAGTAATAAGACCTTGAACAGCATATTCTTGAATGAGTGATCCTTGATGGGCACCATCTTCAGCAAATTTTCACTCCAACAATTGTCCCACCACATGATTTTTACCACTGGGATGCATAGAATCGGTCGGGTGGTCCATATTTTGTGTTACATGGATCAGTTAAAATGAGATGTGTTCTTGAGCTGACAGTTTTCCTATGTACATATTATAAGTTTGTTGAATGTAAATTGTGCAACTAGAAAAGTAGTTGCAGTGCAGCTATCCGAAGTCTGTTTTGGCTGTTGCTTGTGGTTGCAAAATACAAGTTAATAATGCAAGATAAGATCAAATTGAGGAATGTTCATTGTCAGCAAGCCCGAGCCCAGTCTCTTTCATATCTTAACTACTCAAAGCCTGACACGAGTTTAGTCACATTCAGGTTTAAGGTACATTTAGTCTTCCATATATTCCTCTACATTGGACCCTCTTCTTTCTAAAAGGTCTGTCTGAAACAGATTAATCAAATAGGTTTTATTGATCCATTATATGACAACTAGTCATAACGTATCAGATATAGATACGTTCAACATTATTTGCATATTGCTGATGCACCATATTTACACGGTAATGTAAGATTTCAATTTTGCAATGTAATTAATAAAAATAGTTGACTTATAATTTTGTCTTTCATAAGCTAATAAATTTCTTTCAATTATCAACAATTAGTCAAAATGGCGTTAACGACATTACTAAATCATTTAAAAGAACGCTAAAATGGCACTATTGAGGTTATGGAAACAAGATATGCATTATTCTATCATACAGATTTACAATAGAAGAGTACAATGATATATAAAAATTCAATAGAATAAATGACAAGCTACATAATTAGCTGTAAGCATAGAGTATAAGTCTAGGGTGTTACTAGAACTCCACAAGTTCATGGGAGGGACCCGTGAACTTAGAGTGCAACAAGGCAAAATGTGTAGTCAAGATATTGTTGATAAGGGTATTAAGAATGAAGGTAAGCTCCAACATACTAAATGTGAAGCTGATGATTATTGTGGTGATTATAAATAAAATGATGATTAATTTTAATATTTTTATTTGATTATGAAATAGTGGATTAATAATAATATAGATGATAGAAAAAATTATCACACCAACTAAATTAGTTTAATTATATTATTTATAAGAATTTTGTATTTAAATTTTATGTTGAGCCCAATATGTATTAGTTTTTAAAACTCAATAAAGTTTTACTCACCTAAACAACATCAAAGAATTAATGAAGTGGAAGAGATAAATCTCGTTAGAAGTTCCTTGTATATAATGGATAATTTGTAAGACCGCAACATAATTAGTAGAGATATGGCAATTCATGTACTAACATACTTGATATATATATACTAAGAGATATTTACCGGTCAAAATAATAAAGCATTTCAAGGAACACCTTCAAACCTTCAAACAAATAGATACTTACGAGTCAAAATAATAAAGCATTTTAAGGAACACCTTCAAACAAAGAGAGAGGGGATATTGATAATGGTTTGCAAGTTATTATAATATCATGTTTAAGAAGATAATAAATATATTCGCTCTAAGTGAACTTGATGCCATGAGAGTGAAGCTGAGTTTTAATGCCAAAAAAATAAATGAAGTGTGTCCAAGTTTTTGATAGAGAATTTTAAATATATATTTGAGAGAATAGAAAAATTGGGTGGTAGGTTATCCAGTGAGAATGATCTAATCAAAATAAATGAATATAAATATTATGAAGGATGAAGTCTAATAGATAACATGGATGTATTCAGAATAAAAATTTTAAAATATAGAGTGAGGTGTAGAATTAAATTTTTAAAAATGAATTTAAATTTAATTAAAAAGTAAATCAAGTTTAACTCGAGACTCATACCAGTAATTGTGATTAAATTGAATTGAAAATTATTTTCCTAAATAATAAACTAAGTTTTTTAAAAGTTGGTTTAAACTAAACGGAATCAAAGGTGACATTATTTAAATTATCGAGAGTATTTGAAAAGTACAAAAAAAGTAATTTGAAAAAATGTGAGATTATAAAAAAAGGGTCAACTAGTCGGCTCATGTGACTCGGACCCCACTCCCATCATCCCTATTTGAGTTCACTAGCGCTTTTCACCACTCTCGAATACTAACACGTCTACGTAGTTATGGAAAACACACTAATTGGTCATATTTTTACCAAATTGTACGCAACAAAACTCGTGATTGAGTTGACAAATACCGGTCTCCCTCTAAAATTAATTGAGTTATTACTCGCTAATTATGTCAACTTGATCTCCTAAGTAAGGAAAAATGTCTCAGACACACGCTAACCACCGAAGCTTTGATCTCCAAATTCACCCACACTCAACCACCAAACGAGATAATTTTTATCTCAAAATATGGATAATGGAATCCCATTGAGTTTTGTGCTCATGTCATGACTCAAAAGTGGTAAAAAACCACTGCGCAAACACCATTTTTCCGAGACAGAAAAGTCACATGTCGCTGCTAGCCACTCTAGGCCAAATTCCGCTACATCCGACCACTCCTTCGGTAGGCATCAGTGCCAAAAGGTTGGCATGCCTCTCATCTACCTCTCACAAGCCTTGACCGACCTTCGGAAATGCAGCTTTTGGTCTCCCTAAGCTAGTTTTCGATAATATGTCGTTTATGTAACTTTCGGTTATGATCGTTTGAGGCCCAAATTTGGCTAGTTTCGACTACCCGACCTACCACCACCATAGAATGTGTCATACCATGATCCGATATCCCAGTTCGGTTCGGTGATAATCCACCGTATCCACTCAATTTTACAAATGTGGGTACCATCATCCTTGTAGAAGCGAATTGATAGAAGGCTCGAAATAAAAAAAAAGCTACAACTCAATTAAAAATGTTTTACTTCATGGTAAATCAACTTTCCAAATGAGTATGAAATCACAAGGAATAACAATAACTCAGTGTTCTTTTTGGAAACGTCTGATTTTTTTTTTCCAGTTTTCTTATTATAAAAAGGATGGGGTTTACAACCTACCCTTTGTTAGATACGCTTAAAAGTTCTTTTAACCTTGCATTTTATTGATTTTTATTATTACAGAGAATAAGGTTTAAATTACGCCTGGCTACACTTGATTAAAGAAAGGGGGGAACCACTCTTAAACCAAGGGAGTGACAGGTTGATCACGGGGATTCGACCAAACCTGGTTGGGGCATGACATTAGCTCTTGTCCTCAGGGTCCTCTTAGGATCAAGAATCGGGGCAATTACTATTAGGATTAGCGGGAATTTGATCAATGAAATCTGTCACTTTCTCTCTCTAGAACAAAACTGTAATGACGGAGAAGGGCTGAATTGGCTTACCTTTCACCTCTGGAGAGGTCATGTGATGGTCATGGGGGCTATCACCTCTGGAGAGGTCATATGATGGTCATAGGGGCTATGGCAGGACTCAATTCGTTCATAGGAGGTCGGAATTGGTCAAATTCTGATCGACCGAAACAGAGTAGCTTCGATATGCTAGAGCTGGTTCACTATTTGAGCTCGTCGGCGCTTCTTTGACGATCCTCGGGTTGGTTGGAGGTGGGCATCAGCAGTGCCCAAGTCGGAGCTCTGGTTTGAGTTTCATTGGAAAATAGAGCACTTCAGAGAGGGAGAGGAATTATGGTGTGTAGAGGATGAATAGAGGGGAGCTCTTTATATAGGGAGCTCGGGGACCCTTTGCCCGACAAGTTTTCATACTGGTCGCGCTCATTTTGATAAAAAATTGCCCAAATCAGAGCAAATTTCCTTCGCTAGAAAAGGAAAGAAAAATCTTTCCTCGATAAACAGTGTCATCGGACGAATGAGGAAGATGACACTATTTTGCATGTGCGAGGCCGGCTACGTGGCAGCATTGATTGGTCGGTCTAGTTGTCATGGCGATCTGACTCAGTCGCCACGTCAGCTGTTGACTGGTTGACCGGACACATGGTAGCCTCTCATTGGCTGGTTGTGTCTACGTGGCTGCTGACTGGGCACCCGTTGATCGTTGACCGACTGACAGAGCACTCCTTTCCATGTGTCGCGCTCTGATTGGTCGCGTGCGTGCTAATCGTGTAAACCCCGCACATTGGAGTTAAGGAAAACCGGGAAAAGAACCGATCAAACCGAATAAGAAAACCAAACCGGTTTACATTTGGGAATAAGCAATATGAAAATTTACTACTTTCAGTTGATCCAAAGGATTTATTAAACATTGGAAAAGAAACTTAAGACAAACTAGAAAACAAAAACTAAATTGGTTCAGGCGAACTAGATTACATAAGAACTTTAAAGTTAAGCGTGTTTACTTGAGAGTAGTGCTATTAGAGCGGGATCCACTTTTTTGGGAATATGAGTCGAAGCAATAACAAGAATATTTTTAGTGAAACATCTTTCACAATCCCTGGAGAGATAGTTCACTAATAGACCGAGGGATAAGTAATTCGACTCATTCACATCCATATCATGAATGTTTGGAATCCATATTATGCAAGGAGACATTGCTTTCGCTAATTCAAATTGAAGGGTGATATAAAATCGGTCAATTTCTGTCATCATATCCATAGTTAGCACATTCATCATAGTTAGAAGCTCCAGCTCCGTATCCTCAATATCGTCACTATCCTCAATAAGAAAACCTTTAGGCTTATTATCCAGGAACTTGTTCAGAAATACTGTAATGAAAGGAAGATAGGAGTTTGTCACTAGGTATTTGACCAAATAGGATTGTCCAGTTCCTATAGAACCTATCACTAAAATACCCCTAGAGGGGGATAGGGCTAAGCAGAGCAAAAATGGTTTTCCTTGAGATGTGAAATGAAAACTATTAGCCCCACATGAGGTTTGTGAATAAGTGATTGTTTGATAATGAGCAAGGAATATCTGTCTTTCTACTAAACAGGATGTATTGAACTCATAATTCATTAGATACTTTTTATGAATGTCAACTAAGTATCGTAAGTAAATTGCTCCCGGTTGTTCAATCATTTGATAACCAGAGTCATTCTTTGATAAATGATCACTATGAGTCAAACTCAATAGAATTTGATCAATCCTTTTAACTGAACCAAGAATTCTCTTTCTTTATCATCAATCGAATCACTGTTCGCGACCCAGGATTCTATTTTATCATCAATCCAATCACCGTTCACATTTTTTCTTTTTCTTATCAATGAATAGATCTCTTTACTTGTATGACTTAGATGTCTCGTATTTTTCAAAAAAGTGATTCGATGGATGGGATTTGGTATGATACTGATGAGATCGATGATATCGATGAGATTGATATTAAAATATTTCTTCTTAGTTTCGAATTGAACAAAGGTCGGGCTCGCTAGAACTGGGGAGAAGACAACTATCTGATAGCAAACTCCAGTCAATCTAAAAATTGTTGGAGAAGCGCCGACATGATGGAATATTGAAGCAACTTCGGCGGACCGAAGCTACCCTATTTCGGCCAAGCTAAAATCGGCCATTTCAAGCCCTCCTCAGGCCAAACCAAGCCCTCCTAACACTTCCTCAGCCTTTCCACAGCCGAATTAGGACCGAAAGATAAGCCAATTCAACTCTCCCTTATAATTTTCGATCGGTGCTAGAGAGAGAGTCGACCGAATTTCAATGACGAAATTCTAATCCAATTCCGCATCAATTGATAAAATACTTGATTTTAGGATGAACCTCAAGACGAGACCTATCTGCCCAGATCGAAAGCTCGGACTGTCGTGCCTTCACCGGTGAGTAATCGAAACTTTCTCTCTCTATAGTCTATTTTCTGGCAAATCTCCGTTTGAGCTCGTTCCGACGTTAAAATCTGTGATTCAAAGTTTCTTAGAATCGTATAAACATGCGGAAACTCAATTTCAACTCCAATTTCAATAATTAGAAGTGTTTGATCGGTCAATTTGATAAAATCAAATTCGGTATTGTTGAAGAGTTTAAATTGAGAGAAATTTTGGGGATTTTCGAAATTCAAAGAGGCAAAAATATAATTTTATGAAATTGAGGGTCAATTGGTCATGAAAATAATGGAGGACCAATTGAGGAATTTTGGAAATTTTGGGGAAAAACTTACCATTTTTGTGAAAGAAGGGCAAAATGGTAATTTTGGAAAAATTGGGGAACCAAAATGGAAATTTGGAAAATTAAACCCCTTTTTGGTGAAATTGAATAAATTGAGGTCCCACGATAAATTTTAAAAGTTACGGGACTCAATTTGAGAAAAAACCGACATTAGAGACTTAAAGTTAAAGAGAAATAAATTTAGGGACCTATTTGCAAATAACTAAAAGTTTGGGTTTTCTCATTTATTAATGAATGAAGGCTGTTATGCCGAGTAATAATGAACAAGGTTGTTCATATCGTGTAGGAACGTTAAATACCAGGAACGCCAGCAAGGACAAGCTCGCGTGAATACAAAGAACCAGTCTAGTGGAATTTACGGCATTAACGGGTGAGTGGGTTTACTAACATCATACCCGATTGAGGATGATAAGTGCCTTGATATAAAAATCCACTGTTTAGTGGTATTTTAATTATCACTACTTAGAGAAAGTGATGTGAAAGTTATACGAAAAAAACTACTTATGAGTTGTAAGTAGATCATACCCGGTTGGTATGATGAGACTTCCTCGAAGGAAGTTGAAAACCCGTTCATCGGTTATGAACGAAGATGTCTTTATATCGGTCGGTATGATGGACAGTAAAAACCTATTTTTGTCGGAAGTGCTCTCCCCTGACTATGTGCCAATGCTTAAACAATTTGGGAGACCTTCTCGACGGGAGCTCGAATAGCTCTAATAGGCCCGGGGCCTCGATTTTGGAACTTAGGGGCTAAATGCCCGATTTTGAAAATCTCGTACAGTGGGCCCAAGGCCAGTTGGCACGAGCAGGAGCTCGTAAATGAACATGATATATGTGCCATAAAACTTAATAAGTGAATTGTTTGGCCATGGTACCAAGATAGGACCGACATGCTCAGTCAACTAGCGGCAGTGCGACATGACAGGTCGACGGACTAGTCAAGACAAACAGCTGCGGGTTGAGTTGAGAGTCGGGGCCGTTGGACTAGTGGCACCACAGATTACATGGAAATATAAGAAAACATTGTTTGTGCATGCACTGTGAGTACGAGATCATCAAGATGCCCATGAGGGGTAGTGATGCGTCCTAAGGGCACTGGACGACCTAGTGGCTATAAGGGCAGTTCATCGTTCCAGGTGTTTGTGCGAAATCTAGAGTAACACGAAGCGCACGAGACCGGGGTGGGGATAGGATGAGGTTTCTATCCTCATACGGATATGAAGAAGTAATTTCAGGATTGTGGGTAGGATGACACGTACATGGACTCATTCCCAGGGTAGAAGTGGTCGTACTTCTATCCGGGTGGCAGGAAAAGTCGCTCCGAAGCCACTAGCGCGTTCAGTAGTGATACTGACTTACGAATGTGTGTAACCTTCATGATGAAGGATGTGTGTTAGGTGATGACACACCGTGGTAACTAAGAAATAATGGAAAAATCCAAATTTTTAAATGATGGGATTTTTGAAAATAAAGGAGTCTGGCACACTCCATATAAATATTTTTCTTAAAAGTCAAAAGCTTTTAAAAACCGATTCACTGAGTAGTCGTACTCACCCCCTCCCTTATATCCCTTTCAGGAAATCCCGAAAAGCCTCCCCTTAAAGACCGTCAGCTAAGATGCCTGTAAGAAAGGTATGTAAAGTTTTAAATTTCATACAGTTTTGATTATGCTATTCCAGGAAAAAGGTGCAAGTTAAAGGATGCCTTACTCTTTACGGTTTACGATAAGGGGAAACCCTTTAATAAACCGGGAGAGTGGAGGATTGATCACGGGGATCCGACCAAACCGGGTCGGGGTGTGACAGACCGGGTGTTGACCGATCAGTGGTCCGGTCCGACCAGGTCGAGTGACCAGAAAATGAAAATTGGTCAATTCGATCAGTTTTCTCAAAATTAAAAATTTCTAAATTTTTCTAAATTCATTTTCTATTCAACGATGGCATTAATTTCCTAAATTGATCTTTTTAAGCTATCTAGAAAAATGAATTAAGAGACTGGTTCATGTATAGTTCAACTAGGTTCAATTAGGGTCAATCCGATTTTGGTCTGGTTCACCCTGAACCGGTTCGATTTTCTCATCCAATTTCCTTCATAACCCTTTCCCATGATTTTTGTGACATCTTTGTCACTTGGGATTTTCCAATTCCTCATTTCAACCCTTCTTTATCGTTCTTAGTTCATTAAGTGGTTCAATTTTCTCCTTAAATTAACTGGTTCTTTCCCGGTTTCCTTGATCCGAGGTGATGAGTTTCACACTACTCGACAACAAGATTGGTACAAGTGAAGATATTGTTGGTCCGATATCTCAAGGGGCTCATGAAGTCCTATGCACATTTAGACTTAGTGAAAGTGAAAGGTCTAATCCATTTATAGTGAACAACTAAATTGATATTTTTGAGGTTAGTCGATGGTACTCACACATATGAATAGTAGAAATCATAGGCTCGTACCATTATTGTAAAGGTTGTAGTTTCGTGACAAGGTGCTCGATAAAGATGTTTCATATCACAAGTGAGATAGATAAATTTATATCTTGATATTGGATAATCCCTTTAATGAAGGATCATGTGTTTATCTTGTATGTCATGTCTTCCTTAAGAATTTCGGAAACCATAAAGTGAAATATTTTTTTAAACCTTTAAGAATCCCCTAAAAATAAAATTAGTAATATCTAGTCTTAGAAATTTCTACTCGTTGAATTGTCAAACTCATCTCACTCCTTTAAACCTTTTAGAAATTATGAATAGAGACTTTTACGCTTAAATTCCTGTCTGGTATGTTTTATACAACATAATCTCATAATAATCTAGTATATTATTAAATTTATTAATTTAAAAGATATTAAAATTTTCATAATTTTTTGCTTTACTACTGTCGATACTATAACAGTTGTTGCTTTTATAGTACCCCGAGTGGTGGTCGATTGTTCATAGGTTCCGATCATCCAATATAGGTCGGGCATGACATTAGATAACAAGCGAAGAATACTCAACTTATGATTATTTGAATAAATTAACTATGAATGAGTCAATATTTTTGTTAATTATATGTAATCTTATATGTGTTTGAGTAGGATGGAATTCGGTCATGAAGATGTTTTAATTGCTAAGGTATATTGGAAGAAAAGTTAATAAAGGAGGAAGATTGCAACTTAGGGAGTCAAAAGGTTAGGATATACATTATATGGCTAGGAGTTGGGGATATTTCCATGAGACTTGAATGATCATTGTACAATATTCATGAGTGGTGTTTATGATGATTTGTGGTTTACAAAAAAAGATGAGTTTTTTTCTTTAAACATCTTATTTATGAAAGTAATTGAACGATATATGATTTGTCCTAGAAAAGTAAATTTTAAAATACATTTATATATATATATATATATATATTGATGACCAATTTAAATTGGGTGATTTTTAAAAATAAAAATTTTAGAAAAATAGAACGAATTAGGAAATGTACTATTTTATAAATGTTTTTGTACTCCACTTTTTATTATATATATATATATTAATATAGAATAACTATATGGTATAAATATTAAAAAAACTCATTATTATACCATATTTAAATGAAAAATAGATGTATATACTAAATTATTGGTAAGTGATATTAAGAGATAAAATTGCTGGTATGTCTTTTAATAAAAATAGTTGTGAAATTATATTCCAGTTCCATTCATTTAATCCTTTATCAGTGTCTCGTTCTAATGGACAATAATCAAGCTCGGGGGAACTGTTGTCACTCATAATAGCCACGACCACTATGGGTCAATTGGACCAACTTCTCACTCTATTGGACTGCCAAGCATAACCACGATGGCTAGCCACGACCACGATGGGTCAATTGGACCAACTTCTCACTCTATTGGACTGCCAAACATAATCACGATGGGTCTATTAGACTATCCTCTCACTATTGGGCTGTCACTCATAACCACGTTTTTCGAACCATAGGTGCTACTTATTTCTGGTATCTGGTCCGCTTAATGCGATTAGAAAATTTTTCTGAGTTAAACCATACAAAGGAAAACCCTAAAAGAATTTAGCTCAACTTCCGACATCGGAATATGAATTAGTGTTTAGAAATAATGGCAGAAAATCAAAAGGAATTTGGCCAGTGGATGGTAATGGAGTAGAATAAATAATTCAGTACGCGGAATTGGACTATTTTTTTTTTTAAGAATTCTGACATATTTTCTTAATTCCAAGTGCACATGGCTTGGCTTGAAAGTGAAACTTGAAGTTCACGAGTTGATAAACAACTGTAATACAAACATCCCTCAAGTAAATTAAAAATGACAACATGATTGATAATAAAATAAAATCACAATATATAATATTGTGTGTTGAATGCAAGAGCGAGAATATATTAAATATTAATGATGTCAAAGTCATGGCATTGGATACTTGTTAACTTTCACGCTTTAGCTATTGAGCCACATGCATGACATACCTTCATTCCAATCACCCTTCTTGAAGACTCAGTCCTCATTTATCCAATTGCAATTTTTTTTGCCAGAAACTCATTGTTGATTTTATTTAGTCTTGGTCATCCACCGCCACAACAAGAAAGTTCCTTCAGAGGAAATGGAGGGTCTTCCATCCAATGCCCTAAAGCCATTCCATCTTAAGTTATGTGCCACGAAATTGACACTTGTTTGAATGTCGACCCGAGCAGCACCATACAAATTTACTCACTTTTTACCTTTATTTTGTAATTACACGTTTTCTTTTACACTATGCATCAACTAATTTTTCATACATATTTTTTCACTAATTATGATATTCAAATTTAATATATGGCTGAAAATTAGGGTATTGTAATATAATTTTCAAGTTGAATGAGCATAGCTATAGCTAGAGAAGTAGAATATAGATTTATTGAGTAAATTATTAATGATCCGGCAAACTCCCCCTAGATGGTCTATCCATGCTGTTAATCTCTTCTTCTTTCACAAGGTCTCAACTCACATGGGCAACAATGTGATGACAAAAGGAGGCATGTCAAGAGGGAGAGAAGATGACAAAAAAAACTAATCGTTGGAGACGAGAATCCCATGGACTGCGGAGACCCGATGACTTTTTCGAACATATATCTATAAGCAACAAATATGACAGTTGATGTTTTTTTTTTCTGAAATATACATATTTGTTTAGTTAACTTACATATTTGCCTCCAAATTTATAAAATATTAATAATTTAGTATAATCATTTTAGTTTCTTATTATTTAATCCATTAAAAAAATTAATTCTTTTGGTCAATAGATATAAATCTATAAAATATTTGTGATTTATTTTATATTTGCGCAATTTACACACACATTTGCTTTAAAATTTTAACACATTACATGTCCCTATTCAGTATAATAACAAGTTAGTTATCTTTAGTTAATATGATTAACACCAAAATTTTTGTTTTGCATCACACACCATATTGTAATTTTATTAGATTATAATATGAGTTATTTAATTGATTAACACTTTTATCTCCCTATTTATAATGCCAGCTATTCGATCACTTTTATCTTCCTATTTATAATGTACATTTTCCTTATATATGTAAAATATTTATTTAATTTAATTTATATTATTTTATTACCAATAGTATTTAACAATTATTTTTGTATAATTAATAGTTAATAACAAATCCGAGTTTAATATTTTTATTTATAACACGAATTAAATTAACAACTAATGGAATTTAGGTGAAGGCCAAAATTGTAATAATGGGAAATTTATTGTGATATGATGTGATTCAAAAAAATATAATTGTAATATTTGTATTCTAAATTATATGAAATAATTTTGTTCAAATATAGAAAATACTTGTTAATGTTTATGATTTTTTAGATATTATAATTATTGAAAAAATAAACAAATTTCAGGTTCGTAGAAATTTCAATTTTTTTTTTTAAATTGTGCGAGAAGAAGATTTCAGGAAGACTTGGCAGGTCTCTAAAAATGGGTGGAGTTCTGTTGTATATATGCAAGCTGTAAACCGCAGCTTGTCCATGAAAGTAAATGGGATCTGAGCTGACGCACACCCAAATATTTTGCGATTGAGATGTCTCGCATATACCTTACGAGACATGCCCGACATTCAATAGAAATTCGAAAAAAAAAAAAGAAAGGTTTAGTGCCACAATATCTCTCTTCTTTTATGATCACAATAACATCACTTTTATTACCGAGCCGTAATGTTTTAAATTTGATTATATTTTTAAGTCTTTCATGCTTTTCATTTTATTATTATATTTGTAATTAAAAAAATGATTTTTTTGTCATGTCAATTCCAAAATGATTTCTCGGAAAGCACGCCATATTGCAATGGGCATTGCATGGAAGTCCAAAAACGACCCGAAGAGCATTCATTGGTCTTCAGTTGGCATTGCAGGGAAGTCCAAAAACGACTCGAAGAACATTCATTGGTCTTCAGGTGCGAGATACCAGCGAGCCTTGTCGAATGCACTTACTGTATGCTGACATGGATATGACTGATCCACTTCCCTCATCTCATCGTCTTCCCCTAAATATATTCCATACATCAATGCTAACCATTGCCAGATTCAATGAATATATGTTCGATATTTGGAACAAAAGAGAGAGAAAGGAGGCTACGTGCAACGACTCTCCTGGAAGTTTCAACACACAGATTCAGCCCCTAGATGGAAGAAATAAGAACGAACAAAATGATAATAAAAGAAAGTGGGATGTAACAAGTAAAAGAGATACATCCGAACGTGTATCATATGTGCCATCATCCATGTGGTCGATGGACCCACCTCACGCGTCCATCTGCTGTCATCTTAATAGACTGATTTATTCACATGTTTCAAACTCTCTGATTTGCTGTTCTTAAAGTAATCATAGAGATCCCGTAGACGCAAACGATCATTTGATTTTTCTCGGAGGTCCAATTTATATGCGGATAGGACCCACACGCGTATGGGCATAAACATGACTTGGCATGTGTGCTTCGAGTCATCACAGGAGAGGAATGGGTCGGACTATATTTTCAATTCAACGAATGCCTACAATGGAAGAGGACCAACAAATGCTCGAGGAAGACAACATGTGGGCTAGTAACATGTGGGTTCGTCCCAAATTAAGGGATCAACAGTCAGAACTGGCAGCTGAGGTTCATGGTGCCCATTACACTTGACGACCCCATGTTTCTCCATGTGGTCACTTATCAATGCCCACTAGATGCATATGTTTTGAGCTTTGTTGGGATATGATTGTACATACCCATTCTAATACATTGGACTGAACCGAATAACGAGCCAACACGTAACTATACCAACTACATCTGTACCAGGCAAAGGATGAGATTGAGGAATGGAAGGACTTGAATTCCTAAGTAATTGGTCTTTGATGGGCACAAGGATGGTGGAAGGGGTATGTTTACGCATGTGGGATAACAGTGAACATGGTCAAGGACACAAACTGTGGAGGGTTTTCCATTTTTTAATGAAAATAAAACATAAGCTCATGGGAAGGAGAGGAAAAGGACACGATTTTTGTGTTTTATTCTATGGCATCCCATATGGTTCATGTTTCTGCTGAAAGCGGCCATGCATATGGGGTCTCTCGGTGGAGCCTCCCTTCACAAAATATCCCCACAAAAGCGTATAACAAAAATAATAATACAAAGTCCCCAACACCAACACAACCTCCCCACAAAAAATGACATGAGATAAATAAGAATAAGAATACGGCACATAAATTTTTTATGATAACGATAAGATCTAAAATTTTATATATCAATATGGGAAAAAATAATTTATGGTAATGAAATTATGAAATTCAAGCATAAAGGACACCATAAATTTTATATATCAATATCAATATACCAAGGACACCATAAATTTCTCATGATAACAATAATGTGCTTCTCATATTGTTACCCAATGTGATCTTCAATGTTGTATGATAAAAACATAACATGGATTTTCAATATGGGGTTTTCCGTGGAAGTAACATAACATAATGTATTCATGGAAGACTGATATATAGAGGGGCACCATCGTCCGTGGTAGGGCAGATCCCCATCTGAACCATAGTAGGCAACATGATTAAGGGGCAAAAGAGTCCATGACCTAGATTGCTTTGGCAGCGAAGGAGTGAGGGGTAGCATCCTAGTGGGCAATAGGAGGGTTTACATAAACTGAAATAGATTATGAATAATAAATATAACTAAATTTAGGTGGAGTAATAGTGAAGTAGATGAGATAGTGCCAAAGGCTTTGTAAGCTAGTGGTTGTGCTTCATTAATTAAATATTGGTGAATGAATGATTATTATTAATTAAAATAAAAAATATTATCAAACGGGAGAGGGAGAGGATGCCAGCCACCAAAAGGAAAAGAAGAGCCAGTGACAAGTGACAGAGAAGGAAGAGATGGGCATAGGTTTAGGGCGAGAATGGATGATGAAGATTGACAACCACAAATACATTGAGAGTCCATTTCTAGTTTGCTTCAAATTCAATCCATGAAGCCCGTCTCCTCTCTCTTTCTTTGTCTGGGACAATCATTGAACATCCTAGCTAATGCTTCTTTTTCAATTTGTCATTTTAGCGTTCCAAAGAGGTGTGAAGCATTGATTAAATTGTGATGTGGGGATCTAGAGAAATAGAATTTAGGACCAAATTTTTGGGGATTGGAAGTTAGGAATTTAGAATTTTTAATTTGGGAATGCATGAATTTAGTTGGGGAATGAATATGAGTTCCGTGAATATTTATATTTATTTAATTTAAAAGTCATTCAACATAGAAAAATTAAAAAAAAAGTTTAATTGAAAAGGAATAAAATGAAATATGAACGAGTTTAAGAGAGAAATGACCCTTTTTGGTTGAGTTGGACAATTTGAGTATCAAGGTAGCTGAAATACAATCCATCCTGAGAAAGAGTCCGTATCTCAGATCGGGTGATTCTTCGCTGTCCACCATAGGAATGCTATTTCTAGAATACAGCGAAGTTTCCCATCTTAATTTACCAACTGCCAATTCTTGGATTATATGTATATAGCAAGAATGAACACTCATTAATTATTGTGCAGCACACCTTTCAGTGTGAATTCTTCTTCCTACTTTGTGAAACTTTATACAATTTTGTGAGCAGAGGACAGTTTTCATCGCTCTTGGCAATGAAATCTCCGAAGCCTTGTCTTGTCGGAAAGAGCAGAGCAGTGGCTTCAATTCCGGCCACAACTGCGTCCCAATCTCCACCCCTTCTCGGGTCCAACATCTAACAGAGAGGGTAGGGTTTCGTGGGGTCGGTGGCCTTCGGCTAGCTGCTACCGCCCTCCTCATTTTAAGATGAGATTTTTTTAGTCCTCATAGATTTTTGTTTTTTCTCTTACCCAACACCCAAAAATGTAATAACAAATCGTTGTTGTATGAACATAGGAGTAAAATTCTTCAAAGAAAGTGAGGATCAAACAAATTTTAGCAACTCCTATTGCCTAACAAATGATCATATATTAATGATCACTTGCAGTGCAACTGTCCAACTGGGTTAATGGTAACTATTGGTATTATGATGGAAGGTCAAGACCAGATAAAGATCCATAGGGGATGTCCCCTCAAAATGGATGACAGAAAGGACAAGAAAATGAGTTCCCTAAATTTTCTCTATAAAATCCCAACCACACTCCAACCCCTCAAAGCCCCGGCTTTTTTCTTCATTCAACAACAGCGTCTTAGTCCCTCTGCTCTGCCCCTTCTCATCTCTTTCACTAGAATTTCCAGTGAATATACATTTCCCACTTTTTTTCTTTCTCTTCCGCCCTCATGGCCCGGCCTCAGCAGCGATACCGTGGCGTCCGACAAAGGCATTGGGGCTCCTGGGTCTCCGAGATCCGCCATCCTCTATTGTACGTCGTGAACAACCTCACCATATGTACATTCACTTTAGAAATGCAGCTTGAAGTTCGAACTTTTGAAGGCAGACAGTTGTGTTTTTTTTCTGTCAAAGAAACATTGTCTTCATAATTAATTTAATTGCTTAATAGAAAAAATTCATATCTAGTAAATTATATCCTTTAATGGGCTGAATTTGATTAGCGGGTCTAACTTGATTAGCCGTGACTATACCGGAAAAAAAGAACTAACTGCGTCTGTTTCCGAGCCAGTCTCCATAGCTCTACATTGTTGTTGCATAATGTGCTAAAAAGCATGAGATGTTTGTTGCATTGCAGGAAGACAAGGATTTGGCTAGGGACATTCGAGACGGCGGAGGATGCAGCCTGGGCCTACGATGAAGCTGCCCGGCTGATGTGCGGCCCTCAAGCTCGGACCAACTTCCCCTACAGCCCCACCACGAATCGGTCCCCCACCTCGAAGCTCCTCTCAGCAACCCTAACAGCTAAGCTCCACAGGTGCTACATGGCCTCTCTGCAGCTGACCAAGTCCTCTTCGGGGCAGCAAGGGGCAGCCTCGCCGGCACCCTCATCGAGCGGCAGCCGTGGAGCTCAGTTGATCTTCAAGAGCGAACCATCTGAGCCATTACCTGATCAGAGGAGGCAAGCGGTGCCATTCATTCATGAAGTAAAAACAGAGGATGATGCACATTATCAGTACAGCGATCAGCAGTTCAATTTCAACTTCGAGCGGCTTGAGGACGACCACATCGAGCAGATGATTCAGGAGCTTCTCGATTATGGGTCGATCGAGCTCTGCTCTAGCGTATCTTCTTGATTAGGATTCAAGATATTTTATGGGTCTGTTTTCCATCCACCAGAAGCTCATTTCCTAGAGGGTAGATGGTCACCAATTTCTCCTAGTTTAATTAAATATATGGACCGATGCTATAATATCTTTATGTATATACATCTCTACTATGATTATCAGTATCAAGTTATAATACGCATCATATCATAATTCTTATCGGCCGGTTTATATATGTATCTTATAATTTCGAGTAATATATATTTGGAGATTTGTGGATATGTACATATATTCCTAATAACAGATTTTTAGTACTAAAAAAAATCTAACGAGCTGTATTGAACACTTTCATTTTGCTATATGATGCGTTTTGGAAGCAACCTAGAATCTTTAATGGCAGAAAACCAAAATTTTCAAACATGGTTGAAAAATAGGACAAGACAATTGCACATGAACGGGCCAAAAATGCCGGGACAGCCGGATGATATAGCCCCGAAATTTACTGCAAATGCTTAGAGAGACAAAGTGACAGTTGAACTTACCGTCCTTCCTTGGTAAAAATAGACGCACACTATTTTTATTTTCTTTAAAAATATTACAATATTTAGTCGATATTATACGATAAATGAATATTTAGTCGAGGTGACGGTTGCAATATAAAAAAAAAAACAGAGAGAAATTAATGGTTAGGTCACAGGCTTAGGTACTGTTACACCAGTTGACATTAGAGGCTTCAAGTAGTTTCTATATTATCTCTCTGGGATCTTTGCTAAGATTTGGTCGCACATGCGCAGTTTTGGATGGAGACTGCCAACAGTCCATACGAAAAAAAAGAAGCTTGGAATAATATATGGATGAATATCGTGAGGTATAATCTCTTGCTGCCCTGCCGCTTGCTGTACATGGTTATCTGATTGCACCCATAATCAGGCACTTCGCATGGGATTATAGGGTACTTGTCTGATTGCAAATATAGATAGACCGCAGCATCTCAAGTGAATTTATGTGATCTCACAAATACATGAGATATTAAAATATTATTTTAATTACCTTAGGTACGTGATAATTGTCATCTAAATTGTTGTGTTGTGAAAGACAAATGTTGAAAATTATCCCATATTACTAGCCTAATTTATGGTAGGACAAGTTCCACTTATTATAAGGAAAAATTTAATAAATATATATGAAAAATCAGTTCATTATTTGGATGCTTCCTACGTATCTCCATTTATTGTAAGGTGAGTCATGCAGTTTTCAATGTGAAAAGATGCAAGAACCGGAAGACCAGAGTTTGAAATATAGGACAAAGAACAAGGGTTCAAAATAGAATTTCTTTTAAGTACTACGCCATTATATTAAATCCATCTTTTGGTATCATTTTCGATACTAAGTATCTGCTCCTACGTTCCTTTTTTGACCTATGCATATAGAAATACTGACAAATTTTGGCAATAGAATATGAATTTGCCCTCCAGAAAATGCTATTTCATTTCAAAATGGAATCCGTGTTTGATATATTCTTCACATCTTCTCTGGGTACCATGTTTGGGAACTCATTTTGCTCCCCACAACTATAATAAAAAGGGATAAAGTTGCTGAGACAGCATTATTTTGTGCCGCTCTTCAATCATGGAAAAGGAAGAGACGAGATTCAGTAAAATAATAGCATCATACTGAGTTATTTGCCATTAATAATTTCAAGACACTGTTGATGATTGATGATAACAAAGGGAATCACAACTATTTGATGCACATTGTTGGTTAGTTAGGATAAGCTCGTTTAACATATGATTTCTTCCACTATATTCTTCTCGCTAAAAATTTCTCACACTTTAACATGGTTAAACCGATCTAATAAATTGTATGACTTGTCCAATATCAAATTCTACTTGATCTGGATATTTATGCTTGTAAGTAGAGAGATGCTGAGCATCTTGGGACGAAAATGAATAGCAATGCTGGGACCCTAAATATAACCAATGTTCCCAATGGTGAAAAAAGGTAGAAAAGGCAAGAGACATCGGAGTCAAGCTTAGAGGAGAAAAGCAGTCAAATCCAATCATGGTGCATAGAGATTTCATGTGGAAATGTTGGGATGGAGGGAGAAGGCAATGGATCTTTTGTCTCCCCTCTTTTTTTTTTTCATTTCGAAAATAAATGATACTATTATTTAATTTTTTTTTGTTCTTCAAATAGAGACCAAATGTAGTAACTCATTTAGTGAGGAAATATGCCAAACCATAAAATTCAATGCCCTTGGATTGTTATTTTGTTTTTGTTAGGTTCCTTGGATCAAGTGAGGCATGCATACAAGAATCCAAAATGGCAAAGAAAAGGGTATGTGGTTTGGGTGGCCTACTCCCCTCATAAAACCAAAATACTTTCAACCTTCACCAGTCAACCCAATGAAAATAAAACTCTATTTTGATTTCTTTTTTACTTAATAAATGAAAATTACATTTTTTTATTAAATAAGAGACCTATAGGTTTAGGAGATCCAATAAATGAATAATTACAAAGTTGGTCCGCTTAATTATATTTAAGAAAAAAAATATTGGTCGAATCACTTTGGAATCATGTTAGTTCTATTATAGGTAGGGGCCATTAGATAAGATTATAGACAGATGAAACCCCAATCTATATGTCCTCATATGCAATCAATCTAAATATTATTATATGGGTTGATTTGTGTCCGTGTCTGGGTAATATATTCATGTTCTGCCTCCCTACAGAGTCTTTATCAAAGGCCATCCCTTCACATGGAGTGGGCATGTGCATAATAGTTTCTACGCATGGGTCCAACCACTCCTCACTCCCTCTCTAGAAACAATAGCAATCCAAGTACTATTATCCAAGCATCTTATTATAATTTAGGTCTTCTATTAGATAGATAGACAGCATCATATATTCACAGCTATGTATTATGTATTATGCAATATAAAACATTCTTCAAAAAAGGTAAATGTTTTTTTTTTGCTAAAAAATATTGTAAATGTTGAAGATAGAGAATTACATGGGATTTGTGAGTCATTCTCACTTCATTAAAGTTCAACCGAAATAAAGTTCAAAGTCGACTATCTCCATACACACTCGATATACAAAGCACTCTTACTAGTTTGACTATCTAATATTGAGATATTCAATACTTTATAGCTCACAATCTAAATGATATAAAATAACATTTTATAATTAATTATATTAAATTGATAAAATTTAAAAATATTTTATAATCTATTAACATCGTTTTGCATTCCTAAAAATGTTTATATTTACAATAGTTAGTCGTTATATGTAATGTACACGTTTAATGAAATTTTAATCTTTAAAAATTGAGAACTCCACTATGAGAAAAGTGTCGGTCTCCACTTATCTCTTCCAACGGAATGAATAGAAATCCACAGCTGGGACATAATTAAAAGCTGTTCATCCTCACTTTATCAATCAACAAGCTTTATGTGCTGTTTTACAATCATTAGCCGTGTTTCAATTGTTGCAGCCATCGTATAATCATGAACATATCATCCCTTTATCGAAAAGTATGCAGACCACAGGATAAGAAGCCCGGTAAAGGGGTGAAATATTATAAATTGGTCGAATGCATATTCTATCTATATATATATATATTGGTTGCATTTATGCTGTAATATCCCATTAATACACCACACATTAAGTTTCGAACATAAAATTTAATCATAAATATTTCTTACAAGTCAAGATATCAAACTTGGGTGCATTCTTTTAATAATGAATTGCATTTCGTTTATCACAAAAAGATCACCCACTATTTTTTTGCACAAAATATACCATTATAATTGTGTTCATCTCTAGCTATATAAGGTAAAAACCGCTCGAAAACAATTACAGGTACCACTTGATTCCCGATTGACACGAAATCTGTACGCTATAGAATCTGTATAGATGTTTGCTTCTCTAGGTACATGTAAAACTTTTATATAGTCAAACTTACTAAAATGTCTTATAAACACTCTCACCATGAGATATAACTATATGTTCTTCCATCCCTATTGCATAACATACATAATCCCTGCCACCACCCCATGGTGATTGACAGCGCACTGTGCCTCCACCGCCTCTTACCATACATCCTAAGCCATCCCGAGCTCAATGAAGCCAATACCTGCAAAGGGAGCCAAATAATAAAAAAACTGTCACATTTTACTTTAATCCTCTTTTTAGGGAGTTTTGCCCAAATAATTACTTTTTTCAGATTCTATGGACTAGTGTCACACCTCTTAGTATTTGCAATAAATGTATAACTTTATCAATTTAATGAGCACATCTATTAAATAAAGCAGGTTACATTACTTCCAAACCATCCATATAATATAAACTATACTACTATACATATAATCCTTATGTAAATTATCCAAATTAGCAACCTCTAAACAAATACTTACTAAATTAATAAGAGAAGCAACAAAATCATTTAGAATATCACAAACTCTATACTAAACCGACTTAGTTCACCTACATTAAAACAATATATGATTGACAATTTTATGCTCCCATAGAAAAAATACTCACCACATCTATCGGCATGTCTATCAAGTAAATTAGTATTAATTGGAAGTGTATTAGAATAAACTCTCCAAATAAAATTTCTAATTCTAGGAACATATTACATTTTCCAAATAAAATTCCAAACTTATTTCAAAATAGACTAAGAGAAAGAATGTATATATGTGTTTTACCATTTCTTAGTAAAGAGGTATGTATTGCATAAGACATTTTAACCAAGACTTTACTCATATTTTCCTATAACTAGATCAACCTATCCTCCAATTGTAATGTGAATCTTACAAATAAATTACTCCTCTATTATTAAGAGGAGTGGTTGTATTTCCTGCAAGTTCCATACCTAATTATGCTGGTCTATTATGGAGCTAACTCGGAGGTGGCTTGTTGCTTACTATCTTTGTTCTCAACCGATCCTCCCACACCCAAATTTTGCCACCATCCCTTACTTACCAAACGAGTCATTTTTTCACATATGCTCCTCTAGAACCAAGACGGTCTCATGCCCACAACAATAGAAAAAAAATCAGTATGCTTGAAATACTCCATGTTAAGAACTATAACACAGAAATAAGAAGATTCGAGTAAATTCTCCAAGCAGTTTTATTAGTTGTAACACTGAGATCTTCACAAAATAAAAATATAACTCAATTGGATTGTGAATCGATAGTGAACTAAGAATGCAAACTTGAATTGGGAGTATAAATCAAACTAGATTGAGAATCAGTTCCAACCCAAAACTTTGAAAATGAATAAGTGCCCCCAATTTACATCAACTGAACTTTTCCTAGTCAAGAATCAATGATCGGGAGAAGCTTGATGGAGAATCAATTCAGATCGGGATTGAACCGACTCGTACTGAGAATATAACAATTTTTTTCAAAGATCCTCAAAAATAGGCAAATGAAAATTCTTAGCGCTATATCATAGATATTTGACCAGTTAATTTTTAGAAAATTAGGCCAAGAGCAGGTCGGAAAAGAGGTGAACCGACCAAGTAGAGACCAAAATTGGCAGAACCGATGAATTAATTCACTGGAAACCAATCCGCTATAATGCAAACTGATCGCACATTGCACGCACGCCGTCTTCCTCACTTAGCCAGGTAGTCCGAAATCTGAATGCCGACATACTCATACATCCCCATCAACCACTTCTCTTAGAAATTGTTCCGCAACATGCGAAAGGAAATCTCTCATAAAACTCAGTTTTAGACCAAACCTCACACAATAAAAATTGTCATTTAGATGATAACTTGTCCTTCTACCTTTCCATAAGATCAATTTTAAATCCATGACCATAGATAGTTAAATTTCGATATGAAAGTAGAGAGAGAAGCTCTCTAGTGACTCTCCAAACTTTGAGACTTTCAAGATGAAATTCTCCCAACTTAGACCACCAAAGTCAGTGATTTTACCGTCATTGTGCTCATATGAAGGTTAACTTTCACCTTCCACCGGTGTCATGTACTCATAACCCCTCTACCGATGCCGTTGAGCTCACATAGTGACAAGCCCTTCACACTCAAAAGATGCCGACGGTTTTTGAAGCTAAATTCTCCATCTTTAGACAACTTAAAATCCTCTAAAAAATCACACAAATTCCTCTTGACTACAATAATCAAACTCCAGTGGCTGCATTCTATTGTGAAAGCTTCGATAATTCCATGTTTTAAATGCCCCTCTATAAATTGGGTATTGCGGGAAACTCCAACCACCTTTGAGTATGATCAAGGTTGCCCTAAACTCACGGGGAAGTTAGCTATCTAGCCCTACTAGTGCTGGATACTACCACCCTCTCTCCGGTGAGGTGTAATGTAAACCCCATTCTCTCAAGACAAGAAGCCCGGAATGAGAACCATAAATTTTCGAGAGAACCGAGTATTTAAATGAACCAAAATTGGTATGGAGAATCCAAAACGGGGATTTGGAAAATTACAAGTGGTCAATAAAGACCCAAAAATCATGGGAATGAACCTTGAATAGGATTGAGTGTGAAAACCAGACTCATTTAGGGTGAATCGGACTCGAACTGGATTGAATCATGAAAAATCGATTGAAAGATTCATTTTTAGGTGACTTAGAAACATCAAATTGGGAAATTGAAGTCACCATTGGATAGAAAATAAATTTAGATAAATTTATAAAATTTATAGATTTTAGAAATTCAGTCGGATCGGGTCTCAACCAACTAATTTTTAATTTCGGGTCACCGAACCCAGTCTGACTGAACTGGTCAATGGATTACCTAAGAGGTCAACGTCTAGTTAGAAGGCACAACCAATTAGTGCATGATGCGGAGTGAAGCGCGTCAAGTCAGTCTCTTGGAAACACTATGTAAACCCCATCACTTTATGGATAAGAAAACAGGGAAAAGAACCGGTCATTCTAAAAGAGAAAATCGAGTCGGTTTACGAACCACAACCAATAAGGAAAGGGTAAATTGAGAAATTGAAAAAATACTGAGTGAATCAAAGAGTCATAAAAAATCATGGAAAGGAACCTTGGGACAATTGGGAAGAGAAAACCAAACTGATTCAGGGTGAACCAGACTTGAACGGGGTTAAACCGGTTTGAACTAGTTTCTAAATTAATTTTTCTAGGTGGCTTAAAATATTCAAATTGGAGAATTGAAGCCACCATTAGATAGAGAATGAATTTAGATTAATTTATAAAATTTTAATTTTGAGAAAACTGGTCGAATTAGGCCTGAACCGACCGATTTTTGCATTGAATCCGGTGGGACCGGTCTGGTACTGTTCGAAATAGAGTCATCTTCTTCCTCAGGATGACAACACTGTTTATTCAATGCAGAAACAGATAACACTGATGAAGGAAAAATGGCTCTAATTAGACCGTTTCAGGGTGAGGATAAGTCGACCAAAAAGGAAAGTTGTCAGGTAGAGGGTCCCCGAGCTCCCTACATAAAGAGCTACTCTCCATTTATCCTCCACACACCTGAAATCTCCATTATCTCTCAACTGCTCCATTTTCTGATGAAACTCGAACTAGAGCTCCGATATAGGCATTTTTCTCAGCCTTAGAAGGCAAGGTCAGGTCCTATAGTGTAAACCCCGTCCTTTGATAATAAGAAAATCGAGAGGAGAACCGACCATTTCCAAAGAGAAAACTGAGTCAGTTTGTAAACCGTAACTGATAGAGAAAGGAAAATTGAGAAATTTATGGATCCTGAGTATAAACCCCACCCTTTGGAGTTAAGGAAAATAGGGAAAAGAATCGGTCAAACCGAGTGAGAAACACCGAACGGGTTCACAAACCCGATCATAAAAGAACAAGCAATTTGGGAAATTTACAACTCCTGAGTGACCCAAATGGTTCATAAAACTTGGAAAAAGGACCTTAGGATACCTTGGGAGAGAAAACCAAACTGGTTCAAGAGAACCAGATCTTAGCCAAATTGAACCAATTTATGAACCTAGTCAGTTCATGAACCGAAACCGATAGAGAAAGGGGAAACTGGGAAATTTATGGATCCTAAGTGATTTAAAGACTCACAAAAGTCATGAAAAAGGACTTTAGGATGAATTGAAGATGAAAACTAAACCGATTTAGGTGAACTAGATTGAACCCGTTTGGACTGGTTTGAATTACTATTGAACCAGATGCTAAATTCATTTTTCTAGGTAGCTTAGAAAATTCAAAATGGAGAATTGAGGCCATCATTTGATAGATAATGAATTTAAGATGAATTTAGAAAATTTTAATTTTGAAAAACTCAGTCGAATCAGGCCTGAACCGACCAGTTTAAGCTTTGAACCTGGTTAGGATTGGTACAGTTTTGTTCGAAACAATGTCGTCTTCTTCCTTCAGATGATATCATTGTTCATTCCTCGGATAATCGAGCAGCACCGACGAAGATGAAAAGTCTTAGACTAGGGAGTTTCAAGCAATGAATGACCGCCATTAAGGCACCAATTGAACGACCAAGAAGTCCCTAAGCTTGCTATATAAAGAGCCCGACCTCATTCATCCTCCTCACACTTGAAAACTCCACTTTCTCCCCACTACTTGATTTTCCGGTGAAGCTCGAACCAGAGATTCAACTTGGGCATTTTTCTGAGCCAAATAAGATGTGGTCGGGTTCTTTGGATTTGGGTAGAAGCCAGCTACACGCTTGTAGTCTCCATTTGCTCTGAGGGTCATTGGAGAAACGTTGACATGATAGAAGAGTGAAGTAGCTCCGGCGGACCAAAGCGGCACTATTTTTGTAGAGCTAAAATCAGCCAATTCGAGCCCTTCTCAGGCCAAACCAAGCCCTCCCAACACTTCCACAACCCTTCTACAGCTGAATTAGAGTGGAAAGGTAAGCCAATTTGGCTACCCTCTGTAATTTCCGATTAGTGCTAGAGAAAGAACTGACAGAACTTCATTGACCAAATTCTCCCTCAATTCGACATCTATTGATGTGATTCTTGATCCTAGGAGTAACCTCAGGACAAGAGCTATATGCCCAAATTGAAAGCTCAGATCGTCGTGCCCCGGACGATAAGCTTTCAGAGCTTTCTCTCTCTACGTTCAATTTTCCATCGAAGCTCCATTTGAGCTCATTCCGACATTAAATCATGCGATTAAAAGTGCAATTGAATCGTATGAAGTATAGAAACTCTAATCTAACTTCAATTTCAACAATTAAACTCATTTGATTAGTCAATTTGATAAAATCAAATTCGGTTGAGTTAGGAGGTTGAAATTTTGGGATTTCGAAAATTCTTTAGACTAAAGTGCAATTTCATAAAATTGAGGTTTAATTGGGCATGATAAAGATGTTGGAGTACCAATTGGGCAATTTTTGGGGTAAAACTTACCATTTTTGTAAAGTAGGGGCAAAATGGTAATTTTGGAAAAGTTGGGGACCAAATTGGAAATTATGGAAACTTGAACTCCTTTTGTGATTTTGAATAAATTGAGGTCCCAAGGTGAATTTTAGATGTTTCGGTTCTTAATTTGGGGAAAATCAGCATTAGGGACCTAATTGCAATTAATGGAAAAGTTTAAGTATTTCATCCATTAATGATGAATGAAGACTATTAGGTCAAAGGATAACGAACATGGATGTACATTTCCTGTAGGAACACGAAATATCCGGAACAACAACAAGGATAAGCTCGCGTAAAGGCAAAGAACCGGTTAAGAGGAAATCACTACGTTATCGAGTGAGTGGGATTTTTATATCATACCCGATTGGGATGATAAGCACATCGAAAATAAAAACCCACTATTAAGTGGTATTGTAACCATCACACCTGAGAGGAGTGGTGTGGAAATTACGCGAAAAAACTACTTACTGGTTGTAAGTAGATCATACTCGGTTGGTATGATGATACTTCCTGGAAGGAAGTAGAAAACCCGTTTATCGGTTATAAGCAGAGATGTCCTCATACCCGGTTGGTGTGATAGATGGCTAAAAGTTTATTTTTGTTGGAAGTGCTCTCCCCTGATTGTGTGCCACAACTTAAACTTTTTGGGAGACCTTCTTGACGGGAGCTCGAATAGCTCAGATAGGCCAAAGGCCTCGGTTTTGGAACTTAGGGGCTAATATGCCTGATTTTGAAAATCTCGTGTAGTGTGCCCAAGACCGGTTGGCACGAGTAGAAGCTCGTTAACAAACATGTGTTAATCCATGAAAATTTTAAATAAATGATTTGTTTGGCCATGGTACCAAGACAGTACCGACATACTCGATGGACTGGTGATAGTGCGACATGACAGGTCGACAGACTAGTCGAGATAAACAGCTGCAGTTCTAGTTGAGGGCCAGGGTTGTTGGACTAGTGGCACAACATATTAAATGACTTAAGTGAAAAACTATTGTTTTGGGTATGCACTGAGTTATGGGACCTTCAAGACACCCAAGAGGGGTAGTGATGCGTCTTAGGGCTATTGGACGACATAGTGGAGATAAGGGCAGTTAGTTGTGCCAACAGTCTTGGAAGCTCGACGTAGCTTCATGTGCATGAGACTGGGGAGTGGTCAAGATGTGGTCTCTGTTTTCATACGGACACATAATCTTATTTACAGGATTGAGGGTCGGATGTCGCGTACATCCATTCATTCTCAGGGTAGAAGTGGATGTGCTTTTATCTAGGTCACCGGTAAAGTCGCTCCAATGCCACAAGTTGGTGCAGTGGACGTGCTGCCATGCGGATGTGTGTTCCTTTCATGATAAAGGGCATGTGTTGGTTGATTAACACATCGGTTATGATTGAGGATTAAGTAATGGCTATGAAAATGAGATATTAAGGATGAATCATTTTAAAAGAAAATAAGGAGTCAGGCACACTCTGATTCAAACACTTTTCCTAAAAGTCAAACTTTAAAAACCTATTCACTAAGTCATTGAACTCACCTCTCCCTTATATCCCTTTTTAGGTAACCAAGGGAAACGTACCTAAAGACCTCCTATTAGTCATACCTGTAAGATAGGTATGTAAATTAAAATTTTTATGCAGTTTTGATTTATGTTATTCTAGGAAAGGTACAAGTTTAAAGGACGCCTTATTCCTCCCGGGTTAAAGAAGGTGAAAACCCTTAGTAAACCGGGACAGTGGCAGGTTACTCACAGGGATTCGACCAAACTAGGATGGGGTCATGTGAAAATTACACTGAAAAATTACTTATTTGTTGTAAGTAGATCATACCCGGTTGGTATGATGGACTTCCTGAAAGGAAGTGGAAAACTTGTTTACCGATTGTAAGCGGAGATGTCATCACACCCGTTTGGTGTTAAAGATGAGGGAAATATTATTTTGTTGGAAGTGCTCTCCCCTTACTTACTATGGGCCATTGCTTAGACTTTTTGGGAGACATTCTTGACGGGAGCTCGATTAGCTCAAATAGTCCGGATGCCTTGGTTTTGGAACTTGGGGGCTAAAATGCCCGATTTTGAAAATCTTGTATAGTGGGCCCAAGGCTAGTTGGCACGTGTAGGAGCTCGTAAACACAATGAGATTAAGGCATGAAAAATTTAATAAATGATCTGTTTGGCCTTGGTACCAAGACAGGACCGACATACTCGATGGACAGGTGGCAGTGCGACAATACAAGTCGACGGACTAGTCGAGACAAATAACTGCAGGTCTAGTTGAGGGTCGGGGCTGTTGGACTAGTGGCACCAAAGATTAAATGGCTTATGAGGAAAACAATTGTTTTGTGTATGCACTAATGTTTGAGATCATCAAGATGCCCAAGAGGGGTAGTGATATGTCTTAGGGGCTACTGGATGACATGGTGGAGATAAGGGCAGATTGTCTTGCTAGTAGTCAGTGAAGCTCGATGTAGCTTCATGCGCACGAGATCAGGGTGGGGTCGGGATGAGGTCTTTGTCCTCAATCAATGAAGCAGCTTTGACGGACCGAAGCTGCCCTGTTTTGGCCGAGCTGAATTCAGACAAATTTAGCCCTCCTTCGGCCAAACCAAGCCTTCCCAACACCACCACAACCCTTATACGACCACAACAGAGCTGAAAGGTAAGCTAATTCGGCCATCCTTTGTCGTTGCATATCAGAGTTAGAGAGAGAAAGTGCTAAATTTTACTAACAAAATTCTCCCTCAATTTGATATCAATTGTAGAAATTCTTGATCCTAGAGTGAACCTTAGTACAAGATCTACCTTCCCCGATCAAGAGCTTGGATCGCCGCACCTCCGATGGTAAGCTTTCGAAGCATTCTCTCTCTACGAGCAGTTTTCCAGCGAAGCTCCTTTTCAGCTCAATTCAGACCCAAATTCTGCAATTCAAATCTCAATTGAATCATATGGAAGTATATAAACTGATCAATACCTTCAATTTGAGCAAATAATTATGATTGAATTCATTGACCTCTTTGAAATTCCCCAAAATTGAAGGCCAATTATCCATGAGAAAGATGTTGGAGGACCAATTGGTCTATCTTTGAAACATTTGGGGTCAAATTGCCATTTTTGGAAAGTAGGGGCAAAATGGTAATTTATGAAAAGTTGGGGACCAAATTGAAAATTTGGAAAACTTGAGCCCCTTATACAATTTTGAGTAAATTGAGGACTCAAAGGGAAATTTTGGAAACCTTGAGACTCAAATTGGGGAAAAGTTGGAATTAGGGACCTAAAGTTAAGAAAAATGAACTTTAGGGACCTAAGTGCAATTAATCGATAAATTGTGAGCCTAGACTTTTATGTCAAACCGTAATTGATAAGGCTGCCCAAGTCAAGTAGGGATAAGTGTGATCGAAAAGCAAGCAAGAGAAAACTCACGTCGACTTGAAAAACCAATAGAGGACGAACACATCATGATTATCGGTTGAGTGGACATATTTACATCATACCTGATTGGGATGGTGAGAATTTTTGAAACAAAAAACTACTTGTGAGTGGGACTTTAACATCATACCCGGTTGGGGTGATGGGAGGTTTAAGCTAAAACCTTCTTACCAGTTGTAAGTAGAGGAAATCATACCCACCTTGAAGGAAGGACAAACCCGCTTGCCGGTTGTAAGTGGAGATATCATCACACCTAGTTGGTAGATGAAGTGAACATATATTTTTGTCAGAAGTGTTCTCCCTTGATTGTGTGCCAATGCTTAAACTATTTGGGAGACATTCTTGACGAGAGCTAGAATAGCTTAGGTAGGCAGGAGGTCTCAGTTTTTGAACTTATAAGGCTAAATGCCCGGTTTTGGAAAATCATGTACAGTGGGCCCAAGGCCAGTGGGCATGAGCAGGAGCTCATAAAAAAACTTGAAATAAGAAAGCCTTGACATCTCTAATGAACTTGTTGTGTGATTTTGCCATGGTATCAAGTCAGGACAGACAGTACTCGATGGACTGGCGGTAGTGTGTCAGGAACAGGTCGACGGACTGGGCTAGACAAACAGCTGCTGGTCGGGTTATAGGTCGGAGCCATTGGACCAATGGCACTAAAGATAATGGCTATATGTGAAAGCTATTGTTTTGTGAATGCACTTATGATACAAGACCATCAAGACGCCCAAGAGGGGTAGTGATGGGTCCTAAGGGCTACTGGATGGCATGGTGGAGATAAGGGCAGTTCGTCATGCCAATCAGCCAGGAAGCTCGAAGTAGCTTCTTGCGCATGAGATCGGGGTGGGGTCACGATGTTGTCTCTGTCCTCATATAGAAATGGTGTAAACCCCATCATTTTGAGCTAATGAAAATCGAGAAAAAAAATCGGTCAAATCGAGTGAGAAAATCGAACGGGTTCACAAAATCGCTTATTGGGGAACAGTCAAGTTAGAGAAATGCAACTCCCTTGTGACCCAAAGAGATTTATAAACCTTGGGAAGGAATCTTAGAACAAAGTGGGAGAGAAAAACTTGACCGGTTTGGGTGAACCAGATCCAAACCAGATTAAACCGGTTTAAGAACCGAGCTGGTGTATGAACCGTAACTGATAGAGAGATGGTAAACCGGAAAATTTATGGAACCTAAGTGACCTAAGAAGTCATCAAAATCATGAAAAAGGACTTTAGGGTGAATTGGAGATGAAAACCAAACCGATTCAGGTGAACCGACCGGTTTAAGCTTTGAACCCATTTCGGATCGGTCCGGTCCGGTTCAGTTTAGAACGGTGCTGTCTTCTTCCTTCAGATGACAACACTGTTCACTCATCAGAAAATCAAAGCAGCATCAATGAAGAAGAAATGTTTCCGTTCGGTACATTTCAGGCCATCAATGTTTGTCATAAAGGTGCCAAACGGACGACCCACAAGTCCCCGAGCTCCCTATATAAGAGCCCCTCTCCATTCATCCTCTCCACACTTGAAAAGCTCACTCTCTCTCAACGGCTCCATTTTTCAGTGAAGCTTGAACCAGAGCTCCGATATAGGGTTATTTCTGAGCCATAGAAGGTGAGGTCGGGTTCTTTAGAACCAAGGAGAAGTCAGCTACACGTCTGTAGTCTCCGTTTGCTTCGAGGGTCACGGGAGAAGTGCCGACTTGATGGAACAGTGAAGCAGCTCCGACGGACTAAAGCTGCCTTGTTTTGGCTAAGATGAAATCAGCCATTTCGAGCCCTCCTCAAGCCAATAGAAGCCCTCCCTACATTTCCTCAACCCTCTAATGGCCGTATTAGGACTGAAAGGTAAGCCAATTCGACTTCCCTCTACAATTTCTGACCGGTGATAGAGAGAGAATCGACAAAATTTCGATGATGAAATTCTAACTCAATTCAACATCAATTAATACGATTCTTGATTCTAGGATGAACCTCAAGACGAGAACTATCTGCCTAGATCGAAAGCTCAAACCGCCGTGCCATTGACGGTAAGCTTTTGAAGCTTTCTCTCTCTACACTCCGTTTTCCGGTGAAGCTCCATTTGAGCTCGTTCCGATGTCAAAACTTGCGATTCAAAGTGCTATTGAATTGTATGAAGATGAAGGAACTCAATTTTAACTTAAATTTCAATAATTAGAAGTGTTTGATTGGTCAATTTAATGAAATCAAATTCGGTTGTGTTAAAAAGTTGAAATTGGGGGAAAATTGTGAATTTTCAAAATTTGATGGACCAAAATGCAATTTTATGAAATTGAGGGTCAATTGGGCATGATAATAATGCTAGAGGACCAATTGATGAATTTTGGAATTTTTGGGTAAAAAACTTACAATTTTCTAAACGAAGGGCAAAATGGTAATTTTGGAAAAGTTGGGGAACCAAATTGGAAATTTGGGAAATTAAACCTCCCTTTTGTGAAATTGAATAAATTGAGGTCCTAATATTAATTTTAAAAGTCTCGGGACTCAATTTGAGGAAAAAATGGCATTAGGGACTTAAAGTTAAAGAGAAATAGCTTTAGGAACCTAATTGCAAATAAATAAAAGTATGATTTTCTCCTTTATTTGGAATGAATGAAGGCTATTAGGCCAAGGGATAATGAACCGATATGTTCATATCGTGTTGGAACACGGAGTACCAGGAATGCCAGCAGGGACAAACTCGCATGAAATAAAAAGAACAGGTCTAGTGGAATTCACTACGGTAACGAGTGAGTGAGATTTTAAATCATACCCGGTTGGAGGATGATAAGTATATCGAAATGAAAACCCACTAATAAGTGGTATTTTAAATATCACAACTTAGAGTAGTGATGTGAAAATCATGCGAAAAAAACTACTTACCGGTTGTAAGCGATCATGCTCGGTTGGTATGATGAAACTTCCTCGAATGAAGTTGAAAACCTGTTCATCTGTTATGAACGGAGATGTCCTTATACTCGGTTGGTATGATGGACAGTTGAAAACATAATTTTTGTCAGAAGTACTCTCCCCTAACTGTGCGACATGATAGGTCAATGGACCTGTCAAGACAAACATTGCGGGTTGAGTTGAGGGTTGGGGTCGTTGGACCAGTGGCACCACAGATTATATGGCATAATGAGAAAATATTGATTGTGCTTGCACTGTGATTACAGGACCATCAAGCCCAAGAGGGCTAGTGAGTGATAAGTCCTAAGGGCCTTGGATGACATGGTGGGTATAATGGCAGTTCGTCTTGCCAGGTGACCATGCGAAATTTAGAGTAGCACCGAGCGCATGAAACCGGGGTGGGGACGGGATGAGGCCTCCGCCCTTATGCGGACATGGAGAATCAATTTCGGGATTGAGGGTCGGATGTCGTGTACATCCACTCATTCTCAGGGTAGAAGTGGACGTGCTTATATTTAGGTGGCTAGTAAAGTCGCTTCGATGCCACAAGTGGGTTCAATGGACGGGCTATTTGCGAATGTGTGTTTGACCTTCATGATGAAAGATGTATGTTGGGTGATGACACACCTTGATTAATAATGAAATGGTGGTAAAATATCAAGATTTTAAATGAAATGATTTTTGAAAGAAAGGAGTTTGACACACTCCAATACAAATCTTTTTTATAAAATAAAAGTTTTGAAAAACCCATTCACTGAATAGTCGTTCTCACCCCTCCCTTATATCCCTTTCAGGAAATTGTAGAAAGCCTACCCTTAAGGACCCACAATTAAGACGATTGTGAGACAGGTATGATGAATTTAAAATATTATGCAGTTTTTATTTATGTTATTCCAGGAAAAAAATGTGTAGGTTTAAAGGACGCCTTACTCTTTATAGTTTATAATAAGGGGAGACTGTTTAATAAATCGGGAGAGTGGTGGTTGATCATGGGGATCCGACCAAACTGGGTCGGGGCATGAGAAACGGAGTGGTATTCATGTCTAAGGGTCGAATGTTGAAAAAATCTACTCAGACCCAGGGTTGAAGTGGACGGGCTTCTATCTTTGGTGGCCAATAAAGATGCTCTGAGCCACAAGCGAGTGCAGTGGATGGGCAACACCTACGAATCTGTGTACCCTTATTGATGAAGGGAGTGTGTTGTTTGTGAAGCACACCGAATATGGAAATGGGAAAAAGATTATGAAAATTGAAATTTGAGAAAAGATCATTTTTAAGGAAATGATAATATGGCACACTTTGAACAAAGCTATTTCATGAAAACTCATTATCAACACCCGCTCATTGAGTTGTAGAACTCACCCCTCTCTTTTTACCCCTTTTAGGTAACGAGGAAAGATCCTTTCTAAAGACCTTACTAATTTGGAACAAGACATGTATGTCTATTTTAAATTACTTAGTTTTGTATAATGCTATTTCAGGAAAGATATGTAAAAAGGATGCCTTACTCCTCGTAGTTTAGAATGGGGAAACCTTTAATAGACCATGAGAATAATAGGTTATTCTTGGGGATTCAACCAAACCGGGTCGAGGCATGACACACTAACTAATTAGAGCGTGACCCTTGTACTCGGTCAATGATTAGACAAAAAAAAATCCACGTCACCGATGATTGACCAATAGGAGAGCAACATGTGTTCTCACTCAACAGTCAACTTACGAGAAGCCTAGTCATCCGAGATGGCCAATGAGGAGCTGTCACATGAGAAAGATGCCACGTTAGCATCCAATTAGGATATCAGAGAAACCGTTGACCAATTAGAGTTCGACACGAGGTAGAGCCAGATCGAATGGTCCCTACAAATAAGAGGCTGACATGTGGCAATGACACAATGCGGAGGGAAATCTAACTTATTTAAATTAGCCAGTCATAAGATGCCACATGTCATAGTCAAATGACTAGTTGAATTTGGTCAATGGCCATGTTAGAATGAGTGACTAATGAGAGGTCGCCATGTGGCCAGTCAATGAGTCAAAGGATGACTCAAACGCTGAGTGGGAAGCCATGTCAACGAAGCCAGCCTTCCATCTTGACGAACCTTCTCCTTAAAATCTTTAGTTGGAACTGTGGTTCTTGAGGTGGTCTTTCGCCTTCTGCCCCTTCTAACTCTGGTAGTCGGCGTGGTTCTTAGGAGGTATTGCCCTAAATCCATGGGAAGTGGGACATTCCTTCATCTTATGTCCTATTACTCGACACCTATAACATGTTATCTTAGTACTTGTCCTTAATAGTGTTGGGCATTTTCTTACATAGTGTCCCCATTGTCTACACTTGTAATGTTACGACCCGACCCGGTTTGGTCGGATCCCCGTGATTAACCCACCACGCTCCTAATTTATTAAATGGTTTTCCCTTATTATAAACCGTAAAGAGCAAGGCGTTCTTTGTACCTTTTTCCAAGAATAATATAAATTAAAACTACATAGTAATTTAAAATAATCATACATGTCTTGTAGGCATTTAAATGCGCAGGTCTTTAAGGATAGGCTTTCCGGGACTTCCTGAAAGTGATATAAGGGAGGGGGTGAGTACAACTACTTAGTGAATGGGTTTCAAATCTTTTTAATTTCAAGAAAAACATTTATATTGGAGTGTGCCTGACTCCTTTCTTTTAAAAAATCCCTTCATTTAAAAAAAATTCTAGTTTTCCACCATTTGTTATTTACCACGGTGTGTCATCACCCAACACACATATTTCATTAGGAAGGTTACACACATTCGCAGGTCAGTACGACCACTGAACCCACTTGTGGCTTTGAAGCGACTTTATTGGCCACCCAGATAGAAACACGACCACTTTTACCCTGAGAATGAGTGAATGTACGCAACATTCGACCCTCAATCCCGAAATCGGTTCTTTGTGACTATATGAGGACAGAGACCTCATCCTATCCCCACCCCGGTCTCATGCGCTTGGTGCTACTCCAAATTTTGCACAGACACTTGGAATGACGAACTACTCTTATATTCACCGGGTCGTCCAGGGCCCTTAGGACGCATCACTACCCCTCATGGGCGTCTTGATGATCCCGTACTCACAGTGCATGCACAAACAATGTTTTCTTATCATGCCATATAATCTGTGGTGCCATTAGTTCAACGGTCCCGACCTTCAACTCAACCTACAACTATTTGTCTTGACTGGTCCGAAGATCGGTCATGTCGCATTGCTGCTAGTTGATTGAGTATGTTAGACCTGCCTTGGTACCATGACCAAACAATTCACTTATTAAAGTTTTATGGCACATAGATCATGTTCATTTATGAGCTCTTGCTCGTGCCCATTGGCCTATGGCCCACTGTTCGAGATTTTTAAAACCGGGCATATTAGCCCCCAAGTTCCAAAACTGAGGCCCCCGACCTATAAGAGCTATTCGAGCTCCCATCAAGAAGGTCTCCCAAATTGTTTAAGCATTGACACACAGTCAGGGGAGAACACTTCTGACAAAATATGTTTCACTATCCATTATACCGACTGGGTATAAGGACATCTCTGTTCATAACCGATGAACGGGTTTTCAACTTCCTTCGAGGAAGTTTTATCATACCAATCGGGTATGATCTACTTACAACCGTTAAGTAGTTTTTTCATATGATTTTCATATCACTTATTCTTAGTGCTGATGTTTAAAATACCACTTAATAGTGGGTTTTCATTTGGAAGTACTTATCATTCCCAATCGGGTATGATATAAAATCCCACTCACCCGATAGTGTAGTGAAATTCCACTTAGTCGGGTTCCGTCCTTAGCAAGTTGGACCTCGACTGGCGCTCCCGATGCCTCATTCTCCTACATGAAATGAACTGTTATGACAAGAATTGAAGACCTGAAATGTACCGAACGGAAGCGTTTCTTCTTTGACGGTGCTACTTCGGTTTCCTAGCGAGTGAATAGTTCTGTCATCCTAAGGAAGAAGATGACACTGTTCCGAATCGGACCGGATCGGTCTGAGCCAGGTTCAAGTTTAAACCGGCTGGTTCATCCCCCATTCGATTGAGTTTTTCAAATCTTAACATTTCTAAATTCATCTAAATTCATTCTCTATTCAATGATGGTTTCAAATCTCAAATTTGAAAATTTTAAGCCACCTAGAAAAATGAATTTAGCATCAGTTCAATAGTGACTCAAACCAATCCAAATCGGTTCAGGTCCGGTTCACCTAAACCGGTTTGGTTTTTCTCCTCCAATTCTTCCTCTAGTCTATTTTCATGACTTCTGTGACTCCTTATGTCACTTAGCATCCATAAAATTTCCCGTTTTCCATTCCTTTAACGATTTTGGTTCATAAACCAGCTCGGTTCTTAAACCGATTTAATTCGGTTCGGGTCTAGTTCACCCAAATCGATCTGGTTTTTCTCTCCCACATTGTTCTAAGGTTCTTTCCTAAGGATTATAATTCTCTTTGAATAACAAGGAATCCCTAAGCTTCTTGGTTTACCCATTCTCTATCAGTTCCGATTCATGAATCAACTCGGTTCAATGATTGGTTCTATCTGGTTCGGACCCGGTTCTCTTGAACCGCTCCAATTTTTCTTCCTCATTTCATCCTAGGGTTCTTTTCCCAAGTTTATGAACCTTTTTGAGTCACATGGGAGTTAAAAATTCTCAAACTTGCTTGCCCCTAACAATTGGGCTTGTTGACCAATTCGGTTTAAGGATTCGAATGGACCGGTTCTTTCCTCGGTTTTCTCATTACTAAAGGATGAGGTTTACATGTAACATGTCATTTCCTTACGTGGACCTTTGTGGTTCCTCCTATGCCCTAAGCACCGGGGGGAGGGGGGCTTCTAGGGGATTTCTGGTGGTTCTGTATTTTGCCATCCTTGAGCCTGGACACCTTGATAATTTTATTGTCGAGTCTTTTTTACCTAGTAGTTACTCTAAGAGTTCTCCTGGACTCCTTAGTCACCTAATTTATTTCCTGATTTGGGATGGGATTCAGCCCGGTCTCCGTGGTGTCTAGGGTAACGCAGGTTTGTTTGACTATTTTTCTTGGGGCAATCTTCCTATAGTTGAGGTGCAATATCACATCATATTTGAGAGACAAGGATTTAGGAATTTGGACTTTTTCATTAATGGAGAATGAGTACAAGAAGTTGGGGTTTTATCCCTATTACAAAAAGGTGGTCACAAAGTAGATTGGGACCTATTGGTTTCTTGATAAGCGTCCTCCCTAGGTAAGGTTATAAGCCCTTTCTAGCATTCATAGCTTCAAGTTTGGCTCCCTTCGTATTCAGGGTTGTGACCTCAATAGGTCCTAACACCATATTCTTTGGTGGTATTGGATACTCTCCCATAATACCTCATGGTCCTTTGTGACTTCTATTGTATCTTGACATTGGAGATCTTTTAGGGTTGTCTTCCTACGAGGACAGTGTGTTGGGCAGTGTTGGTGACATCAGTCCTAGTTTTCTTGGTTCCTCTCTTGGGAGCCATTTGGAAATTTTGGGAGTTTTTCTCTTCTTATGTTATATAGTCTTGATATGTATTCAAGGAAACATGCTCTGATACCACTCAAGTTGTCATGCCTTGACTCGGATTGATCGGATACCCATGAGCAACCTGCCACTCCCTTTGGTCTAAGAAGGATTTCAGTTCTTTCTAAACCGTGAGGAGTCAGACGTCCTTTTACCTGCTTTTCCTGGGATAACTAATGTGAATCCAACTAAAGAGACTACGAATTCACAAGTACAATCAACAAAACCTACAATGGAGTTGGACACTTTGTCACCAAATGGAATAAATGATCATTTGAGACTTCAAGAGGGCCTTATTACAAGGTTAAAGGGCTAAAAGATTCAAATATGCTTTATATGAGCTGATTAAAGAGATTGTGGAAAATTTAAGTGGAAGCCTAATAGAAGAGCCCAAGATGAGCCTAATAGAAGGTTCAAGGAGAGATTTATTAATATAATAAATATTTTAGGATATTAAATGATAATATTAGATCTTTAATTACTTAAGTTCATATCATTAAGTAGTTATTTAAATATACTAAATATTTAGATTAGATATGGTTGGCATGTAACCATAAGTTCCTTATTTTTTTGGCTATTCGGTTGTTATCTGTGCCTATAAAAGGCATACTGCACATCATTGGAGGAGACTTTGAAATTTCAATTTTGTTAGGTTTTGTCTTCTTTATATCTTGAAAAAACTTTGAACTTATCAAATTTTTACATGTGACGTTCAAGCAATCAAAACTCATCACCCGAGATTTTATAAGAGTTCTTCTAAGAGGATTTTGATGTGGCGTCTACATATCTCATACCTTATTTCTCAGATAAACAAGGTATATTCCATCTTTTTATACTTGCATCGTGAAAGTCTTGGGGTTATTTCTATATTTGGTGTAGGGTGTCGTCAACATATTGGCGAGTTTCACATCAGTTGGTATCAGAGCACACGGTTGCATGACAAGTTTCATCCTATCTTTTATATCAATTTCTTTTTTTTTTATCTTCTCTACCTATTTCTATCCTCTATATAAAACAAAAAAAAAGTCACATCTTCTTCTATCTATCTTCTTTTCAGTAAATGCAAAAAAAAGAAAAAAATGCCAAAAAAAATCGTGCAAAAAAAGAGAAAAAAAGCAAAAAAATTCGTGCAAAAAAAGGGAAAAAAGTGGCACACAATTCTATCTTGAATTTCATTCTTATTCTGCTCTATATAAGTCTACTTCTTATTACTTCATTCTGTCTTAATTTCTTCTCTATCTAAATTTTAATCTTCTTATCTGAGTCTATTCTTACACCACACTTAAATTATTTTGGAATTGGTTTTTGAAAACCTTATTGATTTGTCTTGATTGTTCCTCAAGTTGAACTGCTTCGTAAAAATAATTTATTTTTTTAAGTTCAATTAAGATTGAAAGAAGACAAATGAGTGGAAAAAAGCAAAAGTGTTTTGAATTTATTAGAAAAAGCCGTTTTAGTGTGAAACATGAGTGCGTAAGTGAAACATGTGAGAGAGAGTTGCGAGGTTCTTTTTTTTCTACAAATTGGCAGGATCATAAGGCCCAATGACGAGGAAACACTATGAAAGAAGAAGGTTCCATACCTACCAGTCAAAACCTACAGTGGGAAGCAATGAAGTGTCAAATGAAATAGATAGTGAAGTCTAAATTTGAGCCACTTCAAGCGTGAATGGATCTCTTAGAGGAAGGTGTGAGATGACGCTCACATCAACATACTTCCATTGAACGACCGTTGACCATTTGATCTCGATGCTTCAATGATCTCCAAGTAAATTGTGACAACCTCAAGCTCAATTCCTTCAATCAACCTACTACTTGGGACAGACCATGTATTGATAATATCTTGGACAAACAACATGAGAAGTGATTTCATACTCGTTGTTCTATGAAAAATAAGATTTGTTTTATTATCATAGATAGGGAAAGCTGCACTAACTTTGCTAGCACCAATCTTGTTGAGAAGTTAGCATTACATACAATGAAGCATCCATAGCCATATCAAATTCAAAAGCTGAATTATCAACCCAAACTCAAGGTAACCCAATAGGTGATAGTGTCCTTTTCTATTGGGAAATATCATGATGAAGTATTATGTGATGTATTACCAATGCATACATGTCATATTCTATTTGGAGAACCTTGGAAGGTAGATCATCAAGTTACATATGAGAGATTAAGAGATAGATATTCATTCATGATGAATAATAGACCAATATCTCTTGTACCTTTGACTTTACAACAAAATTTTAAGGATTAGTTGAAAAAGAAAAAGGTAAATGAAAAAAAATTACAAAAAAATAAGAAGAGAGAAAAGCCATAATTGAAGATGAAGAGAGAAAAGGCAACACTGAAAAAAGACGAGAGAAATATTGGAGTTGAAATAGAAGAGGGAAATGCTAGAATTGAAAATGATGAAAGAAATGGCAAGGTTGAAAAAGAAGAGAGAAAAGCCATAATACATAGAAAAGAGAGTAAAAAAAATTTATTGAGAGAAAAAGTGAGATCAAGAGAAATATAATTTCAGACACTATCCTTATAATACTTATGTACAAGGATTTATATTTTACTAATCATATTGTCGGATATTTGTCGAGCATTAGTATTTCTCTTCTGTAGGAATTCAAGAATGTCATTACTAAGAAGATAACTCCTGGTTTGCCACCTGTTCGAGAAATCAAGTATCAAATTTAACACCAAGTCCTAAATTTAAAAAGGCTGGGATATGTACGAGATAACATGATTTTAGATGTTGTGCAAATGCCTAAAAAAGACAAAATTTGGCAAAAGTTTGTTGATTTTCGAATCATCAATCGTATGAAGGTAATGTATCTTTACCCTATTCCTCAATTAAATATTATGCTAGATGAGTTGACAGAAAAAAATGTTTGTTTTCAAAATTTGATAACAAGAGTGAATATTCTCAAATTTGTATGAAAGGTAATTATGTATTGAAAACTACATTAAAAGTAAAACATGGTTTATATTAATGGTTGGTTATGATTTTTGGTTTGAATAATTCATCTAACCCTTTTATGAGGTTAATAAATTATGTTGTGCATGCTTTTATTGAAAATTTTGTTGACAAAATTATAATATACAATATAATCTTAGAGAAACATAAAGGATATTTAAAAATTGCCTTGCAAGTTTTTAGGAAAGATCAGTTATTTTCCAATTTGAATAAATGCATATTGTGTTTAGATAAACTTGTATTTCCCAATTATTTTAGAATTTCTGAAGGGATTGGCATTTATACTAAAATTAAAGTAATTCGAAATTGATCAATGCATATTTCACATAATTTATAGCAGAAAGAGTTTGTGATTAACACAGATCATGGATATCTTAAGCAAATCAAGGGGCAACACATGCTGAATAAACGAAATGCAAGGTGAGTGAAATTTATTGATACATCTCCTTATGTGATCAAGTGCAAGTAAGGTATGAAAAATGTAGTTGTTGATACATTATCTAGAACGTACGTTTTACTTACAATCATTGATACTAAATTGCTTAGTTTTGCTTGGAATACTTTTTTTGTTACAAATATTCTATTTTCAATTGCATGTTTACCACATGTTGTGTTTGCATATAATCAATATTTTTATTTAGTGACTAATTTATCACCAATGAAGATTATCTATAGTTTTAATCCATTGGATAGAAAACGACTGACTTAAGAAAGTATTAATCTAGTCGATAAGATTTTCAAAAATGTTGTTTTTGATCCAGGGATTTGGGTTTGTTTACATCTAAGGAATGAACGGTTTATGGATAGAAAACTATCAAAATTTCTTAGATTAGAGAGATCATTAAAAGTGTTAAAACTTATTAGTAATAATTACAATAATAAGTTATCTAATGAATATACTTTTAGCTATAGCATACATATTTCTAATTTAATATCTTTTGATGTAGGTGATGAAGTAACAAAAGGTTTGAGGACAAATAATTTTCAAGAGGGGGAGAATGATGTGAATTCGACTAAAATGACTACGAATTCACAAGTACAATAAACTGAATTTGCAATGGAGCTGAACACTTTTTCACCAAATAGGATAAATGATCATTTGAGACTTCAAGAGGGCCCAATCACAAGGTTAAGGGGCTAAAAGATTCAAAGAAGTTTTATATGGGCGGATTAAAGAGATTATGGAAAATTCAAGTGGAAGACCAATAGAAGAACCTAAGAGAAGATTAAGATTTAATTAATAAGGAGAGGTTTATTAATATAATTAATCTTTTAGGATATTAAATGATAATATTAGATCTTTAATTAGTTAAGTTCATATCATTAAGTAGTTATTTAAATAACCTAGATATTTATATTAGATATTGTTGGCATGTAACCATATGTTCTTTTTTTTTTTGGCTATTTGGTTGTTATTTGTGCCTATAAAAGGCATACTCCACAACATTGGAGGAGACTTTGGAATTTCAATTTTGTTAGGTTTTATCTTCTATATATCTTGAAAAAGTTTTTACCTGTGGCATTCAAGCAATCAAGACTTATCACCCGAGGTTTTCTTAGAGTTCTAAAAGTATTTGGGTGTGGTGTTTACATATCTCATACCTTGTTTCTTAGATAAACATGGTATATTCCATCTTTTCGTACTTGTGTCGTGAAAGTCTTGGGGTCATTGATATATTTGGTGTAGGGTGTCGTCAGCATATTGGGGAGGTTCGCATCAATAACATTATACAAAACTTAATATGATAACAACTTTACATGCCTCTCTTAAGGGTTTGGCTTCGAGGTATTCCTTAAGGGTTTGTCTTCTTTCCTGAAAAGGGTTTAAAGGGAGGGGGTGAGTTTCTACAACTCAGTGAGCGGTGGTTGGGGAAATGGGCTTCAAAAACACTTAGTTTATCAAAATCTTTAGCACCCTATTCTTTAAAAACATTTCATCCTTTTTAGACTTTGTGTGTTTAGCTCTTTTAGCACATCCCCTTTTCCCGAGAGGCGTTTAGCAAACAAACACACGCTCTTTATCATAAAAGGTACACACGTTCGCCAGTGCAGCACACCCACTGCACCCACTTGTGGATCAGATCGTATTTATCATCCACCATGATAAAAGTCCCTAACTTGCACCTTGAGTCTGAGTGACGCCCCAAGCGTCAGGCCCTTAAACTCCACATAATTTCATGTGTGTATGAGGACGAGACCTCATCCCACACCCTCCCCGATCTCAATGCGCAAGAAGCCCCAACACAGTAGCTTAATGACTAACTGGCACGACGAGGACACCCCAACACAATAGCTCCTCACTTCCCTTATCACCACCAAGTTGTCTAGTAGCCCTTAGAACCCATCACTACCTCCTTAGGCGTCTTGATGGTCCTAAACCAAAAGTGCATGCATAAACAATAGTTTTCATAATTTAGCCATTCTCTTTGGTGTCGACGGTGCAATAGCCCCGACACTCGACTAGTCCTGCAACTGTTTGTCTTACTGATTCGTTGGTCTGGCCTTGACGCACTACTGCTAGCCCATCGAGCCTTGCCAGTCCTGACTTGGTACCATGGAAAAACACACAATTATTTCCACTTTTTATTAGAGTTTTCATGGCTCTTCCTATTCATGTTTGATTATGGGCTTCAGGCCGTGTCCACTGGCCTTGGGCCTACTACACGTGCTTTTAAAAAATTGGGCCTGGAGCCCTCTGAGTTCAAATTCTAGGCCCCTAGCCTATTAGAGTTGTTCTAGCTCTTGTCAAGAAGTTCTCCCAAATAGTTTAAGCAATGGCACACAGTCAGGGGAGAGCACTTCTGACAAAAAATCTCTTTTTAGCATAAGGTACTCATCACACCAACCGGGTGTGATGATAAAGGTAGGACTGCTTACAACCGATAAGCTAGTTTTTCCTTTCTTAAAAGTGCTCACCATCTCCACTGGGCATGATGTATAAAAGTCCTACTTACAACCGATAAGTAGGTTTCCAATTAATAAACGTGCTTATCACCCCAATAAGGTATGACATTTAAATTGCCCCCCTCACCCGATGATTGTAAAGTGTTCATCCCCAATCAGCTTTCCATGTCATGCTTGAGCTCCTTTTTTCACGTCCTTATCGGAATTTGTTCCTACATGGTTTGCATATCCTTATAAGGAATGGATTCATTAATAGCCCCTCTATTTCTAGGTAATTACATTTGGGCCATTATTTTTGTCTTATTGCAATTAGATCCCTAAAATCTAAAATCTTTGACTTTAGGTCTCAAACATTTAATTATTTTTAATTAAGTCCCTCAGGCTTCCAATATCCCTCTTGGGTCCTTAATTTCTTCAAAATGGTATATGGGGCTCAAATTTCCCAAATTTCCAATTTGGTCCCCCAATTTTACAAAATTACCATTTTACCCCTAAGTTCCAAAAATGGTCAATTGGCCCCAATTCTTTAAAAAATTGACCAATTTGTCCTCCAACATCTTTCTTATTTCTAATTGGCCTTCAATTTTGAGAAATTGCATTTAGGTCCTTAAAAGTTTTGAAATTCCCAAAATTCTGAAAATTCCCCAAAATTTCCCCCAATTCTCACCACTCTCTACTGATAGAATTTGATTTCTTTAAATTGGTCGTTCAAACGGAGTTAATTGTTCCAATTGATGGTATGGATTGATTCCTACAGTTCCATAGGGTTCAATTGAGCTTTGAATTGCAACATTTGGGTTCGAAAAGAGCTCAAATGGTGCTTTGTCGAAAAGCTGTACATAGAGAGAGAAAGCTTTGAAGGATTACCGTTGGAGGTGCGGTGGTCTTAACTATCAATCTAGGAAGGTAGCTCTCTTTCTTAAGGTCCTTCTAGGATTAAGAATTGCTACAATTGATGTCAAGATCAATGTGAATTTGGTTAGTGAAGTTCAACACTTTATCTCTTTAGAACCAATCTGCAACGATGGAGTAGGGCCAAATTGGCTTACCTTTTGCCTCTTTAGAGGTCGTGTAATGGCCGTGAGGATTATGGGAGGGATTGGTTTGGCCGTAGGGGGGCTGAATTGGCTTAATTCAAGCCGGCCAAAATAGGGCAGCTTTGGTCTAATGGAGCTACTTCACTGTTCGATCTCACCGACGCTTCTCCGGCGATTGTTGGGTCGATTGGAGGTTGCTGTCAGGTAGCTAACTTCCCCTAGAGTCTGTAGGACCTGAATTTTTTTCTAAGGCTGAGAAAAGTACCCAAGTCGGAGCTCTGGTTTGATCTTCACCAGAAAATGGAGCACTTGAGAGGAGGATAGGATTTAAGGTGTGTGGAGGATGAATGGAGGGGAGCTCTTTATATAGGGAGCTCATAGACCCTCTTCTCTACGAGTTTCCATATTGGTCGAGCTTATCCTCTTCAGAAAATGTCCAAATGGGAGGGAATATTCCGACACTAGAAAAGGAAAGTTTTTCTGCCATATGAACTGTGCTATCATCCCAAGGAAGAAGACGACAATATTCTGGACCGGTCCGTCCGGGTTTAATTGCGAAAATCGGCCGGTTCAGGCCTTATTCAACCAGTTTTCTCAAAATTAAAAATTTTTAAATTTGTCTAAATTCATTTTCTATCTGATGGTGGCCTCAATTTTCCAATTTGAGATTTTCAAGCCACCTAGAAAAATGAAATTTCCAATCTGGTTCATTATGGTTCAACCCAATTCAATCTGGTTCAGGTTTAGTTCACCCTAAACCGGTCTGGTTTTCCCATCCAATTTACTTCATGGTTCTTCCCCATGACTTTATGGTCACTTGGAATTTTCCAATTTCCCACTTTTACCCCTCTTTATCTTTCTTGGTTCCTTACGTGGTTTGATTTTCTCATTTAATTGACCGGTTCTTTCCTGATTTTCCTTGATTCGAGGTGACGGGTTTCACAACCCGGATGAAGTGAACACAATCCAGAGGTTGGTGAACCCTCTAGATTTGTAAGAGGCACGAGCCCCATGATAGTTTATTGAAGCCTTATGTATGGTTTTAGAGTAGAGGCGATGTCAAGCTAGGAAAGACTCGATGAGCAGTCCTTTTACTCACTAAGCGTTAGCTTGCCAGCCCCTCTCCTCCCCCACCATGGGAAGAACAAAGGAGGAGAGGAAGATCTCATATACCAGGAAGTGGCTCCAACAAAGCCGGCTATCGAGGAGGAGGACCTCAAGAGGATGGGCACAAGAATTTTCCATTTAGTAAGTCACTATTTTCCCTAGGGTTAAACAACTCTACTCTAAGAAGTATAATGTTTTGTAAAAAGTTTTAAATTTACATTGTAAATTGTATTATGTTTTATACTCTAAGCATTGGTCTTATCAATGCTTCTCTAGTGATGGTACCCACTAGGCTAGTATCGGGAGAATTAGCGGGTTGGCATGTGTATCCGATCTAGGAAATCGGTCAGGTGCGTGATAGTATCTATGCATCATTGGTCCAACTAGACTCAATGTCAGAAATTCTACTCACTCGGTGTTCGTGACTTGTTTGTCCTTGATAAAATTTTTGAATTGCCTTTCACTAGTTGCTCACGTATGTAGAATTTTCTATTCCTACATTATTCTGAGCAATTAAATTATATAAATTATGCAATTATACTTAAGTCGTTATAATTTCCTTTATTTACATATAGGTCCCTAGGTTTACTTTATATATAATTAAGTCCCTAAAATGTTAAAATTCTCCATTAGGTCCCTAATTATTCTTTAATTCCCCTTGGGTCCATAATTTATCATTAATTACACACAAAACACCATTATTTAAAAAATTGTTAATAAATCCCCACTTTTAAAAAATTGCATTTTAGTTCCCAAAACTTTAATCATCAACAAACCATGTCAAACTTGCTTAATTTCATTCTATAATGATACTAATTGTGTTCCTCATGTCCATAGGATTATTCGAAGCTTTGGTTCATTAAATCGCTATAGAAAGAAAATTGTTTGTTTTCTTACCAACGATGGCCCGACTATTGAAGTTCTTTGTATGGAAAGCTAGTTCTCACCAAGTGGATCCTTCTAGGATCAAATAACACCTCAATTGATTGTGAAGGGCAGTTGTAGGGACTTACCACGAGGATCTAGGGAGGATGGGGCTCAATAGAGGATGGTCGGGGATGATTGGATCGATCGTAGGGGGTCGAAGGTGGCTTGAATTGGGCTTGAATTGTTCAGCGTGTATTCGAACATCTGGGCAAGGTTACTATATAGGCTCTTGGAACTTCTCGGGTGACCCTCAATCTAAACGAAGTATGCAATTGGGTAGAGGACTTCCTATAGATTCTAGAGAACCTGAATTTGCGATTTGAGATGAAGAAAATGGTCAATGTTAGAGCTTTAGTTTGTAGGTGGTCGGAAAATGGAGGAATGTAGTTTCTCTAAGCTTTTGAGGTGTGAAGAAAATGAGGGAGGATGAGCTATTTATATATAGAGCTTGGGGACTTTCGGTTCTATCCGTTCCACTATTTCCGACCATTAACTCTCGTATTTATGGTATTGTGGGAGCAATTTACTACTCGCCAGAGTTATGGTGGCATTTCCCCTTCCTTCCATTTAGTTGTATAAAGGTTGAAGATGATAATGTGTGTGCGCTTGTGAGCTTCGCACGTGGTACACTATGGTTGATTGAAATTATTGATGTGACTTCCGACTTGGTGTCCATGTCATTCGTTGACCCTCTGACCTGACAAGTGGTGACCCCTCATTGTTCAATTAATCCAATGTGGCAAATGACCAAATTTGGCCATGAGATAATCGTTAAAACTCTATCACGTTGAGTTTTCTAATTGGCAGATTAAAATAAGTCAGATTCCCCATCAAATATCATGTGCCACTACCATGTGTCCTCTTAGGATTGACTAGGGGTTTCTAATGGGGTAATGCACCTGTTGTTCGATGATTAGTCAATATTCTCCGACGTCTGAGTTGGTTGCTAACCTGACCTACTTCCTATTTGTCGTACTCTGATTGGTCAATCCCAATAATGTGGAATTTTATTAGTTAACCCTTGACTATTAAGACATTTTACTTTCGAATTGTTCAATCCAATCGAAGTTGATTTTCATGAGTTGGTCATTGATGAAGGACACATGTCGCTCTCTGATTGGTCAATATATATCTATCAGCTGACTAAGCGCGTTCGCCACACACCATGCGGTGATTGGTGACCTGTGCTGACTAGACGCTAACTTGGCAAACATTCCATTAAGTCGATTGGACTGTTGACTGGTTCAATTGAATCGGGTTCGATAATATGAAATCGAAAATCCACTAGTTCATGCTCGATATAATTGGTTTTCTAAAAATTAAATATTAAAAAAATTCTAAATTCATATAAATTCATTTTGTACATGGTGGTGACCTCAATTTACCAATTTGCCTATTTTGGGTCACCCAAAAAATTGAATATTCGAAGTGGTTTCTCTTAATTCAATCTAGATTAATACGGTTTAGTTCTATTTCATTATTATCATATCCTATTCTCGCTTCTAATTTCCAATTGAATTAATTCTCTTTGTAATTTGTGATAAATTAAGACTCACTTGGTTAACTTTAAATATCGTTTAATCTCTATTTTTGGTTTCAGTTTAGTTTAACCACGTGTTTTGCTAATAATTTCCCAGTTCAATTATTTGGTTTTCTCATTTAGTAAAATCAGGGTTTACAGTGGGTGGGGTTGGAAAGATGACCCACTTGTGTGTTCGTGACCTACTGACAAGAAGTGTGTCATGCCCCGACCCGGTTTGGTCGGATCCCCGTGAACAACCCGTCACTCTCACGGTTTATTAAAGGGTTTCCCCTTATTATAATCTGTAAAGAGTAAGGCGTACTTTAAACCTGCACATTTTTCTGGAATAGCATAATCAAAACTGCATGAAATTTTAAACTTTACATACCTGTCTTACAGGCATCTTAGTTGATGGTCTTTCAAGGTAGGCTTTCCGAGATTTCCTGAAAGGGATATAAGGGAGGGGGTGAGTACGACTACTCAGTGAATGGGTTTTCAAAGGTCTACTTTTAACTTTTAAGAAAAACATTTATATGAAGTGTGCTAGACTCCTTTCTTTTCAAAAAAATCCCTTCATTTAAAAATTTAGGTTTTTCCATTATTTCTTAGTTAGCGGTGTGTCATCACCCAAGACACATCCTTCATCATGAAGGTTACAGACATTCGCAAGTCAGTATCACTATTGAACCCACTAGTGGCTTCGAAGTGACTTTTCCTGCCACCCAGATAGAAGTACAACCACTTCTACCCTAGGAATGAGTGGATGTACGTGACATCCGACCCACAATCCCGAAATCACTTCTTCGTGTCCGTATGAGGACATAGACCTCATCCTGTCCCCACCCCGGTCTCATGCGCTTGGTGCTACTCCAGATTTCGCACAGACACCTGGAACGACGAACTGCCCTTATAGCCACCAGGTCGTCCAGTGCCCTTAGGACGCATCACTACCCCTCATAGGTGTCTTGATGATCGTACTCACAGTGCATGCACAAACAATGTTTTCTTATATTGCCATGTAATCTGTGGTGCCACTAGTCCAACAGCCCCGACTCTCAACTCAACCCACAACTGTTTGTCTTGACTAGTCCGTCGACCTGTCATGCCGCACTACCGCTAGTTGACTGAGCATGTCGGTCCTATCTTAGTACCATGACCAAATAATTCACTTATTAAGTTTTATGGCACATATATCATGTTCGTTTATGAGCTCTTGCTCGTGCCAATTGGCCTTGGGCCCACTGTACGAGATTTTCAAAATTGGGCATTTAACCCCCAAGTTCCAAAATCGAGGCCCCTGGCCTATCAGAGCTATTCGAGCTCCCATCGAGAAGGTCTCCCAAATAGTTTAAGCATTGGCACACAGTCAGGGGAGGACACTTTCGACAAAATAAGTTTTCACTATCCATTATACCAACCGGTATAAGGACATCTCCGTTCATAACCGATGAACAGGTTTTCAACTTCCTTCGAGGAAGTCTCATCATACCAACCCGGTATGATCTACTTACAACCGATAAGTAGTTTTTTTCGCATAATTTTCACATCACTTTCTCTAAGTGGTGATAATTAAAATACCACTAAACAGTGGATTTTTATACCGAGGTACTTATCATCCCCTATCGGGTATGATGTAAAATTTCCACTCACAACAGGTAAGTGGTTTTTATCTTTAAGTTGTGCTCATCATCCCTACCAGGTATGATGTTAGTAAACCCACTCACAACTGGTAAGTGGTTTTTAAATTATAAGGTCGACTCATCATCCTAACCGGGTATGATGTTAGTAAATCCACTCATAATCGGTAAGTGGTTTTTAATTTTTAAGTTGTGCTCATCATCCTAACCGGGTATGATGTTAGTAAACCCACTCACCCGTTAATGATGTGAATTCCACTAGACTGGTTCTTTGTATTCACACGAGCTTGTCCTTACTGACGTTCCCGGTATTTCGCGTTCCTACATGATGTGAACAACCTTGTTCATTATTACTCGGCATAACAGCCTTCATTCATTTCCAATGAATGAGAAAACCCAAACATTTAGTTATTTGCAATTAGGTCCCTAAAGTTATTTCTCTTTAACTTTAAGTCCCTAATGTCGGTTTTTCCTCAAATTGAGTCCTGTAACTTTTAAAATTTATCCTGGGACCTCAATTTATTCAATTTCACCAAAAAGGGGTTTAATTTTCCAAATTTCTAATTTGGTTCCCCAATTTATCCAAAATTACAATTTTGCCCTTCTTTTACAAAAATGGTAAGTTTTGCCCCAAAAATTCCAAAATTTCTCAATTGGTCCTCCAATATTATTTTCATGCCCAATTGACCCTCAATTTCATAAAATTGTATTTTGGCCCTCTGAATTTCAAAAATCCCCAAAATTTCCCCCAATTTCAACTCTTCAACACTACCGAATTTGATTTCATCAAATTGACCGATCAAAGACTTCTAATTATTGAAATAGGAGTTGAAATTGAGTTCCTGCATTTTCATACGATTCTAAGAAACTTTGAATCGCAGATTTTAACGCCGAAACGAGATCAAATGGAGCTTCGCCGGAAAATAAACTGTAGAGAGAGAAAGCTTCGATTACTCACCAGTGAAGGCACGACAGTCCGAACAAATAGGTCTCATCCTGAGGTTCATCCTAGAATTAAGTATTGCATCAATTGATGCAGAATTGGATTAGAATTTTGTCATTGAAATTTGGTCGACTATTTCTCGAGCACTGATCAAAAATTATAAAGGAGAGCCGAATTGGCTTACCTTTCGGTCCTAATTCGGCCATGGAAAGGCTGAGAAAGTGTTGGGAGGGCATGGTCTAGCCTGAGGAGGGCTTGAAATGGTCGATTTCAGCTTGGCCGAAATAGGGCAGCTTCGGTCCGTCGGAGTTGCTTTACTATTCCATCATGTCGGCGCTTCTCCAACGATTCTCGAATTTACTGGAGTTTGCTTTCAGATAGCTGTCTTCTCCCCGGTTCTAAAGAGCCCAACCTTTGTTCAAGTCGAAGCTCTGGTTCGAGCTTTACCGGGAAATGGAGCTGTAGAGAAAGAGAGAGAGAGAGAAGTGTTCAGGTGTGAGGAGAATGAAATGGGGATGACATCTTTATATAGGTGTAAAACCCGTGTATTAAATGGGCAAGATTCATTACTAGTATTTATATTACCATAAATTATTGGTATTAATTCGAATAATTTAATTTCGGTATTAAATTATTTGTATTAATTCCAATAATTTAATTTAGATATTAAATTATTGGTATTAATTACTATAATTAAATATATATTAATTTATGTTTATTTATGATAAGGCCTACATAAAAATTTTTGACCGAAATTTCGGGTTACAAAAAAATTCATACTTCTCGGTCACCCATCCTCATAATACTCTCGAGCAAGCACGCTTAACTTTGAAGTTCTTATGGAATCTAGTTCAGCTGAACCAATTTGGTTTTTATTTTCTAAAGTTTCTTAAATTTCTTTTCCAAGTTTTAATGAACCCTTTAGATCACCCGTAAGTTGTAAATTTCCATATTGCGTGTTCTCAAATGTAAACCGGCTCGGTTTTCTTACTCGGTTTGACCGGTTCTTTTCCCAATTTTTCTTAACTCAAAAGTGCGGGGTTTACAAAGTGACTGCTCTATTTTTGATTGAGTGAGATGTGTTACTATTTGATCATATTAATGCTGAAAGATGGCATGTAAACCTCGCTCTTTGGAGTTAAGGAAAACAAAAAAATAATCGTTAAAACCAAGTGAGAAAAACCAATCCGGTTCACAAACCTGATTATTGGGGAACAAGAAAATTGGAGAAATTACAACTCCTAAGTGATACAAAAGGGTTCATAAACCTTGGAAAAGAACCTTAGGACAAGTTAGGGGAGAAAAATCAAACCGGTTTAGGTGAACCGGATCTGAACCGATTTATGAACAAAGTTGGATTATGAACTGAAAATAGTAGAGAGAGGGCAAACTAGGAAAATTATGGATCACAAGTGACCTAAATAGTCACATAAGTCATGAAAAAGGGCTTTAGGATAAATGGGGGATGAAAACCAAATCAGTTCAAATGAATCGGATCCAAACAAGATTGAACTTGTTTGGACTGGTTTGATTTACTCTTGAACCAGATGCTAAATTCATTTTTCTAGTTACTTACAAAATTCCAATATGAGAATTGAGGCCACCATTTGATAGAAAATGAATTTAGAAAATTTTAATTTTGAAAAACTCGGTTGAATTGTGCATGAACCGGCCAGTTTAAGCTTTGAACCCAGTTCGGACCAGTCCGGTCCGGTTCGGAACAGTGTCGTTGTCTTCCTTTAGATGACATCACTATTCACTCGCCAAAAAATCAAAGCAGCACCTGTGATGAGGAAACATTAGAAAATTGTAAATATTAGAAAATTTAGATATTTTTAGTCATTTATAATGAATGAAGACTATTGAGCCAAATAATAATGAACAAAGATTTTCAAACCATATAGGAACACGAGATATCGGGAACGCTAGCTGAAACAAAGGTTTTAATGGACAAAAGCAGACTTAAGGAAAATACACTGCATGATCGGGTTAGTGGGAATTTAATATCATACCTGGTTGGGATGACAAGTATCTTGAAAATGAAAATTCACTGCTAAGTGGTATTTTAATTATCACACCTAAGAGGAGTGATGTGGAAATCAAGCGGAAAAACTAATTAACAGTTGTAAATAGATCATACCTGGTTGGTATGATGAAACTTTCTCGAAGGAAGTGGAAAACTCGTTCATCAGTTATGAGCTAAGATGTCCTCATACTCTGTTTGTATGATTGATAGATGAAAAGTATATTTTGTTGGAAGTGCTCTCCCCTGACTGTGTGCCACTGCTTAAACATTTTAGTAAACCTCCTTGATAGGAGTTCGAATTGCTCTGTTAAGTCAGAAGCCCTGATTTTGGAACTTGGGGGCTTATATGCTCGATTTTAAAAATCTCGAATAGTGAGCCCTAGGCCAATTGGCACGAGTAGGAGCTCGTAAACAAACATGATTATTATGCCATGAAAATTTAAGTAAATGTGTTGTTTGGCCATGGTACTGAGACAGGACTGACATACTCAGTCAACTAGCAATAGTGCGAGATGATAGGTCTTTAGACTAGTCAAGACAAACAACTGCAAGTCGAGTAGAGGGACGGGGCATCATACCAGTGGCACCACATATTATATGATATTATGTGAAAAATTGTTGATTGTGCATGCTTTGTGTTACGTGACCTTTAAGTCGTCCAAGATGGGTAGTGATGCATCCCAAGACTCTGGATGACCTGGTGAATAAAAGGGCAGTTAGTCGTACCAGAAGTCTTGCGAATCTCAGAGTAGCTTTAAGCACATGAGACCAAGGTGGGGACATGATGAGGTATCTGTCCTCATACAGACATGGAGATTGTTACGAGATTGATGGTCAGATGTCGTGAACATCCACTCATTGTTAGGGTAGAGTCGCGAACATCCTCATACAGACATGAGACCTAGGTGGCCGGTAAAGTCGCGTCGAAGCCACAAGTTGGTTCAGTGGACGGGCTGGCCTGCGATTGTGTGTTCCTTCATGATGAAGGGTAGGTGTTAGTTGATAAATACACAATGGTAATAAGAAATGGTTATAAAAACCAAAATTTGAAGATGGGAAAATTTAATGGAATTAAGGAGTCTGACACACTCCATTTTAGAAAACTATTTTTCATCGAACTTAAAATTTTTTTTAGAAAGTCACCACTTTTTTTATCCATTTTCAGGAAATAGAGAAAATGACTAGAGATAGCACCAAACCTTACCCTCTATCATGTAAACCCCACCTTTTTTATTTAAGGAAAACTTGGAAAATAATCGGTCAAACCGAGTGAGAAACACCAAACCAGTTCCAAACCCATTTATTGGGGAATGGGCAAATTAGAGAAATTTCACCTCCCTTGTGACCCAAAGAGATTTATGAACCTTGGGAAGGAACCTTAAAATAAAGTGCGAGAGACAAACCAGATCGGTTTGCGTGAACTGGACCCGAACCGAATTAAACCAGTTTAAGAACCGAGCCGATTTATGAACCATAACCAATAGAGAGATGGCAAATCAGGAAATTTATGGACCCTAAGTGACATAAGGAGTTATAAAAGTCATGAAAAAGGACTTTAGGGTGAATTGGAGATGAAAATCAAACCGATTTAGGTGAATAGGATCCGAACTGGTTGGAACCACTATTGAACCAGATTCTAAATTCATTTTTCTAGGTGGCCTAAAAAATTCCAATTTGAGATTTGAGGCCACAATTGGATAGGAAATGAATTTAGATGAATTTAGAAATTTTTAGATTTGAAAAACTCGGTTGAATGGGGGGTGAACCGGCCAGTTTAAGCTTTGAACCCGGTTGGGACAGGTGTGTTCCGGTTCGGAACAGTGGTGTCTTCTTCCTTTAGATGACAACACTGTTCACTCTTAGGAAAATCGAAACAGTGCCGCGAAGAAGAAATGTTTCCATTCAATACATTTTAGGCTATCAATGTCTATCATAAAGGTGACAAACGGATGGTTGACAAGTCCCCGAGCTCCCCATATAAAGAGCCAATCTCCATTCATCCTCTCCACACTTGAAAAGCTCACTCTCTCTCAATTGCTTAGTTTTCCGATGAGGCTCGAACCAAAAGCGCCGAGGGTTACTGAAGAAGCGCCAACGTGATGGAATAGTGAAGCAGCTCCTGCGGATCGAAGATGCCCTATTTCGACCGAGCTGAAATTGACCAATTCGAGCCCTCCTCAGGCCAAACTAAGCCATCCCAACACTTCCTCAGCCCTTCCACGCCAAATTAGAATGGAAAGGTAAGCCAATTCGGCTTCCCTCTACAATTTCTGACTGGTGTTAGAGAGAGAACCAACAAAATTTTGATGAGGAAATTCTAACTCAATTCGGCATCAATTGATGCAATTCTTGATTCTAGGATAAACCTCAGGATAAGAGCTATCTGCCCAAATCTAAAGCTCGGACCACTGTGTCCCCGATGGTAAGCTTTCGAAGTATTCTCTCTCTCTAGTCTGTTTTCCGACGAAGCTCCGTTGGAGCTCGTTTCGACATCAAAACTTGCGATTCAAAATGATATTTAATTGTATGAAGATGTAGTAACTCAATTTTAACTTTAATTTCAAAAATTAGAAGTGTTTGAACGATCAATTTGATGAAATCAAATTCGGCTGTGTTGTGGAGTTGAAATTGGTGGAAAATTGGGTATTTCTGAAATTCAAAGTACCCAAATACAATTTTATAAAATTGAGGGTCAATTGGGCATGATAAGAATGTTAGAGGCTAATTGAGGAATTTTAGAATTTTTAGGGTCAAACTTACCATTTTTGTAAAGGAAGGGCAAATTGGTAATTTTGGAAAAGTTGGGGGACCAAATTGGAAATTCAGAAAATTAAACCCCTTTTTGTGAAATTGAATAAATTGAAGTCTAAGGTGAATTTTAAATGTTTCGAGACTCAATTGGAGGAAAAACCATCGGGAAGGAAAAGAAATCCTAGTTTGTTGGTAAACTATCGGGAAACCAAATAATTGGCACCAAAAATATCCCATAAAGAAGTTGGGAAAGGACGAGTGGATAAGGAAAACCGACGCGATTATGTAAGACATGTTGTCAAGGTGCGAAGGATAATTGGATAACTGTAAAGGTTGTTGAGGAATACTACCAGATGAAATGAGGGTTGGAATTATACAATTCCTAGAAGTCTGACAAGTTGGAAACAACCCTAAAAGAGGTGTTGTAGAAGTCTAATGGATAGAGACAGGTTCAGAACTATGTCATATCTTAAGGGACATATAAGCACCAATAGTCTCGAGTAAAATGTAACTCAAATAAGAAGGAGTCAGTGAGTAAATATAACGAGGTCAAACATAAATTTGACCAAAGTTGTAATCAATGACGGATGAAGGATGGGTCAAATTAGGACGAAAGAATAATAACACAGAAACTTGTGAAAACAAGTACGTAATGCTCAAAAGAATGTTGAGCTAGGGGTTTCAATGATGAAGAGAATAACTAGACAAATGAATGATTGGGCACCTTGAAACTCCCAATCCTGAAATCTTGATTTAGAACCCCAAAAGGAAGAACCTTACCCTAAATAAAGGGAGATGTGAACCTAAGAATATACATTTGGTTTAATGAGGCAGACATGCCTCGTTATTATAACTCCATGGAAGGAGTAAGCATGATAAATGAAAATAAATTCCTTAGATGAATGATTATGGGGACTAAGCGAAAGAGCAATCAAAGTGTTAAGCATGTCAAGAAAACACAAGTTGACATTAAGGGAAATTATTCCCAATGTAGAATGTATTGGTTAAGTTTTGGTGACAAAAGTCCTAAAAGGAGGGGAGAGTTGTAAACCCCGCCCTTTTTAGTTAAGGAAAACTAGGAAAAGAATCGATCAAATCGAGTGAGAAACACCGAACAGGTTTACAAACCTGTTTATTGGGAAACGAGCAAATTAGAGAAATTTCAACTCACTTGTAACCCAAAGAGATTTATAAACCTTGGGAAGGAACCTTTGAACAAAGTGGGAGAGAAAAACCAGACCGGTTCGGGTGAACCGGGCCTGAACCGGATTAAACCAGTTTAAGAATAGAGCTGATTTATGTACCAAAATTGATAGAGAGATGGTAAACCGGGAATTTTATGGACCCTAAGTGACCTAAAGAGTCATAAAAGTCATGAAAAAGGACTTTATGGTGAATTGGAGATGAAAACCAAACTAGTTCAGGTGAATCGGATCCGATCTAGATTGAATTAGCTTGGATCGGTTTGAACCACTATTGAACTAGATTTTAAGTTCATTTTTCTATGTGGCTTAAAAAATTCAAATTTGAGATTTGAGGCCACCATTGGATAGGAAATGAATTTAGAAATTTTTAGATTTGAAAAACTTGGTTGGATGGGGGGTGAACTGGGCAGTTTAAGCTTTGAACCTGATTCGGATTGGTCCCGTTCGGAACAGTGTCGTCTTCTTCCTTCAGATGACAACACTGTTCACTTGCCAGAAAATTGAAGCAGTGCTGATGAAGAAGTAATGTTTTTTTCAATACGTTTCAGGCCATCAATGTCTGTCATAAAGGTTCCAAACAGATGGTTGACGAGTCCCCGAGCTCCCTATATAATGAACCACTCTCCATTCATGCTCTACACACCTGAAAAGTTCACTCTCTCTCAGTTGCTTAGTTTTCCAATGAAGCTCGAACCAGATTTCTGATATAGGGTCATTTCTGAGCCAAAGAAGGATAGGTCTGGTTGTTTAGAACCGAGGAGAAGTCAGCTACACGTCTATAGTCTCTCTTTGCTTTGAGAGTCGTCGGAGAAGTGCTAGCGTGATGGAATAGTGAAGCAGCTCCAACGGGCTGAAGCTGCCCTATTTCGACCTCACTGAAATCAACAAATTTGAGTCCTTCTCAGGCCAAACCAAGCCATCCCAACACTTCCTTAACCCTTTCTCGCCAAATTAGAACGGAAAGGTAAGCCAATTCGTCTCCCCTCTATAATTTCCTATTAGTGTTAGAGAGAGAACTGATAGAATTTTGATGAGGAAATTCTTACTCAATTCGGCATCAATTGATGCAGTTCTTAATTATAGGATGAACTACTGGACAAGAGCTATCTGCCAAATCGAAAGCTCGGACCGGTGTGCCCCCAACGGTAAGCTTTCGAAGCTTTCGCTCTCTACAATCTATTTTCCGACGAAGCTCCGTTTGAGTTCGTTCTGGCGTCAAAACTTGTGATTCAAAGTGCTATTGAATCGTATGAAGATGTATGAACTCAATTTTAACTTCAATTTCAACAATTAGAAGGGTTTGACTGGTCAATTTGATAAAATCAAATTCGGTTGTGTTAAGTTGTTGAAATTGGGGGAAAATTGGGGATTTTCGAAATTCGAAGGACCAAAATGCAATTTTATAAAATTGAGGGTCAATTGGGCACGACAAGAATGTTAGAGGGCCAATTGAATAATTTTAGAATTTTTGGGGTGAAACTTACCTTTTTTGTAAAGGAAGGGTAAAATGGTTATTTTGGAAAAGTTGGGGGACCAAATTGGAAATTTGGTAAATTAAACCCCTTTTTGCGAAATTGAATAAATTGAAGTCCAAATATTAATTTTAAAAGTTTCAGGACTCAATTTGAGGAAAAACCAGCATTAGGGACTTAAAGTTAAAGAATAATAACTTTAGGGACCTAATTTCAAATAAATAAAAAGTTTGGTTTTCTCATTTATTTGGAATGAATGATGGCTATTAGGCCGAGGGATATTGAACAAGGATGTTCATATTGTGTAGGAACACGAAGTACTGGGAATGTTAGCAAGGACAAGCTCGCATGAATACAAAGAAACAGTCTAGTGGAATTGACTGCATTAACGGGTGAGTGGGATTTTATATCATACCCGGTTGGGAATGATAAGTACCTCGAAATGAAAATCCACTATTTAGTAGTATTTTAAACATCACAACATAGAGAAGTGATGTGAAAATCACGCAGAAAAACTACTTAGCAGTTGTAAGTAGATCATACCTAGTTGGTGTGATTAAGCTTACTCGAAGGAAGTGGAAAACCCGTTAATCGGTTAAGAGCGGAGATGTCCTCATACTTGGTTTGTCACGCCCCAACCTGGTTTGGTTGGATCACCGTGAACAACCCGCCACTCTTTCTTAGTTCAAGAAGAGTTCCCCCCTTCTTTTAGTTGAGAGGAGCCAGGCGAAATTCCAACCTTGTTCCCTAGAAGACATATATCAAATAAAATTCAAGCTTAAAGACAAATTTAAGCATACCTGACAAAGGGTACGCTTGGTGTTACTTCTAATCATTTTCTCTTTTCCTAAAAAAGGGTAGAAAAGAGGGGTGAGTTTCTACAACTCAGTGAATGGGATTCAAATCTTTTGACTTTCAAGAAAAACATTTATATGGAGTGTGCCAAACTCCATTTGTTTATTTTTTTAAAAAATCCCTTCATTTAAAAATTCGGGTTTTTCCATAATTTCTTAGTTATCGGTGTATCATCACCTAACACACATCATTCATCATGAAGGTTACACACATTCACAAGTCATTATCATTTTTGAACTCGCTAGTGGCTTTGGAGCAACTTTTCCTGCCACCCGGATAGAAGTACGACCACTTCTACCCTGAGAATAAATGGATGTACGTGACATCCGACCCACAATCTCGAAATCACTTTTTCATGTTCGTATGAGAATAGAGACCTCATCCTTTGCCCACCCCGATCTCATACGCTTGGTGCTACTCCAAATTTTGCATAGACACCTCGAATGATGATCTGCCCTTATACTCACCGGGTCGTCCAGGGCCCTTAGGACACATCAATACCCCTCATGGGCGTCTTGATGATCCCGTACTCATGGTGCATGCACAAGCAAAGTTTTTCTTAAATTTGCCATATAATATGTGGTGCCATTTGTCCCAACAGTCCCGACCTTCAAGTCAACATGTAGCTGTTTGTCTCGACTGGTCCGGAGACCTGTCATGTCCCGACCTTCGATTTCTCACCAGTGAGGGTGCAGTGGTCGGAGCTCTCTATCTGGGCAGGTAGCTCTCCTGCAGAGGTTCTTCCTAGGATCAAGAATGACATCAATTGATGTTGAATTGGATTAGAATTTCTCCATTGAAATTCGGCTGACTCTCTCACTAACAACCATCTGAAATTGTAAAGGGGAGACAAATTGGCTTACCTTTTGGTCCTAATTCAGCCGTGGAAGGGCTGAGGTGGTGTCAGAAGAGCTTGGTTTGGCATGAGGAGGGCTCAAATTGGCTGATTTCAACTCGGCCGAAACAGGGCAGCTTCGGTCCGCCGAAGCTGCCTCACTGTTTGATCACACCAGCGCTTCTCCGAAAACTCTCGGGACAAACGGGTACTACCATCGTGTAGCTGACTTCTCCCCGGTTCTAATGAACCCGACCTCGCCATCTTTGGCTCAGAATTGACCCTATATCAGAGCTTTGGTTTGAGCTTTGCCGAAAAACTAAGCAACTGAGAGAGAGCATTTCAAGTGTGGAGAGGACGAATGGAGAGGGGCTCTTTATATAGGGAGCTTGGGGACCCGTTGGCCGTTCGTTTGGCACTGTTATGACAGGAATTAATGAGCTGAAACGTACCAAATGGAGGCGTTTCTTCTTCACCGACATTTCTTTAGTTTCCTGGCAAGTGAACAGTGATGTCATCCTGAGGAAGAAGATGACACTATTCCGAACCAGACCGGATCGGTCCGAACTGGATTCAAAGCTTAAACCGGTCAGGTCACCCCTCATTCGACCGAGTTTTTCAAATCTAAAAATTTTTAAATTCATCTAAATTCATTCTCTATCCAATGGTGGCCCCAAATCTCCAATTTGAATTAGTTAAGCCACCTAGAAAAATGAATTTAAGATTTAGTTCATTAGTGGTTCAAATTGGTCCGAATCAGTTTGGTTTTCATCCACAATTTCTTTACAAGTCCATTTCCATGTCTTTTGTGACTCCTTGGGTTACTTAGAGTCCATAAGATTCCCAGTTTACCATCTCTTTATCAATTTCGGTTCATAAACTGACTTGATCCTTAAACCGATTTGTTCCAGTTCAGGTCCGGTTCACCCGAACCGAACTGGTTTTTCTGTCCCACTTTGTTCTAAGGTTCCTTCCCAAGGTTTATAAATTTCTTTGGAGCACAAGGGACTCAAATTTCTCTGTTTTGCACATTCTTTATCAGTTCTGGTTCATGAACGACTTAGTTCATAATTCGGTTGAATCCAGTTGGACTCAATTCATCTAAACTGGTTGGGTATTTCTCTTCCAATTCGTCCTAAGGTTCTTTTACACGGTATTATGAAATCTTTGGATCACCCGAGAGTTGTAAATTCCCAACTGCCTGTTCACAAATGATCGAGTTTGTGAACCGGTTCTGTATCCTCACTTGGTTTGACCGGTTCTTTTCTCGGTTTTCCTTTGCTCAAAAGGGTGGGTTTTACATGGTTGATATGATGGATAGTTAAAAACATATTTTTGTCGGAAGTGCTCTCCCCTGACTGTGTGCTAATGTTTAAACGATTTGGGAGATCTTCTTGACGGGAGCTCGAATAGCACTTATAGGCAGGGTCCTCAGTTTTGGAACTTGGGTGCTAAATTATCGGTTTTGAAAATCTCGAACAGTGGGCCATAGGCCCGTGGGCACAAGCAAGAGCTCGTAAACAAACATGTGATATATGCCATAAAACTTTAAATAAATGAATTGTTTGGCCATGGTACCAAGAGAGGACCAATATATTCAATCAAGTAGTGGTAGTGCGACATGACAGGTCGACGGACCAGTCAAGACAAACAACTGCAGGTTGAGTTGGAGGTTGGGGCCATTGGACCAGTGGCACCACATATTATATGGCATGATAAGAAAATACTAATTGTGCATGCACCGTGATTACAGGGCCATCAAGATGCCCAAGAGTGGTAGTGATACGTCCTATGGGCCCTAGACGACATGGTGGGTATAAGGGCAGTTCGTCGGACTAGGTGACCATGCGAAATTTGGAGTAGCATCAAGCGCATGAGACCGGGGTGGGGACGGGATGAGGTCACTATCCTCATACGGACACAGAGAATTGTTACAAGATTGAGGGTTGGATGTCGTGAACATCCACTCATTCTCAAGGTAGAAGTGGACGCGCTTCTATCTACGTGGCTGGTAATGTCACTCCGATGCCACAAGTGGGTTCAGTGGACGTATTGGCCTGAGAATGTGTGTTTGCCTTCATGATAAAGGATGTGTGTTGGGTGATGAAACACCGTAATTAATAAGAAATTGTGACAAAAAATAGAGATTTGAAATGAGAGGATTTTTGAAAGAAAATAAGGGGTCGGGCACACTCCAATACAAATATTTTCCTAAAAGTTAAATTTCGAAAACCCATTCATTGAGTAGTCATACTCACCTTCTCCCTTATACCCCTTTTAGGAAATTTCGAAAGCCTACCCTTAAAGACCATCAACTAAGATGCCTATGAGATAGGTATGATGAATTTAAAATATTATGCAATTTTGATTTATGTTATTCTAGGAAAGGTGTTGGTTTAAATGACACCTTACTCTTTACGGTTTATAATAAGGGGAAACCCTTTAATAAACCAGGAGAGTGGAGGGTTGATCACGGGGATCCGACCAAATCGGGTCGGGGCGCGACATGTCAAGTATGCTTGATTTCTCGTAAGCTTGCATTTTATTTGATATATGTCTTTATAGGGAACAAGGTTAAAAGTACGCCTGGCTCCACTTGAGTTAAAGAATGAGGAAACTCCTCTCAAACCAAGAGAGCCGAGGGTTGATCACGGGGATCCGACCAAACTTGGTCAGGGCATGACAAGTTGAGTGGTATTAGAGCATAGTTCCCTTGAAACATTATCAATATTATGCCCTGACATTAATTCAACTTTAAATTATCGTTTCGGAAGGAGAGTTCCTAGGAAGTTCGCTGTGAAATCTAGTCCTCCACCCATAACCTTGAAAAAGACACCTAACCCGAGGGAGGAAGCTATAGAAAGGTTCCTAATGGGCGAGAAACGTGTACCCAATGACATGATGGAAGACTACCGGAAACTGGTAGGAGCCTTATTGGAACCGGAAGGCATCATAAACCCTCCTCCTAGACAAGATGAACCGGTATCATCTCCTAGGAGCCCAACCCCTCCTCCTCCAATGGATTATAGGGTAGAAAATTCATGTAATAAGCCAAGTATGGCCAGAAAATATTTTCCTGAATGAATGAAAGTGAAGTTTCTTTTAAAAACTCTTAAGTTCCTTGATAAATTCAAAACAAAAAGAGTATGAAAAAAAATTAAGTAAAAGGTAGGAAATCACTTAAGGAAGAAAAGACAGGTAGTTACAGTTAAGCTCAACCCTTAAGACTTTCCCTTAGAAGTACGATAAGGAAGAATTCAACCAATGGAGATCTTAACTAAGAAAATGAAGGAAAAGTTGGAACAAAGGGAAGTTAACATGAACAAGTACAAATTCATGGAGAGTTTAGGGAGTTAAGGATAGGCTCAAAGAATAAGAGTAAGGAAAGAATATTTCAAAGGAAACCAAAAGAATGGAAGTTGATCAAGAAGAGGTACGCATGGGAGAAACACCAAAGTTATCAAGACCATTAAGGGAAATATGGGAAGAAAGTTGAATAATAAGAAGGCCCATGTATAACAACTACTTGTAAAGAACTAAGATACAAATTTTAGGTATGTGATGAGGAAAGGATGAGAATGAGGCGAGAATTTTAGGTATGTGATGTAAGGGATGAATGAAAACAACCGAGAATGTTGTAAGACGATAAACTAGAAAATTTTATTTATCAATGAAATATTTAATCCAGTACGCAAAAAGTGTGAAATAAGTTTTGGGGACAACTTCTAAAAGGAGGGGAGAGTTGTAAACCCCACTTTTTGGAGTTAAGCAACACCGGAAAAGAACCGGTTAAACCAAGTGAGAAAAACCGAACCGATTCACAAACGCGATTATTGGGGAATGGGCAAAATGGAGAAATTACAATTCCAAGGTGACCCAAAAGGGTTCATAAACCTTGGAAAAGAACCTTAGGATAAATTGGGGGAGAAAAACCAGATCGGTTCGGGTGAGTCGGATCCGAATCGGTTTATGAACTGAGCCAGTTTATGAAGTGAAACCGATAGAGAAAGGGAAAACCGGGGAAATTATGGATCCTAAGTGACCTAACGAGTCACATAGGTTGTGAAAAAAGGATTTTAAGATGAATGGGGGATGAAAACAAAACCGGTTTAGGTGAACTGGATCTGATCCTGATTGAATTGGTTTGGACCGGTTTGAATTACTATTGAACCATATTCTAAATACATTTTTCTAGGTGGCTTAGAAAATTCCAATTTGAAAATTGAGGCCACCATTTGATAGATAATGAATTTAAATATATTTAGAAAATTTTTATTTTGAAAGACACAGTCGAATTGGGCCTGAATTGGCCAACCTATGAACCCGGTTTGGAACAGTGTCGTCTTCTTTTTTCAAATGACAACACTGTTCACTCGCCAAAAAATCGAAGCAGTGCTGATGAAGAGGAAATGTTTCCGTTCAGTATGTTTCAAGCCATCAATGACTATCATAAATGTGCCAAACAGATGGCCGACGAGTCCCCAAACTCCTTTTATAAAGTGCCCTTCTCTATTCATCCTCTCCACACCTGAAAACTTCACTCTCTCTCAGCTACTCAGTTTTTCGACGAAGCTCGAACCAGATCTCTAATATAGGGTCTTTTCTAAGCCAAAGAAGGCATGGTCGGGTTCCTTAGAACTGGGGAGAAGTCAACTACATGGTGGTTGTCTTAATTCGCTTTGAGGGATGCTAGAGAAATGTCAGCGTGAACGAACAGTGAACCAGCTCCGGCAGATCAAAACTGCCCAATTTCGGCCTAGCTGAAATTAGCCAATTCGAGCCCTCCTCAGGTCAAACCAAGCTCTCCTGACACCTTTTCAGCCTCCTACAGTCAAATTAGAACTAAAAGGTAAGCCAATTCGACTCCCTTCTATAATTTATGACCGGTGCTAAAGAGAGAACAAGAAAATTTTGATGATAAAATTCTCACCCAATTCGGCATCAATTGATGCAATTCTTGATCCTAGAAGAAACCTCAGGAGTAGAGCTATCTGCCCAGATTTAAAGCTTGGACTGCTGGGCTCCCGATGGTGAGCATTTGAGCTTTCTCTCTCTACGTTCTATTTTCCGACAAAACTCCGTTTGAGCTCGTTCCAGCGTAAAAAATTATGATTGAAAGTGTAATTGAATCATATGAAGATGTAGGAACTCCAATTTAACATCAACGTCAACAATTAAATTGGTTTGATCGGTCAATTTGATGAATCAAATTCAACTATGTTGGAAAGTTGAAATTGGAAAAAAAATTGGGGATTTTGAAAATTCGAGGTACTACAATGCATTTTTATAAAATGGAGGGTCAATTGGGCATGATAAGAGTGTTAGAGGACCAATTGAACAAATTTTAGAATTTTGGGGGTTAAATCATACCATTTTTGTAAAGGAAGGGCAAAATGGTAATTTTGGAAAAATTGGGGACCAAATTGGGAATTTGGGACACTTGAACCCCCTTTTGTGAAATTGAATAAATCGAGGTCCCAAGTGGAATTTTAAAAGTTTCAAGACTCAATTTGGGGAAAATCAGCATTTGGGGCCTAATGTAAAATAAAAAGAACTTTAAGGACCAAATTGTAAATATTAGAAAAGTTAGATATATTTAGTTATTTATAATGAATGAAGACTATTGAGTTAAATAATAATGAACAAAGATTTTCAAACTGTGTAGGAACACGAGATATCAGGAACGCTAGCTAAAGGAAAGCTTGCAAGGAATGAAAGCCGACTTAAGGAAAATACACTGCACGATCGGGTGAGTGGGAATTTACTATCATACCTAGTTGGGATGATAAGCACCTCGAAAATAAAAATCCACTCCCAAGTGGTATTTTAATCATCACACCTGAGAGCACTGATGTGAAAATCAAGTGGAAAAACTACTTACCGGTTGTAAGTAGATCATACTCGGTTGGTATAATGAAACTTACTTGAAGAAAGTGGAAAACCTGTTTATCTATTATGTATGGATATGTCACACCCTGACCTGGTTTGGTCGAATCTCCATGATCAACACGCCACTCTCCCGATTTACTAAAGGGTTTCCCCTTATATTATAAACCGTAAAGAGTAAGGCGTTCTTTAGACTTGCACCTTTTTCCAGGAATATCATAAATCAAAACTGCATAGTAATTTAAATTAATCATACCTATCTTGCAGGCGTTTAATTGCACAAGTCTTTTAATGTTCGACTTTCCGAGACTTCCTGAAAGGGGTATAAGGGAGGGGGTGAGTACAACTACTCAGTGAATGGGATTCAAATCTTTTGAATTTCAAGAAAACTTTTATATGGAGTGTGCCAAACTCCTTTGTTTTCAAAAATCCCTTCATTTAAAAATTCGGGTTTTTCCACCATTTCTTATTTACCACGGTGTGTCATCACCCAACACACATCCTTCATCACAAAGGTTACACACATTCGCAAGTCAGTATCACTACTGAATCCGCTAGTGGCTTCGGAGCAACTTTTCCTGCCACCCGAATAGAAGTACGACCACTTCTACCCTAGGAATGAGTGGATGTACGTGACATCCGACCCACAATAGCGAAATCACTTCTTCGTGTCCGTATGAGGATAGAGACCTCATCCTGTCCCCACCCCGGTCTCATGCGCTTGGTGCTACTCTAGATTTTGCACAGACACCTGGAACGACGAACTGCCCTTATAGCCACCAAGTCGTCCAGTGCCCTTAGGACGCATCACTACCCCTCATGGGCGTCTTGATGATCCCGCACTCATAGCGCATGCACAAACAATATTTTCTCATTTTGCCATGTAATCTGTGGTGCTACTAGTCCAACGGCCCTGACTCTCAACTCAACCCGCAGCTGTTTGTCTTGACTAGTCCGTCGACCTGTCATGTCGCACTACCGCTAGTTGACTGAGCATGTCGGTCCTATCTTGGTACCATGGCCAAACAATTCACATATTAAGTTTTATGGCACATATATCATGTTCGTTTACGAGCTCCTGCTCGTGCCAACTAACCTTGGGCCCACTGTACGAGATTTTCAAAATAGGGCATTTAGCCCCCAAGTTCCAAAACTGAGGCCCCTGGCCTATCAGAGCTATTCGAGCTCCCGTCGAGAAAGTCTCCCAGATTGTTTAAGCATTGGCACACAGTCAGGGGAGAGCACTTCCGACAAAAATAGGTTTTTACTGTCCATCATACCGACCGGTATAAGGACATCTCCATTCATAACCGATGAATGGGTTTTCAACTTCATTCGAGGAAGTCTCATCATACCAACCGGGTATGATCTACTTACAACCCGTAAGTAGTTTTTTTTGCATAACTTTCACATCACTTTCTCTAAGTTGTGATGATTAAAAATACCACTAAGCAGTGGGTTTTTATACCGAGGTACTTATCATCCCCAACCGGGTATGATATAAAATTCCCACTCACAACCGGTAAGTGGTTTTTCATTTTAAATTGTGCTCATCATCCCAACCAGGTATGATGTTAGTAAACCCACTCACCCGTTAATGTCGTGAATTCCACTAGACTGATTCTTTGTATTCACACGAGCTTGTCCTTGCTGGCAATCCCGGTATTTCGCGTTCCTACACGATATTAACAACCTTATTAATTATTACTCGGCATAACAACCTTCATTCATTTCCAATAAATGAGAAAACCCAAACTTTTAGTTATTTTCAATTAGGTCCCTAAAGTTATTTCTCTTTAACTTTAAGTGCCTAATGTTGATTTTTCCTCAAATTGAGTCCTGTAATTTTTAAAATTTATCCTGGGACCTCAATTTATTCAATTTCACCAAATTTGATCTGGGCAGATAAGTCTCGTCCTGAGTTTCATCCTAGAATCAAGAATTTGCATCAATTGATGCGAAATTGGATTAGAATTTCGCCATTGAATTTTGGTCAACTCTCTCTCTAGCACTGATCGAAAATTGTAAAGGGGAGCCAAATTGGCTTACCTTTCGGTCCTAATTCGATCGTGGAAAGGCTGAGAAAGTGTTGGGAGGGCTTGGTTTAGCCCGAGGAGGGCTTGAAATGGCCGATTTAAGCTTTTCCAAAATAGGGCAGCTTCAGTCCGCCGGAGTTGCTTCACTATTCCATCATGTCGGCGCTTCTCCAACGATTCTCAGATTGACTAGAGTTTGCTATCAGATAGCTGTCTTCTCCCTGATTCTAAAGAGCTCGACCTTTGTTCAAGTCGAAGCTCTGGTTCGAGCTTTACCGGGAAATAGAGTAGTAGAGAGAGAGAGAGAGAGAGAAGTGTTCAGGTGTGAGGAGAATTAAATGGGGGTGAACTCTTTATATGGTCGTAAAACCCGTGTATTAAATGGGCGAGATTTATTACTAGTATTAATATTAACATAAATTATTGGTATTAATTTCAATAATTTAATTTCGGTATTAATTCTAATAATTTAATTTCCATATTGAATTATTTGTATTAATTCCAATAATTTAATTTAGGTATTAAATTATTGTAATTAATTCCAATAATTTAATTTAGGTATTAAATTATTGGTATTAATTATAATAATTAAATATATATTAATTTATGGTTATTTATGATAAGGCGTACATAAAAATTTTTTACCGAAATTTCGGGTTATAAAAAAAAATTCATACTTTCCAGGAGGTCACCCATCGTCACACTACTCTCGGGCAAGCATGCTTAACTTTGAAGTTCTTATGAAATCTAGTTCACCTAAACCAATTTGGTTTTTGTTTTCTAAAGTTTCTTAAATTTGTTTTTCAAGGTTTAATGAACCTTTTATATCACTCGGAAGTTGTAAATTTCTATATTGCGTGTTCTCAAATGTAAACCAGCTCGGTTTTCTTACTCGATTTGACCGGTTCTTTTCCCAGTTTTTCTTAACTCAAAAGTGCAGGGTTTACAAAGCCCAATAGAAAAACCCAAGAAAAATACAAGAGAATGTCCATATTTAATTAATAAGAAGAGATTTATTAATATAATAAATATTTTATGATATTAAATAATAATATTAGATATTTAATTAGTCAAATTTAGATTTTTAAAATAGTTATTAAAATATCATAAATATTTAAAAGGCACACTACACAACATTATAAGCACACACTTTGGACTTCATTTTTGTGAGGTTTTGTCTTATTTCTCTATTGAAAAAACTTTTGAACTTATCAAGTTTTTACTTATGTAATTCAAGTAATCAAACTCATCACCAATATTTTCTAAAAGTTATTCTTAGAGGATTTTGTGTGACGTCTACATATTTTATACCTTATTTCTCACCTAAACAAGGTATATTCCACATTTTCGTACTTGCGTCGTGAAATTTTTGTGGTTTTTGCCATATTTAGTGTATGGTATTATCAACATATTGGCGAGTTTTGCATCAGTTGGTATTAGAGTACACGGTTCACCCAAGTTTTGTCATATCTTTTATATCTAGTTCTTTTTTACCTTCTCTACAAATTTCTATTCTCTATAAAAAAAATAAAAAAATCTCATCTTCTTCTATCTATCTTCTTTTTAGTAATTGTAAAAAAAAGAAAAAGAAAAAAAGACAAAAAATTAGCACAAAAAAGAAGAAAAAAGCCGAAAAATTAGCGCAAAAAAGAAGAAAAAAAGTTAAAAAATTTTATTCATCTTCTTTTCCCATTGAAAATATTCTTTTAGGTCCTCCTTTTCTTGGAATAATGGTACATTCAAATTATTCAAGTTATCACCCGTTGGTCTTATTCTTGTTGTATATATCTCTTGATTCCTTCGTTCCTCCAATCATGTGTGTAATGAATTAATTCCAGACTTCACCATCCATTTCGTTTTACTCATCATGTTTTGAACAGGCTCATGAGAACTATCTTCTTTACACGTGCTTACTCATTGTTAGGACTTGTAATCTTGCCAATTGTTAAAAACAAAAAAACTCCGCACATGTCAAGTGTATCAACTAAGTTAAGCGTGCTTACCCGAGAGTAGTGTGAGGATGGATGACCTCTTGGGAAGTATGATTTTTTTGTAACTCGAAATTTCGGTTAAAACTTTTTATGCAAAAGTACCCTTATCGTAAATAGCCATAAATTAATATATATTTAATTATTATAATTAATACCAATAATTTAATACCTAAATTAAATTATTGGAATTAATACAAATAATTTAATACCAAAATTAAATTATTGAAATTAATACCAATAATTTATGGAAATATTAATACTAGTAATAAATTTGATTTTTGTCTTTTATTTTGTCTTAGGTTTCTTTTCCAAGGTTTAATAAACCCTTTGGATCACCCGAAAGTTGTAAATTTCCATATTACTTGTTCCCATATGATCGAGTTTGTAAATCGACTCGGTTTTTCTTACTCGGTTTGACCGGTTCTTTTCTTAGTTTTCCTTAACTCAAAAGTGTGGGGTTTACAGGAGATGTTCTCATACTCAGTTGGTATGATGGATAGCTGAAAAGTATATTTTTTCGGAACTGCTTACTGTGTGCCACTACTTAAACATTTTGGGAGACCTTCTTGAATGGAGCTCGAATAGCTCTGTTAGGTCGGAGGCCTCGATTTTAGAACTTGGGGGCTAATATGCTCGATTTTGAAAATCTCGAATAGTGGGCCATAGGTCAGTTGGCACGAGTAGGTGCTCGTAAACAAACATAATTAATATGCCATGAAATTTTAAGTAAATGAGTTGTTTGGCCATGGTACCAAGACAGGACCGACATACTTAGTCAATTAGCGGTAGTGCGACATGACAAGTCTTCGGACTAGTCAAGACAAACAACTGCAGGTCGAGTTGAAGGTCGGTGCCGTCGGACCAATGGCACCACAGATTTTATGAGATTATGTGAATAACTGTTGATTGTGCCTGCACTGTGTTACGAGACCTTCAGGATGCCCAAGAGGGGTAGTAATGCATCCTAGGGCTCTGGACGACCTAGTGGATATAAGGGCAGTTAGTCGTACCAGAAGTCTTGTGAAGCTCGGAGTAACTTCAAGCGCATGAGACCGAGGTGGGGACAGGATGAGGTCTCTGTCCTCATACGGACACGGAGATTGTTACGGGATTGATGGTCAAATGTTGTGAATATCCACTCATTCTCAAGGTAGAAGTGGACGTTCTTCTATCTAGGTGGCTGATAAAGTCGCGTTGATGCCACAAGTTGGTTCAGTGGATGGGCTGACCTGCAATTGTGTGTTCCTTCATGATGAAGGGCATGTGTTAGTTGATAAACACACAGTGGTAATAAGAAATAGTTATAAAAACCAAAATTTGAAGATGAGAAATTTTAAAGAAATTAAGGAGTTTGGCACACTCCATTTTAGAAAACTATTTTTCATCGAACTTAATTTTTTTTTGAAATACCCATTCACTAAGTTATAGAAACTCACCACTATTTTTATCCCTTTTCAGGAAATAGAGAAAATGACTAGGGATAACACCAAACCTTACCCTCTATCAGGTATGCTTGATTTATCTTAATATTGCATTTTATTTGATGTATGTCTTTCTAGGGAACAAGGTAAAAAGTATGCCTAGCTCCACTTGAATTAAAGGAGGAAACTTCTCTTGAATTAAGAGAGCGACGGGTTGATCACGGGGATCCGACCAAATTGGGTCAGGGTATGACATGGCACATTAGTGTCAAGGAGTAACTCTAGTTTGAAATCTAGCTTTTGTATGATTCTAAATCCCACTAAAATGATCAAGTTTGGTGACTCGAAAGTTATGATCACTGAAAGTAAAGTCACCAAAAAACTAAGCAACCTCATTTTTAAATAAAATTCTGGCTATCAACCAATCGGGGAGAGGTCATGCCTTACATAGAGAGTTAGGGGGACCAACTATCTATTACCACATGTTCATAACTAGCAGAATTGGATCATATAAATATCACTTTCCATTTAATTTTCCCTATGGGCATGATGACAAAAATCATATGATCTTTTTCTATAAGTTGGGTTGTTGATCGAATTTAGGTCGGATCTCAAGTCGTCTATTAAGTGGAGATAATTAGTACGCACGTGTGTGGGTGTGTCGCACACCCTGCACATGCAGCACGTGTCGTGCACCTGGCCTATTTGTCGACTCGTTTGCACTGTAGCAAATTAGTTTCCGGTGAATAAATCGGTCTTTTCGATGAATTTTGTCTCATTATTAGTCGATTCACATCCAATTCGATCGGTTTTTAGCTTGATTTATTTTTTTTCTAAAAGTTTTTGTCCATTTTCACATTAATTAGGCTAAATATTTTTTATTTTTAAATTTATGTTATATTTTTTTCTAAAAATTAGGAAATTTTTATTTTACGAATGGACCCCATTTAAACCTATTTTCAATTGGAATTTTGCATAATCTTGATTTTTTATCAAATAATTTTTTGATATAATTTTATAAATTTATTTATCGTTTAAAATTATAATCTGAATCGATTTCTAATTCGATTCGATTTACGGTACCCACTTTACTTTATAGTTCAATTTGGTTAAATTCCCAATTTTAAAAATTATGATATTACAATGTGTTATTGGTGATAGGCGAAGGGGCTACATCTATTGATGGGAAGGGTTATTCCCTGCAACAAATGTGCTCAGTGGTAGCTGATGAACCAATGTTGAATACCGAGACAATGAAACGGCCACTCTAGCTTCAATATGCAAGATGCACTTCCCGCGTGATGGAACGGGCTTTGCAAAAGGAACCAACGAACACACGACAAGCAAAATGGAAGCTCCATCCCTAATTCTAGTGAGGCCGATGCGTAACAATGTAGACGCCATGCAATTTCGGAATCTTGAAATCAACAGTCCAATAAGCAATAGAGAGGCGTTATGAGAACGAGATTATCTCGACGAGGAACAGAATTATGGACGGTTGGAAAAATTCGTGATAAGGAGAAATCGTTCATCGGAATCGTATTTCTCTATAGGGATAGGAGAGATAGACGTGATTCACACGGGTGTTCTAACTTATTCAAATCACCCATTAGTTTTGGAGAAGTATGATAAAGCTAGACATGCATACAAAATTTCAGTAGTAATGATAATTGAACTTGCAGTTTCAAATTTTTAGATTGAATATGATCCAATGAAACTGGCCAAAACAATATGATCCAATAAAACATTAGACTGCTTAAGGGAACGAGGAACGAGACCCACAAATTACATTTGGCATCCTCTAATGAAGATAGACAATACGATACCTCAAATAAAGAGAAATGAGGTAGACAGAGACAGTAGAATAGAATAGATCAATTGACTAAGATCGGTCCAAAATGGTATAATGGGCTTCACGTCTAATTAGATTGAACAGCAACGGGCTTGACTTGCCATGAGTGAAAAAGAAGCAGCTATGGTGCTAGCCCGTGAATATTGATCAATTCAACTACGTAGTTTTTCTATGATGGACGACAGGTTACTTGGGTCTGAATTTGGACCATTCTGGTTCATTATTGGTCGGATCGGTCGGTTCTTCAGCTTTTTTTTTGCCCAAATGTTATTCATTAGACAGTCTAACCTATAACCATTTGTTTCTAAATCTACAATTCCCTACGAGTAAATCTGATTGACACCTCAAGGAATGACACGCAGTAAGCAAACCAAAGCTCGATTCAAGAAACCCCATTATAAAATTAGGTTAGCTATTCCCGCCTATCAATTAGCATTTAGCATAAAAGGAAATTATATGTATAATATGATATTTAATTAAAAAGTAATTTTTAAATAATATTATATCTTATTAAATTTTTTTACATATTTTAATTTTGAATTGTTTTCCAAGAAAATCAAAGATTTTTTTAGCTAAAAATAAATAAGAATTTTCATATTTATGACAAAATATTTAATGAATAGATATATCACATGTTATGGTTATAAAATATAAGATTTTAATAAAATTTGATAAATATTTTTAATTAATAAAAATAAATAAATAAAAGGAAATAGTTAAAAATGATTAAAAAATGAAATGGTGAATAAGTGTATAGAGTGGATACATTAAAGTTTTCATATTTTTTTTCTAAAAATGACATTTTTAATAAAAATAAAAGTGAAATTTCATTTGAATCAATATCAAAAGTAGTAGAGTAAAAATTCCAATTTTTAGGATAGTCTATACAAATAAGAAAATAATAATTATTGAGTCAAATTCTCATGAAATTAGATAAAAAAATTTAATAAAAATAAATTAGACTGAAAACTAGTGCAATCGATGGTGTACCAAATAAAAAATGGTAAAAAACTATCAAACCAATTGGCCTTAATAAAATTCACCCATTTTTAGAATGAGATTGATAAATAAGAAAATGAAAGTTGTTAAGTTCAATATTTAGGGAATTAAACAAGGAATGTTTTAAAAAAATGAGTTACAAAACGATTGATTTAAAGATGAACCAAAAAAGAAATGACCAATATTGGTTGAATCGACTTATTTATTCAATGGAAACATATTCACTACCGTGTAAATAGATCCACAAATTACAAAGGCGGCACACATATATTTGGGTTAGGTAATGATACTTATACAAATAATTTGACATGAATGCTTTGATCCAATCAAATGTATGATTGGGGTCATTACTTAGTAATATTTGTACGGTGAGTATTTGTGTCTTTAATGTGTTATTACTCTCCTTCAAGTAAAATTGAAGATCCTAATGTTGAACTTATTGTACCATACCAATGTGAGCACAAATATTTGCTAAATATATCAACAAAATGAGTATTAATTCCTATAAATTGAATGACAAGATTTCCTAAACTATCTTTCTTATGTATAAATTAATAATTAATTTTAATATATTTTATTTGACCATGGACTATAAATAGATGTTAAACCTATAATCATAAACTTAGAAAATGAATAAATTTAGAAAATTACCTTAAAATAATCTCACTTATCATAAATTAAGTATTAAGAAAAGTACAAGTGAAAAGCCTCAATATTTAGGATGGTCTATACAAATAAGAAAATAATAATTATTGAGAAAAATTCACATGAAATCAAACAAAAAATTTAATACAAATAAATTTGTCTAAAAATTAGTCCAATGGGTGATGTACATACTAAAAAATGGTAAAAAAAAAACCATTGAACCAACTCGTTGCAAGAAACCCCCTATTTTTAGAATGGGCTTGATAAATAAGAAAATTAAAGTTGTTAAGCTCAATTTTTAGGGAATTGAATGAGGAATGTCAAAAAAAATTAAGTCACGAACTAATTAAATTAAGGGTGAACTAAACAAAAAATAATCAAAATTGGTTGAACCAACTAATTTATTCAATGAAAACTGATTCTCTACATTGTGAACCAATCCACAAGTTATACCTGACACACAAACATGTGGAGCTTGGACAATGGTGCTCACACAGACAGTGTGACATGAATACTTTGATCTAATCAGACGTAATAATTTGAATCTCACTTGGTTCACTTTGGATATCATTTAATCTCCCTCTAGTTTTGATTTAGTTTAAACTTGGGTTTTCTAAAAATCTCCACAATTATATTATCTAATTTTCTTAATTAGAGAAATTAGGGTTCACCCCACCTCTCATGGCCACTAGCGTTAGCTCTATCATCATCGGGAAGATCAAACAGTGACATACTTTTTTCCGTCTAGAAACAAAACATATGTTTGCATGGTTATTTTCAATGACCTCGACGACCAATAAGGGCTACAAAAAATTTAGTAGACTCCTCTTCGATTCAACTTTGGAAGCCACAAGCCTTATATGATTTGAGTAAGTATTGAGGTAAAATTAATTTTGAGAAATGCTAGTTAGCTTCTGTTGTAATAATGTTTAGTAAAATGGAGTGTGTAGCTTGCTCATACCTCCATTTAAGGTGCTTCAAATTGAGACAAACTCCTATGAGAGTTTGCTTTTGAACTACACTAGTGTCACTAACCGAGTCATCGTCTCCAATGAGATTCCGACATGGACATGACTCCTAATAGATAAACTCTTAATTTAGAATAAATCTGGATCATGATTGTTCCAACAACCCCATCTGAATAGAGGATACGATGGTCTAGGGGAAGGCTATATGGACCTCATATCTAAGTTGGAGATTTTTTTGGGATTATTTTGTTTTGGAGCAAAGGTCGGAGACTAAAATGTAAATATTGATAAGTTGGAGGACGCATTTGAGAATTAGTTTTCATGAGGGTATTTTAAACATTTGAATAATTTTTTAGGAATATTTGGAAAGATTGGTAAAATTTTAAAACTAGGATGGCATGTTTTGAATTCAAGAGGACATAAAAGTGACAAAAGAGAAATTTTAGGGACTAAAATGCTAATAAGGAAATTTGTGCACCCAAAAGGGATTTTTAGGAATTTCAAGGGCTTAAATGAGACTATAGAAAGTCTAGGGATCTAAATGGATGATTTGGAGAATATAAGGTCTCAAAAAGATAAGTTTTAAAGAGAGGGACAAAATGATAATTTTGTCCAAATTAAGGACTATTTTGCAAATAGTGTGAAATGATAATTATAAAATATCCTAAGGTATTTTGGAGACCAGGATGGGACTCAAGGAAACTTGAGAACCCATGTGATAGACTTTGAAAAGTCTAGGGTCAAAAAATAAATAATTTTAAGTTATAAAGGGAAAAATGGTAATTTTACACAACTCAGGGAACAAATGTAAATTTTGGGAAAGTAAGGTGCCAAATTGGTTGATTAAGGATTGCTTAGTACATAGACAAGTTTATCCACATTAGGTTATGAAGCTAAGCATGTACTAACTATCCTTAGAAGACGATTAGTTAAATAATGATTGTTTGACACATAAGTCGAATAAATCGAGCCCAAGGGCCAAAAACCATAATTTCTTGGGGAAATTACTGTGCAACTTGTATGTGTTAATGATAGTACTTTAACTGATTCATATGCATTATGATGCCTCTTGTTGAGAGAATACATGAGGGCTTAGGCAAGGACCTCACGAGCACAATTGAAAAGGAAAATCGTTGGAATGAACAAGTTCCGTTGAAAACAGTGAGTGTAGAAATGATGGTGAGTCAAATTGGACCGACTGAATGCAATTTACTACTTTTGATCATTATCTTTAAAATATGATGCATAATTTAGAAAATCATTTAAAGAAGTCAATATGATATATGCATGCTCACTAAAGAATACTTTTTTAAAACTTAAGAAACATGTAAAGTGTAAACCCTATTTCCTCAAAATATGAAAGTAAAAAATGAGAAATGCAAAATTTCTTGAGAAAACTGTTGTTCAAAGTGAAGTGGAATTGGTTAATAGAAACCAAAAACAAGAATTTAAATAACCCAAGTGATCAATCAAGATCCAAAAATAACGGAAATTGATCATGAAGTAAAATGGTTTTGTGAACCGGACCGATTTAGGGTGAACTAGAACTGAAATGAGTTGATTAGGATCAACCAACAAGAACATGTATAAAAATTCATTTTTCTAGGTGATATAAAAATATCAATTTGGGAAATTGAAGTCACCAATGTGTAGAAAATTAATTTAGATGAATTTAGATAATTTTTATTTTGAGAAAATTAGTCGACAAAGGTCTAAACCGACTGATTTTCTATTTCGGGTCATCGAACCAATCAATGGTTCAGTCAATTAATAGATAGCCTACTAGCTCAACACCCAGTCAGCGCGTGCAACCAATAAACATGTGACACATGGTGAAGCATGCCCAATATGCTGCTCAGTGTCTGGAAGCGTTGAACAATCAGAGCATGACCCATGTTCTTAGTCAATGGTCAGACAAAGAAAATTGACGTCACTGAAGACTGACCAATGAGGTAGTGACATGTGTCCTTAGTCAACAATAAACTAAGGAGAAACCTTGTCAGCAGGGTTGACCAATGAGAAGCTGATACATGGCAAAGGTGCAAAGTCAGTCATAGCATGACACATGGTAGCCAAAACTTGTGAAGCTAGCACGCGCATGCATAATGTTGTCTTCTTCCATTAGATTTTTGAACAGGAAGGGAGAAAGATTGACGCCTTAACTCCTACGAGTCTTAAATGGCTTTAACAAGGCCTTAAATTGACATATTAATGGCCGACCAATGGATGGATGGCTAGAATGGTCAGTCTCGAGCTTCTTATATAAAGATCTCCCCTCTATTAATCCTCTTTATCGCTCGAAAGCCTGAAGAAGATGAACTACTCTAGTTCCGTTCATTCCTGAATTAAAGCTCCAACATCGACCCTTTTCTCTTCCTTCGAATGCGAATTTGGGTTTTTTGGAACCTTGAGGAAGTCTACTACCTTTTTGCAAACTCCATTAAGCTCGAGGACCATCGTATAAATGCTAGTGAGCCAGCACAGTACAATTGCTCTATCAATTGAGAAGTAGCATAACTTTTGGGCTGAATTCCAACCTCCTTGGACCTCCTAAGGCTAGGCTGACCCTTCCATGACTCTCCACAACCAGGTCTTGTCCTCCTTGAGTCATTGAGATAATCAATTGTCACTACACTTGTAAACCCCGCACATTTGAGTTAAGGAAAACCAAGAAAAGAACCGGTCAAACCGAATAAGAAAACCAAACCAGTTTACATTTGGGAATAAGCAATATGAAAATTTACAACTTTCGGTTGATCCAAAGAATTTATTAAACATTGGAAAAGGAACTTAAGACAAACTAGAAAACAAAAATCAAATTGGTTCAGGTGAACTAGAATCCATAAGAACTTCAAAGTTAAGCGTGCTTACCTGAGAGTAGTGTGAGGATGTGTGACCTCCTAGGAAGAATGATTTTTTGTAACCCGAAATTTCGGTCAAAAATTTTTATGCGAACTTACGGCTTATCATAAATAGCCATCAATTAATATATATTTAATTATTAAAATTAATACCAATAATTTAATACCTAAATTAAATTATTGTAATTAATACAAATAATTTAATACTGAAATTAAATTATTGGAATTAATACCAATAATTTATGGCAATATTAATACTAGTAATAAATCTCGCCCATTTAATACACGGGTTTTACGAGGTCATCCCCATTTCATTCTCCTCACACCTGAACACTTTTCTCTCTCTCTCTACTACTCCATTTCCCGGTAAAGCTCGAACCAGAGCTTCGACTTGAACAAAGGTCGGACTCTTTAGAACCGGGGAGAAGACAACTATCTGATAGCAAACTCCAGTCAATCCAAGAATCGTTGGAGAAGCGCCAACATGATGGCATAGTGAAGCAACTCCGGCGGACCGAAGCTGCCCTATTTCGGCCAAGCTAAAATCGACCATTTCAAGCCCTCCTCATGCCAAAACAAGCCCTCCCAACACTTCCTCAGCCTTTCCATGGCCGAATTAGGACCGAAAGGTAAGCCAATTTGGCTCCCCTTTATAATTTTCGATCGGTGCTAGAGAGAGAGTCGACCAAATTTCAATGACGAAATTCTAATCCAATTCCGCATCAATTGATACAATACTTGATTTTAGGATGAACCTCAGGACGAGACCTATCTGCCCAGATCGAAAGCTCGGATTGTCGTGCCTTCACCGGTGAGTAATCGAAGCTTTCTCTCTCTATAGTCTATTTTCCGGCAAAACTCCGTTTGAGCTCATTCCGACGTAAAATCTGCGATTCAAAGTTTCTTAGAATCGTATGAACATACAGGAACTCAATTTCAACTTCAATTTCAATAATTAGAAGTGTTTGATCGGTTAATTTGATGAAATCAAATTAGGTAGTGTTGAAGAGTTGAAATTGGGGGAAAATTTGGGGATTTTCGAAATTCAAAGGGGCCAAAATACAATTTTATGAAATTGAGGGTCAATTGGGCATGAAAATAATGTTGGAGGGCCAATTGAGGAATTTTGGAAATTTTGGGGAAAAACTTACCATTTTTGTGAAAGAAGGGCAAAATGGTAATTTTGGAAAAATTGGGGAACCAAATTGGAAATTTGGAAAATTAAACCCCTTTTTGGTGAAATTGAATAAATTGAGGTCCCATGATAAATTTTAAAAGTTACGGGACTCAATTTGAGGAAAAATCGACATTAGGGACTTAAAGTTAAAGAGAAATAACTTTAGGGAACTAATTGCAAATAACTAAAAGTTTGGGTTTTCTCATTCATTAATGAATGAAGGCTGTTATGCCGAGTAATAATGAACAAGGTTGTTCATATCGTGTAGGAACGTTAAATATCGGGAACGCCAGCAAGGACAAGCTTGCGTGAATACAAAGAACCAGTCTAGTGGAATTCACGGCATTAACGGGTGAGTGGGTTTACTAACATCATACCCGGTTGGGGATGATAAGTGCTTCGATATAAAAACCCACTGTTTAGTGGTATTTTAATCATCACTACTTAGAGAAAGTGATGTGAAAGTTATGCGGAAAAACTACTTATGGGTTGTAAGTAGATCATACCCGGTTGGTATGATGAGACTTCCTCGAAGGAAGTTGAAAACCCGTTCATCGGTTATGAACGGAGATGTCGTTATACCGGTCGGTATGATGGACAGTAAAAACTTATTTTTGTCGGAAGTGCTCTCCCTTGACTATGTGCCAATGCTTAAACAATTTGGGAGACCTTCTCGACGGGAGCTCGAATAGCTCTAATAGGCCAGGGGCCTCGGTTTTGGAACTTGGGGCTGAATGCCCGATTTTGAAAATCTCATACAGTGGGCCCAAGGCCAATTGGCACGAGCAGGAGCTCGTAAATGAACATGATATATGTGCCATAAAACTTAATAAGTGAATTGTTTGGCCATGGTACCAAGATAGGACCGACATGCTCAGTCAACTAGCGGCAGTGCGACATGACAAGTCGACGGACTAGTCAAGACAAACAGCTGCGGGTTGAGTTGAGAGTCGGGGACGTTGGACTAGTGGCACCACAGATTACATGGAAATATAAGAAAACATTGTTTGTGCATGCACTGTGAGTACGAGATCATCAAGACGCCCATGAGAGGTAGTGATGCGTCCTAAGGGCACTGGACGACCTGGTGGCTATAAAGGCAGTTCGTCGTTCCAAGTGTATGTGTGAAATCTGGAGTAGCACGAAGCGCATGAGACTGGGGTGGGGACAGGATGAGGTCTCTGTCCTCATATGGACATGAAGAAGTGATTTCGGGATTGTGGGTAGGATGTCACGTACATCCACTCATTCCCAGGGTAGAAGTGGTCGTACTTCTATCCGGGTGGCAGGAAAAGTCGCTCCGAAGCCACTAGCGGGTTCAGTAGTGATACTGACTTGCGAATGTGTGTAACCTTCATGATGAAGGATGTGTGTAGGGTGATGACACACCGTGGTAACTAAGAAATAATAGAAAAAATCCAAATTTTTAAATGATGAGATTTTTGAAAATAAAGGAGTCTGGCACACTCCATATAAATGTTTTTCTTAAAAGTCAAAAGCTTTTAAAAACCCATTCACTGAGTAGTCGTACTCACCCCCTCCCTTATATCCCTTTCAGGAAATCCTGGAAAGCCTCCCCTTAAAGACCGTCAACTAAGATGCCTGTAAGACAGGTATGTAAAGTTTTAAATTTCATACAGTTTTGATTATGCTATTCTAGGAAAAAGGTGCAAGTTAAAGGACGCCTTACTCTTTACGGTTTACGATAAGGGGAAACCCTTTAATAAATCGGGAGAGTGGCGGGTTGATCACGGTGATCCGACCAAACCGGGTCGGGGCGTGACAACACTTCACCGAAATTGTGAATTTACTATTAGAAAACTGCTTAAACTATGCTGATCAAACTCCCCCTATTCAGGGCACCAATTGAGGTGAAATTTGATCCTAGGAGGATCCTCTGAATGAGAGCTTGCTCCCCAAATCAAGAGCTCTTGCAATTATGTAAGCCTTGTTTCTTCAAAATGAGAAAGCTGATACTGGAAACTGGAAACTGGAAACCAAAAATTTTTCAAAGAAAACCAAGAATCAAAGTTTTTCAAAATTAACAAATAAATGTCAAAATGGAAAAGAGGGAAACACAAAGGGGCCAACTAGGACCAAAACCTTAAGGAAAAGAACCATGAAGGAAATTGGGTGCAGAAACCAGACTAATTATGGGTAAACCAAATCCAAACCAATTTGAATTGGATCGAATTGTGAAAAACCGATTCAAATATTGATTTTTCTAGCTGACTTATGTAAACCCCGTTCCTTTAAAGATAAGAAAATTAGGAAAAGAACTGGTCGTTTCAAAAGAGAAAATCGAGTCGGTTAACGAACTATAACCAATAAAGAAAGGGTAAAATTGGAGATTGAAAAATTCCAAGTGACTCAAATAGTCATAAAAATCATGGAAAACAACCTTGGGACAAATGGGAAGAGAAAACCTGACCAATTCAGGGTGAACTAGACTTGAACTAGATTGAATCGGTTTGAAGCATACATGAACTAGTTTCTAAATTCATTTTTCTTGGTGACTTAAAATATTTAAATTGGAAAATTGAAGCCACCATTAGATAGAAAATAAATTTAGATTAATATAGAAAATTTTAATTTTGAAAAAAACTGGTCGAATCTGGCTTGATCAGACCGATTTTTGCAATTGAACCTGGTTGGATCGGTCCGGTTTGGTTCAGAACATTATTGTCCTCTTCCTTAGGATGACATCACTATTCATCAATGTAGAAAATTTCCTTCTTCGATGAAGGAATAACTGCTCCAATCTGAGCATTTTTGGGCAAGGATAAGCTTGACCAAAATGGAAAATGGTCAAGCAGAGGGTCCTCGAGCTCTCTATATAAAGAACTCCACCCCATTCATCCTCTACACACCACAAATCTCCATTCTCTCTCAACTGCTCCATCTTCCGGGGAAGCTCAAACCAAAGCTCTGACTTGGGCATTTTTCTCAGTCTCAGAAGGCAAGGTCGGGTCCTACACACTCCGGGGGAAGTCATCAATCTGACATCAACCCTCTTTCAACCTTAGGACCACCGAAGATGCACCAACGAAATCTAATAGTGAAGGAGCTTCGATTGATCGAAGCTGCCCTGTTTTGGCCAAGCTGAATTCGGCCAAATTTCAACCCACTCCTGCAAAACCAAGTCTCCCCGACACCCCGACAACCCTCACACGGCCTCAATAGAGCTGAAAGTTATGCCAATTCGACCATTCTCCATTGTTGCATATCGGTGCTAGAGAGAGAAAGTTCCGAATTTCACTGATTAAATTCACCCTCAATTAGACTTCAATGGTAGGGATTCTTGATCCTAGAAGGAACCTCAGAAGAAGAACTACCTCCCCTGATCGAGAGCTCGGACCGATGCACCTCAATCGGTAAGCTTTCGAAGCTTTCTCTCTCTACGGACAGTTTTTCGATGAAGATCCGTTTGAGCTCATTTCAGACCCAAATGATACGGTTCAAAGCTCAATTGAATTGTATGGAAGTGTAGAAACTGATCCATATCATCAATTGGAGCAATTAACCCCGATTGAATGGCCAATTTGAAGAAATCAAATTCGGTCAGTTTGAAGGGGAGGGGATTTCAAAAAATTGGAAACCTCTATGCAATTTCCCAAAATTGAAGGCCAACTGGTCATGAGAAAGATATTGGGGGGACCAATTGGTCAATTTTGGAAGTATTTGGAGCCAAATTGCTATTTTTGGAAAGTAGGGGTAAAACCGTAATTTTTGGAAAATTGGGGACCCAATTGGAAATTTGGGAAACATGAGTCCCTTACACAATTTAAAGTAAATTAAGGGCCCAAGGAGGATATTGGAAGTCCTCGGGACTTAATTTGAGGAAAATTTAACACCAGGGATCTAAAGTCAAAAGGTGTGAACATTAGGGACCTAAGTGCAATAAATCAAATATTTGGGCATAGTCGCCCATACATGAGAAAATGAAGGCTATTATGTCTAACACTCATTGATGATGATACCCAAATCGTTTAGGGACATGTGTGATTAGAATGCTAGTAGAGAAAGCTCGCGTGGACTTGTAAGTCGACTAGGGACGGGCACGTCACAGTCACCGGGTGAGTTGACTTAATTATACATCATACCTAGTTGGGATGGTGAGCATTTTAGAAATGAAAACCACTTGTAAGTGGGACTATTTCACATTATACTCGGTTGGTATGATGAGTTTACTTGAGGAAAGGAGAAACCCGCCTACCGGTTGTAAGTAGAGATGTCATCACACCCAATTTGTGTGATGAGTTAAAAAATGATTTTTTGTTAGAAGTGTTCTCCCCTGACTGTGTGTCAATGCTTAAAATATTTGGGAGACCTTCTTGATGGAGCTAGAACAACTCAGATAGGCTAGGGTTCTCAATTTTTGAACTCATGGGACTAAATGCCCAGTTCTAGAAAAACACGTGCAATGGGCCCAAGGCCAGTGAGCACGAGCAGGAGCTCATAAACAAACTTGATTAAGAAGAGCTATGAAAATTTCTAATGAAATTGGTTGTGTGATTTCACCACGGTACCAAGTTAGTACCGACAATACTCGATGGTCGATGAATCGGCTTAGACAAATAGCTGCAGGTTGGGTTGAGTGTCGGGGTTGTTGTACCATTGGCACCAAAGATGATGACTAAATATGTGAAAACTCTTGTTTATGCATGCACTTGTGGTACGAGACCATCAAGACAACCTGGGGGTAGTGATGGGTCCTAAGAGCTATTGGACGACATGGTGGAGATAAGGGCAGTTCATTGTGCTAGTCAGTCTTGAAGCTCTGTAAGCTTCTTGTGCATGAGACTGAGGTGGGGTCGGGATGAGGTCTCCATTCTCATATAGACATGAAGTGGCATTCGGGTCTGAGGGTCGGACATTTGGGATGTTCCACCCAGACCTAGGGTAGAAGTCGACGAGCTTCTATCTTGGTGGACGGTAAAGACGCTCCGATCCACAAGTGGGTGCGGTGGATGGGCTGCACCTGCAAATGTGTGTACCCTTCCTGATAATGGGTGTGTGTTTGTTTGCTAAATGCCTTCCGAGGTAAGGGGATGGGCTAATAGAGCTAAACACACCTAATACGGAAATGGAAAAGGTTTTGAAAACCGAAATTGAGGAAAACCCTTTGTAAATGAAATGATAACCTTGGCACGGTTTGGATAAAGCTATTTGAAAACTCACTCCCAACACCCGCTCACTAAGTTTTAAAACTCACCCCCTCCCTTTTACCCCTTTCAGGTAACCAAGGAAACACCAACCTTAAAGACCCTCCTATATTGGAGTTGTAAGACAGGAATGTCTGTTTTAAAATATTCAGTTTTGTATAATGCTATTCTAGGAAAGACATGTAAAATGATGCCTTACTCCTTGTGGTTTAGAAAAGTGTGAAACCCTTAATGGACCAAAGGGAGTAGCGGGTTGCTCATGGGAATCCGACCAAACCGGATCGGGGCATGACTACTTGAGTGGTATCAAATCTTGTTTCCTCAAATGCATTATCAAGACTTTATAACGTAGTAACTAAGAGGAATAAGTTTTAAAATTTACAAATGGCTCCCAAGAGAGGAACCAAGAGAACTAGAGCCACAATCACTGATACTGCCCAACAATCCCTCCCTGTGGAAACTCCTTGAGAAGCCTAGATAGTTCCACCTAGACTAAGCTCAGAACTTTAGAGACTGTACGAGGAGTTCACCTGAGTGTTTGGACTGCCTAACCACACCCTTGAGATGGACACTAACTCTCGAGTTAAGCTCGAGGAAGTATAATCTCATCCCCCTCCTGCTAACATTCCTCCTCCAGTTGACATCCCTAAATACCTCAACACCCTCCATCAACTAGAATGTAAGCATTTCCTAGGATAGAAGGATGCTGGAGCTGCTATGGACTGGTTGGCCAGCACCAAGAAACTCATGGGGATAGTCAGGATTTTACCAAAGTACATGGTAATCCTAGTAGAGTTTTTCCTGGAAGCCAACGGGAAAAGGTGGTGGGACAACGTCAGAAGCTTGCATACCACCACCCCCATATGGGAACAATTCAAGGAGAGGTATACAGAGAAATACGTAGCTCTGCATTTGATCAATAAGAAGAAGCATGACTTCCTTAGACTTCGATAAGGGCTTAACTCTATCTTAGAGTATGAAACCAAGTTTAACGAGTTAAGACTCTTTGCCCCCGGCATAGTAGGAACTGCAGATATCTTCCAACAATTTTTGGATGGTCTTAACATGGACATACAAGATCGAATGGGAGTGTTTGGACACCCTACAAATTTGGCAGCCATAATTAGTATGGCCCACGAATGCGAGCGTTCAGTGCAAACCTAACGCCGTCGGATGGAGTAGGCCAACCGAAAGGAGGATAAAGGCCAAGGTCGCCACAGGGGATGGAAGGAGCAAAATGGCCCAAAGTGGGGAAACAGGGTGGGTTTCCAAAAGAAGAAGGATGCACAACCACCTCAAAGGAGGGCAATCCCCACCATACTACAAGGAAGCACTCGCTGTCCTAGATGCAAGAGGTACCACTGGGGAGCCTGCTTATCCTATTTCGGATGTGGACAAGTGGGGCACTTTGCAAAGGAATGCCCCACTCTTAGAGAGAATAAGCAACAAAAACACTTGGACCATCCCAAGGGAACCCAAGGACTCCAAGGCAGGACACCACAACAAGGGTACCAGCCAAGGTATATAACCTCACCTAAGAAGAGGCCAAAAAAGACCCTAGTACCATAGCAGGTACTTCCTAAAATCGCCCTAACCAAAATTAGACAAAACCTATAATTTGATTCTATTAAACAAAGAAATTTAGATTTTCCTTCTAAAAACGTGCATTTCTTCGATCAGGGTACATACACTTGTGGGGGAGAAAGGTCTACACTTTCTTTGACTTGGGAGTATAGAGATCCTTCATTAAGGAAGATCTAGTTCCAGGTCTTCCCTAGGACTTACCTCCTTGGAACAAAATCTCAACATCCTCACACCCTTAGGAGAAGGACTGAAGAGGGACAAATAGTTAAAGGGATGTGAGATTATGATTGGAGGAGTTAAACTAGAGGCAGATTTGATCCCATTACCTCTAAGGAAAGTAGAAATAATACTAGGAATGGATTTGTTAAGTACCCATCAAGCCAAAATGGACTATGGTAAGAAAGTAATAACTTTCCACACTCTTGGAACACTCGGACTACGCTTCCAAGGAGATAAGAAGAAGGGAGAAATGCACTTAGTGTCCCATAGAAAATCCCAAAAGATGATATAGAAGGGCTACCGGGCTTTCCTTGCAATGGTCATCAAGGAGAAGACGGGGGGAAGGGACTAGAGAACATCCTAGTGGTGGAACACTACCCGGATATATTCCCCGAGGAATTACCAGGATTACCCCCAAGCGAACAATTACAATTTACTATAGAGGTAATCTCCGAAACACTTCCCATATCCCAAGCCCCCTATCACATAGCTCCAACCGAATTGAAGGAATTAAAGGAATAGTTGGACGATCTATTGGAGAATGGTTTCATACGCCCTAATCAGTCTCCATGGGTGCACTAGTACTATTTGTGACGAAGAAGGACGAGGGTATGGGGTTGTGCATAGATTATCATAAGTTGAACAAGGTCACCATAAAGAATAAGTATCCACTTCCACAGATCGATGACATGTTCGACCAACTAAAAGGAGCAACCTACTTCTCCAATATAGACCTTCGGTTAGGATACCACCAACTCAGGATCCGAGAGGAAGATATCTCTAAGACCGCCTTTCGGTCCCGATACGGACACTATGAATTTAGGGCAATGCCTTTTGGCCTGAAAAAAATGCCCCTATAGCCTTTTTGGATTAGATGAACTGAGTGTTCCAGCCTCACTTGGACAAGTTCGTGATTGTATTTATAGATGACATACTCATATACTCACGAACCAGGCTGGAGCACAAGGAACATCTAGCTATCACTTTGGAGACGCTGCGAAATAATCACTTGTATGCAAAATTTTCCAAGTGTGAGTTTTGGTTGCAAGAGATAGGATTCTTAGGGCATATAGTGTCCAAAGATGGAGTCAAGGTAGATCCGATGAAGGTAGAGACCATAGCCAATTGAAAGGCACCCAAGAACTCCTCCAAGATATGTAGTTTCTTGGGATTGGTAGGGTACTACTGACGGTTTGTGTAGGGTTTCTCTAAGATAGCTGCCCCTCTGACTCGTCTCACAAGGAAAGGAGTGGAGTATAACTGGGATGAAAACTACGAGATATCCTTCTTGGAGTTGAAGACCCACTTAACAATGACACTCGTACTCACTCTACTTGACCCAAGTGCAGAGGAGTATACAATATATAGTGACACATCTAGACAAGGAATTAGATGTGTATTAATGCAACAAGGAAAGGTCATCACCTATGCCTTGCGACAATTAAAGGTACAAGAGAGGAACTACCTTACCCATGACTTAGAGTTAGCCACAATAGTGTTTGTCCTCAAGATTTGTCGACACTACCTATACAAGGTTAAGTGTATGGTATATACAGATCACAAGAGTCTTAAATACTTCCTAACTCAGAAGGAGTTGAACCTTCGCCAAAGGGGATGGCTAGAGTTGGTAAAGTACTATGACCTTGTGATAGAATAGCACCTCGGGAAGGCCAATGTGGTGGCAGACCTCTAAGTCATAAGTATCGAATTGAGGCGTCACAAATAAAAATGAACTACCTACCCTTATTGCAGCAATTGGGAAAGATGGAAGTGGACCTTAAAGTGGATAAGGGAGAAAGATGCCTATTGACTGGCGTGGTAGTGAAACCCAACCTAATGGAGCAAATAAAGGTCCATCAAAAAGGGGATAAGGAACTCCAACACTATCTAGATCTGGTTAACGAAGGGAAATGGAAATACATTACTATGGACTTTGTCATGGGACTCCCTGTGACTAGGAAGGGATGAGACGCGATTTGGGTCATTGTGGATGGATTGGTCAAGTCCGTTCACTTCTCACCAATAAGGGTGATCGATTCAGTGGAACATCTAGCTGCTTGTCATGCCCCGATGCGGTTTGGTCGGATCCCCGTGATCAATCCATCACTCTCCCAGTTTATTAAAGGGTTTCCCCTTATTATAAACCGTAAAGAGTAAGGCGACTTTTAAATCTACACCATTTCCTGGAATAACATAAATCAAAACTGCACAATTTTTTAAATTTGTCATACCTATCTCATAAGCATCTTAGTTGATGGTCTTTAAGGGTAGACTTTTCGAAATTTCTTGAAAGGGATATACGGGAGGAGGTGAGTACAACTACTTAGTGAATGAGTTTCAAAACTTTTAACATTTAGGAAAATATTTGTATTGGAGTGTGCCAGACCCCTTTCTTACAAAAGTCCTTTCTTTTAAAATCTCAGGTTTTCCCACCATTTCCTTATTTAACCATGATGTGTCATCACCCAACACACATCCTTCATCATGAAGGTCAAACACACATTCGTAGGCCAGCACGTCCACTAAAACCACTAGTGGCTTCGGAGTGACTTTACCTGTAAATCTCGTCCTTTAGTAATGAGAAAAATCAGGAAAGAACCGGTCAATGTGATCTTTAAACCAAATTGGTCTACAAGCCCAACTATTAGAGGACCAACAAATTCGAAAATTTCTAACTCCCATGTAACTCAAAAATATTCATAAACTTGGGAAAAGAACCCTAGGATGATATGAGGAAGAAAGACTGAAGCAGTTTAAGAGAATTGGGTCCGAACTGGATAGAACCGGTTTATGAACCAAGGTGATTCATGAACCGGAATTGATAAAGAATGAGTTAACCAAGAAGTTTGTAGATTCCTTGTGATTTATAATCCTTGGGAAGGAACCCTAGAACAATGTGGGAGAGAAAAACCAGATCGGTTCGGATGAACCGGACCCGAACCTGATTAAACCGGTTTAAGAACCGAGCCGGTTAATGAACCAAAATCGATTAAGAGGTGGTAAACTGGGAATTTTATGGACCTAAGAGACCCAAGGAGTCATAAAAGACATGGAAATGGATTTGTGAAGGAATTGGGGATGAAAACCAAACCGGTTTGGACCGGTTTGAATCACAATCGAACCAAATCATAAATTTATTTTTCTAGGTGGCTTAAATAATTCTAATTGGAGATTTGAGGCCACCATTAGATAGAGAATGAATTTAGAAATTTTTAGATTTGAAAAACTTGGTCGAATGAGGGGTGAACCGGCCGGTTTAAGCATTGAACTCGGTTCGAACCGATGCGGTCCGGTTCAAAACAGTGTCATCTTCTTCCTTAGGATGATATCACTGTTCACTCACCAGAAAATCAAAGCAGCACTGGCGAAAAAGAAACACTTCTGTTCGGTACATTTCAGGTCTTCAATGCCTATCATAAAGATGCCAAACGGACGGCCAACGGGTCCCCGAGCTCCCTATATAAAGAGCCCCTCTCCATTCGTGCTCTCCACACCTAAAAAGCTCACTCTCTCTTAGTAGCTTAGTTTTTCGGTGAAGCTCAAACCAGAGCTTCGATATAGGGTCAATTCTGAGCCAAAGAAGGTGAGGTCGGATTCATTAGAACCGGGGAGAAGTCAGCTACATGGTGGTAGCATCCGTTCATCCCAAGAGTCGCCGGAGAAGCGCCGGCGTGATCAAACAGTGAAGCGGTTCTAGTAGACCAAAGCTACCCTATTTCGAGTGAGTTGAAATTGGCCAATTCAAGCCCTCCTCAGGCCAAACCAAGCTTTCTCGACACCTCCTCAGCCCTTCCACGGCCGAATTAGGATCGAAAGGTAAGCCAATTTGTCTCTCCTTTACAATTTGAGATCATTGTTAGAGAAAGAGTTGACCAAATTTTAATGAAGAAATTCTAATTCAATTTGACATCAATTTATATCATTCTTGATCCTACGAAGAACCTCAGGAGGAGAAATACCTACCCAGATAGAAAGCTCCAACCGCCGCACCCTCAGAGGTGAGAAATCGAAGCTTTCTCTCTCTACAGTCTATTTTCCGGCGAAGCTCCATTTGAGCTCATTCAGGCATTAAAATCTACGATTCAAAGTTCCTTAGAATCATATGAACATGTAAAAACTCAATTTCAACTCCAATTTTAACAATTAGTTGTGTTTGATCGGTCAATTTGATGAAATCAAATTCGGCAGTGTTGAAGAGTTAAAATTGGGGGATTTTTGAAAATTGGAAGGACTAAAATGTAATTTTCTAAAATTGAGGGTCAATTGGTCATGATAAGAATATTAGAGGGCCAATTGAGAAATTTTAGAATTTTTGGGGCAAATTGACCATTTTTTTAAAGAAGGGGCAAAATGGTAATTTTGGAAAAATTGAGGGACCAAATTGGAAATTTGGGAAAATTAATCCCCTTTGTGTGAAATTGAATAATTTGATGTCCTAAGATAAATTTTAAAGGTTTCGAGTCTCAAATTTAGGAAAAACCCGGCAATAGGGACTTAAAGTTTAAGAAAAATAACTTTAGGGACCTAATTGCAAATATATGTAAAGTTGGGTTTTCTCATTCATTTGGAATGAATGAGGGCTATTAGGCCCCAGAATAATGAACAACCATGTTCATTTCGTGTAGGAGAATGAGACATCGGGAACACCAGTCGAGGTCCAGCTTGCTAGGGACGGAACCCGACTAAAGTGGAATTTCACTACACTATCGGGTGTGTGGGATTATATATCATACCCGGTTGGGGATGATAAGTACCTCGGTATAAAAAATCCACTATTTAGTGGTATTTTAATCATCACCACTTAGAAAGTGTGATGCAAAAATTATGCGAAAAAACTAATTACCGGTTGTAAGTAGATCATACCCGGTTGGTATGATGAGACTTTCTCGAAGGAAGTTGAAAACCCGTTCATCGGTTATGAGCGAAGATGTCCTTATACCGGTCGGTATAATAGACAATGAAAACCTATTTTGTTGTAAGTGTTCTCCCCTGACTATGTGCCAATGCTTAAACTATTTGGGAGACCTTATCGATGGGAGCTTGAATAGATCTTATAGGTTGGGAGCCTTAGTTTTGGAACCTAAGGGCTAAAATGCCCTATTTTTGAAAAACTCGAACAGTGTGCCAAAGGCCAATGGACACGAGAAGGAGCTCATAAAAGAACATGATATATATATGTGTCATTAAAACTTAATAAGTGAATTGTTTGGTCATGGTACCAAGGCATGTCTAGCATTCTCAGTCAACTAGTAGCAGTGCGACATGGCGAGTCTCCGGATCAGTCGAGATAAACAGCTACATGTTGAGTTGATGGTCGGGACCGTTTGGACAAATGGCACCACATATTACATGGCAATTTAAGAAAACTTTGCTTGTGCATGCACTATAAGTACGAGATCATCAAGACGCCCATAAGGGGTAGTGATGTGTCCTAAGGGCTCTGGACGACCCAGTGAGTGTAAGAGTAGATCGTCGTTCCAAGTGTCTGTGCAAAATTTGGAGTAGCACCAAGCGCATGAGACTGGGGTGGGGACAGGATGAGGTCTCTGTCCTCATATGGACACGAAGAAGGGATTTTGGGATTGAGGGTCGGATGTCGCGTACTTCCACTCATTCCTAGGGTAGAAGTGGTCGTGCTTCTATCCGGTTGGCCGGTAAAGTCGCTCTGAAGCCACTAGTGAGTTCAGTAATCATATTGACCTACGAATGTGGGTAACCTTCATGATGAAGGATGTGTGTTGGGTGATGACACACCGTGGTAACTAAGAAATAATGGAAAAACCCGAATTTTTAAATGAAGGGATTTTTGAAAAGAAAGGAGTATGGCACACTCCATATAAATATTTTTCTTGAAAGTAAAAAGATTTGTATCCCATTCATTGATTTGTTGTACTCACCCCCTCCCTTATACCACTTTTAGGAAGTTCCAAAAATCCGAAACTTGCGCATCGTACCTAACTATTTGGGAGACTTTTAATGAGTGGATGTATGCGACATCTGACCCTCAATCCCTCAATCCATTCTCCGTGTCCGTATGAGGACAAAGACCTCATCCTGCCCCCACCTTGGTCTCATGCGCTAGGTGCTACTTCAAATTTCGCACGGTCACCTGGTATGACGAACTGCCCTTATACCCACTAGGTCGTCCAGTGCCCTTAGGATGCATCACAACCCCTCCTGGGCGTCTTGATGGTCCCATAATCACAGTGCATGCACAATCAATATTTTTTCATTATGCCATATAATCTATGGTGCCACTGGTCCAATAGCCCCGACTCTCAACTCAACCTGCAATTGTTTGTCTTGACTGGTCCGTTGACATGTCATGTCACACTGCCACTAGTTGACTAAGTATGTCAGTCCTCTCTTGGTACCATGGCCAAACAATTCCTTTATTTAATGTTTTATGACATATAACTCATGTTTGTTTACAAGCTCCTGCTCATACTAACTGGCCTTGGGCCTAATGTATGAGATTTTCAAAATCTAGCATATTAGACCCCAAGTTCCAAAACCGAGGCCCCTGGCCTATAAGAGCTATTCGAGCTACCGTCAAGAAGTTCTCCCAAATCGTTTTAGCATTGACACACAGTTAGGGGAGAGCACTTTCGGTAAAAATATGTTTTCAACTATCCATTATACTGACTTGGTATAAGGACATCTCCTCTTATAACCGATGAACGAGTTTTCAACTTCATTCGAGGAAGTTTAATCATACCAATCGGGTATGATCTACTTACAACCGGTAAGTAGTTTTTTCGCATGATTTTCACATCACTTCTCTAAGTTGTGATGTATAATATACCACTTGGTAGTGAATTTTCATTTCAAGGTACTTATTATCCCCAACCAGGTATGATATAAAATCCCACTCACTGGTTAATGCAGTTAATTCCACTAGACTAGTTCTTTGTATTTCCCGCGAGCTTGTCCCTGCTGGCGTTCCCGGTATTGCGTGTTCCTACATGATATAAACATCTTGGTTCATTATCCCTCGACCTAATAGCCTTCATTCATTCCAAATGAATGAGAAAACCTAACTTTTATTTATTTGCAATTAGGTCCCTAAAGTTATTCCTATTTAACTTTAAGTACCTAATGCTAGTTTTTCCTCAAATTGAGTCGTGAAACTTTTAAAATTTATCTCAGGACCTCAATTTATTCAATTTCAAAAAAGGGGTTTAATTTCCCAAATTTCAAATTTGGTCCCCCAACTTTTTCAAAATTACCATTTTGCCCTTCTTTTACAAAAATGTAAGTTTTGCCCCCAAAATTCTAAAATTCCTCAATTGGTCCTCTAACATTATTATCATGCCTAATTCACCCTCAATTTCATAAAATTGTATTTTGGTCCTTCAAATTTAAAAAATTCCCAATTTTCCCCTAATTTCAACTCTTTAACATAGTCGAATTTGATTTCATCAAATTGACCGATCAAACACTTCTAACTATTGAAATTGAAGTTAAAATTGAGTTCCTCCATCTTCATATGATTCAATAGCACTTTGAATCGCAAGTTTTAACGTTGGAACGAGTTCAAATGGAGCTTCACCGGAAACAGACTCTAGAGAGAGAAAGCTTCGAAAGCTTATTGTCGGGGGCACGACAGTCCAGGCTTTTGATCAGGGCAGATAGCTCTCGTCCTAAGGTTCATCCAAGAATCAAGAATCGAATCAATTGATGTCGAATTGTGTTAGAATTTCATCATCGAAATTCCGTCGGTTCTCTCTCTAGCACTGGTGGGAAATTGTAGAGGGAAGCCGAATTGACTTACTTTTCAGTCCTAATTTGGTTGTGGGAGGGCTGAGTAAGTGTTGGGAGGGCTTGAATTGGCCTGAGGAGGGCTTGAAATGGCTGATTTCAACTCGGCCAAAACAGGGCAGCTTTGGTCCGCCGGAGTTGCTTTACTGTTCCATCACGCCGGCGCTTCTTCGGTGATCCTTAGAGCAAACAAATACTACAAGCATGTAGCTGATTTCTCCCCAGTTCTAAAGAACCAACCTCACATTGTTTGGCTTAGAAAATACCCTATATCGGAGCTCTGGTTTGAGCTTCACTGGAAAATGGTGTTATTGAGAGAGAGTGGAGTTTTCAGGTGTGGAGAGGATGAATGGAGCGGGGCTCTTTATATAGGGAGCTCGAGGACTCATCGGCCATCCGTTTGACACCTTTATGACAGGCATTGATGGCCAAAAACGTATTTTACAGAGACATTTTCTCTTCACTGGCGCTGCTTCAATTTTCCAGTGAGTGAACAGTGCTGTCATATTGAGGAAGAAGATGACACTGTTCTGAACCGAACCGTACCGGTCTGAACTAGGTTCAAAGATTAAACCTGCCAATTCACCCCCATTCAACCGAGTTTTTCAATTCTAAAAATTTCTAAATTCATTTTCTATCCAATGGTGGTCTCAAATCTCAAATTTGAATTTTTTAAGTCTCCTAGAAAAATGAATTTAGAATCGGTTCAATAGTGGTTCCAACCGGTCCAAACCGGTTCAATCTAGTTTGGATCCAATTCACTTAACCAGTTTGGTTTTCATCTCCAATTCACCATCAAGTCCTTTTTTGTGACTTTTATGACTCCTTAGGTCACTTAGGGTCCACAAAATTCCTAGTTTACCATCTCTCTATCAGTTCGGATTGATAAATCGGCTTGGTTCATAAATTGGTTTAATTTGGTTCGGGTCCAGTTCACCCGAACCGTCAGGTTTTTCTCTCCCACTTTATTCTAAGGTTCCTTTCCATGGTTTTATGAACCCTTTGATTCACTCGAGAGTTGTAAATTTCCAAATTGCCCATTTCCTAATAATCAAGTTTGTGAACTGATTCGATTTTCTCACTCGGTTTGACCGGTTCTTTTCCCAATTTTCCTTAGTTCATAACGGAGATTGTGTGACTCCATAGCATCCCAGTAAGCATAGTGTCCGTCACACCCCGACCTGGTTTGGTTGGATCTCCATGATCAACCCGCCACTCTCCCGATTTATTGAAGGGTTTCCCCTTAATATAAACTGTAAAGAGTAAGACATCCTTTAAACCTGCACCTTTTCATGAAATAACATAAATCAAAATTGCATAATATTTTAAATTTGTCATACTTGTTTCACAAGTGTCTTAGTTGATGGTCTTTAAGGGTAGGCTTTCCGAAATTTCCTGAAAGGGATATAAGGGAGGGGGTGAGTATGACTATCCAGTGAATTGGTTTTTCAAAACTTTTACTTTTAAGAAAATGATTTGTATTGGAGTGTGCTAGACTCCTTTCTTTCAAAAAATTCTTTCATTTCAAAGCTTGGTTTTTACCACTATTTCCTTATTAATCACGATGTGTCATCACCCAACACACATCCTTCATCATGAAGGTCAAACACACATTCGCAGGCCAGCTCGTCCACTGAACCCAGTTGTGGCGTTGGAGTGACTTTACCGGCCACCTACATAGAAGCACGTCCACTTCTACCCTGAGAATGAGTGGATGTATGTGACATTCGAAATCAATTCTCTATGTCCATATAAGGACAGAGACCTCAATCTGTCCCCACCCCAGTATCATGCGCTTGGTGCAACTCAAAATTTCACACAGTCACCTGGTACGGCGAATTGCCATTATAACCACTAGGTCGTCTAGTGTCATTAGGACGCATCACTACCCCTCTTGGGCATTTTGATGGTCTCGCAATCACAAGGCATGCACAATCATTATTTTCTCATCATGCCATATAATCTGTGGTGCCACTAGTCCAATGGCCCCGACCCTCAACTCAACTAGCAGCTGTTTGTCTTGACTGGTACGTCGACCTGCCATGTCGCACTGCCAATAGTTGACTGAGTATGGCCAAACAATTAATTTATTTAAAGTTTTATGGAATTATAACTCATGTTTCTTTACAAGCTTCTACTCGTGCCAACTGGCCTTGGGCCCACTGTACGAGATTTTCAAAATCAGGCATATTAGCTCCCAAGTTCCAAAACTGAGGCCCCCAGCCTATAAGAGCTATTCGAGCTCCCGTCAGTAAGGTCTCCCAAATTGTTTAAGCATTGGCACATAGTCAGGGGATAGCACTTTCGACAAAAATATGTTTTCCATTGTCCATCATACCAATCGAGTATAAGGACATCTCCGCTCATAACCAATGAATGGTTTTTCAACTTCCTTCGGTAAGTTTCATCAAACCAACCACGTATGATCTACTTATAATTGGTAAGTAGTTTTTCCGTATGATTTTCATATCACTTCTCTAAGTTGTGATGTTTAAAATACCACTTAGTAGTGGGTTTTCATTTCGATATAAATGTCCTTGCTGGCGTTCCCGGTACTTCGTGTTCCTACACGATATGAATCGAGATGTTCATTATCTCTCGGCCTAATAGCCTTCATTCATTCCAAATGAATGAGAAAACCAAATTTTTATTTATTTGCAATTAGGTCCCTAATGTCATTTTTTCATCAAATTAAGTTCCTAAACTTTTAAAATTTATCTTAGGACCTCAATTTATTCAATTTTACAAAAAGGGGTTTAATTTCCCAAATTTCAAATTTGGTCCCCCAACTTTTCCAAAATTACCATTTTGCCCTTCCTTTACAAAATGGTAAGTTTTGCCCCAAAAATTCCAAGATTCCTCAATTCGTCATCAAACATTATTATCATGCCGAATTGACCCTCAATTTCATAAAATTGCATTTTGGTTCTTCGAATTTTGAAAATTTTGAATTTTCCCCAATTTCCCTCCCAAATTCAACTACTTAACACAACTCAATTTGATTTCATTAAATTGACTGATCAAACCCTTCTAATTGGTGAAATTGAAGTTAAAATTGAGTTCCTACATCTTCATATGATTCAATAGCACTTTGAATCACAAGTTTTGACGCCAGAACGAGCTCAAACAGAGATTTGTCGGAAAACAGACTATAGAGAGAGAAAGCTTCGAAAGCTTACTGTCGGGGGCACGACAATCCAAGCTTTTGATCTGGGAAGATAGCTCTCATCCTAAGGTTCATCCTAAAATCAAGAATCACATCAATTGATACCAAATTGAGTTAGAATTTCATCATCAAAGTTCTACCGGTTCTCTCTCTAGTACCGGTTAGAGATTGTAGAGGGGAGCCAAATTGGCTTACCTTTCTATCCTAATTCGGTCATGGGAGAGCTGAGAAAGTGTTGCAAGGGCTTAGTTTGGCTTGAGGAGGGCTCGAAATGGACAATTTTATCTCTGTCAAAACATGGCAGCTTCAGTCCGCTAGAGCTGCTTCACTGTTCCATCACGCCGGCGCTTCTCCGGAGACCCTCATAGCAAATAGAGACTACAGGCGTGTAGCTAACTTCTCCCTGGTTCTAAGTAAAATGACCTTGCTTTGTTTGGCTTAGAAAAGTGCCCATGTCAGAGCTCTGGTTCGAGCTTCATCAGAGAATGGAGTAGTTGAGAGAGAATGGAGTTTTCAGGTGTGGAGATGATGAATGGGGAGGGGCTCTTTATATAGGGAGCTTGTGGACTCATCGGTCGTCCATTTGGCACCTTAATGACAAATATTGATGGCCTGAAACGTATTGAACGGAGACGTTTCTTCTTCACCGGTGCTGCTTCGATTTTCCTGTGAGTGAATAGTGCTGTCATTTGAAGGAAGAAGACGACAGTGTTCTGAACCGGACCGAATCGGGTTCAAAGCTGAAACCGACCGGTTCACTCGCTATTCGACCGAGTTTTTGAAATCTAAAAATTTCTAAATCCCTCTAAATTCATTTTCAATCCAAAGGTGGCCTCAAATCTCAAATTTGAATTTTTTAAGCCACCTAGAAAGATGAATTTAAAATCCGGTTCAATAGTGGTTTAAACCGATCCAAACCGGTTCAATCCGGTTCGGATCTGATTCACATAAACCGTTTTGGTTTTCATCTCCCATTCATTCTCCTGTCCATTTTCATGACTTTTGGGACTCTTTGGGTCACTCAAAATCCATAAATTTCCTAGTTTACCATCTCTCTATCGGTTTTGGTTCATAAACTGGATCGGTTCTTAAACCGGTTTAATCTGGTTCGAGTCCGGTACACCCGAACCGGTCTGGTTTTTCTCTCCCACTTTGTTCTAAGGTTCCTTTCCAAGGTTTATAAAATCTCTTTGGGTCACAAGGGAGTTGAAATTTCTCTAATTTTCCCATTCCCCAATAAACGGGTTTGTTAACTGGTTCTATAAACCCCATCCTTTAATAATGAGGAAATCGGTAAAAAAAACCGCCTAGTTTTGAATTTTAAACCGAATTGGTCTACAAGCTCAATTATTAGGCGACGAGCAAATGTGAGAATTTCTAAGTCCCATGTGACTCAAAAAGGTTCATAAAATTGGGAAAAGAACCCTAGGATGAAATGAGGATGAAAAACTGGAGCGGTTCGAGAGAACCGGATAGAAACGGTTTATGAACCGAGTTGATTCATGAACCGGATCCGATAGAGAATGGGTAAACCATGAATTTTATGGATCCCTTATGATGCAAAGTGATTTATAAACCTTGGGAAAGAACCTTAGAACAAAGTGGGAGAAAAAAACCAGATCGGTTCGGGTGAACCGGACCCGAACCGGATTAAACTAATTTAGGAACCGAGCTGGTTTATGAACCCGAATCAATAAAAAGATGGTAAACCAAGAATTTTATGGACCCTAAGTGACCTAAGGAGTCATAGAAGTCTTGAAAATGGATTGGAGAATGAATTGGAGTTGAAAACCAAACTGGTTTAGGTGAATCGGATCCGAACCGGATTGAACCGATTTGGACTGGTTTGAACCACTATTGAACCAGATTCTAAATTCATTTTTCTAGGAAACTTAAATAATTGAAATTTGGGATTTGAAGCCACCATTGGATAGAAAATGAATTAGAAATTTGTAGAGTTGAAAAATTCGGTCAAAGGGGGGGGGGTGAACCAGCTGGTTTAAGCTTTGAACCTAGTATGGACAGGTCCGGTCTAGTTCGAAATAGTGTCGTCATCTTCCTTCAGATGATAGCACTGTTCACTCACCGAAAAATGGAAGCAACACCGGCAGAGAAAAAACATTTGATATGTTTCAGGCCATCAATGTCTGTCATAAAGGTCCCAAATGTACGGCCGACTAGTCCCCGAGCTCCCTATATAAAGAGCCCCTCTCTATTCATCTTCTTCACACCTAAAAAGCTCACTCTCTCTTAGTTGTTTAGTTTTCTGGCGAAACTCGAACCAGAGCTCTGATATAGGGTCAATTCTGAGCCAAAAAAGGTGAGGTCGATTTCATTAGAACTATGGAGAAGTCAGCTACACGGTGGTGAGATCCATTCATTCCAAGAGTTGTTGGAGAAGCGCCGGCGTGATTAAATATTGAAGCAGATTTCAATGAGGAAATTCTAATCCAATTTGACATCAATTGATTTCATTCTTAATCCTAGAAAGAACCTCTGGAGGAGAGCTACCTACCCAGATAGGAAGCTCAGACCACAGCGCCCTCACCGCTGAGCAATCGAAGCTTTCTCTCTCTACAGTCTATTTTTCAGCGAAGTTCTGATTAAGCTCATTCCGATGTTAAAACTTGCGATTCAAAGTTCTATGGAATCATATGAACATGTAGAAACTCAATTTTAACTTCAATTTCAACAATTAGAGGTGTTTAATCGATTAATTTGATGAAATCAACTTCGACAGTGTTAAAAAGTTGAAATTGGGAAAATTGGGGATTTTTGAAAATTGGAAGGACCAAAATGAAATTTTCTAATATTGAGGGTCAATTGGGCATGATAAGAATATTAGAGGGCCAATTGAAAAATTTTAGAATTTTTGGGGTAAAAGTTGCATTTTTGTAAAGGAAGGGCAAAATGGTAATTTTGGAAAAGTTGAGGGACCAAATTGGAAATTTGGGAAATTGAATCTTTTTTTGTGAATTTGAATAAATTGAGGTTCTAAGATAAATTTTAAAAGTTTTGGGACTCAATTTGAGGAAATACTCGACAATAGGGACTTAAAGTTAAAGAAAAATCACTTTAGGGACCTAATTGCAAATATATAGAAAGTTGGGTTTTCTCATTCATTTGGAACGAATGAGGGCTATTAGGCCAAAGAATAATGAACAACTATGTTTATTTCGTGTAGGAGAACGAGACATCGGGAACGATAGCTTGCTAGGGGCAGAAACCGACTAAGTGGAATTTCACTGTACGATCGGGTGAGTGGGATTTTATATCATACCCAATTGGGAATGATAAGTACCTCAAAATGAAAACCCACTACTATATGGTATTTAAAACATCACAACTTAGAGGAGTGATGTGAAAATCATACGAAAAAACTACTTACTGGTAGTAAGTAGATCATACCCGGTTAGTATAATGAAACTTTCTCGAAGGAAGTTGAAAACCCGTTCATCAGTTATGAGTGGAGATGTCCTTATACCCGGTCGGTATAATGGACAGTTGAAAATATAATTTTGTTGGAAGTTTTCTCCCCTAACTGTGTGCCAATGCTTAAATGATATAGGAGACCTCCTTGACTAGAGCTCTTATAGCTCTTATGGGTTGGGGGCCTCGGTTTTAGAACTTGTGGGCTATTATGCCCGATTTTAAAAATTTCGAACAGTGGACCATAGGATAGTGGGACGAGCAGGAGCTCATAAACAAATATGATATATGTGCCATAAAACTTTAATAAATGAATTGTTTGGTCATGGTACCAAGACAAGACTGACATACTCAGTCAACTAGTAGTAGTGCGACATGACCGGTCTCTGGACTAGTCAAAACAAACAGTTGTAGGTTGAGTTGATGGTCGAGGCCATTGGACTAATGGCACCACAGATTACATGGCATGATAAGAAAATATTGTTTATGCATGCACTATTAGTACGAGATTATCAAGACGCCCATGAGGGGTAGTGATGCATCCTAAGGGCCCTAGACGACTCGGTGAGTATAAGGGCAGCTCGTCATACCAGGTGACCATGCGAAATGAGTAGCACCAAGTGCATGAGACCGGGGTGGGGACGGGATGAGGTCTTTGTGCTCATATGGACACGAAGAATCGATTTTGGGATTGAGGGTCGGATGTCGTGTACATCCTCTCATTCTCAGGGTTGAAGTAGACGTGTTTCTATCTAGGTGGCCGATAAAGTCGCTCCGAAGCCACAAGTGGGTTCAGTGGACGTGCTGGCCTGCGAATGTGTGTTGACCTTCATGATGAAGGATGTGTGTTGGGTGATGACATACCATGATTAATAAGAAATGGTGGAAAAATCCGAGATTTTAAATAAAGGGATTTTTGAAAATAAAGAAGTCTTGAACACTCCAATATAAATATTTTTCTTAAAAGTTAAAAGTAGACTTTTGAAAAACCCATTCACTAAGTTGTAGAAACTCTCCCCTCTTTTCTATCCCTTTTTTAGGAAAAGAGAAAATGACTGGTTCAACGAGTCATATAAATCATGGAAAAGAACCTTTGGACAAATGGGAAGAGAAAACCAAACCGGTTCAGGACGAACCGGACCTGAACCGGATTGAACCTGTCACTCCCCGACCCGGTTTGGTAGGAGTCTGTGATCAACCCGCCACCCTTCCTTGTTTCATTCAGGTATATCTACTCAAATGACACAAGGAAGGTGAATGCGTGTCACGTTCAAACCCTTACCTAAGTTGGGGGTAGAAAGAGTACCTTGAGGGCCTGAGCGCTCTCGAAACTTCCTGTCGGGATGATATCCTACAAAGGGGTTGAGGGAGGGGGTGAGTATAATACTTAGTGAGGGGAACTACTATAATGGTTTACTCAAATTCATTTTTATTTTTCTTAAATTTAATTCATTTTCATTATTTCACACAGTTACAAGATCAACAACCGCCCTCCTATCATAGGAGGAATCACACATTCGTAGAACGATCATTGACCGTGTCACTTGTGGACCGAAGCGCCTTTACCGTCCACCCTAATAGAGGGATACAACCTCTACACAGAGTTTGTGTGGACATCCATAGTCCAACCCCAAACTCAAGTTTCTCCACCATGTCCACTCAATGGGACGAGACCTCATTCCCTTACTACCTCAGTCTCCGTGCACAGGAAGCTCCTCGACTTTACGACCTACTGAATGACGATACTGCCCTTATGCTCCCTGGGTCATCCAACAATCCTTGGGTTCCATCACTACCTCATGCTATGTGTCCTGATGGCTCAAACATCATGGTGCATTCACAATCAACAAGCTTTTTAAGTTATAGCCATTATCTTTGGCCCTCTCGCATAATGGTCTGTTAGCTTGGCTTCGACCCCACCACGTGTAGTAGCCCACCAGGTTCAATGACCTAGCTTCGATAGAGCAGCGGTTCAGCCCAACAAGCTTGACAACTCAGCTTGGCTCGATGGGTATCACGTAAGTTCCCATTATTCAGGTCTTTTAGCCTCATGTATCACATGTTTGTTTTAGACGGGTCCATGCCCGAATCCACCAGCCTTAGGCCCACTGGCATCTCGAGCCTAAGCCTAGAATTAGCTCCCAAATATTTTAAGTAGAGTCACCAAGTCAGGGGATGCTAATTCCAAGAAAACAGTTTTTCAAAACTTAAACCGTCATTTCAACCGGAATGGACATCACAGTAATTCTCACTCACCCGGTGATTTTGGTGGGGTTGTGCCGGCGGAATTTTTCTCTCCTCGATGCGCTTCTAGGGCCGGCACTTGAGTTATCCGGTTGTGTAGGGTGCGAATGTTGGGATTACAATGTGGTGACAAATGGGTCCCATACTTTCTCATATCTACACCAAAGGTCCCGTACTTTGCTTAAATTGCACATGGATCCCTAATTTCTCTTTAATCTCTGTTGCATCCCCTAGGTCTCCAATTATTCCTTTTGGCTCCTCAACTCTTTTAATTTCACTAATTTTCCCTTGATTTACCAAATTTTCCTTCTAATCCTTAATTTTCTAAAAAATACAGTTTGGTCCCCCAACTTTTCAAAATTTTCCAATTTCCCCAAATTTGTCCAATTTGCTCAATTGACCCTCAATTGGGGTGAATTTCATGAAAACACCATCAATTTCATAAAATTGCCTTTCAACCCTCCAATTTTTGAAAATAGCACAAAAGTCCCCCAAAATCACCATTCATCTTCTTCCCCAATTCGAGCATATGGCACTTCGGATCTTACCTCATCTAATTGGCGGCCTGTAAGTCCATGTTTTCTTCAATTCTTGCTTCTAATTGCCTCCTACAACTCCCCTTGATTATCCTGCACTTTGAATTTCTAAATTTGGCTAAGTTTTGTGCCCTATCGGAGTTTCGCCGAAAAAGTTACAATAGAGAGAGCTTGCATTTCATACCGGTAGTGGGGCGGTGGTCAGAGCTTGAGATGGGGACAACTAGAGCTAGTCAAGGGAAACATAGCATGATCGGGTCCTACCGCAATTTGTTGCCACCTTGCGGGAATTTGAAGAGAGAAGTTCTGGTCGGTGTAGTTCTAAAATTTGGGAATTTCGACAAGTGGAGGTGAAATTGAGCTTAACGGGGCTTGTAGGGGTGTTGTGGAGCTCGTAGTCCGAAATTTGAAAATCGGCCAATTTGGACTCAATTCGACCAGCTTTCTCAAATTTAAAAATTTCTAAATTTATTTTCTATTTAATAGTGGTCTCAATTTTCCAATTTTACATTTTTATGCCACCTAGAAAAATGAATTTGTGAAGAGGTTCACTATGGTTCATACTGGTTCGGTCCGGTTCACTCCGAACTGGTTCCTCGAAGTTTTTTTGAAATTTTGGTCACTTGGGATTTCCAAATTTCCCATGTTAACTATTTTTCATTTATTAAATGACTCAATTCTTTATATATAAACCTATACCGGTTCTTATTTTGGTTTCCTTTGGTCTAATTGGACGGGTTTTACAAAATCGGTTTGAACTATACTTGAACTAGTTTCTAAATTCATATTTATTGGTGGCTTAAAATGATCAAATTGGAAAATTAAAGCCACCATTAAATAGATAATGAATTTAGAATATTTTAATTTTGAAAAAACCGGTCGAATCTGGCCTGAACCAGCGGATTTACACATTGAACTCGGTCGGACCAGTCTGGTCTGATTCGGAATAGTGTCATCTTTTTCCTCAGGATGACAGCATTGTTCATTCAATGCAGAAATGAATAGCACCGACAAAGGAAAAATGACTCTAATCAGATCATTTCAATGTGAGGATAAGCTCGACCAAAATGGAAAGTTGTCGGGGAGAGGGTCCCTGAGCTCCCTATATAAAAAGCTCCTCTCCATTCATCCTCCACAAACCTGGAATCTCCATTCTCTCTCTCAACTAGTCCATTTTTCAGTGAAGCTCGAACTAGAGCTCTGATATAGGCATTTTTATCAGCCTTAGCAGGCAAGGTAAGGTCCAACAGACTCCGAGAGAAGTTAGCTACGTGTAAGCACCTTCCTTTCAACCCATGGACCGTCAGAGAAGCGCCAGTGGAATCAAATAGTGAAGCAGCTTCGATGGACCGAAGCAGCTCTGTTTTGGACGACTTCAATTCGGCCAAATTCAGCCCTCTACCGGCCAAACCAAGCCTTCCCAACACCACCACAACCCTCATACAATTCAATAGAGCTCAAATGTAAGCCAATTTAGCCTTTCTCGATTGTAGCAGATCGAAGTTAGAGAGAGAAAGTGTTAAACTTTACTAACATAATTCTCACTCAATTTGATACCAATTGTAACAATTCTTGATCCTAGAAGGAACCCCAGGACAAGAGCTACCTTCTCCAACCAAGAACTCGGACCGTCGCACCTCAATCGATAAGCCTTCTCTCTCTACGAACAGATTTCCGGCGAAGCTGTGTTTGAGCTTAATTCGAATCCAAATGCTACGACTCAAACCTCAATTGTATCATATGGAAGTATAGGAACTGATTCATACATTCATTTTGAACAAATAATCCCGATTGAATAGCTAATTTGAAGAAATCAAATTCAGTTAGTTTCAAGGGGAGAAATTGGTGGAAATTGTTGGGGAAATTTTGGGGATTTCAAAAAATTGAGGGACCTCTTTGCAATTTCCTAAAATTAAAGGCCAATTGGCCATGAGAAAGATGTTAGAGGACCAATTGGTCGATTTTTGAAACATTTGGGGTCAAATTGCCATTTTTGGAAAGTAGGGGCAAAATTGTAATTTTTGAAAAGTTGGAGACCATATTGGAAGTTTGGAAAACTTCAGCCCCTTATACAATTATGAGTCAATTGAGGACTCAAAGGGAATTTTGGAAACCTTGGGACTGAATTTGGGGAAAATTTGGGGAAAATTTGGCATTAGGAACCTAAAGTTAAAGAAAATGAACTTTAGGGACCTAAGTGCAATTAATTAACAATTTTGAGCCTAAACGCTCATACGTGAGAAAATGATGGTTGTTATGCCAAAACTTAACTGATAAGGATGCCCAAATCATGTAGGAATACGAGAGACATGAATGCAACAAGGATAAGCTAGCGTGGAGTTGGAAACTGACTAGAGACGAATACATCACGATCATCGGTGAGTGGACATATTTACTTCATACCCGATTGGGATGGTGAACACTTTAGAAATGAAAAACCACTTGAATAAAGGAAAGCCATGAAAATTTCTAAATGAAATTGTGTATGTGATTTTTCCATGGTTCCGAGTTAGGACCAACAATACTCGATGGGCTGACAGTAGTGCATTAGGGTCAGGTCGACGGACTAGCCTAATCAAATAGCTGCAGGTCGGGTTGATGGTCGGAGCCATTGGACCATTGACACCAAAGATAATGGTTAAATGTAAAAAACTATTATTTGTGCATGCACCAGAGGTACAAGACCATCAACATGCCCAAGAAGTGTAGTGATGGGTCCTTAGGGCGACTAGACGACATGGTGGAGATAAGGGCAGTTCATTGTGCCAGTTAGTTGGGAAGCTTAGAGTAGCTTCTTGCGCATGAGATTGGGGTGAGGTCGGGATGAGGTCTCTATCCTCATACGAACACGGAGTGGCATTCGAGTCTCAGGGTCTAATGTTGAGAACATTCACTTAGACTCATGGTAGAAGTGGACGAGCTTCTATTTTGGTGGCCGGTAAAGACGCTTCACCCCACAAGTAGGTACAGTGGATGGGCTGCACCTATGAATGTGCGTACCCTTCCTGATGAATGGTGTGTGTTGTTTGTGAAGCACACCTAATATGGAAATGGGAAAAAGGATTTTGAAAACCAGAATTTGAGAAAAGATCTTTCTTAAAGGAAATGATAATATCGGCACACTTTGAACAAAGCTATTTTGTGAAAACTCACTCCCAACACCCGCTCACAGAGTTGTAGAACTCACCTCCTCTCTTTTTACCCCTTTCAGGTAATCGAGGAAAGACCCTTTCAAATGACCTTACTAATTTGGAACAAGACATATATGTTTATTTTAAATTACTTAGTTTTGTATAATACTATTCCAAGAAAGACAAGTAAAAAGGTTGCCTTACTCCTCGTTGTTTACAAAGCAGGAAACCCTTGATAGACCATGAGAGTAACAGGTTGTTCATGGGGATCCAACCAAATCAGGTCGGGGCGTGATAGGTCCGGTTTGGTTCGGAATAGTGTCGTCTTCTTTCTCAAGATGACAACACTATTCATCAATTTAGAAGCTTTCCTTCTTCGAAGAAGGAATAACTACTCGAATCAGGGCATCTTTGGGAGAGGATAAGCTCGAGCATAATGGAAAGTGGTCGGGCAGAGGGTCCCCGAGCTCCCTATATAAAGAGCTCCTCCCCATTCATCTTCAACACACCTCAAATTGCCATCCTCTCTCAATAGTAAAATTTTTCGGTGAAGCTCGAACCAGAGCTCTGACTTGGTTATTTTTCTCAGCCTCGGAAGGCAAGGTCAAGTGCTATAGACTCTGGGGGAAGTCAGCTACATGACAGCAACCTCCTTTCAATCCAAGGGCCGCTAGAGAAATGCTAGCGGAATCAAATAGTGAAGCAACTCCGATGGATCGAAGCTGCTCTATTTTGGCCGAGCTAAATTTAGCCAAATTCAGACCCCCTCTGGCCAAATTGAGCCTTCCCAACACCCCTATAGCCCTCATATGACCTCAACATAGCTAAAAAGCCAATTTGACCCTCCTTAGTCGTTGTAGATTAGAGTTATAGAGAGAAAGTGCTAAACTTTATTGACAAAATTCTCCCTTAATTCGATATCAATTTTAGAAATTCTTGATCCTAGAAGTAACCCCTAGACGAGCTACCTTCCCCGATTGAGAGCACGGACCGTCGCGCCTCTAACGGTAAGCTTTCAAAGCTTTCTCTCTCTACGAACAGTTTTCAGGAGAAGTTCTGTTTGAGCTCATTTTAGACCCAAATGTTGTGGTTCAAAGCTCAATTGAATCATATGGAAGTGTAGGAACTGATCCATACCATCAATTGGAGCAATTAACCTTGATTGAATGAACAATTAGAACAAATCAAATTTAGTTAGTTAGAAGGGGAGAAATTGGGGGAAATTGGGGATTTCGATAAATTGAGGGACCTCTATGCAATTTCCCATAATTGAAGTCCATTGGCCTTGAGAAAGATGTTGGGGGACCAATTGGTCAATTTTGAAAATATTTGGGGCCAAATTGCTATTTTTGGAAAGTAGTGGCAAAACCATAATTTTTGAAAAATTGGGGACCAAATTGGAAATTTGGGAAACTTGAGCCCCTTACACAATTTAAAGTAAATTAAGGGCCCAAGGAGGATATTGGAAATCCTGGGGGACTTAATTTGAGGAAAATTTAACACTTGGGACCTAAAGTAAAAAAAGGTGTGAACTTTTGGGACCTAAGTGCAATAAATAAAAATTTTGGGCCTTGTCACCCATACGTGAGAAAATGAAGGCTATTATGTCAAACACTCATTGATGATAATACCAAAATCGTGTAGGGACATGTGTGATCAAATTACCAGCATAGAAAGCTCACGTGGACTTGTAAGTCGACTGGGGATGAATGCGTCACAATCACCTGGTGAGTGGGCTTAATTATACACCATAACTGGTTGAAATAGTGAGCACTTAGAAAATAAAAAACCACTTGTGATTGGGATTATTTCACATCATACCTAATTGGTATGATGAGTTTCCTTGAGGAAAGGAGAAACCCGCCTACCGGTTGTAAGTGGAGATATCATCACACCCAATTTGTGTGATGAGTTAAAAAATGATTTTTTTGTTAGAAATGTTCTCCCCTGAATGTATGCCAATGCTTTAAATATTTGGGAGACCTTCTTGATGGAGCTAGAACAGCTCAGATAGGACAAGGGCCTCAATTTTTTAATTCATGGGACTAAATTCCTAGTTTTGGAAAAACACATGCAGTGGGCCTAAGGCCAGTGGGCACAAGCAGGAGTTCGTAAACAAACTTGATTAAGAAGAGCCATGAAAATTTCTAATGAAATTTGTTGTGTCATTTCACCACGGTACCTTGTCATGACCGACAGTACTCAATGGACTAGCAGTAGTGCATCAAGGCTAGGTCGACGGACCAGCCTAGGCAATACTTGCAGGTTTGGTTGAGCATCGAGGCCATTGGACCAATGGCACCAAAGATGATGGCTAAATATGTGAAAACTCTTGTTTGTGCATGCACTTATTGTACGGGACCATCACGACGCCCAAGGGGGTAGTGATGGTTTTTAAGGGATATTGGACGACATGGTGGAGATAAAGGCAGTTCTTCATTCCAGTCAGTCTTGAAGCTACGTATGCTTCTTGCACATGGGACCGGGGTGGGGTCGAGATGAGATCTCCGTCCTCATATGGACATGAAGTGGCATTCAAGTCTGAGGGTCGGACATCTAGGATGTTCCACTTAGACCCAGGGTAGAAGTGGACGAACTTCTATCTTGGTGGACAATAAAGACGCTCCGATCCACAAGTGGGTGCAATGGATGGGTTGCACCTGTGAATATGTGTACCTTTCCTGATGAAGGGCATGTGTAGGTTTGTTAAAGGCCTCTCAAGGCAAGGGGATGAGCTAAGAGAGCTAAACACACATAATATAGAAATGGAAAAGGTTTTGAAAACCGAAATTGAGGAAAACCCTTTTTTAAGGAAATGATAACCTTGGCACAATTTGGATAAAGATTTTTGAAACCTCACTCCCAACACTCGCTCATTGAGTTGTATAACTCACCCCCTCCCTTTTACCCCTTTAAGGTAACCAAGGAAACACTAGCCTTAAAGACCCTTCTATATTGGAATTGTATGACAGGTATGTCTATTTTAAAATATTCAATTTTGTATAATGCTTTTCTAGGAAAGACGGGTAAAAGGATGCCTTACTCTCCACGGTTTAGAAAATGGTGAAACCTTTAATGGACCAAAGGGAGTGGTGGATTTCTCATGTGGATCTGACCAAACTGGGTTGGGGTGTGACAACTTAAAATATCAAATTGGTAAATTGAAGTCACTACTAGGTAGGAAATGAATTTAGAAATTTTTAAATTTTAGAAAATTGATCAAATAGGGCCTGAACCCACCAATTTTCTATTTCGGGTCACCGAATCTGGTCCGACCTAAACTAGTCATCGGTCTAGCCAGGCAGCGAATCACCTGCCCGGTTAGCACAAAGTCAACAGACACGACCAATCCGAGTACGATGCATGGCTAAGTGCGCTCAGTCAGCCATGCGGTTAGCATCTAGAAGCGTTGACCAACCTTAGAGTGACATGTATCTTTGGTTAATGGTCAAAGCCATGTCATCAACGATCAAGCAATAGGAACGCGACATGTGTCCTCAGTCAATGGTCAACTGAAGAGAAGTTCTATCAGCCAAGTTGGCCAATGATACACTAACATGTAGCTAAGGTCCCACGTTAGCAACCAATTAGGATGTCAGAGAAACAGTTGACCAATTAGGGGTCGACATGTGGCTGAGCCACATCGAATAACCTCAACCAATCAGAGGCTAACATGTGGTAGTGGCACTATGCATCCAGAGGTAAATTTGACATATTTAAATTTGACAATCAGAGTACATCATGTGTCACAATCAAACAACTGACTGAATGCGGTCAGCTACCACTTTGGAATGGGTGACCAATGGGAGATTGCCACATGTCCGGTCAACGAGTCAAAGGAAAACTTGGACACTAAGTGGGAATTCGTGTAATTGAAGCCATCGAATCATGACGCAATACATGGCAACTCGCACATGTGGTATAGAGTTATCCTCAACCTTGGGCAAATGATAATGGATAAGGTCAATGAAGGGCATCTGAGTCTCCAACGACTAAAAATCCCTTCAGAACGACTAGGAATGGGTGACTCCGAGGCTGAGTCTTAACCCGACTGGTAGCCTTGTGAGTAACTGAGCTCCCTATATAAAGAGCCCCTCCCTATTCGTCTTATCCATCCCGCAAACGATCGAATAAGAGAAGGTGCTCCATTTCCCGATGAGGTAGGAACCATAGCTCCGACGTGGGCCTTTTCTGCAACCTCAGAAGATGCATATGAGTTCTTTGGAAATGAGAAGAAGTTCCCTACCTCATTGCAACCTCCTTTCAATCTGAGGATCATCAGAGAAGCATTGGGAGGCTCACACGGTACCATCACTCCGGCGCAAAATTGCAAGAGTTATCGAGCTGAAGCGTGACCACCTCTCACCTATTATGACTAGGCTAAACCTCCCACAACCCTCCTCGACCAACCCCCAACCACCAAGAAACTTCTTGGTGAGTCAATTCTACCCCACTCGTAAGAATCGTATAATTATAGAGAGAGAAAGTGTCTGAACTATATTAGTCAAATTCTCCATGCTCAACACGTCAATTGGAGAAATTATTGATCCTAGATGGACCTTCTCGGCAAGCATAAGCTTCTCAATTAGAAAGCCTAGGCAACTAAGACATAGCTAGTAAGATTTCGAACATTTTTCTCTCTAAAACTAATTTTCTAGCGAAGCTTCATTTGAACTTAATTCAAGGCGAATTAAGATGGTTACAAGCATGAATTGATTATGGGAAAGTATGGAAGATGATCAGTAGCATAATAGGAGATAAATAATGAATTTTGCATGGCCAATTTGATGGATTGAAGAATCATGGGACTAAAATGTGAATTTTGTGAAATTTGTAAAATTTTGGGATTTTGTAAAAATTGTGGATTTTTTGTGAAAATTAACCTCAATTAAGGACCTAATTTTAATTAAAGATAATTTTAGGAATTTAATTACAATTAGATGTAATTATGTAGGATTATTTGCCAATTAATGTATTTATAAAGGCGAAATTGCAAATAAAGGATGAATTAGGGGTCCGAGTGAAAGGGTTCAGGTAATTTAGTGAATTATTCATGATAATGTAGGAACGTTGTCACGCACTGACCCAGTTTGGTCAGAACCCCGTGAGTATCCCACTACTCCCTTTGGTTAAGGAAGAGTTACCACTTCCAAAAACTACGACAAGTTAGGCGTACCTTCTATCATTGTTCCCTGTAATACCATTATACAAAACTAATAATAGTAAAATAAATTACCTGAATTTATATACGTAAGGGTTCCTAAAAGGGTCATCTCCTTTCCAGAAAAAAAAGGTTTAAAGGGAGGGGGCAAGTTTCTACAACTCAGTGAGTGGGTATTATGGTGATTTTTTTTCGAAACAAAGTTTATAATATCTTTCTTTATTTGCAAATTCATGAAAGAACTCTTCAACATTTCCCCTTACTCGGGATCAGTTTAACATACAACTATAGCCACCATTTATTAAAAAGGGATCACACGTTCGTAGAGTAGTCCCCGATTACTCCACTTGTGGTCCGGAGCATCTTTACTAACCACCCTGTTAAACGGTTGCACCTCTTACCACTAGTTTGAGTGATCCTTACCACCCATTCCTCAAACTCGATATTCTCTATGTCCGTTATAGTCGGACGAGACCTCTCCCCCTTCTACCTCGATCTTAGTGCGCATGAAGCTCTTAGAGCTTCTTGACATATTGGACGACATGCTTCCCTTATACTTCTTGGGTCATCCAGCTGCCCTTAGAACCAACATTACCCCATACTGGGCATCTCAATGGTTTTGAACTCATAGCATGCACAAGCAATAATTTTTGAAATTATATCCATTATCTTTGGTGTTACCGATCTAACGAGCCCGACAACTCGAATCGGCTTCGACACGATAACAGTTCACATAAATAACTAGTTATGAAAAGTTTCAAGTCTCATCAATTTATTTGTCTATGGGCTTCAGCTTGTGTCCATTGGCCTTGGGCCCACTTCACAAGTTTTTCAAAACTAGGCCTTAGGCCCTATAAGTTCAAAACTAAGGCCTCCAGTCTATTGGAGCTATCCCAGCTCTCATCAGAAAAGTCTTCCAAAATGTTTAAGCAATTTCACTTAGTCAGGGAAATCATTCTTGGAAAATGGTTTTCAAACTTTAAAGCAATGCTCATCACCCCAACCGGGTATGACATTAGAAAACCCACTCACCTAGTATTCTGACAAATTTGTCCTAGCTAGATTCCAATCTTAAATGTGCTCCTTGGCACTAGTACTCGTATAACCAGTTCCTATATGGTTCGAGTATTCACATTAGAATGGTTTGGCATAAAAGACCTCTTACTTCCCTATATTTGCATATAGATCCTTGATTTATGCTTTATTGCAATTAGATCCCTAAAGTTCATAATTTTTACTTTAGGTCCCCAATGCTCAACTTAATCTTAGTTAAGTCCCTAATGTTTCTAATTTTTCTTCTTAGGTCCTTAATTTTCCAAAAAATTCTAATTGGTCCTCCATTTTCTTTAAATTCACCAATTGGCCCTCAATTTCCTCCAAATTACCAATTAGCCCTCAATTGGGAGTTAATTTCACAAAAGTCCCCTAAATTTCCTTAAATTGCAATTCGACCCCCAATTTTTCAAAAATCCCCAAATTGCTCAATTTTAAAAAATTGCAACTTAGCCCCCGAAATCCCAATTCATAAAATTGACCCCTTAAACTTGGGTAATTGCCCCCTTTCATGATCCTATTCATCTTCCCTATGTCTCCTTCGTCATTTCAAGCTTTAGTATGCCGAAAACGGCTTAAAAATAAGCTCAAGCGAAGCTTCATCGGAAAATCAGTATAGAGATATGAAGGTTCGATTACTTACTAGTGATGGTTTGACGATCAGAGATTTTGATCCCAATTGATTGCTCTCTTCCTAGAGACCCTTCAAGGATCAAACCATGCCTCAATTGGTGGCTTGAGCATTGCAAATTTTTCAATTTAGTTTTCAGGTAAAACCGACTATGAATAGTACTTTCCGGTGAAGGGACTTACCAATGTAGCTCAAGAAGGGTCAGGACACCTCTAGGGGTGGTCTAGGGAGCTTGGTTTGGCTGGAATTTGTCTAAGCATGGCTTGAATTAAGCTCAAGCAGCTCGACTTGTAGACCGCCGAGGAGCAACAGTACTGTGCGAGCTCATTGGTGCTTCTCCAGTGATTGTTGAGTTGAATGGAAGATGCAATCGTGTAGTTAAGTTCCTCAAGATTCTAGAGAACCCAAATTTGCCTTCGGGGGTGGATAAAAGTACCCAAGTCAGAGCTTTGGTTCGAGCTTCATTGGGAAACTGAGCACTTCTTCTTCACACATTTGAGGGATGAGGAAGACAAATGGGAAGGAACTATTCATTTGGAGAACTCAAGTACTGATAGATCTATCCATCCATTAATTGCTCAACCTAAATCTCGCTCATTTATGGCGGTAATAGAGAAATATTTAGGTTGTGAGGATTCTAGTGGCCAGCATATCAGCCCTATCTTCTTAGATGGAAGGTAGACGATGACACTGTGTCACACATGTGGTCTTGCCTCATGTCGCTCTGTGATTAGCTAGCTTTGCTGACATGGCTTCCTACTCAGCGGCCTAGTTAACCTTTGACCTATTGATCGCACATGTGGCAGCCTCTCATTAGCTTCTCGTGCATATGTGGCTATTGACCGTATTTTTGTTTACGGTTGATCGTGACTTGTGACGTACTTTGATTGGCTGATTTAAATATGTTAGGTTTCCCTCCTGATACACAATGCTACCACCATGTGTTAGCCTCTGGTTGGATAAGGTCATTCGACATGGCACTGCCATGTGTTAGCCTCTAATTGGCCGGTTGTTTCTCCCACATCCTTGTAGGATGTTGACATGTCATCCTTGCCACATGTTAGCTCCTCATTGGTCAGTCTTATTTACTGGGTTATTCTGACATTGACCATTGATGAGAGCACGTGTTGCTCTTCTATTCGTCGATCGTCGCTTATGTGGATTTTTCTCCTTTGACCGTTGACCGTTAACCAATGACACATGTCACGCTCTAATTGGTGTGTGCTTCCAAGCACTAATTGAGCAGATGACTAGGCACTCTTTGCCATGTGTCGTGCGTTGATTGGTCGTGCCTACTGATTAGGCACTAACTTGGCAACGGTCTGTTAATCGATCCGATCCAATCAGGTTCGATGACCCGAAATCGTAAATCGGCTGGTTCAAGCCTAATTCGACCAATTTTTCAATGATAAAAAATTTCTAAATTTATTTTCTATCTGATGGTGGCTTCAATTTTCCAATTTGATATTTTTAAGCCACCTAAAAAAATGAATCTTTAAACTGGTTCATCCTGGTTCAATCCTGTTTGGGTCTAGTTCACCTTAAATCATTTAGATTTTCACCTCTAATCCACTTCATAGTTCTTTCCCATTGTGCTTGGGTGTTTCTTGGACACTTGGGATTTTCAAATTCCCAGTTCTGACCCTTTTTTACCATTTTTATTCACTTAGGTTCTAGGTTTTCTCATGAAAATTACCTGTTCCCTTTTCCGGTTCCTTAGTCCATGAAGATGGGGTTTACAACTCTCCCCAACTTTTAAGAGTTTTGTCCTCAAAACTAGTTATGCATCCCTTACATAGTGAATGGTTACTCTTTATGTCAACTTGTGACTCCCTACTATATGATATCGTGGGTATATCCCCATCCTAATTGCGTCTCCTTTGGGCATTCTTCATGCTTGTCCACCCTTTGGGCTTCTTCCGTTTCCTTGTCTTGTAGTGTCTATAGTCTTACCAATTATTTTTCTATGGTTCTTGATGGCGCGATTTGGTCTTCACATTTGAGGATAATATTTTGTCCCTTCTCACCATCTGGTAATGTTCCTCAATTTAGACTTCCCAGTACCGAGTTCTTTGACTTCCTTCCTTAAAGGGTGTTCCCATACCCTTCTTCTTGGATTATTAAAGTATTTTACTACTCATTTCCGGTTCGTGCATCTCTTCTATACGCATAATTTTCCTTTACCTTACCATTCCCAATTTCCAACTATCAGGTTTTTTGATCATCTCTTGACTTACCGTCATACTTGGGATTTCCTCCTTCACGTCCTTCCTCATATTCAATCATGTCCTTGTCTAAAAGTTTGTGTTCCTTAGTCCATCCTTACTTGTTCATAACCATTTCACTATTCTTCATTCTGGGTTACTCCCTCACAATTTACTTACCGACTCCTTGGACTCAGCTGAAGGGTTTCCTTTCATTGATTACATTCTCTACTCTCGTAGTTTGGAGTAGAGACTTCCATCTTTATAACTATGATCCAACCTTCTTACCATTCCTGTAAGGTTCCCTTCCTACATATCCTTGCACCCCTTTTATATTGGTGAACTCATCCATTTTCAATCTTTTACAAACTTGAATTTCCTTTTTTTATCTTTATTTCCTATCCGAGAAACTTGCAGTTTTCATTCTTATTTTGTATACTTAATGCTATGCCCAACCATCCAATCCTTATCTCTATTAAGTGGGCGTGGAACACAACTAATCTTGATGTCCATTTTTATTCCTTTAATCACCTCTTAATTGAAGTTCTTACTTCTCCAAGGTCTTTTGGATATCCTTTCCTTATATTCCTTTATTATGGGTATTCCACCCATCCTCACCTATTATGGCATCATTTGATTCTATCTTCCTACTCACCTTTTCCTTGGGTTCAACTTACTCCTTGGGCCCTCATGAGTACGCTTTCCTTGTACTTGGTCCTTTTACCTCTTATTTCAATTCAATTGGATCCATTACTTCTTTTTTGGGATATATACCTCTCCAAGACTCCCTTACTTGGTAGGCGTCTTCCTCTCTTTTTGGAATTTCTCCTTTCATTCATCCATATGGGTATTTGTCCCTTGAATGACATTATGATGTCCTTGATGTCATCCTACCTGTTTACCCTTTCTTTGGGAATATTGCAGCCACATTCTTTGTACCCTATTCTTATTTCTACTTGTATTTCTATACAAGTTTACTTTCTTAGGGAAGAGTTTAGATCTCTTTAGCTCCGAGATTTTTGGACCTCCTAGTGAGAGGCATACTTCGTCCTTCCCATGGCTTGAGTTTGACCATCCTTGACATATCAGTTGATATTAATCCTTTTTTGTCATTGGTTGCCTTATAAATTTTCTTCATTCTTCTCTTTCTGACGTCTGACCTGTCCATTCTTCCCTTCTTAACCAGGATTTAAATCCATGACTCTCATGAGGATTAATTACTTAATTGTCTCATCCCTTACTATCTTCCTCATCCTTTACTACCTTCCTCGTCCCTTAATACCTTCCCCATCCATTATCTTTATGTAGTTATCTTCTTGCATCCATTTAAACTTTACCTTTGGAAATTCTTGACTTATTAGCCATTTAGAGGGACACATGTTCTCTTTTCATTAGACCTTATAGATTTGAGACCCATTTGCCATATTTTAGGAGGTTTTAATTCTTTGGTTGTCCTTTAATTGAGCTTCACAATTTTTGACATAAATAAATTTTCTTTATTTATTCAAGGAAAGGTTCGCCAAAATAGGCTTATTACATTCATTTGTTCCATTTTCTTCCTAACCCTACATGTCAACTGATCGGGAATCCACCTTTGATGGTTTCAAGGATGAAGAGCTTATGTCCAAGTATTGTCCCCTACATCCCTTGTACGGGTTTAGGCTAGGTTCCTTGGAGTAGGGTGTGATGGCGTTGTAGGGTGTTCCATGGGATCTGACTTTGTGAGTTACTTCAAGCCCATACCTCTCCAGCACTACGACTTCATACTCATAGGCTTGTCTCATCATGTTCATGGGTTCGGGGCTCACTCATATATGTAGAAAACCCTCACATAGTTTGCATATGCTTTCCAATAACTCTTCTAGGCCTCTTCTTGTGTCGAGGTTCTTTCTTGCTATTGAGGTGATCGAGGAGGCATTGGGTCCTTCATGTGATGTATATTTTCCTCAAAGAGCTGGCCTATTTCCTAGGGAGGGTTTGGTATGTTGAACATTTTCCTCATTTGTCGAGGAGTGCCTTCCGATCTACAGCCATTTCCTCAGCTCTAGCTATTTTGAGCTCATAGGTTCCCTTGCTACTCTTCTTACTTGAGGTAGCGGTCCCTATCAATCCTAGGACTAGACCGGTTTGTTTGGAAAATTTTCTTGGCGACATTGTGTCACGCCCCGAGCCGGTTTGGTTGGAACCCCATGAAAAAACCCGCCAATCCCTTTTGTCTAAGAAGAGTCACCACTTCCCAAGACCACAAGGAGTCAATCGAAATTCTTGTTCTTGTTCCCTAGAATAACATTATACAAAACTTAATAGCTTAAATGAATTTTAAGCGTACCTGACTTAGGATTTATCTTTGTGGATTCTCTAAGGTTGGTCTCCTTTTTTCCTGAAAAAGTGTTAGAGGGAGGGGGTAAGTTCGTACAACTCAATGAGCTGGTATTGAGGTTAGTTTAAAAAAATAGTTTATCAAAACATTTAATTCATTCACTGATGTGTGAATTTAGCTCTGTCCAATACTCCACTAGTGCGGGAGGCATTTAGCAAACAAACACACGCCCTTGATCATAAAGGGTACAAACATTCGTATATACAATACTCCGACTATACCCACTTGGTGATCGGTGCGTCTTTACCATTCACCCTGATAGAAGTTCGACCACTTCTACTGTCACGCTCCGACCTGATTTGGTTGGATCTCCATGAGCAACCCGCCACTCTACCAGTTTATTTAGGGTTTTCCCCGTCTTTAAACTGTGAGGAGTAAGGAGTCCTTTAAACTTTTACCTTTTTTGGAATAACATTAATCAAAACTGCATGAAATTTTAAACTTACATACCTGTCTTGCACGTGTAGCAAACTAGAGGTCTTTAAGGTAGGTTTTTTCCTTGGTTACCGAAGAGGGGTATAAGGGAGGGGTGAGTTCAATGACTTAGTGAATGGGTGTTTAAGACTTGACTTTCAGAAAAATAGTTTAAATTGTAGTGTGCCAGACTCCTTATTTTCTTAAAACCATTTTCTTAATTTCTTAGTTTTCAAAACCATCATTTCCTCATTAACCACAATTAATGTGCTTAACAATCTACAAACGCCCTTCATCATGAAGGGATCACATATTCACATGGTAGTACGTCCACTGCACCCACTTGTGGCGTCGGAGCGACTTTATTGGCCACCAAGATAGAAGCCCGTCCATTTCTACCCTGAGAATGAGTGGATGTACACAATATTCGACCCTCAATCTTGTAAAAATACTCTGTGTCTGTATGAGGATAGAGACCTCATCCCAACCCCACCCCAATCTCATGCGCATGAAGCTACGTCGAGCTTCCCTAACTGCTGGCACGACAATCTCCCCTTATCTCCACCATGTCGTCTAGTAGCCCCTAGGACGCATCACTACCCCTATTGGGCATCTTGAAGGTACTATACCTTAGTGCATGCACAAAACAATAGTTTTCCTCATAAATCATTTAATCTTTGGTGCCACTAGTTCAATGACCCTGACCCTCAACTCGACCTGCAGCTATTTGTCTTGACTGGTCCATCGACCTATTTTGTCACACTACTACCAGTCCATCGAGTATGTTGGTCCTGTCTTGCTACCATGGCCAAACACATCATTCATTGAAAAATTTCAAGGCTTAAACTCATATTTGTTTACGAGCTCCTGCTTGTGCCAACTAGCCTTGGGCCTACTGTACGAGATTTTTAAAATCGGGCTTATTAGCCCCCAAGTTCTAAAACCGAGGCCTCTTGCCTATCTGAGCTATTCGAGCTCCCATCAAGAAGGCCTCCCAAAAGTTAATGTAGTGGCACACAGTTAGGGGAGAGCACTTCTGATGAAAATAATCTTTCAGTTGTCTATCACACCAAACGGGTGTGAGGACATCTCCGCTCATAATCGATAAACAGGTTTTCTACATCCTTCTAAAAAGTTCATCATACCAACCAGGTATGATCCATTTACAACCGATAAGTAGTTTTTTCACTTAATTTTAACATCACACCGTGAAAATCCCACTCACCCATTAATACAGTGTATTCCTCTTGAACGGTTTTTTGTCCTCACGCGAGCTTGTCCTTGCTAGCGTTCCTAGTACTTCTTGTTCCTAAACGATAAGAATATCCTTATTCATTATCCCTTGGCCTAATAGCCTTCTTTCATCGTGAATGGATGAAATACTCAAACTTTTTGATTTATTGCAATTAGGTCCCTAAAGTTCTTTTTCTTTAACTTTAGGTCCCTAATACCGATTTCCCCCCAAATTGAGTCCAGAAACTTCTATAATTCATCTTAGGACCTCAATTTATTCAAAATCACAAAAAGGGGTTCAAGTTTCCAAAATTTTCAATTGGATCCCCAATTTTTTCCAAAATTACCATTTTTCCCTACTTTAGAAAAATGGTAAGTTTCACCCAAAAATTCCAAAAATTGGTCAATTGGTTCTCCAACATCTTTATCATGCCCAATTGGCCCTCAATTTTATGAAATTAAATTTTAGTCCTTCGAATTTTTGAAATCCCCAAAATTTCCCCCCAATTTCAACCTTTCAACTCAGCCAAATTTGATTTCATCAAATTAACCGATCAAATGAGTTTAATTGTTGAAATTAAAGTTAGATTGGAGTTCCTACACCTCCATATGATTCAATTTGCACTTTGAATTGCACGATGTGACGCCAGAACAATCTCAAATGGAGCTTTACCAAAAAACTAAACGTAGAGAGAGAAAGCTTCAAAAGCTTACCATCGGGGGCGCGGTCGTCCGAGCTTTCAATCTGGGCAGATAGCTCTTGTTCTAAGGTTCTTCCTAGCATCAAGAATCACCGCAATTCATGTCGAATTGAGTGAGAATTTGGTCGGTAAAAATCTACCAGTTCTCTCTCTAGCACCGATCGGAATTTATAGAGGGGAGCCGAATTGGCTTACCTTTCTGCACTAATTTAGCTGTAGGAGGGTTGTGGAGTTGTTAGGAGGGCTTGGTTTGGCCAAAGAAGGGCTCGAATTGGTCAAAGCTACTTCACTATTCTATTACGTCGGCGTTTCTCTAGCAATCCTCAGAGCAAATGGAGACTACATGCGTGTAGCTGACTTCTCCCCAAATCCAACAAACCCAACCACACCTTCATTGGTTTAGAAAAATGCCCAAGTAGGAGCTCTGGTTTGAGCTTCACCAGAAAATGGAGTAGTAGGGGAGAGTGGAGTTTTTAGGTGTGAGGAGGATGAATGAGGAGAGGTATTTATATAGGAAGCTTGGGGACTTCTTGGCCATTTGATTGGCTCCTTAATGGCGATCATTCATTGCTTGAAACTCTCTAGCTGAAGACTTTTCGTCTTCGCTAGCGCTACTCGATTTTCTGGCAAGTGAACAATGTTGTCATATGAAGGAAGAAGACGACACTGTTCTGAACTGGACCAAACTCAAGTTTCTCCACCATGTCTGCTCAATGGGACGAGACCTCATTCCACCTACTACCTTAGACTTCGTGCGCAGGAAGCTTCTCGGCTTTACAACCTACTAAACAACGAAACCTCCCTTATGCTCTCTAGGTCGTCCAACAGTCTTTGGGCTGCATCACTACCTCATGCCAGGTATCATGATGGCTCGAACATTACAGTCCAAGCATAATTAACAGCCTTTTTTAATTATATCCTTTATATTTGGCCCTCTAGCGCAACGGTTTGTCAGCTTGGCTTCGGCCCATGCATACTGGCCCAATAGGTTCGACAACCTAGCTTCGGTAGATTAGCGGTTCGGCCCAACAAGCTCGACAACTCAACTTGGCTCTATGGGTAGCACACAAATTCACATTATTCAAATCTTTTAGCATCATTTATCATATGTTCATTCTAAACGAGTCCATACCTGTGTCCATCGGCCTTGGGCCCACTTTAACGAGATTTCTAAAATATGGACTTGGGCCTACCTTTTTTTTAAAATTGTGGTTGTGGGCCTACTGGAACATTATAATCACCATACATAATATATTCCCTCCAAAATAAGATTTTTAGCTTGGTTCACACAGTTAAGGGGGAATATATTCTCAAAATATTTTACTAAATAAAATGTAGAAAATTTTGAGTACTATTGCATCATCGGCCCAATCAGTACCGATGTCAGAAATCACACTCACATTTTTATCCGAGGATGTATTCATCCCAGAGGGGTTCTTGAGTGCACATATTTTCTCCTGTACCATCATGTGTGCATGTTCTCCCATTTTGCACCCACCAAACCCTTTGGTAAATCAAGGGTTCATTGGATAGTATTCCCTAAAATTTCCGATTGTAAGGGCATTTTGGTAATTTTCCTTCCATCTTACTTTGCAACCAAACATGTCTTTCATATTGCCCAAACATGCCCTTAATGGCAGTTTCAAAATCTCAGCCCGAGTAGACCAGACTCTAGACGAGCAGCTAAAATGCTAATGAAAGTTCCATAATCAATTATGGCATCTTATTTGGGTTAATCTCACAAAGATATCATGGGGAGTTTTTATCAATTGGTCTCATCACCATGTTTAGGTGCCACAACTTCATCATATGGAGATGAACCCTTTCTTGCTTGGAAGTAAGTCCATGATAGAGCAACAACTCCAATTGATATGCTTCCTCTTCCGAATTTGCTTAAGTTGCCCTGCTATTTCAACAACTTCTTGGTTTCTCTGGGATGTCTCGTGGTTTACAGCCTCATAGAAATGCAGGCGGTCCCAACACCTTGCAATTTCAAAGTACTTTGCCTCAAGCTAAGCCTCCATCACAGCTTTTGCTTCAGCCTTGGCAATGCCTCTTCCAACTACTTTAGAAACAAAACGAGTGATATAGACTTGTTAAGATAGCTCTTTAGTAGAGTCAACACCAATTTGTTCAGTTCCAATAGTTGGATCAGCTTTAAGTTCAAATTCAACTTCCCCATGTCCTCATTAACAAAGTCATGAAGCTCTGCATAAAACTCAACACCAGTGGGCCCTCCACCAACAATCACAAAGTGAAGAATTCTCTTTCTTTCTTCTTCACTTAAATTTGGAAGGTTAGCTTTCTCAAAATAGTCAATCACACTCCTTCAAATCTCTTAAGCATATTCCTCCTCCTCTTGAGCACCCATGGCTACTACAAGGTAGTCATATTCCACAAAAAATTCATGCTTTCCATTTAGATTACTAGGCTTATTAGATGGACAATAGAACCTCTTGTTTTGGGCATCAATCTTGAAACATTCAGCTTCCCAGTATCTGATATCCATATTTTTCTTCCTAATGATGTTTCGAATTGGCTCAACAATACTGCGAGCTTCCACACTGCCACAAGCAACACTTGGTAGTAATAGAGGAAAAGCAAAGTAGTTACACCCAACCAATTCCGAGTACCAAAACTCTTTTCTTTTTGTTCTCAGCCTCTACTGGAAAAATTCTTTGAGAGCCACTGATTGGATTAGCATTAGAATATGCAACAAGCCATCTGCCACTAACTGTGAAGAGGACGACCAACTTTGAGAGGTTGGGATAGTCATGGAAGGCTCTAGAGAACCTTTCGTATAGCGTGAAGGTCTTCATCTAATAGTCGATATGAAAATGGTCACAGACATAATCAGGGTGGAGGATGCCCTTTGAGAGGGGAGGAGAGAGTAGAGGAGAGAGCGGAGTTGTGGTGTCTGAGGGAACTCATTCAATAGCGACACCCAGTCTCTCTTCCCTTCCTCTTTGAGCTCATTGCCGGTGCTATAGGAGAAGGAGCTAGGGTTCTGAAATGGTCGGGTTCTTCTTCAGGAACACTGGTTGGAGACGGCAAGGGCTGCCAAGGTGGGTGGGTATGGACGAAGAGATTGAGATGGGGCCACCTGACAGAAGGAGAGGCTCCGTTGTAGGTGAACTTCTTGGGGCTGATCGTGGATTGGTCGGGGGAGGTGGTGGAAGCGAAAGAACCAACAGCAGCGAATGAGCAACCATGAATAGAACAACAAGAGATATAAGGGCCCTTGAATCAGACAATCCCATTGTTTTAGCTTAGCATTGAAGATGATTAGGAGAAGAGAGTGGATGAGGGTTTGAGAAAATGCTAGGGTTGTATTACAAAGGGGTATTTATAGGGAGGCAAGGTATTATTTATGTATATTTAATTTAAATTTAAGATAGTATTTATATTATTTATAGTTAATATGCCTCCATCCACTAAATATATGTATATATATGTTTTTATATTGTTTAATTTATATTTTACAACTTTATATATATTCAATAAATATATATAATTTTTATATTGGCTTTACAAATACTCCACACTTTTTTAGGAGTTTTGTCCTCAAAACTCGTGTAATATAGATCTTCATTTTCTACTTATAAACTATGCATTTCTTTCTATTACTTATGGTTATGTCTCTTCTTGCAATAGTAACCATATCCCTAAATTATCCATATTTCACCTTTTGGGTCACTCATCCTTATTATACTTTGTTGCATCTAGTTTAACAAATATTCACTAGTTGTAATCTCTTTTGTCCCAACATACGCTCTAGGTACGTGTCGGTCAATTGTACTATTCTTTTCTATAGAACTCACTTAAAGCATCTTGTCCTACTCTTCAAACACCTTATAATGGGTGCCTTACGTCATTCTTACATTTACATCTTTCATTCAACAAGGTGTGAGATGACCTTTCTCATGGTATAACCCATCTATCATGTTTAGCTTCTACTAAGAACATAAGTCCTTTATTAATATAAGTATGGTTCATGTGCTCCATGAGTGCTAGTGTCATACCTAGTCATTATTGGCCAAGTCTTCCATTTTTTACTTTCTTGGGGTACCAGCTTATTCCACTTCTTATGGGGTTAATACTCTTTACTTTCATCCTACTCTTCATTTCGGGTAAATTTCCACTAAATCTTGTCACCAAAGAGACTTGTGTCAAGAGTTGTCTTTTAAATCACTATTAGAGGTCCAAACTCATGATAGATACCAAAGTTTCTCTATAGTCCTCTAAAGTTTTCTCCTTTGGCATGCTGCCACCATTTTTCCACCTGATTGGCATATTTCCATGGGAAATACATGCTTCTTGGTTTTGTTAGAAAAGAGGTTTGTCCAAAAGTTTTGCCCATAGATCACAATTTACTCTTTAAATATTCTCCTATAGTTTGTCCAAAAGTTTTGCCCTTATTCCACCATTCTTGTTCTCCCCCGACATTCTCAAGTTGGTAGTTATTTGTGTCGACTCTCTTAGGCCATTATTATCTAAGATCATAATCTTAGATGTTATATCAAGAGTAAATTTTCCTTTACGATACTTGATACTCCATTGAGGTTTTGTAAATCCTTCCAAAAGATGCTTTTTTGATTTCCTACTCGAAATTTTCGTACTACTTTCTTTAGTACTTCCAAAAATGTTACTTTGGAGGTTTTCCAATTTATATTTTCTGACATCCTTGAGTCGATATTTCATTTTGACATTTTCCTCAAGGTGGTCTCATACTAAGGTCACGGACCTAGTTCTCCATTTAATAAAAGTAGCCCCAAATTAAAGCTAAGGTTATGGAGATCTTTGGGGGATGACAAGTGTAAGTCTTACACAATACTTTCCCGGTGCTTTTGCTTTTCAAAAATGTATTAACTTTTCAAAAAGCCAAGTTCAAAATTATTTTGCTCTGATACCACTCAAGTTGTCACACCCCAACCCTATTTTCCCCGTTGGACCTACAAACAACCACTGCATCCTTTCGACTTTACAACGATGGGTGCCTCATCAATGTAGAACTGACAGGGTGCAAGGCTCAAAACAAAATATCCCAAATTATTTTCCAATTTAGTAAATTGACTTTGAAAATCATATTCGAAAACCATATATCGAGACTATATACTGAATATAAGAAATACCTTTGGTTTAGGTTTGGCTTTCCCCATCAACACATGTCCTTCACCGTTTTTTTCCTAAAAGGGGTAATAGGAGGGGAATGAGTTTGACAATTCAGTGAGAGGGCTTTGCTAACACCATGACTTCATGAACACGATTCATATAAACCCCGCACTTTTGAGTTAAGAAAAAATGAGAAAAGAACCGGTTAAACCGAGTAAGAAAACCGAGCCGGTTTACATTTGAGAACACGTAATATGGAAATTTACAACTTCCGGGTGATCTAAAGGGTTCATTAAACCTTGGAAAAGAAATTTTAAAAACTTTAGAAAATAGAAAAACCAAATTGGTTCAGGTGAACGAGAGTCTATAAGAACTTTAAAGTTAAACGTGCTTGCCTGAGAGTAGTGTGGGGATGGGTGATCTCCTAGGAAGTATGAATTTTTTTTGTAACCCGAAATTTCGGTCAAAAATTTTTATGTACACCGTATAACCATAAATTAATATATATTTAATTATTATAATTAATACTAATAATTTAATACCTAAATTAAATTATTTATTATTAATACAAATAATTTAATACCAAAATTAAATTATTGGAATTAATACCAATAATTTATGGCAATATTAATACTAGTAATAAATCTCGCTCATTTAATACATGGGTTTTATAAAGAGGTCATCCCCATTTCATTCTCCTCACACCTGAACACTTCTCTCTCTCTCTACTACTCCATTTCCCGATAAAGCTCGAACTAGAGCTTCGACTTGAACAAAGGTCGAGCTATTTAGAACCGGGGAGAAGACAACTATCTGATAGAAAACTCCAGTCAATCCAAGAATCGTTGGAGAAGCGTCGACATGATGGAATAGTGAAGCAACTCTGGCGGACCGAAGCTGCCCTATTTCGTCCAAGCTGAAATTGGCCATTTCAAGCCCTCCTCAGGCCAAACCAAGCCCTCGCAACACTTCCTCAACCTTTCCACGGCCGAATTAGGACCGAAAGGTAAGCCAATTCGGCTCCCCTTTACAATGTTCGATTGGTGCTAGAGAGAGAGTCGACCGAATTTCAATGACAAAATTCTAATCCAATTCCGCATCAATTGATGCAATACTTGATTCTAAGACGAACCTTAGGACGAGACCTATCTGCCCAGATCGAAAGCTCGGACCGCCGTGCCTTCACCGGTGAGTAATCGAAGCTTTCTCTCTCTACAGTCTGTTTTCCGGCGAAGCTCCCTTTGAGCTCGTTCCAGCGTTAAAATCTGTGATTCAAAGTTTCTTAGAATCGTATGAACATGCACGAACTCAATTTTAACTCCAATTTCAATAATTAGAAGTGTTTGATTGGTCAATTTGATGAAGTCAAATTCGGTAGTGTTGAAGAGTTGAAATTGGGGGGAAATTTGGGGATTTTCGAAATTCAAAGGGCCAAAATACAATTTTATGAAATTGAGGGTCAATTGGGCATGAAAATAATGTTGGAGGACCAATTGAGGAATTTCGGAATTTTTGGGGTAAAACTTACCATTTTTGTAAAAGAAGGGCAAAATGGTAATTTTGGAAAAATTGGGGAACCAAATTGGAAATTTGGGAAATTAAACCCCTTTTTGGTGAAATTGAATAAATTGAGGTCCCAGGATAAATTTTAAAAGTTACGGGACTCAATTTGAGGAAAAACCAACATTAGGGACTTAAAGTTAAAGAGAAATAACTTTAGGGACCTAATTGCAAATAACTAAAAGTTTGGGTTTTCTCATTCATTGGAAATGAATGAAGGCTGTTATGCCGAGTAATAATGAACAAGGTTGTTCATATCGTGTAGGAATGCGAAATACCGGGAACGCCAACAAGGATAAGCTCGCGTGAATACAAAGAACCAGTCTAGTGGAATTCACAACATTAACGGGTGAGTGGGTTTACTAACATCATACCCGGTTGGGATGATGAGCACAATTTAAAGATAAAAATCACTTACCGGTAGTGAGTGGAAATTTTATGTCATACCCGGTAGGAAATGATAAGTACCTCAGTATAAAAACCCACTATTTAGTGGTATTTTAATCATCACCTCTTAGAGAAAGTGATGTGAAAATTATGCGAAAAAACTACTTACCAGTTGTAAGTAGATCATACCTGGTTGGTATGATGAGACTTTCTCGAAGGAAGTTGAAAACCCGTTCATCGGTTATGAACGGAGATGTCCTTATACTGGTTGGTATAATGGACAATGAAAACCTATTTTATCGGAAGTGTTCACCCCTGACTGTGTGCCAATGCTTAAACTATTTGGGAGACCTTCTTAACAGGAACTCGAATAGCTCTTATAGGCCGGGGGAATCGATTTTGGAACTTGCGGGCTAGAATGCCCAATTTTTTGAAAATCTCGTACAGTGGACCCAAGGCCAATTGGCACGAGTAGGAGCTCGTAAACGAACATGATATATGTGTCATAAAACTTAATAAGTGAATTTTTTGGCCATGGTACCAAGATAGGACCGACATGCTTATTCAACTAGCGGCAGTGCCACATGACAGGTCGACGGACCAGTCAAGACAAACAACTGCGGGTTGAGTTGAGAGTCGGAGCCGTTGGACCAATGGCACCATAGATTACATGGCTTGATAAGAAAACATTGTTTGTGCATGCACTGTGAGTACGGGATCATCAAGACGCCCATGAGGGGTAGTGATACGACTTAAGGGCACTGGACCACCCAGTGGCTATAAGGGCAGTTCGTCGTTCCAGGTGTCTGTGCGAAATCTGGAGTAGCACGAAGTGCATGAGACCGGGGTGGGGACATGATGAGGTCTCTGTCCTCATACGGACACGAAGAAGTGATTTCAGGATTGTGGGTCGGATGTCACGTACATCCACTCATTCCCAAGGTAGAAGTGGTTGTACTTCTATCCGAGTGGCAGGAAAAGTCGCTCCGAAGCCACTAGCGGGTTCAGTAGTGATACTGACTTGCGAATGTATGTAACCTTCATGATGAAGGATGTGTGTTGGGTGATGACACACCGATAACTAAGAAATAATGGAAAAACCTAAATTTTAAAATGAAGGGATTTTTTTTGAAAAGAAAGGTATCCTGCACACTCCATATAAATTTTTTTCTTAAAAGTTAAAATTAGACCTTTGAAAACCCATTCACTGAGTAGTCGTACTCACCGCCTCCCTTATATCCCTTTCAGGAAATCTCGGAAAGTATACCTTGAAAGACCATCAACTAAGATGCCTATAAGACAGGTATGTAAAGTTTAAAATTTCATGTAGTTTTGATTATGCTATTCCAGGAAATGGTGCAGGTTTAAAGGGGAAACCCTTTAATAAACCGAGAGAGTGGCGGGTTGTTCATGGGGATCTGACCAAACTAGGTCGGGGCGTGACAATTCAGCTCATACTCTAAATAGGATTTCAAGAAGGTTTAGGAAAAATAGGAGTCACCATGGGTAAGCTTGTGAAGATATTAAAGAATTGCCATGTATTTGATAAGTTTGAAATTCATTTCTTTCATTAGAATAATTTATCCTTTCACTTACATTTTAACTTTAGCACACATAATCACCCGTCCTCCTATCATAGGAGGGATCACACATTCGCGGGAACCAGAGCGCCTTTACCATCCACTTTGATAGAGGGATACTACCTCTACTCGAAGTTTGTGCAAACAACAATAATCCGACCCCAAACTCAAGTTTCTCCACCATGTTCGCTCAATGGGACGAGACCTCATTCCCCCTACTGCCTCAGTCTTCATGCATAGGAAGCTTCTTAGCTTCATGGCCTATTGAATGATGAAACCTCCATTATGCTCCCTATGTCATCCAGTGGTCCATGGGCTTCATCACTACCTCATGCTAGGTGTCCTAATGGCCCGAACATCACAGTGCATGCACAATCAATAGACTTTTTGAATTATAGCCATTATCTTTGGCCCTCTAGTACAACGATCTATCGGTTTGGCTTCAGCCCACGCATACTGACCCAACAGGTTCGATGACCTGGCTTCGGTAGAGTAGCGGTTCGACCAAAAGGCTCGCCAACTTAGCTTGGCTCGATGGGTATCACATAAAGTTCACATTATTCAGATATTTTAGCATCATTCATCACATGTTCATTCTAGATGGGTCCACGCCTGTGTCCATCGCCCTTGGACCCACTTTCATGAGATTTCAAAAACCTGGCCTTGGGCTCACTTCTTTTTTTTTTTTTTAAATCGTGGCCTTGGGCCTACTGGGACACTATAATCCTCATACATAATATATTCCCCCTAAAATAAGATTTTTAGCTTAGTTCACATAATAAAGGGGTAATATATTCTTAAAAAATTTTACTAAATGAAAGGTAGAAATTTTGAGTACTATTGCATCATCGGTCCAATCAGTATCGATGTCAGAAATCCCACTCACCTTTTTATCCGAGGACGTGTTCATCTCAGAGGGGTTCCTAAGTGCACGTGTTTTCTCATATACCATGATGTGTGAATGTTCTCCCTTATTGCTCCCACTGAACCCTTCGGTAAATCTAGGGTTCGTCAGATAGTATTCCCATGAATTTCCGATCGTAGGGGCATTTCGGTAATTTCCCTTCCAACTTACATTCTAGCCAAACATGTCCTTCATCCTTCATTTCCAAATTGCCCAAACATGCCCTTAATAGCAATTTCAAAATCTCAGCCCAAGCATACTAGACTCTGCACGAGTAGCTAAAATGCTAATGACTGTTCCATAATCAATTATGGTATCTTATTTGGGTTAATCTCACAAAGATATTATTGGGGGTTTTTATCAGTTGTTCTCATCACCATGTGGAGATGAACCCTTTCCAGCTTGGAAGTAAGTCCATGACAGAGCAACAACTCCAATTGATGTGGTAGCAGCAATAGATCGCCAAAACCATGAATGTTTCCTCTTCCGAATTTTCTTAAGCTGCCTTGTTGTTTTAACATCTTCTTGGTTTCTATGGAACATCTCGTGGTTTACAGCCTCATAGAAATGCAGGTGTGGTCCCATAACCTTGCAATTTCAAAGTTCTTTGTCTCAAGTTGTACCTTCATCACAGCTTCTACTTTAGCCTTGGCAATGCCTCTTCCAACTACTTTAGAAACAAAAGGAGCAGTATAAACTTGCTGGGATAGATCTTCAGCAGAATCAACACAAATTTGTTCAGTTGCAATAGTTTGATCAGTCGTTAGGTAAAACCCAACAAGGGATAGTTGTTCCCTCAATCTTCGCCAACAATTTTGCATGTTCTACAGAGCTTCCTCTACCTTCTTCCACTTCTCTATCTCCATCAACAAACTCAATTTTATCTCTTGCAATTCCTCTTCAAGAGCTCGCAAAGAAGAATATGGCGTACTATTAGTGGACAACTCTTCTCATGCATTAATGAACTCCCCACTAGGTGAAGTTATCTTCAAGAAATGGTCTAGAGTGCCATGATCCTCCAGGTCTTTCTCACAGTCCTCCATATGGTTGAAACATTAACTAAGTAGGCACCTGCTGAGCTGCAACCTCTGTGGTCGTTGGGAGATTCTTCCTCTAAGAATTAACCTGAGAAATAGCTGACTTGAATTCTTCTATACTTAGCTCGATAGATTCTTTTTCAATGCCCTTCTTTTATTCCTTCAGTATATCAATTATATTCTTCAAGTAGAGATCCACTTGAGGATACCTCTCATATATGTCCATAATGACTTATCGAGCTTCTTTAGCAGACAAAGTTCCCAAGTTGTCTTTTTTGACCCTGTTGAATATTGCTGAAATATCTTCCATGACTTTTCGCTGATTAATTTTGGCACAATCACCAAGAGCATAAATGTTTTCAATTCCATCCACTCGGAGCCATTCATCAGTGGCCAAAACATGCCTATTTACCTATCCAACTTGCTGCATGAAATCCCTAATCATAGGTCAAGTACCAATTCCAATTAACCAGACTGCTATTCCATAAGTGATAGAAAAAACTTCTCAACTTCTCTCTTTAGTAGAGATTTCTTTGTCTGATACATTCACAACCATAGCTCCAATTCTAACATCAATTCCCTCTATTTTGAATTTTTTTTTCAGCAAATTCTGTAATTCTTTTGTCAAACATGCCCAAGATGTGATCTCTTGCCTCCAAGAGAGTTATCTTTACTAATTCCTTTACACCTGGATTCAACTTCCCCATGTCCTCATTAACAAATTCATGAAGCTCTATAGAAAACTCAACACCAGTGGGCCCTCCACCAATAATCACAAAGTGAAGAATTCTCTTTCTTTCTTCTTCACTTAAATTTGGCAGGCTAGCTTTCTCAAAACAGTCAATCACACTCCTTCGAATCTCTTGAGCATCTTCCACCTCCTTCAAAAACTTATAGTTCTCCTCTACTCCAGGAATATTGAATGTGTTAGAACGAGCACCCATGGCAACTATAAGGTAGTCATATTCCACAACAAATTTCTGCTTTCCATTCAAATTAGAAGGCTTATTAGATCGACAATAGATCCTCTTGTTTTTTGCATCAATCTTGAAATATTCAGCTTTTCGGTATCTGGTATCCATATTTTTCTTCCTAATGATGTTTCGGATTGGCTCAACAATACTTGGAGCTTCTACGGTGCCACAAGTAACACTTGGCAGCAATAGAGGGAAAGCAAAGTAGTTACGAGGTGATACCACTTGAACACCATACTCCGGATTCTTAAGATTCTTTAAAAAAAACTTGTTTCAGCCCAACCAATTCCAAGTACCACAACTCTTTTCTTCTTGTTCTCAACCTCTATTGGAAAAATAATTTGAGAGCTGCTAATTGGATTAGCATCAAAATATGAAACAAGCCCTCTGCCACTAATAGTGAAGAGGATGACCAGCTTTGAGAGGTTGGGATAGTCATGGAAGGCTTTGGAGAACGTTTCGGATAGCGTGAAGGTCTTCATCTAATAGTCGATACGAAAATGATCGCGTCCATAATCAGGGTGCCCCCAAAGAGCAGAGTTGTGGTGTCTAAGGGAAATCATTCAATAGCGACGCCCAGTCTCTCTTCCTGTCATGCCCCGACCCGGTTTGGTCAGATCCCCGTGATCAACCCACCACTCTCTCGGTTTATTAAAGGGTTTCCCTTATTATAAATCGTAAAGAGTAAGACGTCCTTTAAACATACACCTTTTCCTAAAATAACATAAATCAAAACTGCATAATATTTTAAATTAAACATTCCTGTCTCACAAGCATCTTAGTTGATGGTCTTTAAGGGTAGGCTTTCCGAAATTTCATGAAAGAGATATAAGGAAGGGGTGAGTATGACTACTCAGTGAATGGGTTTTCAAAAATTAAATTTTAGGAAAAAGTTTTGTATTGTAGTGTATCAAACTCATTATTTTCTTTCAAAATACTTTCATTCCAAATCTCTGTTTTTATCACCATTTCTTATTAATCACGGTGTGTTATCACCCAACACACAATCCTTCATCATGAAGGTCAATCACACAATCGCAGGCCAGCCTGTCCATTGAACCCACTTGTGGCGTCGGAACGACTTTACTGGCCACCTAGATAGAAGAAGTACATTCACTTCTACCCTGAGAATGAGTGGATATACGTGACATCTGACCCTCAATCCCAAAATCAATTCTCTGTGTCCGTATGAGGACAGAGATCTCATCCCGACCCCAACCCAGTATCATGCGCTTGAAGCTACGTCGAGCTTCACAAGGTCACCTGGTCCGACGATCTGCCCTTATACCCACCAAGTCATCTAGGGCCCTAGGATGCATTACTACCCCTCTTAGGCATCTTGATGGTCCCATAATCACAGTGCATGCACAATCAATATTTTCTCATAATGCCATATAATCTGTGGTGCCACTGGTCCAAGGGCCCCGACCCTCAACTCAACCCGCAGCTGTTTGTCATGACTGGTCTGTTGACCTGTCATGTCGCACTGCCACTAGTTGATTGAGTATGTCTTAGTACCATGGCTAAAAAATTCATTTATTTAAAGTTTTATGGAATATAACTCATGTTTATTTACGAGCTCCTGCTTGTGCCAACTGGCCTTGGGCCCACTATAAGAGATTTTCAAAATCGAGTATATTAGCCCTCAAGTTCTAAAACCGAGGCTCCTGGCCAATAAGAGATATTCGAGCTCCCATTGAGAAGGTCTCCCAAATCGTTTAAGTAGTGGCACACAATTAAGTGAGAGCACTTCCGACAAAACATATTTTCAACTATCCATCATACCAACTAGGTATAAGAATATCTCCGCTCATAATCAATGAACGGGTTTTTCCACTTCCTCCGAGAAAGTTTCATCATACCAACTGGGTATGATCTACTTACAATCGATAATTAGTTTTTCCATGTCATTTTCACATCAATCTTCTAAGTTGTGACATTTAAAAATACCACTTAATAGTGGGTTTTCATTTCTGAGGTACTTATCATCCCAACCGGTTATGATATAAAAATCTCACTTAATCGTTAATGCAATGAATTCCACTAGACCGGTTTCTTATATTCACGCGAGCTTGTCCTTGTTGGCGTTCCTGGTATTTCGTGTTCCTACACGATATGAACATCCTTGTTCATTATCACTCAGCTTAATAGCCTTCATTTATTCCAAATGAATGAGAAAACCCAAACTTTTATTTATTTGCAATTAGGTCCCTAAAGTTATTTTTCTTTAACTTTAAGTCCCTAATGTCGGTTTTTCCTTAAATTGACTCCCGAAACTTTTAAAATTTATCTTAGGATCTCAATTTATTCAAATTTAAAAAAAGGGGCTTAATTTCCCAAATTTTCAATTTGGTCCCCCCAACTTTTCCAAAATTACCATTTTGCCCTTCCTTTACAAAATTGGTAAATTTTACCCCAAATATTCTAAAATTCCTCAATTAGCCCTCTAGCATTCTTATCATGCCCAATTGACCCTCAATTTTATAAAATTGCATTTTGGTCCTTCAAATTTCAAAAATTCCTAATTTTTGCCAATTTTTCCCCAATTTCAACTCCTTAACACAACTGAATTTGATTTCATCAAATTGACAGATCAAACATTTCTAATTATTGAAATTGAAGTTAAAATTGAGTTTCTACATCTTTATACGATTCAATAGCACTTTGAATCGCAAGTTTTGAAGCAAAAATGAGCTCAAACGGAGCTTCACCTAAAATAGACTATAAAGAGACAAAGCTTCGAAAGCATACCATCGAAGGCAGGACAGTCCAATCTTTCAATCTAAGATGTAAGCTCTCGTCATGAGGTTCATCCTAGAATCAAGAATTGCATCAATTGATGCTGAATTGAGTTAGAATTTCATTATCGAAATTCTGTCGATTCTCTCTCTAGCACCGATTAGAAATTACAGACGGGAACCAAATTGGCTTACATTTCAGTCATAATTTGGTCGTGGGAGGGCTGAGAAAGTGTTGGGAGGGCTTAGTTTGGCTTAAGAAGGGCTCGAAATGGCCATTTTCAGCTCGACCGAAATAGGGCAGCTTTGGTCCGTCGAAGCTGCTTTACTGTTCCATCACGCTGACGCTTCTCTGGCAACCCTCGGAGCAAACGAAGACTATAGACGTGTAGCTAACTTCTCCCCAATTCTAAAGAACCCGACCTCACCTTGTTTGGCTCAGAAAAGTGCCCATGTCAGAGCTCTGGTACGAGCTTCACCGAAAAATGGAGCTGTTGAGAGAGAGTGAAGTTTTCAGATGTGAAGAGAATAAATGGAGAGGGGCTCTTTATATAGGGAGCTCGGGGACTTGTCGGTCGTCCGTTTGGCACCTTTATGACAGACATTGATGGCCTGAAATGTATTGAATGGAAACATTTCTTCTTCACCAGGGCTGTTTCAATTTTTCGACGAGTGAACAGTGTTGTCATCTAAAGGAAGAAGACGACACTATTCTGAACTGGACCGAACTGGTCCGAGCCGGGTTCAAAGCATAAACCAGTCGGTTCACCCCCCATTCGAACGAGTTTTTCAAATCTAAAAATTTTTTATTTCATTTTCTATCCAATGGTGGCATCAAATATCAAATTTGAATTTTTTAAGCCACCTAGAAAAATTAATTTAGAATCCAGTTCAATTCAAACCGGTCCATACTAGTTCAACCCTGTTCGAATCCGGTTCACCTTAACCAGATTGTTTTTCATCTCCAATTCACCTAAAGTCCTTTTTCATGACTTTTATGACTCCTTAGGTCACTTAGGGTCCCTAAATTTCCCTGTTTACTATCTCTTTATCAGCTCTGGTTCATAAATCAGCTCGGTTCTTAAACTGGTTTTGTCCGGTTCAAGTCTAGTTCACCTAAACCGGTCTAGTTTTTCTCTCCCACTTTGTTCTAAGGTTCCATCCCAAGGTTTATAAATCTCTTTGGGTCATAAGGGAGTTGAAATTTCTCTAATGTACCCATTCCCCAATAAATGGTTTTGTGAACCAGTTCGGTGTTTCTCACTCGGTTTGACCGGTTCTTTTCCTGGTTTTCCTTAACTAAAAAGGGTGAGGTTTACACTTTCCTTCCTCTATGAGCTTATCGTTGGTGCTGCAGGAGAAGGGGTTGGGGTTTTGAAATGGCCGAGTTTTTCTTCGGTAACGCTGGTCGGAGAAGCAAGGGCAATGGAGGTGGGTGGGTCTGGATGAAGAGATTGAGATGGGGCCACCTAATGGAAGGAGAGTCCCGGCTGTAGGTGAACTTTTTGGGGTTGATGGCGGATTGGTTAGGGGAGGTGGTGGAAGCGAAAGAACTGGTGGTGACAAATGAGCAATCGTGAATTGAAGAACAAGAGATAGAAGGGCCCTTGAATCAAACAATTGTGCTCACTACCCATTGCTTTAGCTTAGCATTGAAGATGATTAGGAGAAGAGAGTGGCTGAATGGTTGAGAAAATACTAGAGTTGTATTACAAAGGGGTATTTATAGGGAGGCGAGACCCAATTATAGTGGTTAGGCCTTACTTATTATTTTTTATATTTAATTTAAATTTAAGATAGTATTTATATTATTTATAGTTAATGTGCCTCCATCCACTAAATATATGTACATATATGCCTTTATATTGTTTAATTTCTCTTTTACTACTTTATATTTATTCAATATATATATATATATTATATTGGCTTTACATCTCGTCTCATCATGGTTCCTTTCTAGAGTGTTTTAGGTGTTACTTGACTACTTTGCATTTAACGTTTTCCCGGTTCTAACCCTTCTTTACAATTTTTGGTTCACTTATGTTCTGAGTTTTCTCATGAAAATAGTCGGTTGTTCTTATTATAGAAAAACGGGTTTACAATATATCATATCAATAATCATATGTTCCCATCAGAACGAACATGACTTTGTCATGTTCCAAACAATAAATATATGATTCATATGGATGCCGAGGTGGGGAAAGGTAATGGTAGCACTTAGTTACATTTGAACATGGACACTAAGGCTCGGACAAGGACTCAGTCAATTGATGGAGGGCAAGCTAAGGTCGTCTTTGTCATATCTAAAGGAGTAGACACCGAGGGAAAGGCCAAACGAGGTGTGGAAGGCCAGATCTAGAATGGATCAGTCGTAGGAAGGTCAACCGAGACCGCATCTAGTTGACGCTACCCGGTAATGGCAAGATCTTAGCTTGTCGAAGATGGTAAGGATAGGGGTTCAGCTACTCAAGGTGGAGGTGGTGCTGGTATGGTCACATCTTACGACGGGGGCCCACAACGACAAGTGTTTTCTAAAACATGGCATTGGCACCACTTTAGCAGCATGGTTCATGTTCTTATTAATGGTATTTTAGATTTATGCTCAATTCATGATTCATGCACATAACAAGAATATATCGTCGAAACGGTTTCAAGCAGGGTTCATACACTCATAGGATATATATTCTTGGCAAAGTTGTTTTATCGTCGCATGGAATCAATTTTTAAAAGCAACATTGAATCATCAATATAATCGAACTCGATGACAGAAATCTCATTCACCGTTGTCCGAGGACATGTTCATCCTGGAAGATTTCTGAGTTTATGTGTTCCTCTTGCACCATCAAGTATGATTGCTCCCTACAATTCATACATGAGTTTTATGAACATTTTTCGACTAGTTAATTTGGGTATTTATATACCCCACCATAATATATCCAATATTATAGTTTTTCTATTGGTGAGGGGTATTTCCATAATTTTCTCTTCTTTATGTACTGGCCAAATACGTCCTTAAACCTTGAATTTATCATCTATCAAACTCGCACTCAGGCAATTGCATAATTATCTTAAAATGTTGAGGGCATTTTTTTCATTTTATAGGGCCAATGGCACGCTCGTGATATATCTAACGGTCTAAGGGAAATTCCAACTTTTGTCGCTCCCCAACTCACTGTTTGGACATTGAAATCCCATCCTCCCTTCAGATAGTTTATCACTGCATTTCCTCTCTACCAATATCCTTCAAACCATATGTTCTCCTCAGCTTAATCTCGTGTGAAGGTTTTATTCGCTATCCTTGGTCCTCCTAACTATGAGTTGTGACCTCAGTCTTCCAATTGTTTCTGGAGAGTGGTGATGTTGTTGATCATGGGACCTAGTTCTCCTTCTTCTTCACGGTGTTCCCATGTCAAGCTCAAGTTCATCGTGACAATCATCAACTCACTATGAGCTAAGTTTCCTATTTTTCAATTCATGCATGTTTGAGAAGGTCTTGGTTCCTCAGGTTGCCTTGGAATCTACAAGATCCAAGGGTTGCTCTTCCCTAGATTAAATCCTGATGTTAGTCCCCTGCATGTCGAGCTCCTAACTCCATCAGATGCCTCATAGTCAACTTTCCCCCTATCTAAGTTGAGTCATTTTCCCTTCTATTCTAAATTGAGCGGTGGTTGGTCAAAGGTAGCCTGAAGAGTTAGGTAATTATATGGTTTCTCTTTAATTTTGATTATGTTTACTATCTTGCCAATTAATCAATGGTTTTACTTCATTACTTTACAAGGAGATTACATATTAATTAATGATAATATCTCATAAATTCTCCACCCATGAAGGTCAGTTATTACCACTCCCTAACATTGATCACCAAGGTGAGCATTGGAGTCATCAATCCATCAATTCTCCTAGATTGGCTTGCATTTGATTAATGTGGTTAAGTACTATTGAAACAAGGCAAATTACACTCATGTTATTGCATTCCTTTCTACTCAAGTAGTAACATCGAATCTACTAGACAGTTTAGGCATTGATTCCTCTTTATGACAATTGAGAATGCTAATCTATCTAACTAGAGTTTGTTGGGGTTCTATGTAAACCCCGTCCTTTGATAATAAGAAAAACTATGAAAAGAATTGTTCATTTCCAAAGAGAATACTAGGTCGGTTTACAAATCGTAACTGATAGAGAAAGGGAAAACTGGGAAATTTATAAATCTTGAGTGACCTAAAGAGTCACTAAAGTCATGAGAAAGGACTTTAGGATAAATTGTAGGTGAAAACAAAACTGGTTCAAGTGAACCGGATATAACCACTATTGAATTGATTTCTAAATTCATTTTTCTATATGGCTTAGAAAATTCAAATAGGAGAATTGAAGCCACCATTGGATAGAGAATGAATTTAGATGAATTTACAAATTTTTAATTTTGAAAATCTCGATTGAATCGGGTCTAAACTGACTAGTTTAAGCATTGAACCCGATTCAGAACAGTATTGTCTTCTTGCTTCAGATGACAGCACGGTTCACTTGCTGGAAAATTGAGCAGTGCTGTCAAAAGTCACCGTTTACGGAGTTTTAGGCAATGAATGACCACCATAAAGGCACCAATTAGACAACCAAGGAGTCCCCAAGATCTCTATATAAAGAGCCCCATCTCATTCATACTCCTCAAATCTGAAATCTCCTCTCTCTCCCTGCTGCTCCATTTTTTGGCAAAGCTTGAATCAGAGCTCTAACATTGGGGTTTTTCTGAAATAAAGAAGGCAAGGTCGGGTTCCTTAAACTCGGGGAGAAGTCTCCTACCTGACAGTAGTCTCCATTTGCTCCGAGGATTGCTGAAGAAGCACCGGCGTGATCAAACAGTGAAGCAGCTCCGACGGACCGAAGCTGCCCTGCTTCAGCTGAGCTAAAAACGGCCAATCTGAGCCCTTCTCATACTAAACCAAACTCTCCCAACACTTCCACAACCCTCATATGACTGAATTGAAGCGGAAGGGTAAGCCAATTTGGCTCCACACTGTAATTTCCTATCAGTGTTGGAGAGAAAAGCGGCAAAACTTCACTAACCAAATTCTCACTCAATTCTGCATGAATTGATACGATTCTTGATCCTAGGAGAAACTTTAGGATGAGAGCTATCTACTTAGATTGAAAGCTCGAACCGTTGCACCCCCGACAGTAAGCTTTCGAAGCATTCTCTCTCTAAGTCCAATTTTTCGACGAAGTTCCGTTTGAGCTCAATTTTGATCCAAATGACGTGATTCAATGTTCCATTGAATCACGTGGAAGTGTAGAAACTCAATTTTACCTTTAATTTAAACAAAAACCCTATTGAATAGTCAATTTGATAAAATCAAATTTAGCCAATTTGAAATGGGAAATTGGGGGAAAACTTTGGGGAAATTTGGGAATTTCATAAAATTGAGTTACTAAAGTGCAATTTGCAAAAATTGAGGGCCAATTGGCCATGAAAAAGATGTTGGAGGACTAATTGGTCAATTTTTGAAATTTTTGGAGTTAAATTGCCATTTTTGTAAAGTAGGGGCAAAATGGTAATTTTTGAAAAATTGGGGCCAAATTGGAAATTTGGGAAACTTGAACCCCTTTTTGTTATTTTGAATAAATTGAAGTTCCAAAGTGAATTTTAGAAGTTTAGGGACTCAATTTGGGGAAACAATCAGCATTAGGGACCTAGTGTTAAAGAAAAAAAACTTTAGGGACCTAAATGCAAATAATTAAAAGTTTGGGCATTATATTCATTTGTGATGAATGAAGGCTATTAGGCCAAAAGTTAATGAACAAGGATGTTCATATCTTGTAGGAACACAAAGTACCAGGAACATCAACAAGGATAAGCTTGTGTGAGGCAAAGAGCCAGTTAAGAGGAAAAATGCACCGCGAATATCGGTTGAGTGAGAATTTTCACATCATACAGACGACATGGTGGAGATCAGGGCAGTTTGTCATGCTAGCAGCTAGGGAAGCTCGACATAGCTTCATGCGCATGAGACCAAGGTGGGGTCGGGATGAGGTCCTTGTCCTCATATGGACACAAAGTTTCTTTTTGAGTTTAAGGGTCAAATGTCGTGAACATCCACTCATTCCCAAGGTAGAAGTGGATGGGCTTCTATCTAAGTGACCGGTAAAGTCGCTCTAACGCCACAAGTGGGTGTAGTGGACAAGATGGCCTGCAAATGTGTGATCCCTTCATGATGAAGGGAATGTGTTGATTGTTAAACACTCCGATTTTGAGGAAATTAGTTTTGAATAATAAAAAATTTAAGGAAAGAATGGTTTTAAAGAAAATTAGAAGTCTGGCACACTCCAATTCAAATTATTTTGTAAAAACTCTTGTTTCAAACACCCATTCACTGAGTCGTCGAACTTATCCTCCCCCCCCCCCCTCCCCCCCACTCCCTTTACCCGTTTCTAGGTAATCGAAGGAAAACCTACCTAAAGACCTTCAGCTAGCTAAACCTACAAGACGAGTATATAAGTTTAAATTTTACACAATTTTGATTAATGTTATTCGAGAAAAGGTACAAGTCTAAAAGACTCCTTACTCCTCATGGTTTAAAGAAGGGAAAACCCATTAATAAATCGGGAGAGTGATAGGTTGTTCATGGGGATCTAACCAAACTGGGTCGGCGCGTGATATTCTACATATTTCAAAGAAGTTTTACTAAGCCAACTCAATTGGGTGGAATCATGATCCACCTCTCTGATCACTTGCTATCAAGATGTACTCCTTGTATTTCTTCTTTCTTGACCACTCCTTTCTTTTGAGTCATTTGATTCTTTCATCATTTCTTAGCACAATCTTTGTTTCCCATTGTATGTTCCTTTTTTTTCTCGTTCTTTAGGAAGGTGTGTCATGGGTTCTACATGGAAGGAAACTCCTGTCTGCCCGCCCCCACCATTACTGGAATCCCTTTCTCATGATAGATTTATTCCCTCATCCTTATGGATGGGAGACCTTGCATCCAGTCTCAGTTATGCTTCATATTTAGGGAGCTTCCAATAGTAAGGAAATATTTGCATTTCCTTCTTACACTATCCATTTGTTATGTTTATTAGTTGGTGTAAAATTGACTATTCCTTTTCTTTTTATCCTTGCTAATCTTAGGGAATTGTCATAAGTAGGAATGGTGGGTGTAATCTTATCCAATTATTGTATGCATTCTTTCCAAGAATGTCATTCATGTGATCAGCTTCAATGTTGCTAGTTGGGCTTCCATGAGCTCCTCCCCAAGTCCAATTGCAGTTGGTCTAAATTGGGCAACACTTGCCTAGGTTAGTTGATTAGTTTAGCTAAATATCATATTTTGTTTAGGTTTTACTCTTCTAGTATATTGAATTATAGTTATTGTGGGAGAACATGGTTTGACTTTGGTATAGGGATTGTGGTTGGGCTATGTTATAGGTAATACGGTTGGGCTATACTCCTAGTTCGTATCTGATTTCAAGATTAATCGGTCTATCCATTATGTCGCTTCACGCTCGACTCTCTCGAGTGTTGTCGTCCTTCAGTCGGTTAGCCTCACCTGGTTCCTCGTCTAGGGGTCATATCTACAAAGATTTTTACTTAATCAGTATTTTACGCACCACTTACCAGTCAAAATACTTTTTATGTTATAAAGGCAATTCAAGTAGTTCTTTCAACAATCTAATCCACTTCCCAGTAACTCATTTAAAAAATATATTTCTTTTGGAAATTTGGCTATAATACCACTAAAGTTATCATGCTCCGACCCAATCCATAGGTTAGACTAACTTAACAACCATCATGTCCTCTCGATGCTACGGTAGTGGGTATCTCACTATAGTAGGACCGACATGCTAAAATGCTCATATTATTACATTCTTACAAAAATCACTCAAAATTTGAACTTTTATCAATGACATTTCAATTTTAAATATGACCCACAATCAAATACCTGGAAGTGAGTAACTATTGTGAAAACACCTATTATTAAACCAAGTACCTTGTCTTGAATATTTTGCTATGCAGAGGTTCTTCTGTTCCCGTGCTCCTCTCCTTCGCAGTTCCTTAAATGTGTCAAGGGGAGATGTGAGCCGCACTCAGTGAGTGCAAAAGCCACTCATGGGGTCTTTCATGGTCTCGATACTACCGTAATTCAAAATAGCTTATACGAATTTACATTCTCATTTTTCTATGGGGTTCACTACTAAACCTATTGTTTGTGCACTATTATGAGTTATCCTCTTATATTGTGCCCACAATGTTGGATGAGAATTATTATTCAAACCAACTATTCGAGTGACATCTATCATTGCATACTAAGTATTGTGCTAAGGTCTCTCCTTATCACATTCCTCCATATATATCATGGGAACAATTGTGAACGTTGGACGGGAACTACCATTTGAACCAACCGTCCGAGTAACATATACCAATGCACACAAAATATTGTGCAAGGGCATTTCCATTTGCATAATCTTCCATATTTAGAATGAGAACTCTCATATAAACCAACTTTCCATCGTGTATTAAAGATAGCATGCTAAGTTGTCATCCCCACTATTGATTTCATTATCAAGTTAATCCATGCAGATAACCATTCATCACATAACTATTACTTACTTGTAATTTACCATGTCATCACACTTCTTTCAAAATTACATTATTGCATCTTATTTTCAAAAGCAATATGAAAATAGTTTATCAATACCACTCCCTAGCCCTTCATTGTACATATCTTGAATGATGATCTTAACCCCTTCATTCCTAGTTAGTTTTAAGGAATTAGTCTCACTTATTTGGAAACACATCAGGTTCACGCTTGTATTTTTCCAAAATCATCAGGTTAAGGCATGCTCCTCAAATCATTCACGATATTTCCTGACTTTTGATAATATCATTCTATATAACTTTTCTATGGGGTTTTCCTTAAAAATCTTTCCCAAAGCATTCACACCAAAACATTGCATAAATTGGTAAGTATTAAAAATAATAGTCCAATCAGAAACGAAGTCGGAAATCCCACTTACTCTTTTAGTTAAGATGTGTACATCTTGATGGCTTCTCATTTAACTCTAGATGCACTATTCTTATAAGATCTTCTACAAAAATTAAATCATAATGTTTGTTCGAAACCCCAAGACTGTATTTGTACATTACTCCATAATTTTTCCCGAATATTATGGTTTTCCCCCTCGAGCTCAATTTTCTCGACACCTACATGTCAATAAACTCATCACAACTAACCCATGTTCATTATCTCTTTTCACCACTATAGGTTTACACCTATATTGGGTCATATTTTCCAAAATGCCCCAAGTACTCTAAGTTTCTCGCTTAGATCCCTAACTTCCCCCTTTTTTTACATTTTGGTCCATATACTTTTTTCCAAAAATTACTAAAATGCCATTATTCTTATCCATTTTGAAGGGTCTAACAATTCAATGAATACATTTTAGGTCCCCTAACTTTTTTAGTCCTCATTTGAGTACTCACATTCTTAGAAATTCCATTTTTGTCCCACACTTCTTCATATTTACACTTTGCCCATTAAATTTTTCAAATGTTTCATTTGGGTCACTAGTCTCTTTCAAGCTATCTTTTTAGATCCCTAAGTTTTCTCATACTTTATTTTTGGTCCCTAGACTTCTACCGAGTCTCTTTGGGTCCCAATTTTCCTAAAAACACAATTTGATCCCTAAACTTTTTGAAAATTATGATTTAGTCCCCCTATCTTTTATCTCCTTCAAAATGACTCCATAAATCCTCCAAAAATCTTATCTAAGTCCCTCATCATCTTCCATTGGTCCCCCATAGTTAGTTTTTGACCAACCATGGTCAAAATAGTGTCGCTTTGGCCCCGATCATGCTCTCTTCGGTAAACAAGCATAAAGTAGTGTTTTGGTCAAAAACTCACTAGAGAGGAAGTGATAATGGACAATGCTGATGGGGTTGGGTAGCTGACTTCCCTACGAGTCTCTGGCACCTTGATCACCCCATGTAGTGGTCTGAGTCGTCTGAAATTCCCAATTTAAAGAGAGGTGTCAAAAACAAAGATCTACTGGAGCTTTTCAGATTTTTCATGGCCATGAGGCTTACCTTTAGCCTAACGACCATCGGGGTTGGCAAGAAGGAACCTAGAGGGGTTTCCCATATTAATTTGGGCCATTGCTGGTCGTCGAGGAGGTTAGGGTAAGGACAGAAAGCTCCTGCCCTATTTTTGATCAAGGGGGTAGTGGTACTATTCCATCACACCATCAATAGTAGAGGGCATGTCGGTGTCAGGGAGAGGTGTGGTTAGAAAGTTTATTCCTCCCCATTTCTAAGGAAATCTAAATGGTTGAGTTTGGTGGTCGAAGTAAGAAATGATTAACTCTAGTATAGATATCATCATAAAGTGATTCAAGTTAGATTTTATAGTGAATTTTAGCCAACTATCGATGAGATGAGGGTCGACACTTATATAGGATGCTCGAGGGACCAACTCTCTATCAATCCATGTCTAAAATAGACAAGATGAGATTTTCTAGAGCTCCCTTTCCATTTAATTTTCTTGGGGGCATAACTTTAGAAAATCTCGCTAACATCTGGGTTATTTTTGGTTCTAGGTCGGGTATTCAGTTCGAGAGTCCTGTGAATGAGACAATATGCATGCATGTGTGTGTCCGATCTGGCGCGCCGATTGATTCGCATTGTAGCGAACTAATTTCCGACGAATTAATTGGACGGTTCATCCAATTTCGACCTTTCCTTGGCAAGTTCACCTCCAATTTAACCGATTCTTAGCCCAATTTATTTTTTTTATCTTCTTCATCTAACTATCTATAATTATGGTGCAATAATGTCAATTTTTCAATTTGTATAGCCCCTTCTAAAAATCGAGGGGTTTTATCATTTTGAGCTGGTTCGATTAGTTTTGTCCATTTTTTAGTCAATTAACATCTGATTCAATCAGTTATTAACCCAATTCTTTTTCTAAAATGCCCCTCATCATATTCCATGTTGATTAAGCATAATAATTGTCATTTTTATTTATCTAATTCCTCTTTGAAAATTTGGTGCTTTTTGTCTTAAGCTAGTTCGACCCCAATTCAAACTGATTTTCACTTGGACTTTTTCTCATCATTCATTTCTGATTAAAAAAGGTTCTTGGAGGGAAATTTTATGATATTACTCATTATCCAAGTTTAGGATCTGAATCGATTTCCAATTTGGTTTGGTTATAAATATTGGTTCTCGGGTTTTAATTTCTGGTTCAATATCGGTTTTTAATCAAATTGGGCTTAAATATTAATTTTGGAAATTCCAGTGTGATATGTTTCTCCCTATTTGATTTTTAAGGAGCCTTTTAAAGCTCTTATAGAACCATGAAGTTTCTCTTTTCATTTAAAAAACAAACTACTATTTTACTACTAGAATCATCAATCAATGTTAGAAAATACCTCTTAAATCCTTTTGATTATGATTTTATTGAGTCTCGTATATGGCTGAATGAACTAATTGTAAGGCTTGTGTGTCCCTCCAAGTTGACTGATTTGGTATAGCATTTCGGGTTTGTTTACCAGCTTGACAAGTTGAGTAAATTTCTTTTTATTCACTCAAACTTTCAGTGTAATGTTCCTTTGTATCTTGGTTATTCATATTTATTTAATAAATAAGCTACTTAGCAATTCCTTAGTCCTTAGTATTTCAACATTGATTGATTCCTACATCGAATAAACTATATAGACAAATTTTGGAGTTAAAAGCTTTTTTTAATTTTACCTACTACCTCTTTTATTGATAATTATTCCCCAATCATTTCCATTTATTTTACTACCACCAATATTTTTGCATAATATTACTCAAATTTTCCTCACTTTTCATTTTCTGAGTTTCAAAATCTTCAAAACTTGAAATTGAGCATGGAATAAGCTTGTTGATCCTTTATACCTTTGTTTCATAATTTTATCTTTTGTTTCACAAGTCCACAAATGTTATTTATTGTTTGTGTTTATAATAGTTTTCATAATACAATAGATTGAAATAAATATATTTTTTATCTTTAGATCCTTTAAATGTAATACATCAAAGTTTTCGGATTTATTTATTCTTTATTATTGAGGAAACCTCAATCAACCAAATTAATCAATTGTTTAGATATTATGTAGTTTTCCGTGCACATTGTCCAATGATTATAATGTACACAAGTTTTGAAACTCAAAATTGAGTGTATGTCTCTCTTTCCGTTGACATTTTCCAACAGTAAAAAAAAACCTTTATGCTCCCGAATTAAGAGCCTGTAAGAGGATCTCAATTGCTCTAATACTATTGATAAATCCATTTATATGTAGATTCCAATCCCTACAAGAGCAAGATACTCTTTCATTCTTTTTTGCTGTTGACCTGAGTTCGAATCCCTACATATCTGGCAGCTTGAACAGTGACAAAATCTTCGCATTACCTTATCAATTTGCTTACACATCTGGCAGCTTGAACTATGGTATGGCAATGGCATGGAGTAGAGTGGGGTGGAAGACAAAACCAATGAGGATGGCCCTTCCAGCTTTGCAGAAGCTCTTTTCCTTCCAGGTAGAGAGTTTGGATATTTGGGACAATTTTTGTACGGAGAGAAATCAACTCAAAATTATTGGATGCGATCCGAAAAATCCGTACGAACCTTGAGCATTATCATTAATTAAAATTTATTAGATATTGTCACATAAACTTAATAACTCATTTTTTTCATTTTAATTTAAAATACCAAGTAATGACATATTTAACACCTTCAATTAATATACTTACTTCTTTGACCAATAGTTTAAATCTTTCTCAATGAATATGAAAAAATTATTAAATTCAAAAATAAAAATTATAGAAAACTTGGGAACGAAAAAATAATCAAAAAGTTTAACAATTGAGCAGTGTATTTATACAATTTTGACGTGCGCCATACATTAAATATGGGATATTGGTAAAGAGACCTACTCAAATTTAAGATGTAAAAGTGTATAAAACCATTGATCTGCTCAGCGGATTAGCTAATGGATTCCAAGACAAAACAGGACAACAACGGGAGTGTGACTTTTACTTAGAAGACTATGTGACAAAGGGGAGGGTGACTGGAAGCAACCCAAATTATAATTAAGTTGGGTTTGATTATATTATTTCATTTTATCAATCCTAATAATGGTGTATTAATACACAAATAATTATGAGATAATTTAATAAAATTTACAAAATATTTTATTAATATTTATATTATAATTAATGTAATTTAATTGAATTCAAATATCCACAAATAATATATTATCCGTATGATATGTTGAGAGGGATAAAAGAATAGTTATCCACATCCCTCTCACCCACTCCTTCAAACACTTTTAAATCTCTCAATTAAAAAATTCTCCAATGGATTCATCTTACATAATAAAATTATTTGTTAAATTCCTTCTAAAGAGAGATTCTTCTAACCCTCATCGTTTCCTTATCCCTCCAAATTATTCAATTGAACATATAATAGAATTATGATATATGAGTTATATTTTGTATATTCTTTTTGTCCTACATTGATTATTTTAATAAAAAAGTAATTTATTATATTATATAAAACTTACCAAGATATATTAATATTCAATTTATCTGTCCCTATCATATATTGGTTTTCAAAATTTTTTTTTCTAAAATAAATTATCCTATATTTTGATGGTAAATTTTAATATAACTCCGTTTATTCACATGTTCATTCATGATTTATAACGATAGTGTAGATTTTTACTCAGATGACTCGTTTTCCCGAGGTATTCATTTTCTGTGTGCTATAGGAAACATGACAAGATGAGGGATGATCTCACCAGAGTGTTCTTGCACTGGTAAGTTGACACTGAGTCCCTACGCGTGAGTCGCCAGGATCGGGGAAAGGGGTGACGTCGTAATAATAATACTGTCAAATGTGTATAACCATGCCGCTGATTGTTGGGTCATGGTATGTCTTTTTGCTAGGGCATCCAACAAACTGATTTATATTTGAACAACCTTGTGAAGTTTACATGTAGATAATCATTGAAGAGTGATCAGCAAGTGGTACAGACGGACATATCTTTTAAATGGTCATAGTTGCCACATTTGGCAGCTCACAAGAACGCACGCACGCGGTTACTGACAAACTTGAGAAATAATGGGGAGCTCTGGTGATGATCATCTTCATCATCAAAGTGGTCCATGGGAGTCGTGTGATCTGTGAAACCCTACCCTACCCCACACCGAGGGGCAGACATGCTGATGGTGTCCATTCACTTTACTGTCTTTTAAGTCCCTAAATTGGGTAACAGTAGTCAACTCGATCCTTTATCAAATCACACCCCACAACAGAGAAGAAAAAAAAAGTCCATTTGCCATAACCAGGAATGGAAAAAAGTCATCGACTTTAGGGCTCATAACATGGCCATCTAATTTTCTCTATACTATTTTTGGGTCATTGGAGTGGATTGGTCATCCAACTATTGACTAATGCTTCAATAGTGAATCACGATTTTCCGCACTTCGGAATCTTTACATGTCACGCCATGCACGAATTCATTCAACAAGTTCATTTCTTAATTACGTTTAAATGACATAACAAAATAGAAAATAAGAGAAGGAAATGTGCTTCAATAGTGAGATATAATCTATCAATAGCCTCCGATAATATATCACGATACATTACTTAATCCAACGATATATCCATTTTCTACCCTCTCTCAGTGCTGGAAATTGGTATGACTTTGCCCGTTAACCTCAGATAAAACATCACCTGAAACTTCACTTGCCTTCTCATCAAACAGAAGCTCGCTTATCATCATGTCCCAAGAAAACCCGAACTCAAAGTTTGTCTCCCAGCCATTTTCTCTCACAGCAATGCCTCCATTAACCGATGCAGGTACCGGCCCAACATCTGGACCACAAACACTTAGCGCCATGAGGCTCGGTCCGTATTGGACATGATCAGCCAGTAGTGTCGATGAGAACGTCGAGGACGAGGGCTCCAAGCAAGTTCCTGACAGGACTGGAAAACCTCCGTAGTTGTAATCCTTAGTGGGCACTAACTCGTTTTTGATCATGCCGCCGACCGAGGAAGAGTAAGAAATGCTGTTTGCCGTGATGTAATTAGGGGTCCGGAGGTTAATCTTACCAGAGAGGAGCCTCTTCTTCAGTTTATTGTTCCAATGGTTTTTCACGTCATTGTCTGTTCTTCCGGGCAGCTGAGATGCTATAACAGAGCACCTATGATCCAATTCACTAATTATATACGCAGGTTGTTGTTTAGCAATGTGCGTATATTTACCTGCTTCCAATCTCAGTGTAAAGACCGATGATTAGGCTGTTTTCCTCTTCGGTGAAGCCTCCATGTTTGATGTCCAGCCGGAGATAATTAAGCCACTGTAGACGGCAGCTTTTGCCGCACCTTCTTAGGCCTTAAAGCCAACAAAAGAGGCCAGATCAAAAAGGTAGTTAAAAGCAAGAGAGATTGTAATAGAATTAGGGTAAGCAGGAGATAGGGGAGAGAGAGACCGACTTTCTGGGGCAAAGTGATCCAATTTTCAGCTGTGCCATGGGCTTCGAGGTAGCTCCGGAGGGTGGCGTCCTCCTCGGGAGACCACAGCCCTCTCTTGACGTTAGCCTTGTCGCAACAGGGTGCCCTTCCCATTTGTCTTCTTTTCACTTGATGATCAGTTATCATCGAGTATTCTAAGAAATGTAAGATCAAGGTCGATGAGAGAGAGAAAGAAATGATGACGGTGAAGGAGAGGTTCAGGGATCTGAGTCTTCCCCAAAAGCTTATACTACGATTTTAACAGTAGCTATCTACATTTATATACACACACCATGCCACATATATGCACAGTATTTTCTTTTCCGTATATATATATATATATATATATATATATAGTTTCTTAGGATGAAAATATATGTAGGATTTTATCTCTGGCCCACATTTTTTTCTAGCATCTATAAAAATTCAAGTTTTATCTCTTAAAATGATAAGATTATACTATAATCTGAATTAGTCATCATATAAAAAACAATTTATGTTCCTCCACCTAGCAAATCCTCATCTTTCCCATTTCAATAAGGGAAACAACATTGAATTGCTTTCCGAGAATTGGCATGTTTCGGGTGTCTTCCATTGCTTCACTCTTTACTCTCTTAAAATTTGATCCTCCTTAAATAAGCTCTTCTCGAAACAAAATCTATGAAACATGGGAAGTTATATGTTAAATCTGAGATATATGTATCTGTTATTGTCACGTCCTAATCCGATTTGATCGAAATCTTGTAAACAACCCACTATTTCATTTGATCTAAAAATAGTCACCATTTATCGAAACCGTGAGTAATCAAATATAATTTCTATACTTGTTCCTTGTAATAGCATTATACAAAACTTAATAGCCTAAAACTTTACATACTCGACTTAAGTATGGTTCTTGAAATATTTTTTGAGTATTATTTCCCAAAAAATATTTAAAGGGAGTGTGAGTTTCTACAACTCAGTGAGCTGGTTTTGGAGAGTAAGTTTTCAAAAAAAATAGTTTATCAAATCATTCTTTATTCTAATGTGGGTTTTTCTTTATCTTAGAAAAATATTTTATCATTTTAATTCACTTGATTTCAACTCTTTTAATACTTCCCCTTTCTCGAGAGGTATTTAGCAAACATTCACACACCTTTTATTATAAAAGGTACAAACGTTTGCAGGTGCAGTATTACGATTGCACCCACTTAAGGATCAGCACGCCTTTGCCGTCTACCCTTATAGAAGTTCGACCACTTCTACCCTGAATCTGAGTGGACGTTCACATATCCGACCCTCAGACCCGAAATTTCTTCATGTCCGATATAAGGACGGAGACCTCATCCTGACCTCATCTCGGTCTCGTGCGCAAAAAGTTACTACGAGCTTCATGACTAATTAGCACGACAAACCTGTTCTTATTGTATCCAAGTCATCTAGCAGCTCTTGAAATGCATCACTACCTTTCTTGGGCATCTCGATGGTCCTGGATCCTCGTGCATGCACAAACAATAGTCTTAGTAACATTAGCCATTATCTTTGGTACCAACAGTCCAACAACCCCGACACTTGACTTGGACTATAGTTGTTTGCCTAACCGGTTCGTCGATCTAGTCTTGGCGCACTACCACTAGCCCATCGAGCCTTGTCAGTCCTAATTTGGTATCTTGGTGAGTCACACATAAAGTTGCCAGTTATGAAAGTTTTCATGTCTTTTCATCGTTATGCTTGTCTACGGGTTCCAACTTGTGCCCACTGGCCTTAGGCCCACTTCACGGGTTTTTCCATAAATTAGGCTTTGTCCCTATAAGTTCAAAATCGAGGCATTCAGCCAGTTGGAGCTGTCCCAACTCTCATTAGAAAAGTCTCTAAAATATTTTAAGTATTTGCACACAATAAGGGGAGAACATTTCTAGAAAAATAGTTTTGAACTTAAAATATACTTATCATCCCACCCGAGCATGATGATGGAAAATCCCATTCTTTGGGGGTTTTTCATTTAAGCAAAAGTGTCCATCACACTAACCGGGTGTGAGGTTCAAAATGTTTCACTCACAACTGGTAAGTGATTTTTTATTTTAAAATTGTGCTCACCACCCCAATTGGGTATCATGTATAAACATGCACACTCACCCGATAAATGTGACTTGTTCGTATAGTTGAACTTCCATTATTTGTCATGCTCCCTTGCACACGTTCTTGCCCAATATATTCCTATAGGGTTCGAACATGTTCATGAGGAAAATTTTGGCATGAAATGGCTTCTATTTTCATGTATTTGCAATTAGGCCCCAACTCTTGCCTTATTACAATTAGGTCCTTAAAGTTAATAATTTTTTTTATTTTAGATTCCTATTGCTCAATTAATTTCCATTAAGTCCCTATGATTTCTAATATCCCTCTTGTGTCCCTAAATTTTTAAAAATCACTAATTGGGTCTCAACTTTTCCAAAATTTTTAATTGGTCCCTTAACTTTCCAAAATTACCGATTGGCCCTAATTTTTTCCAAAAATGACCCATTGGTCCCAATTCTTATAAAAATGACCAATTGGTTCTCCAAGTTCATCTACTTTGCCAATTGACCTTCAATTTTTAGAAAATTAAACAAAGGTCCCTCAATTTTTGAAATACCCAAATGTTTCCCAAAAATTTCCCCAAATTCATCTTTTCCATTTGACCTGAATCTAATCACCTCCAATTGACCCTTCAATTCATGTTAATTTTTCCCTATCATGGTGCTAATCGGTTTCCTCACTTCCCTATGATTAGACCAAGCTTTGAATTATGATTTTTTAGTCCGAAACGAGCTCAAACAAAGTTTCACCAGAAAACTGAATGTAGAGAGAGAAAACTTCGAGAACTCACTGTTGAAGGTGCGACGGTATGAGCTTTTGATTTTGGAAGAAAGCTCTCATCCACAAGGTATTTCTAGTATCAAAAGTCACTACAATTCATGTCATGTGCAATGAGAATTTGATTAGTGAAATTCAGGTACTTTCTCTCTCTAGAATCGAACTATTCCGACAAGGGAGGGCCGAATTGACTTACATTTTCACTTAGGAAGGTCAAGTGCAGACTATAGAGGCTAGATGAAGGCTCAGTTTAGCCGTAGAAGGTTAAAATTGGTTGAATTTGGATTGGGCATAACAGGGCAACTTCGAGTCCTACGAAGCAGATTAACTATTTGGACCCGTCAGAGCTTCTCTGGTGGTCCTCAAGCGAATTGGAGGGTGCCATTAGGTGGCTAACTTCCTCGGAGTCTATAGGACCCGAATTCACCTTTTGAGTTGGACGGAAATGCCCAAGTTGGAGCTCTGGTTCGAGCTTCATTGGAAAATGGAGCACTTCTTCTTCTTCGAAGGTTTGAGGTGTGAGGAGGATGAATGAAGGGGAGCTCTTTATATAGGGAGCTAGGGGACCCTTGGCTCTACCAGTTTTCATATTGGTCGAGCTTTTCCTCATCAGAAAATGCCATAATTGGAGGGGATATTCCCTCGCAGGAAATGAAAGGTGGAATCCTTCCACGAGCAGTGCTGTCATCCTAAGTATGGTGATGTCACTGTTCATTGATCGGTTGGATCATTGATCGATCATGTCCTACTGGGTTTGGTGACCTGAAAATGAAAATCAGCTGGTTCAATCCCAATTCGATCGATTTTCTAAAAATTAAAAATATTTAAATTAATCTAAATTTATTTTTTATCTAATGGTGGCCTCTATTTTCCAAATAGACATTTTTTAAACCACCTAGAAAAATTAATTATCGAACCAGTTCTCCATGGTTCAACCTAGTTTAGGTCTAGTTCATCCTGAACCTATAAAACCCATCCTCTCGAACTAAGGAAAACTAGGAAAAAGAACCAGCGATTTTCATAAAGAAAACTAAGCCAATTAATGAACTAAAAATAGTAAATAAGGGTAAAAAATGGAAAATTGGAAAATCCCAAGTGACCAAAAAGTAAAAAAAATCATGGGGAAGAACCATAAAGTGAATTGGAGGGGACAATCGAACTAATTTAGGGTGAACTAGATTGAACCATGGTAAACTAGTTCATTGATTCATTTTTTTAGGTGGCTTAAAATTTTCAAATTGGAAAATTGAAACCACCATTCTATAGAAAATGGATTTAGATTAATTTAGAAATTTTGAATTTTTAGAAAACTAGTCGAATTGGGCCTGAACCAACCAATTTTTGACTTCGGGTCACTAAACTCGGTCGGACCGAACCGGTCAACGGTCAACATGCATCCAGTCAGCAGCCACGTATAGACGGACAACCAATGGGAGGCTGTCATGTGTTCGATCAACGGTCAACGAACGACCAGTCAGCCTGTCACGTAGACACGAGCAGCAAATGGGAGGTTGCCACGTGTCTGGTCAATGGCTAATGAGGCGGCTGAGTTGGAACATCACGTCATAAAAACTAACCCATCACATTGCGCTACGTGGCACGTCTGCCACTTCATCGTCGTCTTCCTTAGACAATTGACAAAAAAGATAGAGAGAGAGGGAGGGCGATTCCTCTAACAACTTGGGAAGAGCTCCGGTATGACCATTGGTGGCCGAGTGAGAGGCCGAGTCCTATTTCAGCAGGTAGCTTGGTCAGTTGCAGAGCTCCCTATATAAATAGCACCCTTCTGTTCATTCTTTGCATCACATAAACGAGTGAAAAAGGTGAAGTACTCAATTTTTCGGTGAGTAGCAAACTCGAGCTCCAACAACGAGGTTTTCTTCATCCTCTAAAGCTGCATTCGATGTTATTAGAACTGGAAAGAAGTCCTCTACCTAGGTACACCCTCCCTCCAGCTTGAGGACCACTAGAGAAGAGCGGGGGAGCTCACATAGTACCACCACTCCTTGATGGTCAGCTGCTCGAGCTCGATTCGAGCCATCACCGGACCAATTCCAGCCAAACCAAGTCCCTTGGATCATACCTAGAGGTGCCTCGACCTTCCTTGAGATAAGATGGTAAGTACCCTCCACCACCCTTCACTAGAAATTACTGTTCAAAGTATGTTTCTACAAAAGTTTAAATTGTGAAATTCACACTGCTCATGCCACGAATTGAGGCATTGTTTGATTCAAGGAGGATCCCCAGGAGAAGGGCAATTCAAAGAAAGCAAGAGATCTGGTCATCGGATCATCGTCACTAAGATATCGATGCTTTCTCTCTCTAGACTTAGTTTTCTAGCTAAGCTTCATTTGAGCTCATTTTTTAGCCAAATGAAGTTCTTCAAAGCTCAAAATGATGAGTGAGATATAGGGAAGATGATTTAGATCACTAATTTGGTCAATTAACCAAGTTTTGGGGATCAATTGAATGAAATGATGATTTGGGGACCAAATTGCAATTTTTGAAAAATTGGGCAATTTGGTAATTTTTGGAAATTTGGGGGCCGAATTGTAATTTAAGGAAAATTGGGGCATTTTTATGAAATTAACTTCCAATTGGTGCCCAATTGGGCAATTGGATGAAATGGAAGGCTAATTGACAATTTTTGAGGAATTAAGGGCCAATTGGTGATTTTTGAAAATTAGGGACCAATTGACAATTTTGAAAAATTGAGGGCCAATTGGGGATTTTGGGAACAACTAAGGACCCATGAGGGATAGTAGGAAGTCCTAGAGACTTAATTGAGATTAACGAAAGATTAGGGACCTAATTATGAAGTTACAAATTTAAGGGAGCTAAATGAAATTAAGGCATAATGGGAGGACCTATATGCAAATACACAAAAGTATGCAACCTCTTATGCCATTTCTCATGATATGGATACTTGTACTGTCACGCCCCGACTGGTTTGGTCAGATTCCCGTCAGCAACATGCCACTTCCTTCGGTCTATGAGGAGTTTCTCCCCCTCCTAAAATGCGAGGAGTCAAACGTTATTTTTCCCTGTTTTTCCTGTAATAGAATTATACAAAACTATATATATATATATATATATATATATTAAAACTTAGGGTTTTTTATGATTCAACTGTGAGGGATCCTTAAGGTTGGTCTTTCTTTTTCCCATAAAGGGTTAAAGGAAGGGAGTGAGTTTCTACAACTTATTGAGTGGGTGTTGGGAGTGAGTTTCAAAAGATGTTAGTTTTATTTATCAAAACCATGCCAAGGTTTAATATTTCCTTTATAAGGATTTCCTCAAACTCAAATCTCAAAACCTTTATCAATTTCCTTATTAGATGTGTTTAGCTCTCTTAGCCCATCCCCTTGCCATGGGAGGCGTTTATCAAACAAACACACAACATTCATCAAGAAGGATACACACATTCATAGGGTAGTCCCAGATTGCACCCACTTGGGGATCAGCACAACTTTGTTGTCCACCATAATAGAAGTCGTCCACTTCTACCTTGAGTCTGAGTGGACATCCTAGACGTCCGACCCTCAAACCCGAATGCCACTTCGTGTCCATATGTTATGAACTGCTAAAAGTCTTAATAATGGATAATGTTGTGTGATACCCGTGAGCCAAGGTTGAGATGTTGGGCTGAACAATTGCTAAGCTGAAGTCGGGTCATCGAACCCGTTGGGCTGGGGCACATAGGTCGAAGCCAAGCCAATAGACCCTTGAGCTGGAGGGCCAAAGATGATGGCTATAAATGAATAAGACTCTGGACTGTGCATGAAATGTGATGCGGGACCATTAGGATACCTGGTACGAGGTAGTGGTGGTCCCAAGGGCTGCTGGACGACCCAGGGAGTATAAGGGTAGTTTGTCGTCCAATATGTCGAGAAGCTCTAGGAGCTTCTTGCGCATTGAGACCGAGGCAACAGGGGGAAAGAGATCTCGTCCCACAAAGCGGACACGGAGTGTGATTGGAGTTTGAGGATTGGATGAGCAAGGTCCACTCAAACTCAAGGAAGAGGTTGTTAACCTCTATCAAGGTGGATGATAAAGGTGTTGCAGTGCGCAAGTGGAACAGTCAGGGACTATTCTGCGAATGTGTGATCCCTTCTATGATAGAAAGGGTGGGTGATTGTGTGCCAACTCGAGGAAGGGGTAGAAAGTAAAATACTATAAATATGATGACACATAATTAAATACACTCCTAAGATTTCTCCCAATCATTGAGTCATGGAACTCACCCCCTCCCCCTAAAAAGTTTTTTAGGAAAAGAGAAACTGCACGGAAGCCTTCCTTCGCCAAGACCCGAACCAGGTATGAATTAGATTTCCAATTTTGTTTAATGTTATTTAGGGAAACCATAATAGGTAATACGCCTGACTCCTCCCGATCAAGGGAAGGAACCCCTCCTCGAGTTCCTGTCGTTTAGGGGTAAGACCCTTCCTCTTGAGGGTTTTTGTCAAGAATTACAAAATTGGGAGTTCCAAAATCTCCGATCATCCCCATGTCTATTTATTCCTTTGGTCGTTGAAACTCCTAAGCTTGGTGTCCTTCCGAGCTTTTTGTACTTGTTTTCACGGCTTCAGTGTCATCTCCTTTTTGTCTTATATTGGTCCTTTAATCCATTTTTCATACTTGAGTCCCCCTTTCTTGTTATTGTTGGACCTACATGTCCCTTGCAACATGATATGTTATAGAACTGTATTTGTCCATTATAGCTCTAGAACATTTCCTTGATAGCAGTTCATGCCTTTCCATCCTTTTTGGAATCGTGTGGCTTCATTCCTTCTTGTCACCTGGTAGTATTCCTCAACTACCTTTGGTGTTATCCAATCGTCCCTTACGCATAACTCTTGCATTTGGTTATTTCTCATTAGACTTGAAATCCTCCTTACTTTGAGGTCCGAACCTTCTAGTACCAAATTCTTCCACTTCCATCTTTAGAGTGTATTCCCATACTCTTCCTCTTGCATTATTAAAATGTTTCATTACTCGATTCTAGTTCATGCATCTCTTCCATGCACCTAATGTCCTTTTATATTGACGTCATGCATTTCATGAGCATTTGGATTTTTCGTATTTATTCGTCCTTCACGAACTTCTTTATTAGCTTTCCCAGTTCCAACTATCTGGTTTCCCATACTTGTGGTTTTTCTCTCTTTTGTCCTTTCTCATGTCCAATGATATCCTTACTTAAGGATTTCTTTTCTCTAGTCCATCCTTATTCGCTCGTGCCAATTTTACAATTCTTTATTCTGAGTTGATCCCTTTCGGTCTATGTGTTGATTCCTTTGCTTGGGGAGTTCCATTTTTATGGTCTCATTCTCTACTATGTCCTTTGAAGTAGAGACTTCCACCTTGGGAGTTACACGTTCAACCTTCTTACTATTCCTTGAAGGTTTCCTTTTTTCATCTCCTTACACCCTCTTTATATTGGTGCATATACTCACCTTTAATCCTTCATTGTTTTTAAATTCTCATTTTGTCCCTTATTCCCTATCCGAGTAACTTCTGATTATCGGATCTTATTTCATGTATTCCACACTATGCCCAGCCGTCCAATCTTAGACTCCATTAAATAAGCGTGGACCACAACCAATCTTGATATACGTGGTTGTTTCCTTTAATCACCTCTTACTTGAAGAGCGTACTTCTCCAAAGTTTTTCAGATATCTTTTCCTTTATTTCCTTATTATGGGTATTCCTCCCATTCCCACTTGTTACATCATTATTTGATGATATCTTCCTACTTAACCATTCATTGGGTTTAACTTACTCCTTGGGCTCTCATGAGTACACTTTCCTTGTACTTGGTCTTTTTACCTCAACTTGCATTTCATTTGCGAGCTTATCTTCTTTTCCCAATTCAATTAGGCCCATCGCCTCTCCATTGGGATATATACCTCCCTAGGATTCCCTTCCTTGGTAGGCTCCTTCTCTTCCCAAAAGTTTCCCTTTTTATTCTTCCTTGTGGTTATTTGACCGTAAATTAACTCCATGTTATTCTTTGATGTCATCTTCTCCTACTTACCTTTTCTTTGGGAATCTTGCGGACACCTCCTTTGTACCCTATCCTTATTCATACTTATATTCATTACTAGTTTATTTTATTAGGGAGGAGTTTAAATCCTTTTTTTTTAGGTCTCTTGATCACCTTGCGAGAGGCTACTTAATCCTTCTTGTGGCTTGAGTGTGTTCGCTAATCTCATTTGGCCATTGGTTGCTTTAAGGATTCTTGTCATCCTTCCTTTTTTGATGTTTGGTCATTTCATTTCTCCCTTCTTCACTAGGGTTTAAATCCATGATTCTTGTGAGGGTCAGTTTGTTAACTACCTCGTCCCTTACTACTCCCCTTGTCCAATGGTCTCGAAACAATTATCTCTCAAGTTTACTTGTCCTTGATGTCAATCTTGTCATCCCTTTTAGGGTGTAGTCGTTACTACTTCACTGTCCTTCTTAGGGCATCGTTTATCCTCCTTGATCACCCCATAGTTACTAGTCGCTTCCCACCGCTAGGTTCATTTGTAACCCTACTTGGCTCCTCTGTTTTTCCATTGTAGATCACACTTCGCCATCTCGAGATATCCTATTTGGTGTCCAACATTCGGGATTTGTCTTCTCTTGTGGAGGTGCTTCCTTCCTTGCTCCTAGATGGCTTGTAACTCCCCCTAAGGAAAATTTTCCCTTCATCTATACTTTGCTCCATTTGCGATTTTCTAAAGGTCTTACCTTTGGTCCTCCTTGCCTTCTGTGACCCCTACTCATATAGTTGAGGTACAAGATCACATTTTTATTTGAGAGACAGAGTTTTAGGAATTAGGAGTTTTTTTTTATTAAAGGATAAGGAGTACAATACATTGGGGTTTTAGCCCTATTACAAAGAGGAGGTTATGAATTTGATTGGGAAGCTACTGTACTAGGTTCTTGATAAGTGTCCTCCTTGGTAAAGTTATAAGCCCTTGCTAGTATTCTTGGCATTAGGTTGGCTTTCTTTGTACTCAGGGCTATGACCTCAATAGGTCCTAACACCACATTCCTTGCTGGTATTGGACACTTCCCCTAATCATGTCTCTCCAAAACAAGTTACTTCCCTATAAGGACCTTGGCGACTTCTACTATACCTCGGGTATTGGAGAGTTTTAGGGTCAGATTTCTACAAGGTGGATAATTTTGATTAGATTCTTAGATTATCTAGTCTTGATAATGCATTAGAGGGAAACTAACTCTGATACCACTCAATTTGTCATGCCCTGATCCAGTTTGGTTGGAATTCCGTGAACAACCTGCCACTCCCTTTGGTCTAAGAAGAGTCACCCCTTCCCAAGACCGCAAGTAGTCAGACATAATTTCTATCATTGTTCCGTGGAATAGCATTATACAAAACTGAATAGCCTAAAAATTTACATACCTAACTTAAGTCTAGTTCTCGAAATATCTTTTATGGGTCTTTTCCTTTCCTAAAAAAGGTTTAACGGGAGGGATGAGTTTCTACAACTCAATTAGCGGGTGTTGGGGAGTGAGTTTTCAAAAAAATAGTTTATCAAATCATTATTTCTTCGCATGATTGTGGGTTTTTCTTTATCTTAGAAAAATATTTCACCCTTTTAATTCATTGTGAGTTCAACTCTTTTAACACTTCCCCTTACTCTGAAGGTGTTTAGCAAACATTCACATGCTCTTTATCATAAAGTGTACAAACATTCACAGGTGTAGTACTCTGGCTACACCCACTTGGGGATTAGTGTGCCTTTACTATCCACCTTGAGAGAAGTTCAACTACTTCTACCATGAGTCTGAGTAGATGTTCACACATCTTACCCTCAGACCCATAATTTCTTCATGTCCGATATAAGGACAGAGACCTCATCCTGACCCCACCTCAGTCTCATGTGCAAGAAGCTACTCCGAGCTTCATGACTAACTGGCATGACAAACCTACCCTTATTGCATCCAGGTCATCTAACAGCCCTTGGAACACATTACTACCCCTCTTGGGCATCTCGATAGTCCCTGATCTTCGTGCATGCACAAATAATAGTCTTAACAATATTATCCATTATCTTTGGTGCCAACAGCCCCGACACTCAACTTAGCCTATAGTTGTTTGCTTGACCAGTTTGTCGACCTAGTCTTGGCGCACTACCACTAGCCCAGCGAGCCTTGCCAGTCCCGATTTGGTATCGAGTTGAGTCACACATAAAGTTGCTAGTTATGAAATTTTTCATAGCTTTTCATCATTATGCTTGTCTACGGGTTCCAACCCGTGCCCACTGGTCTTGGGTCCACTTCACGAGTTTTTCCAAAAATTGGGCTTTGGCCCTATAAGTTCAAAATTGAGGCCTCTGGCCTATTGGAGCTATCCCAGCTCTCATAAAAAAAGTCTCCCAAATATTTGAAGTATTTGCACACAGTTAGGGGAGAACATTTCTAGAAAAATAGTTTTGAACTTAAAATGTACTCATCATCCCATCCGAGCATGATTATGGAAAATCCCATTCTTGGGGGGTTTTTCATTTAAGCAAAAGTGTCAATCACACCAATTGGGTGTGATGTTTAAAATGTTTCACTCACAATCGTTAAGTGGTTTTTCATTTCAAAATGGTGGTCATGACATCAATTAGGTATGATGTATAAATATGCCCACTCACCTGATGAATGTCACTTGTTCGTCCTATCAGATTTTCAGTCCTTGTCGTGCTCCCTTGCATACGTTCTTGTCCAATATATCCCTATAGGGTTCGGACATGTTCATGAGGAAAGGTTTGACATAAAAGGCCTTTTATTTTCATGAATTTACAATTAGGCCCCAACTCTTGCCTTATTACAATTAGGTTCCTAAAGTTTATAATCTTGGACTTTAGGTCCCTAATGCTCAATTAATTTCCATTAAGTCCCTAGTATTTCTAATATCACTCTTGGGTCCCTAAATTTTTAAAAAACACCAATTGTGACTCAACTTTTATATAATTTTCAATTGGCCACTTAAATTTCCAAAATTACCGATTGGCCCCATTTTTTCCAAAAATGAGCCATTTGTCCGAATTCTCCTAAAAATGACCAATTGGTCCTCCAAGTTCATCTAATTTGCCAATTGACCTTCAATTTTTGAAAAATTGCACAAATGTCCATCAATTTTTAAAATCCCCAAAATTTCCCCCAATTCATCTTTTCCATTTGACCCGAATTTGATCACCTCCAATTGACCCTTCAATTCATGTTAATTGTTCTCTATCATACTGCTAATCGATTTCCTCACTTCCCTATGATCATACCAAGTTTTGAATTTTGGTTTTTGGGTCTTAAACGAGCAAAAACAAAGTTTTACCGAAAAACTGAATGTAGATAGAGAAAGATTTGAGAACTCACTATCGGAGGTGTGGCGGTCTGAGCTTTCGATTTAGGAAGAAAGCTCTCATCTATAGTGTCCTTATAGGATCAAGAGTCTCTACAAGTTGTGTGCTAAGCAGTGGGAATTTGATTAGTGAAATTCGAGCACTTTCTCTCTCTAGAATTGAACTATTCCGACGAGGGAGGGCCAAATTGACTTAAAGTTTTCCTTGGGGAGGTTGAGTGCACACTATAGAGGCTAGAGGAAGGCTTGATTTAGCAGTAGGAGGTCTGAATTAGTTGAATTTGGATTGGGCAGAAGAGGGCAGCTTGGAGTCCTACGAAGCAGCTTCACTGTTTGGACCTGCCGGTGCTTCTCGAGTGGTCCTTAGGCGGAATGGAAGGTGCCATTAGGTGGCTGACTTCCTCTGGAGTCTATAGGAACTAAATTCATCTTCTGAGGTGGAAAGAAGTGCCCAAGTCGGAGCTTTGGTTCGAGCTTCATCGAGAAATAGAGCACTTCTTCTTTTTCGAATGTTTGAGGTGTGAGTAGTATGAATTAAGGGGAGCTCTTTATATAGGGGGCTAGGGGACCGTTGGCTCTACCAATTTCCATATTGGTCGAGCTTATCCTCATCACAAATGCCATAATCAGAGGGATATTCCCTCAAAGGAAATGGAAGGTGGAATCCTTCCATAAACAGTGTTGTCATCCTAAAGAAGATGATGACACTATTCATTGATCGGTTGAACCGTTGACCAGTACGGTTCGACCGAGTTCGGTCACCTGAAAACAAAAATCAGCCGGTTCAGGCCCGATTCGATCGATTTTCTAAAAATTAAAATTTTCTAAATTAATCTACATTTATTTTCTATCTAATGGTGGCCTCAATTTTCAAAATTTACATTTTTAAGCTAACTAGAAAAATTAATTATAGAACTAGTTCACCATGGTTCAATCCGATTTAATCTGGTTCAGGTCCGGTTCATTCTTCACGGGAAGGGGAACGAAAAAGATGAAAATAGTTGTGAATATAAAGAAAAATATTACTTTTATTAAAATGCAAATACTCAAAATATTACTTTCCTTCCTTACATTGAATTATCCACATTGAATTTCACCAAATAAAAGTGAAAACTCTTCCTAATAATTTAGATGTCGTCCGGTAGTTTCAGGGAGAATTAAAACTGCTTAATTATCTCCTACATTCAAAAACAAGGGAATATAGTAATTTTTTCAATTTGTCAAGGAATTTCCGGTTTGAGAGAACTGAATCTACTAGGAAAAGAAAAAAGATTAAGGGAAGTGATGGTTATATGAGGCACTATAACAGTATGATTAAGCAGTAGTTAATCCACATTTGGTTGGAAACTGATTGGTAATAAAAACTTAAGAACTCATAAATTGAATTGGTAACCAGTTTAGACCATGAACTTGGAGAATAGGCAAATTCATGAAATTAACCTAAAAAATATTTTTTTGATAGGATATTAATTGTGAAATCCGTTACCTCGGATCAAGTAAATCGGGAAAGAACCAATTAATTTAATAAAAAATTGAACCACTTAATAAACAAAGAATCATAAATAAGGGTTGAAATGAGAAATTGGAAAATCCCAAATGACCAAGATGTCACAAAAATCACGGGGAAAGATCACGAAGGAAATTGGATGAAAAAATCGGACTGGTTCAGGGTGAACCAGACTTGAACCGGATTGAAACAGGTTGAATCATTCATGAACTAGTTTGTTAATTTACTTTTCTAGGTCGCTTAAAAAGATTAATTTGGGAAATTGAGACCACCATTGAATAGAAAATAAATTTAGACTAATTTAGAAAATTGAGAAAACCGGTCGAATTAGGCTTGAACTGGTCGATTATCATTTTCTTGTCATTGGACTCGATCAGACCGAACTGGTCAGTACCCAGTCAGCACGCGCGCGACCAATAAGCACGTGACGCATGGCAATGAGCGTTATGTCAACTGGTCAACGGTCAAGAGTTAGCGGGTGCTTGGTCAGTAGCCATGCAGACATGACTAGCCAATGAGAGACTACCACATGTTCGGTCAACCAGTCAACGACTGCCCTGACAGATGAGTCGGATCACCATGTCAGCTAGACTGACCAATCATGTGCTACCATGTGGCCGACCCGCACTTGCGAAACTCACATATGTGGAACATTGTCATCTTCCTCCTCCATCCAATGACACTGTTCATCGAGGAAAGATTTTTCTTTCCTTTTCGGACGAAGGAAATTTTCTCCGATTTAGGCAATTCCCGATCAGGATGAGTGCGACCAATATGGAAACTGGTTAGGGAGAGGGTCCCCGAGCTCCCTATATAAAGAGCTACACTCTGTTCATCCTTCACACACCTCAATTCCTCTCTCTCTTTGAATTGCTCTGTTTTTCGGTGAAACTCGAATCAGAGCTCCCACTTGGGCACTTCCTTTAGTGTCAAAAAATGAATTCAGGTCCTACAGACTTGGGAGGAAGTTAGCTACCTAATGCCTACCTCTAACTGACCAGAGGATCGCCGGAGAAGCACCAATGAGCTTGAACAATGAAGCAGCTCCATCGGACCAAAGCTGCTCTATTTCAGTCGATTGAAATTTGACAAATTCAGGCCTCCTGCGGCCGAATTGTGTACTCCCAATGTCCCCATGACCATCACATGACCTCTACAGAGGTGAAAAGTATGCCAATTTGGCCCTCCTCTGTCATTGTAGATCGGTTCTATAGAGAAAAAGTGATAGAATCCATTAGTCAAATTCTCATTAATCCTGACAGTGATTGCCCTGATTCTTGATCCTATGAGTATTCTGAGAACGAAAGCTAACTCTCCAAATCAAGAACTCGGATCGCCGCGCCCCCAATGGTAAGCTTTCGAAGCTTTCTCTATGTATGTCTAGTTTTTTTAGCAAAACTTTGTTTGAGCTCGTTTCGAATTCAAATCCTGCAATTTAATGTGCAATTGGATTGTATGAAAGTATAGAAACTGATTCATATCACCAATTTGAGAAAATAGCCCCAATTGAACGACCAATTTGAAGAAATTAAATTCGGTCAGTAGAGAGGGGTATAAATTGGGAATTTTAGAAAATTGAGGGACCTCCATGCAATTTCTAAAAATTGATGGTCAATTGGCAATGAGAAAGATGTTGGAGGACCAATTGGTCAGTTTTCGAAAAAATTGGGGTCAATTGGCCATTTTTGGGAAGTAGGGGCAAAATGGTAATTTTAGAAAAATTGGGGATCGAATTGAAAATTTGGAAAAAAATTAGCCCCGTTTATAATTTTAAGCAAATTAAGGACCCGAGGAGGACATTGGAAGCCCTTGGGACTTGATTGGGGAAACATTTAACATTAGGGACCTAAAGTCAAGAAGTATGAACTTTAGGGATCAAAGTGTAATAAACAAAATTTTTGGGTCTAGTAGCCAATACTTGGAAAGCTAAAAAGCTTTCACGCCAAATCTTAACTTATAAGATTGGTCAAACAATGTATGGACTCTTGAGATCGAAATGTGGACAAGAGAGCCAGACTCACACTTTGAAAACCTGTTGGGGACGAACGCGTTACAATCATCAAGTGAGTGGGTTCATTTAACATCATACCCGGTTGGGATGATAAGTAAGTTTAAAGCTAAAAACCACTTACCAAATGTAAGTGGGATATTTTAAACATCATACCTAGTTGGGGTGATGAGCACTTTTAAAGGAAAAACCTGCTTACCGATTGTAAGCAGGCCTACCTCTATCATTACACCAGGTTGGTGTGATGAGTACCTTAAGCTAAAAGAGATTTTTGTCAAAAGTTTTCTCCCTGTGTGCCATTACTTAAACTATTTGGGAGACCTTGACTAGAGCTAGAACAACTCTAATAGGCCAATGGGCTCGAATTTGAACTTATAGGGCTCAAGGCCTAGTTTTGAAAAACGTGTGAAGTGGGCTCAAGGCCAATGGGTACATGTTGAAGCCCGTAAACAAACATGAATAGGAAAAGCTATGAAAACTCTCATTAAAAGTGGAAATAATTGTGTGATTCACCATGGTACCAAGTCAAGACTGACAAGGTTTGATGGGATAACAGCAGTGCATCAGGGCCAAGTCGACGGACTGGCCAAACAAACAACTGTAGGCTGGGTTGAGTGTCGGGGCTATTGGACCGTCGACACCAAAGAGAATGGGTAAATATATGAAAATAATTGTTTGTGCATGCACTTTTAATTTGGGACCATCAAGATGCCTAAGAGGGGTAGTGATGGGTTCCAAGGACTGTTGGACGACCTGGTGGTGATGAGGGCAGTTCGTCAGGTCAGTTAGTCATTAAGCTTCGAGAGCTTCTTCCGCATTGAGACTAGGGTGGAGATGGGATGAAGTCTTTGTACTAATACAGACATGAAGTTATGTGGAGTTTGAGGGCTTGGCGCCTAGGGCGTTGCTCGGACTCAAGGTAGAAGTCATGGACTTCTATTATGGTGGACGGTAAATACGCTTCTATCCACAAGTGGGTGTAGTGGGCATGCTGCACTGGCAAACGTGTGTATCCTTTATGATAAAAGGCATGTATTTATTTGCTAAATGCCTCCTGGGGCAAGGGGATGTGTAAAAAGAACTAGACACACAAAGGCTTTGAAAACAAACAAAAGGATTTCGGGAATAATTTTATCTAAATCTTTTGAAACTTCACTTCACACCCCCGCTCACTGAGTTGTAGAAACTCACCCCCTCCCTTTTCCCCTTTTTCAGGAAAGAGGAAACCTAACCAAGAGAACCCACGAAGATGAACCACAAGTGAGGTATGCTTAAACTCCTTTAAGCTTTTCTTTAGTTTTGATTTATGCTCTTCTAGGGAACAAGTCCAGAAATTTCGACGGGTTCCTCTCACTTTCAAGAAAGAGGAAACCCTTCTTGAACCGAGGGAGCGATGTGTTGTTCACAGGGATCTGACCAAACCGGGTCGGGGCGTGACATTAATGATCATGAAAAGTTCAAGTGAATACCGGTCCAAATCGAGATCAAACCAATTTAAGACAAAAAGCCCCAAATTTTTAAGAGTGATTAAATGAATTGGGAAATGAGAAGTATTCACACTTTTCATACGGTGTATTAGTTCATGACCATTTCACGTTTATCACTCGACTTATTCCATCATTAGTTATTCCTTATCCTAATAACTTTTATATCATCAGGGTCTTATGATAGTGTTCCTTATACTTGTTCCGTTCTCCAAATCGAGTTACTTAGAGTAGAGATTCTTATATTGGCCAGTTGTGATCAACCTTTCCTTTTGATATCTCATACTATGCATCTTCCTTCTTAGAAATATCCTTTTGCTACTTGGGGTTTATTTTGTGTTCATTTAAACTTTTCTAGGTGACCCCCTTATCATCCTAATGGGTAGTTAGTTGAGTCTAGTAGTCAAAGTCTTAGTATCACGATATGAGTTCATGGTATTTTATTGTTCAAGTTCTTAATTCTTTTCGAGTACTTTCCATTTGGCTCATGAACCAAGCTTACCTATGGTTCGATCCTTATATGGTCTCCTACATTCCTTACCAATTTTTGTTCCTTTGACCTCTTTTCATTAGGCTATGACAATACATCATCCAAGTTGCACATTATTTGGGTATTATATCCCTTATCCGGATTTCTTAGGCGTGGATCTTAGTTTTACTTGGGTCTCATGTTATAGGGTAAATGCTACTTTTGGTTTCCAAGTGTTTTCATAAAGATCTTATCCTAGACTATTGTCCATCTTATGGGTTCCTAAATTAACTTTTCCCATAGCAGACCTTCCACTTAGTGCTTCTTCTTTGAAGTTTAGTGCCTTACCTTATGGAAATTTTCACCTCTCAACTTTTCCCAAGACAGTAGTGACCTCATTTCTATTTCCTTAGTGGAGTCCCTTCCCGTGGACAACTTTTGGCTCTATATTCCAAGGGTGTCTTCTCCTTTATCCTTGTCTGGATTTGTAACCAAGTATGCTTCAATCATCTAGCCTTAGGAGATCCTTAAAACCTTCATGGATGGTCTTGTTTCATGGATTTAAACCAAAATTAAGCTATATTATATACTAAAAAAAGTATTCTTTCATTTCTCAACTCTTAGTTGTAAAATCGACTTTATGATAAAAAGGAAAACATCAATTTCTTACTATTCCCCTACTCTTAGTACGATGATCCTATATAACTTATTTTGGGTGAATAGCGAGATCTTCCTTCTAGGGGATCTGAATCTAGGGCAACCATACATATTGGTGTTGGTTGCTTGATGGAGGCATGGTGTAAACCCCATCTCTTTATAGTTAATAAACCGAGAAAAGAATCAGACACTTTGAAAGAGAAAACCGAGCTGGTTCACAAACCATAACCAATGAGAAAAGGGTAAAATTCAGGAGCATGCATGTCACCACCCCTACCTGGGAACAATTTGAGGAGAGATACATGAAGGAGTACCTGGCTCTGCACTAGATTAATGAGATGAAGCAAGATTTCCTCCAACTCAGACAAGGGTTTAACTCTATTTCGGAGTACGAAACTAAGTTCAATGAGTTAAGACCCTTTACTTTGACGTTGCCGAATGGAGCAGGCAAATTGGAAAGAGGACATGGACCAAGGCCGTCATGGAGGATGGAAAGAAAAAAATGCTTCGTGATGGGGAAAGAAGGTGGGTTTCCAAAAGAGGAAGGATGTACCACCACCCCCATGAAGAGTGATCCCCACCTTACCACAAGGAAACCCTCGTTGTCCAAGATGTCAAAGATACCATGAGGGAGCTTGTTTGTCCTATTTCACATGTGGATAGATGGGATAATTTGCAAAGGAATACCTCACCCTTAGGGAGAATAAGCAATAGAACACGCTTGGACCACTACAAGGGAACCCAAGGACTCCCAAGCAGGATGCCATGACAAGGATACCAGCTAGGGTATACAACCTCACCCAGGAAGAGGCTAGAAAAGTACTATAGTGGGTACTTCCCAAAAACTCTGTAACTAAGATTGAAGCAAAACTTGTAAATTGATTTCTTATTCAATATAGGAAAATTTCTTCAAAAACATGCGTTTCTCCAATCAGGGTACATAGGCTTGTGGGGGAGAAAAGTCTACGCCCTCTTCGACTCGGAAGCAGAAAGATCCTTCATCAAAGAAGATCTAATCCCAAGTCTTCCCCTAGAACTTACCTCCCTAGAACAAAGTCTCAACATCCTCACACCCTTAGGAGAAGGATATAATAGGGACAAACAGTTAAAAGGATGTGAGATTACGATTGGAGGAGTTAAAGTAGAGGCATATTTGATCCCATTACCTCTAAGGGAGGTAGAAATAATATTGTGAATGGATTGGCTAAGTACCCATCAAGTTAAGATGGACCGTGGGAAGAAGATAATAACTTTCCACACTCCCAAAACACTCGGACTGCATTTTCAAGGAAACAGGAGGAAGGGAAAAGTATAAATGGTGTCCCAAATAAGAGTTCAAAAGATGATAGAGAAAGGTTGTAAAGCTTTTTTGGCCGTGATCATCAATGGGAAGTTTGAGGAGAAGGGACCAGAAGGCATCCCGATAGTTGAACACTACCTGAACTTATTTCCAAAAGAATTACCCAGATTACCTTCAAGCCGACACCTGGAATTTACCATAGAAGTAATCCCCGAAACACAACCCATATCCCAAGCCCCTTATTGCATGGCTTCAACGAAGTTAAAGGAATTAAAGGAGCAGCTAGACAAGTTATTAGAGAAGGGTTTCATATGCCCTAGCCAGTCTCCATAAGGTGCACCAGTCCTATTCGTAAAGAAAAAGGATGGGAGCATGAGGTTGTGCATAAACTATTGGAAGTTGAACTAGGTTACTATAAAGAATAAGTATCCACTCCCACTGATCGACGACCTGTTCGACAAACTAAAAGGAGTAGCCTACTTCTCCAAGATAGACCTTCGGTTAGGACACCACCAACTTAGGATACGAGAGGAAGATATCCCTAAGACTGCCTTTTGGTCTCGATACGGACACTATGAGTTTAGGGTGATGCCTTTTGGCCTAACGAATGCCCCTGTAGCTTTCATAGATTTGATGAACCGAGTGTTCTAGCCACACTTGGACAAGTTCATAATAGTATTTATAGATGACATACTTATATACTCACGGACTAGGTTGGAGCATGAAGAACATATAGCTATCACCTTGGAGACACTACGAAATAATCACTTGTATGCAAAATTCTCCATGTGTGAGTTCTAATTGAAGGAAGTAGGGTTCTTAGGGCACATAGTGTCCAAAGATGGAGTTAAGGTAGATTCGACAAAGGTGGAGGGTATATCCGGTTGGAAGGCACCCAAGAATCCCTTGGAGATACGAAGTTTCTTGGGCTTGGCAAGGTACTACCGATGGTTTGTGTAGGATTTCTCTAAAATAACTGCCCCTTTGACCCGTCTCATAAGGAAAGGAGTGGAGTATAAGTGGGACGAAAGCTGTGAGAAATCTTTCCTGGAGTTGAAGACCCGTCTGACAACGACACTGTACTCTCTCTACCTGACCCAAATGTAGGGGAGTACACCGTATATAGTGACGCATCTGGACATGGACTCAGATGTGTATTAATTCAATAAGGAAAGGTTATCACCTACACCTCACGACAACTAAAGGTACATGAGTGGAACTACCATACCCACAACTTGGAGTTAACTGCGATAGTGTTCACCCTCAAGATTTGGTGACACTTTATACAGGGTTAAGTGTAGGATATATAAAGATAACAAGAGTCTTAAGTACTTTCTAACTTAGAAGGAGTTGAACCTCCACTAGAGGAGATGGCTAGAATTGGTTAAGGACTATGACCTTGTGATAAAATATCACCCCGGTAAGGCCAATGTGGTGGCAGACGCTTTAAGTCGCAAATACCAAACCAAGGCGGCACAAATAAAAACAAGCTACTTGCTCTTGTTGTAATAGTTGGGAAGAGTGGAGGTGGACAAGAAAGAAAAATGCTTATTGTCTGACGTAGTGCTAATACCCAGCCTAATGGAGCAAATAAAGGTTCAGTAAAAAGGGGATAAGGAACTCCAGCCCTATTTGGACCCGGTCAATGAAGGGACAAAATCAGACTACGACCTTTGAGGCGATGGAGTGCTAACCTATAAGGGTAGAGTGTGCGTGCCTCAAGATAAGGAACTTATGAGATTAATCTTGGAAGAAGCACATGACTCAGTTTATGCAATGCATCCAGGGAGTACCAAGATGTATCACACCCTCAAACAAGGTTATTGGTGGAAAGGGATGAAGAGGAAAGGAATGTACCGCACCCTCAAACAAGGTTCAATAAATTAAAGCCGAGCATCAGAAATGTTCAAGACTACTACAACCCTTACCTATCCCCAAATGGAAATGGGAACACATCATTATGAACTTTATCACACAATTACCTGTGACTAGAAAGGGACGAGACATAATCTGGGTCATTGTGGATAGATTGACCAAGTCCGCCCATTTCCTTCCTATAAGAGTGATGGATTCGGTAGAACAATTGGTCGTCTTGTACATAAGAGAGTTTGTGAGACTCCATGGTATCCCGGTAAGTATAGTGTTGGATAGAGACCCTATATTTACCTCAAGGTTTTGGCCTAGTTTTCAAAGTGCCTTGGGAATCAAGCTCCATATGAGTACAACATTTCATCCTTAGACCGATGGATAGTTTGAGTGAACGATGCAAACCCTGGAAGACATGCTATAGACATGCGTACTCACCATGAATAAGGGTTGGGAGGAATACTTGTGCCTGATAGAGTTTGTGTACAATAATAGTTACTAGACCAGTATTCAAATCCCCTTATGAAGCCCTTTATGGACAACCATGTCATATCCCCTTATTTAAGGAAGAGGTAGGATGAAGGAAGTTGGGAAGGGTTGAAATAATCGAGGATGCCATAGAGAAAATTAAGATCATAAGGAGTCGACTTAAGGCGGCTCAAGACAAGCAAAAGGTCTATGCAGACCATCATATAAGGGATCTAGAATTTAATGTGGGAGACCAAGTGTTCCTAAAGGTATCCCCATGGAGGGGAATACTTAGGTTTCAACAATGGGGGAAGTTGAAACCAAGGTACATCGGTCCTTACACTATATTCCAAAGGATAGGGCCAATGGCATATAAGCTAGAACTGCCTCCTAAGTTACAAAGAATACATGATGTATTACATACCTCGGTGTTCTAGAAGTATCAGCCCAATCCTAGTCATGTGCTGGACCGACCTCCAACCGAACTATAGGAGAACCTGACCTATCAAGCAGAACCTATCCAAATCATCGACTGAAGAGAAAAGAACTTATGGAACAAGAGGATTCCCATGGTCAAGGTTCTCTAGCAAAACAGACCAATACAGGAGGAAACATGGGAAACCGAGAGTGTTATGAGGGATGGGTACCCTCATTTATTTGATATGTAAATTGTTTTGGGGATAAAACCCCTAAAAGAAGGTAAGAGTTGTAAACCCCCTCTCTTTATAGTTAATAAAATCAGGAAAAGAACCGGACATTTCAAAAGAGAAAACCGAGCCGGTTCAGAAACCATAACCGATGAGAAAAGGGTAAAATGGGAAATCGACAAATCCCAAGTGACTCAAAGAGTCATAAAAAGCATGGAGAAGAACCTTGGGACAATTGGGAAGAGAAAACCAGACCGGTTCAGGGTGAACTAGATTGAACCACACTTAAACCAGTTCCTAAATTCATTTTTCTTGGTGGCTTAAAATGATCAAATTGGGGAATTGAAGCCACCATTAGATGGAGAATGAATTTAGAAATTTTTAATTTTGAGAAAATCGGTCGAATCAGGGCTGAATGGTCTGATTTACGCATTGAACCCGGTTGGACAGGTTTGGTCCGGTTAGGAATAGTGTCATCTTCTTCCTCAGGATGACAACACTGTTCATTCATTGCAAAAACAAATAACACCGGTGAGGGTAAAATGACTCCGATCAGGCTGTTTTAGGGTGAGGATAAGCTCAACCAAAAAGGAAAGTTGACAGGCAGAGAGTCCCCAAGCACCCTATATAAAGAGCTACTCTCCATTCATTTTCCACACACCTGAAATCTCCATTCTTTCTCAACTGCTCCATTTTCTAACAAAGCTTGAACCAGATCTCTGATATAGGCATTTTTCTCAGCCTTAGAAGGCAAGTTTGGGTCCTTTAGACTCCGGAGGAAGTCAACTACCTGATAGCATCTTCCTTTTGACCCGAGGACCGTTAGAAAGCGCTAGCAGAATCAAACAGTGAAGTAGCTCTGACGAACCGAACCTACCCTATTTTGGCCAAGCTTAATTTGACCAAATTTAGCCCTCCTCCGGCCAAACCAAGCCTCCCCAAAACCCCCCACAGCCCTCATACAAACTCAACAGAGTTGAAAGGTAAGCCAATTTGGCCCTCCTTAGTCATTACAGATCGGAGTTAGAGAGAGAAAGTTCTAAATTATACTGACAGAATTCTCCCTCGATTAAATATCATTTGTAGCAATTGTTGATTCTAGAAGGAACCTTAGGACAAGAGCTACCTTCCCTGATCAAGAGCTCAGACCGTTGCATCTCTGATGGTAAGCTTTCAAAGCTTTCTCTTTGTATGCATAGTTTTTTGGCGAGGCTTTGTTTGAGCTCAATTCGAACCCAAATGATGCGGTTCAAAGCTCAATTGAATCGTATGGAAGTGTAGGAACTTATCCATAACTTCAATTGGAGCAATTAACCCTGATTGGATGGCCACTTTGAAGAAATCAAATTTGGTCAGTTTGAAGGGGAGAAATTATGGGAAATTTTTGGGGAAAATTGGGGATTTCAAAAAATTAAGGCACCACTTTGCAATTTCCCAAAATTGAAGGCCAATTGGCCATGAGAAACATGTTGGAGGACTAATTGGTCAATTTTTGAAACATTTAGGGTCAAATTACCATTTTTGGAAAGTAGGGGAAAATGGTAATTTTTGAAAAGTTAGGGATCAAATTGGAAATTTGGAGAAACTTGAGCTGCTTATACAATTTTGAGTGAATTGAGAACTTAAGTGGAATTTTGGAAACCTTGGGACTCAAATTGGGGAAAAGTTGGCATTAGGGACCTAAAGTTAAGAAAAATGAACTTTAGGGACCTAAGTGCAATTAATCAATTATTGGTGAGCCTAGGCTTTTATGCCAAACCATAATTGATATGGCTACCCAAATCGTGTAGGGACAAGTGTGATTGGAACACAAGTAAGAGAAAGCTCGCGTAGACTTGGAAAATCGACTAAGGACGAACACATCACGGTCATCGGGTGAGCGGACATATTTACATCATACCCAGTTGGGATGGTGAGCACTTTAGAAACGAAAAACCACTTGTGAGTGGGACTTTAACATCATACTCGGTTGGGATTATGGGCAATTTAAGCTAAAACCTACTTATCGGTTGTAATTAGAGGAAATCATACCCGATTGGTATGATGAACTTCCTTGAAGGAAAAAGAAACCCGCTTGTCGGTTGTAAGCGAAGATATCATCACACCCCATTGGTGGGATGAAGTGAAAATATATTTTGTCAGAAGTGTTCTCCCCTGATTGTGTGCCAATGCTTAAACTATTTGGAAGACCTTCTTGATGGAAGCTAGAACAGCTCAAATAGGCCAGAGGCCTTAGTTTTTGAACTTGTTGTGCGAAATACCCGATTTTTAGAAAATCACGTGCAGTGGTCTGAAGGCTAGTGGGCACGAACAGGAGCTCGTAAACAAATCGGAGTAAAGGAAAGCCATGAAATTTCTAATGAAATTGTTATGTGATTTCGCCATGGTACCGAGTCAAAACTAAAAATACTCGATGGGCTAACGGAAGTGCGTTAGGGCCAAGTGGACGGACCGACCTAAATAAACAGCTGTAGGTCGAGTTAAGGGTCGGAGTCTTTGGACCAGTGGCACCAAAGATAATGAATATATATGAAAACTATTGTTTGTGCATGCACTTATGGTATAGGACTATCAAGACGCCCAAGAGGGGTAGTGATGGCTCCTAGGGGCTACTGGACAAGATGGTGGAGATAAGGGTAGTTTGTCGTGCCAGTCTATCACAAAGCTCAAAGTTGCTTCTTGTGCATGAGACCGGGGTGGGGTCGGGATGAGGTCTCTATCCTCATACGAACACGGAGTGGTATGAGGGTATGAGGGTCGGATGTCGAGAACATCCACTTAGACCCATGGTAGAAGTGGACGGACTTCTATCTTGGTGGTCAGTAAAAATGCTCCGAGCCAAAAGAAATGATAATCTTGGCACACTTTGAACAAACTATTTCTTGAAAACTCACTCCCAACACCCACTCACTGAGTTGTAGAACTCACAAAGACCCTTCCTAAAGACCCTACTTATTTGGAACAAGACAGGTATGTCTATTTTAAAATACTCAGTTTTGTATAATGCTATTCCAAGAAAGACTGGTAGAAGGACGCCTTACTCCTCGTGGTTTAGAAAGGGGGAAAACCCTTGATAGACCATGAGAGTGGCGGGTTTTTCTTAAGGATCTGACGAAACCAGGTTGGGGCGGGACATGTGGTTCGCCATGGTACTTGCCACATTGGGTGCATCCGGTCATGCTAGGCTCACTATATTCTATGGAGGAGGTTTGACTTAGGGAGTTTCGAAGTTTTGCCCTTCTTGTCAAGGATTATTCATACCTTGTGAATACCATTGGCTTGCATTCATATGTTGTTGCATAAGAGTCATAGCTCCTAGGCCAAGTTATGGGTTTCCCATGCTTGGTGGCAACTTTTTGAAGGCGAAAACATAGTTAGCACAAGCTTTCCAAATTTTGCCTTCAACTTTCCTTTGGGCAGGTGTCATATTGGTTTGTTCATTTGGGTAGTCTTTCTCCTTGGGTGTATTCCTTAGGACTTGGTTGGGTGGTGCTTTAGTTTCAATGGATCCTCATGCGGTTCTCTTTTTCTTCGTTATTTTCCTACAAGAGGGATTTTTATGGTGAGTTTAACAAGGAAAGATCTTATGTAACATATTATTTTCAGTATTTTGAAAAATACTTTCAAAATCTCAGGGTCCGAAAACTTGGACTCTCATACCACTTAAGTTGTCACACAACAGTCCAATTTATCCTGCTCGACCTGTAAACAACTTTCCACACCTTCCAATCCTACGATAGTGGGAACCGTCACTATCGTAGTGTTGATGAGGATAAGGCTTAGAATATAATACTTTACCAAAACATTTATATAAAAATATACTAGAATATGACATCATGCATAATATAGTGGAAGGGCATACCATGATTTCATGGCATCTTCTAGACTCTTTTTCATCATATCTACTACGTGAAAGGGTTTAAGGGAGGGTGTGTTAATAACTTAGTGAATAGGGTTTTCTAGTAACAAGACGTCATAGTTACGACTCAACTCGTACTCTAGAGCATTTACACGAAATATTCCTTTTTAGAATGTAATTCACAGGGTTTAGTTATGTAAATGATTAGGGTTGGAATCTCATTTTTGCACACATGGTTCACATCACAATATATTCGCTCCATCATGAAGGGATCACACAATCATAAAATGGAACTCCCTTTTGTTATACTTGTTGTCTCGAGCGCCTTTACCAACCACCCATCTATATGGATCATAGTGTCTATGCTAGACTTTGTACGTGAGCACGATTGTTCAACTAGGGTTATCGGAATCTTGGGTTGGGGTGGGTTTTGGCCGACCCACGCCCGACCCGATGGCAGGTCCAACAAATCCGCACCCGAGTGGACCCGAATCGTAGCCTCGAGTCCAAAAGGACCCGAAGCTAGGTTTCTTAAAAATGCAAAATCTCTCTATTTTTACTACAATCGTCTCCATCACTCTCTCTAATTCTTAACTATGCTCTCTCTTTCTTCCTTTCTTACTTGAGTTTTTTTTCTCTATTTCTTCCTTTCTCACCTCAACATTTTTTTCATGTTTCTTCCTTTCTTGTCTCAACATTTTTCTTCTTGTTCTGATCACACTCCCTCTATAATATGTGCTGAGGAGTGGGTTATGTTGAGTAGAGCAGTCGATGCCTGACATGAATCCCACGATGGAGCCGCCAATCCCTCAACTCCAACATCTACTCCCCACCCTAGACCCACTGTCACTTCAGTTATGTTTTCCGTCACCCTGATGAGAATTTCATCAGCTTCTTCCCTTCTTGTCTCTTGCGAGCGCCTAGCCCATCTAAAGCAGAGCCATCCACCAACAGTACTTCATCCTTTTGCAAGTGCTCTACCATTACTGCCACCATTAAGGACATTTTCAGGCTGCCCATCGTCACAACTACTCCCTCCTCGACCGAACTCTGTTGTAGTAAGTACTTCTTCGCCTCGAAGAATGAGTACTTATTCTCCTTCATTTTTTGTCTCAAAGGAAATCTTGTGACGTTAGGATCTGGAGCACCACCTCTACAACCTTCCTACTATGGACAACGCTACCCAAGTCAAGACAGCGAAGCAGAAAATCGGAGAGGAATCAGAAGAAGTAGAAGAAGCTACACTTTTCAAAGAAGCACGAAACTCCAAACATTGGAGGACAAAGTGTAGAAGATTGTTGAAAAGAAGGTTCAATACTCCTAGAGATCACAATGAAGGACCACGTGGATTTTGATCTAAGCCTAAGAAGATTTACGTTGGTAGAGAGCTAAAGAGTGAAGGAGATCATCGAAAACTTCTTGTTCGTTTAAGTAATAAATTGCAAAAATGGCGGAGTAAGCAGAAAAGACAAAAAAAGTGGTTCCATTTATTGGACCCACCCTTCGGGTCTAGCCAACGGGACCTAAGCCCGAGTTTTCAGTAGGGCTCAGGTCCAATCAATGAACCTGAACCTGAGCAGAGATCTGAGCAGGCTCGACCAATCTCGGGTCCGCTCGGGGCAGGTAGGGACTCTGGTCTCGGGTCACGGGTCTCTCTAACATCCCTATGTTCAACCCACAAACAAAATTGAGTTTGTCCGCAATTGAGGGATGAGACCTTTTCCCCTTTACCATGGTCTGGTGCACATAGGACTCCCATAGTCCTTGACATACTAGATAAACATTAACTCCCCTTATTCTAACCTTGGTATTGAGCAATCCTAAAAATCACCATTACACCATACCGAACATCTAATGATCTCGCTCAATAATCACATGCATGTATAATTTAGCCAATAATCCTTCATTTTTATTCTATTAGCTCTTACAGGGCCAGACCGGCTTCTAGCTCGATAGAAATTAACGGTCATGACCCATTTCACATAAACCATTTAGCATGTATTTTATCATAAAGGCTCATAACTTATCAAAAGATTATTTACGGGGAACGACCCATTTCCATTGGCCTTGGATTAACACAACAAGTATTTTCAAAACCTAGCCTTGGGATCAATTATTTTTGAAAATGATGACTTTGGTCCCACTTTAATAACAAGATTAGACAATATGTAATTCATGCTCATATTAGGACTATACATGATTCATGCTCATATCAGGAATATAATCCAAAAACGGTTTTTAGCGGAGTTCATGCTATCATGGGAATATATTCCTTAAAGAGAAAGGGTTTTTAGCAACTCATGCTATCAAGGGCGTGAGTAATAACCTCATCAGCTCAATCGGGCTCGATGCCAAAAATCCCACTCACCTGTAAAATGTGAGGTGTTCATTCTGAAGGGATTCTTGAGCCTTTGTTCCTTCCTTTGCACGCATATATAGATGGATGGTTCCTACAACAGTTTAGATGTTCAGGTCCTGTAACATAGGGTAATTACACTTAATATGTCATGCCCCAACCCAGTTTGGTCGAAACCCTGTGAGCAACCCGCCACTCCCTTTGGTTTAAGAAGGATTTCTCTTCCTTCTAGACCACGAGGAGTCATACGTCCTTTTTACCTGATTTCTTGGAATAGAATTATACAAAACTTAATAGCTTAAAATCTTACATACCTGACTTAGGGTTCAGCTGCGAGAGATATCTAAGATTGGTTTCATTTTTCCTGAAAGGGGTTAAAGGGAGGGGGTGAGTTTCTACAACTCAGTGAGCAGGTGTTGGGAGTGAGTTTTCAAAGATATTTAGTTCGTCAAAAACTATTTCAAAGTTTATCACCATTTTCAAAGATTTTCTCCAATCTTAAAGCCTTTCACCATTTTCACTTATTTTGTGTGTTTAGCTCTCTTAGTACATCTCCTTCCCTTGGGAGACATTTAGCAAATAGACACACACCCTATATGATAAAGGGTACACACGTTTACCAGTGCAGCACATCCACTGCACCCACTTGTGGATTAGAGTGTCTTTATCGATCACCATGATAGAAGTCTGTAACTTCTACCTTGAGTCTAAGTGACACCCAGGCACCAGGCCCTTAGACTCCATAAAACTTTGTGTCCATATGAGGACAGAGACCTCATGCTGCCTCCACCCTAGTATCAATGTGCAAGAAGCTCCCGGAGCTTCATGACTAATTGGCCCGACGAACTGCCCTTATCTCCACTAGGTCATCCAATAGTCCTTGGAATCCATCACTACCCCTCTTGGGTGTCTTGATGGACCCAAATTCATAGTGCATACACAAACAATAATTTTCATACACTTAGCCATTCTCTTTGGCTATTTTTCTAACCAGTCCAACGACCTTAACATTCAACTCGGCCTGTAGCTATTTGTCTAACCAGTCCAACGACCTTGACATTCAACTCGGCCTGTAGCTATTTGTCTAACCAGTCCATCCACCTAGCCCTGACACACTGTTGCTAGCCCATCAAGCCTTGTGGTCCTGACTTGGTACCATGGAAAATCACACAATTATTTTCACTTTTAATGAGAGTTTTCATGGCTCTTCCTATTCATGTTTATTTACTGGCTTCAATCCATGCTCACTGGCCTTGGGCCGACTTCACATGTTTTTCAAAACTAGGCCTTGAGCCCTATGAGTTTATATTCGAGACCCAGGCGTATTAGAGTTGTTCTAGCTCTCGTCAAGAAGGTCTCCCAAATAGTTTAAGCAATGTCACACAGTCAGAGGAGAACACTTCTAACAAAATCTCTTTTAACTCATTATACTCATTGCACCAACCGGGTGTGATGACAGAGGTAGGTCTGCTTACTACTAGTAAGCGGGTTTTTCCTTTCTAAAAAAAGGGTGCCCATCATCCCAATTAGGCATGATGTATTAAAATTCCAGCTTACAACCGGTAAGTAGGTTTTTAGTTTAATAAAGGTGTGCTAATCACCCGAACCGGGAATGAAGCGTAAATAAGCCCACTCACAACTGGCAAGTAGTTTTTAACTTTTAAATATGCTCATCACCCCAACCGGGTATGATGTTTAAAGTGTCACACTCACCCGGTGACTATGACGTGTTCGACCTCAATCAGCCTTCCAAGTCTTGTTCGAGCTCCTTTGCTCACGTTCTTATTCGAATTCGTTCCTACATGGTTTGAGTATCCTTGTTAGGAACGACTTGGCATTAATAGGCACTCTATTTTCATGTATTTACATTTAGGCCCTTATTTTTGCATTATTGCAATTAGGTCCCTAAAGTCCATTAATCTTAGACTTTAAGTCCTAAATGCTCAATTATTTTTAATTAAGTCTATGGGGCTTCCTATATCCCTCTTGTATCCTTAATTTTCTCAAAATGGTATATGGGGCTCAAATTTCCCAAATTTTCAATTTGGTCCCCCAACTTTTACAAAATTACCATTTTGCCCCTAAGTTCCAAAAATGGCCAATTGGTTCTAATTCTTTCAAATATTGACCAGTTGGTCCTCCAACATTTTTCTCATGGCCAATTGACCTTTAATTTTGAGAAATTGCATTTAGGTCCCTTAATTTTTTGAAATTCCCAAATTTCCCTCAATTTTCACCCTCTCTAGTAACCAAGCTTGATTTCTTCAAATTGGTCTTTCAAATGGGGTTTATTGATCTAATTGATGGCATGGATAGGTTCCTACACTTCCATACAACTCAATTGAGATTTGCATTGCATCATTTGCTCAAATAGAGTTTCACCAGAAAATTGTACGTAGAGAGAGAAAGCTTCGAAAGCTTTTCATTGGGGGCATGACGGTCTGAGCTCTCGATTTGAAAATGTAGCTCTCGTCCTTAGCGTCCTTTTGGAACCAATCTGCAATGATGGAGGAGGGCCGAATTGGCTTACCTTGCACTTCTGTGGAGGTCGTGTGATGGCTGTGGGGACTATGGGAAGGCTTGGTTTAGCTATAGGAGGTCTAAATTGGCGAAATTCAGGTTGACAGAAACATGGTAGCTTCAAACCGACGGAGCTGCTTCACTGTTTGGTCCCGCTGGCGCTTCTTCGACTATCCTTTGGTCGAAGGGAGGTTGCTGTCAAGTAGATGACTTCCCCCGAAATTTGTAGGATCTGAGTTTGGCTACTAAGGCTGAGAAAAGTGCCCAAGTCTGAGCTCTAGTTTGAGCTTCGCCGAAAAATTGAGCACTTTGGAGGAGGAGGGGATTTGAGGTGTGTGGAGGGTGAATGGAGGGGACCTCTTTATATAGGGAGCTTAGGAACCCTCTACTACCTGCCACTATGCTAGGATCTTGAAGAGCTTCCTCCTAGTATGATTGAAGTTTCGAGCAGGAGTCATATTTCATGGGGTGGAATACTTTCAGATTCATGTAGCAGTAGAGGTGTTGTTCTTAGAAGGTATTATTCTAAATCCTTGCGATGTGGGGCAATCCTTCACTTCATGCCCCATTTTCCTTACACCTATAAAAGGTTATCTTGATACTTGTCCTTAGTAGTGTTGAGCACTTTCTCGAGTAGTGTTCCTATTGTCCTCACCTTGTAATAGGTCATTTCCTTGCCCAGTAGTTACTACCAGAGTTCTCACTCCTTAGTCTCCTTGTCGGTTTTCTTGTCGAGCCTTCTCTGCCTACTAGTTTTCCCCTAAGAGTTCTCCTAGACTCTTTAGTCTTTTGGTTCATTTCCTTATTTGGGATGGGATTCTCCTTGGTTCCCACAGTTTGTTTGGTTACTTTTCTTGAGGCAATCTTCCTACAGTTGAGGCGTACGCTTACATTCTTTTTTAGAGACATGGTTTCAGGAACTTGAAATTCTTCATTAATGGAGAAGGAGTACAATATGTTAGGGTCTTAACCATATTACAAAGAGGTGGTTATGAAATAGATAGAGGGCTACGAGGTATTTGATAAGCATCCTCCATGGCAAGGTTATAAGCCCTAGCTAGTGTTCCTGGTTTCAGGCTTGGCTCCCTTTGTACTCGGGGGTGTGACCTCAATAGGTCCAAGCATCATCCTCTTGGATACTTTGTCATTTGGTCCTTGGGGATTAGAAGCTTCTAGAGTTGTCTTCCTACGAGGACAGGGTGCTGAGCAGAATCATTCTTAGTTTTCTTGGTTTCTCTCCTCGGAGCCATCTGAAAATTTTAAGATAAATCCTATCAGTTACTATATTTTCTAAACTTGATTATGTATTCGAGAAAACAGGCTTTGATACCACTCTAGTTGCCATGCCCCAACCCGTTTTGGTCGGATCCCCGTGATCAACCCGCCACTCTCTCGGTTTATTAAAGGGTTTCCCCTTATTATAAATCGTAAAGAGTAAGGTTTCCTTTAAACCTGCACCTTTTTCCAAGAATAATATAAACAAATCTGCATAATAATTTAGATTTATCATACCTGTATCACAAGCGTCTTAGTTGATGGTCTTTATGGGTAGACTCTCTAAAATCTCATGGAAGGGATATAAGGGAGGGGGTGAGTACGACTACTCAATAAATGGGTTTTCAAAACTTTTATATTTTAGGAAAAAGAATTGTATTGGAGTGTGCCAGACTCCTTTCTTTTCAAAAATTATTTCATTCAAAATCTCAGGTTTTATTACCATTTCCTTATTTAATCACGGTGTGTCATCACCCAATACACATCCTTAATCATGAAGGTTAAACACACATTCATAGATTAGTACATCCACTGAACCCACTTGTGGCTTTGGAGCGACTTTACCGGCCACCTAGATAGAAGTACGTCCACTTCTACCCTGAGAATGAGTGAATGTTCGTGACATCCAACTCTCATTCTCGGAATAAATTCTTCGTGTCTATGTGAGGATAGAGACCTCATCCCGTCCCCACCCCAGTCTCATGCACTTGGTGCTACTCCAAATTTCGCACAGTCACTTGGAACGACGAACTGCCCTTATACTCACTGAGTCGTCCAGGGCCCTTAGGACGCATCACTACCCCTCATGGCCGTCTTGATGATCCGGTACTCATAGTGCATGCACAAACAATGTTTTCTTATTTTGCCATGTAATTTGTGGTGTCATTTGTTCAACGGTCCCAACTTTCAACTCAACCCGCAGCTGTTTGTCTTGACTGGTTCGGAGATCGGTCATGTCACACTGCTGCTAGTTGACTAAGAATGTCGGACCAGCCTTGGTACCATGACCATACAATTTACTTATTAAAGTTTTATGGCACATATATTATGTTCGTTTACGAGCTCGTGCTCGTGCCCATTGGCCTATGGCCTACTGTTCGAGATTTTCAAAAAAAAAATCGGGCATATTAGCCCCCAAGTTCCAAAACCAATGTCCCCAACCTTTTAGAGCTATTCGAGCTCCCATCGAGAAGGTCTCCCAAATTGTTTAAGCATTGGCACACAATCAGGGGAGAACACTTCCAACAAAAATATGTTTTCACTGTCCATTATACCGACCCGATATAAGGACATCTTTGTTCATAACCGATAAATGGGTTTTCAACTTCCTTCGAGAAAGTTTCATTATACCAACCAGATATGATCTACTTACCATCGGTAAATAGTTTTTTCGCATAGTTTTCACATCACTACTCTAAGTTGTGATGTTTAAAATACCACATAATAGTGGGTTTTTATTTCGATGTACTTATCACCCCAACCGGGTATGATATGAAATTCCACTCACAACCAGTAAGTGGTTTTTAATTTTAAGTTGTGCTCATCATCCCAACCGGGTATGATGTTATTAAACCCACTCACCCGTTAATGCCATGAATTCCGCTAGACCGGTTCTTTGTATTCACACGAGCTTGTCCTTGCTGGCGTTCCCAGTACTTCGTGTTCCTACATGATATGAACATCTTGTTTCATTATTCTTTGGCCTAATAACCTTCAATCATTCCAAATGATTGAGAAAGTCAAACTTTCATTTATTTGCAATTAGGTCCCTAAAGTTATTTCTCTTAAACGTTAAGTCCCTAATGCCAATTTTTCCTCAAATTGAGTCCCGAAACTTTTAAAATTTATCAAGGGACCTCAATTTATTCAATTTCACAAAAAGAGGATTAATTTCCCAAATTTCTAAATTTGGTCGCCCAATTTTTCCAAAATTACCATTTTTCCCTTTACAAAAATGGTAAATTTCACCCAAAAATTCTAAAATTCCTCAATTGGCCCTCTAACATTTTTATCATGCCCAATTGACCCTCAATTTTAAGAAATTACATTTTGGTCCTCTACCAAACGTTTTAAGCAGTGGAAAATGGTCAAGGGAGAGCACTTCTGACAAAATAAACTTTTCATTTGTCCATCATACCAATTGGGTATGAGGACATCTCCACTTATAACCGATAAGCGGATTTTCTACTTTCTTCTAGTAAGTTTATCATACCAACCGGGTATGATCTACTTACAACTGGTAAGTAGTTTTTCCGCATAATTTCCACATCACTCCTCTCAAGTGTGATGGTTAAATACCACTTAATAGTGGGTTTTTATTTCTGAGGTGCTTATCATCCCAACGGGGTATGATATTAAATCCCACTCACGTGATAGTGTAGTGAATTTCCTCTTAACTAGCTAGTTGCCTTCACGTGAACGTGTCTTAGTTGTCATTCCCGGTACTTCAAGTTCCTACACGATATGAACATTCCTTGTTCATTATCCTTTGGCTTAATAGCCTTCATTCATCACAAATGAATTAAATAACCAAACTTTTCATTTATTTGCAATTAGGTCTCTAAAGTTATTTTTCTTTAACTTTAGGTCCCTAATGCTGATTTTTTACCCCAAATTAAGTCCTGAAACTCTAGAATTTATCTTAGGACCTCAATTTATTCAAAATCACAAAAAGGTGTTCAAGTTTCCCAAATTTCCAATGTGGTCCCCAATTTTTCCAAAATTACTATTTTGCCCCTACTTTACAAAAATGGTATGTTTTGCCCCAAAATTTTCAAAAATTGCCCAATTGGTCCTCAAACATCTTTATCATGCCCAATTGGTCCTCAAACATCTTTATCATGCCCAATTGGCCCTCAATTTTATGAAATTTCACTTTAGTCCCTCGAATTTTCAAAATTCCCAATTTCCCTTAATTTTCCCCCAATTTCAACCTTTTATTTCACCCAAATTTGATTTCATCAAATTGATTGATTAAATGAGTTTAATTATTGGAATTGAAGTTAGATCGGAGTTCCTACACCTTCATACGATTCAATTACACATTGAATCATACTTTTTGATGCCGGAATGAGCTCAAACAGAGCATTGCCGAAAAACTGAACGTAGAGAGAGAAAGCTTCGAAAGCTTACCGTCAGAGGTGCGGCGGTCCGAGCTTTCAATCTGGGCAGATAACTCTTGTCCTGAGGTTCCTCCTAGGATCAAGAATTGCATCAATTGATGCCGAATTGAGTGAGAATTTAGTAATTAAAAATCTATCAGTTCTCTCTCTAGCACCGATCAGAATTTATAAATGGGAGCCAAATTGGCTTACCTTTCTGCTCTAATTCAACTGTAGGAGGGCTGTTGAGGTGTTGGGAGGGCTTGGTTTGGCCTAATAAGGGCTCAAATTGGTCAATTTTAGCTTGGCCGAAACAGGGCAGCTTTGGTTCGACGGAGCTGCTTCACTATTCTATCAAACCGACATTTCTCCCGCGACCCTCCGAGCAATTGGAGACTACAGGCATGTAGCTAACTTCTCCCCAAATAAAAATAACCCAACCACAACATTTGGGCTCAAAAAAATGCCCAAGTCGGAGCTCTGGTTTGAGCTTCATCGAAAAATGGAGTAGTAGGGAAAGAATGGAGTTTTTAGGTGTGTGGAGGATGAATGAGGAGGGGCACTTTATATAGGAAGCTCGGGGACTTCTTGGCCATCCGATTGGTGCCATTATGGCAGTCATTCATTGCTTGAAACTCTTTGGCTGGAGACTTTTCATCTTTGCCAGCGCTGCTCAGTTTTCTGGCGAGTGAACAGTGCTGTCATCTGAAGGAAGAATACGACACTGTTCCAAATCGAATCAGACTGGTCCGAACCAGGTTTAAAGCTTAAATTGGCCGGTTCAGGCCCGATTCGACCGAATTTTTCAAAATTAAAATTTTCTAAATTTATCTAAATTCATTTTTTATTCAATGGTGGCCTCAAATCTCAAATTTGAATTTTCTAAGCCACCTAGAAAAATGAATTTAGCATTTGGTTCAATAGTAGTTTAGAAACATTGAGGAACAAATTAGGAATTTAGAAATATTATGCCCTGTACACAATTTTAAGTAAATTAAGGACTCAAGGAGGATATTGGAAGCCCTTGGGACTTGATTTGGGGAAAAAAATTAATAGTAGGGACCTAAAGTCAAGAAGTATGAACTTTAGGGACCTAAGTGCAATAAACCAAGGATTTGGGCCTAGTCGCTCATACGCAAGAAAAAGAAGGCTGTCATGTCGAAGCCTACCTGATAATGATGCACAAATAGTGTAGGGACACTTGGGACAGGAACGCACGCAAGTGAGCTAACCTGGACTTGGAAACTAACTAGGGACGAACACGTCACAGTCATCAGATTAGTGGGTTATTTAATTTCATACCCGGTTGGGGTGATGAGAAATTTTTAAGCTAAAAATGACTTATTGGTTATGAATGGGATTATCTAACATCATACCTGGTTGGGGTGATGAGCACTCAGTTTAAAGTTAAAAACCTACTTACCGATTGTGAGTGGGATTTTTATACATTATAACGATTGGGATGATGAGCTCACTTTTATTAAAGAAAAACCTACTTATCGGTTGTAAGTAGGATCAATTAAAAATCATACCCAGTTAGTATAATGAGCTTCTTTACGAAAAGGAAAAACCCACATACCGGTTGTAAGTAGACCTATCACCACACCCGATTGGTGTGATGAGTTAAATAGAGATTTTGTTGGAAGTGTTCTCCCCTGACTGTGTGCCATTGCTTAAACTATTTGGGAGACCTTCTTGACGAGAGCTAGAACAGCTTTAACAGGCTAATGGCCTTGATTTTAAACTCACAGGTGTCAAGGCCCAGTTTTGAAAAATACGTGCAGTGGGCACAAGGCTAGTGGGCACTAGTTGAAGCCCGTAAACAAACATGAATAGGAAGAGCCATGAAAACTCTTATTTAAAATGGAATTTAATTGTGTCATTCTCAACGATACCAAGTCATGACCGACAATGCTCGATGGGCTGGAGGTAGTGCATCGGGGCCAAGTCGACAGACCGGCCTAGAAAAATAGCTGTGAGACTGGTTGAGTATCGGGGTTGTTGGACCGTCGGCACCAAAGAAAATGGCTAAATAATGAAAAAATATTGTTTGTGCATGCACTCATGGATTTGGGACCATCAAGATGTCATAAGTGGTAGTGATGGGTTCCAAGGGCTGTTGGATGACATAGTGAAGATAAGGGCAGTTTGTCATGCCAATTAGTCATGAAGCTCTAGGAGCTTCTTGCGCATCAGACTCGGGTGGGGTCAGGATGAGGTCTCCATCCTCATACGGACATGAAGTGGATTTCAAGTCTGAGGGTCGGATATATGGGACGTCCACTTAGATTCAGGGTAGAAGTCCAAGACTTCTATTAGGGTGGATGTCAAAGTCGCAATGATCCCTAAGTGGGTGCAGTCTAGGACTGCCCTACGAATGTTTGTACCCTTTATGATAAAGGGCAAGTGTTTATTTGCTAAACACCTCCCGAGGCAAGGGGATGTGTTAAGAGAGCTAAACACACCTAATTATGATATTGGAAAAAAAGTCTTGTGATTTGAAATAAGCTTTGAAAATGACGTTAAACTTGGGCATGATTTTGATAAACTAAACCTTTTCTTAAAACTCACTCCCAACACCCGCTCACTAAGTTGTAGAAACTCACCCCCTCCCTTTAACCCCTTTTCAGGATGGAAGGTAAACCCTTAAGGAATACCTTGAAGCCAAACCTTTAAGATAAGGATAGGTATGTAAGTTTTTAACATATTCAATTTTGTATAATGTTATTCCAGGAAAATCAGGTAAAAAGGACACCTGACTCCTCGCGGTTTAGAAGTAAGTAAATCTTTCATAGACCAAAGGGAGTGGCGGGTTGCTCACAGGGATTCGACTAAATTGGATTGGGGCGTGACAACTTGAGTGATATCAGAGCCTGTTTCCTCGAATACATTATCTAGACTATATAACATAAGAATTTAATGAAAACTACCTACCTTGTTGGAAGATGGCCCTAAGAAAAATAGCCAAACAAACCTGCGCTACTCTAGCCACCCCAGAAACCAAGGAGAATCCCATCCCAAAGGAAGAAATGAACTAGGGAACTAGGGAGTATAGGAGGACTCTTGGAGTAACCATTGGACAAAGAAGACTCGACAAGAAAACCTTCAAGGTGTTCGGACTCAAGGACGGTGAAGCACCAAACCACGAACAATCCCTTAGAAAGGCCCTGCAATGCTCGAAGTATAGGAGGAACCACACAGATCCACGTAAGGAAAAGACCTTTTATAGGTGTGGATGATGCGGTCACTACGTGAAGAAGTTCCCAACACTACTTAGGACAAGTATCAAGCAACCTATTAAAGGTGTAGAGGAATAGGACATATGGAGAAGGATTGTCCTACACTACAAGGATTTAGGATAATAACTTCCAAGAACAACACATCCTCAGCTACATGAGTCTAAAAGCATACCACCCCAAGAACCACAACTCCTGCTCGAAATTTCAACCACACCCAGGAGGAAGCTCTTCAAGATCCTAGCATATTAGTGGGTACTTCCCGACCCGTCATTGTAACAATCTCCCTTTAGGAAGAGTTAAAGCCCCAAATTGTAATCCTATTTCAAAAATAAATAAGAAAATTTTAGAATTCCTAAAAATTTTCCATCCCTTAATGATGATGAGACTTGTGTGCCTAAACTACATAATGAAAGGTTATGAGAAAAACCAAAGGAAGGACCTTGAGAAGATGTATATGGAATGGAACCTAGAGATAGGTTTGACGACTCAACTTCGGCTTAGCAGCTACATGGCCCAACAAGCCCAATGACCGGCTTTTGGCTTGGTGGATAAAACATAAAAGTTTATCCATTTTGAATGTCTAGAGGGATTCGTATTTACAAATTCTAAATGGGCCTATGCCCGTGCCCATCAGCCTTGGGCCCACTTGTATGAACTAGTCCACGTCCCACAATTAGCTCCCAAATATTTTAAGTAAAGTTGCCCAAACATGCGAGGCTAATTCCGAGAAAACCGGTTTGAAGGAAACGACATCTTCTCAATCGAAACTAATGTTGTAAATTTCCCACTCATCCGATAGTCATGATGCATTCACACGACTAGGATCCGATCCGAGCGTGCTCTCCGGCGCAGGTCCATGTGGGGTTCGTTCCACCCAATGTGAGATTTCAATTTCCTCGTAACTGAAAGTAACCTTAATTTCTTTAAAATTTTAAAATTTGTCCCAATTCATCAAAAATTAATAAATTGCCCACAAAGTTTTCTAAAATTACCGATATTCCCTTATTTCATAAAAATCGGCAATTTGGCCCTCATTGTCCCTTAAAATTTCCAATTGGCCTTGGATTTCCTTTTTTTGCCAATTGGACCTCGAATTTCAAAGAATTGCACAAAAGCCCTCATATTTTGAAAGATCCCCAAAATAGCCCCCAATTCATCCCCCAATGTGAGCTTTTGGATTTTTGATTCTTACCTCGTAAAATTGACCATCTAAACCTTCTTAATTTCTCACTCACGTGTTGATATTCACTTCCTCTAGCTCCCCACGATCGTCCTGGACTTCAAATTTTCGAATTTGGTTGAGATTCGAGCTCCGTCGGAGCCTCGTCAGAAAAAAAAACTATAGAGAAAGAAAGCTTCTCATTCTTACCAATGTAGGGCTGGTTGTCCAAGCTTTGAGTTTCTAAAGTTATCCTTCATTGGGAGGATCCTCGGGGAATTGGAGTTCACCCTAATTGATGTCCTAGGCTGGGGAATTTTGGTCAGAACGTTTCAACCACTTTTTCTCTCTAGGAATGTTAGACTTAGGCGAATTGAGGGTCGAGTGGCTTACCTAGGGATGTAAAGAGGTCAGAAAGCACCTCAAGGAAGTCGATGAGGGTCAAATTCAGCCATCGGAGGTCAAAGAGGTCCTAGTTTCAGATGGTCAGAATTTCTCTGATTCGAGTCGTTTGAGCAGCTTCACTATGTGATTGCTTCGTTGCTCCCTAGGGGGTCTCCAGTCTGGTCGAGGTGTTTGCTAGCTGGAGGACTTCTTCCCAGTTCCATTGCCACTAGTCAGGGCTCCTTTGGTTGTGAAAATGTCCGTCACTAGAGCTCTGGTCAGCACTTCGTTGGGAATGGGACTGTTAGTCTTTAGAGGGTGCCTGAGCGGTGGGGAGGCTGAGTGGGAGGGTACTCTATTTATAGGGAGCTCTACAACTGATAGGCCTACTGGTCGGTGGTGGTTTTGACGTCTGACTTGCTCGATTCAGTCGGCGGGGACTGCTTTTCCGGAGGTGGAAGTTCCAGTCCTCCTCTGATGGTCGTGGATAGCTCATTAGACTAAGTTTCAGTCCTGCTCTGAAGATGACACTATTCCGCGCGTGTGAGCTTCGCATGTGCGAAAGTGCCACATGGTGTTTCATGATTGGTTGGCTTTGCTGACGCGACATCCACTCAGCAGTCGTGCCTTTGACTTGACTGGACATGTGGCAGCCTCCTATTGGCTGCTCCAACCTATGTGGCTGTTGATTTGATTTCCTTTGACCATTGACCAAACATGTGGTGTTCTTCCCTCCTGATTGGCTATTTTAAATTAGTTAGATTTCCCTTCTGACACACAGTGTCAGTGCCACGTGTTGGCCTCTTATTGGAATGAGTCATCCGACGTGGTCCTACTATGTGTGAACCTCTGATTGGTCATTCGTTTCTACAACATTCTTGTTAGATACTCATTGGCACTTTTGCCCTATGTCAGCTCATCACTGGTCTATCTTTGCTGACGAGGCTTTTTAGACATTGACCGTTGATTCGGACACGTGTCACTCTCTTATTCATCAATCATCAGTGAGATGGATTTTCCTCCTCTGACCATTGACCAAGGACAAATGTCGCATTCTGATTGGCCAACGCTTCCAAGCGCTACTAATCGGCTGATTGGGCGCGCTTCACCACATGTCGTGCGAGGATTGGTCACGCCTGCTGACTGGTTGCTGACCTAGCAGTGGTCTGTTGACCGACTAAACTGTTGATCGGTATAGTCCAACCCGGTCTGGTGACCCAAAATCATAAATCGGTTGGTTCAAGCCCGATTCAACCAGTTTTCTAAAAATTAAAACTTTCTAAATTTATCTAAATTTATTTTCTATCTAATGGTGGCACCAATTTTCCAAATTTGATATTTTTAAGCCACCTAGAAAAATGAATCTTTGAATCGGTTTTTCACGGTTCAACCTAATTCTCCCCGGTTCAAGTCTTGTTTGCACACTCAATCCACTTCATGGTTCTTCCCCATGACATTTGTGATGTATTAGCTACTAGGGATTTTCTAAATTCCTATTTTGGCCCTAATTTAGCAACCATTGGTGCATTTAAGCTCTTACTTTCTCTGCCCCTCCCTCTCTTGAAACTTCTGGTTCTTTTTCCCGGTTCCCTTGGTCCCAGAGGACAGGGTTTACAATTCTCCCCTCCTTTTAGGAGTTTTGTCCCAAAAATCCATTGTTCGCATAGGTAGCAGCCTTCATCTATGGTCAACTTAGGACTTGTCTCGACTTGATGTCTCAAGCATATCCCCATCACAACTGTATCCATCATGCCTTTCTAACCTATAGGCATCCTTCTTTCCTCCAGTCTTGGTCATGTATTATCTCATTATCTTGTTCCTAACGTTGTGACATGCCCATGCTACGCGATAAGTAGATTGCTAGGATGATCCGGTTCTCATTCCCTTTTATTTTGGGCATTTTCTTACTTAACACTTTTCTTTGGTAACCTATCCCTATGGTGACTTCATCTCTTAATTCTTTAAGCGACGATTTAATGGAATCCCTCTTTTTGCTCCCAATGTCAATCCTGTCCATGGGACAATTTCGAGCGGCTAGTCCTACCCATTCACTAGGGGTATTACTTACATGGACCCATAACATATGTCTCTCACCCTTGGGGTTTGTCCAATTGTCAGCTCAAATCACTAGATGGGAAGTTCCAAACGGTTTAGCTGCCCTATTAGTTGCCAAAAGTCCTTAGCTTCGGTCCTCTCAGGTGTTTTTGTCCCAGTTTTTTGTAGGTCTCTGTGTCATGTTTTCTTCGCTTTCCTCATGTCTTTTATTGGTCCACTAACAATTTATTTACTACTACACGGGCTCGTCCTACCATTCATTTGACCCCATTATTCTGAGATAAACAATCCTTCTCCCCTTGAGTTATACATCTCCGAAATATTTGGACCTTCATGCCCCCTAGTAGCGGGATGAGTTCCGGAACTATCTTGGTCCACCATACTCCTGGGGTGTTCCCTTATCCCAAATTTATGATTTCCGATCATTTAGGGATTGTGGGATTCTGTCCCTCCATACCATTTGGTAGTGTTCCTTAACTACATTGGGTGTTATCCAAGCACCTACAATTGGGTCATTTCATCCATAACTTGTGGGTCTCCACTACTTGGAATTTGAGCTTTTTTTTTTCTTTTTAGCATTGAATCCTCATCACTTTTTGCACTAGATGATATCCCTTATGTTTTTCTCATTGCGTTGGTAGCGGGTTCCAGCACTCGTTTCAATTAACTTGCCCCCCCCCCCCCCCCCTCCAAGTATCAAATTTCTCCTCTTCCTTATATCATGCTTTGACCAAACTCCATTGGAGGCTCCATAGTCATTCTCCCAATCTCCCTTGTCATTTTAATGATATTTTGGTTTTCCAAGAACCGCATGCCTGGCTAATTGCCTACCCTTTACCAATCCCCCGATGGACCATTCTCGATTCACTGACTACTTTTTCGGAGACAGAAGTTCCGGTCCTCCTTCGGCAGTCGGGGATCGCTCATCAGACTGAGGTTGAAGATGGCACTTTTTCGCGCGTGCGAGCTTTGCATATGCGAAAGTTCCACGTGGCGCCTCGTGATTGGTTGGCTTTGCTTGTCATGCCTTGACCTAGTTTGGTCGGATCCCCGTGATCAACATGCCACTCTCTCAGTTTATTAAAGGGTTTCCCCTTGTTATAAACAATAAAGAGTAAGACGTCCTTTAACCTGCACCTTTTCCTGGAATAACATAAATCAAAATTGTATAATACTTTAGATTTATCATACCTTTCTCACACGTGTCTTAGTTGATGGTCTTTAAGGGTAGGCTTTCTGAAATCTCCTGAAAGGGGTATAAGGGAGGTGGTGAGTACGACTACTCAGTGAATGGGTTGTCAAAACTTTTTATCTTTAGGAAAAAGATAAATTTTGGAGTGTGCCAAACTCCTTTCTTTCAAAACCATTTCATTTGAAATCTTGGGTTTTATCACCATTTCCATATTAATCACGATGTATCATCACCCAACACACATCCTTTATCATGAAGGTCAAACACATATTTGTAGGTCAGTACGTCCACTAAACCCACTTGTGGCTTTGGAGTGACTTTACCGGTCACCCAGATAGAAGTAAGTCCACTTCTACCCTAAGAATGAGTGGATGTTTGTGACATCTAACCCTCAATCCTAAAATCAATTCTTCATGTCCGTATGAGGACAGAGACCTCATCCCGTCCCCACCCTAATCTCATGCGCTTAGTGCTACTCCAAATTTCGCACGGTCACCTGATACAATGAACTACCCTTATACCCACCATGTCGTCCATGCCCTTAGGATGCATTACTAAACCTCTTGGGTGTCTTGATGGTCTCGTACTCACAATGTATGCACAATCAAAATTTTCTCATCATGCCATGTAATCTGCGGTGCCACTGGTACAACAGTCCCGACTCTCAACTCAACCCGTAGTTATTTGTCTTGACTGGTCCATCGACCTGTCATGTCACACTGCCACTAGTTGACTGAGTATGTCGGTCCTATCTTGGTACAATGGCCAAACAATTCATTTATTTAAAGTTTTATGGCATATAACTCATGTTTGTTTATGAGCTCCTACTCCTGCCAACTAGCCTTGGGCATATTAGCCCCCAAGTTCCAAAATCGAGGCACTCAGCCTATAAGGGCTATTCGAGCTCCCGTCAAGAAGGTCTCCCAAATTGTTTAAGCATTGGCACACAGTCAGGGGAGAGCACTTCCGACAAAAATATGTTTTTACTATCCCTTATACCACTCAGGTATAAGGATATCTCCGTTCATAACCGATGAATGGGTTTTCAACTTCATTCGAGGAAGTTTTATCATACCAACCGGGTATGATCTACTTACAACTGGTAAATAGTTTTTCCACATGGTTTTTACATCACTCCTCTAAGTTATGATGTTTAAAATACCACATAGTAGAGGGTTTTTATTTCGATGTTCTTACCATCCCCAACCGGGTATGATATAAAATCCCACTCACAATTGGTAAGTGATTTTTATCTATAAATTGTGCTCATCATCCCAACTGGGTATGACGTTCATAAACACACTCACCCGTTAATGCAGTGAATTCCACTAGACCGGTTCTTGTATTCACGCAAGCTTGTCTATGTTGGTGTTCTCGGTACTTTGTGTTCCTACACGATATGAACATCCTTGTTCATTATTACTCGGCTTAATAGCCTTCATTCATTTCAAATGAATGAGAAAACCCAAACTTTTTATTTATTTGCAATTAGGTCCCTAAAGTTATTTCTCTTTAACTTTAAGTCCATAATGCTGGTTTTTCCTCAAATTGAGTCCCGAAACTTTTAAAATTTCTCTTAGGACCTCAATTTATTCAATTTCACAAAAAGGGGTTTCATTTCCCAAATTTCCAATTTGGTCCACCAACTTTTCCAAAATTACCATTTTACCATTCCTTTACAAAAATGGTAAGTTTTGCCCCCAAAATTCCTCAATTGGTCTTCCAACATTATTATCATACCCAATTGACCCTCAATTTCATAAAATTATATTTTGGTCCTTCAAATTTTGAAAATTTCCAATTTTCCCCAATTCCAACTTGTTAACACAACCGAATTTGATTTCATCAAATTGACTGATCAAACACTTCCAATTGTTGAAATTGAAGTTGACATTGAGTTTCTACATGTTCATATGATTCTCCAACAATTTGAATCACAAGTTTTAATGCCGCAACGAGCTCAAACGGAGCTTCATCAAAAAATGGACTATAGAGAGAGAAAGCTTCGATTACTCACCGGTGAGGGCACGGTGGTCCGAGCTTTTGATCTGGGCAGATAGCTCTCATCCTGAGGTTCATCCTAAAATTAAGAATCACATCAATTGATGCCGAATTGAGTTAGAATTTCATCATCGAAATTATGTCGGTTCTCTCTCTAGCACTAGCCGAAAATTGCAGAGGGGAGCCGAATTGGCTTACCTTTCAGTCCTAATTCGATCGTGGCAGGGCTGAGGAGGTGTTAGGCAGGCTTGGTTTGGCCTGAGAAGGGCTCGAAATGGCTGATTTCAATTCAGCCAAAATAGGGCAGTTTCGGTCCACCGAAGCTGCTTCACTATTTCATCATGTCAGCATTTCTCCGATGACCCTCGGAGCAAATGGAGGCTACAGGCATGTAGCTGACTTCTCCCTAGTTCTAAAGAACCCAACCTCACCTTGTTTGGCTCAGAAAAGACCCCATGTCAGAGCTCTGATTTAAGCTTCACCGAAAAAATGGAGCAGTTGAGAGAGAATGGAGTTTTCAAGTGTGGAAAGGATGAATGGGGAGGGGCTCTTTATATAGGGAGCTCGGGGACTCGTCAGTCATTCGTTTGGCACCTTTATGACATGCATTGATAACTGGAAACGTATTGAATGGAGACATTTCCTCTTCGTCGGCGCTGCTTTAATTTTCCGCGAGTGAACAGTGTTGTAATCTTGAGTGACACTATTCCGAACCGGGTTTGAAGCTTAAACCGACTAGTTCACCCCTCATTCGACCGAGTTTTTCAAATCTAAAATTTTTTTAATTCATCTAAATTCATTTTCTATCTAATGATGGCCTCAAATCTCAAATTTGAATTATTTAAGCCACCAAGAAAAATAAATTTAAGATTCAGTTCAATAGTGGTTCAAATCGGTCCAAACTAGTTCAAATCCGGTTCACCTGAACCGATTTGGTTTTCATCCCCAGATCCTTCACAAGTCCATTTCCATGACTTTTATGACTCCTTAGGTCACTTAAGGTCCATAAAATTCCCGGTTTGCCCTCTCTTTATTGATTCCCATTCATAAACTGACTTAGTCCTTCAATCGGTTCAATCAGGTTCGGGTCCGGTTCACCTAAACCGATCTGGTTTTTCTCTCCCACTTTGTTCTAATGTTCCTTCCCAAGGTTTATAAATTTCTTTGGAGCACAATGGAGTTGAATTTCTCTGATTTTCCCGATCTCTATCAATTCCAGTTTATGAACCGATTCGGTTCATAAACTATTCAATCCAATTGGATCCGATTCATCCAAACCAGTCTAGTTTTTCTCTTCCAATTCATCCTAAGGTTCTTTTCCATAGTATTATTAACCATTTGGATCACCCGGGAGTTGTAAATCCCAAATTGCTCGTTCACAAATGATCAGGTTTGTGAACCGGTTCGGTTTTCTCACTCGGTTTGATTGGTTCTTTTCCCAATTTTTCTTAGCTCAAAAGGGCAGGGTTTACATTGCTAATGTGACATCCCACTTAGTGGCCATGTCAGCCTTTCATCTACTTACCGGACACGTGATAGCCTCCCATTGGCTACTCTAGCATACGTGGCTACTGACTGGATTTCCTTTGACCGTTGACCTTGACACGTGGTGCCCTCTCATTGGCTGTTTTAAATGAGTCAGATGCACAGTGTCACTGCCATGTGTCGGCCTCTGATTGACTAGAGTCATCCGATGTGGCTCTGCTATGTGTCGGTCTCTAATTGGTCGATCGTTTATCTGACATCCTTGTCGGATGTTGACGTGGCACTTTTTCCACGTGTTAGCTCCTTGTTGGTTAATCCTTGCTGACAAAGCTTTTCAAACATTAACCGTTGAGCGGTACACGCGTCACTCTCTTATTGGTCGGTCGTCGCTGAGATGGATTTTCCTACTCTAACCGTTGACCAAGGTTACGTGTCATATTCTGATTGGCCAGAGCTTCGCCACGTGTCGCGCACTTATTGGTCACGCCTGCTGACTAGGTGTTGATCTGGTAGTGATCCATTGACCAGCTGGACCATTGACCAGTCCGGTCCGACTGGGTCTGGTGACCCAAAATTGAAAATTAGTCGGTTCAGGCCCGATTCGACCGATTTTCTAAAAATTACAAATTTCTAAATTCATTTTCTATCTAATGGTGGCTCCAATTTTCCAATTTGATATTTTTAAGCCACCTAAAAATATTAATCTTTAAATCGATTCTTCACGATTCAACCTAATTCTTCCCAGTTCAATTCAGTTCAAGTTTGATTCACCTTGAACCTGTCCAATTTTTACACCTAATCCACTTCATGGTTCTTCCTCGTGAGATTTGTGATTTATTGGCTACTAGGGATTTTCCAAATTCTCGTATTGGCCCTTATTTAGCAACCTCTGGTTCATTTAAGCTCTCGGTTTCTCTCCCTCTACCTCTCTTGAAACTTCCGATTCTCCTTCACAGTTCCCTTGGTCTAAGAGGATGGGGTTTACACTATAAGTTAGGGGGTTGGGCCAAGGTGACGCTCACATAGACGATGTGGTGGAGGTTATGGCCTCTTATTAGGGTGGGTGGTAAATACGCATTGGGCCACTAGTATAACAGATCAAGGTTATAGTATCTGAGGGTATATTCTACGATTGTTTGATCGCTTTATTGAAATAGGGTATTTGTGTGATACAAACTAATGTAAATCCACAAAATATTAAATATGGGAAATTCTTCCAACTAAGAAGGAATGATTTTAAAACTTGTATGAGACAAGAAGTGGATTTATCATGAGGAAAAAACTTTTTCAAATGATAAAACAAGTTCTATCTTGTTTACTGGAATATTTTTACTCTTGTAAATGAAAAGGTTAAATCTTTTTTAGTATGGAATGACTCGTGGATGGAAAACTTATCTCATATATTATTTTCCTTTTGGTCTTAAGCCTTGCTTTTGTAAATACTACTAAGATGGAAATGTTCCTATTATAGTATTGGGAGAAGTGACAGGTTGTTCAGGGGATTCTGCCCAAATTGGATCGGGGTATGACATAGTAGGAGTATAGGGAGCTAAAAGATAAGTTGGAGAAACTTAGGGGACTAGAATGGAAGCTTAAAAAGTCTATGGACCTAAGTGGCACTTTTAGATAACTTTAAGGAACCAAATTGTAATTTTGAAAAGTTGGAGTACTAAAATGGAATTTATAAGAAGTTAGGGACCCCAACTAAACTCAAAAAAGGTTAGAAGATCTGAGATGAAATTTTATTGGAATTTAAGCCCAAAAAGTAGTAAGAGGAAAGTATAGGGACTAAGATGTACTTTTGGAAAAGTTAGAGATTATTTTGTAATGAGTAGAATGTTAAGGGACTTTAATGAAAGAATGGGTATATGTAGGGCCCTATTGAGAAAATGACCAAGAGTTAAGGAAAATTTTGGGGAATTGAAAATACGAGTGAGAGTCATATAAATGGGATGTTAATGCACGTTACAAGCAAACCTGATTCAAAGGGTATACCTGTAATTTTGAGAAATTATGGGACTATACAATAATATACCATATAGAATGAGGCATGGCAAGAATTATGTTATATGATTTGTGTAGATTGAGTTGTTGCTACAACCATATGAAAATCTTCGTTCAAATACACTTGAAAAACACTCACAACAAACATATTATTGAATACTCGGATGAGTGGGTTTATAGATAATGAGTCCTATTGGACCTATTGTTATTTTTTTTATTAAGTTTATTAAACTACTGAAAGCAGAGAGCATGATAGGCCTTACTTAAATAAGAAATGAGACATAATGAGCATAATTGAACTACTGAAAGTAGAGAGCATGATAAGCCTCAAATAAGAAATGAGACATAATGAGCATGATAATATGTGAAACAGGTTATGAACCCACAATGACTAGATAAGAGAAAACAATGACTATGTTCTATGTGCGATTTTCTAAAAAAGGCTACATCCTAAATCGAGCATAGTAGTATGGCTAATAAGTTAGGTATTTCTAAAACGAAAAGAGAGCTATGCTTCATGTGCTTTATTTAACCTAAGAAGTTATAAATGATGAATGAATTAGTTAGAAAACTAAAATCATAAAATTTTGGGATTTAGCACATAACGACATGAATGATGTATTGAGAACACATGTAGTTAGGGTCGGTCAAGTAGCATACTAAGCCCCAATAATTTATGAAACAATATGTGTGATGAATTATAATACATAAGAATATGAGTAGTAGCATTGGCTAGTTAGTATACCGATCCCTAAGAATTAAAGAAATTAATATGTGATATAATATGATGCATGTTAAAAAACATGAGTAACAGGGTCGGCAACATAGCATATCGCACACCCGAATAAGAATGACAATTATATTGTGTGATATGATTAGGTTGATGTGTCATGTTGTCGACATGACTCCTAATATTAGAGGTAATGAGGAAGACTAGAAATGGGGTACAAGGAAGAGTCAACTTCCAAAGCTTCCTATCAACCTCAAGTGAGGTGTATGACAAGGGTCCAAGCATTGCTTGTGATTCAGAGTTAGGCACAATTGGATCAAAGAATGTGAGATGTCGGATGACACATCATCGACATCACATGAGCGATTATCATCATAAGAGAGTTGCTCATATATAAGATACCAATGGATACAGTGGTGGGACCAACATGTGAGAATTTATAATGGTGTATCCATAATTATATTTTTTTAAAAATAATGTACAATAAAATATTTTAAGTGAATATAAACGTGATATTTTATAAATATACAACATTAGAATGGAAAACAATTATCTATTATTCTAAACATGAAAACTGTTTCAGTCTTATTTCCAGAGTTCAATTTCCGCATATGAAAAATGGAAAACACCCATGCGCTCTAGGTTCCTGTCACGGATCTCACGGCATAAATTTAGCAAAGCAAGCTGGTTATTATTGGTAAGAAAAGAAGGGTCCAAATGTCTTTTCCCAAGTTCTTTTACTTTCAATAAATACAATATAGTTTAAGATATTAAAGCAACAGTTCTGATCAATTTTCTTGCCCCGAACGTGAGTTTCTTCTTCCAAGGGTTGAAAATTGAATTAAACTATCCGTTTTAGTACATATTTTATTCTATCATGTTGCTCCCAAATTTTAAGTTCAATACGCGTTTTCAGAAGTCGCCAAGTACAGCTAAACCTCACATAAGTAACGAGGGATCAAAGGACCATCAATCACGCAACTTTAATTAATTTATTTATTTATCATAATTTGTTTTATCGGTGGTGACATAATTTTAATTTTGGAGGAGATTCCAGCTACAGCTGAGAGGACAAATCACCAAACCACAAACCAATTCAAAGGTTGTCTAGCTTAGTTAGGTCGTGCGTATATTACAAGGGTTTAGGATATAAATTGTTATGGGTGATTGCTACAGGTGTCCTAAAAAGTGTCACCCTTAAAGTCACTAACTTTTATCTTCTACCTAATGAAGTAGATATACTATATCTGAATGGTAACCCACCAAAAGTCTTATGATTTTAAGCAATTCCTTACCATAGGTGAAATGAACAAATGTGATCGATCAAATTGTAGTAAATGAACTAAGTGCATGCAATTACGCACGCCATCTAGTTTTTTTTATCAATAACTTGATCTGGTTGATGAATCTCAATTATGTCAGCCTATTTGTGCAAAAAAAAAACTATTTTGGGGGGAAAAATATTGTTTGCTTCTTAGATTATCATAATATAATATTACAAAAAAATAAAATATTATTAATTATTTTTAATTGAATATATTATTAATTCCTTATCATAATTTAACACATTGCTAACAGTAAATGAATGACTAAATTTATGATAATTTTCTATAAAAGTTAGATACTAAAATAATTATATTAAGATTTTAGATAATTATTAATTATAGTTCATAAATGTACTAAAATGGGTTAGATTATGATTATATATTAATAAAAATAATGAATATTATAATATTATAAAAACGCCTACAACCACTAATTACTTTAACTTTTTTTATGTTAATTATGCAGTTTTATTTATGGGCGGAAGAAAGATGAGAAATGACGTATGGTATGTGACATTATGTTACTCGATTATAAAGGAAATCTATAAGTTAGAAGGAAGTCTAATGAATGAGATAAAAAAAAGGCTAGAATACATCACACCCATAACCACAACCTCTCCATTGAAAGTCTCATATAGTAGGAAGCTAGTTGTTTTCATTCATAATCATAATCATAATTAGTAGGAAGCTAGTTGTTTTCATTCATAATCATAATCATAATCATAATTATGATTATGATTATGATTATGAATATGATTTTGGAGGGAATATAAGCTAAAAAGTGGATCAGGTGAGAGTAGAGTGGAAGTTTTGGGAATCATAGCACATGGGTGGGCCTAATGAGCTTCTCCCCCTAACCTCTTTGGAAAACTAAAACAATTAATCCATTCAATGCCAATGCAATAATGCCATCCACTCCACTCCACAAATTTTCACATAATTGAATGCTACTCTATGACTTCTTATATGTTGAGCCTAAAAGAATTACGAAAATCCACGTCATATTCTTTTAAATTTTTGGTCAAGAACTATGTGTATTGCATATATGTGAATTTTAAACATTTAATATAAATATTTAAGTTATTATGACATTAAACTCATCCATCAAATTACCCAACACTTGTAAATTATCCATACATGTCATGATGGCCCCAAATATTTCAATAATTTTTGCATTATATCATCATATTTATCATGATATTACGTTAATAATTTTTTTATTATAATATAAGACCTATAATCAAAGAAGAGATAATAAGAATATGAAAATTAAGAAATACAAAAGATCTCATGATTTTAATCAAATCTTTCATATTTTTGTTGTTAAAACGATAACAATTTAAAGTATACTACATCATCAATTTTTTCAGGTAATTATGTACCCCACATTTTTTTAACACAATCATATTTAATGATACTTGAACATCTTTAGTGGTAGTTTGATGGGAGGACTTTTAAGGAATAAAATATTGATTGTTTAACCCTACCAAAACCCTTTATTCAATGACTCTTAAGCATGACCATTCAATAATTGGCATGGTGGAGATGATATGTTCCTATCATTAGCGAGATTAACTGCAAGCCAACAAATATTGTAGTAAAAAGTTATTTAAAATTTGTTTATTCTTGTAAATATATACTAGGACATGTATGCGTCTACACAATAATTTACTTATCATCTAAATAGACTTTATAAAAACTAAAACTAATGGAAATTAACTACTAATCTCCGGATTCCATCTTTACGTGCCGTGCCACTCACTAGTAATGCATGTGCCTAAGAGGCTATTATATAGCGTGCTGAAGTCTATCTCAAAGAATGATGTGTTACCTTACATCTTTCTTAGTTAGTTTAAGACCGTGCATTGCAAACAATTCATTTGCTTTCATGGCCAGTTGACATTGCATCCCCATGCCTACTCTCTTGATAAATGTACCTTGATCATCACTCCTATTTACGCAACCTGAATTTCAAGTTCAAGATGGTCGTCACTTTTAATGTTTACACAACTTGTTGGTATCCCCATAAGGGGAGGGCTCCCTATTTAAACATTAGTCCCTCCATCTTTTTCTCCATTTTGTGGACTTCTTCGACCACTTTTAGTTATGATAATTTTGGATGATTGAAGATTACTTTTTTTCCTTTGTTCCCATATCATCCAACACAACATAACCATTAATATTAACTTGTACATATGAGAATGTTTCTATATAGTAAGATATATTTCTTCATTGTAATATCATGTGTTTGCCCATTTCTTCTCTACCACACCATTAAAAATTTAGATTATATGGAATATTTAAGTTTACCCCACTTTTTAGATCACTCTCTATAGAAAGTAACTCATTTGGGAGAAGGGCATTTCACATTTTAGATAGTCCTACATATATAATATCCAAATTCTGGTACTACAAATATTATTTGGAAAGACAATATTAAAAATTTTGCAAGATAAAAAATAGAAACGAGTCAAATAAGAAAATTTAGTTTAACAAGTAATGGGGCAAGGATTAAGAAAATAAAAATACAAGAGTAATACTGATGCGAACCTCGCCAATATGCTGACGACATCCTACATCAAATATGACAATAACCCCAAAACTTTCATGATACAAGTACAAAAAGATGGAATATACCTTGTTTATGTGAGAAACAAGGTATTAGATATATAGACGCCACACCCAAATCCTCTAAGAAAAATTCTTAGAAAACTCTGGTGATAAATCTTGATTGCTTGAACGCCACAGGTAAAAACCTGATAAGTTAAAAGTTTTTTCAAGAAAGAAAAATGACAAAACCTCACAAAATTGAAATTCCAAAGTGTGTCCTCCAATGTTGTGGAGTATGCCTTTTATAGGCACAAATAACAACTAAATAGCCTAAAAATAAGAAAAAATATCTTTTATGGTTACATGCCAACAATATCTAATATAAATATCTAGGATATTTTAATAACTAATTTAAAAATCTAAACTTGACTAATTAAATATCTAATATTATCATTTAATATCCTAAAAAATTTATTATATTAATAAATCTCTCCTTATTAATTAAATTTGAACATTCTCTTGGGCTCTTCTATTGGGCTTCTACTTGAATTTTCTACAATCTCTTTAATCAACCCATATAAAGCATCTTTGAATCTTTTAGCCATTAGTATTGTGATTAGGCCCTCTTGTAGTCTAAAATGATCATTCATCTCATTTGGTGACAGACTGTTCAGCTCCATTGCAAGTTCGGTTGATTAGACTTGTGAGTTTGTATTCTCTTTAGTCGGACTCACAACATTCTCCCCCTCTTAAAAATGATTTGTCCTCAAATCTTCTGTTCATTCATCACCTATATCCAAGGGCATTAAATCAGTAACATTGAAACTTCCATTAACGCCATATTCACCAGATAACTCTAACTTGTAAGCATTATTATTAATACGTTCCAATACTCAAAATGGTCCATGTAAAACCCACCCTTTTTAGTTAAGGAAAACTAGAAAAAGAACCGGTCAAACCGAGTAAGAAAATCAAATCGGTTCACATACTTGATCAAGTGGGAATGGGCAATTTAGAAATTTACAACTCTCGGGTGATCCAAAGGGTTCATAAAACCTTGGAAAAGAACCTAAAGACAAATTGGAAGAGAAAAACCAGACTGGTTTAGATGAACCGGATCCAATTGGATTGAACCGATTTATGAACCGAGTCAGTTCATGAACTGGAACCGATAGAGAAAGGGAAAACAAGGAAATTTATGGATCCCTTGTGACGTGAAGAGATTTATAAACCTTGGGAAGCAACCTTAGAACAAAGTGGGAGAGAAAAACCAGACTGGTTCGGGTGAATCGGACCCGAACCGGATTAAATTGGTTTAAGAACCGAGTTGGTTTATGAACCGGAACCGATAGAGAGATGGTAAACTGAGAAATTTATGGACCCTAAGTGACCTAAGGAGTCACATAAGTCATGGAAATGGACTTGTGTAGGAATTGTAGATGAAAACCAAACCGGTTCAGGTGAACTGAATCCAAATCGGTTTGGATCGGTTTGAACCACTATTGAACCAGATCCTAAATTCAATTTTCTAGGTGGCTTAAATAATTTAAATTCAAATCGGTTTGGATCGATTTCTCTCTCTATAGTTCATTTTCTGGCGAAGCTTCGTTTGAGCTCGTCCCAACATTAAAACTTGCGATTCAAATTGCTAAAGAATCGTATGAAAATGTAGGAACTCAATTTCAACTTCAATTTCAACAATTGGAAGTATTTGATCGGTCAATTTGATGAAATCAAATTTGATTGTGTTAATAAGTTAGAATTGGGGGGAAATTAGGGATTTTTGAAAATTCGAAGGACCGAAATGTAATTTCCTAAAATTGAGGGTCAATTGGGCATGATAAAAATGTTAGAGTGCGAATTGAGGAAATTTTAGAATTTTTGGGGTAAAATTTACCATTTTTGTAAAGGAAGGGAAAAATGGTAATTTTGAAAAAGTTGGGGGACCAAATTGGAAATTTGGGAAATTAAACCCTTTTTTGTGAAATGGAATAAATTGAGGTCCTATGATAAATTTTAAAAGTTTGAGGACTCAATTTGAGGAAAAACCGGTATTAGGGACTTAAAGTTAAAGAGAAATAACTTTAGGGACGTAATTGCAAATAAATGAATGTTTGACTTTCTCATTCATTTAGAATGAATGAAGGCTATTAGGCCAAAGGATAATGAACCGAGATGTTCATATCGTGTAGGAACACGAAGTACCGGGAACGTCAGCAAGGACAAGCTCGCGTGAATACAAAGAATGGGTCTAGTGAAATTCACTATATTAACGGGTAAGTGGGAGTTTATATCATACTAGTTTGGGGATGATAAGTACCTCGAAATGAAAACCCACTACTAAGTAGTATTTTAAACATCACAACTTGGAGGAGTGATGTGAAAAACATGCGGAAAAACTACTTATCGGTTATAAATAGATCATACCTGGTTGGTATGATGAAACATCCTCGAAGGAAGTTGAAAACCCGTTCATCGGTTATGAGCGGAGATGTCCTTATACCTGGGCGATATGATGGACAGTTGAAAACCTATTTTTGTCGGAAGTGCTCTCCCCTGACTGTGTGCCAATGCTTAAACGATTTGGGAGACCTTCTTGATGGGAGCTCGAATAGCTCTTATAGGCCAAGGGCTTCGGTTTTGGAACTTTGGGGCTAATATGCCCGATTTTGAAAAATCTCGTACAGTGGGCCCATGGCCAATTGGCACGAGCAGGAGCTCGTAAACAAACATGAGTTATATGCCATAAAACTTTAAATAAAGGAATTGTTTGGCCATGGTACCAAGATGGAACTGACATACTCAGTTAACTAGCGGCAGTGTGACATGATAGGTCAACGGACCAATCCAGATAAACAACTGCGGGTTGAGTTAAGGGTCGGGGCCGTTGGACCAGTGGCACCATAAATTATATGGCATGATAAGAAAATATTTATTGTGCATGCACTGTGATTACGGGACCATCAAGATGCCCAAGAGGGGTAGTGATGCGTCCTTAGGGCACTGGACGACTTGGTGGGTATAAGGGTAGTTAGTTGTACCAGGTGACCGTGCAAAATTCGGAGTAGCACTAAGCGCACGAGACTGGGGTGGGGATGGGATGAGGTCTCTTTCCTCATACGGACACGAAAAATTGATTTCGAGATTGAGGGTTGGATGTCACGTACATCCACTCATTCTCAGGGTAGAAGTGGATGTACTTCTATCTAACTGGTCGGTAAAGTCACTCCAAAGCCACAAGTGGGTTCAATGGACATGCTGGCCGGCGAATGTGTGTTTGACCTTCATGATGAAGGGTGTGGGTTGGGTGATGACACACCGTGGTTAATAAGAAATGGTGATAAAAATCGAGATTTGAAATGAAAGGATTTTTTAAAGAAAGGAGTGTGGCACACTCCAATACAATTCTTTTTCCTAAAGTTAAAAGTTTGAAAACTCATTCACTAAGTCGTTGTACTCACCCCCTCCCTTATATCCTTTTTCAGGAAATTTTGGAAAGCATACCCTTAAAGACCATCAACTAAGACATCTGTGAGACAGGTATGATGAAATTAAAATATTGTGTAGTTTTAATTTATGTTATTCTAGGAAAAAGGTGCAGGTTTAAAGGACGCCTTACTTTTTACGATCTATAATAATGAAAAAACCCTTTAATAAACCAAGAGAGTGGCGGGTTGTTCATGGGGATTCAACCAAACCAGGTCAGGACGTGATAGTCCATCTCCTATAGGAAGAATTTTTTATTGCCTTTGTTCCAGAAATCATTCTTTCCTCATATGAAGCCAAACCTAATTGTCGGGTTCAAAAATGACACTTTTGCGACCCTTGTTTGCTTGTTTTCGTAAACTTTAGTCATTCGTACAATGTGCATCTTTATCTTATTGTGCATTTCTTTAACGAACTCTGCTTTTCTCTTTCCATCAAAATTCACTAACTCACCTATAGGAAGTGAAGTTAGATATAAAGGGGTTAATGGATCGAAACCATAAACAATCTCAAATGGTGAAAACTTAGTTGTTGAATGAACAGAACGATAATAAGCAAATTCAACATGTGGTAAGCAATCTTCCCATGATTTCAAATTCTTTTTTTATTATAGAACATAATAAAGTACCTAATATCCTATTTAGTACTTCTATTTGACTATCAATTTGTGGGTGACATGTTGTTGAAAACAACAGTTTGGTTCCCAATTTACCACATAAGGTCTTCCAAAAGTAACTCAAGAATTTAGAATCACGATCAGAAATAATAGTTCTAGGCATACCATGCAATCTCACAACATCTCTAAAGAACAAATTAGCAACATTTGATGCATCATCAGTTTTATGACATGTAATGAAATGTGCCATCTTCGAAAACCTATCAACTACTACAAACACAATATCCCTCCCCCTCTTAGTTCTTGGTAATCCTAAAATAAAAATTATTTTTAATTACAATTTAGTACATAAACTCATCTTATTTACAAATTGACCATCAATTTAAGATAATTCCACAAAAATCACCAAATTTCCAAAAATCCCCAATTCGCACAATTTCTTCAAAATTTGTATTTTTGCCCTAAATCCTTAATTCATCAAATTGACTGATTAAACTTCATTAATTACCCCCTAACATACAGATAATCATCTTCCCTACCTCTCACAATTCTTCCAAGTTTTGAATTGTTCAATTTGTCCTAAAATTGAGCTCAAATAAAGTTTGACGAGAAAACTTTTTTAGAGAGAGAAAGCATGAATTTTTTTACTGATGAAGGCACGTTTCTGGAGCTCTTGATATGGAAAGCTATTTCTCACTGAGAGAATCCTTTTAGGATCAAGTTTCACCTCAATTGATAGCCTAAGAAGGCAGAATTTAATCAGTAAAGTTTTCATAGTTTTCATTTTGTAAATTCACTATTCCAATGAAGGGCGGCGACAATTACTTACCACAAGGGCCTAGGAAGGATGAGGCTCGGTTGTGAAGAATCATAGGAAGGTCGACCTAGTCTGAGGAGGTCCGAGGGTGTCCCGAATTTAGCTCAAAAATTTATGTTCAAATTTGATTGTCGGAGTGGCAGAACTGTGCGCCCTCACCGGCATTTCCCTAGCAACCCTCGAGCTGAAATGAGTATGTAAGATGGTAGAGGACTTATTCAAGATTCCAAAGAACCTAATTTTGTGTTCGACAGTGAAGAAATTGATCGATATCGGAGTTTTGGTTAAGAAATGGTTAGAATTTGGAATAGTTTGAGTTATCTCAGCTGTGGAGGTATGAGGAATACGAATGAAAAAGAGCTCTTTATATATGGAGCTTGGGAACTGAAGGTTCTATCCATTCTCAGATGGTCAGCCATCAATTCCACAATTTAAAGCCTTGTCGGAGGGAGTTAAGGCTCGTTGGAGTTATGGCGACTTTTCCCATCCTCTCTCGTTTAGAAATCTAAAGGAAGAAGACGACATTATGTGCGGGCATGTGAGCTTCGCATGTGCGAGCTATCACGTGGTGCACTATGATTGGCTGGCTTTGCTCACGCAGCCTCCCACTCAACATCCAAGTCATCCGTTGACTGGGCACATGGAAACCTCTCATTGGTCATTTAATCTGACATGGTCGTTGATTGAATCTGACCATCGGTTGAGCATGACACATGGTGTCGTCGAATTGATTGATTTAAATTCATCAGTTTTCCCACCTTACGTATTGTGCCATTGCCACGTGTCCTCTTCTGATTGGTTGTGGCTATCCGACATGGCTTTGCCACATATCGACTTCTGATTGGTCGACCTTTCTTGGATATCCTTATCGCTCGCTGACTTGGCACCTTTGCCATGTGTTAGTATATCATTGGTTATCTTTGTTGACAGGGATTCTCCCCTGTTAATCGTTGACTAAGTGCACGTGTCATGCTCCCATTAGTGAGTTTCTAATGACGTTAATTTTTATTCATCTAACCGTTGACTATGGACACGTGTCACACTCTAATTGGTCAGTGCTTTCATACGCTGACCTAGCGGTTGATGGGGCGTGCTTTGCAATATGTCACGCGTTGAAGGGGTGCTGACCTAGCATGCGATCTGTTGACCTGTTGGACCATTAATTGGTTCACTTGGACCGGGTTCGGTGACCCAAAATTGAAAATTGGATGATTTAGGCCCAATTTAACCATTTTTCTAAAAAATAAAAATTTTTAAATTTATCTAAATCCATTTCCTATATAGTGGTGACTTCAATTTCTCAAATTGATATTTTTAAATCAACTCTAAAAATAAATATTTGAATCAATTCTTTCGAGTCCGACTATGGTTAACCATGAACTGGTCTAGTTTCCACTTCCAATTTTCAATATGATCCTTTTCTTGATTTTTTTATCTTTATTAATCACTTAGAATCACTTAAATTTCCATTTGATTTTTTTTTAATTTTTCAATTCCCTATTCCTGTTTTCTTGATTCGAGAAATGGGGTTTACATTGTTGTTTGGAGAATAAAGGGTTTGACCCGGCGTAATGTGGAGTTACGATTTCTGGGTAGCCTGAAACAAGAGTTTTAAAGGGCAAGATAAAACTAATACTATTGAGAAATTTTATAATACTAATAATGAATATTCATGATAGAATTTTTAATATAAAAAGATATGATTATAATATATTTGTTACACTATAATTATGGGTATCACAAAAATGTATAGATCCCAAACTTCAAACAAGACCATTAACACAACAATTTTATAAATCAAAATCACACAATTTAACTATCAATACTCTTTTCCTAAAATACAAATATCATACTCTTTAAAATAAATTACTTCCACAAAACCACTTCAAAAAAACATACACCACAAGTATTAAATAAGCTACACATAACTTTGGGAAGTTTCCAATGGATGTCAACAAATTTTATTAAATGCGAATGATACATCAATGTGTACGATCTTATTTTTGCTAAATTTGTCTTACATGTATTATCACAACTTTGATTTGAACTAAAAATATTTATTGTTGAGGGGTGAGTCATATTCAAGAGATTATGATGTCAGTGAGTAGTCTAACATTGATTGTTATTAAATTCAATCTCGACTAAACTCAAAATCCACTAGATTTAATGAACATATAACTAAATCAAGTATTAAGAAAATCACACATTTACCATTTCACACACAAAAACTTTTTACGGTGCACCAAAAATACATTTCACCAATCTATTGTAAAATTGAGTCATTTGAATTTACTAATCCAGTGTTTTCAAAATATATTTCACAAATAGTTTTAAAATAGTTTCTTAATGTTGGTAATTAATTTTTAAAACCATGAAAATAATTTATTTAATTTTTTATTTCGAAAAATACATTAGCTTTTATTATCTCTAAGATATGTGAATGGATACTCTAATAGTATTTTAAAGTTTTTTAGGGTTTGTGATACTCTCATGATATTTTAGAGTAATTACATACCAGTATAGAAAATAGAGCAACAATGACATATTTAAGTTATAATAGTACGAATGGACTTGATGAGAGGGTAGAGGGAACATGATGATGGGTAAAGTAAGATGGGTAGTGATTTTTTTATCTTGGGCGAAGAAATATGAATCGATTGCTCTATATTTATTAGCAATATAGTGCCACAACTTCAACCCTAAAAACAGAGCAAGAAAGGGCTTGCATCCTTATCTTATTTTACTCAATGGAGATGACTATTTGGAGTTGGTTTAGTTAAGCCAGTTTGACCTTAATTGGGTCGAATTTACCTAAATTGGGTTAGAACAATTTTTAAAAATTTTTATTTATATACCTAATTGAACCTAAAAATTATAATATATTTAATTTAATATTTTTAAAATATTTCAAAAATTTTTGGTGTTGATATGGGTATGATCCTGTCCATAACCAGCATGTGATGAATAATGTTAAAAAAACCAATTAACGGGTAATTGTATGTGATACCCACTAAGCCAAGTCTGGGCTTGTTGGGCTTGTTGGGCCAAAATTGTTGTTAAGCCATAGCCAGGTCGTCGAACCTGTTGGGCCAGAATGCATGGGTCGAAGCCAAGCCAATAGACCGTTGCACTGGAGTACCAAAGATAATGAATATAACTAAAAAGGCTCTTCATTGTTCATGCACTGTGAGATTCGGGCCATCAGAACACCTCGTACGAGGTAGTGATGGATCTTAAGGGCTACTGGACGAGCCAAGGTGCATAAGGGCGGTTTGGTGTCTAGTAGGTCGAGAAGCTCGAAGAGCTTCCTACTCACTGAGACCAAGGCAGTAGGGGAAAGGAGGTCTCGTCCCACAAAGCGGACATCATGAATTGATTAGGGTTTGAGGGTCAGACTAATGATGTCCACTCAAACTCAGGGTAGAGACTGCTATCCTCAATCTTGGTGGATGGTAAAGGTGCTCCAGTCCACAAGTGTAATAGTCAAGAATCGCTCCGTAAATGTGTGATCCCTCCTATGATAGGAGGGCGGTTGATGCATGACTAATATGTGAAAAATGGCAAATGAATGACTAATGGATGAAACAACAAATAAATCAATTGTTGTAGTAATTTCCCTCACTAAGTATATGTATCTATATACTCATTCTCCTCCTCTCACCCTTTCAGGTCCAGGACAAAGATGGAAAGTTCCAGGACAAGCTTGGGCCCTCAAGGTACGTTTCCTACCCTAACTTATAATAAGGGAATGAACGTAAACATGCATTTACCTCCCATGTATCATTAGGGTAGAAATACTCAAATGATGCATGGAAGGGTTGTGGGTTGATCACGAGACCTCGACCAAACTAGATTGGGGCATGACATGAGCTCTTTATATAGGAAGCTCGGGTACTGACCATTCCGTCCGTTCATCCATCGATCGACCATTAATTCTCTAATTTAAGGTGTTGTCGAAAGGATTTATTGGCCGTTAGAGTAATGTCATCCATTCCGATCATTCTTTAATGCACATTCAGAGGTTGAATATGACATTGTGTGCATGCGTGCGAGCTTCGCACGTGCAGGCTACCACGTGTCACGTTGTGATTAGTTGGCAATGCTGACACAACTTCTTACTTAGCATCCGAGTCACCCGTGGACTCATTTACTGTACCGTGTCAGCTTCTCATTGGTTGTCTAAATTGACATGGCCTCTGACCAAATCTATGCCTCAGTTAACCATGATCTAATTGGCTAATTTAAATCAGTTTGTGTCATCACCACGTGTCAGCCTCTAATTGGTTGTGGACATCTGATGTAGCTTTTTCATATGTCAACCTCTGATTGGTTGATCATTCTCTAACACCTTAGTCGACTACAAACATGGCATCTTTGCCACATGTCAACACCTCATTTGTCGGCCCTACTGACAAGGCTTCTCCTCGACTAAGGACACGTGTCGCTCCCTGATTGGTCGATCTTTAGTGACATGACTTTTTCTTCATTTGACTGTTCACCGAGGACACGTGTCATGCTATGATTGATTAGTACTTCCAGACGCTAACCAAGGGCAGACTAGGCATGCCTCGCCATGCGTTGGGTCACGCTCACTGATGGGGCATTAACCTCGTAGGCGGTCTGTTGACCGGCTGTACTTTTGACCGGTTCAGTCAGATTGGGTTCAATGACCCAAAATCGAAAATCGACTGGTTCATGCCCAATTTGACCGGTTTTCTAACAATTAAAATTTTCTAAATTTGTCTAAATTCATTTACTACATAATGGTGACTTCAATTTTCATATTTGATGTTTTTAAGTCACCTAGAAAATAAATATTTGAACTAGTTTTTTCTTGGTTCAATCTGATTCATGTCCGGTTCAACTTGAACTTGTCCTATTTTCACATCCTATTTGGTTCATGGTTCTTTTCCTTTATTCATAGATTCTCATTTATCACTTGGAATTTTCCAATTTCCCATTTTTTGTTTTCCTTTTAAATTTTGGTTCACTTTAATCCGTGGTTTCTTTTAGAAAATTTATAGTACTCCATTTCGGATTAATTCTCTTTAGAAAATGGGGTTTATAGAGAGAGTAAGGAACTAACCTCGTCTACCTAGTTGGCTCCTAGAGGAACCACAACAAATGACCAAGGACTCAAATTCACTAGATGAGGACCCCAATGACGGCAGAGGTGAAGCCCGATTCTTTCAAGGAAAAGGATAGGCCAGGTAAAATAAACGAAAGAGGAAATGAGAACGGATAGGGGTTTACATGGATGAACAAATGGAAGAGTCGCCATTCTAGCATCCTGGAGGAATCGGAGACAAAGTCGCCTAGGAGAGTGCTGTAGGAGAATATCAGTGATCTTATGAATGGGTAGATGATGGAGCTGAGGACTTTAGTCGAGCCTCAAGATCAGAATGAAGATGGTCTGCAAAGGGGATTAAGAATATTAGCGGAGAAGAATTCGATCGAAAAACCTACCAGAGGAAGCCCGATGCGTGATGAAGAATCCCTTCAAATAATCTGCAATGGAGACACAATCCTATGCATATGAAGTTGATGGAGTATTGGAATGGTCACTTGGAAACCATAAACAAATGATTGAATGAGCAAGAATGGAAGAACGATGGCCATCTGAACTCTGGGTGTCAACCAACCACGAAGCATACAGAGAGTGGTTTAGGGATGAAATGAATTAAGGGCTTTAGGTATAATAGAGCCATGAAGAGCCGATGGGTAATTTAATTAAAATGACCCAATTATCCTTATAATTCTTAAAGACTAAAATGCCCTAAGCATTTTAGCGAATTTACAATTCAGCCATTAAAGGGTTGTTTGGTTGACTAAAGATATGCACAATTAAGGATGGATTTGGAGGAATCCAAAATTTACGAAAATACCCCTGAAGATATATTCGGAATACAAGGGGAAATTCTAAACCTTATTAACCGACCCTAGATTCTTCAAGTACCAAATTTCAAGTGGAATGTACAGAGTTTAGAAATTATTTCCTTATTCAATAAGACGTAGGTTTAATTATGAAAATAGGGTCTAAGGGAAATTTTGCAATTTTGGAAATATTACGATATAGTGTAATAAATGCCAAGATTATGGCCTAAAAAATATTTATGAAACCATATATGATATGCAGTGGACAAAACATACATGATCGTGTGAGAGGAGCACGAAGATCTGATAATCCCTCCGTGGCAAACTTGTCCCTAGATAACGGTGAGTGGGATTTTTGGTATCTAGTTTGATTGTGTCATGCCCCAACCCAATTTGGATGGATCCCCATGAACAACCTGCAGCTCTCTTGGTTCAAGAGGAGTTTCCTCCGAATTTAACTCGAGATAAGCCAAGCTTAATTTCGACCTTGTTCCCTGGAAGACATATATCCAATAAAATGCAAGCTTCAGAAAATTTAGGCATACCTGATAGAGGGTAACGCTCAGTATTATTCTTAGTCATTTTTCCTTTTCCTAAAAAAGGGATAGAAAGGAGGGGGTGAGTACGACTACTTAGTGAATGGGTTTTTCAAGAAAATATCTTTGAGGAAAAGAGTTGTATTGGAGTGTTCCAGACTCCTTTCTTTCTAAAATCATTTCATTTAAAATATCGGGTTTTACCATCATATCCTTAATTAATCACGGTGTGTAATCACCCAACACACAAATTTCATCATGAAGGTTAAACACACATTCACAGGTCAGCACGACTATTGATCCCACTTGTGGCTTCGGAGCAATTTTACAGGCCACCTAGATAGAAGTACGTCCACTTCTACCTTAAGAATGAGTGGATGTACGTGACATCTGACCCTCAATCCCAAAATCATTTTTACTTGTCCATATGAGGACAGAGACCTCATCCCATCCCCACCCCGGTCTCATGCGGTTAGCGCTACTCCAAATTTCGTACGGTCACCTGGTACGACGAACTGCCCTTATACTCACTGGGTCGTCCAAGGCCCTTAGGATGCATCACTACCCCTCGTGGGCATCTTGATGATCTCGTAATCATAGTGCATGCACAAACAATATTTTCTTATCATGCCATATAATCTATGGTGCCACTGGTCTAATGGCTCCGACTCTTAACTCAACCTGCAGCTGTTTGTCGTGACTGGTCCGGAGACCTATCATGTCGCACTACCACTAGTTGACTGAATACGTCAGTCCTGTCTTGGTACCATGGCCAAACAATTCATTTATTAAAGTTTTATGGCACATGTCTCATGTTTGTTTACAAGCTCCTGCTCGTACCCACTACCCTATGGCCCACTTGTTCGAGATTTTCAAAACCGGGCATAATAGCCCCCAAGTACTAAAACCAAGGCCCCCTGCCTATAAGAGCTATTTGAGCTCCCATCAAGAAGGTCTCCCAAATCGTTTAAGCATTGGCACACAGTCAGGGGAGAGCACTTTCGACAAAAATAGGTTTTCAACTGTCCATCATACCTACCAGGTATAAGGATATCTCCGCTCATAACCAATGGACGTATTTTCAACTGCTAAGTAGTTTTTCCACATGATTTCCACATCACTCCTCTAAGTTGTGATGTTTAAAATACCAATTGGTAGTGGGTTCTTATTTCGAGGTACTTATCATCCCCAACCGGGTAAAATAAAATCCCACTCACAACCAACAAGTGGTTTTTAACTTTAAATTGTGCTCATCATCCCAATCGGGTATGATGTTAGTAATCCCACTCACAACTGGTAAGTAGGTTTTCATTAAATAAAAGTGCTCATCATCCCAACCGGTATAATGTGTAAATTAGCCCACTCACACGTTAATGTAGTGAATTCTACTAGACCAGTTCTTTCTATTCATGCAAGCTTATCCTTGCTAGCGTTCTTGGTACTTCGTGTTCCTACATGATATGAACATCCTTGTTCAATATCCCTTGGCCTAATAGCATTCATTCATTTCAAATAAATGAGAAAACCAAACTTTTTATTTATTTCCAATTAGGTCCCTAAAGTTATTTTTCTTTAACTCTAAGTCCATAATGCTGATTTTTCCTCAAATTGAGTCCCAAAACTTTAAAAATTTCCTTTGGGACCTCAATTTATTCAATTTCACAAAAAGGGGTTTAATTTCCCAAATTTCCAATTTGGTCCCCCAACTTTTCCAAAATTACCATTTTGCCCTTCATGTACAAAAATGGTAAGTTTTACCCCAAAAATTCTAAAATTTCTCAATTGGCCCTCTCACATTCTTATAATGCCCAATTAATCCTCAATTTTATAAAATTGCATTCTAGTCCTTCAAATTTAGAAAATCCTCAATTTTGCCCAAAATTTCCCCCAATTTCAACTCATTAACACAACCAAATTTGATTTTATCAAATTGACCAATCAAACACTTCCAATTGTTGAAATTTAAGTTGAAATTGAGTTTCCACATGTTCATACGATTCCATAGCACTTTGAATCGTAATTTTTAACGTCGGAACGAGCTCAAACGGAGCTTTGTTGGAAAATAGACTATACAGAGAGAAAGTTTCAATTACTCACCCTCGAGGGCATGGCGGTCCAAGCTTTCAATCTGGACAGATAGCTCTTGTCCTGAGTTTCATCCTAGAATCAAGAATTGCATGAATTGATGGTGAATTGATTTAGAATTTCATCATCGAAATTCTGTCAGTTCTCTCACTAGCACCGGTCGGAAATTGCAGAGAGGAGTCGAATTGGCTTACCTTTTAGTCCTAATTCGGTTGTGGGAGGGCTGAGTAAGTATTGGGAGGGCTTGGTTTGGCTTGAGGAGGGCTCAAAATGGTTGATTTTAGCTCGGTCGAAATAGGGCAGCTTCGGTCCACCGGAGCTGCTTCATTGTTTCATCATGCTAGTGCTTCTTCGGTGACTCTTAGGTCGAACGGATTCACCACCGTGTAGCTGACTTCTCCCCGGTTCTAATGAACCCTACCTCACCTTCTTTGGCTTAGAAATAACCCTATATCGGAGCTCTGGTTCGAGCTTCAATGGAAAACTAAGCAATTGAGAGAGAGTGAGCTTTTCAGGTGTGAAGAGGATGAATGGAGAGGGGCTCTTTATATAGTGAGCTCGAGGACTCATTGGCCATCCGTTTGGCACCTTTATGACAGACATTGATGGCCTAAAACGTATCAAACGGAAACATTTCTTCTTCGCCGGTGCTGCTTCGATTTTCCGGTGAGTGAACAGTGCTCTCATCTCAAGGAAGAAGATGACACTATTCCGAACTGGACTGGACCGGTCCAAACCGAGTTTGAAGCTTAAACTGGCTGGTTCACCTCTCATTCGACCGAGTTGTTCAAATCTAAAAATTTCTAAATTCATCTAAACATTATCTATCCAATGGTGGCCTCAAATCTCAAATTTAAATCATTTAATCCACCTAGAAAAATAAATTTAGGATTCGGTTCAATAGTGGTTCAAACCGGTCCAAACTGGTTCGAATTCGGTTCACCCGAATCGGTTTGGTTTTCATCCCCAATTCTTTCACAAGTCCATTTCCATAACTTTTGTGACTCCCTAGGAAACTCAGGGTCCATAAGATTTCCGGTTTACCATCTCTTTATTGATTCTAGTTCATAAATCGACTCGGTCCTTAAACCGGTTCAATCTGGTTCGGGTCCAGTTCACCTGAACAGATCTAGTTTTTCTCTCCCACTTTGTTCTAATGTTCCTTCCCAAGGATCACAAGAGATCCATAAATTTCTTGGTTTACCCATTCTCTATCGGTTCCGGTTCACGAATCAAGTTGGTTCATAAACCGGTTCTATCTGTTTCGGACCCGATTCTCTTGAACCGATCTAGTTTTTCTTCCCCATTTCATCCTAAGGTTCTTTTCCCAAGTTTATGGACCATTTGAGCCACATGGGAGTTGAAAATTCTCAAATTTGCCTGTTTCCTAAAAATCAAACTTGTAGACCAATTCGGTATTAAAATTTGAAAGTGACCGGTTCTTTTCCCAGTATTCTCATTATCAAATGACAAGGTTTATAGATTGGGCCGGTGAAATAATATTACTCGCCAAATTTACTGCATGATTTTCTTATAAATTATGTTCCAAAAATATTATCTGATAACTTTGTGAAACTACTCAAAGCATTTTGGGATATATATTTCTATTTAGAGTATGAATCCTGATTATAGGATTTCCCATGAAAGGTGTAAACCCCATCTCTTAAAAATAAGAAAATCGGGGAAAGAACTGGTCAAACTAAGTAAGAAAATAGAATTAGTTTACAAAACTGATCATCAAGAGAATTGGCAATTTGGAAAAATTTACAACTCACGAGTGACCCAAAGGGTTCATAAAACCTTTGAAAAAGACCTTAGGACAAATTGGGAGAGAAAAACCAAACTGATTTAGGAGAACTGGATCCTGAGTGACCAAAGGAGTCACAAAAGTCATGAAAAAAGGACTTTATGATGAATTGGAGATGAAAACCAAACAGTTCAGGTGAAACGAATCTAAACCGGATTGAACTAGTTGGGACGATTTGAACCACTATTGTACATGATACTAAATATATTTTTCTAGATGGCTTAGAAAATTCAAATTTGAGATTTGAGGTCACCATTGGATAGAGAATGAATTTAGAAAATTTTAATTTTGGAAAACTCAATCGAATCAGGCGTGAACTAGCCGATTTAAGCTTTGAACCCGGTTCAGTTTGGTTCAGAACAGTGTCGTCTTCTTCCTTCAAATTACAGCACTGTTCACTCGCCAAAAAATTGAGTAGCACCGGCGAAGCTGAAATGTCTCTGGCTAGGGAGTTTCAGGCAATGAATGACCACCATTAAGGCACCAAGCGAACGACCAAGAAGTCCCCGAGCCTCCTATATAAAGAGTCCCTCATCATTCATCCGCTCCACACCTGAAAACTCCATTCTCTCTCAACTACTCCAATTTCCACCAAAGCTCGAACCAAATCTCCAATATAGGGTCTTTTCTTAGCCAAAGAAGGCTTGGTCGGGTTCTTTGGATTCGGGGAGAAGTCAGCTACCTGCCAATAGTCTCCATTTTCTCCGAGGATTGCTAGAGAAGCACCGGCATGATCAAACAGTGAAGCAGCTCCTATAGATCGAAACTGCCCTATTTTGGTAGAGCTGAAATCGGCCAATTCAAGTCCTTCTCAGGCCAAACCAAGCCCTCCCAACTCTTCCATAGTCCTCCAAAAGCTGAATTAGAGCTGAAAGGTAAGCCAATTTGGCTCCCCTCTATAAATTCTGGTCGGTGCTAGAGAGAGGATTTGTAGAACTTCGATGACTAAAGTCTCACCAAATTCAGCATTAATTGATGCAATTCTTGATCCTAGGAGTAAGCTCACGACAAGAGCTATCTGCCCAGATTGAAAGCTCGGACCACCGCGCCCCCGACGATAATCTTTCGAAGCTTTCTCTCTCTAAGTCTAGTTTTTTGGCAAAGCTCCGTTTGAGCTCATTCTAGCATCAAATCGTGCGATTCAAAGTGCAATTGAATTGTATGAAGGTGTAGGAACTCCAATCTAACTTCAATTTCAACAAATAAACTTATTTAATAGGTCAATTTGATGAAATCAAATTCGGCTGAGTTAGAACGTTGAAATTGGGGGAAAACTGGGGATTTCAAAATTCAAGGGACTAAAGTGTAATTTCATAAAATTGAGGGCCAATTGGGCATGATAAAGATGTTAGAGGACCAATTGGGCAATTTTTGGAATTTTTGGGCAAAACTTAGCATTTTTGTAAAGTATGGCAAAAATGGTAATTTTGGAAAATTTGAGGACCAAATTGGAAAATTGGGAAATTTGAACCCCATTTTGTGATTTTGATTAAATTGAAGGTTCTAAGGTGAATTTTAGAGTGTGTGGACTCAATTTTGGGAAAATCAACATTAGGGACCTAAAGTTAAAGAAAAAGAACTTTAGGGACCTAATTGCAATTAATTAAAAATTTTGAGTAGTTCATCCATTCACAATGAAGGCTATTAGGCTAAGAAATAATGAACAAGGATGTTCAAGGATAAGCTCGTGTGAAGATAAAAAAATCGGTCAAGAGGAGATCACTACATTATCGGGTGAGTGAGAATCTTATGCATCATACTAGTTGGGATGATGAGCACTTTTATTTAAGGAAAACCTACTTACCGGTCGTGAGTGAGATTTTTATATCATACCCAGTTGGGATGATAAGCAACTCAAAAATGAAAACCCACTACTAAGTGGAATTTTAACCATCACATCTGATAGGAGTGATGTGTAAATTATGCGAAAAAACTAATTTTCAGTTGTAAGTAGATCATACCCGGTTGGTATGATGAACTTACTGGAAGGAAGTAGAAAACTCGTTCATTGATTATGAATAGAGATGTCCACACACCCATTTGGTGTGATGGACGATCAAAAGATTATTTTTTTCAGAAGTGCTCTCCCTTGGCTGTGTGCCACTACTTAAAATTTTTGGGAGACCCTCTTGAAGGGAGTTCGAATAGCTCAGATAAGCCGGAGGCCTCAGTTTCGGCACTTAGGGGCTAATATGTCCGATTTTGAAAATCTCGTCATGTGGGCCTTATGCTAGTTGGTACGAAAAGGAGCTCGTAAACAAACATGAGTTTAAGCCATGAAAACTTTAAATAAATGTTATGTTTGGTCATCGTACTAAGACAGTACCGATATACTTGACGAACTAGCGGCTGTGCAATCACAAATTTCCCCTAATTTTCCTCGAATTTCAGCCTTCTAACCCAACCGAATTTGATTTCATCAAATTGACCAATCAAATAAGTTTAATTGTTGAAATTGAAGTTAGATTGGAGTTTCTACACCTTCCTACAATTCAATTGCATTTTGAATCGCACGATTTGATGCCGAAATGAGCTCAAACGGAGCTTCGCTGGAAAATTGGACTTAGAGAGAGAAAGCTTCAAAAGCTTACCATCAGAGGCGCGGTGGTCCGAGCTTTCGATCTAGATAGATAGCTCTTGTCCTGAGGTTCCTCCTAGGATCAAGAATTGCATCAATTGATGTTGAATTGGGTGAGAATTTTATCATCGAAGTTCTGCCAGTTCTCTCTCTAGCACCGGTCGAAAATTACAGAGGGGAGCCAAATTTGCTTACCTTTCAGCTCTAATTCAGTTGTAGGAGGGCTGTGGAGGTGTTGTGAGGGCTTGGTTTGGCCTAAGAAGGGCTCGAATTGGCCAAATTTAGCTCGACCAAAATAGGGCAGCTTCAGTCTGCCGGAGTTGCTTCATTGTTCGATCACGATGGCGCTTCTTCGACGACCCTCGGAGCAAATGGAGACTACAGGCATGTAGCTAACTTCTCCCCGAATCCAAAGAACCTAACCTCACCTTGTTTTGCTCGGAAAAATGCCAAGTGGGAGCTCTTATTTGAGCTTCACTGAAAATTGGAGAAGTTGAGAGAGATTGGAGTTTTCAGGTGTGGAGAGGATGAATGAGGAGGGGCTCTTTATATAGGAAGCTCGAGGACTTCTTGGCTGTTCGATTGACGCCTTAATGGCGGTCATTCATTGCTTGAAACTCCCTGACCGGAGACTTTTTAGCTTCAGCGTCGCTGCTCGATTTTCTAGTGAGTGAACAGTACTGTCATCTAAAGGAAGAAGACACCACCATTTCGAACCTGACTGGACCAGATTCAAAGCTTAAACTAGCCGGTTCAGGCCCCATTCGATTGAATTTTTCAAAATTAAAAGTTTCTAAATTTATCTAAATTCATTTTATATCCAATGGTGGCCTCAAATCTCAAATTTGAATTTTCTAAGCCACCTTATTGGGCAAAAAAAAAGAATTTTCTAAGCCACCTATAAAAATAAATTTAGCATCTGGTTCAATAGTGGTTCAGACCGGTCCAAAGCAGTTCAATTCAGTTCAGATCTGGTTCACTTGAACTAGTTTGGTTTTCATCCCCCATTCATCCTAAAGTCCTTTTTCATGAATTATGTGACTCTTTATGTCACGCCCCAACCCAGTTTGGTCGGATCCCCGCGATCAACCCACAAACCTCCTATTAGTCACACCTGCAAGATAAGTATGTAAGTTAAAAATTTTATGCAGTTTTGGTTTATGTTATTCCAGGAAAGGTACAGATTTAAAGGACACCTTACTCATCCCGGGTTAAAGAAGGGGAAACCCCTTAGTAAACCGAGAGAGTGGTGGGTTGCTCACGGGGATTCGACCAAACCTAGTCGGGGCATGACAAAAGGTGTGTGAACACACTTCAAGGGAAGAATCTAATTCAATCGTTGACATGATATGGGTGGAACCCATGATTGACAAAGTGTTGATTAGATTTAGTTCTGTTAAAGTGGGCACAACGCCACGATTTTGAAAAGAGAAGTGGGCCCAAGGTCATGTTTTGAAACCTCGTACAAGTGGGCGCAAGGCCAATGGAAATAGGTCCAATGATGTAAATAAAATCTGATTTAAGTGTTTGATAAAAGTTATCGCCAAATGATAATGTTTGCTTAAGCTGCTGAGCTGAGATCGGGTTAGTGCCCATTGGGGCTAGCAACGCAAAGAGAAAGGTCTTAAATCAAAAAACATTTATTTGTGATTGCAAACGTTTAGAACAAAAAATACACTCGGTACGGGGTAGTGCTGGTTCTAAGGGTTGCAGATAACAAGGTTGGTATAAGGGAAATTATACTGGTCCAATATATCTTGGAGCTATGGGAGTTTCATGCGCATTGAGACCAAGGGGAAGCAGGAGAGGTCTCACCCCTCAATAGTAGACAAACTCATTTTAGAAATGTCTAGGGCTAGGAAATGGTGCTCAAACAGATGAATGGTCAAGTTTGTATCCTCGCACCAATATGGTAGAGGTTGTAGCCTCTCACCAAGGTGGGCAGTAAAGGTCTTACGAGCCACTAGTGGGATAAATCAAGGTTGTAGTATCCGAGTGTCTGTTCTGCGGATGAGTGATCCCATTTTTTAGAAAGGGTATTTGATTGTTTGTCTAATACAAACTTATGTGAATTTTACATTGAATAAAACTATGAGAGTTCTTCCAAGTAGGAAGAAACATAATTTTAGCTTATGAGATACAAGCAGTGAATTTAATTGAAAATCATGTGAAAGATTTTCAATTATAAACAAGAATTAGCTTGTTAAGTTTATCCCCAACACATTAGTATTAAAGGAAAAACATCCTTATGCATATTTGGGTATGTGAGATATGCTTATCAAATACAAGTAAAATTTTAAGACTTGTTATTAATGAACTCATTCATAGGTTCTTTCCGATGGATTGAATAGATTAAAAACTTGTTGTATACAATTTTAATTGTTTTAAGCTTTAAGCTTATTTACGATAAATGCTTATTGTTACTAAAACTTCGTGTAAACCTGTTTGGAGTATGTATTGAATCGTGGACATGACATCATGTTATCAACTAAGCTCTCTCACTAAGTTGTGAACTCAAACCCTCAAAATACCCATTTTAGGAATGGAAATACTTTCCAAATATATGAAGAACTAGGAAGCTTCATTTAAGTCTAAGGTATTCCTTACATTAAGTACTCGGTCACAGTGTGATTTGTAAAGTTTATTTTCCAAATGCCAAATTAATATTTTTGGGAAACAATTTGAGTTATTGTATTTTGAGCCTTACACCCTATCGGGATTACAATGATAAGGCGCCCATTGTTGTAAAACCGAGAGGTTGTGGCGGTTGTCTGCAGGTTCGACTAGGGAAACCTGGTCAGGGTGTGACAACTTAAGTGGTATTAAAGCTAAATTATTTTTTGAACTTGTTTTTTCTTGGAAGTTAAAATATTTTTGAAAAGCAAAGTACTGAGAAAGTACCGTGTAAGGCTTATACATGTTATTTCCCAAATAAATCAATAATCTTAACCTTCAGCTAGAGATACCCTTATTGAAGGAAATATTAGGTCTGTTAACCTAGTATGGAAGTGACATTGAGGAATAGGTAATAATGGAATATCGACCCAAGGATGTCGGGAAATCAAAAGTGGAAAAACTTCCCTCAAATTAACGAGGGGGATACTAAAGGAAGTAGTATGAAGATTTTGGGAAGAAATCGAGAAAATATCTTTTGAAATGATATACAAAACCTTAATGATATACCATGTATTGGAAAAGAAAATTTTCTCTTGAGAAAAGATCTAGGTCTATGACCTCAGATAATAATGGCCTTAGAGAGTAAGGTAACAAGTGGTTACCAACTTGAGAAAGTCATGGAGAAACAAGAGGAATGGAAGTAAGACTCTCCACAAAATAAAGAAAATTTGATTCAATGGTTTCAGTAAAAATCACAAGGTGTTGAAAAAATAAAATTGACTTACAAGTTTAAGAATGGGTGATAAACATAGTAAACCTCGCAAATTTTCTCAACGAGGAGGTCGAAGAATAGAAATATGGTAGAGGCTACCCAATCATTATTTGAAGAATGAACTTGTAAATGGAATACAAGTAAAACCAAGATTTTAATATGAAGGGAAGAAATATACACCTAATAAACCCCAAAGGGATCATACTCCATGGAAACCCCGTCCCTTAATAGATAAGAAAACTAGGAAAAGAACTGGTCATTTCAAAATAAAAAACCGAGCTGGTTCACAACCACAACCGATAAGGAAAGGGTAAATTGAGAAATTTACAAATACTAAGTGACCCAAAGAGTTATAAAAACCTTGGAAAGGAACCTTGGGATAAATTGGAAGAGAAAACCAAACTAGTTCAGGTGAACCGAACATGAACCAGTTTGAACTGGTTTCTAAATTCATTTTTCTTGGTGACTTAAAATGATCAAATTCGTGAATTGAAGCCACCATTAGATGGAGAATGAATTTAGATGAATTTATAAATTTTTAATTTTGAGAAAATCGGTCTAATTGGTCCTGAACCATCTGATTTATGCATTGAATCGGTCAAACCAGTCCGGTCCGATTTAGAATATTGTCGTCTTCTTCCTTCAGATGACATCATTGTTCATTCAATGCAGAAATGGATGACACCGGTGAAGGAACAATGGCTCTGATCAGGCTATTTCAAGGCGAGGATAATCTTGACAAAATTTGAAAATGGTTGTGAAGAGGGTCCCCGAGCTCCCTATATAAAGAGCTCCTCTCCATTCATCCTCCACACACCTCAAATCTCCATTTAGTCTTAGAAGGCAAGTTGGGTTCTTTAGATTCCGGGGGAAGTCAACTACCTGATAGCATCTTCCTTTTGACCCAAGGTCCGCTGGAGAAGCATCGGTAGAATCAAACAGTGAAGCAGCTCTAATGGACCAAAGCTACCCTATTTTGGCCGAACTGAATTCGGCGAATTTCAGCCCTCATCCAGCCAAACCGAACCTCCCCAACACCGCCACAGCCCTCATATAACTCAATGGAACTGAAAGTGCTAAAACACTGCCAATTCGACCTTACTCAGTTGTTGTAGATTGGAGTTACAGAGAGAAAGTGCTAAACTTAACTGATAGAATTCTCCTTCTATTCGAGATCAATTATAGCAATTCTTAATCTTAGAAGGAACCTCAGGACAAGAGCTACCTTCCCCAATCTAGAGCTCGGATCGCCGCACCTCTAATGATAAACTTTCAAAGCTTTATCTCTATACGCACAATTTTCCGGTGAAGCTTCGTTTGAGCTCAAATCAAACTCAAATGACACAGTTCAAAGCTCAATTGAATCATATTGAAGTGTAGGAACTGATCCATACTTATATTGGAGTAATTAACACCGATTGAATGGCCAATTTAAAGAAATCAAATTCGGCCAGTTTGAAAGGGAGAAATTAGAGGAAATTTTTGGGGGAAAATGGGGGATTTCGTAAAATTGTGTGACCTTTTTGCAATTTCCCAAAATTGAAGACCAATTGGTCATGAGAAAGATGTTGAGAGACCAATTGGTCAATTTTTTGAAACATTTGAGGTTAACTTGCCATTTTTGGAAAGTAGTGGCAAAATGGTAATTTCTAAAATGTTGGGGACCAAATTAGAATTTTGGAAAACTTGAGCCCCTTATACAATTTTGAGTAAAATGAGGACTCATAGGGAATTTTGGAAACCTTGGGACTCAAATTGGGCAAAAATTGGCATTAAGTACTAAAGTCAAGAAAAATAAACTTTAGGCACCTAAGTGCAATTAATCGATAATTATGAGCCTATGCTTTTATTCTAAACCATAATTGATAAGGCTGCCCAAATTGTGTAGGGACACGTGTGATGAGAATGCAAGCAAGAGAAAGCTTGCGTAGAATTGGAAAATCGACCAAGGACGATCACGTCACGGTTATCGGGTGAGTGGGTTTAATTACGTCATACCCGGTTGGGATGATGAGCTTAATTTTATGAAGAGAAAACCTACTTACTATTCATAAGTAGAGATAATCTGTAAACCCCTCCCTTTTGAGTTAAGTAAAATCAGGAAAAGAACTGGTCAAACCGAGTAAGAAAATTGAACTGGTTCACAAACCCAATCATTTGGGAATGGGCAATTTGGAAATTTATAACTCTTGGGTGATCCAAAAGGTTCATAAAACCTTGGAACCTTAGGACAAATTGGAAGAAAAAATCCAGACCAATTTAGATAAATCGGATCCAACTAGATTGAACTGGTTTATGAACCTAGTCGGTTTATGAACTGAAACCGATAGAGAAAGGACAAATCAGGAAATTTATGGATTCCGAGTGACCCAAAGAGTCCCAAAAGTCATGGAAATGGACTTGAGAATGAATTGGAGATGAAAACCAAACCGGTTCAGGTGAACCAGATCTAAACTGGATTGAACCACTATTGAACTGGATTCTAAATTCATTTTTCTAGGTGGCTTAAAAAATTTTAATTTGAGATTTGAGGCCACCATTGGATAGGGAATGAATTTAGAAATTTTTAGATTTGAAAAATTCGTTCGAATGGGGGGGTGAACCAGCCAGTTTAAGCTTGGAACCCGGTTCGGACGGGTCCGGTCCGATTCGGAACAGTGTCATCTTCTTCCTTCAGATGATAGCACTGTTCACTCGCCAGAAAATCGCACAACGCCAGCGAAGCTGAAAAGTCTCCGGCCAGGGAATTTTAGACATTGAATGACTGCCATTAAGGAACCAATAAAATGGCCAAGAAGTCTCCGAGCTTCCTATATAAAGACCCCCTCCCCATTCATCGTCTCCACACCTGAAAACTCTATTTTTTCTCAATAGCTCCATTTTTCGATGAAGCTCGAACTAGAGCTCCGACTTGGGTACTTTTTTGAGCCAAACAAGGCGAGGTCAGGTTCTTTAGAACTGGGGAGAAAACAGCTACACGCCTATAGTCTCTATTTACTCCGAGGGATGGAACAGTGAAATGTCGGCATGATGGAATAGTGAAGCAGCTCTGGCAGACCGAAGCTGCCCTATTTCGGCTAAGTTGAAATCAGCCAATTCGAGCCTTCCTCAAGCCAAACCAAGCCCTCCCAACACTTTCTCGGCCATCCCACGGCCAAATTAGGACTGAAAGGTAAGTTAATTCGGCCCCCCTCTACAATTTCTGACCGGTGCTAGAGAGAGAACCGGAAGAATTTCGATGATGAAATTCTAAGTCAATTCAGCATCAATTGATGCAATTCTTGGTTCTAGGATTAACCTCAAAATAAGAGCTATCTGCCCAGATCGAAAGCTTGGACTGTCGTACCCCCGATGATGATAAATTGAAGCTTTCACTAAACTCAATTTTCCGACAAAGCTTTGTTTGAGCTTGTTCATGCATCAAAACTTGCGATTCAAAGTGCTATTAAATTGTATTAGGATGTAGGAACTTAATTTTAACTTCAATTTCAACAATTAAAAGTGTTTAATTGGTCAATTTGATAAAAATCAAATTCAGCGAAGTTGAAATTGGAGGAAAAATTGGGGAAAATTGGGGATTTTCAAAAATTCGAAGGACCAAGATGCAATTTTATAAAATTGAGGGTCAATTGGGAATGATAAGAATCCAGAGGGCCAATTGAGGAATTTTAGAATTTTTGGGGCGAAACTTTCCATTTTTGTAAAGGAAGGGCAAAATGGTAATTTTGGAAAATTTGGGGAACCAAATTGGAAATTTGGGAAATTAAACCCCTTTTTGTGAATTTGAATAAATTGAGGTCCTAAGATAAATTTTAAAAGTTTTGATACTCAAGTTGAGGAAAAACCGGCATTAGGGACTTAAAGTTAAAGAAAAATAACTTTAGGGACCTAATTGCAAATAAATAGAAAGTTTGGTTTACTCATTCATATGGAATGAATGAAGGCTATTAGGCCATGAGATAATGAACAAGGATGTTTATATCATGTCTGAATATGAAGTACTGGGAATGCCAGCAAGGACAAACTCATGTGAATACAAAGAACCAATCGAGTGGAATTCACTACATTAATGGGTGAGTGGGACTTCTAACTTCATACCTGGTTGGGGTGATGAGCAAATTAAGCTAAAAACCTACTTATCAGTTATGAGTGGAATTTTATATCATACCCAGTTGGGAATGATAGGTACCTCGAAATGAAAACCCACTACTTAGTGGTATTTTAAATATCACAACTTAGAAGAGTGATGTGAAAATCTCGTGGAAAAACTACTTACCAGTTGTAAGTAGATCATACCCGGTTGGTATGATGAAACTTTATCGAAGGAAGTGGAAAAACCCATTCATCGATTATGAGCGGAGATGTCCTCATACTCGGTTGGTATGATGGACAGTTAAAATTATATTTTTGACGGAAGTGCTCTCCCCTTACTATGTGCCACTACTTAAACGATTTGGGAGACCTTCTTGATGGGAGCTCAAATAGCTCTTATAGGCTGGGGGCCTCGGTTTTGGAACTTGGGGGCTAATATGCCTAGTTTTGAAAATCTTGAATAGTGGGCCATAGGCCAATTGGCTCGAGCAGGAGCTCGTAAAAAAACATGAGATATATGCCATAAAACTCTAAATAAATGAATTATTTGGCCATGGTACCAAGACAGGACCGACATATTCAATCAACTAGTGGCAATGCGACATGACAGATCGATGGACCAGTCAAGGCAAATAGTTGTAGGTTGAGTTGAGGGTTAGGGCCGTTGGACTAGTGGCACCACAGATTATATGGCATGATAAGAAAATACTGATTATGCATGCACTGTGATTATGGGACCATCAAGATGCCCAAGAGGTGTAGTGATGCGTCCCAAGTGCCCTATATGACCTGGTGGGTATAAAGGCAGTTCATCATACCAAGTGACCATGCAAAATTTGGAGTAGCATCAAGCGCATGAGACTAGGGTGGGGACGGGATGAGGTCTCTATCCTCATACGGACATGGAGAATTGATTTCGGGATTGAGGGTCGGATGTCATGTACATCCACTCATTCTCAGGGTAGAAGTGGACGTGCTTCTATCTAAGTGGCTGATAAAGTCGCTCCGACGTCACAAGTGGGTTTAGTAGATGGGCTGGCATGCGATCGTGTGATTGATCTTCATGATGAAGGATGTGTGTTGGGTGATGACACACCGTGATTAATAAGAAATGGTGATGAAAATAGAGATTTGAAATGAAAGGACTTTTAAAGAAAATATGGAGTCTGGCACACTCCAATACAAATCTTTTTCCTAAAAGTTAAATTTTGAAAACCCATTCATTGAGTGGTTGTACTCACCCCCTCCCTTATATCCCTTTCAGGTAGACCAAGGAAAACCTACCCAAGACCTCCTATTAGTTACACCTGTAAGACAGGTATGATTAATTTTATGCAGTTTTGATTTATGCTATTCCAGAAAAGGTGCAGGTTTAAAGGATGCCTTACACTTCATGGTTCATAAACAAGGGGCAACCCTTAATAAACAGGGAGAGTGGCAGGTTGATCATGGGGATCCGACCAAACCGGGTCGGGGCTTGACAACTAGAGTGGTATAAGAGCCTATTTCCTTGAATATATAATCAAGACTAGAAAATATAGTAACTAATAGGATTTATCTTAAAATTTTTAGATGGCTCCAAGGAGAGAAACCAAGAAAACTAGGAATGACTCTACTCAACACCCTATCCTCGTAGGAAGATAACTCTAGAAGCTTCCCATTGCCCAAGATATAGTAGAGGTCCCAAAGGACCAAATGGGGAAATATCCAATACCACCAAGGAGTACAGTACCAGGAAGGTCATAGTCCTGTGTACAAAGGGAGCCAAGCCTAAAGCCAAGAATGTTAGTACGAACGTATAATCTTACCAAGGAGGATACTTGCCAAGAAAATCGTAGCTTCCTATCTATTCTATGACTACTTTTTGTGATAGGGCTAAAACCCCAACCTTTTGTATTCCCCTATTAATGAAGTACTCAATTCTTAAATTCCTCTCTCAATGGTGTGATCTTGCTAGGAAGATTGCCACAATGAAAGTAAATAAACAAACCCACACTACCATAAAAACTAGGAAAATTTCTATTTTAGTTAAGGAAATTGAATCAGGGAATTAAGAAACCCAAAAGGACTATTAGAATGACCCTTAGCAAGGGAGACTCGGCAAGGAAACAATCAAGGTGTTCAACTCAAGAATAGTGAAGCACCAAACCACCAACCCTAGAAAGACCTGAAAATGCTTGAAGTCAAGAAGGAACCACATCGGTCCACACAAGAAATAACATAATATGGAATAAAAGAATAAGACAGGTAGTCAAGGATAGTTCCATACCCCGTGGACTAAGGGCAATGCCACCTAAGGACCATGATGACTACCGAAGTCCAAGGACACGGAATACTTGTAGGACCAAAGGCCAAAAACTGTGGAGCGAGTTAAGTAGGCTATTCACAAAGAAGGATAAGAAATAGCGATGTAAAGGAAGGAAATTTGAACTTCTTCTTAAGAAGGTCAACCATAGAGAAATATCGTAAGAATAGAGGTAACGTATATGGGAGGTACGCCTAGAACCCCCTCAGAAAGGGGCAAACACAAAAAACGTCCTTCAGAAATGTCAGGGTAGGATACAGTAAGAATGAAGAAGAGAAGAAAGGAGTTACAAAAAGAAACTCTAGAGGGATGCATACGATTAAGTACCCTCTTGAAGGGATCATTGGTTGGCGGATGGACATAACGTGGAGTGCAAGGAACCAACCCATCATTAGAAACTTCTTGAAGGAAGGATGTATAGGAGGCCGAGTCTAACCTGCTTTGGAAGAGTAATAGAGCCAAATAACGATTCCAAGAGAAAGTAGTAGAAAGAAGTAATTAGTAACAATAGGATGGGCATGAAAAGACAAGTGATACAGCTATCCAAATAGTTGGATAATAAAAATAGTAGGAACGAGGCATTTAACGAACTGACCTTCGGGAGAACCCTGGATTTAAACCACGACAAGGAAGGGAGATGTGAAAAGGCTAATATGTTAAAAAAAATGGATAAAGGAAATCCTTAAAGAAATTAATGACCAAGACTGGATTTACGATAAAAAAAACCATGAGATGGTTAAGTGAGCTTCTCGAAGGATGATCAAGGGATTTTGAAACTAGGTGGATGTGAGCTCTCCCTAGAAAGAAATAGACATGTACGGGGGTACGAGTGAGAATGAGGATGGAGTACGAAGGATGTACATGTAGGATCTCAAGAGTAAAGGTAAGCATGAAAGAATGGCATCAAAGGACATCATTTAAAGTTATGTGCCTTCAAAGATGAATGGAAAAGAAATTACGGGAGAAAAGGGTAAGAATCCTCCTAAATAAGGAAATCTTAAGAAAGGATACATGACCTAATAAAGAATAAATGGAACTAGGTAACCAGAGGTGAGGAGACAAATTTGCAAATAAAATGCATGCTAAGGTGAAAGAAACCCAGGGAAGCATATTAAGAGAATCTAAGGAATAAGTTAAACTAAAAAAAGGTAAGTCAGAAGTTAACATCAAGAGATGTTGTGACAAGTAAGAATGAGTGGAATATCCATAATAAGGTAATGAAGGAAAGAACGTCCGAGAAACATTAGAAAAGTAAGCCCTCCAAATAAAGATGTGGTTTAGGAGGAATAACCACAATTGGTAAGACAAGTCATAATCCACACGCGCATACGAAACTTAAAGAGTGGACGATAGATCATAGTGTGAAGTGCATGGAATGAGACCGATAAATTGAAAGTATCTCTAGTAAGGAATAAGGGATGAAATAGAAGATGTGGATAAAGAAGGACCCAATACGAGCAAATGCCCTAACATAGATAGGGGTGTGAAGGAAAGAAGAAATAACCTTATAAGGAATAATAAGAATGTTGAGCATGTAGCTCCTAAGAGGTAAGTCTCTATTGTGAGGGACATAGTAGTGAACGAAACTGGAAGAAGGGAACCTTCCCAAGCAAAGGAATCGACACATAGATCAAAAGTGATTATTTTAGAATGAAGAATCATTAAATGATTACGAGTAAGTAAAAGTGGATTAAGGAATAAAGAAAAAAAATCCTTGGATAAAGAACGCCAAGGACTTAAGAAAGAAAGAATCCCAGCATGTCAATAAATCACCTGGAAACCAAATAATTGGAACCGGAAAGACTCAATAATAAGGAAGTTGAGAAAGGACGAGTGGGTAAAGAGAACCCACACAGTTTTGTAAGTTGATTGGTTAACAGTAAAGGTAGTTGAGGAATACTACCAAAAAAGAGGAATGAAGTTATACAATCCCTGAGATGTTGGAAAGTTGGGAATAACCCTAAAGGAGGTGTTCTAGAAATCTAATGGACATAGGGATAAAATCTAGAAAACGTCATGCTGTAAGGGGCAAGTAAACCCAATAGTCTCAAGGAAACATGACTCAAAATAAGGAAGAGTCGGTTAATAGGCATGACAAATTCAACCATAAAATTTGGACTAAATTGTAATGATCAATGGATGAAGGAAGAGTCGAAATAGGATGAAAAGGTGATGACAAAGAAATCCGTGAAAATAAGTACATAATGCTCTAAAGGACGTCGAGCTAAGGGTTTCAATGACCAAGAGGTTAACTAGACACAGGAATGGTTAGGTATCTTGGAACTCCCAATCCTGAGTATAGGACCTCAAAGGGAAAAATGTTGCTCTAAGCAAATAAAGATGTGAATCTAAGAATATAACTTGAAGTAAGGTATGTCTAGTTATGATAAACTCCATGGCGAGGTCAGGTTCTTTAGAACCGGAGAGAAGTCAGCTACACGCTTGTAGTCTCTGTTTGCTCTGAGGGATGGAACAGTGAAGCGCTGGCGTGATGGAACAATGAAGAAGCTCTAGCGGACCGAAGTTGACCTGTTTCATCCGAGCTGAAATCGGCCAATTCGAGCCCTCCTCAGGCCAAACCAAGCCCTCTCAACACTTCCTCAGCCTTCCCACAGCCGAATTCGAACTGAAAGGTAAGCCAATTTGGCTCCCCTTTGCAATTTCCGGCCGGTGCTAGAGAGAGAACCAACAGAATTTCGATGATGAAATTCTAACTTAATTCAGCATCAATTGATGCAATTCTTGATTCTAGGATTAATCTTAGGATGAGAGCTATCTGCACAGATTGAAAGCTCGGACCGTCGTGCCCCCGACGATGAGTAATTGAAGCTTTCTCTCTCTATAGTTTGTTTTCTGGTGAAGCTCTGTTTGAGCTCGTTCCAGTGTCAAAACTTGCGATTTAAAGTGTATTGAATCAAATGAAGATGCAGAAACTCAATTTTAACTTTAATTTCAACAATTATAAGTGTTTAATCAGTCAATTTGATGAAATCCAATTTGGCTGTGTTAGGCTTAAATTCACTTATAAGCCTTTTAGGCTACTCTTAGGAACATTTTTCATATTTTTACCATATTTGCAATTTGCTTCTTAAACTTTCCATAATTGAAATTTAGTCCCTAATCTTTGGAATTCAAATCAAATGAACTTATAAATTCATAATTACTCTTATCATACTTCTAATGGCTCATGGAAGGAGTGGAGAGCCTTACCCCGACCAACCACAACCAAATTTGTTTGTTAGCCAAAATTGGCCAAAATCGAGCAATAGAGGGTGTTAACAGAAATTCTCACCAAAGGTGGCCAAAGAGCTTACCACACCTTAGGTGTTTTGTAGCCAAGTGCCAGGAAAACCTTTATGTAGAGGTCGCTAGCCAAGTGGTCGCTGGAGTTGGGAGATATTGGTTGTCGATTGGCCATGTTCAAACTAAACTACTTAAACCCACAAGTGGATATCAACTTCTAGTGGCTGATTTCCACCTTTCCATAGGTCGATCCTAGCCATGGATGTGTAGAGAGGAAGGAGGCCGACATTTTAGCACCGGTGGGGGCTGGAGTGGTGACTGGAGGATAGAGAATTGGCTCCAAAAATCACTACTGGCAGAAGCCATGTCTGATGTTTAGAATCGCAGTTAGAAAAATAACCATTTTTCAACCTTTTCTAGCTATTTTTAGGTCTAGGCTTATGGATCTCTAGAGGACTCAATTACCACTAATTTGACACCAAGATCAACTCATTTGGTAATTGGACGAGAGAGATATGCCAACTTTATCGATTGGAGGTCAGGGAGCAGCTTGGGAATGAGTTTTCTCACTTTGAATGACAATAACAAGCTATCCATGTGGAGTTAATGCAATTACATCCATAGGGATACTGTTAATTTAGTTCCTAGAAAATTTGTCCAATTTGTAGCACTCAATTTGATCAAATATTGAGTCAATTTGACTGACATCTTAAAGAGGTGCATTAGAAACTATCGGTCGGTGTTTGGTGGCTCGAGGTAAGTCAGGTCAACCCAAATCATTTCTTTCTTCTTTTCTTTCAATTTTTGAACTTTTAAATTACTATTTTCCCTTTTGGGTCTTTTGGTAATTAAATTATAAATTCCGACCATGTTCGGGCGAAAATTGTCTTCCCCCAAAAAATCTCAATTTTTGTGCTTGGGCACCTAATCCCAATTCTGATCGGATCCCTAGTCTCGACATTAGGTTTCCTATCTCATTTCTATCATGGGGTTATGATCCACATCCTGACTTTCCAAATCCCAACTTGGGTTTCGTTCCTAGCCCAGGGTCCTATTCCTGGTTTTGGCATTTCTCTCTAAATCAAGACTTCCAATCTCATCTTGGGTCTAGAATTTCATTCCCAATTTTGGTTCTTATTTTAATTTTGGGATCCCATTTCCCTACTAAGTATTTTATTCCTATTTTGGGATTCTATTTTTGGTTTACACTCGGTTTCCAATCCACTTAGGCTTAACCCGTGTTTCGGATGTCCCAATATTATTGCAACTCCACTACTTTTAGGAGTTTTGTCCTCAAAACTCAATCTTTTTCTGAGGATTCTCATCTCTTATCTCAATCATTTTTTCCATCTGGTAGCTTAACTTTGGGGTACTTATAGAGATTCACACTCGGGTCATGACACCTATGGTAGCTACCCCTTTTTTGCCCTCTTTGAGGATTTAGAAACATCCTCCTTACTTCTTCACCGAACCTTGTCGGGAATTTTTTTTTTCTCTGTAATACCTTGTTTCCAGGATGATACTTTATAGACTTTAATAAAGTATGGGCTACAGTCCATTCTTGTGTCCATACTCCACCCTAGTTTATTATGAACCCTCTTTTTTTTTTGCAATGCCGTATCTCATCGGTATGCCCTTTAGTAAACATCTCATTATTGTACTCTCGTTAACACCGGTATACGAGTGTTAGTCTTTTCAATGTTACTTCACATGTTCTTGGACCCTTAAGGTCATTAGGTTTTCATTTCCTTACTTTATTCCACTGTACAATGGAATGTCTTAATGACTTTTAGGCGCTTGGCCCATTGCACCAGCTTTGCAGCCATCATATTACACTATCTCTAATATTCCACTTTTAACTTTGGTTATTTTTGGATATGTTCAAGGTCTTACTCCAAAGTGAGAATTTCCTCACTAACTTTCTTGATTACTCAGGAATCCATTCAATTTTCAGAATGATTCTAGTGTGAGATTTAAATTTTGGTACCTCAACTTTCATTCACATCCCATATCCCTTGGGCAATTTATAATTTACCTTCTCCTCACCTTTCGGTGAGTCTCTTGTTATAGTTTAGCATAATGACATTTCTCACTATGTGCATACTCTTACTGTGTATATTTTTTTAGTTATCTTACTGGTTCAATTATGGTGCATTATAACCACTTAACTTATCCATTAAAACTTACCCAATCCCCATCATACTAAAATGGGTGGGTATGTTGTTCTCAAAGATGCACCTTAGTAAGTCCAACCATATAATAACACAATTCTCTTATGAGAGGCATTTTATTTCTTATAAGTGCATGGCATATACCCACTTTGGGTAAAATGCCATACATCCTCAATTGGTCTCACTTCTCTAGAGACTCCCGACCTTTCTCTCTACTGGCCTTACTTTTGTTGTTTTGTATCATTCATTCTTTATTCTTCTTGTACCAGGATTTCAAATCCTTTCATTCTCTTTAAGGTCTTTCTTCAAACCAAGTCGAGTCTCCTTTCTCGTAGTCATACATCTTCCGACGTTTCCTTACTTCCAAATATTCATACTTATCGGGTTCTCCCTCATTTTAGGGTGAGGCCATCCGAACCCTTACTTCCCATATTCGTAACTCGGGCCTCATGCTCGTCACACCAAATACCTTACTACAACTTTATCTGATGTAGCTTGTTACCAACACACATTTCAATGTCACTAGGCAGACCCCGTCCGCGCACTTGGTTTCAAGAGTTCACTTTTTCTCTTAACCATCCATGATCTTATCAATTTGTTTGTCGCTTTTCCCTTGTAGACTTATCTTAGTCTTCCTTAGTTTCCTTGTGCGGTAGGTCATGCCCTACCGTTGGCACTCTTTACATAGGGGTTTCCCCTATTACATCCCATCTTGGGTTGCTACCTGATGCATTCTTCAATCTTTAGCAGAGCTAACATTTTTGCTTTCCTCCAAGCATCCTCACTACGACCCTTAAGCTCAGGTTCGTTTGCCCGTACCTGAATGTTACCTTTGTCACATTCATCATTAGTATTCCAGCTCTCTATCAATGGTAGCTCCATATTTTGTGGGCACTAGGGTGTAGCCTCTCTTACTCGCCCTTAATACGATTAACATTTTGTAGTTTCATGGAGTTCTTCGCCATATGACCACGATACCTCGTGTCATTTATCTCATGGTGTTGAAAATCTTATAATCCCCCCTTAGGATTAACTCGTTCAAGTACTTTTGATATTTCTCTTCCCCTCAGATTCTTTCTAACTTTATTTGGGAATCTTTTCCTTGCACCATACATTTATTTTACCCTTTCTTCTAGAATGCCCTCATAATATTTAGATAAATGTGTATTATACACTCACTCGTGTACATTTTCTCACGTAAGAGCTTTCATTCCTTAACTCGTTTACTTGTGAGGTGATAAGCCTCTATTCCTTCTTAAGGTAACCATCCTTACCATAAGGATTGTTATACTAGTCGTGTGTATCACGTCATCTCTTTTTGCCCTCTGTATCCAAACATACACCTTGTCCTATTTTCGATCGAATCCCTAGTCTAGGGTATAGAATTTTGTTCCCTATTTTAGTTCTTATTTTAACTTTGGGATCCCATTTCCCTACTTTGGATTTTATTCCTAGTTTGGGATTCTATTCTTGGTTCACACTCAGTTTCTAATCAACTTGGACATAACCTGGGTTTCGGATGTTTTGATGTTACACTTGTAAAGTTTGATTTACAGAGGCATATCAAGAATAGAGATCTATCGGAGCTTATTAGATTTTTCATGGTTATGAGGCTTACATACAGCCTGAAAAGACTAATGTGGTTGGCAAGAGGGTATCAAGAGGAATCTCCAAAAAAACGTTTGGGATGTTGTTCGCCATAGGGGAGTTCAAAGCGAGCTTCGAAATCCTCTACTTTCTTTTCGGTCAATGGAGTGGTGTTACTATTCCATCGGATCACCGTTGATAGAGGGCACGTCGGTGGCCGAGAGGGGTGGGATTCAAAAGTTAGGCTTCCCCTGATTCTAGTATCACCTATTTGGCAAATCTTGGTGGCCAGAGGAGAAATTGGAAGTCTCTAGTTCGAAGATAATTGAAAATTTGAGTTTGATTTTTAGAGTGAATTCCGACCAACCTCTTGCAAGAGGAGGGCTAACAGTTATATAGATGACTCGGGAGACCAACGCTATATGAAGATACATCCATAGTCGACCCGATGGGATTGCCTAAACCCCACTTTCCATTTAATTTTCTTCTAGGAAGCGAGTCAAAAAAATGCCTCACATCCAAGTTATTTCCGAGTCTAGGTCGGGTAAACGGGTCGTAAGTCGAGCAGAGAAGACGACACACGCACGTGTGGGTGTGTTGCGTGCCTCAAGCATGTGGCACATGCATGTGCCTGACGTGGAACGCCAGCCGGTTCGCACTGTAGTGAACTAATTTTTGACGAATTAATCGGTTGGTTCAGCCAATTTTGCATTTTCATTAGTCGGTTCACCACCAATTTGTTCAATTCTTGGTCCAATTTATTTTTCTAAAACTCCTTCATCCAATTCACTATTATTTGGGTACAACAATGTCTATTTTCTAATTTGTAAAGCCCCTTCTAAAAATTGGTGGTTTTAACACTCTAAGTTGGTTTGATCGAGTTTTAGCCTTATCTTGGTCGATTCACCTTTGATTTAACCACATCTTGACTTAATTCTTTTTTCTAAATATTCTCCATCATATTTGTTGTTCATTGGGCTTAAGAATGGTCATTTTTTAGTTTATCTAACTCTTCTTAAAATTGGGAGATTTTTCCTTAAATTAGTTTGATCCCAGTTTGAACCGATTTTCATTTGAACTTATTTAGATCTTTGATTTCTGATCAAAGGTGGTTCTCGAAGTGTAATTTTTTTTATTTTTCACATAGTTCATGTTTAGGTTCTAAACCGATCTCCAATATGGTTCGATTACAAATCTTGGTGCTCAAGTTTTCATTCCTAGTTTAACATTGGTCTTCTTGTCCAATTGGCTTAAATCCCAACTTCAGAAATTTTGGTGTTACGCAAATAGTTGGAGAGCATTGAACTAATTCTCATATTCTGTTACCAAACTTGGACCTTGGCACAACTAAAGTAATTATTGCTTCTTTTTGTTCATCATATAAGCTGAGAGGTACTCCTCTAAAAATATTGTCTCAAGTGCGGCCCAATTCAATTGAGAGGAGGATGTGGCGTGTATGTTCGGCCACGAGCGGTCAGCACTATCCTCTAAGGAGAACTCTACTATGGCTACCCTCATTATCATGGGAACCTTCATAATATCCAACAACTTCTTTGTGTTCATCGGCCAATCCATTATTGATACTACATCCTTTTTTATCGAAAAGGTTTTATAGCCCACTTGCCTAAGTGCCTTCGAATTCCTATCGATGTCAAAATCCTAAGTATTTTGGTTATGGGGCAGAGGTGATTCCTAAAATGGTGGACCTCAGATACCCTCCCTTTGGATGGCTTGTTAGGGAGGGGCACTCTAGCCAATCAAGGGTTCATTTTGAGATCTCTCATGATTTCTAAGTATGCATGAATATATGCATGGATCATCATAAGCTATTGGGGTTCTCCCGTGTGGAACTCCATCGGCTCAAATCCTACATTTCCTGGGGGTTGGTTCTCCAACCAACTCAATCGTGTGTTCCATCGAAGGTTCTGACACACTCTGAGGATTTGCACCCCTCAACATCCTAGGAGGAATATCTACAAAAAAATATTTTTTTCACTATTAGTACGCAAGGTATTCGATCTATAAATTTTTTATGTTATAAATGAATATCTTATCATTGTTATTCACATTTGACCATTTTCTCAAATCCTTTCATTTCTAGAAATAACAGTTTTTGAAAGTTGGACTCTAATACAATTTAAGTTGTCATTCCTTGACATGAATCCCGGGTCAGACTATTATCAACATATCGTACCACTCTCGATTTTATAGTAGTAGGGCCCTTCACCACCATATTATCAACATGATATATGATTCAAAATATAAAATATAACTTCACAATTTCAGTAAGAAATTAGAGCTTTCATAAAGAGAATTTACTGTTTACAAAACTAATATAAATTTTGGGAATAATAATAATTGATAAACATAAAACCTTTGTGCATATTCTTCGGCTTCTACCTCAAAATCTAGTAGTTGGTGATGACTTTATTTGGCTCTCGTTACTTTACTATACCCCAACTTCACCTAAAAATGGTATAGGGAGGGATGAGATCACATCTTAGTGAATGAGATTACTCACACGGAGCTTCCATGACCTTAACCCAAGCCTCTACTTAAAATATCTAATTTGGAAACTTTTCCTTATATTTCAACAATATTCACATATTCTTTTAAAGAAAATACAATTCCTTAAAATTAAGCATTTATGTGTTTTATCAAAAAAACTCAATTTAAATCTAGGCATGCTAAGCAATCATCATGGCTCAATCATGTCCCCTAAGTTGTTCAATCGACCAATTCGGGCTAATAAGGGATATGTGCATTGCTCGTATGCACTCACAAGGCCATACACAAGGATCGTCCCCTTCAATTGATATCTATGAGAGTTATGTGTGTGATGTGCACTCCCTATGCTCTACACAAGAATTGTCCCCCGCACCCCCCCACCCTCCCAAAGCGATGTCAGTTACAGTGCCATCAAATATTTGTATACCATGATCAATTCTCACCACCTTTGGGCCACAAGTATATGCTGACCTCATAGTATGTTTCCTTGTAGTGTCTAGTGATATGAAAACTATAATCATCTCTCTCTTATTATTCTACTTTCAGTCTAACCTATGTGTCTACCCGTCGACGCTATATCAAACGGGGAAGTTTTATTTTCCAAAATAGTACATCGGTTTATTACCTGCTTTTCCTAAAAACGTGGACCACAACCATTTCCTTATAATAATTTGGGCCTTCATCCTCTCTTAAAATAATTTGGGCCTTAGCCTTCATTTATAAAAATTGCACATTAGTCCATTTCCTTATAAATTGTTACACCTTAGCCATTTTCTTAAAAAAAAATGGCATGGGCCTTAGCTCGTTTCATAAATGTATGGACAAGACTTAACATTTTTCTTATAAATTGTCGAACATTAGCCCCTCTCCTTGTAAATAATTTCTCCATTTAGTTTCTATAGTTTTTCATAACCATTTTCAAGCACACACATGTATTGCAATTTGTAAAGATGTAAAGTACAACAATCAGTACAATGGAATATGATATTATTAAACTCACTCACTGTTATTCATGAATTATTCGTCATGAATGTACACCAATTTTTTGTATCCCACTTGTACAATCAATTAATATGTATATGTATTCCTACAATAATATACACAAGTCCTTAGTATGTCCAAAATTTATCAAAATAACTTTAAGGTCCCCATTCTATAAAAATTATATTAAGACGCCTCGTATTTTGCGAAATTACCATTTTCTTTTTATTTGAAAAAAAATCCATTTTACCTTCTTTACTTAGCAAAATTACCATTTTTTCGACCATAAAAAAAACAATCATTTCCCCCTCTTTAAGTAAAAATATCATTTTACCACTCCATAAGCAAAATCACCATTTTGCCATTTTTAAGAAAAAATTACCATTTTTCTCCTATTCAAGCAAAAATTACCATTTTACCCATCATTCATCCAAAAATGACCATTTAACCTACATTGGATAGAAAAATATTTTGCCCCTAAACTAATGAAAACAACATTTAACATCGCCATACATCTCAAAATCACCTCTTATCCCCTTAGGTTTTTCTTAGGGACAATGTTCACAAGATTTCTCATTTTTGCACTATAGTTTTCGAACTATGAAAATCAACCCATCTAACTTAAAATTTCACAACACCCTTCCAAATACTACCATTAATCTTTTAAGAACTCGTGGGAGTAGTTAGGTATCTTACCCCAAGCGAATTTTGTCATTTTCTAAAAGTGGTTGAAATAGAGATATTGGAGATGTAGTCGAAAATTCTCATCGAAGATAGTACCATCAATGGCCAGAGAGAAAGCAAAATGAAGATATAGACCAAGTGACTCATTTTGTGGTGGTGGCCAACCAAATGGTCATTGAAGTTGGGCAAATTTTAGCCTTGAGTGGTTATGAATGAAAGATACAAAACAAACCTACTAGAGGAAAGCGACTCGTGGCAGCTGAAAGTTGCCTTGTCAGAGGTCCGTCAAGGTTAGTGAGAGGTAGAGGAGAGGCAGAGGGTTATTTTGGCACTGGTTCCCACCAAAGTGGTGGCTAAAGGTGGTTGAATTTTGCATTGAAAGGGCTTCGGTATGGCACAAGTTTTTTGTACCAAAAACAGAGTTGGGAAAATGACACTCATGTAGTGTTTTCCAGCCACTTTCAATTGGGCCTAGCCACCAAACTAAAGAATAGACCCTTAGAGGCATTTTGACACAAAAATCACATCATTTGGTGTTCAGGTGAGGAAAAATTGATCAGTTGATCAATCGGTGTTCAGGAGAGGTATCGGTAATAGGTTTTTGGACTTGGGGTGTAAAATTCGATCTATTAAGCAAGAGATAATGTTAAACTTATAGGGAGACTATTATGGGAGTTTTTACCATATTCTTGCATTTTTTGCATGAAATTTGATCAAAACTTGACTTGATTAGGTCGATATTTCTTATAGGATGTATTCGGCATTCACCAAGCAAAAAGGGGGCGCTAGTCATGGTTTTTGAGTTGGATCATCTGACTCGGATCCATTGATCGAACATCCTTTCTTTTTTTTAAAATTAAATTATCTTTTTCCCTTCTCATATCTCTTTGATAATTTAACCCGAAATCTTGATCCTAACTAGTAAAAAATGGATTTTCTAAAAATCTCGATTTCTTGCTTGGGAAATCAATCTCTAATCCGATCGGATCTATAAACCTCGTCCTTTAAAGATAAGAAAACTAGGAAAAGAACTAGTCATTTGAGAAGAGAAAATCGAGCTGGTTCACAAACCTTAACCGATAAATAAAGGGTAAAATGGGAAATTGACAAATTCCAAGTAACTCAAAGAGTCATAAAACTCATGGAAAAGAACCTTGGGATAAATGGGAAGAGAAAACTAGACCGGTTCAGGACGAATCAGACATGAAATGGATTAAACCAATTTGAACCATAATTGAACCAGTTTCTAAATTCATTTTTCTTGTTAGCTTAAAATGTTCAAATTGGGAAATTGAAGCTACCATTAGATAGAAAATGAATTTAGATTATTTAGAAATTTTAAATTATGAGAAAATCAGTCGAACCGGGCCTAAATCAGCCAATTTTCGCCATTGAACTTTGTCGGACTGGTCCGGTCCGGCTCAGAATAGTGTCATCTACTTCATCAGGATGATAGCACTAATCAATAATGTAGAAAACTGATAACGTCAACGAAGCTGAAACTACTTCATTCAGGCCATTTCAGGGCGAGAATAAGCTCGACCAAAATGGAAAGTGGTCAGGTAGAGGGTCCACGAGCTCCCTATATAAAGAGCTCATCTCCAATCATCCTCCACACACCTCAAATCCCCATTCTTTCTCAACTATCCATTTTTCGATGAAGCTCGAACCAAAGCTTCGACATGGGCCTTTTTCTCAACCTCAGAAGCTAAGGTCGGGTTCTATAGACTCTAGGGGAAGTCAGCTACTTGACAGCAACCTACTTTCGACCCGAGGACCACCGGAGAAGTGTCGGCAGAATCAAATAGTGAAGCAGCTCCGAAGGACCGAAGCTGCCTTGTTTTGCCAATTCAGCTCTCCTTCAGCCAAAACAAGCTTCCTCGACACACCCACGATGTCATGCCCCAACCTATTTGGTCGGATCCCCATGATCAACCCGCCACTCTCCCGGTTTATTAAAGGGTTTCCCCCTATTATAAATCGTAAAGAGTAAGGCGTCCTTTAAACGTGCACCATTTCCTAGAATAGCATAATCAAAACTACATGAAATTTTAAACTTTACATACTTGTCTTATAGCCGTCTTAGTTGATATAAGGGAGGGGGTGAGTACGACTACTCAGTGAATGGGTTTTCAAAAGTTTAGACTTTTAAGAAAATACTTATTATTGAAGTGTGCCAGACTCCTTTCTTTCAAAACTATTTCATTTGAAATCTCGAGTTTATCACCATTTCTTTTTAACCACGGTGTGTCATCACCCAACACACATCCTTCATCATGAAGGTTACACACATTCGTAGGTCAGCACGACCACTAAACCCACATGTGGCTTTGAAGCGACTTTACCAACCACTCGGATAGAAGTACGTCCACTTCCACCCTGAGAATGAGTGGATGTTCGCAACATCTGACCCTCATTTCTAGAATAAATTCTTCGTGTCCGGTATGAGGACAGAGACCTCATTCCGTCCCCACCCTAGTCTCATGCGCTTGGTGCTACTCCAAATTTTGCACAGTCACCTAGAACGACGAACTACACTTATAATCACCGGGTCGTCTAAGGCCTTTAAGACGCATCACTACCCCTCTTGGGTGTCTTGATGGTCTCGTACTCATAGTGCATGTCCAAACAATGTTTTCTTATCAAGTCATGTAATCTGTGGTGCAACTGGTCCAACGGCCCCGACTCTCAACTCAACCTTCAGTTGTTTGTCTTGACTGGTCCGTCGACCTATCATGTCTCACTACCGCTAGTTGACTGAGTATGTCGGTCTTATCTTGGTACCATGGCCAAACAATTTCTTTATTTAAAGTTTTATGGCATATAATTCATGTTTGTTTACGAGCTCCTGCTCGTGCCAATTGGCCTTGGGCCCACTATACGATATTTTCAAAATCGGGCATATTAACCCCCAAGTTCCAAAACCGAGGCCCCTGGCCTATAAGAGCTATTCGAGCTCCCATCAAGAAGGCCTCCTAAATAGTTTAAGCATTGGCATACAGTTAGGAGAGAGCACTTCCGACAAAAATTATATTTTCAACTGTCCATTATACCGACCGGGTATTAAGGACATCTCCGCTCATAACCGATGAACGATTTTTCAACTTCCTTTGAGAAAGTTTCATCATACCAATCGGGTATGATCTACTTACAACTGATAAGTAGTTTTTCCGCAAGGTTTTCACATCACTACTCTAAGTCGTAATTTTTAAAATACCACATAGTAGTGAGTTTTCATTACGATATGCTTATCATCCCCAACCGGGTATGATATAAAATCCCACTCACAACCGGTAAGTGGTTTTTAACTTTAAGTTGTGCTCATCATCCCAATTGGGTATGACGTTAGTAAACCCACTCATCCGTTAATGCTGTAAATTCCACTAGACCGGTTCTTTATATTCACGTGAGCTTGTCCTTGCTGGCGTTACCGGTACTTCATGTTCCTATATGATATGAACATCTTGGTTCATTATCCTTCGACCTAGTAGCCTTCATTCATTACAAATGAATGAGAAAGTCAAACTTTCATTTATTTGCAATTAGGTCCCTAAAGTTATTTCTCTTTAACTTTAAGTCCCTAATGCCGATTTTTCCACAAATTGGTTTGGTTTGAGGAGGGCTCGAAATAGCCGATTTCAACTTGGCTGAAATAGGGCAGCTTCGGTCCACCGGAGCTGCTTTACTATTCCATCATGCCGGCGCTTCTCCAACGATTCTCGGATTGACTAGAGTTTGCTATCAGATGGCTGTCTTCTCCCCGGTTCTAAAGAGCCCAACCTCTCCTTCCGAGGTTAAGAAAAATGTTCAAGTCGAAGCACTAGTTTGAGCTTCACCGGGAAATGGAGCAGTAGAGAGAGAGAAGTGTTGAGCTGTGAGGAGAATAAATGGGGATGACCTCTTTCGTGTATTGGGAGAGATTTATTACTAGTATTAATATTACCATAAATTATTGGTATTAATTCCAATAATTTAATTTAGGTATTAAATTATTGGTATTAATTATAATAATTAAATATATATTAATTTATGGCTATTTATGATAAGGCGTACATTTGCATAAAAAGTTTTGACCGAAATTTCGGGTTACAAAAAAAATCATACTTCGGTCCGGAGGAAGTGTTGGGAGGGCTTGGTTTGGTCTAAGGAGGGCTCGAAATGGCGGATTTCAGCTTGACCGAAATAGGGCAGCTTCGGTCCGTCGGAGCTGCTTCACTGTTCCATCATGCCAACGCTTCTCCAATGATTCTCGGATTGACTGGAGTTTGCTATCATATAGTTATCTTCCCTCCGGTTCTAGAGAGACCAACCTCTCCTTCTGAGGTTAAGAAAAACATTCAAGTCAAAGCTCTGGTTCGAGCTTCACCGTGAAATGGAGCAGTAGAGAGAGAGAGAAGTGTTCAGGTGTGAGGAGAATGAATGGGGATAACCTCTTTATATAGGTGCACAATCGTGTATTAAATGGGAAAGATTAAAAAGTTTTGACTGAAATTTCGGTTTACAAAAAAAATCATACTTCCCAAGAGGTAACCCATCCTCGCACTACTCTCGAACAAGCACGCTTAACTTCAGAGTTCTTATGGAATCTCGTTCACCTGAACCAATTTAGTTTTTCTCTTCTAATTTGTCTTAAGTTTCTTTTCCAAGGTTTAATGAACCCTTTGGATCATCCAGAAGTTGTAAATTTCCAAATTGCTTTTTCCCAAATGATCGGGTTTGTAAACCGGCTTAGTTTTCTTACTTGGTTTGACCGGTTCTTTTCCTGGTTTTCCTTAACTCAAAAGTGCGAGGTTTACTCACAACCCTCACACAACCTCAACAGAACTGAAAGGTAAGCCAATTTGGCCCTCCTCTGTCATTGTCGGTTGGAGTTAGAGAGAGAAAGTGCTTAATTTACGGATGAAATTCTCCCTCGATTGGATATTAATTGTAGCACTTCTTAATCTAAGAAAGAACCTCAGGACGAGAGCTACCTCACTAGATAGAGAGCTCAGATCACCACACCTCCGACGGTAAACTTTTAAAGCTTTCTCTCTCTACGAACAATTTTCTGGCGAAGCTCTGTTTGAGTCATTTCGAACTCAAATCATGCAATTCAAAGCCCAATTGAATCATATGGAATTGTATAAACTGATTTATACCTCCAATTGAAACAATTAACCTCGATTGAATGGCCAATTTGAAGAAATCAAATTTGGTCAGTTTGAAGGGGAGAAATTAGGTAAAATTTTGGGGAAAATAGGGAATTTTAGAAAATTGAGGGACCTCTTTGCAATTTCCAAAAATTGAAGACCACTTAGCCATAAGAAAGATGTTGGAGGACCAATTGGTCAATTTTTGGAACATTTGGGGTCAAATTACAATTTTTGGAAAGTAGGGGGAATTTTGTAATTTTTGAAAAGTTAGGGACCAAATTGGAAATTTGGAAAAACTTGAGCCCCTTATATAATTTTGAGTAAATTGAGGACTCAAAGAGAATTTTGGAAGTCGTTGGACTCGATTTGGGAAAAAGTTAGCATTAGGGAACTAAAGTCAAGGAAAATGAACTTTAGGGACCCAAGTGCAATTAAGTAACAATTTTGAGCCTAGTCTTTCATATGTGAGAAAACGAAGGCTGTCAGGCCAAACTTTAATTTTCAAAGATGCCTAAATCATGTAGGGACACGAGAGACGGAATGCTAGCAAGGAAAAGCTAGCGTGGACTCAAAAACTGAATTGGGACAAACACGTCACTATCATCGAGTGAGTGGGCTAAGTTACACATCATACTGGTTGGGATGATGAGCATTATGTTTAATGGATAAAACCTACTTACTGGTTGTAAGTAGAGAAAAATCATACTCGGTTCATATGATGAATTTCCTTGAAGAAAGGAGAAAACTACCGACCAGTTGTAAGTGAAGATATTATCACACCCAGTTGGTGTGATAAAGTGGAAAATGAAATTTTGTCAGAAGTGTTCTCCCCTGACTATGTGCCAATACTTATAAGATTGGGAGATCATCTTAATGGGAGCTCGGTCGAAATAAGACTGCACGGTTGAATTGGGAGCTACTTCATTGTTCGATCACGCCGACGCTTCTTCGACGACCCTCATAGCAAATGGAGACTACATGCATGTATCTTACTTCTCCCTAGTTCTAAAGAACCCAACCTCACTTTGTTTGGCTCAAAAAAGTGCCCAAGTCAGAGCTCTAGATCAAGCTTCACCGGAAAATGGAGCAGTTGAGAGAGAATGGAGTTTTCATGTGTGGAGAGGATGAATGAGGTGGGGCTCTTTATATACGAAGGTCAGGGACTTCTTGGTCGCTCGATAGGTGCCTTAATGGTGGTCATTTATTGCCTAAAACTTCTTGGCCGAAGACTTTTCAGCTTTGTCGGCACTGTGCGATTTTTCAGCGAGTAAACAATGTTGTCATCTAAAGGAAGAAGAATACATTGTTCCAAACCAGGTTCAAAGCTTAAACCGGCTGGTTCACCCCAAATATAACCGAATTTTTCAAATCTAAAAATATATAAATTCATTTTCTATCTAATGGTGGCCTCAAATATCAAATTTGAATTTTCTAAGCCACCTAGAAAAATGAATTTATCATCTATTTCAATAATAGATCAAACTGGTCCAAACCAGTTCAATTTGCTTTGGATCCAGTTCACCTAAACCGGTTTGGTTTCCATCTCCAATTCATCCTAAAGTCTTTTTTCTTGACTTTTGTGACTCTTTAGGTCACTCGAGATCCATAAATTTCCATGTTTACTTTTTCTCTATCGATTCCGGTTCATGAACTAACTGAGTTCATAAACCGGTTCAATCCAGTTAGATCCGGTTCATCTGAATTGGTCTGGTTTTTCTCTTCCAATTTTCCCAAAGGTTCTTTCCCAAGACTTTATGAACCCTTTGGTACACTCAGGATTTGTAATTTCCCAAATTGTTCATTCTCTGATGATCGGGTTTGTGAACCGGTTCGGTATTTCTCATTTGGTTTGATCGATTCTTTTCCAGGTTTTCCATAACTCAAAAGGGCGAGGTTTACAACTCTCCCCTCCTTTTAGGAGTTTTGTCCCCAAAACTTTACCAGTATATTCTACATCGGGAATAATTTCCCTTAATGTCAACTTGGGTTTGCTTGACATGCTGACACTTCGATTGCTCTTTCACTTAATCCCCATAATCATTCATTTAAGGAATTTCTTTTCATTTATAATGCTTATCCCTCCATGGAGTTATAAAATTGAGGTATGTCTGGCTCATTAATCCAAATGTATATCCTTAGATTCGCATCCCCCTTTACTTACGATAAGGTTCTTCCTTTTGGGGTTCTTACTCAAGATTTTAGGATTGGGAGTTCCAAGGTGTCCAATCATTCCTTTGTCTAGTTATTCTCTTCATCGTTGAAACCCTTAGCTCGATGTTCTTTCGAGCATTGCGTACTTGTTTTCACAGGTTTCGGTGTAGTTATTCCTTCGTCCCAATTTGACCCATCCTTTATTCGTCATTGATTACAGCTTCGGTCAAATTTTATATTTGACCTTGTTATACTTACTAACTGACTCTTTCTTACTCGAGTCACATTTCATTCTGGACTATTAGTGCTTATATGTCCCTTATGACATGACATAGTCCAGAACCTATCTCTGTCCCTCAGACTTCTACAACACCTCCTTTAGGGTTGCTTCCAACTTTCCTACCTTTCAGGGATTATATAATCTCATCCCTCCTTTCATCGGATAGTATTCCTTGACTACCTTTACTATTATTCAATTATCCTCCATGTCTTGACAATGTGTCTTACATAACTGTGTCAATTTTCCTTACCCACTCATCCTTTCCCATATTCTTTATTAGGTCTTTCTAGTTCCAATTATTGAATTTCCTGATGACTTACCGACATGCTGAGATTCTTCCCTTCTTATGTCTTTCTTCATTTCTAGTGGCGTCCTTTACTCAAGGATTTTCCTTTTCATTAAACTCATTCTCATTTACTTGTGATCATTTCATGATTCTTTCATTTTTAGGGCATTCTCCTTTGATGATTTTCATCCTCTAATATGTCCTTCAAAGTAAAGATTTCCCTTTAGGTGCTAGATGTTTGAATTTCTTACTACTCCTTGAAGATTTCCTTCCTTCGCATTCTTACACCCTTTTGAATTTGGGCTTTTGTCCACCTTTAATCATTTTCCGATCGTCGGGTCATATTTCGTGTATTTAACACTATACTCGCTCTATTACCCATCTTTAGAGTGTAGTCTCTACTACTCCCCTGTCCTTCCTTTGGTCTCATTTATTCCCCTTGACCATCCTGTTGTTACTAGTTGCCTCCTTCTTACACCCTTCTAAGGTCAGTATTGTTTCTTGTTCTTTATCCTTCATTGTCCTCCATTTCATTTTTATTCCATATCCTCTCTTCGAAAATCTCCTGTTGATAGATTAGTTCCTAGCTTCCTTTATGTCTAGCTATACACTCCTTGGGCTCTATTAAGTGAGTGTGGACCACGACCAGTCTTGATATCATTGATTGTTTTCTCCTTACCCTCTTCTGAATTGAAGGGCTTACTTTCCCAAGGTTTTCTGGATGTTCTTTTGTCTATTTCCTTATGATGGCTAGCCCACCCATTTTCACTTGTCACTGCGTTATTTAATGATGTTTCTACTTAGCCGTTCCTTGGGTTTAACTTTCTCCTTGGGTCCTCTTAATGTACTTCCATTGGTTCTTTCACCTCGGCGTGCACTTCATCTCCTCATCCTTCATTACTTGGTCCATTATTTCTTAATTGTAACATGTATGCCTTCCCAGGGTCTCCTTCCTTGGGAAAGGCTCAGGCACTTATTTGCTCCAAGACATCTTTGTGCGGGACTTACTAAATCCTCCTTATGGCTTGAGTGTAGTCATCATTTCATTTTCGGCCAATTATTTCTTCAAGGGTTTTCTTCATTCTTCCTTTCCACCGTTCTGGCCTTTTCACTCCTCCCTTCCTTGCTAGGTTAGTCTATAATCCTACTTGACTACTTTATTTTTTCAAGGTAGATCATACCTTACTGTCTCGAGGCATTCTAGTTGTCTTTCATCATTCAGCTTGTCTTCTATGGAGGAGGTGTTTCCTTCTTTGCTCCTAGGTGGTTTGTAGTGCTCTTTAAGGAAAATTCCCTTTATCTGTATTCTACTATTTTGGGGTTTTCTTAAGGTCCTACCCTTGATCTTCTTTATGTGATCCTTCCTCGAGCTATTGAGGCATGTTACCATATTATTAGGGAATAGAGAAATTTTTTTAGAAACTCATAATCTTATTTATTGAAGTAAGTATACAGTTTGGGGTTTTAACATCTCTTGAGGGAGATTGTTATAATGATGGGTTGAGGAGTATTCACCACTAAACTATGGTCTAGAGGAATTTCTTCCTGGGTGAGATTGGGTTCCCTAGTCGCAATGGTGGTTCTTGTAATGTCATCCCTTCAAACTTCTGTAGGGGTGGAGGTGTCCTTATTAGAAGATATCGCTTGGATTCCTCGTAGTGTGGGACAATTTTTGCTATGTGTCCCACCTTCCTACACTTATAGCATATCCTCTCGGGTCTTGTCTTTCGAAATGTTAGGCATCTTCTACAGTAGTGTCCCCATTGCCCACATTTATAACAAGTCATCTCCTTGTGTGGATCTTTATGGTTCCACCCACACTTTAAGCATTGTGGGGCCTTTTTAAGGGGTTGTTGATGGTTTGATGCCTTGCCATCCTTGAGCATGAACACCTTGGAGGCTTTCTTGTCAGGTCCTCTTCCACCCGGGGTTACTTCAAGGATCCTTCTATACTCTTGGTTCATTTCCTCCCTTGGGATGTGGTTCTCCTGGGTTCCAAGGTAGCTATGGTAGGGTGGGTTTGTATGGCTACTTTTCTTGGGGCCATCTAAAAATTTTAAGATCAATCCCATTGTTTACTATATTTTCTAGTCTTGATTATGTATTCAAGGAAAGAGGCTCTCATACCACTCAAGTTATCACACCCCGACCCGGTTTGGTCAGATCCCCGTGATCAACCCACCACTCTCCCAGTTTACTAAGGGTTGCCCCTTGTTTATAAACCGTGAAGAGTAAGGTGTCCTTTAAAAATACACATTTCCTAGAATAGCATAAATCAAAACTGCATAAAATTTTAAATTGATCATACATGTCTTATAGGCGTATTAGCTGGTGATCTTTGGGGTAGGCTTTCCGGGGTTACCTAAAAGGGATATAAGGGAGGGGGTGAGTACAACGACCCAATGAATGGGTTTTTAAAATTTAACTTTTTAGGAAAAATGTTTGATTCGAAGTGTACCAGACTCCTTATTTTCTTTTAAAAACCTTTCATTCTAAATTTCAGTTTTTATAATCATTTCTTATTACCACGGTGTGTCATCACCCAACACACATCCTTCATCATGAAGGTCAAACACACAATCACAGGCCAGCCCGTTCACTGAACCCACTTGTGGCATCGAAGCGACTTTACCGGCCACCTAGATAGAAGTATGTCCACTTCTACCTAGAGAATGAGTGTATGTTCGCGACATCCGACCCTCAATCCCGTAACAATTCTCCGTATCCGTATGAGAACAGAGACCTTATCCTGACCCCACCCAGGTCCCATGCGCTTAAAGCTATGTCGAGTTTCGCAAGGCTTCTGGTACGACTAACTACCCTCATATCCACCAGGATGTCCAGGGCCCTAGGACGCATCAATACCCCTCTTGGGCATCTCAAAGGTCATGTAAACACAGTGCATGCACAATCAACATTTTTCGCATGATGCCATATAATCTGTGGTGCCACTGGTCCAACGGCCTCGACCATCAACTCAATCTTCAACTGTTTGTCTTGACTAGTCTGGAGACCTATCATGTCGCACTACCACTAGTCGACTGAGTATGTCGGTCCTGTCTTGGTACCATGGCCAAACAATTAATTTATTTAAGTTTTCACGGCATATAATTCATGTTGGTTTACGAGCTCCTACTCATGCTGTCACGCCCCAACCTAGTTTAGTTGGATCCCCGTGAACAACCTGCCGCTCTTTCTCGGTTTAAGAGGAGTTTCCTCCTTCTTTAAGTCGAGAGGAGCCAGACGAAATTTCAACCTTGTTGCCTGGAAGACATATATCAATTATAATGCAAGCTTAAGAAAATTAAGCATACCTAATAAAGGGTAAGGTTCAGTGTTACTCCTAGTCATTTTCTCTTTTTCCTGAAAAGGGATAGAAAAGCTCGACCCTTTCTAGTCACTGGCAGGCCCATGACGAAGTCCATGGTGATGTGCTCCCACTTCCACTCCAGAATTAGTAAGGGTTGTAGTAGTCCTGACCGTTTCTAATGCTCTGCTTTTATTTGTTGATAGGACAAACATCGAGCTACATATTCTACAATATCCCTCTTCATACCCTTTCACCAGTATCCTTGTTTGAAGGTGCGGTACATCCTAGTACTGTCTGGATGCATAACATGCACTGAATTGTGTGCCTCTTCCAGAATTAATCCTTTCAACTCCTTATCTTGAAGCACATATACCCTACCCTTATCGATTAGTACTTCATCACTTCACATGTCGTAGTCTGGTTTCCTGTCTCTGTTAACCGAATCCAAATAGGATTGAGGTCCATTATCAATCCTTTGTTGATCCTTGATAAGCTTGGTTAGTTGGGTCTTACTACCACCTTAGTCACCAAGCATTTTCCTACTTGTTTTCCCTTAGATCGGCCTCTATCCTTTCCAATTGTTGTAACAAGGGTATGTAACTTGTCTTTACTCATGTCGTCTCAATTTGATACTTGCAATTTAAAGCACCTGCTACTACATTAGCCTTTCTAGGGTGGTATTCTACTGCAAAATCATAATCTTTCACCATTTTTCAGTCATCTCTCCTAATGGAGGTTTAATTCCTTTTTGAATTCGGAAGTACGTAAAGCACTTGTGATCTATGTATATCCCGCACTTAATCCCGTAAAGTTAGGAGTGCCATATTCTTAAGGCAAACACTATGGCAACAATTTTCAAGTCATGAGTCGGGAAATTTCTTTCACTTTGTACATGATTCTTCCCATTCTCCTTCCCTCCGTATATTTCTTTCTAATTCTACTATTGAATTCCTTAAATTTCCGGAGTATAACTTTCCAATATTTTTAGTAACTTATTCTTATTCCTTGGATTCAGGAGGACCTTCTGTCGACCTTGCTTCATTTCCACTCGCTTCAATATTCGCCTATTCCTTGAGGTGGGTCTCTTATCCTTATCGTGTTCAAACTTTTCATACCTTAAAATCCCCGGTGCTTCCCTTTTTGTCTTGGTTAAGGTGTATTCTTCCCACTATTCCCCATCTCTAGGTAGATTTCATTTACTCCTCCAATTCATTTGGTCCAAATAAGTTATTTCCTTATGTATTATTTCGTTGACTTCCAAATTTGAGTTTTTTTTCCAGGCCTCCTTGTAGTAGATCATGCTCCACCTCCCAATACTCTTACCTAACCACTTGTACTTTCTGGTGTTTGATCACCTTATCCTTTGGAAATTTTTCTCCTAAATTTTAGGGACCTAGTACGCTTCTTCTATATCTTGTTTTTCTTCTTTCCTCGACTCACACCTTACCTTCCATATGTATCTTATCCTTTGGAATTTCTAAGGAATTTGTTACACTTGGGACTTCCTGTTGTTGAACTTTCTCTTCATCTTTATCGGGTGGACTCTAAATCTCTTTTTCTTATCGATCAGCTTCTATTCTTATGGTTCTTTTTGGGATGTTATACTTCCTCCCGAGTTTTTCTTAGAACTTCTTGATCTCTCGAAAGTTATGTACTCTTGGATGGTTGTTCCTCCAACTTCCTTTTCCTTTCCTTAGAATCTCTATCAGATGAATTTTTTTTTGCACTTAAATTTTCTTCAGGAACTCAGGGTTTTAATAAACTTCTAATTCATTCATTAAATATTTTCTTGCCAAAATTTTGGCTTATTACATGACTTCTCTACCCCCTAATCTCTTGGGGTCATAGGGCTAGAGTTAACCCTAGAACGATTATGGAACTCTTGGTTAGAAGGCTCTGAGTAATTGATTGGGGTCCATTCATGCTCCTCAATGGGACGAATTTCATATATGCCCTCCAACCCGTACCGCCTTAGTAATTCTGCCTCACACTTATATGTCCATTTCATCCATCGAGACGGATTGAAGTCAGTTTGAGTGGGTGGAGGTACTTGGTGGACCTTCATGAAGGTGGCATAAGCATCCCAATAATTATTCCAGGCCTTCTTCTTGGTGGGGTTCCTCTTCTGTTGTTGTGGTATTTGAGGAGGGGTTGGACTTCTAGGAGGTGATGATGGTTCCTCTTGTCTAGGAGGAGGGTATATAATGCCTTCTGGTTCTAGTAAGGCTCCAACTAGTTTTTGATAGTCCTCCACCATTTCCTTGAGTACTCATTTTTTGCCACTTAGGAACCTTTAAACGGCTTCCTCCCGTGGGTTGGATGTCTTTTTCACGCTTATAGGGGAAGGACTAGATTTCTTTAAGAATTTCCTAGGGATTCTCATTCCTACAAGATAGTTTAGAGTTGGGTTAATATCAAGGCATAATATTGATAATGTTTCAAGGGAACTAGGCTCTGATACCACTCTAGTTGTCACGCTCCAACCCGGTTTGGTTGGATCCTCGTGAAAAACCCGTCGTTCTTTCTCGGTTTAAGAGGAGTTTCCTCCTTCTTTAACCTGAGAGCAGCCAGGCAAATTTTCAACCTTGTTCCCTAGAATACATATATCAATTAGAATGCAAGTTTAAGGAAAATAAAGCATACCTAATAAAGGGTAAGGTTCAGTGTTACTCTTAATCATTTTCTTTTTTTCTTGAAAAGGGATAGAAAAGAGAACTATGTGTACTATCGACTATCCATCGTTCACAAATACCAATCATAACAACAAATCATATAATTATTGTAAATTTATTATACTAGGTTCGGTTTGCTATTTGACAGGCTCCGCTAGTCGTATTTCTTATAAAAATTCACATAAGATCTTAAAGGTTATATCGCATCAAATGGAAAAATTTTACATCCTGAAATAGTACATCAACTTGGTACTTTTTTTTATTAAAATGTGGGTCAAAAACCATTTTTTATAACAATTTAGGTATTCACCATTTTTAAAACAATTTAGGCTTTAACCATTTTTCGAACATTGTCCTTAGCCCTATTTTTTTAAATATCAGGTCTTAGCGCCATTTACTTATAAATTATTGGGGATTATCAATTTCTTCAAAATCAACTATTTGTAACATTGCACTTAGCCCCATTTTTATAAATATCAAGCCTTAGCGCCCTTTACTTATAAATTATTGTGCATTATACATTTTTTTCAAAATCAACTTAGTCATTAACCTATTTTATAAACATTTAACCTTAATCCATTTTCTTATAAATTGTTGGGTGTAAATAATTTATTCACTTAGTTTCAATAGTTTTTCATAATATCTTTAAACACATATTGCACTCTATAAAGTTGTATAATTCAATTATCGATCGAATAGTACTCGATTTCAATAAATTTACTCACTAATTATTCGAGATTTGTTTTTGTTCATTTGTACAAAAATATTAGTTAAAATAATAATTTATTTTTTTATAATATTATAACCTTTCTCACTTATATTAATTTAAAATTATTATATAAACACTTACGCTATATTTGGACGGGTTTGGAAGGGAATGGTTGAGAGGGGTGAAGAAATCACTAATTTGGTAAAAATAAATGAAAGGATTTGGAGAGATTTGGAGTGATTGGATTACACTACACACAATACTGGAGATATTAAAAAAAATTAATAATCAATGTGAAGGTAAAGTGTGTGTAATAATTATTAATAAAAAAAATAGAAAAATAAATTTATTATTTTAATTAAATTAAATAATTTATTATCTATTATATATAATTAAATTATATTAAAAATATTTTGAATAATAATTTTTTATTTATAATATTTATATAAAATATTATTAATATATAAATATATTTAAAGTATATAATAATAAAAATAAATAAATAATATAAAAAAATAAAAATATTAAAGTAATTTAATCAATAAATAACACAATTACTCTTAATTATTTAATAATATAAATAGAAGAATTTGGAGGTAATTCTCTCTCCCCAAATCCCTGGTAAAGCCTATCACTCTCAATCACTTGATGTAAACATAACATTATATTAATTTAAAATTATTATATAAATATTCATCACCACAGTTTTATTAGGTAAGAATAAATTGACTAATCAATTTTGGCGGAGTTATCGGTGTAGTTATTTTTCTAATATTAGAAGACTTCATAGAAGCTTTGCAATTATAATGAATATATACCAAAAATAACATCGGCAAAAACTATGTATCCAAACCGAATATATATGTCTCCATATGCATGCCAATTTCTTGTCATAATCGATATTTGGACAACAATTTATATGAATAATTTTTGCCAGTTGTTGAAGGTCTATATTAATAATGACACGTGATCATGTTCAGGATTGAAAACGAGACGGATGGCCCCTCATCGACAGGATGAAGCCATAGACAATTCATGCACAAGCTAAGACCCTCTTCAATTTACAAAGAATATATGGCGTTTGTGTGTTCAAATCTATTTAATCTACTCAATTTTAGTGAAAATTAATATTACATAAAATTTTGTCCAACCTTTTAATATTGATATAATAAGATCTAATCATTGGTATTTGTATTGATTATTTTGGCCCATATTTCGATTAATTAAATCAGCCAAAATTTTCTCCATCCGGCTCTTCTGGTAAGCACAAACAGGCCAACCCTTTAAATATCCGATACCAAATTCTCCATGGGACGAAGACTTACCATCATAGACATTGTGACAGCCCAAAGCGTTGGAACATAGATGTCCATCAACTCCTCCCCTCTGCCATTCTGCTTCCGGCCAACCACCGCCGATGACCCACAGCCAGTACCGGCCGCTCCACCACCGTCCTCCTCCGACGGCGCCAGTCTCATCACCTGCCTCTACCACACCCAGATCGGCCTCTTCTCCCTCACCTGGTCAAGCACCTTCCTCGGCTACTCTCTCTACCTCCAGCTCCACCGAGCCTCCGCTGTATCACGAAAGCCGCCGCTCTCTCTTCCATCCTCTCCCACTTCTCATTCATCTAACATCCTCCCATTCCACCTCCACATTAAGCCCTTCATCTTCTGGAAGAAACACGGCCACAAGAAGCTCACCTCCAACACACAGATATTCTGGGACCTGACGAGAGCGAAATTTGGGTCTGGACCCGAACCGGTTTCGGACTTCTACATCGCCGTCGTAGCCGACGGCCAGATGGCTCTTCTCGTCGGCGACGCCGTTATGGAAGCCTACTCAAAGACGAGGTCGCACAATCCCAAGAGACCACACTTGATGTTCCTCCGGAGGGAGCACCTCTTCGGAAGCAGGGTCTACTCCACCACCGCCAGCATCGGCGGCAAGAGCCGGGTGATCTCCATCGAGTGCAGCTCGAATGGCGACGGCCGGCTCTGGTTCGGCGTCGATCGGAGGAGGGTCCTCCAGGTGAAGAGGCTGAAGTGGAAGTTCAGAGGGAACGAGAGGATCGAGCTCGACGGTGTACCCATAAACATCTCGTGGGACGTCCACAACTGGATGCTCAACAACGGCGACAGCCCTTCGAGACCATTGGCGGCCAACAACGATGGGCACGCGGTGTTCATGTTCAGGTTCGAGAAGCTGCCGGCGGGGCGGCACGGTGATGATGAGAGGCGGCAGCAGGTGGAGAACTACAGCTTCGATGGACTAGAGAGCTACAGCAGCTTCGGGATGAACGAGATAGAGCTGAGGAAGATGAGGAAGAGCAATATGATGAGGACTGCGAGGAGCGGCTCCTCCTCCTCCCTCTCGTCATCGTCGGCCTCCTCAGGCGGTAGCTCGTCGGTGATGGAGTGGGCCAGCTCGGAGGAGAATGAGCTCTCCGGGCCCATTGGGTTCTCGCTGCTCGTCTACGCCTGGAAGAAATGAGGAAAGTGTTAAGCAGATTTTGTGGCGCTGCAACGATGATTCAGGGGTGGAGATGATGCAGAAAAGAGCTAGTAAAATATGGTTAATCGAGCCCATTTCTTACTATCAACCTAGTATAGAACACAAGTGAGTACGATTTGGTAAGGTTGCAATTTCTAACGCTATTGCCTCTCATTACAGAACAGACTGGAAACATACACAGACAGCATAGTACGGGGAAGAACTCGTAGAGAAAAAAAAGTTTTGGAATCTTTCATTTTTTTAATGGAATGGCCTGCTGTCATATGGAGCCAAACTACTCGACCAACTTTCTTTGTGCTGAGGGGGCAGGTTTGGTGAGCTGTGCTGGCACACTATAGCAGCGGACCGCGACAAAAAGCCCTTCGCCTCGCCAGCCTCGAACCGATCTTCACCGTTAAACCAGCTGACCCTCCTAGGTCAAGTCACCAAACATGACTTTGCATCTGATGGTTAAGGAGCTGACGGTGATGCGTGCAAGGGTTTGATCGTTGTACATCGTTCCAACTACCCTTGTGTAGAGGTCCCTTAATGAAGAACCCAAAAAAAAAATGGCATCGTTGTACATCGTTCCAATTTCTAACGCTATTTATATTCATATTATAATTTGATTAAGTACAATTCTCTCCCCCTCACCTAGTATTCAAACTTAGCCCTCTAAATTCATCCCTCCAAATCACTAGCATCCACACTAGCCTACATTTTTTAATGGATCTATAAGATTAAGGTAGCCTACACTTAGGTACTTCAAGTTATCATCAGATTTTAGAATAAAATAATGACAATTAGAGCAACTTGAGCAAGTTATGAACGGTATCGAGATAATAGGTTGGAGGGTAGATCGGCCCGCAAAAATGAAACCACACGCCAATGCAAATTGAGTTCAAGCCAAACCTCATCTTCCTGACAGCTATTCTACTGATTAGAATGAATATATATTTGAGAAAACTGGTAAACGAAGTGGGAGAATATTGTTTTCTCAATATGTATTCTTTTCAAAATTCAAGTTCCAAGGCATACGTTTCCACAATTTGATGGGAATAATCAAGAAAAACATGCACTCTTAGCTGGAATTGAAATACCAAGAAAAAGGTAAAATGGAAGCTAGAATGACAAGGCTAACAGGGAATAAAAGGAACTTGGCATCAACGGCCAATGTTCATTAACACACGGCAGATTATACACCAATGATGAAAATAATCAATGATCAGATGAAAATGGGTCCCCTTGACCATGCTAGTATAGTAACAGATCCAAACTATTGCCCAAAATCATAAAAATGAACGGCCACCATCTAAGGAATTTTTTTTCCATAGAATCTGCTTTCGTTGCCCCATATCTACTAATGGTCACAGCTCTTGCAGATTTTAGAATCTATCACTATTCACTCGATCTCAAGCAATTTGCCTAAGTCAGAGCTATCATGCTGGAGATATTGGTAAAACTCTTTCCCAGTGAAAAGAAACATTATACAGAGAGAAAATGTAAACATGAATTTTAAAGCAGGTGTTCCTTCTCAAATGAAGAAATGAGGAAGAAGACAGAAAAACATCCTTGTAGTTTCCCTGTCAACCTTTCCCTCAGTTCTGACAAACCTAAGTTCACTTCAGTTCGTGAGACACTAGGCCTTTATAGTTAAGGTTGTGTTTGCAGAGCTTTTAGTCAAAGAGGATGGAGAAAGGCATAATCTAAGTCGACCACTTCTTTCAGATCGAAAGGAGAGAGAGGAACAGAAATTCGGTAGAGTGTTAGTAGAAGAGGATGCAAACCGACTAGACTGGCTTCTAAGTTTCTTCTTCTCACCTTCAATTTCTGTTGTCGTCACATGCTGGACCACTGTTTCATTTAATCCTGCAGGGAGGACACACTTACACAGAAAACCTGAAAGATTGAATAATGAACCATTTCAAACCAATTATAACATAAAAGACTAGCCAATATTGCAAAACTACTAGTGCTATCTTCTCTTACCGAGTCTAGCCAAACGGTTGACCCAGCTGGGGATGGGCTTCCCGGTTAATCTAAGGCATACATCATTGCAGAAATGATTGCAGTTTTTCGTGATAAGATGGTATGTATTTCCTAAGTACTCCTCAGCAAGTTCCTCCATGAATAGGCGAACTTCCTTAGGTCCAAGATCTGTTTGCCCAATCAAAATTGATTTTCTGAATGTGAAACCAGGGCAATGCTTTGGGTCCACTTCAAAAATCCCAGTTGTTGACTGCTCATGTGCTCCAAATCCATATTCAATGCCATGAACTATCATAGAAACAATGAATCATTTAATCATCATTTTCCAACCATTGATTCTTCTCCCTCTCAAAATCGCTATAAACTACTTTACAAAATAGACTTATGCTAGTTCCATTTTTTTCACGCAGTACCAATATCACAACTTTTTGAATAATTTTATTTAGATCACTAGTTGCAATCACAATCACAATCACACAACTACTTCTAATATATATATTTTTTTCTTTTCTTGTACAAATATCATCAAGATAATGATATGTATGCAGTTGAATTGGTATACCTAATCAAAAATTATTTCTAACTGAAGAAAGGAAATATAACCAAAATAGATTTCCCATTATTCACTTTCCATATATTAAGATCAGCCATATTTGATCTTTAATAATATAAATTATTATTTTGACATTGATTGCAGGTAAATCTTGAAGTTCCCATTTAAACAATCAAAATATGGATTGATCTTCAACTCTAATACATTTTTTTCTTTTCATGAATTGGTACAATTTGACCTTCATTATCCAGAAACATAAACATTACATGTGGTAATAGTTTAGTAATAATGTATGAAAATACTATCCAGTCCTTACTATAGATTAATCCAGTGGTTGAATTAGCTCATTTCAGAATTTGTTAGTAGCAATGTATGCATAAAAAACATTCATATAACCAGCTGAAGTTCACTATTATTAGTTTATTAGGCTTATTGAGAAATTAATTACTTGTTTATTACCAATCCAAGAAACGCCAAAGCGTTGTAAAAAGAAAAACCTTAATTGCCTCAAAAAAAACCTCTAGGCTGACTAGTCTTGAAATTTGGCCAAGAAATATCTTCCGTGTCCTCATATACTGACTTTAAGCATTACCAAAATTAGCATCTAACGAAATAAAGTATTTAATTTTCCAGTAGAGCTATTTATCCGTATTCTTTTGTCATGGATATGGTATTTTCACTAGTTTGCTGGAGGAAATTTTAATAACAAAAGCACAGGGGCCACCTAGCCTATCACGAACAAGAACAGTGCCCAAACTATTTCCAGAATGCCGCAAGTCAAATCTTGAAGAAAATTAAGCCCAAAAAATTTTAAGGAAAAAAATATATAATTTTTTCTGCATTTATCTGATCTCAAAAACTTGGTAGAAAAGATGAAAAAGCCACAGCTTCCTATCTGCCTAGCACAGTCCAATTCGAAGTTCTCTGGAAAACCCAGCAAATCAGCTCAAAGATGGGAGAGAGGAGAAGCTCACCTTGCACGCCGGAGTGGTAAATCCCGAGGCCGACCCAGTAAGCATAACCATTCATCGGAGTCAGATCGTACACGTTCAAGTAAACCGGCACGGTTCCATCCCGTTTCTTCCGGACGGAGACCATCCTGCACAGCATCTCTCCCCTCGTTCCCCGGAAGGATTTCAGGAAATTAGGATCGGGTGATCTTGAAGAGAGCAGGATGTGTGAAGCGGATGAGGGATGAGAGGGCTCTAGATATGACTCGTTTTTGGTAGAAGATCGTGAGATAATTCAAAATAGAAAGCGGAATACTTTATTGTTAGTTTTTGGGGAAGGGAGAATCTCGGAAGCATATGAGGTTCCGTTTCCGGCGGCGTCGGCCGCCGAAAGTGTACATGGGAGGAGTCAACTCGTCCTTTGTACCATCGGCCACTTTTTTAGTCAAATTGATCCAATTTCATCATTTTATAGATTTAATTGAATATTTATATATTAAATCAATTAATTAATTTATATAATAAATTAATCATTCATTTATCAATTCAGTTCAAAACAATTATAAACATTAAATATATGTACATATATTCATATATTTAATTCATTAATTTATTAGTCGGCTTATTTAGACTAAAGTATAGACACAACAATTTAATCAAATTTAATTTATATTAAAATTTTATCAATTTATTTTCGTTAGAGCTAATATGCATGAGTTAGTTTATCCAATTTTAGGAAGTTTATCTAAGATTTTTTATTTTATTTTTTTACTTTATATCCTCGGAGTTTGTGCTTATTTCATTTGATTTTTCATAAAATGATCAATATATTTTTAGAGAAAATATGAAATTAAATTAAATTATTATATATTTTATGTAGTTACCTTATAATGGATACTTTTATTTAGTTAAGCTTCATTTTCAACTTATATATGATTCATTTTTCCGTAAGTCTTAATATCTTAACTTGTCACATTGTCCTCTCTCTATACACCAAGAACAAAAATCAAAGTTAATAAAATTTCTATCTGGTATAGTCAAAAAGCTAATGTTATGCCTCAAACAAGCTCTACCTCATTAATCAACATTTATTTGGTGAATTATGATCTATGTATGAGAAAGTCATCTTCTTGGATTTCTTAAATTCTGAGTCCTATGCATGGATGAAACTCTCCACATTGTCTCGAATAGAATTTTAGCTTGGATCCTACTATGCTAGGTCATACTAGTCCCTCTAATTTTAAAATTAAACCTCACAATGTTGATTTCACAACACTAACAATAATGGAGGGCATACCTTTAGGCGAAGGAAGGATCTAAAGTATATAATGTTTTCTTTAACTTTTTTATTTGATAATTTATTGATATACGATTTGATTATAAAAGTGTTTTTATTGAGTTTTAGTAGATTAAATATTATGGGTATAGATGGGAGGCAAGTATAAATTTAGCATTATTGCGTGAAGTTGAATGAATGAATGCAAATTTCCTTTTGAAGTCATTAAGTCAAGAAATTACCGTTTATTTGCTCATGGGAAATTAAATTTATTGTGAAAAAAAGGTTAAAATATTATAATATATTATTGTAATATTATTTTAAATAATTATAATATATATAATATAATTTTAATCGGTCAAGATTATATTATATATATTTTTTCGTATTATTTATTATTATATTTATATTATCATTAATCGATAAATAGACATATATATATATATATAATTTATTGTTTCACTTATCAATAAACAATAGTATAATATCTTATCTTTCAACATATTCTACTTTACTATTTTAAATTTCTAAATGGTATCAAACCATTACATCACAACTACTCTATTCATTTTAGCAATACAACTACTCTATTCATTTTATCAACACCAAATCTATGATCGGTGACTTATAATATCTATTTTTCTTTAAGTATTTATTGAATATTGTTGGGTGCATCTTATAAATCAAACAAGTCAATATTAGTAACTATTTTCAAGACTATCGTCATTCTCTCTGGCCTTTTTCTCACTCTTGTCAGTGAGCGCCCTCTACACTTTGATCGTTTTTACTTATCTCGCCCTGGAACTTCTCTCAACCATAATTGAAGCTCATCATTATTATTCCAATGAATTCAAGTTTCTCTCTTCAACTTCTCAAGTTCTCTCTCCAACTCCTCAAGTTCTCTTTGCTTATAAACAATAAATCTAGTTCGAATTATCTTTACTATTATGTTAATTCAGGAGCGAGCACTCATATCACTAATAATTTATCTCGCATGTCTATTCAGGAGAATGAGACACTTCATAAGTATCTACTAATTGGAGACGAGAAAAGTTTACCCATTTTATCATCTGAATATACCTGTATTAGACCTTCTACTTATTGCTTTTGTCTCAACAATATCTACTATATTTCTCAAATTTCCTTTAATATATACTCTGTCTCCCAATTTACTAAAGATAGTACTTGCTATTTTGAATTTCACCCTACTCACTTCCTTATTAAAGATGTTGTTTCTCACCAAGAGTTATTACGCCAAAGTCGCAAAGGAGGATTGTACTGTCTTTGTACTAGTCGTAATCCTTCTACCTTATCTCCAGTTTCTTGTGTAAGTCGTACTGAACTGACTTCATTATGGCATCAACATTTAGGACATCATGTTTTTCCTATTGTTAGTTGTATGCTTCTAAACATTTATCAATGAAAGCTATCCGTCTTTATCATTATGTGATTCATGTTCTTATGGCAAAATCTCTTGGCATTCTTTCCTTTTAACTCATCATGTCAACATTCGTTCTATTGAGCTAATTCATACCGACATATGGGGACCCGCTCCTGTTATATCTCACATATGTCATCTTTACTATGTTCATTTTCTTGATGATTATAGTAAGTTCTCATGGTTCTTTGTCATGAAAAGGCGCTTAGATATTCTATCTGTTTTTCGAGCCTTTCATTTGCAAGTTGAAAATTTGCTCAATTTTAAAATTAAATTTCTTTACTTAAATGGTGCCAAGAAATTTATTTATGCCTCCTTTCAGTCAGAAACTTCAGCTTGCCAGCATTAGTTGCCGCCTCTCATGCCTACACACGCCCCAACAAAATGGATAAGCTGAGCATAAATATTGTCATATTGTAGACATGAGACTCACTCTCTTAATTCATTCTCATGCTCCATCAAAATTTTGGAATTTTGCCTTTGATACATCTTTCTATCTAATTAACAATCTACCTACTTGGTACTTGGGGTATGGTTCTCCTTATGAGATATTTCATCATACCCCTCATGATTATAAATCTAGGCGTGCGTTTGGGTGTCTTTGTTTTCCCTACCTTCGTCCCTACTTGTCTACAAACTTCAACCCTAGTCTTCTCCTTATATTTTTCTTGGCTATCCGTCTAATTATTTTGGGTACCACATTTTGATCCTCATACTAATCTCATATTCACCTACCCTACTATTTTTTTTTTAAAGAAATAGTATTTCCCTTCTTAGCAAATAGTGTGCCTCCCTCCGCTTTCGTGGAGTGCTATGATGTTTCCTTCCCATTCTGTAAACCCCACCCTTTGAAATTAAGGAAAATTGGGAAAAGAACCTGTCAAACCGAGTGAGAAATATCGAATCGGTTCACAAATCCGATCATCAGAGAACGGGCAATTTGGAAATTTTAAATCCCGAGTGACCCAAAGGGTTCATAAAGTCTTGGAAAAGAACCTTAGGATAAATTGGAAGAGAAAAACTAGACTAGTTCAAATGAACCCGAACTGATAGAGAAAGGGAAAACCGGGAAATTTATGGATCCCGATTGACCCAAAGAGTCACCAAAGTCATGAAAAAGGACTTTAGGATGAATTGGAGATGAAAACCAAACTAGTTCAGGTGAACCAGATCCAAACCGAATTGAACCGGTTTGGACCGGTTTGAACCACTATTGAACCGGATGCTAAATTCATTTTTCTAAGTGGCATAGAAAATTTAAATTTGAGATTTGAGGCCACCATTGGATAGAAAATGAATTTAGATAAATTTAGAAATTTTTAGATTTGAAAAATTCAGTCGAATTGGGGGTGAACTGGCCAAACAAGGTGAGGTCGGGTTCATTTTATTTGGGGAGAAGTCAGCTACACATCTGTAGTCTCCATTTGCTTCGAGGGTCGCTGGAGAATCATTGGTGTGATAGAATAATGAAGCAGCTTCGGCGGATCGAAGCTATCTGGTTTCGGTCGAGCAGAAATTGGCCAATTTGAGCCCTTCTTAGGCCAAACCAAGACCTTCCAAGACCTCTACAATCCTTGTACAGTTGAATTAGAGCGAAAAGGTAAGCCAATTTGGCTCCCCTATGTAAATTCCGATCGGTGCTAGAGAGAGAATTGATAGAACTTTGATGATAAAATTTTTACCCAATTCGACATCAATTGATGCAATTCTTGATCCTAGGAGAAATCTCAGGACAAGAGCCAACTACCCAGAATGAAAGCATGGACTGTCGCGCCCTCGACGATACGCTTTCGAAGCTTTCTCTTTATAAGTCCAATTTTTCGGCGAAGCTCCGTTTGAGCTCATTCCAACACCAAATTGTGCGATTCAAAGTGCAATTGAATCGTATGAAAGTATAGGAACTCCAATCTAACTTCAATTTCAACAATAAACTCATTTGATTGGTCAATTTGATGAAATCAAATTCGGTAGAGTTAGAAGGTTAAAATTGGGGGAAATTTGGAAATTTCAAAAATTCGAGGGACTAATGTTCAATTTCATAAAATTGAGGACCAATTGGGCATGATAAAGATGTTGGAGGACCGATTGGGCAATTTTGGAATTTTTGGGGCAAAACTTAGCATTTTTGTAAAGTAGGGGCAAAATGGTAATTTTGGAAATTTTGGGTGACCAAATTTGAAAATTGGGAAATTGAACATCTTTTTGTGAAATTGAATAAATTGAGGTCCCAAGGTGAATTTTAAAAGTTTTGAGACTCAATTTGAGGAAAAACTGGCATTAGGGACTTAAAGTTAAAGAAAAATAACTTTAGGGACCTAATTACAAATAAATGAAAAGTTTGGTTTTCTTATTCATTTGGAATTAATGAAGGCTATTAGGTCGAGGGATAATGAACAAGGATGTTCATATCGTGTAGAAACATGAAGTACCTGGAATGCCAAAAGGACAAGCTATTGTGAATACAAAGAACCGATCGAAAGGAATTCACTACATTAACAGGTGAGTGGGATTTTTATATCATACCCGGTTGGGATGACAAACATCTCGAAAATGAAAACCCACTGCTAACTGGTATTTTAAACATCACACCTGAGAAGAGTGATGTGAAAATCATACAGAAAAACTACTTACTGGTGTAAGTAGATCATACCCGGTTGGTATGATGAAACTTTCTCGAATGAAGTGGAAAACACGTTCATCGGTTATGAGCAGAGATGTCCTCATACTCAGCTGGTATGATGGACAGTTGAAAAATATTTTTGTCAGAAGTGCTCTCCTCTGACTGTGTGTCACTGCTTAAAATTTTTGGGAGACCTTTTTAACGGGTGCTCGAATAGCTCTGTTAGGCCGGAGGCTTCGGTTTTGGAACTTGGGGGCTAATATGCCCAATTTTAAAATTCTCGAAGAGTGGGCCCTAAGCCAGTTGGCACGAGCAGGAGCTCGTAAACAAACATGATTTATATGCAAGAGCACGAGGAAGTGGCAATTTCCAGCTTTTCAATGGAACTCACCATTGAAGTTTGAAATTTTTATCTCACTTTAGATCACATCTAACCCAAGTTGTCTATTTATTGTGATTCCGATTCAAATTGATCCTATATTTTCTTTGAAATGTCTCATCTACATTCCTTAGTTTATTCCCCTTACGAAGATCAGGTATTACATGACAGCTTTAGATAATAAATCCTGAATGTACTTGGATTGAGTGAGATAAATACCATGAGGATGATTGTTGACTTCAATACCAAGGAAATGATGGAGAGGCCCCCAATCTTTGATGGTGAATTCCCATTATAGATCATGTAGAGTAGAGTTGATAGGGGTATTGGGAGATCCAGTAATAATGATATCATCGACATAAATGAGTAAAAACATAATAAATGTAGATGTACGATAGATGAAAAGAAAGTTATCCATAATAAAAACATTAAAGCCCAATTGAGTGAGAAAAGAACTAAGACGCATAAACCAAGCGTGGGGCGCCTGCTTTAGACCATAAAGTGATTTATGAAGTCGACAAACATAATGAGAAAAGAGAGAGTCAATGAAACTTGGTGGTTGTTACATGTAGAATGCTTCAGCAAGATGGCCATGAAGAAACCCATTATTGATATCCAACTAGCGAATATGCCAATTAAGTGAAACCGCAATAGAAATAACCACTCGAATGGTAACTGGCTTAATAACAGGACTGAATGTCTCATCATAATCAAATACATGTTGCTGGGAGAATCATTTGACAACAAGACGAGCCTTGTATTGAGCAATATAACCATAAGGATTTTCTTTTATTTTGTAGACCCACTTGCAACTGACAATGGGTCGACCAAGTGGTGCAGGCATCAAATCGCATGTGTAATTGTGTAGAAGAGTAGAGAACTCTTCTTGCATAGCATGCATCCAAGGGGCATGACGACATGCTTGTGCGTAAGTGCGATGTTCTTGTGGAGTGGAAATAAATATAGAATGGGCAATAGTAAAACGTTGTAGGGGTAGAGAGCCATCTTGCGAGTAGGTGACCATACGAGGAGCCACAACAGGGTCTTGGTCAGTAGGAGAGACAACCAGAGAAGGAGGGTCAATATGTATAGTGGGAGAAAAATGAGTTGACATACCCGAGTCTGAAATCGGAGTCGGGACATGATGGGGGAATGTGTCACGCCCTGACCCATTTTGATCGAATCCCGGTGATCAACCCGCCACTCTCTTGGTTTACTAAGGGTTGCCCCTTGTATATAAACCGTGAGGAGTAAGGCATCCTTTAAATCTGCACCTTTCATGGAATAAATAAATCAAAACTGCACAAAATTCTAAACTTATCATACCTGCCTTACAGGTGTGTTAGCTGTTGATATTTGGGATAAGCTTTTCTAGGGTTACCTGAAAGGGATATAAGGGAGGGGTGAGTATGACTCAATGAATGGGTTTTCAAAATTTATCTTTTAGGAAAAAGGTTTGATTCGAAGTATGCCAGACTCCTTATTCTCTTTTAAAACCTTTTATTCCAAATTCGGGTTTTTATCACAATTTCTTATTAACCATGGTGTGTCATCACCCAACATACATCCTTCATCATGAAGGTAAAACACACAATCACAGGCCAGCCTATCCACTGAACCCACTTGTGATGTCGGAGCGAATTTACCGGCCACCTAGATAGAATCACGTCCACTTCTACCCTAAGAATGAGTGGATGTTCACGACATCTGACCCTCAATCCGGTAACAAATCCCCGTGTCCGTATGAGGACAGAGACCCCATCTTGACCCCCACCTGGGTCTCATGCGCTTGAAGCTACGTCGAGCTTCGCAAGACTTCTGGTACGACTAACTGCCCTTATATCCACCAGGTTGTCTAGAGTACTAGGACGCATCACTACCCCTCTTAGGCATCTTGAAGGTCCTGTAACACAGTTCATGCACAATCAACATTTTCACATAATGCCATATAATCTATGGTGCCACTTGGCCCAACGGCTCCGACCCTCAATACAACCTGTAGTTGTTTGTCTTGACTAGTTCGGAGACCTATCATGTTGCACAGCCACTAATTGACTGAGTATGTCGGTACTGTCTTGGTACCATGGCCAAATAATTCAATTATTCAAGTTTCCATGGCATATAATTCATGTTTGTTTACGAGCTCCTGCTCGTGCCAACAGGCCAATGGCTCACTGTTCGAGATTTTTAAAATTGGGCATAATAGCCCCCGAGTTCCAAAACTGAGGCTTCCAGCCTAACAGAGCTATTCAATCTCCTGTCAAGAAGGTCTCCCAAATTATTTAAGAAGTGGCACATAGTCAGGAGAGAGCACTTCCGACAAAAATATATTTTCAACTATCCATCATACCAACTGAGTATAAGGATATCTACACTCATAACCGATGAACGGGTTTTCCAATTCCTCCGAGTGAGTTTCGTCATACCAACTGGGTATGATCTACTTACAACAGGTAAGTAGTTTTTCCGCATGATTTTCACATCACTCCTGTAAACCCCGCCCTTTTGAGTTAAGGAAAATCAAGGAAAAAATCGGTCAAACCGAGTAAGAAAACCGAATCAGTTCACAAACCTAATCATTTAGGAATGGGAAATTTGGAAATTTACAACTCCCGGCTGATCCAAAGGGTTCATAAAACCTTGAAAAAGAACCTTAGGACAAATTGGAAGAGAAAAACTAGACCGATTTAGACGAATTGAATCTAACTGGATTGAACTAGTTTATGAATCGAGTCGGTTCATGAACCGGAACCGATAGAGAAAGGGCAAACTGGGAAATTTTTGGATCTCGAGTGACCCAAAGAGTCCCAAAATTCATGGAAATGGACTTGAGAATGAATTGGAGATGAAAACTAAACCAGTTCAGGTGAACTGGATATGTACCGGATTGAACCGATTTGGACCGGTTTAAACCACTATTGAACCGGATTCTAAATCCATTTTTCTAGGTGGCTTAAAAAAATTTAAATTTGAGATTTGAGGCCACCAATAGATAGAAAATGAATTTAGAAATTTTTAGATTTAAAAATTTTGGTCAAATAACGGGGTGCACTAGCTGGTTTAAGCCTTGAACATGATTCGAACCGATCCGGTCCGGTTCAGAATAGTGTCGTGTTCTTCCTTCAAATGGTAGCATTGTTCACTCACCGGAAAATCGCGTAGCGCCGGCGAAGCTGAAAAGTCTCCGACCAGGGAGTTTCATGCAATGAATGACCGCCATTAAAGCACCAATCGGACGACCATAAAGTCCCCGAGCTTCCTATATAAAGACCCCTCCCTATTCATCCTCTCCACACTTGAAAAGCTTACTCTCTTAATTGCTTATTTTTCCGGTGAATCTCGACTAGAGCTCCGATATTGGGTCATTTCTGAGCCAAACAAGGCGAGGTCAAGTTCTTTAGAACTAGGGAGAAGTCAACTGCACACCTATAGTCTCTGTTTGCTCTGAGGGTCACCGGAGAAGCGACAGTGTGATGGAACAGTGAAGTAGCTCTGGCAGATTGAAGCTGCCTTGTTTCGGCCGAGCTGAAATCGGCCAATTTGAGCCCTCCTTAGGCCAAACCAAGCCCTCCCAACACTTCCTCAGCCCTCTCACAGCCGAATTAGGACTGAAAGGTAATCCAATTCGGCTCTTCTCTGTAATTTTTGATCGGTGATAGAGAGAGAACAGGAAGAATTTTGATGATGAAATTCTAACTTAATTCGACATCAATTGATGCAATTCTTGATTTTAGGATGAACCTCAGGATAAGAGCTATCTGACCAGGTAGAAAGCTCAAACCGTCGTGCCCTCACCGTTGAGTAATTTAAGCTTTCTCTCTCTATAGTTTGTTTTCCAGCGAAGCTCCGTTTGAGCTCGTTCGGCGTCAAAATTTGCGATTTAAAGTGCTATTGAATCGTATGAAGATGTAAGATCTCAATTTTAACTTCAATTTCAACAATTATCAATGTTTGATCGGTCAATTTGATGAAATCAAATTTAGTTGTGTTAAGGAGTTGAAATTGGGGATTTTCAAAAATTTGAAGGACCAAGAGGTAATTTTATAAAATTGAAGGTCAATTGGGTATGATAAGAATTTTAGAGGGCCAACTGAGGAATTTTAGAATTTTTAGGGTAAAACTTACCATTTTTGTAAAGGATGGGCAAAATGGTAATTTTGGAAATGTTGGGGGACCAAATTGGAAATTTGGGAAATTAAACCCCTTTTTGTGAATTTGAATAAATTGAGGTCCTAAAATAAAATTTAAAAGTTTTAGGATTCAATTTGAGGAAAAACCGACATTAGGGACTTAAAATTAAAGTAAAATAACTTTAGGGACCTAATTGCAAATAATAGAACGTTTGGTTTTCTCATTCATTTGGAATGAATGAAGGCTATATTAGGCCAAGAGATAATGAACAAGGATGTTCATATCGTGTATAAATACGAAGTACTGGGAATGCCAACAAGGATAAGCTCACATGAATACAAGGAACCGGTCGAGTGGAATTCACTGCATTAACGAGTGAGTGGGCTTACTAATGTCATACCTGGTTGGGATGATGAGCACAATTTAAAGTTAAAAATCACTTACTGGTTATGAGTGGAATTTTATATCATACCTGGTTGGGGATGATAAGTACCTCAAAATGAAAAACCTACTATTTAATGGTATTTTAAACGTCACAACTTAGAGAAGTGATGTGAAAATCACGCAGAAAAACTACTTACCAATTGTAAGTAGATCATACCCGGTTGGTATGATGAAACTTCCTCGAAGGAAGTGGAAAACTCATTCATCGGTTATGAGCGTAGATGTCCTCATACTCGGTTGGTATGATGGATAGTTGAATACATATTTTATCGGAAGTGCTCTCCCCTGACTATGTGCCAATGCTTAAATGATTTGGGAGACCTTCTTGATGGGAGCTCGAATAGCTCTTATAGGCCTGGGGCCTTGGTTTTGGAACTTGGGGGTTACTATGCCCGGTTTTGAAAATCTTGAAGAGAGGGCTATGCTAGTGGGCACGAGTAGGAGCTCGTAAACAAACATGAGATATGTGCCATAAAACTTTAATAAATGAATTGTTTGACTATGGTGCCAAGACAGGATCGACATATTCAATCAACTAATGGCAGTGCGACATGACCGGTCTCTAGAGCAATTAAGAGAAACAACTGCAGGTTGAGTTGAAGGTCGGGGCCGTTGGACTAATGGCACCACAGATTACATGGCATGATAAGAAAATACTGATTGTGCATGCACTGTGATTACGGGACCATCAAGATGCCCAAGAGGGGTAGTGATGTGTCCTAAGGGCCATGGACGACCTTGTGAGTATAAGGGCAGTTCGTCGTACCAAGTGATGGTGCGAAATTTGGAGTAGCACCAAGCGCATGAGACCGGGGTGGGGACGGGATGAGGTCTCTGTCCTCATACGGACATGGAGAATTGATTTTGGGATTGAGAGTCGGATGTCGCGTACATCCACTCAAGAATGGAAAAAAAGGAGAAATCAAAATACAAAAGAAAAATCAAGAGGTTGGATCACGAATCCAAATTTTTATTTGGTATGGATAAAAGATCTTCCTATGTTATACTATTCAATTCTCGACGATGAATTGATTTGATAGCTCAGATATTGTTATTCATGATATTGATCCGATTCAATATCATCGGGGATCTAATTCATCCCATTGAATCGACGGGCGAAAGATTTATCATCTCTATGGGATTAAATCCCGAGTTATTGCCAAATAAAAAAAAACAATGAGATTATGGAAGTAAATATTCTCGCATTTATTGCTACTGCACTTTTCATTCTAGTTCCTACTGCCTTATCCACTCATTCTCAGGGTAGAAGTGGATATGCTTCTATCTAGGTGGCCGATAAAGTCGTTCCGACGCCACAAGTGGGTTCAGTGGATGTACTGGCTTGCGAATGTGTGTTTGACCTTCATGATGAAGGATGTGTGTTGAGTGATGACACACCGTGATTAATAATAAGTGGTGGTAAAAACTAAGATTTGAAAGGAAAGGATTTTTGAAAGAAAGGAGTCTGGCACACTATAATACAAAATTTTTTCCTAAATGTTAAATTTTGAAAACCCATTCACTAAGTAGTCGTACTCACCCCCTCCCTTATATCCCTTTTAGGAAATTCCAGAAAGTGTACTTTTAAAGGCCAACAACTAAGATGCCTGTGAGACATGTATGATAAATTTAAAATATTATGCAATTTTGATTTATGTTATTCTGAGAAAAGGTATAGGCTTAAAGGACGTCTTACTCTTTATGGTTTATAATAAGGGAAAACTGGGAGAGTGGCGGGTTGATCACTGGGATCCGACCAAGCTGGCTCGGGGCGTGACAACTTGAGTGGTATCAGAGTATGTTTCCTCGAATACATAATCAAGACTAGAAAATATAAGTAACTAATAGGATTTATCTTAAAATTTCCAGATGGCTCCCAAGAGAGGAACCAAGAAAACTAGGAATAACTCTACTCAACACCCTATCCTTGTGGGAAGACAACCCTAGAAGCTTCCCAAATGTCTGAGGCATGGTAGGAATCTCAAAAGACCAAATGGGGAAGTATCTCGGAGAATGGTGCTAGGACCTATTGAGGGCACCACTCCAAGTACAAAGGAAGCCAAGCATGAAGCTATAAACGCCAGCAAAGGGCGAATAACCTTACCTAGGAGGATGCTTATCAAGAATCCTGTAGCTCCCTATTTATTTTGTGACCACTTTCTATAATAGGGGTAAAACCCCCAACATACTATACTAATTGATTAATAAAGTACTAGAAATTCCTAAAGTCCTATCTCTCGATAAAGTGATCTTGCTAGGAAGATGGTCCTGAGAATAGTAAACAAACAAACCCCTTCACCATTAAAATTAGGGAGAATCCCATCCTAGTTAAGTAAGCTGAATGAGGGAATCAAGGAATATAGGATGACTCATAGAGTGACCATTTGGCAAAGAATACTTAACAAGAAAACTCTCAAGGTGATCACACTTAAGGACGGCGAAGCACTAAACTACCAGTAACCCCAAGAACAGCCCCACAATACCCGAAAGAAAGGAGGAACCATAATGGTTCATGCAAGGGAATAACCTATTAAAAGTGTGAACAATAGGGACACTACGTTAAGAAGTACCTAACCCTACTAAGGACAAGTACCAAACCTGTCATAAGTGCAAGGGAATAGGACAGGTAAAGAAGGATTGTTCCACACCTCATAGATTTAGGGCAGCACCTCCTCAAAGGTCATGAAAGATAGGAATGACCGGTGACCAAAACCATGGAATAGGTTAAGTGAGAAATTCACAAAGAGCTCAAGAAATGACGAGGTAAAAAAAACCAAATTTAAAATTTTTCTTAAGAAGGTCAAGCCGAGAAGGATACCACAAGAATGTAGGTAAGAAAGTATACCTAGAACCCTCTCATAAGGGGCAAATGCAAAAAAAAAAAAAAATTCTCCAGAAACTCTATGGGTATGACACAATAAGAGTAAAGAGGAGAAGAAATACACTATGAAAGTAAACTTTGGAGGGATGCATACGACTAAGTACCCTTGAAGGATAATAGGATGGGCATGAAGGACGAGTGATATAGCTGCCCAAATGATTGGACTAGAAAAATAGTGAGAAGGAGGCAGTTAAAGAACTAGTATTCAAGAGAACCATGGATTTAAACCATGACAAGGAAGGGAGATGAGAAAAGTGGATTAAGGAATAAGAAACTGGAAGAAGGGAACCATCCCAAGCAAAAGAATTGACACATAGATCAAAAGTGATTATTTTAGAATGAAGAATCATGAAATGATTACGAGTAAGTAAAAGTGGATTAAGGAATAAGAAAAAAAATCCTTGGATAAAGAATGCCAAGGACTTAAGAAGGAAAGAATTCTAGCATGTCAGTAAATCACCTAAAAACAAAATAATTAGAACCAAAAAGACTCAATATGGAAGTTGAGAAAGGACGAGTGGGTAAGGAGAACCCACACAGTTTTGTAAGTTGATTGGATAACGGTAAAGGTAGTTGGGGAATACTACCAAAAGAAAAGAGGGATGAAGTTATACAATCCCTTAGAGGTTGGAAAGTTGGGAATAACCCTAAAGGAGGTATTTTGGAAATCTAATGGACATAAAGACAAAATCTAGAAAACATCATGCTATAAGGGGCAGGTAAACCCAACAGTCTTGAGGAAAACATGACTCAAAATAAGGAAGAGTTAGTTAATAGGTATGACAAAGTCAAACATAAAATTTGGATAGAATTGTAATGGGCAACGAATGAAGGAAGAGTTAAAATAAGACAAAAAGGTGATGACAAGGAAATCCATGAAAATGGGTACGTAATGCTCTAAAGGACATCGAGCTAAGGGTTTCAACGACCAAGAGGTTAACTAGACAAGGGAACGGTTAGGTATCTTGGAACTCCCAATCCTGAGTATAGGACCTCAAAGGGAAAAATGTTGCTCTAAGCAAAGAAAGATGTGAATATAAGAATATACCCTAAAGTAAGGTATGTCGAGTTATGATAAACTCCATAGAGGGAGTAAACAATATAAAGGAAAAGAAATTCCTTAAGTGAAGGATGTAAAAAGGGTAAATTGAAAGAATAAGATAAGAGTTTCATGTTAAGAAAATACCAAATGGACATCAAAGGAATTGGTTCCTCATGTAAGGTTGCTAATTAAGTTTTGGGGACAAAACTCCTAAAAGGAGGGGAGAGTTGTAAACCCCACCCTTTTGAGTTAAGGAAACCAGGAAAAGAACCGATCAAACTGAGTAAGAAAACTGAATCGAGCACCAAAGGGTTCATAAAACCTTGGAAAAGAACCTTAGGACAAATTGGAAGAGAAAAACTAGACAGGTTTAGATGAACCAAATCCAACTGGATTGAACCGGTTTATGAACCGAGTCGGTTCATGAATCAGAACCGATAGAGAAAGGGCAAAGCGAGAAATTTATAGATCTCAAGTGACCCAAAAAGGCCCAAAAGTCATGGAAATGGACTTGAGAATGAATTGGAGATGAAAAAAAAACCGGTTTAGGTGAACTAGATTGAACTGGGTTGGACTGGTTTGAACCACTATTGAACCAGATTCTAAATTCATTTTTCTAAGTGGCTTAAAAAATTCAAATTTGAGATTTGAGACCACCATTGGATATAAAATGAATTTATAAAATTTTAGATTTGAAAAATTCAGTCGAATGGGGGGTGAACCGGCCGGTTTAAGCCTTGAACCCGGTTCGGACTGGTCCAGTCTAGTTCGAAACAGTGTTGTCTTCTTCCTTCAGAAGAAAACACTGTTCACTCGCTGGAAAATCGTGCAGTGCTGGCGAAGCTGAAAAGTCTCCGATGGGGGTGTTTCAAGCAATGAATGACCACCATTAAGGCACCAATCTGATGGCCAAGAAGTCCTTGAGCTTCCTATATAAAGAGCCCCTCCCCATTCATCCTCTCCACACCTGAAAAGCTCACTCTCTCTCAGTTACTTAGTTTTCCGATGAAGCTCGAACTAGAGCCCGATATAGGGTCATTTCTAAGCCAAATAAGGTGAGGTCGGGTTCTTTAGAATCGGGGAGAAGCAGCTACACGCCTTTAGTCTTCATTTGCTCTAAGGGTCGCTAGATAAGCGATGGCGTGATGGAACAGTGAAGCAGCTTTGGTGGACCGAGCTGCCCTGTTTTGGCCGAGCTCAAATCGGCCAATTCGAGCCCTCCTCATGCTAACCAAGCCTTCCCAACACTTCCTCAACCCTTCCACGACTGAATTAGGACTGAAAGGTAAGCCAATTCGGCTATCCTCTGTAATTTTTGACCAGTACTCGAGATAGAACCGATAGAATTTTGATGATGAAATTCTAACTCAATTCGGCATCGATTGATGCAATTCTTGATTCTAGGATGAACCTCAAGACGAGAGCTATCTGCCTAGATAGAAAGCTTAGACTGTCGTGTTCTCACGGGTGAGTAATAGTAGCCTTCTCTCTCTATAGTCTATTTTCCGGTGAAGCTCCATTTGAGCTCGTTTCGACGTCAAAACTTGCAATTCAAAGTGCTATTGAATCATATGAAGATGTAAAATATCAATTTTAACTTCAATTTGTACAATTAGTTGTGTTTGATTGGTCAATTTGATGAAATAAAATATAACTGTGTTAAGGAGTTTAAATTGGTGGAAAAAATGGGGATTTTAGAAAATTCAAAGGATCAAGAGGCAATTTTATAAAATTGAGGATCAATTGGGCATGATAAGAACATTAGAGGGCCAATTGGGGAATTTTAGAATTTTTGTGGTAAAACTTACCATTTTTGTAAAGGAAGGGCAAAATGGTAATTTTGGAAAAGTTGGGGGACCAAATTGGAAAATTGGGATATTAAACCCCTTTTTGCGAATTTGAATAAATGTCCTAAGTTAAATTTTAAAAGTTTTGGGACTCAATTTGAGGAAAAACCGACATTAGTGAATTAAAGTTAAAGAAAAATAACTTTAAGGACCTAATTGCAAATAAATAGAAAGTTTGGTTTTCTTATTAATTTGGAATGAATGAAGGCTATTAGACCGAGGGATAATGAACAAGGATGTTCATATTGTGTAGGAATACAAAGTACCTAGAATGCCAACAAGGACAAGCTCGCGTGAATACAAGGAACCAGTTGAGTGGAATTCACTACATTAACGAGTGAGTGGGCTTACTAACGTCATACACGATTGGGATGATGAGCACAATTTAAAGTTAAAAACCACTTACCAGTTGTGAGTGAGATTTTATATCATACCCGGTTAGGGATGTTAAGTACCACGAAATGAAAAACCCACTATTTAGTGGCATTTTAAACATCACAACTTAGAGAAGTGATATGAAAATCATGCCGAAAAACTACTTAACGGTTGTAAGTAGATCATACCCGGTTGGTATGATGAAACTTTCTTGAATGAAGTGGAAAACTCGTTCATCAGTTATGAGCGGACATGTCCTCATACTTGGTTGGTATGATGAATAGTTGAAAACATATTTTGTCGGAAGTGCTCTCCCCTGACTATGTGCCAATGCTTAAACGATTTGGGAGACCTTCTTGATGGGAGCTCGAATAGCTCTTATAGGTCGGGGGCCTCAGTTTTGGAGCTTGGGGGATATTATGCCAGGTTTTGAAAATCTCAAATAGTGGGCACGAGTAGGAGCTCATAAACAAATATGAGATATGTGCTATAAAACATTAATAAATGAATTGTTTGGCTATGGTACCAAGATATGACCGACATATTCAGTCAACTAGTGGTAGTGCGACATAACAAGTCTTCATACCAGTCAAGACAAACAGCTGTAGGTTGATTTTAAGGTTGGGGCCGTTGGACTAATTGCACCACAGATTACATGGCATGATAAGAAAATACTGATTGTGCATGCACTGTGATTAGGGGACCATCAAGACGCCCAATAGAGGTAGTGATGCGTCCTAAGGGCCCTGGACGACCTGGTGAGTATAAGGGCAGTTCGTCGTACCAGGTGACTGTGCCAAATTTGGAGTAGCACTAAGCGCATGAGACCAGAGTGGGGATGGGATGAGGTCTTTATCCTCATACGGACACGGAGAATTGATTTCGGGATTGAGGGTTGGATGTCGTGTACATCCACTCATTCTCAGGGTAGAAGTGGATGTGCTTCTATCTAGGTGGTCGGTAAAGTCGCTCCGATGCCACAAGTGGGTTCAGTGGATGTATTGTTCTACGAATGTGTGTTTGACCTTCATGATGAAGGATGTGTGTTGGGTGTTGACACATCGTGATTAATAAGAAATGGTGGTAAAAATCGAGGTTTGAAAGGAAAGGATTTTTTAAAGAAAGGAGTCTAGCACACTCCAATACAAATCTTTTTCCTAAATGTTAAATTTCGAAAACCCATTCACTAAAGAGTCATACTCACCCCCTCCGTTATATCCCTTTCAGGAAATTCCGGAAAGCCTATCCTTAAGGACCATCAACTAAGACGCCTGTGAGATAGGTATGATAAATTTAAAATATTATGCAGTTTTGATTTATTTTATTCCAGGAAAGGTGCAGGTTTAAAGGACGCCCTACTCTTTACGGTTTATAATAAGGGGAAACCCTTTAATAAACCGGGAGAGTGGCAGGTTGATCACGGGGATCCAACCAAACTAGGTCCGGCGTGACAACGCCTTTCAGGTGTGAAGTTTAAAATACCACTTAGCAGTGGGTTTTCATTTTCGATATAAAATCCCAACTGGGAATGATATAAAAATCTCACTCACCCAATAGTGTAGTGAAATTCATCTTAGCTAGTTGGTTGTCCTTACTCAAACTCTTCTCAGTTTGCATTCTCGGTACTCTGTTTTCCTACACGATATGAACATTCTTGTTCATTATTCTTTTGACAAATAGCACTCATTCATTCAAAATGAATCAGAAAACCAACTTTTCCTTTATTTGCAATTAGGTTACTAAAGTTATTTTTTTAACTTTAAGTACTTAATGTCAGTTTTTCCTCAAATTGAGTCCCGAAACTTTTAAAAGTTATCTTAGGACCTCAATTATTCAAATTCATAAAAGGGGGTTTAATTTCCCAAATTTCCAATTTGGTCCCCAACTTTTCCAAAATTACCATTTTGCCCCTACTTTACAAAAATGGTAAGTTTTTCCCCAAAAATTACAAAAATTTTCCAATTGGTCCTCCAACATCTTTGTCATGCCTAATGGGTCCTCAATTTTATGAAATTATACTTTAGTCACTCTAATTTTTGAAATTAGCAAATTTCCCTCAATTCCCCCCTCCCCCCGCCCCCAATTTCAACCTTCTAACTTTGTCGAATTTGATTTATTCAAATTGATAGATCAAATGAGTTTAATTGTTAAAATTGAAGTTAAAATGGAGTTCCTACACCTTCATACGATTCAATTGCACTTTGAATCGTACGATTTGGTGTCGGAATGAGCTCAAATGGAGCTTCGCTGGAAAACTGTACTTAGAGAGAGAAAGCTTCAATAGCTTACCGTCAGGGGTGCAACGGTCTAAGCTTTCAATCTGGGCAGATAACTTGTCTCCTGAGGTTTATTCTAGGATCAAGAATTGCATCAATTGATGTCGAATTGAGTGAGAATTTCATCATTGAAATTTTGTCAATTCTCTCTCTAGCACCGGTCGGAAATTACAGAGGGGAGCCGAATTGGGTTACCTTTAAGCTCTAAATTAGCTGTAGGAGGGTTAGGGAGGTGTTGAGAGTGCTCGGTTTAGCTTGAGAAGGGCTCGAATTGGCCCATTTCAGCTTGGCCAAAATAGGGCAGCTTCGGTCCGCCGGAGTTGCTTCACTGTTCTATCACGCTGACGTTTCTCTAGTGACTCTCAGAGCAAATGGAGACTATAGACGTGTAGCTGACTTCTCCCTGATTTTAAAGAACCCGACTTCACCTTATTTAGCTCAAAAAAATGCCCAAGTCAAAGATCTAGTTCGAGCTTCACTGGAAATTGGAGTAGTTGAGAGAGAATGGAGTTTTCAGGTGTGGAGAGGATGAATGAGGAGAGGGTCTTTATTTAAGAAGGTTAGGGACTTCCTGGACATCCGATTGGCACCTTAATGGTAGTTATTCATTGCCTGAAACTCCCTGGGTGGAGGCTTTTCAGTTTCATCGGTGCTGCACAATTTTCCAGCGAGTGAACAGTGCTGTCATCTGAGGGAAGAAGACGACACTGTTCTGAACCGGATCGGTCTGAACCAGGTTCAAAGCTTAAACTGGCCGGTTCACCCGCATTTCAACTAAAATTTTCAAATCTAATAATTTCTAAATTAATCTAAATTCATTTTCTATCCAATGGTGGCCTCAAATCCTAAAATTGAATTTTCTAAGCCACATAGAAAAATGAATTTAGCATCCAGTTCTATAGTGGTTCAAACTGGTCCAAACTAGTTCAATCCAGTTCGGATCCGGTTTGGTTTTAATCTCCAATTCATCCTAAAGTTTTTCTTGACTTTTGTGACTCTTTAAGTCAATCGGGATCCATAAATTTCCTAGTTTGCCCTTTCTCTATCGGTTCCGATTCATGTTCTTAAATCGGTTCAATCCTATTGGATCTTGTTCATCTGAGCCGGTCTTGTTTTTCTCTTCCAATTTGCCCTAAGGTTCTTTACGAAGAATTTATCAACCCTTTGGGTCACTCAGGAGTTGTAATTTCCCAAATTGTCAGCTCTTTGATGATCGGGTTTGTGAACCGGTTCAGTGTTTCTCACTCGGTTTGACCGGTTCTTTTCTAGTTTTCCTTAACTCAAAAGAGCGGGGTTTACACTAGGTAAGTGTCATCACCATCGATCGCCCAAATTCTTAAAATTTTAGTCCATTTTTATTGAATTCCTACTAATCAAAATTAAGATTGCTTTGAAGATCAATTGAGGTGCCACTTGATTCTAGAGAATCCATAAGGAGTAGAGATAACTTCTCATATCCTCAGCTCTAACTAACGTGTTTTCTAACAAAAATCTATTCTCCATTTCTAGGCCAAATCATTTGATTCAAAGCTTGAAATAATCATGAGAACATGAGGAAGAAGATTATAATCAAGTTAGAGTGGAAATTTGAAGGTTTAAGCCCAGTTTCATGAAAAACTAAGTTTAAGGACCATTTTATAAATACTGGAAAGTTTAGGGACCCATTTAAAATAAAGAATAGTTTGGGGAACCAATTTAAAATAAAGTAAAGTTTAGTGATCTAAAGGAATGGTATAAACTATCATGCTTTGGCCCGATCCATTAGTTGGTGGTCCCGTGTACCCCCGCCAATCCTCTCAATGTCACTATGGTGGGTACCTTCACCACAGTGAAACTGGATGGACTAAGGCATCTGATAAAAACTGTCTTTATATTTTGCATTGAAAATTTGAATTTTTCTTTAAATCATATTGTTCATGCCCAAAAACTGATTTCATAAACATCTCAAGAAAATTGCAATTGATAGGAACATATTTCAACCTTCGTATACAGGATAAGAGGACTACCTCAACTAGCCCTCGACTTGGAGTTGCTCTCCTACTTGTGTTCCTAGCCTCCTGATCTATTACCTGCAATCATTTTGGGGGAGGGGATGAGCTCATTGCTTAGTGAATGGGGTATTGACTTTGGGTCACTACATGGCTTACGACTCAAAAATCCCCCTTAAACCTCCTAACAAAATTCTTATTATGGGTGTTTAATGCTTTTGCATCATAGTGGTTTATCTCGCCCCCTGAGATTCTTATCTCAGGCCACCCATAACCATAGTCTACTCTATGGTGGGGTCACTCTAGCGTTCCTAGACAATTCCCACAAAACACATATTATGTTCTCTGCATATAGACACACATTGGACACCCATATCCCACATACATATGGGGTGTCCTAGCTTGCACACATGGGTCATTCATTTGCCCTAATTCATGCCTGGATGGTTTTTCATGGTAGCGATCGAGTCCTCTAAGAGTGTGGGAGTCACATATACTCTTCCACAACCAATGCCACTCAGGCTCATCTCTCATTGAGATGTCTTTGCATTCGGGGTCATGGCCAACATACCCATCGACAACCTTGCACATGCCCCTTACACATGCAATTCAATGTCGCCTCCTTCTCATCATAGCAGTGTATCTGGGACGGTACCCATACATCAATCAGGTGTCCCAGGAAATCTAGAAGAAATAGTTCAATCTCCCTTTATCCTCCCTTTACAATTCCCCTCGACATCGATACTATCTCAATAGGTATCCTATCAATGCCCACACTTCATACATGTATCTCAACTCCATAAGAAAACATAATAATCATATGCATAAGCCATTCTCGGGCCTATCTCAATATTTCACGAGCATGGTTCTTTTCCGACCATCTCTAATGCAATGCACACATCAATTCATCATAGGAAATTGGGTCTGTCACTTGACTAACTCCTATAAATCAAACAAGATGGGAACAAGGCCCCAATATCGGGTCTTATCATACCCCAAAATCCATTATCACGCTCTTATGACCCTTCCTCACTTCTTAGCCTTTAAAGGAGTATTTTCTTTAATGGTCATGCACGTAGTCATTTTACACTTCTTATATGAATTTCTAAATCAAGCTTATCATTCATTTCAAGGCAAATAATCAAACACATAAAGTGCTTCGGTCTGTCCAATCAGACTCGCCGTCAATACTCCCGCTCATCATGAATCTCGAAACTTATCCATTATGGTAGGGTTTCCTTACTCTCGCTATTGAAGTGGGGCTTGAGCGATCTCTTGTTTCTTGTAAAATGTTTAGAGCAAGACAAAAAGATCAGTTCAAACCCCATAGTACCCTAAAACTGGTACTCTGTAATTATCCTAAAAAATTACGGTTTCGCCCCTTAGGCCCGGTTTACTCGACCTACTAGTCAAGGAACCATCCATTCACTAACCCTATCTAAGGTTAATCCATAGGGCTTAATGTAACAACCTCTGAAAGTTATATTTGTATTAGTGCTGAACCTTCCCTTGTTTACCACATTGCGATCTTACTTTTCCAAATTTACAATTTGGTTCTAAAGTTGGGCAAAATTACAATTTTCCCTTTATACTTTAAAACGTTTCATCTTTGGACCTTAGACTTTCATAAGCCTTTTATTTGAGTCCCCAAGTTTCCTTGAGCCCCATTGTGGTTCCTAAAATTCCTTAGGATACTTCTGAGCCTTATCTCTCATTATTTACAAAATGGTACATAAGTTGGGCAAATTTATCATTTGCCCCTATTCTTTACAACTTATCTTTCTAGGACTAATTTGTCCTTTTATCTTTTCCATTTATATCACTAAACTTTTTTTAATCACATTTAGGTCCTTGGACAACCCAAAAATCACCTTCGGGCACACAAATGCCTTTATTTGTACTTTAGTCCTTACTATTTCTTTTATTGCATTTATGTCCTTAGGCATTCCAAACATGCCAACTTGATACTAGAACTTTATCAATATTTCCAATTGGCCCTAAAACTTTATTTAGCCTCTTAAGAAGACCCCACATAAAGCTAATTAATTTTCCTTATTTACGTTTTAGTCCCTAACCTTTGATCTCTAGCAAAACCACCTCCAAAAATCCTCAAACTTAGGTACTGAGTCCCCCTTGCCTTCCCCTAGGTCGTTGAAAACTCTATTTTGCTAAGGTATACAAGAACAGTGATGATTAGACCTTACTTTAAATTGTAAACAAATAATTATAAGTCGGGTCAAGATCGGAAACTCACCAGAGACAATACCTCGGTCATTGGCACTAATGCAATTCGAAAGCTGCCTCCACAAATCCTCAAACTTAGGTACTGAGTCCCCCTTGCCTTCCCCTAGGTCGTTGAAAACTTTGTTTGGCTAAGGTATACCAGAACAGTGATGATTAGACCTTACTTTAAATTGTAAACAAATAATTATAAGTCGGGTCAAGATCGGAAACTCACCAGAGACAATACCTCGGTTATTGGCACTAATGCAATTCAAAAGTTGCCTCCACAAGGAGTCCATGGAAACTTGAACCACCTCAATTGGAGGTCTAGGCTACCTACAATGTTTGTTTTAGTCAGCTTTGTTATTTCTTAAGAAATCTGGAACTTCAATAATTTAATTCTACCTCCACACTTACCTAAATCATGTGATGCCAGGCAATAGAAAGTCAAGATCACCAGGAGTCTACAGAATTTTCTAGGCCTTCGAGGGCTGTCAAGGCCACCAAAATTCATTCCCAATACAGATGCTCTATTTCTTATTGGTATGGGTTTCGATTGAGGGAGAGTTGAGGGTTGAGAAGGGTGGTGGTGGAAAACTTACTCTTGTAGCTTTCTAGGGATACCAAGATTGCCAGAAGTGGTGGTCGTGATGGAGACACAATGCTCTCTGTAAGTAAGCTCACTTGAAATTGGTGTTCTTTAAGTTTTAGAGAGAATTCTGATAAAAACTGATAAGGGGACATCCAAGCTTTATATGGATGGATTCTTGACTTGCGTGAATACCTATCCATAGCTTCCTTGCATCATTTCATAGCCTATAGTTCCCTGAATGAATTAATTTTCTAAGTGATGGGTTTTGGATTGTTGGATGGGGTGTTTCAGGTCGGAGGGATAGCAGTCAAGCGAAGAAGATGACATGCATTCGCGTGGTCGTGGTCATGCGTCTGTTCGCTCCACGCTCCACATGTGTGGCACGTGCATGAGCTTGAAGTGGCATGCTGACTAGTTTGTACTATAGAGAACTGGTTTCCAATGAATTTCTTTGCCAATTCGGTCATTTCTTGGGTAGTTGACCCCTTTTATGACTAGTTCTTGGCCAAATAAAAATATCTAAAAACTCTTCATTCAAATTTCTATTGAATGGACTCAAGAACTTTCCCATTCCGATTTGTTTAACCACCTCTAAAAATCAGGAGGTTTTGTGACTTGAGTCAACCCAAACCCGTTTCAAACTAGTTCTATCTCGAGTCCTTCTCAATATTTGATATTGGACCTCATGATGTTTTCTAAGGTATTATGACCCTTCTTGCCATCTTAAGACTCCTTCTCAAACCTTTTTCTTAGTTTAGTTTGATTGATCCTAGTCATGTTTCCGGTTTTCTTCCTCGATTTAATCTCATTTTCCAGTTTGGTCCAACTTGGTTTCTGATTTGGGATTTCTTGGCATGACATAAAAACTTTAGGAACCCAATTGAGAAACAATGAAAACTTAGGGACCTATATGCAAATAAAGGAAAGTATGGGGACCTAATTGAAAATATGGTCTATATTTGGGGGGAAATTCAATAATTGGAAGAAGTTAAGGCTTGAAAATTAAAATGGGTGTCATCGATAATTTAATCAAGCTAAGTGCACCAGATTAGCAAAATCATAATTATTGGAAAGATACGATAACTTTGAATTATACTAGGTGAGTCGAACCTAGGTTATTCGCAAATATTTGTAAAATTATTGCTAAACTTACACTTACCTATTCGTCTGATGAAGAGAACGAAGACTCACAAATCTCTTTGGGATGAACACGTTCTTAGATAACCGATGAGTGAGATTTCTAGCATTGCATATGATTGTAGTGATGACACATTATTACTCACAATTTATTTAATTTAAGTATCACTTTATAAATTCTTATAAAAATATGAAAAACATTATGGGATAAGTTTTTTAAAAAAATTAAATATAGGTCTAGTCCTGTACTCAACATGAGAAATGGGATAAGCCCATAGTCGATGGAAATGGGCCAAACCCACATTTTTTTAAGAAGTGGGCCCAATGCCATATTTTGAAAGAATTGGGTCATGACCTCCAATATTTTTGAAAGGTGAGAATTGTAATTCAAATTAAGAGGCGTATCCCACCATACAATAATTTGGAAACTTAGAAAGGAGCCACATCCCATAGAGCATGGAATATGAAATAATATTAATAGATGTGATTGGTGAGATAGCAAGCCAAATCTCAATGATAAAATTATTGAATTATTATTATATGATTGTGGAACGAGATCATGCTCGATAATTTCTGTCAAGCTTAGAAACAGATCACACCCCATATAGCTAATGGTACATAATATGAATAAATGAGATTATAAATACTATTGTTTGTGTTTGAAGTGCATGATCATGAGATGCTTAATGAGAGTTAGTGATGATCTTAGAAGGTTACTATGACCTAAGGGAAAGTAAGGGAAGTTTTGTTCCATTATGCCAACGACCATGTGTAAGCCCTGCCTTCCTTAAATAAAAAAAATGTGAATGAGATTTGAGAAATTTTGAAGAAAAACCAAGGTCAACCTCGGCAAAAAGAACCGTACCTAACTAAACCGAGGTGATAAGCAATTACACTAAGTAATTAATATGGGATGATAAGCAACCCAATAACCCCAATTGGCAAAAAAACCAATCAATTAAGACAAGAACCGAACTAAACCGAGGTGAACCCAACCTAAACTAGATAGAACCGTACCGAACCGAATGGAACCAGTTTGAAAATTCATTTTTTTGGTGACTAAAAAAGGACAATTTGGTAAATTGAGAACACCACCATGTAGAAAATTGATTTTGATTAATTTAGAAAATTTTAAATTTTAGATAATCGATTGAATTGGGCCTAAACCACCCAATTTAAGTCTTAGATCATCGAATACTAGTTTAATTGAACTAGTCAACCATTTGACCAGGTGAACAAACCGAAAGCTAGGTTAGCGCGAGGTCAACCTACGCGACCAATCAATGAGCGATGTATGGTGAATGCACTTGTGGAACAAAAGTGAGTTTAGTTTTGTGACTATGTGATCCCTCCATGATTGAGCAGGAATGCTATAATGAAAACCATTTGATAAATACAAGATCTCAAAACCTAAATATTTTCTCTAAACACATGAACCACTTTATAAAAATGGAGATACCCTATAAATATTATAACATGTTACTATGTTGTAACCATGATGCCATTTTGTTAAACAAACCCTACTCACTAAGTTGTGAACTCACCCTCCTCCAATCCCCCTTGTAGGAAGCATGAATATTAGTAGAGAAGCTTGCTAAGAACCTAAGTCTTGATATACAATTTTCCATAAATTAGTTCACTTTACATTCACATAAATTTTATATGCTTAAAGTATATTATAAAATTTTTTCAAGTATTTAATGCAAGCCTTATTCCTGTCAAGACTATGATGGCGAGATTCACTCTCATAGGATAGGGAGGTGTGGTGGGTTGTTCGTCGGTCTAGCCGGGTAAATTGGGTTGGGCTATGATAACTTAAGTGGTATTAACGTTAACTTTAAAAATCTATTTTAAAGTATAAATGAAAACGTGGAAGGTACTGTCTGAATATGTGAAAAATCTATGACCAAACCCAAACAAAAAAATTAATAAGTTAAAACTTATACCCTTATAGATATCACCCTAAGCGCACATGTGTTACTGACGAAGGCCACACGACTGAATCAATCATGAATCCTGCCTTTGAAGGAGGACTAAGCATAGGAGAGTAGGAGCCCAAGAAAACCCAAATTGAGGATGAACCAAGATTTTGTCCATGTATTTAGAGAACCAAATCTAAACGCTAGAGAAACACCTCACTCCATTGGCAACCACCAACCAAGGACAAAAGAATCCCACTCTCAAACTTCATCACTCATGCCTAGCCCTTAAGAACCCCTCTAAATATCTGACGACACTATAAAAAGTAGGATATGACTCTTGCAAGGGTGACAAGGATGCCGAAGTTACTATGGATGGGCTAACAAATAACAAGAGACTCATGGGAGTAGTCAAGTGCCATACACTGGAAGCGTGAAGCACTTGTGGGAGGAATTCCTCGCCCCATTGACTTGACCTCCATCATTAACATGATCCAAGAATAAGAAAAATTAGTGCAAGCCTCACGAAGGAGAATGTAGAAGGACCATGCGTGATCAATAAGGATTTGGTTACGACCATCCGAATCTAAGAAAGATATTCAATTCAAAAAACATATTAATGCGAGGGAAATAACAAGGCTATCAATGCCTTTAAGAAATAATGAGGACAAGGAGGGTAGAAGGATCTAAACCACCCTCATTAAGCTTAGGAAAAACCTCATTGGAAGGGAAAATGTTGGACCAAAGTTTTTGGGACGATCTATGGGAAAGATAAAAATCGTTAATAAACAAGGAATTAAAGATTTGTCATTGGATGACTAAACAGTCCATTGCGAGGAATCAAAACATGATCATAATGAGAGATAAGATGAAAAGTTGAACTCGGGGATTAACACAAGACCACTAGACAAATATAAAGGATACTATATAAAACACTAGAACTCTAAGAACCCAGGTTGAGCCCAAGTGACTCGAACTTGAGTGTGAGTAAGGAATTAAATCCCAAACTAAGAATAAAACTCTAAGCCAGAAAGGGGATATGAAATCGAGGAGAAAATTTCAAACTAGAGATAAAAGGCCAAAACCAAGAACGAAGCCTTGAGTCGGGTATGGAACCCGAGCTAGGATTTGGAGAGTCGGCTTAAATATATGAGTCTATGATGGAAGGTAGTAGGACCCCTAAACGACTCTCAAAAACCCCCCAAAGGATCATGAGTCGAGATGGAAAAGCATAAAGTGAAAACTGGTCTAAAATGGAACTGAGCTAAATTTAGGGAAAATACCTCCGATTTTTTAAGAGAACCTCTCTCAACTACACCATTTTTTGGTGAAGCTCGAACCAGAGCTATGACTTAGGCATTTTTCTTAGCCTTAGAAGGCAAGGTCGGGTCCTATAGAATCTAGGGGAAGTCATCGACCTGACATCAACTTCCTTTCGACATGGGAACTACCAGAGAAGCGCCGATGGAATCAAATAGTGAAGTAGCTCTGACAGACTGAAGCTACCCTATTTTGGTCGATCTGAATTCAGCCAAATTTAGACATCCTCCAGCCAAATCAAGCCTCCCCGACACCCCCACTGCCATCACACGGCCTCAATAGAGCTGAAAGGTAATCCAATTCGACCATCCTCCGTCATTGCCGATCGGTGTTAGAGAGAGAAAGTGCCAAATTTCACTGATAAAATTCACCCTCATTTAGACTTCAATTGTAGCAATTCTTAATCCTAAAATGAACCTCAGGAGGAGAGCTACCTCCCCAGATTGAGAGCTCGGACCGCTGCCCCTCTAACAGTAAACTTTCGAAGCTTTCTCTCTTTATGAACAATTTTCCGGTGAATCTCCCTTTGAGCACGTATCGAACTCAAATTATGCAATTCAAAGCTCCATTTGAACGTATGCAAGTGTAGGAACAGATCCATGCCATCAATTGGAGCAATTAAGTCTGATTGAATGGCCAATTTGAAGAAATCAAATCCAGTCAGTATAAAGGAGAGAAATTGGGGGAAATTTTTGGGGAAAATTGGGGATTTCAAAAAATTGAGGGACCTCCATGCAATTTCTCAAAATTGAAGGGTAATTGGCAATGAGAAAGTTGATGGGGGACCAATTGGTCAACTTTTGAAAATTTTGGCAGCAAATTTCTATTTTTGAAAAATAGGAGCAAAACCGTAATTTTTGAAATATTGTGGACCAAATTGAAAATTTGAAAACTTGAACCCCTTACAAAATTTTGAGTAAATTGATGATCCAAGGAGGATATTGGGAAACCTTGGGACTCAATTTGGTAAAAAAGTTAGCATTAGGGACCTAAAATTAAGAAAAATGAACTTTAGGGCATAAGTACAATAAACTAATAGTTTTGAGCCTAGTTGCTCATACGTGAGAAAAAGATGGCTATCATGCCAAACCTTAATAGATAAGGATATCCAAATCATGTAGGTACATGAGAGACTGGAACGCTGGCAAGGAAAAGCTAACATGGACCTGGAAGTTGACTCGGGACGAACATGTCACGGTTACCGGGTGAGTGGGCTTACCAATTTCATACATGGTTGGGGTGACGAGCACGTTTTAATTGAAAAGAAAGACCAAAGTGAGTGGGAACTTTATACATCATAATGATTGGGATGATGAGCTCACTTTTATGAAAGGAAAAACTATTTACCAATTGTAAGTGGGATTATTTCACATCATACACAGCTGGTATGATGAGTTTCCTTAAGGAAAGAAGAAATCCGCCTACGGATTGTAAGTGGTCCCATAACAATTCTTTGTGTCTGTATGAGGACATAGACCTCATCCTGTCCCTACCCAGTTCTCATGCGCTTGATGCTACTATAAATTTTGCAAAGTCACCTGGTCCGACGAACTGCCCTTATACCCACCAGGTCGTCCAGGGCCCTTAGGACACATCACTACCCCTCTTGGGCGTCTTGAAGGTCCCATAATCACAATGCATGCACAATTAGAATTTTTACATCATGCCTTATAATCTATGGTGCCACTGCTCCAACAGCCCCAACCCTCAACTAAACATACAGTTGTTTGTCTTGACTGGTACATCGACTTATCATGTCGCACTGCCGCTAGTTGACTGAGCATATCGGTCCTATCTTGGTACCATAGCCAAACAATTCATTTATTTAAAGTTTGATGGCAAATATCTCATGTCTATTTACGAGCTCCTGCTCATGCCCACTGGCCTATGGCCCACTGTTCGAGATTTTTAAAATTGGGCATAATAGCCCTCAAGTTCCAAAATCAAGTCCTTCGACCTAAGAGCTATTCGAGCTCCCGTCAAAAAGGTCTCCCAAATTGTTTAAGCAGTGGTACATAGTTATGGGAGAGCATTTCTGACAAAAATAAATTTTCAACTATCCATCATACCAACCGAGTATGAGGATATGTCCGCTCATAACCGATGAACGGGTTTTCCACTTCCACCGAGGAAGCTTCATCATACCAATCGGGTATGATCTACTTACAACCGGTTATTTGCAATTGGGTCCATAAAGTTATTTTTCTTTAACTTTAAATCCCTAATGATGGTTTTTCCTCAAATTGAGTCCCAAAACTTTTAAAATTTATCTTAGTACCACAATTTATTTAATGTCACAAAAAGGTGTTAAATTTCCAAATTTCCAATTTGGTCCCCCAACTTTTCCAAAATTACCATTTGCCCTTCCTTTAAAAAAATGGTAAGTTTCACCCCAAAAATTCTAAAATTCCTCAATTGGCATTCTAACATTCTTATAATGCCTAATTGACCCTCAATTTTATTAAATTGCATCTTGGTCCTTCGAATTTTTGAAAATCCCCAATTTTCCCCAATTTCAACTTCCTAACACAGCCGAATTTGATTTCATCAAATTGACCAATCAAACACTTCCAATTATTGAAATTGAAGTTAAAATTGAGTTCCTACATCTTCATATGATTCAATAGCACTTTGAATCATAAGTTTTAACATCGGAACGAGCTCAAATGGAGCTTCGCCAGAAAATAGACGGTATAGAGAGAGCTTCAATTACTCACCGTCGGGGGCACGACGGTCTGAGCTTTCGATCTAGGCAGATAGCTCTCATCCTGAGGTTCATCCTAGAATCAAGAATTGCATCAATTGATGCCGAATTGAGTTAGAATTTGATCATCAAAATTTTGTCGGTTCTCTCTCTAGCAACGATCAGAAATTGTCGAAGGGAGCCAAATTAGCTTACCTTTCAATCCTAATTTGGTCATGGGGGGTGGCTGTGGAGGTGTTGGGAGGGCTTGGTTTGGCTAAGGGAGGACTCGAAATGGCCGATTTCAGAGTTTTGGTCTACCGGAGCTTGCTTCATTATTCGATTATGTTGGCGCTTCTTCGGCGGTTCTCGGATTGACTGGAGTTTTCCATCAGATAGCTGACTTCCCCCGGAGCCTAAAGAGCCTGCCCTCTCCTTCTAAGCTTAAGAAAAATGTCCAAGTCAAAGCTCTGGTTCGAGCTTCACGGGGAGTCACCCATCCTAGAGCTACTCTCATGCAAGCACACTTAACTTCTGTGTTTTGATGGGATCCAGTTCATCTAAACCGGTCTGGTTTTTCTCATCTAATTTGTCTTAAGGTTCTTTTCAAAGGTTTTATGAACCCTCCAATGGTCGGGTTTGTGAACCGTTCCGGTATTTCTCACTCGGTTTGACCTGTTCTTTTCCGGATTTTCCTTAACTCAAAAGAGTGGGGTTTACAACTCTCTACTCCTTTTAGGAGTTTTGTCCTCAAAACTAAATCCGCATATTTGACATCTGGGTTAATTTCCTTTAATGTCCACTTCCTCCACTACTTAGGACAAGATTTCTCCTCTTGAGTGTTCTTGCCTAGGATTTCAGGATTGGAAGTTCCAAAATACCCAACCATTCCCGTGTCTAATTATTCTCTTAGTAGTTAAAACCCTTAGCTCGATGTTCTTTCAAGTGTTACGTTCTTGTTTTCACGGTTTTCTTTGTTATCACCTTTTTATCCTATTTTGACCCTTCCTCCGTTCATTGTTTATTATAACTTTAGTCCAAATTTTTTTTTATATTCGACCTTGTCATGCTTACTAGTTGACTCTTCCTTACTTTGAGTCATATTCTCCGTAGGATTGTTGGGTTTACATGCCCCTTACAACATGGCATTTTCTAGGACCTATCTCAGTCCATTAGATTTTTAGAACATCTCCTTGAGGGTCTCTCTTAGCTTTCTGACCTTTCAGGGATCGTATAACTTCATCCCACTTTTCTTTTGATAGCATTCCTCAACCATCCTTTTACCGTTATCCTCTCATCCATGATGCCTTTGAAGTTATGTCTCATATAACCGTATCGATTTCTCTTACCTACTCATCCTTTCCCAACTTTTTTTATTGAGTCTTTTTTATTCCAATCATTGGGTTTCCTAATGACTTATTAACATACAAGGATTTTTTTTCTTGTTATGTCCTTTCTCTTCTTTAGTGGCATCCTTTATTCAAGGACTTTCATTTTTCCTTAATCCACTCTTACTTGCTAATGACCATTTCACGATTCATTATTTTGAGTTGATCTCTTTTTGTCTATGTATTGATTGTTTTGTTTGGGGAGTTCCCTTCTTACGGTTTCATTCTCTACTATATTCCTCAAAGTAGAGGTTTTAACCTTAAGAGTTACATGTTCAACCTTCTTACCATCCTTTGGAGATTCCTTCCTTCATTTCCTTACACCTTCTTCTATGTTGAGGCAATTTCCCACTTTAAATAATTATTCGTCTTAAAATTTCCTTTCATCCCTTATCTAAGGAATTTCTGATTGTTGGTCTTATTTCATATACTCTACACTATGCTCATTTGTCCATTCTTTAGGCTCCATTAGGTAAGCGTGGACCACGACCTGTCCTGATGTCAGTGGTTATTTTCCCTAATTTATTTCTTAATTGAGGGCTTACTTCTCCAAGATTCCTCATATATTTTTTCTTTTATTCTCTTATTATTGTAGTCCACTCACTCCTATTCGTTACGACATTCTTTGATGCTACCATGCTATTTATCCATTCATTTGGTTTAATATACTTCTTAGGCCCACGTGAATATTTTTCCTCAGTACTTGATCTTTCCATCTCAACCAACATTTCATTTGTGAGATTATCATTCTTTCCATTTCGGTTGGTTCCATTTCCTCTTAATTGGAATACGTATGTCTTTCCGGGGCTTCCTTCCTTGTTAGGATTCTTTCCCTTTCTCCTGAAATTCCATTTTTTTTTCATTTGCTCTAGGGAATTTCTCCCCTTGAATGACACCCTTTGATGCCATCTTCTAGGAATTGGGAGTACTTCATTAATAGAATAGTACAATATGTTGGGGATTTTTGCTCTATTATAGAAAGTGGTCATAAAATAAATAGGGAGCTATGGGATTCTTGATAAGCATCCTCCTAAGTAAGGTTATATGCCCTTTGCTGGTGTTTATAGCTTCACGCTTGGCTTCCTATATACTTAGAGTTATGCCCTCAATATGTCCTAGCACCATTTTTTTGGATACTTCCCCATTTGGTCTTTTGAGATTCCTACCATGCCTCAAATTTTGGGAACTTATAGGGTTGTCTTCCTACAAGTATAAAGTGTTGAGTAGAGTTATTCCTTGTTTTCTTGGTTCCTCTCTTCGTAGCCATCTGAAAATTTTAAGATCAATCCTCTTAGTTACTATATTTTCTAGTTTTGAATATGTATTCGAGGAAACAGGCTCTGATACTACTCTAGTTGTCACGCCTCGACCCGATTTGGTCAGATCCCCGTGAACAACTCGCCACTCTCTCCTAGTTTATTTAAGGGTTTCTTGTTATAAACCATAAAGAGTAAGGCATCTTTTAAACATGTACCTTTACTGGAATAACATAAATCAAAACAACATAAAAATTTGAATTTATCATACTTGTCTCACAAGCATATTAGTTAAGGGTATGCTTTATGGGATTTCCTGAGAGGGATATAAGGGAGGGGGTGAGTACAACTACTCAGTGAATGAGTTTTCAAAATTTTAACTTTTAGGAAAAAGATTTGTATTGGAGTGTGTCAAACTCCTTATTTTCTTTCAAAAATCCTTTCATTTCAAATCTCTGTTTTTATCACCATTTCTTGTTAATCACGGTGTGTCATCACCCAACACACATCCTTCATCATGAAAGTCAATCACACAATCGCAGGCCAGTACATCCACTGAACCCACTTGTGGTGTCAGAGCAGCTTTATCGGCCACCTAGATAGAAGCACGTCCACTTCTACCATGAGAATGAGTGGATGTTCATGACATCCGACCCTCAATCCCGTAACAATTCTCCGTGTCCATATGAGGAAAGAGACCTCATCCTGTCCCCACCCCAGTCTCATGCACTTGATGCTACTCTAAATTTTACAAGGTCACCTGGTCCGACGAATTGCCCTTATACCCACCAAGTTGTCCAAGGCCCTTAGGACACATCACTACTCCTCTTGAGCGTCTTGAAGATCCTGTAATCACAGTGCATGCACAATAAGTATTTTTACATCATGCCTTATAATTTGTGGTGCCACTGGTCCAATAGCCCCGACCCTCAACTCAACCTGTAGCTGTTTATCTTGATTGGTCCGCCGACCTGTCATGTCGCACTGCCACTAGTTAACTGAGGATGTCAGTCCTGTCTTGGTACCATGGCCAAACAATTCATTTATTTAAAGTTTTATGGCACAAATCTCATGTTTATTTACGAGCTCATGCTCATGCCCACTAGCATATGACCCACTGTTCGAGATTTTTAAAACTAGGCATAATAGCCCTAAAGTTTCAAAACCAAGGCCTCCTACCTATAAGAGCTATTCGAGCTCCCATCAAGAAGGTTTCCCAAATTGTTTAAGTAGTGGCACACAGTCAGGGGAGAGCACTTCTAACAAAAATAAATTTTCAACTATCCATCATACCAACCAGGTATGAGGATATCTTTGCTTATAACTGATGAACAGGTTTTCTACTTCCTCCGAGAAAGCTTTATCATACCAACCGGGTATGATCTACTCACGACTTGTAAGTATTTTTTCCGTGTCATTTTCACATCACTCTTCTATGTTGTGATGTTTAAAATACCACTAAGTAGTGGGTTTTCATTTCGAGGTAATTATCATCCCTAACCGGGTATGATATAAAATTTTACTCACAATTGGTAAGTGGTTTTTAACTTTAAGTTGTGCTCAACATCCCAACCGGGTATAACGTTAGTAAGCCCACTCACTCGTTAATGCAGTGAATTCCACTCAACTGGTTCTTTGTATTCATACGAGCTTGTCCTTCCTGACGTTCCCGGTAGTTCGTGTTCCTACACGATATGAACATCATTGTTTATTATCCCTAGGCCTAATAGCATTCATTCATTCCAAATGAATGAGAAAACCAAACTTTTTATTTATTTGCAATTAGGTCCCTAAAGTTATTTTTCTTTAACTTTAAGTCCCTAATGTTGGTTTTTCCTCAAATAGAGTCCCGAAACCTTTAAAATTCATCTTAGGACCTTAATTTATTTAAATTCACAAAAAGGGGTTTAATTTTCCAAATTTCCAATTTGGTCCCCCAACTTTTCTAAAATTACCATTTTGCCCCTACTTTACAAAATGGTAAGTTTTACCCCAAAAATTTCTCAATTGTTTCTCTCATATCTTTATCATGCCCAATTGGTCCTCAATTTATGAAATTGTACTTTAGTCCCTCTAATTTTTAAAATTCCCTAGCTTCCCTCAAATTTCCCCTAAATTTCTTATTGAACAAGTTGGAGAACGGCTGTAATATATTGATCAGTAAGAATGGCTGATGATACAAGTGCACTATTAGATATTTTAACACCATGGTGTAGCTCATAGCGCTCCCTCAAACCACGTAGTATTGAAATTGTGTCCTCCACAGAAGGTTGGCCATAAAAAACTTGCTGAAATCTACCTTCAAGAGCAGGATCCTTCACAATGTACTTCCTGTACTCATTCAGTGTAGTTGCTCCAATGCAGCGGAGTTCCCCTCGTCCAAGCATAGGCTTTAGCATGTTTCCAACATCCATAGCTCTACCAGCAGTCCCTTTATAGTGTAGAACGGGAAAAAATATAGATCACATATTCAACTTTGATGTAACTAATTCTCAAAGTAAATCATGAATAGTAGTTAAGAATAATTCCATCAGTGTTATCTAAAGAAGAAAACTTCGCACTCACCAGCACCAACAATAGTGTTGATCTCATCATTGAATAATATGATCTGGCCATTTGAGGCAGTAACTTCCTTCAGCATAGCTTTGAGACGTTCTTCAAAATCTCCTCGGAACTTTGCACCAGCAACAAGTGAGCCCATGTCGAGGGAGATCAACTGAAAAAGGGAGATTTTGTTAGAATATTATCTTGTTGAACACATGACTTATGAAGCTGCTCTCAATTGCTTCTTGAATATAGTATTATCCTAAGTAAGAAAAACTGAAAATGGTAAGAAAATACAACCTTACGATTTAGCAATGGTTCAAGGACATCTCCACGCACAATCCGTTGGCCTAATATGTTAGAAAATGTTAAACATTAGCTTAGAAATAAGGTAAAAGAAACCAATCTTTACGACTAAACAAGTAATATTGTACAACACATATGAAATCAGTTATCAAAATGGAGGTCTAAATTGAAAGAACTCATTAGTTAAATATAAACTGTCAATTTCAATTCAGAGTCTGGTACACAGCTCCAATGAAGTAATTTTTACATTTCCTTAAGATTTGTCTTCAAAGAGTAGCTACATATTTACTTCGGAAAAACTGTGCCATTCCAAAGGAACCATAGTCCAATTTACAAGTGAAAGGCTTGATGACCAATCAAACAGGTTCATTAAGAGAAAATTCAAAATTTGTAGGAAAACTAACCCTTCTCAATTGCAGTTTTCCCCACACCAGGCTCACCAATTATGATAGGGTTATTTTTTGTTCTCCTTGACAATATTTGGATACAGCGGCGTATCTCATCATCTCCACCAATAATAGGATCAAGCTTACCACGCCTTGCGAATTCAGTCAAATCATTTCCATATTTATCATGGGTTTCATATTTCCCTTAGTATCTACATTTAATAAGAGTGCATAACCCCATGGTCAAATAGTACATTGCAGGAGAAAAAAATGGAACCTAAGGTATACATCAATGTATAATTAAATAAATTCATGAACACATAAAAATGCAACAATAAGATACCAACTTAATAGCATATGCTGGGAAACTAGGTACTTATTTCAGAGTGAGCATAGAGATGAAGCATACTCTAATATGTTACTCTCTGATTCCCACGTACTACTTTAATAGCTTCCTTTAGATCCTTCTCATTAAGCTGGAGCTTTCTGAACAACTGCTGTCCTAACCGCATATTATTAGGTTTAAGTTCTTTAGATTCTAAAGGAAATGAAGAAATTTAGAAAATAAAGAATAGAGAGAAAGAGCGCACCCAATAGATAAGATTGTGTTGTATTATTGACTATACTATAACATCCTATTTATATACAACTCAATAATAAATAATAAACCGTTACAAATACGTTACTACATTAAGTGCTGTAATAAATCACTATATTAAATGGTGTGATAAATGCATATTAATATATACAATAATTAATTAATATTTTGGTTATTACTCCCCCACAAGCTCAACGGGAGTTCACGGATGTTGAGCTTGTCTCTTAAAAGAGAGAGATGCGTAGAAGGGAGACCTTTGGTGAGCAAATCTGCCAATTGAGCAGTAGTTCCTATAAAACAAACACTGAGTAAACTTTGACGCACTTGTTCACGAACAAAATGAAAATCAATCTCAATATGTTTTGTGCGAGCATGGAAGACGTGGTTGGCAGTGAGATAAATGGCTGAAAGATTATCACACCACAAAACTAGAGAATGAGTGGAAGAGATGTCGAGATCTTTAAGAAGAGATTGAAGCCAGATTAGCTCAGCGGTTGCATTGGCAAGACTTTTGTACTCGACCTCAGTGCTAGATCGTGCGACTGTTCATTGTTTCTTAGAACTCTATGAGATAAGATTGTGGCCAAGAAAAATTGCAAAACCACTAATAGAACATCGATCATCCGGATTTCCGGCCCAGTCAGCGTCAGAAAAATAGTGAAGACCAGAAGGAGGATGTCGCTAGAGAGTAAGACCATGATGAAGTGTCCCTTGAAGATAGCGGAGAATGCGCTTAACAGCAGTCCAATGAGTAGTGGTGGGACGATGCATAAATTGACAAACCTGAAGAACCGCATATGCGATGTCAGGTCAAGTGAGAGTGAGATACTATAGAGAGCCCACAAGTTGACGATATTCAGTAGGATCAGGAAGAGAAACGCCATCATATTGTGAAAGTCGGGGACCAGAGTTAACTGGTGTGGAAATGGGCTTACAAGTACTCATGGCAGCCTGAAAGAGAAGATCACGAATATACTGCTGTTGTGTGAGATATAAACCATGAGAGTGAGCAGTAACTTCAATACCTAAAAAATGATGAAGTGGACCAAGATATTTAATAGAGAATTCACTATGAAGGGCATGAAGGATGTTCCCAATTGGTGCAGTAGAAGAACCAGTGAGAATGATATCATCAACATAGATAAGTAGAAAAATAACAAACTTACTCGTGTGGTAGATAAATAGAGAGCTATCAGCAACAGAGCTACAAAAACCAAGTTGAGGAAGATAGGAACTCAGGCGGAAGAACTAAGCATGAGGAGCTTGTTTGAGGCCATAGAGAGATTTGCGTAGGCGACAAACATGGATAGGAAAGCAAGGATCAACAAATCCAGGGGGTTGATCCATATAAACTTCCTCATTGAGATAACCATGAAGAAAAGCATTATCCACATCAAGCTGATGAATGGTCCAATTGAAAGATACAGCAAGGGAAAGAATTACCCGTATAGTAACAAGTTTAATAACGGGGCTGAAGGTATCATCATAATCAAGACCAGTACGCTGTGAGTAGCCCTTAGCAACAAGACGAGCCTTATATCGAGCCACTGAGCCATCAGAATGATGCTTGATTTTGTAAACCCATTTGCACCCTACAATAGGCCGACCAGGTGGAGCGGGCACGAGATCCCAAGTGTGGTTGTGAAGAAGAGTGGCAAACTCAGTATGTATAACCTTAACCCAAAAGGAGTCACGAGAAGCTTGAGAATAAGTACGGGGTTCCATAGAGGCAATGAACACTATAGGATCAATAGTGAAGTGCCGTTGAGGTAGACTGCCATCTTGAGAGCGAGTCACCATATGCGAAACTGGAGGTGAAGCAGGAGCATGATCCAATGTAGGAGAGGAAGATGGTGCAGCATGATCATCCTCAACATAAACAATAGGTGAGTCAACTTGTGTTTGTATAGGAGATTGGGGCAACATACCTAAGTCCGAAGGTGGAGACGGGACGGGTGTAGGGAGATTCACCATAGAAGGGTGCACGGCAGGAGGAGGGGAAGGCATATAAGTGGAACTCGAGGAGGCAAATGGAAAAACAGATTAATCAAAATGGACTGTGCGACATAGAAATATACGTCCTGTTCGAGTATCAAGACAACGATATCCGAGATAATTGGAGAGATATCCAAGAAACACACAAGGAGTTAAACAAGGTTGAAGTTTGTGAGCAAGATAAGGGCGGAGATAAGGAAAGCAACGACAACCAAAAACTCGAAGTAACTTATAATCAGGAGTAGAATGGTGAAGTACCTCATAGGGGGATCGAAAGTGGAGAGATCTTGTGGGAAGGTGATTGATAAGGAAGACAACGGTCTCAAAGGCAAACGGCCAATATTTGGTAGGAACATGAGAGTGAATAAGAAGAGTAAGACCCATATCGATAATGTGACGATGCTTACGTTCGACATATCCATTTTGTTGAGGTGTGTGTGGATAGGAGATTCGTTTGAGAATACCTGCGGATTGTAACTTAGATTGGAAAGCACTAGAAAGAAATTCTTTAGCACCATCAGATTGGAGAGATTTAATTCGTTGACCAAGTAAATTTTCAACTTGTAAATAGAAGGCACGAAAAACAGAGAGAACATCAGATCGTTGTTTCATAATAAAATACCATGAAAATTTGCTATAATCATCCAAAAAATGAACATAATAGCGATGACCTGTAGAGGAAATAATGGGAGATGGTCCCCAAATATCTGTGTGAATTAATTCAAGAGGATGAGTACTCTTATGGTGAGTAACTGGAAATGGTTGTTGAGTAATTTTACCAGAAGAGCATGAGTCACAAAAGGGTAAGGGAGAAATATTACTCATTGATAAATAATCTGAAAGCACACGACTCATAATTTGAAAAGAAGGGTGACCCAAATGTTGATGCCACCTAGGAACAGACTCTATGCGACTAATACAAGCAATAGAAGAAATATTACAACGAGTGCGCAAATAGTAGAGACCGTTCCTACGACTCCCGCAGAGCAGCTCCTGATAAGAAAAGAGATCTTTGATAAGAAAATGAGTGAAATAGAATTCAAAATAGTAGGAATTATCTTGAGTGAAACGAGACACATAAAATAAGTTGAGAGAAATTTTGGAAACATAATAAATATTAGTAAGTGAGAAACGTCGGGAATGTGAGGTTAAATAGGCAGATCCATAAGAGATAATAGGTAAACCTGTCCCATCTCCGATCGTGAGGTGCTCAGGGAGTGTCGAATCGTCCTGAATAGACAAGTGTGACAGATCATTAATAATATGACCCATAGCACCTGAATCGACATACCAGTCTAGATGATGTGGACTGGGTTTATGTCCATAAGAAGAATGAGCCTGAGCAGTAAAGGATGTGGGCTTTAATTTGAATGATGGATAGTGATGGGCTAAGTGGCCAATGAGCCCACATAGCTGACATATCACACTATAGGAAGAGGTGGGCTTATGAGAAGTGGGCCAAATTGTAGAATGTGTGGTGGGTTGGGCATCCGTCTGACGTGAGCTGAAATGTGGTCTAGATCCGCGTGGTTTGAATCCCTGTAAAGAGAAATTCCCATGATTTTCAAGAGGTTTTCCCCAGCCTCTATCAATTCCTCCATTGTGTCCTCCTTTACGATTATGGTTTCTGAGATCACTAAAGCGAGGACGGGGCGGAGTTGGAAGGAGTCCTCATGGTCCATGACTAGAGAAGGCATCAGCATGAGATGCAGACTTAGAAAAATCTCCGAGTAGGCCAGAGAGCGGTGCACTACTGGAGCCGGAGTCAGTACCATATTTTTGAACTCGTCGAGCATCCTGAGCAAGGAGAAGGGCCTTCAGCGAATCAAGAGTTATTGCTTCGAGAACTGGTGACATTGCAAGGGTAAGAGCTTCTCATTCCCTATCTAAACCATCAAATAATTTGTCCTTGATTTCATGATCTGGTTTCGGACGACTGATTTGAGCAAAAGAGGTAGCTAAGTTGGAAATAGTTGCCAAATAAGATGCCATAGGCTGTTCTCCCTTCTTCAACTCCCTCCACTGTTGATCAAGGATATCCTTTTGAGCATAAGTTTGGGAGCTATACAAAATTTCTAGTCGACTCCAAGCGTCTGCAGAGATAACAGCTCCAATTATCTGTAAATTCACCTCAGTAGATAAAGAGGCAATTATAGTTGTTAAAGTGAACTTATCCCGGATAGTCCATGCTTCATATTCCGGGTTGATTATTTCAAGCTCAGTAGCTCCTTCTTTCAGCATCACAGTGGATTTGGTTTGAAGGATACTACCATCTGTATATCCAAATAACTGATATGCTTGCAGCAAATTTGTGATATTGTTTCTCCAAAGATAGTAATTAGTATTGTCTAACTTGATAAGTAATGTAGGGAGTGAAGTAGGAAGGATTACTGCGGTAGAGGAACTAATATTTGTAGAGAAGGATGAGAATATTGATACTACGCACGGAGAAGATTGGTTTTGAATAGAAAGTGGTTTTTACTCAAGAGTCTTCAATAGTAGGCGGCAGATGTGTTCTGGATCTTAAAAGCTGGAACAATGTTGTGAAGATTTAGGTTGGTTCTGATACTATAAAGAAAATAAAGAAATTTAGAAAATAAAAAATAGAGAAAAAGAGCGCATCCGATAGATAAGATTGTGTTGTATTATTTACAGTACTATAACATCATATTTATATATAACTCAATAATAAATAATAAACCGTTATAAATACGTTATTAAATTAAGTGACATAATAAATCACTATATTAAATGATGTAATAAATATATATTAATATATATAATAATTAATTAATATTTTGATTATTAAATTCTAATAAACCTATTATTTGATCTTCCGTGCGATCCTTGGTGAATACCCTCTTGAATTTAGACAATAGGAGGAGCCTCCAGGCAACCAAGATGCTCTCGGAGCCGTATACAATTTATCAATCTCTCTTTTGAATGTCACCTACATGCTGGAAACTAACTTGGTCCCTTTCTTCATGAATGCATTGGGTGATATGGAAGTGAGCGAGCGGATTCTATCAATTCTGAGCAACATTGTATCGACTCCAGAAGGTAGAAAGTCAATCGGTGCAGTTCATGAAGCATTCACTGGTCGATGTGTTGAGCTGGAATGACTCTCCCGCATGCCAAGAGAAAGCTTCGTATATCCTAATGGTGATGGCTCACAAAGGCTACGGCCATAGGCAGGCCATGATCGAGGCAGGAATCGTGTCAGCCCTGCTAGAGCTGACGCTCTTGGGCAGCACATTAGCGCAGAAAAGAGCCTTGAGGATATTGGAGTGTCTGCGAGTGGACAAGGGCAAGCAAGTATGAGAGAGCTACTGCAGCAGCATGGGTTCAACTGTGTCTGCTCCAATATGCGGGTCTTCATCTGCATCCCGGCAGGAGCCTCAAGAAGGGAGACGGTGGGTGAGGAGGATGATATGATGATGAGCGAGGAGAAGAAGGCAGTACAGCAGTTGGTCAAGCTGAGCCTACAGAACAACATGAGGAGGATAGTGAAGAGGGCCAATCTCCCCAGGATTTCGTCCCCTCCGACCATCTCAAGTGTCTCACTACGACCTCTACCTCCAAGAGCCTGCCCTTCTGAACAAGTAAAATCCAAACACTTATCTCTCAACATTTCTAATTTGTGTGTGTGCATAGTTCATTGACTGATTTAATACTGAACGGAAGACACTTTCTTGAGATCTCTGCGTAGCAGTGAACTTGACCTATCTGAAAGTCATTGGAGTCCGAAACATGTCATTAAGCCACCACTGACACGGCCTAGATCCTTTTCCTAGAGAACACAAAAAAAAACTAGCTTGCTTGTCATGTAAATTCGAGAAATCAAAGGGTCGGATTTGTCAAACAATACAGGAATAGATTTCTGAAAGTGGGGTCCCTGCTTGCTCCCATTAACTGCGGTACACTAAGGGCTCACTGTCAGCCTCTTTAGGATACCTTCTGTCCGTCCCAATTGAATGATGTAAATCGGGGCAATAGGTGTTGGCCACTTCCTTCTCTGCCATGAATGAGAAACTGAAACCAGACTGGTCACTTTGTTCATTGTTTTTTTACCTATTTTTGGTCAAGTTGTCTTTCTTAACAGCTCGGAATACATTATTTTGTTGTCAAACTTTTAACTGTAATTACGTGTCTAATTAATGCATTTTGACATGCTGTTCTTTTTTTTCCTGATTTTGTTGTCTGCCTCTCTCTGCGGTGTATCCCAGTTTGCCTGTGAATATATCTATCTCTGTGACACATCTTTCTGGAATACCACTACGATTCTTGTCCGTCTTTTCTTGGTGCTATTTTCCTTTTATTCCAATCATAGGAATGACACTCTTCTCTTGCATTCCGAATGGCGTTTTTATTATTTATTTATTTGTTTAATATATAATTTTAATTTATTTAAATTAAATGGGAGATATTTTATTTTCCCTTCAATTTGAATAATAAAATTTATAATTTTATTATTTATTTTTAAAACAAAAGGATCAAACTATAAAATATTTTTTATTTACTAGGGCACTTCTAGGGAAGGATTTAATGCTTGGGCCGGTAACATTAGATATGAAGGATGGCTGGAAAATAAAAATAGGTTATATATCAAAATTTATTATACTCAAATATTATTATTATTTTAAGTATATTAAAAATTATGAAATTTTATCTTAAAATATTTTAGTTTTTTAATTTTATAATTATTTTTCTTTTTAAATTTTTACTAACATTATATTATTTACTATACTAATAAGTTATAAGGGTGGCAATTTACGAGTTAGCCCCCAAAGTGATCCGAATTCATTATTAGGACCAATAAGGGTATGCATGCAGTTGTAAATGGTTGAAAGAAAAGCAATTCTATTGTGGTTATGGGAGAAGTGAATGAATCGGTTCAGAATTTTTTATGAAGAACTTTAATAAATTTATGTATTAAAATAAAATTATTTTATATAATTATATAATAAAAATTATACTTAATATATATAATATAGTTTATCATATTACTATTATATAATATTTGTATATAACCATTGTCCTCTTATAAGTGAAGTATAGAGTTTAAAAGATTACATGAGCATCTAATGCAATTATATATATCTTTTTTACAATTTCTTTACTCTAATAAAAAATTTAAATTCATTCATCACAATATTAAGAAAATTATTCTATCAATATATCATTATTATTCAATATTTAATATACAACAACCCAAATTATCGTTTTTAATAACTATTAGTACTATCACATGATAATTTTGTTTGATTATATCTTCTAAAGTGTCTCATCAAATGGCCGACATCATAATTTTTTTCTACTTCCAGCATGAGATACACGGAGGGTTTTACATCAATATATATATGTCATCAATGTCAATTCAACTCAGAACATATAAAATAATTTATAATTAAATGCGTCAATATGTATACATATATTATTTAATATTAATATGTTTTAACAAAAACCACCAAATGGTTCAATAAAAAGATTATCTATACATTTCTTTACATTACACCATCATATTCAAAAGACTATTTATGGTTTAGGTCTTTGACATTATATATTAAACATACTGAATCAATTAAAAATCAAACCTAAAAGGGCGTTCTTTCAATCACTCTTAGGATATAGTAATTGAATTAATATATGAATTAAGCCTCATAATTTAAATTGAGTCAGATAAAAATTAGAAATTTAAATTACTTCGATCCTCAAAATTCATAATTTTAATTGGAAATTTACATAAGGCACGAAAAAAAATCAAGGTGATGCCGGAAGGACTGAAATGTTAGAGGTGAGTGGAATCAACTCACTTGAAGCATCATAATATGACTTCTTTTGATGATTTAATTTCTTATAGAATCCATAGTTTCAGATTCCCAGCAAGTTATCCCCATATTCGAGCTTGAGGATCACGCAAAACCTAAAGGGCAAAGTTATAAGTCAACCTTTTCTTATAGTCTCTCCTTCATATATTCGAAGTAATTCGCGTCTCAACTCGACCTGCAGCTGTTTGTCTCGATTGGTCTATCGACCTATTATGTCGCACTCCTGCCAGTCTATCGAGTATTTCGGTTATATTTCGGTAGTATGGCTAAATAATTTATTTATTTTAAGTTTTCATGGTTTAAAATCATGTTTGTTTACAAGCTCCTACTTGTGTCTACTGACTTAGGGCCCACTGTTCAAAATTTTCAAAATCGGGCATATTAACCCCCAAGTTCCAAAACTGAGGCCTCCGGCCTATATGAGCTATTCGAGCTCCCGTTAAAAAGTTCTCCCAAAATATTTAAGCAGTGGTAAACAGTCAGGGGAGAGCACTTTCGACAAAAATATATTTTTCAACTGTCCATCATACCAATCGAGTATGAGGGCATCTCCGCTTATAACCGATGAACGGATTTTCCATTTCCTTCGAGAAAGTTTCATCATATCAATTGGGTATGATCTACTTACACTAGTAAATAGTTTTTTTTGCGGGATTTCACTTCTCTCAGGTGTGATGTTTAAAATACCACTTAATAATAGATTTTTATTTCCAAGATACTTATCATCCCAACGGGGTATGATATAAAAATTTCACTCACTCGTTAATGTAGTGAATTTCCTTTTAGTCGGCTTGTTGTCCTTACTCGAACTTGTTTTAGCTGGCTTTCTCGGTATTTCATGTTCCTATATGAGATGAATATTATTATTTATTATTATTTAGCCTAATAACCCTCATTCATCCCAAATGAATGAGAAAACCAAACTTTTCCTTTATTTGTAATTAGGTTGCTAAAGTTATTTTTCTTTAACTTTAAGTCCCTAATGTCGGTTTTTCCTCAAATAGAGTCCCGAAACCTTTAAAATTCATCTTAAAACCTTAATTTATTTAAATTCACAAAAGGGGTTTAATTTCCCAAATTTCCAATTTGGCCCCCCAACTTTTCTAAAATTACCATTTTGCCCCTACTTTACAAAATGGTAAGTTTTACCCCAAAAATTTCTCAATTGTTCCTCTCACATCTTTATCATGCCCAATTGGTCCTCAATTTTATGAAATTGCACTTTAGTCCCTCTAATTTTTAAAATTACCAAACTTCCCCCAAATTTCTCCTAAATTTCAACCTTCTCACTCTACTGAATTTGATTTCATCAAATTAACCGATCAAATGAATTTAATTATTGAAATTGAAGTTAGATTGGAGTTCCTACACCTTCATACGATACAATGGCACTTTGAATCGCACGATTTGATGCCGGAGTGAGCTCAAACGGAGCTTCGCCGGAAAAATGTACTTAGATAGAGAAAGCTTTGAAAGCTTACCATCGGGGCGCAACTGTCCGAGCTTTCAATCTAGGCATATAGCTCTTGTCCTAAGGTTACTCCTAGGATCAAGAATTGTATCAATTGATGCCGAATTGAGTGAGAATTTTATCATCAAAATTCTGTCGGTTCTCTCTCTAGCACCAGTTAGAAATTGTAGATGAGAGCCAAATTGACTTACATTTCAACTCTAATTTAGTTGTAGGACTGTGGATGTGTTGAAAGGGCTTGGTTTAGCATGAGAAGGACTCGAATTGGCCAATTTCAGCTCGGCTTAAATAGGGTAGCTTCACTGTTTGATCACGCCAACGCTTCTCCGACGACCCTCAGAGCAAATGGAGTCTACAGGCTGTAGCTGACTTCTCATCGTTTCTAAAGAACTTGACCTCACCTTGTTTGGCTTAGAAAAATGCCCAAGTCAGAGCTTTGGTTCGAGCTTCGCCGAAAATTGGAGCAGTTGAGAGAGAATGGAGTTTTCAGGTATGGAGAGGATGAATGAGGAGGGGCTCTTTATATAGGAAGATCAAGGACTTCCCGACCGTCCGATTGGCACCTTAATGGCAGTCATTCATTGCCTAAAACTCCCTGGCCGGAGAATTTTCAGCTTCATCGGCACTGTGCGATTTTTCGGTGAGTGAACAGTGTTGTCATCTAAAGAAAGAAGACGACACTATTCTGAACCGAACTGGACCGGTCCGAACTGGATTCAAAGCTTAAACCGACCGATTCACCCCCAATTCAACCGAATTTTTCAAATATAAAAATTTCTAAGTTCATCTAAATTTATTTTCTATCCAATGATGGCCTCAAATCTCAAATTTGAAAATTTTAAGCCACCTAGAAAAATGAATTTAGCATCCAGTTCAATAGTGGTTCAAATCGGTCCAAACTAGTTCAATCCAGTTCGGATTCGGTTCACTTGAACCGGTTTTGGTTTTCATCTCCCATTCATCCTAAAGTCCTTTTTCATGACTTATGTTACTCTTTAGGTCACTTATGATCCATAAATTTCCTGATTTGTCCTTTCTCTATGGGTTCCGGTTCATAAACCAATTCAATCATGTTGGATCCGGTTCACCTGAACCGGTCTGGTTTTCCTCTTCCAATTTATTCTAAGGTTCTTTTCCAAGGTTTTATGAATCCTTTAGGTCACTTGGGAGTTAAAATTTTCCCAAATTGCATATTCTCTAATGATCAGTTTGTGAACTGGTTCAGTTTTTCTCACTCGGGTTGGACAGTTCTTTCCTCGGTTTCCTTGCTTTAAAGGGACGGGGTTTACAACTCTCCCCTCCTTTTAGGAGTTTTGTCCCAAAAACTAAATCAACATCCTTTGTATTAGGAATAACTTCCCTTAATGTTCACTCGGGATTTGTTTGACATGCCAACACTTTGGTTGTTCTTTCACTTAGCTCTTTTGAATCACGCACTTAAGGAATGTCTTTTCCTTTCTGTTGTTTACTCACTTCTCGGAGTTTATCATAACTAGGCATGTCTTACCCACACGTCCAAAAGGATATCTTTATATTCACTTCCTCGTTTACCTAGGGTGGTTTCTTCCTCTTGAGGGTTCTTGCTCAAAATTTCAAGGTCGAGAGTTCCAAGTTGTTCAATCGTTCCCTTGGGTTTAACTTATTTTCTTGGATCATCCTAGCATGCCTTATTTAATTCTTTCACCCCAACATGCACTTCATTTACAACTTCATCTCCTTATCATTCGTCACTTGGTTCCATTTCCTCTTAGTTAGGATATGTATGATTCCCTAGAGTTTTCCTTCCTTGGTAGTATTCTTCCCCTTTCTTCCGAAATTCTAAGTGTCCTTGAGTGTATCTATCCTCAAAATAACATACTTAGATGTCATCCTTTCCCGTTTTTCTCCTTGAAATTTTGTGGGTATGTCCTTTGTATTTTCTCTTACTTGTATCACAACTTTATCTTTGTAGGAAATATAACTTTCATTATGATGATAGCGAATTACAGTTTTTGGTTATATTTATTCAAGGGAATTTTGGTAAGTACTAACTATGGTACTAGGGTCTTCCCATGTTTCTTCTTGGGTGAGTTTATATACTCTGGTTGGGACCCTCAATGTAGTGGCGATATCTTGCCCTTTGTTTAGTGCCCTTGGGTTTCCTTGAAGTGGTAGGTGGGTACTTTATTGTGTATTGCCCTGAAGGACTGGGCAGTTCTTCGCAAAATGACTAGGCTGTCTTCATTTGTAGCATATTTGGCATGGTCTTTCATGGTTTTTCTGGCACTTGGAACAATAGGGGCTTATTCTTGGTGGAATTGTATTTGTCCCCCTTTGTGTATGATAACCTTCCATTGACTTAGAGAACCCCATTCTTGTTCTCCATTTTTGTCCACATAGCTCCTTTTGTATTCTTCGACTGTCCTGGCCTCCTTCCTCTTTCCTATCGGTCTGTTCTACCCGGTAGTGTCTCGTCTATACCAAACGCTCACATTCACGGGCCATGCTGATAACAACAACTAAATCTGTGGGGCATCCTAGTATCCCCATTCGGTCCTGTATGTCCATATTAAGACCGTCAACAAATCGTTGGCAAGCATTCGCAGGTCTGGCTAGGTTAGGGGCAAAGGGTCTTAAATCATTAAACTTGGTTTCATACTCTGAGATAGAGTTAAGCCCTTATCTGAGTTGGAGTAAGTCTTGTTTCTTCTAGTTGATTAGATGTGGAGCTAGATATTCCTCCGTATATCTTTCCTCGAATAGCTCCCATGTGGGGGTGGTGACATGCAAGCTTCTTACATTATCCCACCACCTCTTCGCACTAGCTTCCAGGAAAAACTCTGCCAGGATCACCATATCATTTGGTGAAATCTTATCCCCATGAGTTTCTTGATGCTAGCTAGCTAGCTAGTCCATAGCAGTCCCTATATCCTTTTCTCCTAGGAATAGTTTAAATCCTAATTGTTAGAGGGTTTTGAGGTATTTGGGAATGTCCACTAGAGGAGGATCATTAGCAAGAGGGGAATGGGATTGTACTTCCTCAGGCTTAGCTCGAGGGTTGGTGTCCACCACATGAGTGAGGTTAGGTCGTCCAAACACTCAGGTGAACTCTTCGTACAGTCTCTGATGTTCCAAGCTTAATCCAGGTGGGGTTGTCTGGCTCCTCAGGGAGTTTCCATAGGGAGGGTTGGTTGGGCAGTGTTGGAGACTGTGTCTCTAGTTCTCTTGGTTTCTTTCTTGGGAGCCATCTATAAATTTTAAAATTATTCCTATTAGTTACTATGATCTCTAGTCCTGATAATGTATTCGAGGAACCTAGCTCTTATACTACTCAAGTTGTCACACCCTGACCTGGTTTGGTCAGATCCCCGTGAGCAACCTGCCACTTTTCCTGGTTTACTAAGGGTTTTCCCCTCCTTTAAACCTAGGAGGAGTAAGACATCCTTTAAACTTGTACCTTTCTTGGAATACATAAATCAAAACTAAATAAAAAATTCAACTTACATACCTGTCTTACAGGTGTGACTAACATGAGGTCTTTAGGTATGTTTCACTTGATTACCTGAAAAGGGATATAATGGAGGGGGTGAGTTCAACAACTCAATGAATGGGTATTTAAAGTTTGACTTTTAGGGAAGATATTTGAATTGGAGTGTGCTAGACTTCTTATTTTCTTTTTAAAATTTCTAATTTTCAAAATCTCGGTTTCGTAGCCATTACCCACTATTCAACCATAACTAGTGCGCTTATCAACCAACACACGCCCTTAATCATGAAGGGAACACTCATGAATAAAACTTTATGTCCGTATGAGGACAAATACCATATCTTAGTATCGTGCACATGAACTCAAACACAGAAGCTTCAGGAAATCCCAAACACAGTAGTGTCGTGGAGTCTAAACACAGAAACTCCATGGAGTACAAAGATAGAACTCCATGGAGTACAAATACAGAGCTCCATTGAGTACAAACATAGAACTCCATGACTAACTGGTATGATGAGAAATACAAACCTAGTAGCTTCTCCCTTCCCTTATCGCCACCATGTCATCCAACAACCCTTAGGACGCATCACTACCCCTCTTAGGGGTGGATGCATCACTACTCCTCTTGGGGGTTTTAATGGTCCCGAACCACAAGTGCATGCACAAATAGAGTTTTCCTCAAAAGCCATTTAATCTTTGGTGCTATTGGTCCAACGGCCCCGACCCTCAACTCGACCTACAGTTGTTTGTCTCGACTGGTCCGTCGACCTGTCATGTCGCACTACTGCTAGTCTATCGAGTATGTCGCTCATGTCTCAGTACCATGGCCAAACAATTCATTTACTTTAAGTTTTCATGGCTTAGAATCATGTTTATTTATGAGTTCCTGCTCGAATCGTCTATCCTAGGGCCCACTATTCGAGATTTTCAAAATCGAGCATATTAGCCCCCAAGTTCCAAAACCGAGGCCTCCGACCTATATGAGCTATTCGAGCTCCTGTCAAAAAGGTCTCCCAAAATATATAAGCAGTGGTACACAGTCAGGGGAGAGCACTTCCGACAAAAATATATTTTTCAACTGTTTATCATACCAATCAAGTATGAGTACATCTCCGCTCATAACCAATGAATAAGTTTTCCACTTCCTTCGATGAAGTTTCATTATACCAACCGGGTATGATATACTTACACTAGTAAGTAGTATTTTCACGGGATTTTCACATCACTTCTCTCAGGTGTGATGTTTAAAATGCCACTTAACAGTGGATTTTTATTTTTGAGATGCTTATCATCCCAACCGATTATGATATAAAAATCCCACTCACCAGTTGATGTAGTGAATTTCCTATTAACTGGCTTGTTGTTCTCACTCGAACTTGTCTTAACTGGCTTTCTCGGTATTTCATGTTCCTACATGATCTGAACATTCTTGTTCATTATTCTTTGGCCTAATAGCCCTCATTCATCCCAAATGAATGAGAAAACCAAACTTTTCATTTATTTGCAATTAGGTCCCTAAAGTTATTTTTCTTTAACTTCAAGTCCCTAATGCCAGTGTTTCCTCAAATCGAGTCCTAAAACCTTTAAAATTCATCTTAGGACTCAATTTATTTAAATTCACAAAAAAGGAGTTTAATTTCCTAAATTTCCAATTTGGTCCTCCAACTTTTCCAAAATTGCCATTTTGCTCATATTTTACAAAAATTGTAAGTTTTACCTCAAAAATTTCCCAATTGGTCCTCCCACATCTTTATCCTGCCCAATTGGTCCTCAATTTTATGAAAGTGCATTTAGTCCCTCTAATTTTTGAAATTCCCCAATTTCCCCCAATTTCAACCTTCTAACTCTACCGAATTTGATTTAATCAAATTGTCCGATCATATGAGTTTAATTGTTGAATTTGAAGTTAGATTGGAGTTCCTACACCTTCATACGATTTAATTGCACTTTGAATCGCACAATTTGATGCGAGAATGAGCTCAAATGAAGCTTCACCTAAAAATTGGTATTAGAGAGAGAAAGCTTTGAAAGCTTACCGTTGGGGGCATAGTGGTCCGAGCTTTCAATCTGGTAGATAGCTCTCGTCCTGAGGTTACTCCTAGGATTAAGAATTGCATCAATTGATGCTGAATTGAGTGAGAATTTTATCATCAAAGTTCTATGGGTTCTCTCTCTAGCACTGGTCGGAAGTAGAGTGGAGCCAAATTGGCTTACCTTTCATCTCTAATTCAGCTGTAGGACGACTATGGAGGCGTTGGGAGGGCTTGGTTTGGCATGAGAATGACTCAAATTGGCCAATTTCACTGGAGTCGCTTCACTGTTCGATCACACCAGTGCTTCTCTGGTGACCCTCGAAGCAAATGGAGACTACAAGCGTGTAGCTGACTTCTCCTTGGTTTTAAAGAACCTGACCTCACCTTATTTGGCTTAGAAAAATGCCTAAGTCGGAGCTCTGGTTCGAGCTTCGCCAGAAATTAGAGTAGTTGAGAGAGAATGGAGTTTTTAGGTGTTGAGAGGATGAATGAGGAGGGACTTTTTATATAGGATGCTTGGGGACTTCCTGGCCGTCCGATTGGTGCCTTAATGGCGGTCATTCATTGCTTGAAACTCCCTGGCCAGAGACTTTTCAGCTTCGCCGGTGCTGCGCGATTTTCCAGCGAGTGAACAATGCTGTCATCTGAAGGAAGAAGACAACACTGTTTCAAATCAGATCGGACCGATCTGAACCAGATTCAAAGCTTAAACCGACTGGTTCACCCCCAATTCGATCGAATTTTTCAAATCTAAAAATTTCTAAATTCATTTTCTATCCAATGGTGGCCTCAAATCTCAAATTTGAATTTTTTAAGCCACCTAGAAAAATGAATATAACATCTGGTTCAATAGTGGTTCAAATCGGTCCATATCGGTTTGGATCCGGTTCACTTGAACAAGTTTGGTTTTCATCCCCCATTCATCCTAAAGTACTTTTTCATGACTTATTTGACTCTTTAGGTCACTTGGGATACATAAATTTCCCATTTTGCCCACTCTCTATGGGTTCCGGTTCATAAACCGACTCGGATCATAAACTGGTTCAATCCTGTTGGATCCAGTTCATCTGAACTGGTTTGATTTTACTCTTCCAATTTGTTCTAATGTTCTTTTCTAAAGTTTTATTAATCCTTTAGGTCACTTAGGAGTTGAAATTTTCCCAAATTTCCAGTTCTCTAATGATCGGTTTGTAGACCAATTCAGTTTTTCTCACTCGGGTTGATCGGTTCTTTCCCTGGTTTTCTTGCTTTAAAGGGACGGGGTTTACATCTACCCATCCACTCCTTCCTTTCAGCTTGAGAGCCATTGAGGAGGAGCGATGAAGCTTGAATAGTGTTACCACTCCTCGATCAGAAACTAGCCAGCCCCCTGCCGCCTACTTCGAGCCTCCCTTAGCCAATTGCGGCCAAGCCAGACCCCCTATGCCCCACCTGGAGGTACCCCGACCTCCCCCCTAACTAAGAAGGTAAGCTCCCTTAGCCATCCTTCGTCGGAAAACGCTATGCACGACCGAATTCTACAAAAACTTTAATACTAAAATTTGATCTACGTGGGTCATTAATTGAAGTGTGGTTTGATACAAGAAGGATCCCCACGACGAGAGCAACATGGTGGTAACCCAAGCTTCGATCATTGGACCATCACCGTTAAAATATTGAAGCTTTCTCTCTCTAGACTGCATTTTTCTGGAAAAGCTCCGTTTGAGCACATTTTCGAGCCAAATCAAGCGATTCAAAGATTGAAATGATGAGAAAAACACAGAGGAGATGATTTAAATCAAGAACGAGGACAATTAACCAAGTTTTGGGGGTCAATTTGAATGAAATTGTGATTTGGGACCAAAATGCAATTTTTGAAAAGTTCAAGCAAGTTGAGGATTTTTTGAAAATTGGGGAACAAATGGCAAATTGACAAAATTGAGGGTCCATTGGACAAATTGGATCAAATGGAGGACCAATTTGTAAAATTTGAAAAGTTGGGGTCAAATTATAATTTTGGGAAAAGTTTGGGGCTAAATGGCAATTTTGGAAAATAGAGAAACCCAAGGGCAGTATTGATAAAATTAAGAAACAGAAGGGATAATTAGAAAATCTGGGGGCCGAATTAAGGAAAAATGGGTCAAATGAAGACATGAAGATATATGTACTTCGTCTTCATTTTTCATTCTTTCCTATATCCATCTATTTCTTTTAGATGGGATCCACATCCACCTTATTATAAGATCTCAAGATCATACTGTGAGAAGCTTACTTTATTTTCTCCTATCCTGAGTTTGTTCTTTAATCCGGTCCTATTCGTTGATCTCTTAAAGATTTTGCCTTCACCTATAATCACCACATGTTTGGCCTTTCCTTCTCTCCCTTCTATACTGGAGTTTAAATTTATAATCCTCCTGAGGTCAGTTCATTATTACTTCAAGCATATCCTTCCCCTTTTCATATGATCTTGAGGTTGTCGTCTCTTGAGTCATATTGTCCTTAATATCCATTTTATTTCCCTCTTTAGGGCATAGTCTTCACTACTTCCCGGTTCATCTCAAGGCGTCGTTTATACATCTGGATTATCTTATTGTGAAGCATTTATTTTCTTCAATTGGGTATGTCTGAAGTCCTTATTTGATTTCTCTGCTCTTTTGTAAGTAGATCATACCTCGCTATCCAAGTATATCCTTAGCCATCTATGTCTCTATTTAATAAGGTCCTTATTCCGACTTTAGTTTTATGAGGGTTCTTTTGTTTGTTACCTACGTTTGGAACTTCCTCCTTCCATGGTTCTACTTCCTATCCTTATTCTTCTTCTAGGGACTTCCGTTCTGAGATTTTCATGTTCAATCTCCCTACTGCTCCTTGAAAGTTCTTCCTTTATTCTTTTCTTATACTTCTCGACCTTTGTATGAATATTCACTCTGGATTTCTTCCCTATCTTTTTTCCTTTTTATTCCATCTCTTAGCTTCAAAAAGTCTCCTGATTATTATTGAGTTCTTAAGAACTTGTATCCTACTATTTCCAAGTACTGGTATTATTCCTGGGGTTTTCTTCCTATCATACTTCTTTCCTTTCTCCTTTCTCCTTGTCTGACGTAACATTTTAGTGCTCCCATTCTTTTCTTACTTTCTTTTAGGTCGGCTTCCATTTCTTTGGTTTTTCTTGGGATAGTCTAATCCTTCTTGTTTCCTTACTTTTATCCGTAGAGTTTTTCCTTAAATCCTTAGACCCTCACCAGTCCCATGCTCTATGACGCTCACTTCCATTGCTCTAGACTTCTCCTTCCTTTCCTTAGTTAGGATTTGTCCCTTTTTTGGAGGGAAAATTTACTTTAAAGGTTAAGGTTAACTAGTAATGACCCGTTTGTTTTTCCTTCCTTAGGTGATTTCTACCCTTTACTCTGATTCTTATTAACATACTCTTATTGTTTGTTCATCAAAGAGATCCAAAAATTTTTATCAGGAAATTTAGACTTTCATTCATTCAAGAAATAGTTTCTTGCCATACTTGGCTTATTACAGAGATTTTCTACCCCCTAGTCCCTTGGGGTCATAGGTTGGGAGTTGGCTTTAGAACGGCCGTGGGATTCTTGATCAGATAGCTCTAATGAACTAGTTAGAGTCCATCTGTATTCCCTTATGGGATGAACTTCATGTATGGCCTCCAGTCCGTACTGCCTTAATACCTCAGCCTCACACTCATATGTCCACTACATCCATTGAGAGGGATTGAAGCTAGATTGAGTAGGTGGAGGTACTTGGTGGACTTTCATGAAGGTAGCATACAAATCCCAGTAGTTGTCCCAAGCCTCCTTCTTAGTGAAATTTCTCTCTGGTTGTTGTGGGGCTAGAGGAGAGGTTGGGCTCCTGGGAGAAGGAACAAGTTCCTCTTGCCTTGGAGGAGGGTATGTAATGCCTTCTGGTTCTAGTAAGGCTCCCACGAGTTTTTGATAATATTCCACCATATCTTTGGGTACTCTCTTTTTGCCCTTTAGGAACCATTGAACAACAACCTCCCTGAGGGTAGGCGTCTTTTTCAGGGCCGGGTGTGGAGGATTGGATTTCACGACGAAATTTCTAGGGATTCTCCTTCCTACACTGTAGTTAAATTTTTATTAGTGTTAGGGCATAATATTGATAATGTTTTAAGAGAACTTAGCTCTGATACTACTCAAGTTGTCACGCCCCAAACCGGTTTGGTTGGATCCCTATGATCAACTCGTTACCCCATGGTTCAAGAAAGGTTTCCCCCTTTCTTTAATTAAGGGGAGCCAGGCAAAATTTCAACAGTGTTCCTTGGAATAACATATATCAATAAAAATGCAAGGTTAAGAAAAATTGAAGAACACTTGATAGAGGGTAAATCCTGATGTTTTCCCTAATCATTTCTCAACTCCTGAAAAAGGATAGAAAATGTAGGTGAGTTTCTACAACTGAGTGAATGGGTGTTTGAAAAAAGAGTTTCAATAAAATAATTTGAAGTGTGCTAGACTCCTTAATTTCTTTAAAATTATTTCTTCCTCATATTCTCAATTTTCAAAAATCTTTTTTACATTATCCATGTCACGTCCCGACCCTGTTTTTTTGGATCCCCATGATCAACCCGCCACTCTCCCAATTTATTAAAGGGTTTCCCCTCGTTATAAACCGTACAAAGTAAGGCGACCTTTAAATCCGCACTTTTCCTGGAATAACATAAATAAAAATGGTATAATATTTTAATTTTTATCATATCTGTCTCTCAGGCATCTGGGTTAATGGTCTTTAAGGGTAGACTTTCCAGAATTTCCTGAAAGGGATATAAGGGAGGGGGTGAGTATGACTACTCAGTGAATGGGTTTTCAATAAATAGCTTTGTGGAAAAAAGATTGTATTGAAGTGTGCCAAATTCATTTCTTTAAAAAAAAACCTTTCATTTAAAATCTTGGGTTTTACCACCATTTCCTTATTTAATCATGGTGTGTCATTACCCAACACACAACCTTCATCATGAAGGTTAAACACACATTCACAGGCCAACATGTCCACTGAACCCACTTGTAGCTTCGGAGCAACTTTATCGGCCACCTATATAGAAGTACGTCTACTTCTACCTTGAGAATGAGTGGATGTACTTGACATCCAACCCTCAATCTTGAAATCAATTCTCCGTGTCCATATGTGAATAGAGACCTCATCCTGTCCCCACCCCGGTCTCATGCGCTTAATGCTACTCCAAATTTTACGCGGTCACCTGGTACAACGAACCGCCCTTATACTCATCGGGTCGTCTAGGGCCCATAGGATACATCACTACCCCTCACGGACATCTTGGTGATCCCATAATAATAGTGCATGCATAAACAGTATTTTCTTATCATGCCATATAATTTGTGGTGTCACTGGTCCAATGGCTTCAACTCTCAACTCAACCTGCAGCTGTTTGTCTTGACTAGTCCGGAGACTTGTCATGTCACATTGCCACTAGTTGACTGAATATGTCAGTCCTATCTTGGTACCATGGCCAAAAAATTCATTTATTAAAGTTTTATGGCACATATCTCATATTTGTTTACGAGCTCCTACTCATGTCCATTGGCCTATAGCCCACTTGTTCGAGAGTTTCAAAATCGGGCATAATAGCCCCCAAGTTCCAAAACCGAGGCCCCCGGCCTATAATAGCTATTCAAGCTCCCTTCAACAAGATCTCACAAATCGTTTAAGTATTGGCACACAGTTAGGGGAGAGCACTTCTGATAAAAATATATTTTCAATTGTCCATTATACTGATTGGGTATAAGGACATCTCCGCTCATAACCGATGAACAGGTTTTCAACTCCCTTCGAGGAAGTTTCATCATACCAACCGGGTATGATCTACTTACAACCGTAGCTAGTTTTTTCACATGATTTTTTACACCACTCCTCTAAGTTGTGATGTTTAAAATACCACTTGGTAGTGAATTTTCATTTCGAGGTACTTATCATTCCCAACCGGGTATGATATAAAATCCCACTCACCTGTTAATGTCGTGAATTCCACTAGACCAGTTCCTTCATTTCATGCGAGCTTGTCCTTGCTGGCGTTCCTAGTGCTTCGTCTTCCTACATGATATGAATATTTTGGTTCATTATCTCTGGGCCTAATAGCCTTCATTCATTCCAAATGAATGAGAAAAACTAAAGTTTTATTTATTTGTAATTAGGTCCCTAAAGTTATTTTTCTTTAAGTCCCTACTATGAGTTTTTCCTCAAATTGAGTCCCAAAACTTTTAAAATTCCCCTTGAGACCTCAATTTATTCAATTTCACAAAAAGGGGTTTAATTTCCCAAATCTCCAATTTGGTCCCCCAACTTTTCCAAAATTACCATTTTGCCCTTCTTTTACAAAAATGTAAAATTTACCCCAAAAATTCAAAAATTCCTCAATCGGCCCTCTAACATTTTTATCATGCCCAATTTACCCTCAATTTTAGAAAATTACATTTCGGTCCTTCAAATTTTCGAACATCCCCAATTTTTCTCAATTTCCCCCAATTCCAACTTCTTAACACAACTGAATTTGATTTCATCAAATTGACCAATCAAACATTTCCAATTGTGGAAATTGAAGTGGAAATTGAGTTTCTACATGTTCATACGATTCTTTAGCAATTTGAATCACAAGTTTTAATGCTGGAATGAGATCAAATGGAGCTTCGCCGGAAAATGAACTGTAGAGAGAGAAAGCTTCGATTATCACCGGTGAGCGCATGACGGTCCGAGCGTTCTATCTGGGTAGGTAGTTCTCCTCCTAAGGTTATTTCTAGAATCAAGAATGACATCAATTGATGTCGAATTGGATTAGAATTTCGTCATTGAAATTCGATCGACTCTCTTTGTAACACCGATCGGAAATTGTAGAGGGGAGCCAAATTGGTTTACCTTCAGTCCTAATTCGGCCGTGGGAGGGCTGAGGGAGTGTTGGGAGGGCTTGGTTTGGCCTAAGAAGGGCTCGAATTGGCCAATTTCAACTCAGCCAAAACAGGGCAGCTTTGGTCCGCCGGAGCTGCTTTATTGTTTGATCACGCCGGTGCTTCTCCGGTGACTCTCAGAACAAACGGATGTCACCATCGTGTAGCTGACTTCTCCCCAGTTCTAATGAACCCAACCTCACCTTCTTTGGCTCAGAAATGACACTATATTGGAGCTCTGGTTTGAGCTTCGTTGAAAAACTAAGAAATTGAGAGAGAGTGAGCTTTTCAAGTGTGGAGAGGATGAATGGAGAGGGGCACTTTATATTGGGTGCTCGAGGATACGTTGGCCGTCCGTTTGGCACTTTATGACAGATATTGATGGCCTGAAACATATTGAACAAAAATGTTTCTTCTCCGCCAGCACTGCTTTAGTTTTCCAGCGAGTGAACAGTGTTGTCATGTGAAGGAAGAAGACAACACTATTCTGAACCGGGTTCAAAGCTTAAACCGGCCAGTTCACCCCCCATTTGACCGAATTTTCAAATCTAAAAATTTCTAAATTCATTTTCTATCCAATGGTGGCCTAAAATCTCAAATTTGAATTATTTAATCCACCTAGAAAAATTAATTTAGAATTCAGTTTAATAGTGGTTTAAATCGGTCCAAACCAGTTCAATCTAGTTCACCTAAAGCAGTTTGGTTTTCACCTCCAATTCATTCTCTAGTCCATTTTCATGACTTCTATGACTCCTTAGGTCATTTATGGTCCATAAAATTCTCCGTTAACCATCTCTTTATTGATTCTAGTTCACAAATCAACTCGGTTCATAAACCTGTTTTATCCGGTTCGGACCCGGTTCTCTTGAACCGATCCGATTTTTCTTCCCCATTTCGTCCTAAGGTTCTTTTCCCAAGTTTAGAACCATTTTGAGTCACATGGGAGTTGAAAATTCTCAATTTGCCCGTTTCTTATTAAATCGAGCTTGTAAACCGATTCAGTTTAAAAATTCAAAACTGACCAGTTCTTTTCCCAGTTTTCTCATTATCAAAGGAGGGGGTTTACAACTCTCCCCTCCTTTTAACGGTTTTATCCCTAAAACAGTTACATGTTAAATAATTGAGGGTGACTATCCCTCATCATAAACTCGCTTTCCCATGTCTCTTCCTGCACATGTTCATTTTGCCACAACACCTTGACCATAGGAATTTTCTTGTTCCTCAAATTCTTGTGTCTCTGGTCGATGATTCGTACCGGCTCTGCCTGATAGGTCAGGTTCTCTTCTAGTTCCATTGGAGGTCGGTGCAATACATGACTAGGATCATACTGATATTTCTGAAGTACTGAGATATGGAATACATCATGTATTCTCTACAGGTCAGGAGGTAGTTCTAATTTATAAGATACCGGTCCTATCTTTGAATGATGGGATATTGACCGATATACCTTGGCTTATAACTCTTTTGCCTGTTCTGAGCGGTCTTAAGACGACTCCTTATTAATTTTATCTTCTCGGTGGCATCCTCAATTAATTATGTCCTTTCTATTTTCTTTTCTCCCACTTCTTCCCAAAATAAAGGGGTACGACATTGTCGTCCATAAAGGGCTTCATAGGGAGCCATCAGAATACTGGCCTGATAACTATTATTGTAAGCGAATTCCATCAGACACAAGTATTCCTTCCAGTTTTTATTTGTGGTGAGTACGCATGCTCTTAGCATGTCTTCTAAGGTTTGGATGGCTCGCTCTAACAGACCATCTGTCTGTGGGTGAAATGCCATGCTCATATGAAGTTTAGTCCCCATGGCATTTTGTAAACTTGGCCAAAACCTGGAGGTAAATCTCGGATCTCTATCCGATACTATACTCACCGGGACACCATGAAGTCTTATGATTTCTTTCATGTATAGGGATGGCCAGCTGTTCTACCATGTCCGTTACTTTTATAGGAAGGAAATGTGCTGATTTGGTCAATATATCCACTATGACCCAAATTGCATCTCGGCCCCTTTTGGTCACCGGTAAGCCCGTGACGAAGTCCATGGTGATGTGCTCCTATTTCCACTTCAGAATTGGTAAGGGTTGTAGTAGTCCTAACAGTTTTTGATGTTCTGCTTTTATCTGTTGACAAGACAAACATCGGGCTACATATTCTGCAATGTCCCTCTTCATACCCTTCCACCAGTATCCTTGTTTGAGGGTGCGATACATCTTAGTACTACCCGGATGCATAGCATACATCGAATCGTGTGCCTCCTCTAGAATTAATCTTTTCATCTCCTTATTTTGAGGCATACATACCCTACCCTTATAGGTTAGTACTTTGTCACCTCGTACGTCGTAGTCTGGTTTCCTTTCTCTGTTTACCAGATCCAAATAAGGCTAGAATTCTTTATCAGTCCTTTGTTAAGCCTTAATATGCTCGGTTAGACTGGGTCTTACTGCCACATTCACCACCAAGCATTTTCCCCGCTTGTCTATCCTCAGATTCACCCCCATCCTTCCCAATTGTTGTAACAAGGGTAGGTAACTTGTCTTTACTTTTTCCGCTTCAGTTTGATACTTGTGACTTAAGGCATCTGCTACCACATTAGCCTTTTCGGGGTGATATTCTATCACAAGATCATAATCCTTCACCAATTCTAATCATCTCCTCTGACGGAGATTTAACTCCTTCTGAGTTAGAAAGTACTTAAGGCTCTTGTGATCTGTGTATATCCTGCACTTAACCCCATAGAGGTAGTGTCGCCATATCTTTAGGGAAAACACTATTGTAGCTAATTCCAAGTCATGAGTCAGGTAATTTCTCTCATGTACCTTCAACTGTCGCGAGGCACATGCAAAAACCTTCCCCTGTTGCATTAGGACATAACCAAGCCCTTGTCTAGAGTCATCACTATAGACTGTGTACTCTCCTGCATTAGGATCAGGTAAGGAGAGTACGGGTGCCAAATGCACTTCATGTTTTGACCTGGTTCATGAGTATATAAGGATGTCATCTATGAATACTATCACGAACCTGTCCAAATGAGGTTGGAACATGCGGTTCATTAAGTCCATGAAGGCTGCAGGGGCATTTGTCAATCCAAATGGCATCACTCTGAACTCATAGTATCCATATTTGGATCTAAATGTCATCTTAGGGATGTACTCTTCTCTAATCCTGAGTTGGTGATAGCCTGACCGAAGGTCTATTTTAGAGAAGTAAGCTGCTCCCTTTAGTTGGTCAAACAAATCATCTATCCTTGGGAGTGGGTATCGATTCTTGATGGTGACCTAGTTCAGCTTTCTATTGTCAATGCACAGTCTCATGCTTCTATCGTTTTTCTTTACAAATAGAATAGGAGCACCCCATGGAGACGGACTTGGACGTATGAAATTTTTTTCCAATAATTTGTCCAGCTTTTCCTTTAATTCCATTAGCTCTGTTCGAGCCTGGGATATGGGGTTGTTCTTGGGGTTATTTCTATAGTGAACTCCACTTGTTGACTTGGAGGTAGTCCGGGTAACTCTTTTGGAAAAACCTCTGGATAATGTCTGACTACCGGAATGTCTTTAGTTCCTTTTCTTCAGACTTCTCACCTATAACCATGGCCAGAAAGGCTGTACATCCTTTCTGTATCATCCTTTGAGCTTTTAGGTGGGACACCAGTTGTACTTCACCTTTCCTTCTATCTCCTTGGAACTTTAGTCCTTTCATTTTGGAAGTGTGAAAAGTTTTCATCTTCCTTCTATAGTCCATCTTTGCTTGATGATTACTCCACCAGTCCATTCCCAGAATTACTTCAACCTCCCTTAGGGGTAATGGGATCAAGTCAGCTTCAGGTTTGATTCCTCCAATTCATATCTCACATCCCTTTAATTGTTTATTCATGTATAAACCTTCTCCTAAAAGGGTAAGGATGTTAAGGCTTTGTACTAATGGAGTGAGCTCCAGGGGTATTTTTGAAATCAACTCGTCCTTGATAAATGATCTCTTTGCTTCGGAGTCAAAGAGGGCATAGACTGGTTGTTCTCATAGTTGTATATACCTGGATTTAAGAAACATATGATTTAGAAGGAATTCTCTTTTATTAAATCAGACGATGTTTGATTTACATGACTTTGGACAAATTTGTAGGGTTCTGAGATGTACCTGCTACAGTGCTAGGGTCTCCTCTAGCCTCCACCTGAGTGAGATTGTATACTCTAGCTGGTACTCTTGCTGTAGCTTTTGGTCTAAGGTTTCTAGGATTTCCTTGAGGTGGTCCAAGAGTATTCCCTTGTCTGTTCTCCCTAAGGGTGGGACAATCCTTTACAAAGTATCCCACTCATCCGCATGCGAAACAGGTATGACATGCTTCCTCATGGTTTATAAACCCCGCCCTTTTGAGCTAACAAAAATTGGGAAAAGAACCGGTCAAACCAAGTGAGAAAACCAAACCGGTTCACAAGCCCGATCATTTGTGAATGCATAATTTGGGAATTTACAACTACTGGGTGATCTAAAGGGTTCATAATACCATGGAAAAGAACCTTAGGACGAATTGGAAGAGAAAAACCAGACCAGTTTAGATGAACCGGATCCAACTGGATTGAATCGATTTATGAACCGAGTCAGGACTCAATGGAATAAATTGTGGTCCTATGATAAATTTTAAAAATTTCGGGACTCAATTTTAGGAAAAACCGGCATTAGGGACTTAAAGTTAAAGAGAAATAATATTAGGGACCTAATTGCAAATAAATGAAAGTTTGACTTTCTCGTTCATTTAGAATGAATGAAGGCTATAAGGCCGAAGGATAATGAACCGAGATGTTCATATCATGTAGGAACATGAAGTACCAGGAGCGCTAGCAAGGACAAGCTCGTGTGAATACAAAGAACTGGTCTAGTAGAATTCACGACATTAACGGGTGAGTGGGTTATTCACATCATACCCGGTGGGGATGATGAGCACATTTTATAAATTAGAAGTCACCATGAATGGGTTTACTAACATCATACCTGCTTGGGATGATGAGCACAACTTAAAGTTAAAAACTACTTACTGGTTGTGAGTGGGATTTTATATCATACCCGGTTGGGGATGATAAGAATATCAAAATAAAATCTCACTACTATGTGGTATTTTAAACATCACAACTTAGAGGAGTGATGTGAAAACCATGTGGAAAAAACTACTTACCGGTTGTAAGTAGATCATACCCGGTTGGTATGATGAAACTTCCTCAAAGGAAGTTGAAAACCCGTTCATCGGTTATGAACGGAGATGTCCATATACCCGGGCGGTATAAGTGACATTGAAAACATATTTTTGTCGGAAGTGCTCTCCCCTGACTGTGTGCCAATACTTAAACAATTTGGAAAACCTTCTTGATAGGAGCTCGAATAGCTCTTATAGGCTGGGGGCCTCGGTTTTGGAACTTGGGGGCTAATATGCCCGATTTTTTGAAAATCTCGTACAGTGGGCCCAAGGCTAGTTGGCACGAGCAGGAGCTCGTAAACAAACATGAATTATATGCCATAAAAGTTTAAATAAAGGAATTGTTTGGCCATGGTACCAAGATAGGACCGACATACTCAGTCAACTAGCGACAATGCGACATGACAGGTCGATGGACCAGTTAAGACAAACAACTGCGGGTTGAGTTGAGAGTCTGGGCTATTGGACCAGTGGCACCATAGATTATATGGCATAATGAGAAAATATTGATTGTGCATGCACTGTGAGTACGAAACCATCAAGACACCCAAGAGGGGTAGTGATGCGTCCTAAGGGCACTGGATGACCTGGTGAGTATAAGGGCAGTTTGTTGTACTAGGTGACCGTGCAAAATTTGGAGTAGCACTAAGCGCATGAGACCGGGGTGGGGACAAGATGAGGTCTCTGTCCTCATACGAACACGAAGAATTTATTTTGGGATTGAGGGTCGAATGTCACGAACATCCACCCATTCTCAGGGTAGAAGTGGTCGTACTTCTATCTGGGTGGCTGGTAAAGTCGCTCCGAAGCCACAAGTGGGTTTAGTGGACGTACTGACCTGCGAATGTGTGTTTAACCTTCATGACGAAGGATGTGTGTTGGGTGATTACACACTATGATTAAATAAGGAAATGGTGATAAAACCCAAGATTTTGAATGAAATGATTTTTGAAAGAAAGGAGTCTGACACACTCCGATACAAATCTTTTTCATAAAAGTAAAAGTTTTGAAAAACCCATTCATTGAGTAGTCGTACTCACCCCTCCCTTATATCCCTTTCAGGAGATATCGGCAAGCATACCCTTAAAGACCATCAACTAAAATGCTTGTGAGACAGGTATGACAAATTTAAAATATTATGCAGTTTGATTATGCTATTCCAGGAAAAGGTGCAAGTTTAAAGGATGCCTTACTCTTTACGTTTTATAATAAGGGGAAACCCTTTAATATACCGGGAGAGTGGCGGGTTGATCACGGGGATCCGGCCAAATAAGGTCAGGGCGTAACAACTAGAGTGGTATGAGAGCCTGTTTACTTGAATATATAATCAAGACTTGAAAATATAGTTACTGATAGGACCTCGATCAACCACAAATAAAACAAAGGGTAGATGAAGAGAATTCTTCCTTAAGAAGAAATTTCCAGCCATCTAGGAGCAAGGAAGGAAGCACCTCTACAAGAAAAGACAAGCCAAGCATTAGACGACAAATGAGATGTTTAGGGATGATAAGTACGACTTGCTTTGGAAAAAGCAGAGAAGTTAAGTTTGGACCAACATAGCGAAAGGAAGCAAATCGTAACAACAAGATAGTTAAGGAGAATAAATGACACCCTAAGAAGGACTGAGAAGTAGTAAGGACTACACCCTGAAAAGGGCAATGGGATGGGCATTGAGGACAAGAAGACTCAAGAGACAACTGTCTCAAGATAATTAGATAAGGAGAATAGTAGGGACGAGTCAGTTACTGAACTAGCCTTTGTGAATGTCATAAATTTAATCTCTAGTAAAGAAGGGAGAGGTGGAAAGGCCAAATATTTGGAAAAGAAGGATGGAGGAAATCCTTAAAGAGATCAATGGCCAAGAACGGATTGACGACCAAACTCAAAGTCAGGAAAAGATTAAGTAAACCTCTCGTAGGATGATTAAGAGATCTGCAAACAAGGAGGATTTGAGCTCTACTTAAAGGAAATAGATGTGTATAGGGGTACAAGTTGGAATGAGGATGGGGTACAAAGAATATACCCGCAAGATTTCAAGAGTAAAGGTAAACGGAAGGGGATGGCATCAAAGGATGTCATTCAAGGATATATACATATGAAAATGAATAAAGAAAGAATTCTGGGAGAAAGGGGAAGAATCTCACCAAGGAAAGAAACCTTGAGGAGGGATACACATCCCAACTAAGAGGTAATGGGACCAAGTGACGAGGGATGAGGAGACGAACTTGCAAATGAAGTGCATGGTGAGGTGAAAGAACCAAGGGAAACATACTAGGAGAACCTAAGGAGTAAGTTAAACCCAAAGAACGAGTAGGTAGAAAGATAGCATCAATAGATGCCGTAACAAGTAAGAATGGGTAGACTAATATAATAAGAAAATAAAGGAAAGAACATCCGAGAAACCTTGGGAAAGTAAGCTCCCTAAATAAGAAGTGGTTAAGGAGAAACAACCACTAATATCAAGATGGATTGTGGTCCACACTCACATAATAGAGCCTAAAGAGTGGATGGTTGGGCATATGGTTGAGTACACGAAATAAGACTGATAATTGGAAGCTACTCAAATAAGGAATAAGGGATGGAATGGAAAATTTAAGACAATGGAGGACTGAAAGCGGGCAAATGCCCCAATATAGAAAGGGTGTAAGAAGATGAAGAAAGGAAACCTTCAAGAAATGGTAAGAAGGATGAAAATTTAACTCCTAAATGTGAAAGTCTCTAATTTGAAGGAAATAGTAGAGAAAGAAACCGTAAAAAAAAAGAGGGAAACTCCCCAAACCAAGCAAATCAACATGTAAACCGAAAGGAATCAACTCGGTATAAAGAATTGTGAAATGATTACGAACAAGTAAGAGTGGATTAAGGACAAAGTAAAATCCTTGAGTAAAGGATGTCATTGGGAACGAGGGTGGACCTAAGAAAAGATGAATCTCAGCTTGTCGGTATAGTATTGGAAAACCCAATCAATTGGAACTTAAAAGACCCAATAAAGAAGTTGGGGAAAGATGAGTAGGTAAGAGGAATCCATGCGATTATGTGAGACATAACTTTAAAGGCATGATGGAGGAGAGGATAATGGTAAAAAGGATAGTTGAGGAATGCTATCAAAAGAAAAGAGGGATGAAGTTACACGATCCCTGAAAGGTTGAAAAGCTAAGAGAGACCCTCAAGGAGATGTTCTAGAAATCTAATGTATAAAGATAGGTCCTAGAAAATACCATGCTGTAAGGGGCATGTAAGCCCCAACAATTCCGAGGAGAATATGACTCAAAGTAAGGAAGAGTCGGCTAATAAGCATGACAAGGTCGAATATAAAAAAAAATTGGACCAAAGTTATAATAGACAGCGAATGAAGGAAGGGTCAAAATAGGACAAAAAGGTTAAAATAAAGAAAAACTGTGGAAACAAGTACGTAACGCTCGAAAGAACATCGAGCTAAAGGTTTCAACTACCAAAAGGATAACTAGACACAAGAATGATTAGTTATCTTAGAATTCCCAATCTTGAGTATAGAATCTCAATGGAAGAATGTTGCTCTAAGCAAAGAAACATATAAATCTAAGGATATACCCTGGAATTAGGTATGTCTAGTTATGATAAACTACATGTAGGGAGTAAATAATATAAAGGAAAAGAAATTTCCTTAAGTGAAGGATGTAAAAAAAGGGCTAATTGAAAGAACAAGAGAAGAGTTTGCATGTTAAGCAAACATCGAAGGGACATCAAAGGAAATGATTCCTCATGCAAGGTTGATAATTAAGTTTTGGGGACAAAACTCCTAAAAGGAGGGGAGAGTTGTAAACCTCGCCCTTTTGAGCTAAGGAAAATCGGGAAAAGAACCGGTCAAACCGAGTGAGAAAACTGAACCGGTTCACAAACCCGATCATTTGTGAACGCACAATTTGGGAATTTATAACTCCTTGGTGATCCAAAGGGTTCATAATACCATGGAAAAGGACCTTAGGATGAATTGGAAGAGAAAAACCAGACCGGTTTAGATGAACCGGATCCAACTTGATTGAACTAGTTTATGAACTGAGTCGGTTAATGAACCAGAACCGATAGAGAATGGGCAAATCAGAGAAATTCAACTCCCTTGTGCCCGAAAGAAATCTATAAACCTTGGGAAGGAACCTTAGATCAAAGTGGGAGAGAAAAACTAGATCGGTTCGGGCGAATCGGGCCCGAACTGGATTAAACCGATTTAAGAACCGAGTCGGTTTATGAACCAAAATCGATAAAGAGATGGTAAACCGGGAATTTTATGGACCCTAAGTGACCTAAAGAGTCACAAAAGACATGGAAATGGACTTGTGAAGGAACTGGGGATGAAAACCAAACCAGTTTACGTAAACTAGATCCGAACCAGTTTGGATCGGTTTGAACTACTATTGAACCGAATCCTAAATTCATTTTTCTAGGTGGCTTAAATAATTCAAATTTGAGATTTGAGGCACCATTAGATAGAAAATGAATTTAGATGAATTTAGAAATTTTTAGATTTGAAAAAATTGGTCAAATTAGGGGTGAACCGACCGGTTTAAGCTTCGAACCCGATTCGTACCGGTCCGATCCGATTCAAAATAGTGTCATCTTCTTCCTCAGGATAACAACACTGTTCATTCACTGGAAAATCGAACGCTTGTCATAACGGTGTTAAACAGATGGCCAATGGGTCCTCGAGCTCCCTATATAAAGAGCCCCTCTCCATTCATCATCTCCTCACCTGAAAACTCACTTTCTCTCAGTTGCTTAGTTTTCCGATAAAGCTCGAACTAGAGCTCTGATATAGAGTCTTTTCTAAGCCAAAGAAGGTGAGGTCAGGTTCTTTAGAACTGGGGAGAAGTCAGCTACATGCCTGTAGTCTCCGTTTGCTCCGAGGGTCGCTGGAGAAACGCTGGCGTGATGGAACAGTGAAGTAACTCTGGCGGATCGAAGCTGCCCTATTTTGGCTGAGTTGAAATCGGCCATTTTGACCCCTTCTTAGGCCAAACCAAGCCCTCCCAACACTTCCTCAGCCCTCTCACGGCTGAATTAGGACTGAAAGGTAAGCCAATTCGGCTCCCTTCTGCAATTTCCGATCGGTGCTAGAGAGAGAACCGATAGAATTTTAATGATGAAATTCTAACTCAATTCGACATCAATTAATGTGATTCTTTATTCTAGAATGAACCTCAGGACGAGAACCATCTGCCTAGATCGAAAGCTCGGACCACCGTGCCCCCACCGGTAAGTAATCAAAGCTTTCTCTCTCTATAGTTTATTTTCTAGCGATGCTCCATTTGAGCTCATTTCGGTGTTAAAACTTGCAATTCAAATTGCTGGAGAATCGTATGAACATTTAGAAACTCAATTTCAACTTCAATTTCAATAATTGGAAGTGTTTGATCGATCAATTTAATGAAATCAAATTTGGTTGTGTTAAGAAGTTGGAATTGGGGGAAAATTAGGGATTTTCAAAAATTTGAAGGAGCAAATGCAATTTCCTAAAATTGAGGGTCAATTGGGCATGATAAAAATGTTAGAGGGCCAATTGAGAAATTTTAGAATTTATGGGGTAAATTTTACCATTTTTGTAAAGGAAGGGCAAAATGGTAATTTTGGAAAAGTTGGGGGACCAAAATGGAAATTTGGAAATTTAAACCCCTTTTTGTGAAATGGAATAAATTGAGGTCCTATGATAAATTTTAAAAGTTTTAGGACTCAATTTGAGGAAAAACCGGCATTAGAGACTTAAAGTTAAAGAGAAATAACTTTAGGATCCTAATTGCAAATAAATGAAAGTTTAAATTTCTCGTTCATTTGGAATGAATGAAGGCTATTAGGCTGAAGGATAATGAACAGACATGTTCATATCGTGTAGGAACACGAAGTATTGAGAACGCCAGCAAGGACAAGCTCGCGTGAATACAAAGAACCGGTCTAATGGAATTCACTTCATTAATGGGTGAGTGGGTTATTCACATCATACCCGGTTGGGATGATGAGCACATTTTCTAAATTAGAAGTCACCTTGAGTGGGTTTACTAACGTCATACTTGGTTGGGATGATGAGCACAACTTAAAGTTAAAAACCACTTACCGGTTGTGAGTGGGATTTTATATCATACCCGGTTGGGGATGATAAGAACATCGAAATAAAAACCCACTACTATGTGGTATTTTAAACATCACAACTTAGAGGAGTGATGTGAAAACCATGTAGAAAAAAACTAATTACTAGTTGTAAGTAGATTATACCCAGTTGGTATGATGAAACTTCCTCGAAGGAAGTTGAAAACTCGTTCATCGGTTATGAATGGAGATGTCCTTATACCCGGGCAGTATAAGGGACATTGAAAACATATTTTTGTTGGAAGTGCTCTCCCCTAACTGTGTGCCAATGCTTAAACAATTTTGGAGACCTTCTTGACGGGAGCTCAAATAGCTCTTATAGGCCGAGGGCCTTAGTTTTGGAACTTGGGGGCTAATATGGCCAATTTTTTGAAAATCTCGTATAGTGGGTCCAAGGCCAATTGGCATGAGCAGAAGCTCGTAAACAAACATGAATCATATGTCATAAAACTTTAAATAAAGGAATTATTTAGCCTTGGTACCAAGATAGGTCGACGGACTAATCAAGAAAAATAATTGCGGGTTGAGTTGAGAGTCGGGGCCGTTGGACCAGTGGCACCATAGATTATATGGCATAATGAGAAAATATTGATTGTGCATGCACTGTGAGTACGGGACCATCAAGACGCCCAAGAGGGGTTGTGATGCGTCCTAAGGGCACTGGACGACCTGGTGAGTATAAGGGAAGTTCGTCGTACCAGGTGACCGTGCGAAATTTGGAGTAGCACCAAGCGCATGAGACCCGGGTGGGGACGAGATGAGGTCTTTGTCCTCATACATACAAAGAATTTATTTTGGGATTGAGGGTTGGATGTCGCGAACATCCACTTATTCTCAGAGTGGAAGTGGACATACTTCTATCTGGATGGCTGGTAAAGTCGCTCCAAAGCCACAAGTGGGTTTAGTGGACGTACTGACCTACAAATGTGTGTTTAACCTTCATGATGAAGGATGTGTTGGGTGATGACACACTATGATTAAATAAGGAAATGGTGATAAAACACAATATTTTGAATGAAATGATTATTGAAAGAAAGGAGTCTGGCACACTCCGATACAAATCTTTTTCATAAAAGTACTGGTTTTGAAAAATTCATTCACTGAGTAGTCGTACTCACCCCCTCCAGTATATCCCTTTCAGGAAATATCAAAAAGCCTACCCTTAAAGACCATCAACTAAAATGAATTTGAGACAAGTATGACAAATTTAAAATATTATGCAGTTTTGATTATGCTATTCCAGGAAAAGGTGCAGGTTTAAAGGATGCCTTACTCTTTACAGTTTATAATAAGGGGAAACCCTTTAATAAATTGGGAGAGTGGCGGGTTGATCACAGGGATCTAACCAAATAAGGTCGGGTGTGACATGGTTCCTTTGGCACTTCGGGCAGTGAGGGTTTCTTTGGGGTAAGGTAGGGACTATTCTGGAAGGAGGTGGTGGCAGGCCCCTTCTCCATTGGAATACCATTTTGTTTCCTCCTCTTGGGCCAGTATATTCTTTCTGTCCTCCTTGGCAGTTTAGATCCTTATCCCCCCCTTCTGGTTGTCTGCTCCACTAGACGACGTCGAGTTTGTACCAGTCACTCACATTCGTGAGCCATACTGATTACAACTTCCAGGTTTGTGGGACGTCCTAATACTCTCATACGGTCTCTAATGTCCATGTTGAGACCGTCCACAAACCGCATATGTGAGCTAGCCCAGCTTGGTCGGGAGCAAAGGGTCATAACTCGTTCAATTTTGTTTCATACTCTGATATGGAGTTAAGCCCTTGCCGAAGCCAGATGAACTCTTGCTTCTTCTCATTTATTAGGTGGGGTGCTAGGTACTCCTCCGAATACCTCTCCTCAAATTTTTCCCAAGTGGGGGTGGTGGTACGTAGGTTTCTGACATTGTCCCACCACCGTCTAGTGCTTCCTTCTAGGAAGAACTCCATCAGGATCAACTTATCATTTGTTGGTATCCGGACAAATCCCATCAACTTCTTAGTATTGGCCAACCAATCCATGGCAGTTCCAGCATCCTTTTCTTCGAGGAAAGGATTACATCCTAGTTGTCAGAGGGTTTTGAGATTTCTAGGAATGTTCATTGGAGCAGTTGGATTAACAAGTGGAGGGTGGGATTGTACTTCTTCTAGTTCAACCCGCGAGTTGGTGCCTACCTCAGGAGTGAGGTTAGGTTGGCCAAATACATGGGTGAATTCCTCATACAAACTTTGATGCTCTTTGTTGAGTCTAGGAGGGGTTGTTTAGGCTGCTCTAGGAATTTCTACAGTAGGGGAGGTTGAGCGGTGTTGGAGATGGCAGCCCTAGTTCTCTTGGTTCCCTTCTTTGGAGCCATTTCTGTAAATTTTTAAAATGACTTCTATTAGTTACTATATTTTCTAGTCTTGATTATGTATTTAAGGAAATAGGCTTTGATACCACTAAAGTTGTCACGCCTCAACCTGGTTTAGTCAGATCCCCGTAATCAATCCGCCACTCTCTCGGTTTATTAAATGGTTTCCCCTAGTTATAAATCGTATAGAGTAAGGCGACCTTTAAATCTGCACTTTTTCTAGAATAACATAAATCAAAACTGTATAATATTTTAATTTTTATCATATCTGTCTCTCAAGCATCTGGGTTAATGGTCTTTAAGGGTAAATTTTTTGAAATTTCCTGAAAGGGATATAAGGGAGGGGGTGAGTATGACTACTCAGTGAATGGGTTTTCAATAAATAACTTTGAGGAAAAAGGATTATATTTGAAAGTTTCAGACTCCATTCTTTCAAAAAAAACCTTTCATTTAAAATCTTGGGTTTTACCACCATTTCCTTATTTAATCACAGTGTGTCATCACCCAACACACAACCTTCATCATGAAGGTTAAACACACATTCGCAGGCCAGCACGTCCACTGAACCCACATGTGGCTTTGGAGCGACTTTTCCGGCCACCTAGATAGAAGTACATCCACTTCTACCTTGAGAATGAGTGGATGTACTTGACATCTAACCCTCAATCCTGAAATCAATTCTCCGTGTCCGTATGAGGACAGAGACCTCATCCTATCCCCACCCTGGTCTCATGCGCTTAATGCTACTCCAAATTTTGCACGGTCACCTGGTACGACAAACCGCTCTTATACTCACTGGGTCGTCCAGGGCCCATAGGATACATCACTACCCATCATGAGCGTCTTGGTGATCCCGTAATAATAGTGCATGCACAAACAGTATTTTCTTATCATGCCATATAATCTATGGTGCCATTGGTCCAACGGCTCTAACTCTCAACTCAACTTGCAGCTGTTTGTCTTGACTAGTTTGGAGACCTGTCATGTCACACTGCCACTAGTTGACTGAATATGTTAGTCCTATCTTGGTACCATGGCCAAACAATTTATTTACTAAAATTTTATGGCACATATCTCATGTTTGTTTACTAGCTCCTGCTCATACCCACGGGCTTATAGCCCACTTCTTTGAGATATTCAAAATCGAGCATAATAGCCCCCCAAGTTCCAAAACCGAGGCCCCCAGCCTATAAGAGTTATTTGAGCTCCCGTCAACAAGGTCTCCCAAATAGTTTAAGCATTGGAACACAGTCAGGGGAGAGCACTTCCAACAAAAATATATTTTCAACTGTCCATTATACCGACCAGGTATAAGGACATCTCCGCTCATAACCGATGAACAAGTTTTCAACTCTCTTCGATGAAGTTTCATCATACCAATTGAGTATGATCTACTTACAACCGGTAAGTAGTTTTTCCGCATGATTTTTCACATCACTCCTCTAAGTTGTGATGTTTAAAATACCACTTGGTAGTGGATTTTCATTTCGAGGTACTTATCATTCCCAACCGGGTATGATATAAAATCCCACTCACCCGTTAATGCCGTGAATTCCACTAGACCGATTCTTTGATTTCACATAATCTTGTCCTTGTCGGCGTTCCCGGTGCTACATGTTCCTACACGATATGAACATATCGATTCATTATCTCTTGGTTGAATAGCTTCGGTCCACTGGAGCTGTTCTTTGTTCGATCACGCCGACGCTTCTCCGATGACTCTCGGAACGAATGATTGTCACCACCGTGTAGCTGACTTCTCCCCAGTTCTAATGAATTTGAACTCACCTTCTTTGGCTCAGAAATGACCCTATATCGGAGCTCTAGTTCGAGCTTCATCGAAAAACTAAGCAACTGAGAGAGAGTGAGCTTTTTAGGTGTGGAGAGGGTGAATGGAGAGGGACACTTTATATAGGGAGCTTGGGAACTCGTTGCCCATCCGCTTGACACCTTTATGATGGACATTGATGGCCTGAAACATATCGAATGGAAATGTTTCTACTCTACTGATGCTGCTTCGGTTTTCTGGCGAGTGAACAGTGCTGTCATCTGAAGGAAGAAGACGACACTGTTTCGAACTGGACCGGACCGGTCCGAACCGGGTTCAAAGTTTAAACAGGCCGGTTCAGCCCCCATTTGACCGAATTTTTCAAATCTAAAAATTTCTAAATTTATTTTCTATCCAATGGTGGCCTAAAATCTCAAATTTAGAATCTAGTACAATAGTGGTTCAAACCGGTTCGGATCCGGTTCACCTGAACCGGTTTGGTTTTCACCTCCAATTCATTCTCCAGTCCATTTTCATGACTTCTATGACTCCTTAGGTTACTTAGGGTCCATAAAATTCCCAGTTTACCATCTCTTTATCGATTGTGGTTCATAAATCTACTCGGTTCATAATCTGGGTCTATTTGGTTCGAACCCAGTTCTCTTGAACTGATCCAGTTTTTCTTCCCCATTTCGTCCTAAGGTCCTTTTCCCAAGTTTATGAACCACTGAGTTACATGGGAGTTGAAAATTCTCAATTTGCCCGTTTCCTATTAAATCGAGCTTATAGACCGATTCGGTTTAAAATTTCAAAACTTACCAGTTCTTTCCCCAGTTTTTTCATTATCAAAGGATGGGTTTACAATCCACACTCGGTGTGTTAATAATCAACACACGACCTTCATCATGAAGGGATCACACATTCGTAGGGCAGCCCGTCCACTACACACACTTGTGGCATCGAAGCGACTTTACTGGCCACCTAGATAAAAGCCCGTCACTTCTACCCTGGGAATGAGTGGATGTTCGCGACATCCAACCCTCAAACTTGAAAAGAAACTCTGTGTCCATATGAGGACAGAGACCTCATCCTGAACCCACCTTGGTCTCATGCGCATAAAAGAAGAAAGGAACGAGTTGGGTCGACTCGACTCACTCGACTCACCTCGAGCCACCAAACACTAACAAATAGTTTCTACTGCACTATTTTAAGATGTCACTCTAATTGACTCAATTTTTTTTATTAAATTGAGTACTACAAATTGGACAAATCAGCTAGGAACTAAGCTAACAACATCTCTATGGAGTTAATTCTATTAATTCCTCATGGATAGCTCAAAATTTTCATTCAAAGTGAGAAATCCCATTCCGGAACTACTTCCCGACCTCCGGTCAGTAAAATGGGCATATCTCTCTCGTCTGATCACCGAATGAGGTGACCCCTATGTCAAATTTACAATAATCGAGTCCTCTAGAGATCCATACCCAGGCCCCGACCTGGTAATGGCCAAAAAAGGGAAACTTGGATATTTTTTCTAACCCCGATTTTGGATAACAAAATCGGTCGCTTCTGGCAGTCCTTTCGGGGCCAATTCTTTGTCCTCTAGCCACCACTCCAGCCCCCACTAGTGTTAAATTGTTGGCCTCCCTCCCCTCTACACCTACATGGCCAAGGCCAACCTCCTATAAGGGAGAAATCGGTCGGTAGGAGCTAATCACTGTTGGTGGGTCTGTGCAGTTTAGCCTGATCGCGGTGAGTCGATGACCAATTGCTCCCAACACCGATGACCACTTGGCTGACTACCACCACAAAACGTTTCGCCTAACCCTTGACTACAAAACGCCCAAGGTGTGGCCAACTCTCCTGTAAACCCCATTCTCTCAGACTAAGGAACCAAAATTTTTTGAGAGAAAACCTAGGGTATAAGTGAATCGAAAATGGTAAAAAAATGGTTAAAATCGAAATTTGGAAAATCACAAGTGGCAAAGAAATACCTAAAATCATGGAAAAGAACCATGAAGTGGATTGTATGTGAAAACTGGACCGATTTAGGGTGAATCGGACCTGAACCGTGTAAAATAAGTTCAAAGATTCATTTTTTCAGGTGTGTTAAAAATATCAAATTGAAAAATTGAAACCACCATTATATAGAAAATGAATTTAGAAGAATTTAGAAATTTTTAATTTTTGGAAAACTACTAGAATCGGGCCTAAACTGGCCAATTTTTTATTTTTGGTCACTGAACCTGGTCGGACTGGGCTATCAATAGTCCACCTGGTCAACGAACTGTTACCAGGTCATCACCCAATCAATAGGTGCAACCAATTAGCGCTAAACACATGGCGAAGAACGCCCAGTCAGCTGCTCAATTAGTACCTGGAAGTGCTGGCCAATCAGAAGGTGACACGTGACCTTAATAAAAAATCCACCTCAATGATGACTAACCAATAGGAGAGCAACGCATGTCTCGGTCAACGGTCAATGTTAGAAAAGACCCGTAAGCAAGATCGACCAATGAGGAGTTGACATATGGCAATGACACACGTTAGCATCTGACAAGGTTGTTAAAGAAATGGCCGACCAATCAGAGGTCGACATGTGGCATGGCCACATCGGATGACCTCAACTAATCAGAGGCTGAATGTAAACCCTGTCCTTTAAAGGTAAGAAAACTGAGAAAAGAATTGGTAAATTCAAAAGAGAAAACCGAGCTGGTTCATGAACATTATCCGATAGAGAAAGGGTAAAATGGGAAATTGACAAATCTTGAGTGACTCAAAGGGTCATAAAAATGATTGAAAAGAATTTTGGGACAAATGGGAAGAGAAAACTAGACCAGTTCAGGATGAATTGGATTGAACTGGATTGAACCAATTTCTAAATTCATTTTTCTTGGTGGATTAAAATGATCAAATTGGGGAATTGAAGCCACCGTTAGATAGAAAATGAATTTAGAAAATTTTAATTTTGAGAAAATCGGTCAAATCGAGCCTGAACCGACCGATTTACGCATTGAACCCAGTTAGACCGGTCCGGTCTAGTTTGGAATAGTGTCTTCTTCTTCCTCAGGATGACATCATTGTTCATTAATGCAGAAAATGGATAGCACCGGCAAAGCTTAAATTGCTCTGATCAGGCCATTTCAGGGTGAGTTTAAGTTCTACCAAAATGGAAAGTAGTCGATCAGAGGGTATCCGAGCTCCCTATATAAAGAGTTCCTCTCCATTCATCCTCCACACACCTAAAATCTCCAATATCTCTTAACTGCTCCATTTTTTGGCAAAGCTCAAACTAGAGCTCCAATATAGGCATTTTTCTCAGCCTCAGAAGGCAAGGTCGGGTCCTACAAACTCCGGGGGAAGTCATCTAACTGATAGCATCTTTTTTTCGATCCAAGGACTACCAAAGAAGCGCCAATGGAATCAAACACTAAAGCAACTCCGATGGACCGAAGTTGCCCTATTTTGGCTGAGCTGAATTTGGTAAAATTTAGCTCTCCTCCGACCAAACCAAGCCTCTCCAACACCCCACGACCCTCATACGACCTTAATAGAGCTAAAAGGTAAGCTAATTTGGCCCTACTTAGTCATTGCAGATCAGAGTTAGAGAGAGAATGTGCTAAACTTTACTGACAAAATTCTCACTCGATTCAATATCAATTGTAGCAATTCTTGATCCTAGAAGGAACCTGAGGATAAGAGCTTCCTTCTCCGATCGAGAGCTTGGACTGTCGCACCTCTGAGGGTAAGCTTTCGAAGCTTTCTCTCTCTACGAGCAATTTTTTGGCAATGCTCCATTTGAGCTCAATTCGGACCCAAATGCTGCGGTTCAAAGTTCAATTGAATCGTATGGAAGTATAGAAACTGATCCATACCTTCAATTGGAGTAATTAATCCCGATTGAATGGCCAATTTGAAGAAATCAAATTCGGTCAATTTGAAGGGGCAAAATTGGGGGAAATTTTTGGGGAAAATTGAGGGATCTCTTAGCAATTTCCCAAAATTGAAGGCCAATTGGCCATGAGAAAGATGTTGAGGGACCAATTGGTTAATTTCAAGAACATTTGGGGTCAAATTGCCATTTTTGGAAAGTATGGGCAAAATTGTAATTTTTAAAAAGTTAGGGACCGAATTGAAAATTTAGAAAACTTGAGCCCCTTTTACAATTTTGAGTAAATTGAGGACTCAAAGAGAATTTTGGAAGCTTTGAGACTCAATTTGGGGAAAAGTTGGCATTAAGGACCTAAGTGCAATTAATCGATAATTTTTTAGCCTAGACTGTTATGCCAAACTTTAATTGATAAGGATTCCCAGATTGTGTAGGGACACGAGTGACGAAACGCTAGCAAGGATAAGCTAGCATGGATTTGAAAACTGACTGGAGACGAGTACGTCACAGTTATCGGGTGAGTGGGCTTAATTACATCATACGCGGTTAGGATGGTGAGCACTATAGAAATGAAAAACCACTTGTGAGTGGGACTTTTAACATCATACTCGGTTGGTGTGATGAGTAGTTTAAGCTAAAAACCTACTTAATGGTCGTAAGTTAAGGTAATCATACCTAGTTGATATGAGGAAATTCCTTGAGAAAAGGAGAAATCCACTTACAGCGCACCACGTGGTATGACCGCCACATCATCGTCTTCAACCTAGAAGAGAGAGAGAGAGGGAGTCGCCAGAAAAGCTAAAGTCTTTAGTGACTCGAAAAATGCTCCAGTCAAGTCTACAACGGCTAAGTCTTATGCCGACGGGTAGCTTGAGCAGTTGTCGACCTCCCTATATAAAGAGCACTCACTCATTCGTTCTCAACATCCCACAATCGAGCGAATTAGAAGAAGAGTGAATTTTTTGATGATGGGTGAAACTTCCACCAAAGGAGCTCCGAAGGGTGGCATTGGAACCAGAGAAGAGTCATCTAGCTCCAGACTTATCAGAACAGCAAGAGAGTGCTCAGGAAGGTGTGAAGAGAATCTCACAGTGAAGTTTCTTCGGAGCTCAAAGTAGCGAGCTCCTGCATGACACCATCTCACCCTTTCTAGCACTTCCACCACCCACCTTGGCGACCATTGACCACCTAAAACCCTCCACAACACCCCTACAAGCCTCGATAAGCTCAATTTTGCCTCCCCCAATCAGAATTCCCAAATTTTAGAGCTGCACCGATCGTAAATTCTCTCTTTAAATTCCCATAGGACTACAATGAATTGCAGTAGAACTTGATCCTACTAGGTCCCCCTCGACTAGCTCTAGCTGCCCCCACCTCAAGCTCCGACCACCGCTTCTCCGTCGAAAAGAAATGCAAGCTTTCTCTCTCTACTATAACTTTTTTGGCGAAGCTCTGACAGGGCACAAAACTCAGCCAAATTAAAAAATTCAAAGTGTAGGACGATTGTTGGGAGCTGTAGAGGCGATTAGAAGCAAGAATTGAAGAAAACAAGGACTTATAGGCCGTCAATTTGAGGAGGTAAGATTCAAAGTGTCTTATGCTTGAATTGGGGAAGAAGATGAAGGGTGATTTAGGGATTTTGGGGACTTTTGTGCAATTTTCAAAAATTGGAGGGTTGAACGACAATTTCACGAAATTGAGGGTGTTTTCATGAAATTCACCCCAATTGAGGGTTAATTAGGTAAATTGGAAATTTTGAAAAGTTGGGGGACCAAAATGAAATTTAGAAAATTAAGGACTAAAAGGCAAAAATTGCTAAATCAAGGGCAAATTAGTGAAATTGAAAGAGTTAAGGACCCAAAAAGAATAATTGGTAACCTAGGGGACCCAATAGAAATTAAAGAGAAATTAGGGACCGATGTGCAATTGAGGTAAAGTACTGGCCTTAGGTACATATATGAAAAAGTATGGGACCCATTTGTCACCACATCTTAATACCAACACTCGCACCCTGCAGGACTAGATTACTCAAGCGCCGACCCTAGAAGCACACCGAGGAGAGAAAATTCTGCCGGCACGACTCTGTCCAGATCAATGAGTGAGTGGGAACCGCTATGATGACTCTTTCAGTTTGAATGATGGTTTAAGCTTTGAAAATTGTTTAATCAAAACTGCATAAAATTTAAAACTTTACATACCTGTCTTACAGGCATCTTAGTTAACGGTCTTTAAGGGGAGGCTTTCCGGGATTTCTTGAAAGAGATATAAGGGAGGGGGTGAGTACAACTACTCATTGAATGGGTTTTTAAAGGTCTACTTTTAACTTTTAAGAAAAACATTTATATGGAGTGTGCTAGACTCCTTTCTTTTCAAAAATCCTTTAATTTAAAATTTTGAGTTTTTCCATTATTTCTTATTTACCACGATGTGTCATCACCCAACATACATCCTTCATCATGAAGGTTACACACATTCGCAAGTCAGTATCACTACTGAACCCGCTAGTGGCTTCAGAGCGACTTTTCCTGCCACCCGAATAGAAGTACGACCACTTCTACCCTGGGAATGAGTGGATGTACGTGACATCCGACCCACAATCCCAAAATCACTTCTTCGTGTCCGTATGAGGACAGAGACCTCATCATGTCCCCACCCCAGTCTCATGCGCTTGGTGCTACTCCAGATTTCGCACAGACACCTGGAACGATGATCTGCCCTTATACTCACCGGGTCGTCCAGGGCCCTTAGGACACATCACTACCCCTCATGGGCGTCTTGATGATCCCGTAATCATAGTGCATGCACAAACAATGTTTTCTTATCAAGCCATATAATATGTGGTGCCCCTGGTCCAACGGCCCCGACTCTCAATTCAACTCGCAGTTGTTTGTCTTGACTGGTCCGTCGACCTATCATGTTGCACTGCCGCTAGTTGACTGAGCATGTCAGTCCTATCTTGGTACCATGGCCAAACAATTCACTTTATTAAGTTTTATGGCATATATATCATGTTTATTTACGAGCTCTTGCTCGTGCCAACTGGCCTTGGGCCCATTGTACGAGATTTTTCAAAAATCTGGGCATTCTAGCCCTCAAGTTCCAAAACCGAGGCCCCCGGCCTATAAGAGCTATTCGAGCTCCCGTAAAAAAGGTATCCCAAATAGTTTAAGCATTTGCACACAGTCAGGAGAGAACACTTCCGACAAAATAGGTTTTCACTTTCCATTATACCAACTAGTATAAGTACATCTCTGTTCATAACCGATGAACGGGTTTTCAACTTCCTTCGAGGAAGTCTCATCATACCAACCGGGTATGATCTACTTACAACTGGTAATTAGTTTTTCCGCATAATTTTCACATCACTTTCTCTAAGTGGTGATGATTAAAATACCACTAAACAGTGGGTTTTTATATCGAGGTACTTATCATCCTCAACCGGGTATGATATAAAATCCCACTCACAATCGGTAAGTGGCTTTTAACTTTAAGTTGTGCTCATCATCCCAACCGGGTATGGCGTTAGTAAACCCACTCACAATCGGTAAGTGGTTTTTATCTTTAAGTTGTGCTCACCATCCCAACCGGGTATGATGTTAGTAAACCTACTCACTTGTTAATGTCATGATTTCCACTAGACTGGTTCTTTGTATTCATGCGAGCTTGTCCTTGATGGCGTTCCCGATATTTCGCGTTCCTACACGATATGAACAACCTTATTCATTATTACTCGGCATAACAGCCTTCATTCATTTCCAATGAATGAGAAAACCCAAACTTTTAGTTATTTGCAATTAGGTCCCTAAAGTTATTTCCCTTTAACTTTAAGTCCCTAATATCGGTTTTTCCTCAAATTGAGTCCCGTAACTTTTAAAATTTATCCTGGGACCTCAATTTATTCAATTTCACCAAAAGGGGTTTAATTTCCCAAATTTCCAATTTGGTCCCCCAATTTTTCCAAAATTACCATTTTGCCCTTCTTTTACAAAAATGGTAAGTTTTGCCCCATAAATTCCAAAATTCCTTAATTGGTTCTCCAACATTATTTTCATGCCCAATTGACCCTCAATTTTATAAAATTGCATTTTGGCCCTTTGAATTTCGAAAATCCCCAATTTTCCCCCCAATTTCAACTCTTCAACACTACCGAATTTGATTTAATCAAATTGACCTATCAAACACTTCTAATTATTGAAATTGGAGTTGAAATTGTGTTCCTGCATGTTCATACGATTCTAAGAAACTTTGAATCGTAGATTTTAACGTCGGAATGAGCTCAAATGGAGCTTCGCCGGTAAATAGACTGTAGAGAGAGATAACTTCGATTTCTCAAAGGTGAGGGCATGGAGATCCGAGCTTTCGAGCTGGGCAGATAGCTCTCATCTTGAGGATCATCCTAGAATCAAGAATCGCATCAATTGATGCCGAATTGAGTTAGAATTTTATCATTGATATTTCATCGGTTCTCTCTCTAGCACCGGTCGGAAATTGTAAAGGGGAGTCGAATTGGCTTACCTTTCAGTCCTAATTCGGCCGTGGGAGGGCTGAAGAAGTGTTAGAAGGGCTTGGTTTGGTTTGAGGTGGGCTCAAAATGGCCGATTTCAGCTTCGCCGAAATAGGGCAGCTTCGGTCCGCCGGAGCTGCTTCACTGTTCTATCATGTCGGCGCTTCTCTAGTGATTATCGGATTGACTCGAGTTTGCTATCCGGTAGCTGACTTCTCCTCGGTTCTAAAGAGCTCGACCTCTCCTTCCGAGGCTAAGAAAAATGTTTAAGTCGAAACTCTAGTTCGAGCTTAACTGGGAAATGGAGCAGTAGAGAGAGGGAGAGAAGTATTCAAGTGTGACGAGAATGAATGGGGATGATCTGTTTATATAGGTGTAAAACTAATTTCAATAATTTAATTTTGGTATTAAATTATTTGTATTAATTCCAATACTTAAATATATATTAATTTATGTCTATTTATGATTAGCCGTACGTTCGCATAAAAATTTTTTACCGAAATTTTGGGTTACAAAAAAATCATATTTTCGAGGAGGTCACCCATCCTCACACTACTCTCAGGCAAGTACGCTTAACTTTAAAGTTCCAACAGAATCTAGTTCTCCTTAACCAATTTGGTTTTTGTTCTCTAGTTTGTCTTAAATTTCTTTTTCAAGGTTTAATGAACCCTTTGGATCACCCAAAAGTTGTAAATTTCCATATTGCTTATTCCCAAATATAAACAGGCTCGATTTTCTTATTTGGTTTGACCGGTTCTTTTCCCGGTTTTCCTTAACTCAAAAGTGCGGGGTTTATAATGTGACTATGTGTAATAACAAAAATGAATTAAATTAAAGAAAGATAAGATGAATTCAAGTAAAATGTTATAGTAGTTTCCCTCACTAAGTGTTGTACTCACCCCCTCCCTCAACCATTTTCAGGACATCATCCCGACAGGAAATTCTGGACACGCTCAAGCCCTCAAGGTATGCTTCCTACCCCCAACTTAAATTAAGGGTTTGGACGTGAACATGCCTTCATCTTCCTTGCCTCATTCGGGTAGATATACATGAATGATACAGGGAAGGGTGGCGGGTTAATCACGGACTCTGACCAAACCGGGTCAAGGCGTGACAACTTGAGTGGTATCAAAGCATAACTTTCCTAATTAGTTTTCCCTAACCCATCCTAATCCCTATTCTCAACAACCTTACAAAAAATATGAATGGAAATGCCCCTGAAGAATATATTCCCTGAATCCATGCTATGGGACAACGAGTGGAGGCCTTAGAAGAGCCCATCCCTTGAACGCACCCCGAGATAGGGCCCCTTCCTACTTGGTAGAGGATGAAGTGTCTCCGCCAAGGGAACCAAACCTAGCCTAGATTCAAGCAGAAACTGAAATGAATTTCTAGGAAGCCTACGCTAACTGTGTGAGGGTTTTTCACCAACTTCCCCTGATTCATAGCAGTACGTGTACCACATGCCCCACCTAACACGCCCATGATGCAACTGTCCTACGCCGGTATGGCATAAATATAGCTCCTCTTGTATAGGCCAAGGGGGCTCATAGTATATCAGCATCAACAGAATTTGAGGAGCCTAGCATGAATTCGTGCCCCCATTGCAGTAGGTACCATGAAGGTGAATGCCCACCCATAAGGAGAAGATGCCTCAAGACACCTGATGCGAAGTCTCACAATCTGCATATATGTAATTCTAGGTCAGTTAACTGGTGGGGATAGAAAGGGGTAGGAGATTCTAGAAATGTCTATTGTAATAAACATTGGCCAGGGTGTTTCCGATCCAATAAATAAAGAGGATTTCCTTTTCAAAGAGAAAACCCAAATCTCTTAACCATTTTTCAAAAAATGATGGGAGCTCCAAAATACTAAGAACCCTAAAGGAGTGAAATCAAAACCCACCTTGGGCCATCCCCTTTCAATACCTACTGTAAACCACACCCTTTGGAGTCAAGGAAAATTGGGAAAAAATCGGTCAAATCGAATGAGAGACACTGAACTGGTTCATAAACCCGATCATTAGAGAATGAACAATTTAGGGAATTTACAACTCCCGGGTGATCCAAAGGGTTCATAAAACCTTGGAAAAAGACCTTAGGACAATTTGGGGTAGAAAAACCAGATCGGTTAAGGATTACCAGATTCGAGCTAGATTGAATCGGTTTATAAACTAAGTCGGTTCATGATTCGGAACCGATAGAGAAAGGGCAAACCAGGAAATTTATGGATCTTGAGTGACCTAAAGAGTCACAAAAGTCATGAAAAAGGACTTTAGGATGAATTGGAGATGAAAACCAAATCGGTTCAGGTGAACCAGATCCGAACCATATTAACCAGTTTGGACCGATTTGAACTACTGTTGAACCAGAAGCTAAATTCATTTTTCTAGGTGTCTTAGAAAATTCAAATTTGAGATTTGAGGCCACCATTGGATAGAGAATGAAATTAGAAAACTTTAATTTTGAAAAACTCACTCGAATCGGCCTTAAATTGGCCAGTTTAAGCTTTGAATAAGATTTGGACTGGTCCGGTCCAGTTCGGAACAATGTCGTCTTCTTCCTTTAGATGACGACAGTGTTCACTCGCCGAAAAATTGAGCAGCGTTGGTGAAGTTGAAAAGTCTCCGGCCAGGGAGTTTCAGGCAATGAATAGGTGCCAATTAGACGGCCAAGAAGTCCCCAAGCTTCCTATATAAAGATCCCCTTCTCATTCATGCTCTCCACACTTGAAAACTCCATTCTCTCTCAACTACTTCAATTTTTGGCGAAGCTCGAACTAGAGCTCTGATATAGGGTTTTTCTAAGCCAAAGAAGGTGTGCTTGGGTTTTTTGGATTTGGGGAGAAGTCAACTACACGCATGTAGTCTCTATTTGCTCCGAGGATCACCGGAGAAGCGCTGACATGATCGAATAGTGAAGCAGCTTCGATGGACTAAAGTTGCCCTATTTTGGTTGAGCTGAAATTGGCTAATTCGAGCCCTTCTCAGGCCAAACCAAGCCCTTCCAACACCTGCACAGTCCTCTTATAGCTGAATTAGAGCTAAAAGGTAAGCCAATTTGGCTCTCCTCTATAAATTTTGATCGGTGTTGGAGAGAATTGATAGAACTTCGATGACTAAATACTCACTCAATTCGGCATCAATTGATGCAATTCTTGATCCTAGGAGAAACCTCAGGACAAGAGCTATCTGCCTAGATCGAAAACTCGGACCGTCGTGCACTCGACAGTAAGCTTTCGAAGCTTTCTCTCTATAATTCCAATTTTTCGGCGAAGGTCCGTTTGAACTCATTACGACATTAAATCATGCTTTTCAAAGTGCAATTGAATCGTAAGAAGGTGTAAGATCTCCAATCTAACTTCAATTTCAACAATTAAACTCATTTGATCGGTCAATTTGATAAAATCAAATTTGGCTGAGTTAGAAGGTTGAAATGGGGGAAATTTGGGGATTTCAAAAATTCATGGGACTAATGTGCAATTTCATAAAATTGAGGGTCAATTGGGCATGATAAAGATGTTGGAGGAACAATTGGACAATTTTGGAATTTTTGTGGTAAAACTTACCATTTTTGTAAAGTATGTGCAAAATGGTAATTTTGGAAAAGTTGGGGACCAAATTGGAAAATTGGGAAACTTGAATCCCTTTATGTGATTTTGAATAAATTGAGGTCCCAAGGTGAATTTTAGAAATTTCGAGTATCAATTTGAGGGAAAAATGACATTAGGGACCTAAAGTTAAAGAAAATGAACTTTAGGGACCTAATTACAATAAATTGAAAAGTCTGAGTATTTCATCCATACACGATGAATGAAGGCTATTAGGTTGAGGGATAATGAACAAGGATGTTCATATCGTGTAGGAATGCGAAGTATCAGGAACGCCCGCAAGGACAAGCTCATTTGATGACAAAGAATAGGTTGAGAAGAATTTACTGCATTAACGGGTGAGTGAGATATTTAATATCATACCCGGTTTGGATGATAAGTACATTGGAAATAAAAACCCATTGCTAAGTGGTATTTTAACCATCACACCTGAGAGGGTTGATATGGAAATCATGCGGAAAAACTACTTACCTGTTGTAAGTAGATCATACCCGGTTGGTATGATGAAACTTCCTGGTAGGAAGTGGAAAACCCGCTTATCGGTTGTAAGCGTTGATGTCCTCATACTCGGTTGGTGTGATGGACGACTGAAAAGTTTATTTTGTCGAAAGTGCTCTCCCCTAATTGTGTGTCACTGCTTAAACATTTTGGGAGACCTTCTTGACGGGAGCTCAAATTGTTTAGTTAGGCTAGAGGCCTCGGTTTTGGAACTTGGAGGCTAATATGCCTGATGTTGAAAATCTCGAACAGTGGGCCCTAGGCTAATTGGCACGAGCAGGAGCTTGTAAATAAACATGATTTTAAGCCATAAAACTGAAATGAATGAATTTATTGGCCATGGTACGAAGATAGGACCGACATACTCGATGAACTGGCGGCAATGTGACATGACAAGTCGACGGACCAGTCGAGACAGATAGCTATAGGTAAAGTTGAGGGTCGGGGCCGTTGGACTAGTTGCACCAAAGATTTAATGGCTTTTTAGAAAAACTTTATTTGTGCATGCATTTTAGGTTCGTGACCATTAAGACACCCAAGAGGAGCAGTGATCCGTCCTAAGGGCTGTTGGATGACATGGTGGCGATAAGGGAAAAGAGAACCTATTGGTTTGTGTTTCTCATCATACCAGTTAGTTATGGATTTCTGTGTTTGTACTCCAGAGAGTTTCTGTGTTTGGACTCCACGAAACTACTGTATTTGGGGCATCTTGAAGCTTCTGTGTTTGAGTTTCATGTGCACGAGACCGGGACATGGTCTTTGTCCTCATACGGATACATAGTTTTATTTACTGGATTGAGGGTCGGATGTTGCTTACATTCACTCATTCTCACGGTAGAAGTGGACATACATCTATCCAGGTGGCCGGTAAATTCGCTTCGACGCCATAAGTGGGTACAATGGACAAGCTAGCCTACGAATGTGTGTTTCCTTCATGATGAAGGACATGTATTGGTTGATAAATAAACCATTGTCATGAGAAATGGCCATGAAAAACCGAGATTTGAGAATTAAATGTTTTAAAGAAAAAAATAAGGAGTCTGGCACACTACAATTCAAACTATTTTCTGAAAGTCATACCTTAAAACACCCATTCATTGAGTCGTTGAACTCACCCCTCCCTTATATTCCTTTCAGGTAACCTTGGAAAGCCTACCCAAAGACCACCAGCTAACACACCTGTGAGGCAGGTATGATAAATTTTAAAAATTTTATGTAGTTTTGATATATGTTATTTCAAGGAAAGATGTAGGTTTAAAGGATGCCTTACTCCTCACGATTTAAAAACAAGGGGCAACCCTTAGTAAACCGAGAGAGTGGTGGGTTGATCACGGGGATCCGACCAAAATGGGTCGGTGCATGACACCTAAACCCAGGACAAGGCTCGGATGGCCAGAGAAGTACCTTACCAGACAAAGGAAAGCTAGAACAATAAATGACTAGCCCAGAGAGCATAATAGGAAAATGTGCGGACTAAATACTCCTAGCAAACCAGTAAGGGCCCCAAGAGGTGAGCCAAAGGAGAGCCACATCAAGAAAGGTAACTCTGAAGAAATAGGGATGAAGGACTCGAACCAGGATTGGAGGCAAGACAAAGGTCGAATTACCTAGAGGCTCCGATCTGATACCTTGAACAGATGAGGAATAGACCTAACCACCCCATGAGACCAAAGGATTGTAGCATAGTACCCAAGGGGTGAAGGATAAACAAGCGAGACCATGATGAAACCTCTTGACTCTGGAGGTTAGGGAAAGGGAGCAAGTAGGAGATGGCATGCGTGAAAATTATAAAATCAAACAAAACGGTTATGTAAGGAAGTCACCTCGATAGACTCAAAAGAGGAAAAGGACGCCGTATAGAAAGAACAAACTAATCACGAGACGAAAAGCAAAGGAGAGGCACAAACCCCAACACATGAAGAGGAACACAACCCTAAGTAGGGAGAATCAACACGTAGAACCACCAACCCCAAGGAAGGAATGGGTAGAAGAACGAATTGCAGTGACTCTCTAGACAAAGCCACCAAGGACCGGCAAGGAAGGACCCTGGGTCCTTGAGGACGACATCTAAGACCCTATCTTAGGACAAGTAAGGTAAAACTCCAAAAAACCAGTTCCATGTAGGCCATAGACTCTACAAGGGGGGAGAAGTTCCCGGGGGGAGGGGTGACTTTGATGAAAAATGGATAACTCAGGAGAACTACATCCATTACACACCGGCTAGTGTAATGAACCATAGGCCAAGAAAGAAGAGAGAGACCGAAAAAGGAAGGGACCCCTCGCTAGCCGGAGAACACCAAAGTTGCACGAATGGACGAACGTAGAAGGACCGATGAGTAGACGGGCCCAAAAACCCGATAGTAGGGACGGGCTGACACAATAAGAAAAATGGGATAGAGCGAATAAACCCGAGAAAACCCAAACTCACATAAAAGCATGGGCATGGCATAGGGGATCATAACCCAAGGAGTATGGGATTCTAACAAGGAATTGATCTAGACAACATAAAGGATGAGCCTAAAAGAGAATACACACTAAGGACAGGGACGGAAGGGACACGGTCCCAACTACAAAGCAAGTTGTGCCTGAGGCTTAGAGTAAAACCATAGGATATGGTGATCATACTGCTAGGGGCAACAAGGTTCAAATCGCCACCTAGGAGGGAACTTGAGTACTAAAGGAGGGACTAAAGGACCAAGGAAAGGGAGGTAATGCAGCAGAAGATAAACACAATAGCCGACGATGGAGTGGACGTACCCATGTATGGTGGAACATATAGAAACCTCAAACTCAGATAAATGCCCATGACGCAAGTCCGACCCCACCCTATCAGAAGTATTAGATAAGTAAGGATCCACGAACGCCAGGGAAAAATGGATAAGTCAACTGACCAAACCCCGAAAGGCAAAGGAACTAAGGCAAAGCGAGCGACTCAGGTCGGTAGGATATCGATTTACCCCTAAGGAATCGGCGCAAGGACCTCTTCAGGGAAAAAGGGTCAGGCGATAGAGTTCTGGGGACAAAATTCCTAAAAGGAGGGGAAAGCTGTAAAACCCGTTCTTTGGAAGCAAAGAAAAATCGGGAAAAGAACCAGTATAGGATTATACATGAAGAAACGAGTCGTTTAATGGACGAAAAATAGCTAACGTGGGAAATGGGAAAACCCCAAGTTACCAAAATTTCACCAAAACCTCAAGGAAGAACCAAGAAGTGGAATTGAAAAGAGAACCAAACCGATTTGGGGTGAACCAGACCTGAACCAGACCGAACCAACATGAACCATAGTGAACCAATTCACAAATTCATTTTTTTAGGTGTCTTAAAAATGTCATATTGGTAAATTGAGATCACCATTAGATATTAAATGAATTTAGAAGAATTTAGAAAGTTTTAAATTTGAGAAAATTGGCCAAACCAGTTCTAAACTAGCCGATTTTTGAATTTTGGACCGTGAAACTAGTTGAACCGAACCGGTCAATGGTCAACGAATCGGTCAATGGTCAACAGTCAATGGCTAGCTAGTGCCACTTCCGTTGCCACATAGGCACGGTCAGCCATTGGAAGGCTACCACGTTTTCGGTCAATAGATAGTTGATGCCCGTCAGCATGCCACATAGACATGAGCAACCAATGAGAGGCTGCCACCTGTCTAGCAACGGGTCAATGACTGATGTGGCGGCCGAGCTGGCGTTCCACGTTAGAGAAACTAACCAATCACTACACGCCATGTGGCATGACTGCCATGCCATCGTCTTCAACCTTCAGACTCCGACAGAAAAGAGAGAGAGAGAGAGGGGGGGTTGCCAGAAAAGCTAGAGTCTCCAGCGACTCGAAAAATGGTTTGGTCAAGTCTCCGGTGGCTGAGTTAGAGGCCGAGTCTTATGTCGGTTGGTAGCCTGAGCGGTTGCTAACCTCCCTATATAAAGAGCACCCACTCATTCATTCTCAACATCCCACAATCGAGCTAAGAAGAAGAAGAGTGAGTTTTTCGACGAGCAGCAAACCAGAGCTCCAACAATGGGCGAAACTTCCACCAAAGGAGCTCCAAAGGGAGGTATTGGAACTGAGGAAGAGTCTTCTAGCTCCAGACCTTCTCAAAACAGCCAAAGAGTGCTCAAAGAGGTGCGAAGAGAATCGCATAGTGAAGCTACTTCGTAGCTTAAAGCAGCGAGCTTCTGCCCGACGCCACCTCGCCCTTTCCGGCCCTTCCACCACCCACCTTTGTCACCACTAACTGCCTAAGACCCTCCACAATACCCCTACAGGCCCCGATAAGCTCAATTTTGCCCCCCTTCAGAATCCCCAAATTTCAGAGTTACATCGACAAGAACTTCTCTCTTCAAATTCCATAGGGTAGCAACGAATTGCAGTAGAACTTGATCCTACTAGGTCCCCCTTGACTAGCTCTAGCTGCCCCCATGTCAAGCTCCAACCACTGCCTCTCCTTCGGTAAGCAATGCAAGCTTTCTCTCTCTACAGTAACTTTTCCGGCGAAGCTCCGATGGGGCACAAAACTCAGCCAAATTCAGAAATTCAAAGTGTAGGTCGATTGATGGGAGCTGTAGGAGGCGATTTGAAGTAAGAATTGAAGAAAACAAGGACTTACAGGCTGGCAATTGGTCAAGGTAAGATTCAAAGTGTCATATGCTCGAATTAGGGAAGAAGATGAAGGATGATTTGGGGATTTTGGGGGACTTTTGTGCAATTTTCAAAAATTGGAGGATTGAATGGTAATTTCATGAAATTGAGGATGTTTTCATAAAACTCACCCCAATTGAGGGTCAATTGGGCAAATTGGACAAATTTGGAGCAGATTGGAAATTTTAAAAAGTCAAGGAACCAAACTGCAATTTTTAGAAAATTAAGGACTAAAAGCAAAAATTGGTAAATCAACAGCAAATTAGTGAAATTGAAAGAGTTAAGGATCCAAAAAGAATAATTGGGAACCTAGGAGACCCAATAGAAATTAAGGACCCACGTGCTATTTAGGCAAAGTACGAGCCTTAGGTACAGATATGAGGAAGTATGGGACCCATTTGTCATCGCATCCTAATATACCAACACTCACACCTTGCAGGATCAGATTACTTGAGCGCCGACCCTAGAAGCGCACTGAGGAGAGAAAATTCCGCTGGCACGACCCCGTCGAGATCACCGGGTGAGTGCGAACTGCTATGACGTCCATTCTGGTTGAAATGACGATTTAAGCTTTGAAAACTATTTTCTCAAACTTAGCGTCCTTTGACTGGGTGACTCTGCTTAAAACAGTTGGGAGCTATTTTTAGGCTTAGACTTGAGATGCCAGTGGGCCCAAGGCTGATGGATATGGGCACGAACCCTTCAAAAACTGACATGTGATAAATCAGGCTAAAAGACCTGAATAATGGAAACTTGTGTGATACCCATCGAGCCAAGCTTAGTTGTCAAGGTTGTTGGGCTGAACCGCTGCTCTGCCGAAGCCAGGTCGTCGAACTGTTGGGCTATTATGCGTGGTGGGGCTAAAGCCAAGCTGACAGACCGTTGCGCATGAGGGAAAAAAATAATGGCTATAATTCAAAAAGCTTGTTGATTGTGCATGCACGTTATCACCGGGCCATCAGGACACCTAGCATGAAGTAGTGATGGAACCTAAGGACTCTTAGATGACCTAAGGAGCATTAGGGTAGTGTCATCATTCAGAAGGTCACGAAGCATATGAGCTTTCTGCGCACGGAGACCGTGGTAGTAGGGGGAATGATGTCTTGTCCCATTGAGCGGACATGGTGGAGGAACTTTAGTTTGGGGTCGGACTGTTGATGTTTACACAAACTCCGGGTAGAGGCAGGATCCCTCTATCAAGGTGGACAGTAAAGGCGCTTCGGTCCACAAGTGACGCGGTCGAGGACCGTTCTGCGAATGTATGATCCCTCCTATGATAGGAGGGAGGTTGTTGATTTTATGACTATGTGAAATAATAAAAAAGGATTAAATTAAAGAAAGATAAGATGAATTCAAGTAAAATGTTATAGTAGTTTCCCTCACTAAGTGTTGTACTCACCCCCTCCCTCAATCCTCTTCAGGACATCACCCCGATAGGAAGTTCTAGACATGCTCAGGCCCTCAAGGTACGAACTTGAACATGCCTTCACCTTCCTTTCCTCTTTTGGGTAGATATACCTGAATTATACAAGGAAGGGTGGTGGGTTGATCATGGAATCCGACCAAACAGTGTCGGGGCATGAAATGGTTGGTGTGATGATATTGAAAACATACTTTTTATTAGAAGTGTTGTCCCCTGACTGTGTGCCACTACTTAAACTATTTGGGAGATATTCTTGACGACAGATAGAATAGCTGATATAGGCTAGAGGCATCGATTTTTGAACTTATGGGGCTAAATGCCTGGTTTTGGAAAATCATATGTAGTGGGCATGAGCAGGAGCTCATAAACAAGCCTGATTAAGAATGCCATGAAATTTCTAATGAAATGGTTATGTGATTTCGGAATGGTACCAAGTCAGGACTGATAGTACTCGATGGACTAGCGGCAGTGCGTCAGGTTGATAGACTGGCCTAGACAAATAGTTGTAGGTCGAGTTGAGGGTTCGGGCCGTTGGACTAGTGGCACCAAAGATAATGGCCATATGTGAAAAACTATTGTTTGTACATGTACTTGTGATACATGACCATCAAGATGCCCAAAAGGGGTAGTGATGGGTCCTAAGGGCTAGTGGATGATATGGTGGAGAAAAGAGCAGTTCGTCATGCCAGTCAGTCGGGGAGCTTGGTGTAGCTTCTTGCGCATGAGATCGGAGTGGGGTTGGGATTAGGTCTTTGTCCTCATATGGACATGAAGTGGCATTTAGGTCTGAGGGTTAGATGTCGAGAACATTCACTCAAACCTAGGGTAGAAGTGGACGGGCTTCTATCTTGGTGGCCGGTAAAGACGCACTGAGCAACAAGTGGATGTAGTGGACGGGCTGTATCTGCAAATGTGTGTTTCCTTCCTGATGAAGGGCATGTGTTGTCTACTAAACATACCTAATATGGAAATGGGAAAAAGATTTTGAAAACTAAATTTTGAGGAAACTTATTTTAAAGGAAACGACAACATTGCTACAATTTAAATGAAGCTAATTTCTTGAAAGCTCATTCCCAACACCCGCTCACTAAGTTGTAGAACTCACCCCCCTCTCTTATACCCCTTTTAGAAGTAAGGAAACATGACAAAAGAAAACATGAAGATGTACCCTCTATCACATATTCTTAATGTCACTTTTAAGCTTGCATATTGATTGATTTATGCTATTTTAGGGAACAAGGTTTGAATTACGCCTGGCTCCTCTTGATTAAAAGAAGGGGGAAACCCCTCATAAACCAAGGGAGTAGTGGGTTGATCACATGGATCCAAACAAACTGAGTTGGGGCATGACAACTTGAGTGGTATCAGAGCATTGTTCCCTTGAATGCATTATCAATACTATGCCCTGACACTAACAAAAACTTAACTATCCTGTAGGAAGAAGAATTCCTAGGAAATTCATCGTACGAACCAAATCCACGCATGAGATCATAAAAAAGACGCATACTTCCAGAGAGGCAGTCGTCCAAAGGTTCATAGAGGTCAAGAAGAGAGTACCTCAAGATATGGCCGGGGACTATAGGAAACTTGTTAGATCATTATTAGAGCCAGAAGGCATCACATATCCTCCTCCAAGGTAGGAAGAACATGTCCTTCCTCCAAGGAGCCCGACACCCCCACCAGCCCCACGACAACAAAAAAGGACCCCAACTAAGAAGGAGGCCTGGGATAACTATTGTAAACCCCACCCATTTTAATTAAGGAAATCTGGGAAAAGAATCGGTCAAACCAAATAAGAAAAGCGAACCGGTTCACGTACCTGATCAATTGGGAATGGGTAATTTAGAAATTTACAACTCCCGGGTGATCCAAAGGGTTCATAAAACCTTGGAAAAGATCCTTAGGACAAATTGGAAGAGAAAAACCAGACTGGTTTAGATGAATCAAATCCAATTGGATTGAATCAGTTTATGAACCGAGTCGGTTCATGAATCAAAACTGATAGAGAAAGGGCAAATAAGGAAATTTATTTATCCCTTTTGACCTGAAGAGATTTATAAACCTTGGGAAGGAACCTTATAACAAAGTGGGAGAGAAAAACCAGATTGGTTCGGGTGAACCAGACTTGAATCAGATTAAACTGGTTTAAGAACCGAGCTAGTTTATGAACCGGAATTGATAGAGAGATGGTAAACCGGGAAATTTATGGACCCTAAGTGACCTAAGGAGTCACGAAAGTCTTGCAAATGGACTTGTGAAGGAATTGGAGATGAAAACCAAACCAGTTCAGGTGAACCGGATCCGAACCGGTTCGGACCGGTTTGAACCACTATTAAATCGAATCCTAAATTCATTTTTCTAGGGGGCTTAAATAATTCAAATTTGAGATTTGAGGCCACCATTGGTTAGAAAATGAATTTAGAAATTTTTAGATTTGAAAAACTTGGTTGAGTGAGGGGTGAACTTGCCAATTTAAGCTTCGAACTCGGTTCGTACTGCTCCAGTTAGGTTTGGAATAATGTCATCTTCTTCCTCTAGATGAAAGTATTGTTCACTCGCCGGAAAATCGAAGTAGCGCTGACGAAGAAGAAATGTTTCCATTCGATATGTTTCAGGCCATCAATGTCTGTCATAAAGGTGCCAAACGGACGGCCAACGAGTCCCCAAGCTCCCTATATAAAGAGGCCCTCTCCATTCATCCTCTTGACACCTGAAAAGCTCATTCTCTCTCAGTTGCTTAGTTTTCCAGCGAATCTCAAACCAAAGCTTCGATATAGGGTCTTTTATAAGCCAAAGAAGGCGAGATTGGGTTCTTTAGAACCAGGGAGAAGTCAACTACATGCCCGTAGTCTCCGTTTGCTCTGAGGGTCGCCGAAGGAATGCTGGCATGATGGAATAGTGAAGCAGCTTTGACAGACCAAAGCTGGCCTGTTTCGGCCAAGTTGAAATTGGCCATTTTGAGCCCTCCTTAGGCCAAACCAAGCCCTCCCAACACTTCCTTGGCCCTCCCACGACCGAATAAGGACTAAAAGGATGAACCTCAGGATGAGAGCTATCTACTTAGATCGAAAGCTCGGACCGTCGTGCCCTCATTAAAACACGAAGTACCGAGAATGCCAGTAAGGACAAGCTCGTGTGAATACAAATAACCAGTCTAGTGGAATTCACTACATTAACGGGTGAGTAGGTTTACTAACATCATACTCGGTTGGGATGATGAGTATAACTTAAAGTTAAAAACCACTTATCGGTTGTGAGTGAGATTTTATATCGTACCCGGTTGGGGATGATATGTACCTTGAAATGAAAACCCACTAACAAGTGATATTTTAAACACCACAACTTAGAGGAGTGATGTGAAAATTATGCAGAAAAACTACTTACCGGTTGTAAGTAGATCATACCCGGTTGGTATGATGAAACTTCCTCAAAGGAAGTTGAAAACCCGTTTATCGGTTATGTGCGAAGATGTCCTTATACCCGGTCGGTATAATGGACAGTTGAAAATATAATTTTGTGGGAAGTGCTCTCCCCTGACTATGTGTCAATGCTTAAACTATTTGGGAGACCTTCTTGACGGGAGCTCGAATAGCTCTTATAGGTTGGGGGCCTCGGTTTTAGAACTTAGGGGCTAATTTGCCTGATTTTGAAAATCTCATACAGTGGGCACAAGGCCAGTTGGCACAAGTAGGAGACCTTAAACAAACATGAGCTATATGCTATAAAACTTTAAATAAAGGAATTGTTTGTCCATGGTACCAAGAAGAGACCGACATACTCAGTCAACTAGCGGCAATGCGACAAAACAAGTCGATGGACCAGTCAATTCAAACAACTACGGGTTGAGTTGAGGGTGGGGGCCATTAGACCAGTGGCACCACAGATTATATGGCATGATAAGAAAATATTGATTGTGCATGCACTATGATTACGGGTCTATCAAGACGCCCAAGAGGGGTAGTGATGCATCCTAAGGGCACTGGACGACCTAGTGGGTATAAGGGCAGTTCGTTGTACCAGGTGACCGTGCAAAATTTGAAGTGGCACTAAGTGCATGAGATTGGGGTGGGGACGGGATGAGGTCTCTGTCCTCATACGGACACAAAGAATTGATTTCAGGATTGAGGGTTGGATGTCGCAAACATCCACTCATTCTCAAGGTAGAAGTGGACGTACTTCTATCTGGGTAGCCGGTAAAGTTGCTCCGAAGCCACAAGTGGGTTCAGTGGACATGCTGGCCTTCGAATGTTTGTTTGACCTTCATGATGAAGGATGTGTGTTGGGTGATGACACATAGTGATTAATATGGAAATGGTGGTAAAAACCAAGATTTGAATTGAAAGGATTTTTGAATGAAAGGAGTCTGGCACACTCCAATACAAATCTTTTTCATAAAAGTAAAAGTTTTGAAAAAACCTATTCACTTAGTAGTCGTACTCACCCCCTCCCTTATATCCCTTTTGGGAACTTTTGGAAAGCCTACCCTTAAAGACCATCAACTAAGATGCCTGTGAGACAGGTATGATGAAGTTAAAATATTGTGCAGTTTTGATTTATGTTATTCCAGGAAAAGGTGCAGGTTTAAAGGACGCCTTACTCTTTACAGTCTATAATAAGGGGAAACCCTATAATAAACCGGGAGAGTGGTGGTTTGTTCACAGGGATCTGACCAAACCGGGTCGGGGCATGACAACTATTGGGATGCCCACACAACCTTTATGAAAGTCCACTAAGCACTCCCACAGATCAATTCAACTCTAACCCTTCCCAATGGATGAGGTGGAGCTATGAGTGCGAGGATGAAGTATTAAGGAGATATGGGCTCGAGGTATTCCATGAAGTCTGTCCTATCAGGGAAGCCTGACGAGAGTATGGATGGACGTCAACTAGTTCATCAGACCCTCAGACCACGAATCTCGAAACCATTCAGAGGTTAACTCCCGGCCTATGACTCCAAGGGACCAGGAAGTAGTGAGAAATTCTTTTAATAAGCCGATTACGATAATAAACTACCTCCTTTAATGAATAAAGACTATTTTCTTTATTAAAGGCTAGTTTTTCCATGATAATGACAAATACCAATAACATATTGGAGTAAACCAATCATGACCGGGTAATAATTGGAAAGAAAGCCACCTAAGGAAGAAGACTACCGCTAAGATAGCCTAAATAGATCTTCCCACAAGAACTAGGAAACTTCGAGTAACAAGGCAACAAGACAAAAGAAGGAAGTTTCCAAAGAAGAACCAAGAGACTACCTAGAAAGGGAGTCACCGAAAAAGACATAGCCTAACCAAGGGTAGGGGATGGGATTGATAAGCACACCAATTATGGTTGAGTAGTGAATAATGGCTATGAAACCGAGATTTTGAAAATGAGAAATTTTAAAAAGAAAATAAGAAGTCTGTCACACTCCAATTCAAATATTTTCCCTAAAAGTTCAACTTTAAATACCCATTCACTGAGTCGTCGAACTCACCCCTCCCTTATATCCTTTTTCAGGGAATCGAGGGAAACTTACCTAAAAACCTCCTGTTAGTCACACTTGTAAGATAGGTTTGTAAGTTAAAATTTTTATGCAATTTTGATTTATGTATTCTAGGAAAGGTACATGTTTAAAGGACGCCTTACTCCTCCCAGGTTTAAATGAGGGGAAAATCCTTAGTAAACCGGGAAGAGTGGCTGGTTGCTCATGAGGATCTGACCAAACTGGGTCGGGGCGTGATAACTTGAGTAGTATGAGAGCCAGGTTCCTTGAATACATTATCAGGACTAGAGAACATAATAACTAATAGGAATAATTTTAAAATTTACAGATGGCTCCCAAGAAAGGAACCAAGAGAACTAGAGACGTAATCTCCGACACTACCCAACCAACCCTCTTTATGGAAACTCCCCGAGGAACCTAGACAACCCCACCTGGATTAAGCTTGGAACAGCAGAGACTGTACGAAGAGTTCACCCAAGTGTTTGTATGGCCTAACCTCACTCCTGTGGTGGACATCAATCCTCGAGCTGAGCCTGAGGAAGTACAATCCCATCCTCCTCTTACTAATATTCCTCCTCCAGTGGACATTCCCAAATACCTCAAAACCCTCTGACAATTAGGATGTAAACCATTCCTAGGAGAAAAGGATGCAGGGGCAGCTATGGACTGGCTAGCTAGCATCATGAAACTCATGGGGATAGTTAGGATTTCACCAAAGGATATGGTGATCATAGTAGAGTTTTTCCTAGAAGCTAGTGCGAAGAGGTGGTGGGATAATGTCAGAAGCTTGCATGTCACCATCCCCACATGGGAGCTATTCAAGGAAAGATATACGGAGGAATATCTAGCTCCACATCTAATCAACTAGAAGAAATAAGACTTCCTCTGACTCCAACAAGGGCTTAACTCTATCTCGAAGTATGAAACCAAGTTTAACGAGTTAAGACCCTTTTGCCCCTAACCAAGCCGGACCTGCGGATGTTTGTCAACGATTTGTTGACAGTCTTAATATGGACATATGAGATCAAATGGGGGTATTAGGATGCCCCATGGATTTAGCTATTGTCATCAGCATGGCCCATGAATGTTAGCGTCTGGTACAAACGAGACACCACCGAGTAGAACAGACCGATAGTAATGAGGAAGGAGGCCAAGACAGCCGAAGAAGACAAAAGGAGCTAGGTGGATAGAAATGGAGAACAAGAATGGGGTTCTCTAGGTCAATGGAAGGTTATCGTACACAAAGGGAGACAAATACAGTTCCCCCAAGAAGAAGCCCCTATTGTTCCAAGTGCCAGAAAAACCATGAAGGACCATGTCGAATATGCTACGAATGTAGATAGCCTAGCCATTTTGTGAAGAACTACTCAGTCCTTTAGGGCAATATACAACAAAGTACCCACCTACCATTTCAAGGAAACCCAAGGGCACTAAACAGAGGGCAAGACATCGCCACTACATTGAGGGTCCTAACTAGAGTATACAACCTCACCTAAGAAGAAACACGGGAAGACCCTAGTACCATAGTTAGTACTTACCAAAATTCCCCTAAATAAATATAGCTAAAAAATGTAATTCATTATCATCATAATGAAAGTTATATTTCCTACAAAAATAAAGTTGTGATACAAGTAAGATAAAATACAAAGGACATACCCACAAAATTTCAAGGAGGAAACGGGAAAGGATGACATCTAAGTACATCACTTTGAGGATAGATACACTCAAGGACACTTAGAATTTCAGAAGAAAGGGGAAGAATACTACCAAGGAAGGAAAACTCTAGGGAATCATAGATATTCTAACTAAGAGGTAATGGAAGCAAGTGACGAGGGATAAGGAGATGAGGTTGCAAAGGAAGTTCATGCTCGGGTGAAAGAATTAAAGAAGGCATGCTAGGATGATCCAAGAAAATAAGTTAAACCCAAGGGAACGATTGGACAACTTGGAACTCTCAACCTTGAAATTTTGAGCAAGAACCCTCAAGAGGAAGAAACCACCCTAGGTAGAGGAGGAAGTGAATATAAAGATATCCTTTTGGACGTATGGGTAAGACATCCCTAGTTATGATAAACTTTGGGAAGTGAGTACACAACATAAATGAAAAGACATTCCTTAAGTGTGTGATTCAAAAGGGCTAAGTGAAAGAACAACTAAAGTGTTGGCATGTCAAACAAATCTCGAGTGAACATTAAGGGAAGTTATTCCCCATACAAAGGATGTTGATTTAGTTTTGGGGACAAAACTCCTAAACAAAGGGTAGAGTTGTAAACCCTACCCCTTTAAAGCAAGGAAACCGGAGAAACAATCATTCAACACGAGTGAGAAAAATTGAACTTGTTCACAAACCGATCATTAGAAAACTAGCAATTTGGGAAAATTTCAACTCCCAAGTGACCTAAAGGATTCATAAAACCTTGAAAAAGAACCTTAGAACAAATTGGAACAGGGAAACCAGTCTGATTCAGATGAACCAGATCCAACATGATTGAACCGATTTATGAACCGAGTCAGTTTATGAACCGGAACCCATAGAGATAGGGAAAATTGGGAAATTTATGGATCCCAAGTGACTTAAAGAGTCACATAAGTCATGAAAAAGGACTATAGGATGAATGGGAGATGAAAACCAAACCAGTTCAAGTGAACCGAATCTAAACCGGATTGGATCGATTTGAACCACTATTGAACCGGATGCTAAATTCATTTTTCTAGATGGCTTAAAAATTTTAAATTTGAGATTTGAGGCCACCATTGGATAGAAAATAAATTTATAAATTTTTAGATTTGAAAACTTTGGTCTAATTGGGGGTGAACCGGCCGGTTTAAGCTTTGAACCCGGTTCGGACCGGTACGGTCCGGTTCGAAATAGTATCGTCTTCTTCCTTCAGATGATAGCACTGTTCGGAATAGTTTCATCTTCGCAGCACTGACGAAGCTGAAAAGTCTCTAGCTAGGGAGTTTCAGGCAATGAATGACTGCCATTAAGGTGCCAATTGGACGGCTAGGAAGTTCCCGAGCTTCCTATATAAAGAGCCCTTCCTCATTCATCGTCTCCACACCTAAAAACTCCATTCTCTCTTAATTGCTCCAATTTCCAACGAAGCTCAAACCAGAGCTCTGATTTGGGCTTTTTTTGACCCAAACAAGGTGAGGTGAGGTTCTTTAGAACTGGAGAGAAGTCGGCTACACGCTTGTAGTCTCCATTTGTACTGAGGGTCGTTGGAGAAGCGCTGTCGTGATCGAATAGTGAAGTAGCTCCGGCAGACCGAAGCTACCCTGTTTCGGCCGAGCTGAAATTGACCAATTTGAGCCCTTCTCAAGCCAAACCAAGCACTCCCAACACCTTCACAGTCCTCCTACAGCAGAATTAGAGCTGAAAGGTAAGCCAATTTGGCTCCCCTATGCAATTTCGAACTGGTGCTAGAGAGAACTGATAGAACTTTGATGATAAAATTCTCACTCAATTATGTATCAATTGATGCAATTATTGATCCTAGGAGGAACCTTAGGATGAGAGTTATCTGCCCAGATTGAAAGCTCGGACTGTCACGCTCCCAACAGTAACTTTCAAAGCTTTCTCTCTCTAAGTCCAATTTTTCAACAAATCTCTGTTTGAGCTCATTTCGACATCAAATCGTGGGATTCAAAGTACAATTGAATTGTATGAAGGTGCGAGAACTCCAATCTAACTTCAATTTCAACTATTAAACTCATTTGATTAGTCAATTTGATGAAATCAAATTCGGTAGAGTCAAAAGGTTGAAATTGGGGGAAATTTGGGAATTTCGAAAATTAGAAGGACTAAAGTGCAATTTCATAAAATTGAGGACCAATTGGGCAAGGTAAAGATGTGGGAGGACCAATTGGGAAAATTTTGGGGCAAAACTTACCATTTTTGTAAAGTAGGGGCAAAATACTTATGGATAGTGTTTAACCACCAGAATGTCTTTGGGTCCCTTCTCCTCAGACTTCTGTTAATGACCATAGCCAGAAATGTCGTACAACCTTTTTGTATCATCTTTTGGACCTTTATATGGGACACCATCTATACTTCACCCTTCCTTCAGTCTCCTTGGAACTTTATTCCAATTGCCTCGGGAGTGTGGAAGGTTGCCATCTTCTTTCCAGAATCCATCCTAGCCTGATGGTTACTTAACCAATCCATACCAATGATTACGTCTACCTTACTTAGAGGTAACATAATCAAATCCTCTTCGAGTTTGATTCCTCCAATCTTTATCTCACATCCCTTATGTTGTTTGTTCCTATTTAACACATCTCCTAAGGGTGTGTGAATGTTGAAACTTTGTCACACGGTGTTTTTAGTAACCCAAAATTTCGGTCTAAAATTTTTCCCGTTGAATTTAAGCGGAAATGAAATATTATATACATAATTGTTAATTATGTGTATATATATATATATATGTTGAAGAGATGTTTACATATAAGGGTATATATATACCTGTACAAAATTAATTTCCAAACAAATATAAAGGAGAAAGAGATTCGAGAGTTGAGGAATTAATACATTATTAAATAAATACCCATAAATTCATACCTACTTTCAATTATTGTAATTAATATCCATAAATACCCATTAATTTCCCAATTTAATGAGAATAAATACCCATAATGTAGTAATAAATCTTCCCCAGTTAAAAAAATTAAATTTTACAACTATATAAGAGCTCCTCCCCATTCATCCTCCTCACACCTGAAAACTCTTCTCTCTCTATTGCTCCATTTTCTAGTGAAGCTCGAATCAGAGTTCCCACTTGGACATTTTTCTCAACCTCAGAAGGCGAGGTCGGGCTCTTTAGACTCTGGGGGAAGTCAACTATCTAATAGCAACCTCCATTCGATCAGAGGATCGTCGAAGAAGCGTCGGCGTAATCAAACAGTGAAGCAGCTTTGAAGGACCGAAGTTACCTTATTTCGGCCAAGCTGAAATTTTCCGAATTCAGCACCCCTCTAGCCAAACCAAGCTCTCCCAACATCCCTATAACCCTTAGACGACCTCAATTGAGCTGAAAGGTAAGCCAATTCAACCCTTCTCAATCGTTGTAGGTCGAAGTTAGAGAGAGAAACTGTAAAATTTCACTAACAAAATTCTCCCTCAATTCGAGGTCAATTATAGGAATTCTTAATCCTAGAAGATACCTTAGGAAGAGATATATCTTCTCCGATGGAGAGATTGGGCCACACCTCTGATAGTAAGCTTTCGAAGCTTTCTCTCTCTAAGTTTAATTTTCAGGCGAAGCTCCATTTGAGCTCAATTTAGATCTAAATGATGTGATTCAAAATTCCATTGAATCATATGTAAGTGTAGGAATTTACCTTCAATTTCGAACCTGATTGAATGGTCAATTTGATAAAATCAAATTCGGCCCGTTTGAAAGGGGGAAATTGGGATTTCAAAAATTTGAGGGACTAAAGTGCAATTTTCTAAAATTGAGGGCTAATTGGCCATGAAAAATATCTTGGAGGACCAATTGGTCGATTTTTGGAATTATTGGGGTCAAATTTACCATTTTTGTAATGTTGGGGCAAAATGGTAATTTTGAAAAGTTAGGGACCAAATTAGAAATTTGGGAAACTTGCACCCCTTTTTGTGATATTGAATAAATTGAGGTCCCAAAGTGAATTTTAGAATTTTCATTACTCAATTTGTGGAAAAATCGGCATTAGGGACCTAAAGTTAAAGGAAAAGAACTTTAGGGACCTAAATGCAAATAATTAAAAGTTTAGGATTTTTATTCATTCGTGATGAATGAAAGCTATTAGGTCAAATGTTAATGAACAAAGATGTTCATATCGTGTAGAAACACGTATACCAGGAACGCCAGCAATGATAAGCTTGCGTGAGGCAAAGAGTCAGTTAAGAGGAAAAATACACTACACTTATCGGGTGAGTGGGAATTTTCACTTCATACCTGGTTGGGATGATGAGTACCTCAGAATATAAAACCCACTATTATGTGGAAATTTATCATCACACCTGGTTGAGGTGATGTGAGAAAACATGCGAAAAAACTACTTATCGGTTGTAAGTATATCAATACCGGTTTGTATGATTAATTTTCTAGAAGGAAATAGAAAACCTGCTTATTGATTATGAGCGAAGATGTCATCACACTCGGTTGGTGTGATGAACAAGTGAAAAGTTATTTTTTGTCAGAAGTGCTCTCCCTTGACTGTGTGACAATACTTATACATTTTGGGAGACCTTCTTGACGGGAGCTCGAATAGATCAAATAGGCCAAAGGCCTCGATTTTGGAACTTGGGGGGTAGAATGCCCGATTTTGAAAATCTCGTACAATGGGCCCAAGGCTAGTTGGTATGAGCAGGAGCTCGTAAACAAACATGATATTAAACCATGAAAATTTTAATGAATGATGTGATTTGGCCATAGTACCAAGACAAGACCGACATACTCGATGGATTGGTGGCAGTGCGATGAGACAGGTCGATGGACCAATCGAGACAAACAGCTGCAAGTCGAGTTGAGGGTCGGAGCCGTTGGACCAGTGGCACCAAAGATTAATGGCTTATATGGAAAAATTATTGTTTGTGCATGCACTAAGGTTTGAGACAATCAAGACACCCAAGAGGGGTAGTGATGCTTCCTAGGGGCTACAAGACGACATGGTGGAAATAAGGGCAGTTTGTCGTGCCAGCAGTTAGGGAAGCTCGACATAGCTTCATACGCATGAAACCGGGGTGGGGTTGGGATGAGGTCTCCGTCCTCATATGGACATGAAGTATTTTAAGTTTGAGGGTAGGATGTCAGAGATGTTCACTCAGACTTCGGGTAGAAGTCAAGGACTTCTATTAGGGTAGATAGTAAAGACGCTCCCACAAGTGGGTGCAGTTGGCGTAACTACATCTCGTGAATGTGTGTGTACCCTTCCTGGTGAAGGGTGTGTGTTGTTTGTGAAACACACCTAATATGGAAATGGAAAAGAGTTTTGAAAACCTTGGAAAGGATTTGAGAATCCTTGGAAAAGAATTGGTAAACCTTGGAAAAGGGATTTGAAAAACTAGAACTTGAAAAAAGAATATTTTTAAAGGAAATAAGGATTTTGACACACTACAATTAAAGTTGTTTTTGTGAAAACTCGCATTCACTGAATTGTCGAACTCATTCACTGAATTGTCGAACTCACCCCCTTCCTTTACCCCTTTTTAGGAAACCAAGGGAAACTAACCTTAAAGATTTGCCTGTAGTTGAAACTTAAGACAACAATGTAAAAAATATATTCAGTTTTGATTAATGTTATTTAAGGAAAGATGCAAGTGAAAAAGACGCCTTACTCCTCGCGGTTTAGAGAAAGGGAAAAACCTTTTATAAACTGGGAGAGTGGCGGGTTATTCATGGGGATCTGGCCAAATAGGGTCGGGGTGTGACAGACTTTGTCCTAGAGGGGTGACTTCTAGGGATAAACTTGGAATTAGGTCATCTTTGATAAAGGATCTCTAAGCTCCTAAGTTGAAGAGGGCATAGACCTTTTGTTCCCACAATTGCACGTACCCTGGTTGGAAAACCGCATATTTTTAGAGAGAAAATATTTCTTTTATTGAATAAGATTTCAATTACAGGTTCTTTCTTAATCTAATTGGGAGGGTTTTGGGATGTACCCGCTATAGTACTAGGGTCTTTCCTAGCCTCTTCCTCAGTGAGGTTATATACCCTAACCAGTACTCTGGATGTAGCGTCTGGCTTGAGATTCCTGGGGTTCCCCTATGGTAGTCCAAGCGTATTCCTTTGCTTGTTCTCCATAAGAGTGGGGAATTCCTTTGCAAAGTGCTCCACTTGTCCACATGCAAAATAGGACAAGCATGCTCCCTCATGGTGCCTTTGGCACCTAGGACAACAAGGGTTTCCTTGTAGCAAGGTGGGAATTAATCTCTCAGTAGGTGATGGCATATCCTTCCTCTTTTGAAATACCACTTTATTTCCCCATCTTGGACCATTATGCTCCTTCCATCCTCCCTCACAGTTTTGGCCCTTGTCCTCTTTCTAGGTCGTCTGCTCCATTTGATGGCGTCAGGTTTGCACCAGTCGTTCACATTCATGAGCCATATTGATTACCGCTGCCAAGTTCGTGGGGCATCCTAGTACTCCCATACGGTCTCGTATGTCCATATTGAGATCGTCCACAAACCGCTAACATATATATGCTAGTCTAGCTAGGTCATGAGCAAAGGGTCTTAACTCATTGAATTTAGTTTAATACTCCGATATAGAGTTAAGCCCTTGTCGAAGTTGGAGGAAATCCTACTTCTTCTCCTTAATCAATTGAGGAGCCAGGTACTTCTCCACGTACCTCTCCTCAAACTACTCCCAAGTGGGTGTGGAGGTATGTAGGCCTCGGACATTGCCCCACCATCATTTGGCACTACCCTCCAAGAAGAATTCTATCAGGATCACCATGTCCTCTGGTGATATCATGACTAGCCCCATTAGCTTCTTGACATTAGCCAGCCAATTCATGGTGGCACCAGCATCTTTCTCTCTAAGGAAAGGCTTACACCCTAGTTGATGGAGAGTCTTGAGATTTTTGGGAATGTCAATTGGAGGGTGATGGCTAATAGTATGAGAATGGGATTATACTTCCTCCGGTTCAACCCGAGAGTTGGTGTCGGGCTCGGGGAAGAGGTTAGGATGCCTAAATACATGGGTGAACTCCTCATACAACCTCTGGTGTTTTGAGCTAAGTCCAAGTGGAGTTGTCTAGGCTCCTCGGGGAGTTTCCACAGGGAGGGGTGGCTAGGTAGTGTCAGAGACTACATCTCTAGTTCTCTGGGTTCCTTTCTTAGGAGCCATCTGAAAATTTTGAAAGTATCTCTCTTAATTACTATGTTCATGAGTCTTGATAATGTATTCAAGGAAACAAGCTCTAATACCACTCAAGTTGCCATGCCCCGACCCGGTTTGGTCGGTTCCCCGTGAGCAACCCGCCACTCTCTCGGATTATTAAGGGTTTTCCCCTTCTTTAAACCTTGAGGAGTAAGGCGTCCTTTATACATGTACCTTTCCTAGAATAATATTAATAAAAACTGAATAAATTTAAACTTACATACCTGTCTTACAGGCTTAGCTAGTGGAAGGTCTTTTGGTAGGTTATTCCTTCGGTTACCTAAAAAGGGGTAAAGGGAGGGGGAGAGTTCGACAACTCAGTGAATGGGTATTTGAAAAATGAGTTTCTATACAATAGTTTTAAATTGGAGTGTGCCAAACTCCTTATTTCCTTTAAAATCATTTTGTCATGCCCTCACCCTATTTGGTCGGATCCCCGTGATCAACCCGCCACTCTCTCGATATATTAAAGGGTTTCCCCTTATTATAAACCGTAAAGAGTAAGACGTCCTTTAAACCTACACTTTTTCCTGTAATAACATAAATCAAAACTGCAAAATATTTTAAATTTATCATACTTGTCTCACAGGCGCCTTAGTTAATGGTCTTTAAGGGTAGATTTTTCGGAATTTTCTAAAAGAAATATAAAGGAGGGGGGTGAGTACGACTACTCAGTGAATGGGTTTTCAAAACTTTTAACTTTTAGGAAAAAGATTTGTATTGGAGTGTTCCAAACTCCCTTCTTTCAAAAATCCTTTCATTTCAATTCTTAATTTTTAGCACCATTTCTTATTAATCACGGTGTGTCGTCACCCAACACACATCCTTCATCATGAAGGTCAAATACACATTCACAGGCCAGTACGTCCACTGAACCCACTTGTGGCGTCGGAGCGACTTTACCGGCCACCTAGATAGAAGCATGTCCACTTCTACCCTGAGAATGAGTGGATGTTCACGACATCCGACCCTCAATTCCATAACGATTCTCCATGTTCGTATAAGGTCAGAGACCTCATTTCGTCCCCACCCCAGTCACATGCGCTTGATGCTACTCCAAATTTCGCATGGTCACCTGGTCCGACGAACTGCCCATATATCCACCAGGTCGTCGAGGGCCCTTAGGACAAATCACTACCTCTCTTGGGCATCATGAAGGTCCCTTAATCACAATGCATGCATAATCAGTATTTTTACATTATTCCTTATAATTTATGGTGCCACTAGTCCAACGGCCCCGACCCTCAACTCAACCTACAGTTGTTTATCTTGACTAGTCCGTCGACCTGTCATGTCACACTACTACTAGTTGACTAAGTATGTCAGTCCTGTCTTGGTACCATGGCTAAACAATTAATTTATTAAAGTTTTATAGAACATATCTCATGTTTGTTTACTAGCTCCTGCTCGTGCCCACTGGCCTATGGCCCAATGTTCGAGATTTTCAAAACCAGGCATATTTGCCCCCAGTTCCAAAATCGAGGCCTCTCGCCTATAAGAGCTATTCAAGCTCATATCAAGAAAGTCTCCCAAATCATTTAAGCATTGGCACATAGTCAGGGGAGAACACTTCTAACAAAAATAAGTTTTCAACTATCCATCATACCAACCGGGTATGAGGATATCTCCACTCATAACCGATGAACGGGTTTTCCACTTCCTCTGAGAAAGCTTCATCATACCAACCGGGTATGATCTACTTACAACCGGTAAATAGCTTTTCCGCATGATTTTCACATCACTTCTCTAAGATGTAATGTTTAAAATACCATTAAATAGGAGATTTTCATTTCGAGGTACTTATCATTCCCAACCAGGTATGATATAAAATTCTCACTCACTTGATTGTGCAGTGAAATTCCACTTAGTCGGTTTCTGTCCCTAGCAAGCTTAACTTCAGCTGGAGTCCCCGATGTCTCATTTTCCTACACCAAATGAACATAGTTTTTCATTATTCTTTGATCTAATAGCCCTCATTCGTTCCAAATGAATGAGAAAAACCAAATTTTCATTTTTTTTGCATTTAGGTCCCTAAAGTTATTTTTCTTTATCTTTAAGTCCTTAATACAGGGTTTTCCTCAAATTGAGTCCCGAAAATTTTAAAATTTATCTTAATACCTCAATTTATTCAAATTCACTAAAAGGGGTTTAATTTCCCAAACTTCCAATTTGGTCCCCCAACTTTTCCAAAATTACCATTTCGCCCTTCCTCTATCAAAATGTTAAATTTTACCCCAAAAATTCTAAAATTCCTCAATTAGCCCTCTAACATTCTTATCATGTCCAATTGACCCTAAATTTTTGAAAATTGCATTTTGGTCCTTTGAATTTTCAAAAATCCCCAATTTCCTCATATTTTCCCCCAATTTCAACTTACTAACACAACTGAATTTGATTTCATCAAATTAACTGATCAATCACTTCTAATTGTTGAAATTGGGTTTCTACATGTTCATATGATTCCACAACACTTTGAATCGTAAGTTTTAACACCAGAACGAGCTCAAATGGAGTGTCGCCGAAAAACATGCTATAGAGAGAGAAAGCTTCGGTTGCTCACCAGTGAGGGCACGACGGTCTGAGCTTTCTATCTAGGTAGGTAGCTCTCATCCTAAGGTTCCTCCTAGGATCAAGAATGACATCAATTGATGTCAAATTGGATTAGAATTCTGTCATTAAAATTCCGCTGACTCTCTCTCTAACACTGGTTGGAAATTGCAGAGGCGAGTCGAATTGGCTTACCTTTAGGTCCTAATTCGGTCGTGGTAGGGCTGAGGAAGTGTTGGGAGAGCTTGGTTTGGCCTAAGGGAGGCTTGAATTGGCCGATTTTAGCTTGGCCAAAATAGGGCAGCTTCGGTCCGCCAGAGCTGCTTTACTGTTCGATCACACCGGCTTTTCTCCAGCTACTCTCGGAATAAATGGATATCACCACCGCGTAGCTAAATTCTCCCCAGTTCTAAGTAACCCGACCTCACCTTCTTTGGCTTGGAAATGACCCCATATCGGAGCTCTAGTTCGAGTTTCATCGAAAACTAAGCAGCTGAGAGAGAGTGAGATTTTCAGGTATAGAGATGATGAATGGAGAGGGGCTCTTTATATAGGTAGCTCAGGGACTCGTCGGCCGTCCATTTGGCACATTTATCATAGGCATTGATGGCCTGAAACATATTGAACGGTGATGTTTCTTCTTCGCCGGTGAATTGTGCTGTCATCTAAAGGAAGAAGACGACATTGTTCTGAACTGGACCAAACCGATCCGAACCGGGTTTAAAGTTAAACTGGCTGGTTCACCCCCCCCCCCCCCATTCAACTGAATTTTTAAATCTCAAATTTGAATTTTTTAAGCCACCTAGAAAAATGAATTTTGAATCCAATTCCATAATAGTTCAAACCGATCCAAACCGGTCCAATCCAGTTTGGTTTTCATCTCCAATTCATCATAAAGTCCTTTTTCATTACTTTTATGACTCCTTAGATCACTTAGAGTCCCTATATTTCTCGGTTTATCCTCTCTCTTTGGTTTCGGCTCATAAACTGGCTCGGTTCATAAATGGGTTCTATCTGGTTCGGATCCGGTTCACTTGAACCGATCCGGTTTTTCTCTCCCATTTTGTCCTAAGGTTCTTTTCCAGGGTTTATGAATCCTTTCGAGTCACATGGGAGTTGTAAATTCTCAAAATTTTCCATTTCCTAATAATCGGGCTTGTAGACCGACTCAGTTTTAAAATTTTAACTGACCGGTTCTTTCCCCGGTTTTATCATTATCAAAGGACGGGGTTTACAACTCTCCCCTCCTTTTAGGGGTTTTTTTCCTGAAAATAGTTACATATTAAATAATTGAGGGTAACTATCTCTCATCATACTCCCGGTTTCCCATGTCTCTTCCTGCACAGGTCCGTTCTACCATAAAACCTTGTCCATAGGAATTTTCTTGTTCCTCAAATTCTTGTCTCTCCGATCGATGATTTGTACCAGTTTTGTCTAATACGTTAGGTTCTCTTCTAGTTCCATTGGAGGTCAATCAAGTACATGATTAGGATCAGGCTGATATTTCCGAAGCACTGAGATGTGGAATACATCGTGTATTCTCCACAGATCAGGAGGTAGTTCCAATTTATAAGCTACTGGTTCTCCTATCATTTGAATGATGGGATATGGACCGATATATCTTGGTTTCAACTTTCCTCTTTGCTGGAACATAAGTATTCCCCTCCATGGGGATACTTTGAGGAATACTTGATCTCCCACCTCGAACTCCAGATCTTTCCTTCGATTGTTCGCGTAACTCTTTTACCTGTCCTATGCAGTCTTAAGACAACTCCTTATTAATTTTATCTTCTCTGTGGCATCCTCAATTAATTCTACCCTTTCTAACTTTCTTTCCCTCACTTCTTCCCAAAATAGAGGGGTACAGCATGGTCGTCCATAAAGGGCTTCATAGGGAGTCATCTGAATACTAGCTTAATAACTATTATTGTAAGCAAATTCCATTAGGCACAAGTATTCCTCCTAGCTTTTGTTCATGGTGAGTACGCACGCTCTCAGCATGTCTTCCAAGGTTTGGATGGTTCACTCAGACTGCCCATCTGTTTGAGGATGAAATGCGGTGCTCATGTGAAGTTTGGTCCCCATAGCATTTTGGAAACTTGTCCAAAACCTGGAAGTAAATCTTTGATCTCTATCCGATACTATACTCACCGGGACACCATGTAGTCTTATAATTTCCTTCATGTATAAGACAGCCAGTTGTTCTACGGTGTTTGTCACCTTTATAGGAAGGAAATGAGCTGATTTGTTCAATCTATCCACTATGACCCAAATCGCATCTCAACCCTTTCTTGTCACCGGTACACTAGTGACGAAGTCCATGGTAATGTGCTCCCATTTCCACTCCAGAATTGGTAAGGGTTGTAGCAGTCTTGACGGTTTATGATGCTCTACTTTTATCTATTGACAGGACAATCATTGGGCTACATATCCCGTAATGTCCCTCTTCATGCCCTTCCACCAGTATCCTTATTTGAGGGTGCGGTACATCTTAGTACTGCCCAGATGCATAGCATACACTGAATCGTGTGCCTCTTCCAGAATTAATCTCTTCAACTCCTTATCTTGAGGCACACATACCCTACCCTTATAGGTCAGAACTCCGTCTCCTCGCACGTCGTAGTCCAGTTTCCTTTCCCTGTTAAACGGGTCCAAATAAGATTGAAGTTCTTTATCAGTCTTTTGTTGAGCCTTAATATGATTGTAGTGATTAGACTGGGCCTCACCGCTGCATTAGCCACCAAGCATTTTTTTCTGCTTGTCCATCCTCAGGTCCACCTCCATCCTTCCCAATTGTTGCAACAAGGGTAGGTAACTTGTCTTTACTTGTGCTGTAAAACCAGCCCTTTCGAACTATAGAACAACCGGGAAAAGAACCGGTCAATCCAAGTGAGGATACAGAACCGGTTCACAAATCCGATCATTTGTGAATGGGTAGTTTGGGAATTTACAACTCCTAGATGATCCAAAGAGTTCATAATACCATGGAAAAGAACCTTAGGATGAATTGAAGGAGAAACACCGGACTGATTTAAATGAACTGAATCCAACTAGATTGAACCGGTTTATGAACCGACTTGGTTCATAAACCAGAATCGATAGTGAACGGGCAAAACAAAGAAATTCAACTCCCTTGTGCCCCAAAGAAATTTATAAACCATGGGAAGGAACCTTAGAACAAAGTGGCAGAGAAAAAAAACCATATCGGTTCGGGTGAACCGAACCCGAACTGGATCGAACCGGTTTAAGGACCAAGTGGGTTTATGAACCGGAATCGATTAAGAGATGGTAAACCAAGAATCTTATGGACCCTAAGTGATCCAAGGAGTCACAAAAGACATGGAAATAGACTTGTGAAGAAATTGGGGATGAAAACCAAACTGGTTCAGGTGAACGGGATCCGAACTGGTTCGGACCGGTTTGAACTACTAATGAAACGAATCCTAAATTTATTTTTCTAGGAGGCTTAAATAATTCAAATTGGAGATTTGAGGCCACCATTGGATAGAGAATGAATAGGAATTTTTTTATTTAAAAAACACGGTCGAATGAGAGGTGAACCGGCCGGCTTAAGCTTGGAACCTGGTTCAGACCAGTCCGGTCCCGTTTGAAACAGTGTCATCTTCTTCCTTAGGATGACAACACTATTCACTTGCCGGGAAACTGAAGAAACACCGACGAAGAAGAAACACTTCCATTTGGTATGTTTCAGGTCAACAATTCCTGTCATAACGGTGCCAAATGGATGGCCAACGGGTCCCCAAGCTCCCTATATAAAGAGTCCCTCTCCATTCGTCCTCTCCACACCTGAAAAGCTCTCTCTCTCTTAGTTGCTTAGTTTTTCAGTGAAGCTCGAACTAGAGCTCCGATATAGGGAAAATTCTAACACAAAGAAGGTGAGGTTGGGTTCATTACAACCAAGGAGAAGTCAGCTACATGGTGATAGCATCCATTTGTCCCGAGAGTCATCGGAGAAGCACTGGCGTGATCAAACGGTGAAGCAGCTCCGATGGACTAAAGCTGCCATGTTTCGGTCGAGTTGAAATCGGCCAATTCGAACCCTCCTCAGGCCAAACAAAGCTCTCCTAACACCACCTCAGCCCTCCCACGGCCAAATTAGGACCGAAAGGTAAGCCAATTCGGCTCCCCTTTACCATTTCATATTGTTGTTAGAGAGAGAGTCGGTCGAATTTCGATAGAGAAATTCTAATCCAATTTGACATCAATTGATATCATTCTTGATCCTAGGAAGAAGCTCTGGAGGAGAGCTACTTGCCCAGATAGAGAGCTCCGATTGTCGCGCCCTCACCGGTGAGAAATCGAAGCTTTCTCTCTCTACAGTCTGTTTTTCGGTGAAGCTCCGTTTGAGCTCGTTCTGACATTAAAATCTGTTATTCAAAGTTCGTTAGAATTGTATGAACATGTAGTAACTCAATTCCAACTCCAATTTCAACAATTAGAGGTGTTTGATCGGTCAATTTGATAAAATTAAATTCAATAGTCTTGAAGAGTTGAAATTGGGGGAAATTTTGGGGATTTTCAAAAATTTAAAGGACCAAAATGTAATTTTATAAAATTGAGGGTCAATTGGTTATGATAAGAATATTAAAGGTCCAATTGAGAAATTTTAGAATTTTTGGGGCAAAATTTACCATTTTTCTAAAGAAAGGGTAAAATGGTAATTTTGGGAAAATTGAAGGACCAAATTGGAAATTTTGGAAATTAAACCCCTTTGTGTGAAATCAAATGATTTGAGGTTCTAAGATAAATTTTAAAAGTTTCGGGACACGAATTTAGGAAAAACCCGGCAATAGGGACTTAAAGTTAAAGAAAAATAACTTTAGGGACCTAATTGCAATTATATGTAAAGTTGGGTTTTCTTATTCATTTGGAACGAATGAGGGCTATTAGGCCAAAGGATAATGAACAATTATGTTCATTTCGTGTAGGAGAACAAGACATTGGGAATGCCAATCGAGGTCCAGCTTCCTAAGGATGGAACCCGACTAAGTGAAATTTCACTACACTATCGGGTGAGTGGGTTTACTAACATCATACCCGGTTGGGATGATGAGCACAACTTAAAGATAAAAACTACTTACTGGTTGTGAGTGGGATTATGTATCATACCCAGTTGGTGATGATAAGTACCTCGGTATAAAAACCCACTACTTAATGGTATGTTTTAATCATCACTACTTAGAGAAAGTGATGTGAAAGTTGTGCAGAAAAACTACTTATGGATTGTAAGTAGATCATACTCGGTTGGTATGATGAGACTTCCTCGAAGGAAGTTGAAAACCCGTTCATCGGTTATGAACGAAGATGTCCTAATACCGATCGGTATAATGGACAGTAAAAACCTATTTTTGTCGGAAGTGTTCTCTCCTAACTGTGTGCCAATGCTTAAACTATTTGGGAGACCTTCTTGACGGGAGCTCAAATAGCTCTTATAGGTCGGGGGCCTCAATTTTGGAACTTGAGGGCTAAAATACTAGTGTTTGAAAAACTCGAACAGTGGGCCATAGGCCAATGGACACGAGCAGGAGCTCGTAAAAGAACTTGATATATATATATATATATATATATGCCATTAAAACTTAATAAGTGAATTGTTTGGTCATGGTACCCAAGCAGGTCTAACATACTCAATCAACTAGTAGTAGTGAGACATGACAGGTCTCCGAACCAGTCAAGACAAATAGCTACATGTTGACTTGAAGGTTGGGACCGTTGGGAAAAATGGCACCACATATTATATGGCAAATTTAAGAAAACTTTGCTTGTGCATGCACCATGAGTACAGGGTCATCTAGACGCCTGTGAGGGGTAGTGATATGTCCTAAGGGCCCTGGACGGCCCGGTGAGTATAAGGGCAAATCGTCGTTCTAGATGTCTATGTGAAATTTGGAGTAGCACCAAGCGCATGAGACCGAGTTGGGGACGGGATGAGATCTCTATCCTCATACGGAAAGGAAGAAGTGATTTTGGGATTGTAGGTCGGATGTCGCGTACATCCACTCATTCCCAGGGTAGAAGTGGTCGTACTTCTATCCGGGTGGTAAGAAAAGTCGCTCCGAAGCCACTAGCGGGTTCAGTAGTGATACTGACTTACGAATGTGCGTAACCTTCATGATAAAGGATGTGTGTTGGGTGATGACACACCAGTAACTAAGAGTCATGGGAAAACCCGAATTTCTAAATGAATGGATTTTTTAAAAGAAAGGAGTCTGGCACACTCCATATAAATTTTTTTTCTTAAAGATAAAAGTAGACCTTTGAAAACCCATTCACTGAGTTGTAGAAACTCACCCCTCTTTTCTACCCCTTTTCAGGAAAAGAGAAAATGATTAGAAGTAACACCGAGCCTTACCCTTTGTCAGGTATGCTTAAATTTGTCTTTAAGCTTGCATTTTATTTGATATATGTCTTCTAGGGAATAAGGTTGGAATTTCACCTGGCTCCTCTCGACTAAAAGAAAGGGGAAACTCCTCTTGAACTGAGAAAGAGCGGCGGGTTGTTCACGGGGATCCAACCAAACCAGGTTGGGGCATGACATGTACTGCCTCAGTTTGATACTTGCGACTTAAGGCATCTGCTACCACATTTGCCTTTTTGGGGTGATAATCTATCACAAGATCATAATCCTTCACCAATTCTAGCCATCTCCTCTAGAATTAATCTTTTCATCTCCTTATTTTGAGGCACACATACCCTACCCTTATAGGTTAGTACTCCGTCACCTCGTACGTCGTAGTCTGGTTTCCTTTCTCTATTTACTTGATCCAAATAAGGCTGGAATTCTTTATCAGTCCTTTGTTGAGCCTTAATATGCTCGGTTAGACTGGGTCTTACCGCCACATTTGCCACCAAGCATTTTCCCCGCTTGTCTATCCTCAAATTCACCCCCATCCTTCCCAATTGTTGTAACAAGGGTAGGTAACTTGTCTTTACTTGTGCCGCCTCAGTTTGATACTTGCAACTTAAGGCATCTGCTACCACATTAGCCTTTCTAGAGTGATATTCTATCGCAAGATCATAATCCTTCACCAATTCCAACCATCTCCTCTAACGGAGATTTAACTCTTTCTGAGTCAGAAAGTACTTAAGACTCTTGTGATCTGTGTATATCCTACACTTAACCCCGTAAAGGTAGTGTCACCATATCTTTAGGGCAAACACTATTACAGCTAATTCCAAATCATGAGTCAGGTAATTTCTTTCATGTACCTTCTGTTGTCGCGAGGAATACGCGATGACCTTCCCTTGTTGCATTAAGACACATCCAAACCCTTGTCTAGAGGCTTCACTATAGACTGTGTACTCACATGCATTAGGATCAGGTAAGGAGAGTATTGGTGTGGTTGTTAGCCCTTGTCTAGAGGCTTCACTATAGACTGTGTACTCACATGCATTAGGATCAGGTAAGGAGAGTACTGGTGTGGTTGTTAGCCGAGTCTTTAACTCTTGAAAAGACTTCTCACAACTCTCATGTCATTTATACTCAACTCCCTTCCTGGTGAGTTGAGTTAGAGGAGATGCTATTTTAGAAAAGTCTTGCACAAATCGTCTATAGTATCCTACCAATTCTAAGAAGCTTCTTATTTTTGTAGGATTACTTGTAGCCTTCCAATCTGATATGGCTTCCACCTTAGCTGGATCTACTTTAACTCCGTCCTTAGATATGATGTGCCCTAAGAATACTACTTCCTGCAGCCAGAACTCACACTTGGAAAATTTTGCATATAATTGATTTTCCTTTAATATCTCCAATGTAGTTGCCAAATGCTCTTCATGTTTCAACATAGTTCGTGAGTATATAAGGATGTCATCTATGAATACTATCACGAACCTGTCCAAATGAGGTTGGAACATGCGATTCATTAAGTCCATGAAAGCTGCAGGGGCATTCGTCAATCCAAACGGCATCACTCTAAACTCACAGTGTCCATATCTGGATCGAAAAGCCATCTTAGGGATGTCATCTTCTCTAATCCTGAGTTGGTGAAAGTCCGACCGAAGGTCTATATTTGAGAAGTATGCTTCTCCTTTTAACAGATCAAACAAATCATCTATCCTTGGGAGTGGGTATCGATTCTTGATGGTGACCTGGTTCAGCTTTCTGTAGTCAATGCACAGTCTCACACTCCCATCCTTTTTCTTTACGAATAGAATAGGAGCACCCCACGGAGACTAACTTGGACGTATGAAATTATTTTCCAATAATTCGCTCAGTTGTTCCTTTAATTCTTTCAGCTCTACTGGAGCCATGCGATATGGAGCTTGGGATATGGGGTTTGTCCCTAGGGTTATTTCTATGGTGAACTCCACTTGTCAACTTGGAGGTAGTCCGGGTAGTTCTTCAAGAAAACCCTCTGGATAATGTCTAACTACTGAAATGTCTTCCAATTCCTTGTCTTCAGACTTCTCGTCCATAACCATGGCCAGAAAAATTGTACATCCTTTATGTATCATCTTTTGAGCTTTTAGGTGGGACACCAATTGTACTTCACTTTTCCTTCTATCTCCCTGGAACTTTAGTCCTTTCATCTTGGAAGTATGGAAAGTTACCATCTTCCTTCTACAGTCCATCTTTGCTTGATGGTTACTTAGCTAATGCATTCCCAGAATTACTTCAACCTCCTTAGGGATAATGGGATCAAGTCAGCTTCAAGTTGGATTCCTCTAATTTTTATCTCACATCCCTTTAATTGTTTATTCCTATTTAAACCTTCTCCTAAAGGTGTAAGGATGTTAAGGCTTTGTGTGGAGTGAGCTCTAGGGGTACTTTTGAAACCAACCCTTCCTTGATAAATGATCTCTTTGCTCCGGAGTCAAAGAGGGTATAGATTTGTTGTCCCCATAGCTGTATATACCCCAATTTAAGAAATGTATGGTTTAGAAGGAATTCCCTTTATTAGATCAAAAGTTGTTTAGTTTACATGACTCCCTTGAACAAATTGCTAGGATTCTGGGATGTACCCGCTACAGTGCTAGGGTCTCCTCTAGCCTCCTCCTAAGTGAGGTTTTATACTCTAGCTAGTACTCTTGCTGTAGCATTTGGCCTGGAGTTTTTAGGATTCCCTTGAGATGGTCCAAGAGCATTCCTCTACATGTTCTCCCTAAGGGTGGGACAATCTTTTACGAAGCGTCCCACTTATCCACATGCGAAACAGGTATAGCATGCTCCCTTATGGTTCCTTTGACACTTCGGACAGCGAGGGTTTCCTTGGGGTAAGGTAGGGACTATTCTGGGAGGAGGTGATGGCATGTCCCTTCTCCATTGGAATACCATTTTGTTTCCTTCTCTTGGGTTGTTATATTCTTTCCATCGGTTTGGACCCTATCCCCCTTTCTGGTCGTCTGCTCTATTCGACGACGTTGGGTCTGTACCAGTCACTCACATTCGTGAGCCATACTGACTATAGCTACCAGGTTTGTAGGATGTCCCAATACCCCCATACGGTCTCGAATGTCCATGTTGAGACCGTCGACAAACCCCTAGCATATGTCAACTAGCCCAGCTAGGTCGGGAGCAAAGGCTCTTAACTCGTTATGGAGTTAAGCCCTTGCTAAAGTTGGATAAACTCTTGCATCTTCTTATTTATTAGATGGGGTACTAGGTGCTCCTCCGAGTACCTCTCTTCAAATTTTTCCCAAATGGGGATGGTGGTATGTAGGTTTCAGACATTGTCCCACCACCGTCTAGCGCTTCCTTCCAGGAAGAATTCCATCAGGATCACCCTATCTTCTGGTGGTATCCTGACAATTCCCGTCAACTTCTTGATATTGGCCAGCCAATCCATGGCGGTTACAGCATCCTTTTCTCCAAGGAAGGGTTTATATCCTAGTTGTCGGAGAGTTATGAGATTTGTAGGGATGTACGTTGCAGTGGGTGGATTGGCAGGGGGAGGGTGGGATTGCACTTCCTCTGGTTCAACCCGAGAGTTGGTGTCTGCCTCAGGAACGAGGTTAGGTTGTCCAAATACACAGGTGAACTCTTTGTACAATCTTCGATGCTCCCTCCTGAGTCCAGGAGGAGTTGTCTAGGTTGCTCTAGGAGTTTCTATAGGTAGGGGTGGTTGGGCGGTGTTGGAGACAGCAACCCTAGTTCTCTTGATTCCTTTCTTTGGAGCCATTTTTGTATATTTTTAAAATACTTTCTATTAGTTACTATATTTTCTAGTCTTGACTATGTATTCAAGGATTGATACCACTCTAGTTGTCACGCCCTGACCCGGTTTGGTCGGCTCCCCGTGATCAACCTACCACTCTCCCGGTTTATTAAAGGGTTTCCCCTTATTATAAACCTTAAATAGTAAGGCGTCCTTTAAACTGCACTTTTTCCTGGAATAACATCAATTAAAATTGCATAATATTTAAAATTTATCATACCTGTCTCACAAGCATCTTAGTTAAATGGTCTTTAAGGGTAGGCTTTCCGGAATTTCCTGAAAGGGATATAAAGGAGGGGGTGAGTACGACTACTTAGTGAATGGGTTTTCAAAATTTTTAACTTTTAGGAAAAAGATTTGTATTGGAGTGTGCGAGACTCCTTTCTTTCAAAAGTCGTTTCATTTCAATTATCGGTTTTTACCACCATTTCTTATTAATCATGGTGTGTCATCACCTAACATACATCCTTCATCATGAAGGTCAAACACACATTCACAGGCCAGTACATCCACTGAACCCACTTATGGCGTCGGAGCAACTTAAACGCCACCTATATAGAAGCATGTCCACTTCTACCCTAAGAATGAGTGGATGTTCACAACATCCGACCCTCAATCCCATAACAATTCTCCATGTCTGTATGAGGACAGAGACCTCATCTCGTCCCCACCCCGGTCTCATGCGCTTGATGCTACTCCAAATTTCGCATGGTCACCTGGTCTGACGAATTGCCCTTATATCCACCAGGTCGTCCAAGGCCCTTAGGACACATCACTACCCCTCTTGGGCATCTTGAAGGTTCCATAATCATATTGCATGCACAATCAGTATTTTTACATTATGCCTTATAATCTGTGGTGCCACTGGTCCAAAGGCCTCAACCCTCAACTCAACCTGCAGCTGTTTGTCTGAACTAGTACGTCGACCTGTCATGTCGTACTACCGCTAGTTGACTGAGTATGTCAGTCATGTCTTGGTACCATGGCCAAACAATTCATTTATTAAAGTTTTTTGGCATATATATCATGTTTGTTTACGAGCACCTGCTCATGCCCACTGGCCTATGGCCCACTGTTCGAGATTTTCAAAATCAGGCATATTAGCCCCCAGTTCCAAAATCGAGGCCCAGACCGATAAGAGCTATTCAAACTCCCATCAAGAAGGTCTCCCAAATCGTTTAAGCATTGGCACACAATCAGGAGGGAGCAGTTCCGACAAAAATAAGTTTTTAACTATCGATCATACCAATCAAGTATGAGGATATCTCCGCTCATAACCGATGAACGGGTTTTCCACTTCCTCCGATGAAGCTTCATCATACCAATAGTGGGTTTTCATTTCGAGGTACTTATTATTTTTCGCGTGATCTACTTACAACTGATAACTAGTTTTTTCGCGTGATTTTCACATCACTTCTCTAAATTGTGATGTTTAAAATACCACTAAATAGTGGGTTTTCATTTCGAGGTACTTATTATTCCCAACCGGGTATGATATAAAATTCTCACTCACCCGACGTGCGGTGAAATTCCAATTAGTCGGTTTCCCTCCCTAACAAGCTTAACTTCAGCTGGCTTTCCCGATGTCTCATTTTCCTACACGAAATAAACATAGTTATTCATTATTATTTGACCAAATAGCCCTCATTCGTTCCAAATGAATGAGAAAAATAAAAATTTCCTTTTTTTTCATTTAGGTCCCTAAAGTTATTTTTCTTTAACTTTAAGTCCCTAATGTCGGGTTTTCCTCAAATTGAGTCTCGAAACTTTTAAAATTTATCTTAGGATCTCAATTTATTCAAATTCACAAAAAGGGGTTTAATTTCCCAAATTTCCAATTTGGTCCCCCAAGTTTTCCAAAATTACCATTTTACCCTTCCTTTATCAAAATGGTAAATTTTACCCCAAAAATTCTAAAATTCCTCAATTGGCCCTCTAACATTTTTATCATGTCTAATTGACCCTAAATTTTAGAAAATTGCATTTTGGTCCATCGAATTTTTGAAAATCCCCAATTTCCTCAAAATTTTCCCCAATTTCAACTTACTAACACAACCGAATTTGATTTCATCAAATTAACTGATCAAACACTCCTAATTGTTGAAATTGGGTTTCTACATGTTCATACGATCCCATAGCACTTTGAATCGTTAGTTTTAATGCCAGAACAAGCTCAAACGGAGCTTCACCGAAAAATATACTATAGAGAGAGAAAGCTTCAATTTCTCACCAGTGAGGGCATGATGGTCTGAGCTTTCTATCTGGGTAACTAGCTATCATCCTGAGGTTCCTCCTAGGATCAAGAATGACATCAATTAATATTGAATTGAATTAGAATTCTGTCATTGAAATTCCGTTGACTCTCTCTCTAACACCGATCAAAAATTGCAGAGGCGAGCCGAATCGGCTTACCTTTTGGTCCTAATTCGGCCATGGAAGGGTTGAGGAAGTGTTGGGAGAGCTTGGTTTGGCCTGAGGGAGGCTCGAATTGGCTGATTTTAGCTCAGTTGAAATAGGGCAGCTTCGTTCTGCCGGAGCTGCTTTACTGTTTGATCACACCGGTGCTTCTCTGGTGACTCTCGGAATGAATGGATGTCACCACCGTGTAGCTGACTTCTTCCCGGTTCTAAGGAACCCGACCTCAACTTCTTTCGATCAAAAATGACCCTTAGAATGGGCTAATTAAATTCAAAGATGATTGTTCTTTAGATCAAATGATAGAAAATTCAATAAGGAAATTTTAGAAATTTAATTTTGGCCAAGAACCAGACGAATTGGAGGTGAACCATCCAATAAAATCCTGAAATTGGTTGAATTGGCCAAGAAATTCGTCGAAAACTGATTCTCTATAGTATGAATCGGTTGACGCACCACGTTGGGCGCACACATGCACTGCACGAGATGCGTACATGTGTCATCTCCTTCACCTAACTCTTGATCCGAATACCCGATTCGGTTCTGGAAATAACCCTACTGTCAGGTGATTTTCTACATAGTATTTTTCCCAAGAAAATTAAATGAAAAGTAGGATCTATAAAGTTCCATCTGGTCAACTATGGGCATGGCCGAATAGACAACTCAGTCCTCGACCTCCCTGTATAAGATCAACCCCCCTCTCTCCGAATGACCACCAAATTTCTCTTTAGAAACCACACACCTCCATTTTCTAGTGATTTCCAAACTAGACATTTATATTTCCTCTTTTGGCCACCAAGGTTGTACATCTTGGTGTCCTTACAATCGGGAAAGAGTTAGCTTTCGAACCCCACCTCTCTCAGCCACTAACATGCTCTCTATCGATAGCAAGCCGACGGAATAATAACCTTGGTTCATCGACTAGAAATAAAATAAGAGCTTTCAGGGCTCACTCTAACATCTAAGATGGCCAATTAGGACCAAATAATTTTATGAAGAATGATCTTAGTCCCCTCTTGCCAACCACAATAGTCTTTTAGGCTATAGGTAAGCCTCCTAATCACAAAAAATCTGAGAAGCTCCATTGGATGTCCATTGTTAACACCCCTCTATAAATCAGATCTTACATGCAGTTCTGACCACCATAGAACGAGATCTATGTGTCCATAGACTCGTGAGTGAGTCAGCTACATGGGCCTACTACCCTCGACCCTCATCGCTTTCTCACCAGTGAGTTTTTGGCTAAAACCCGATTATATGTTTATATTACTCAAAATGTCCGATTGGGGCTAAAATGACACTATTTTGGCCATGGCTGGTAGGGGAGTGACCATAGGGACCTAGGTGATATGATGAGGGACTTAAAAAAGATTTTTGAAGGGCAATTAGAGTCATTTTGAAAGAGTAAAATTTTATGGATCAAATAATACTTTTTGAAAAGTTTAGGGACTAAAATATGATTTTTCATAAAATGGAGATGCAAATTAGGTTCATAGAAGTATAGTGGCCTAAAGGAAAGTTAGAAAATATTTGAAATCTAAAATGGTAGCTTCAAATAAGCTAAGGAACTAAGTGCAATTCTTAGAAAAGTTTAAGGGACTATAATGTATTTTTTAAAAATTTAGAGGAATAAAATGAAATATATGAGAAGTTAAGGATTGTTATTGAAGCTGTAAACCCCATCCTTTTGAGAATGAGAAAAATCGGGAAAGAACCGGTCGATTCTAAGGAGAAAACTGAACCATTTAATGAACAAAAAATGGTAAAAAAAAAAAGGGTTAAAATGGGAAATTGGAAAATCACAAGTGACTAAAAAGTCATGAAAATCATGGAAAAGAACCATGAAGTAAATTGGATGGGAAAGTTGGACCAGTTCAAGGTGAACCGGACTTGAACCGGGTTAAACCATAATGAACCATTTTAAATAATTCATTTTTCTAGGTGCTTGGAAATCTCAAATTGGAAAATTGAGGCCACAATCAGATAGAAAATGAATTTAGATTAATTTAGAAATTTTTAATTTTGAGAAAACCAGTGGGCCTGAACTAGCCAATTTTGAGAATAGTGTTGTCTTCTTCCTTGGGATGACTGTTCATCAATGCATAAAACTTTCCTTTCCTGACGAAGAAATATTCCATCTAATTTGGGCATTTTCTAGTAATAACGAGCTCGACCAATATGGAAACTATTAGAGTAGAGGGTTTTTGAGCTACCTGTATGAAGAGCTCCCATCTATTCATCCCCCACACACCTCTAATCGCCTCCCTCTTCAAAGTGCTCAGTTTTCTGGTAAGGCTCAAACCAGAGCTCCGACTTTGGCACTTTTCTCAGCCATAAAAGGCAAACTCGAGTCCTACATACTCTAGAGGAAGTCATCTACCTGACAACAACCTCCCCTCAACCCAAGGATCGTCGGAGAAGTGCCGGTGAGATCGAACAATGAAGCAGCTTCGTCGGTTCAAAGTTGCCCTATTTTGGCCTACCTGAATTCCGCCAATTCAGATCTCCTATAGCCAAACCAAGCCTTCCCTTAGCTCACAAGGCCATCACACGACCTCTCTAGAGGAGAAAGGTAAGCCAATTCGACCCTCCTTCATCATTGTAGTTTGGTTCTAGAGAGAGAAAGCAACATATTTCGTCGATCAAATTTATGCTGATCCTATCAGCAATTATTCCAATTCTTGATCCTAGAAGCACCTTGAGGACAAGAGCTAACTCCCTAGATCAAGAACTCGGATCGGCGCTCCTCTGGCGGTATGCTTTCAAAGCTTTTCAACCTTCTTACCATTTCTTTAAGGTTTCCTTTCTTCATTTCCTTGCACCCCTTTCTATATTGGGGTGTTTGCCAGCTTCTAATCCTTCATCATCTTGAAATTTCCATTTTATCCCTTATTCCTTATTCGAGAAAATACCGATTATCGGTATTATTTTGTGTACTCTGCCTTATGCTCAGCCGTTCACTCTATAGGCTCCATTAAGTTAGTGTGGACCATGACCAGTCTCGATGTCAGTGGTCATTTTCCTTTAATCGCTCCTTAACTGGAGGGCTTACTTCTCCAAGGTTTCTCAGATGTGCTTTCCCCTATTTCCTTATTATGGGTAGTCCACCCCTCTCTTACTTGTACGATATCTTTTGATGCTATTTTCCTACTTACCCATTCCTTGGTTCTTAACTTACTCTTTGGGTCCTCTTGAGTACTTTTCCTTTGTACTTGATCTTCCCATCTCAACTAGCATTGCCTTTGCGAGCTTACCTTCTCTTCCCACTTTAATTAGATTCATCACTTCTTCGTTGGGGTATGTACTTCCCTAGTACTTATTTCCTAAATTGGTTTCTTCCTTCTTCGCCCTTACAGGTATCCGCCCTTAGAGCAACTTTATGACACCCTTTGATATCATCCTCTTATATTTACCCACTCTTTTGAAATCTCTCAACACGTCATTTGTACTCCATCATCATTCTGATTTGCATCCCAGTATCAGTTTATCTCCTTTAGAGAGGCGTTCAAATCCTCCTTGTTTCAAGGTCTCTTGATCACCTTTTGGGAGGTTTACTTAATTCTTCTCATGACTTGAGTTTGGTCGTTAATCCATTTTCGTCCATTGATTCTTTAAGGATTTCCTCCATCCCTCTTTTCTGATGTTTGGCCTATTCCCTTCTCCCCTCTTTGTCGGGGTTTAAATCCATAGTACTCCCGATGGTCAGTTTGTTAACTGCCTCGTCCCTACTATTTTTCTTGTCCAACTGTCTGGGGGCAGCTATCTCTAGAATTCACTCAACCTTAATGCCCATCTTGTCGCCATTTATAGGGTGTAGTCGACACTATTTCTCGGTCCTTAGTAGGGTGACGTTTATTCTCCTTGATCATTTTGTTATCAGTAGTTGCTTCCCACTTGGCTATTCTCTTTTTCCAAAGCAGGTCATACTTGCCATCCTGAGACATCCTTAACCACTTATGCCCCTTTTTGAGGTTTCTTATTTTGGGTTAAGCCTCTTATGATCCACTTGTCGATTCCTTAGCCTGAGAATTTCCCTTTTATAGTCTCACTTCCTACCTTTATCTTTCCACCTAGGGACTTCTGTCTTAGGAGTTTCACGTTCAACTTCCCTAACGCTTCTTGAAGGCTCTTCCTTCTTTCCTTTCTTTCAACTTGTCCCTCTTAGAGGCAAACTCAGTTCCTCTTTGTTCGAGATTACTTGCCTCCTTTACGAGGGCTCGCTTAATCCCTTATTGGTCCTTAGGTTTTCTTTCTAGTATTAATCCTCCCGCTCCTACTGCATCTCTTGATGCCGCCTTTTCCTTTCCCTTTTCCTTGGTTTATCCTATCCTATGACCCCGTAGAAGTGTTGCTTCCCTTACACTCACCCTTTATGCAGACTCTTTCCTTTTCACCATTTCAATTGGGTTCTTTGTCTCTTGGTTAGGGTGTGTCCCTTCCGACGACTCCCTTTTTAGGTAGGCTCTTTGTTCCTTGTTGGAAACTTCCTTCCTAGTCTTTTGTCTCGTCTTGTTGCCTTGATACTCTGCATTGGGAGTTTCCTAGTTCTTATGGGGGAACTATTTAGGTTGGCTATCTTAAGGTTAGTATTAACTTATGGTGACCTGTAGTCTTCCTTCTCAAGTGACCTTTTCTCCACCTACTACCCTGGGTCCTGATTGGTATATTCCAATATGTAGTTGTACTTGTCGTTAATAGGAAGACCAACTTTTAAATGAAAATAAAATTGGTTTTTATTCATTCAAGTAGGTAGTTTCTTGCCGCACTCGACTTATTACAGGAATTTATCACCACTTCCTATTTTAGTTCATTGGAGTCATAGGCTGAGAGTTAGCCTCCAAATTTTTTCGAGATTTGTGGTCCGAGGGCTCCGATGAACTAGTTAACGTCCATCCATACTCATGTTAGGCCTTCCTACCAGGATGGACTCATTGGAATACCTCCAGTCTGTACCTTCCCAACACCTCTGCTTCACACTCATAGGTTCACTTAATCCATTGGGGAGGGTTAAAGTCGTATTGAGCCGGTGAGGGTGCCCAATGAACTTTCATGAAGGTTGTGTGGTCATCCCAGTAGTTGTTCCAAGCCTACCTCCAAGTGGAGTCCTTTTTGGCTGTCGCGGGACTGAAGGGGGCATTGGGCTCCTTGGAGGAGGTTTAGGTTCTTCTTGCCTTGGGGGAAGATATGTTATGTCATCTGGCTCTAACAATGCTCAACCAATTTCCTATAGTCCTCGACCATGTCTTTTGGCACTCTCTTCTCGACTTCCACAAACCCTTGAACATCTATCTTACTGAAGGTAGGAGCCTTTTTCACGATTTTGTGCATGGGTTTGGTTCGCACGGCAAACTTCCTAGGGACTGTTCTTCCTACAGGGTAATTAAGTTTTTGTTAGTGTCAGAACATATTATTAATAATACTTTCAAGGGAACATAGCTCTGATGCCACTCAAATTGTCACGCCCCGACCCAGTTTGGTCGGTCCCTGTGATCAACCCGCTGCTCCCTTGGTTTAAGATGGGTTTCTCCCTTCTTTTATTCAAGAGGAGTCAGACATAAATTCAAACCTTGTTCTTTGTAATCACATAAATCAATCTAATGCAGCTTAAATGTAACTTTAAGCATACCTGATAGAGGATACATCTTCACGCTCTCTTTCATTCTAACCCTTATTCCTAAAAAAAGGGGAAATGAAGGGGGTGAGTACTACAACTTAGTGAGCGGGTGTTGGGAGTGAGTTTTCAAAATAGCTTTATCCAAACCATCCAAGGTTATCATTTTGTTTATAAAAAGATTTTTCCTTAATTTCGGTTTTTAAAACCTCTTTCCATTTCCATATTAGGTGTGTTTAGCTCTCTTAGCCCATCCCCTTGCCTTGAGAGGCGCTTAGCAAACAAACACATGTCCTTCATCAAGAAGGGTACACACATTCGCAGGTGCAGCTTGTCCTCTGCACCCACTTGTGGATCAAAGCGTTTTTACCATCCACTTCTACCCTGGGTCTAAGTGGAACTTCCTAGACGCCCGACCCTTAAACTCGAATGCCACTTTGTGTCCGTATGAGTATATAGACCTCATCCCAACCCTACCCTGGTTTCATGCACAAGAAACTTACAGAGCTTAAAGACTGATTGGCACGATAAACTACCCTTATCTCCACCATATCGTCCAATAACCCTTAGGACCCATCACTACCCCTTAGGGCGTCTTGATGGTGTCGTACCACAAGTGCATGCACAAATAGGAGTTTTCATATCATAACCATCATCTTTGGTGCCAACGGTCCAATGGCCCCAACACTCAACTCGACCTATAGTTATTTGTCTAGGCTGGTCCGTCGACCTGGCCCAGATATGCTGTCGCCAATCCATCGAGCATTGTCGGTCCTGACTTGTTATCATGGTGAAATAACACAACCGATTTCATTAGAAATTTTCATGGCTCTTCTTAATCAAGTTTATTTACAAGCTTCTGCTCGTGCCCACTAGCCTTAGCCCCACTATACGTGTTTTTCCAAAACTAGGCATGTAGTCCCATGAGTTCAAAAACGGAGGCCTCTGTTCTATTTGAGCCATTCTAACTCTCGTCAAGAAGGTCTTCCAAATGTTTTAAGCATTTACACACAGTCAGGGGAGAACACTTCTGACAAACAATTATTTTTAACTCATCACATCAACCGGGTGTGATGATATCTCCGCTTACAACCGGTAGGCGGGTTTCTCCTTTCCTCGGGAAAACTTGTCATACCAACCGGGTATGATTATCTCTACTTACAACCAGTAAGTAGGTTTTATCCATTAAAGATAGTGCTCATCATCCCAACCGGTATGATGTGTAAATTAGCCCACTCATCAGATGACCGTGACGTGTTCGTCCCCAATCGGTTTTCCATGTCCATGCTAGCTTTTCCTTGCTGGCGTTCTGGTCTCTCGTATACCTACACGATTTGGGCATCCTTACCAATTAAGGTTTGGCATGACAGCCATCGTTTTCTCACGTATGAGCGACTAGGCTCAAAATTATTGGTTTATTGCACTTAGGTCCCTAATGCAAACTTTTCCCCAAATTGAATCCCAATGCTTCCATATTTCCCTTTGGGTCCTCAATTTACTCAAAATTGTGTAAGGGACTCAAGTTTTCCAAATTTCCAATTTGGTCCCCAATTTTTCAAAAATTACAATTTTGCCCCTACTTTCCAAAAATAGCAATTTGATCCCAAATGTTTCAAAAATTGACCAATTGGTCCCCCAACATCTTTGTCATGGCCAATTGGCCTTCAATTTTGAGAAATTGCATAGAGGTCCATCAATTTTTCGAAATCCCCAAAATTCCACTAATTTCTCCCTTTCAAATAAATCGAATTTGATTTCTTCAAATTGGCCATTCAATAGGGGTTAATTGCTCCAATTGATGGTATGGATCTGTTTCTACACTTCCATACAATTCAATTGAGTTTTGAATTGCATGATATAGGTATGAAACGAGTTCAAATGTAGCTTCACCGGAAAACTGTTTGTAGAGAGAGAAAGCTTCGAAAGCTTACTGTCGGAGGTGCGGCGGTCCAAGTTCTCAATCGGGGAGCTAGCTCTCATCCTAAGGTTTTTTCTAGGATCAAGAATCGCTACAATTGAAGTCCAAATGAGGGTGAATTTGGTTAGTGGAATTCGACACTTTCTCTCTCTAACACTGATCTGCAACAACAGAGGAGGGCTGAATTGGCTTACCTTTCAGCTCTATTGAGGCCGTATGAGGGCCGTGGGGGTGTCAAGGAAGCTTGGTTTGGCTGAAGGAGAGCTAAATTTGGCCAAATTCAGCTTGGTAAAAATAGGGCAGCTTCAGTCCGTAAGAGCTGCTTCACTGTTTGATTCTGTCGGCACTTCTCTGATGGTCCTCGGGTCAAAAAGAGGTTTCTGTCAGGTAGGTGACTTCTCCTGGAGTTTGTAGGACCCAACCTTGCCTTCTAAGGATAAGAAAACTACCCAAGTTAGAGCTATGGTTTGAGCTTTACAGAAAAATGGAGCAGTTGATAGAGAATGGCGATTTGAGGTGTATGGAGGAGTAATGGAGAGATCTTTATATATGGAGCTCGGGGACCCTCTGTCTGACCACTTTCCATTTTGGTTGAGCATATCCTTGCTCAAAAATAGCCTGATTGGAGCGGTTACACCTTCACCGGAGAAGGAAGTTTTCTACATTAATGAATAGTGCTCTCATCTTGAGGAAAAAGACAATACTATTTTGAACCGGACCGGACCAGTCCGATTGGGTTCAATGGTGAAAATTGGCCGGTTCATACCTGATTCGACCGGTTTTATCAAAATTAAAAATTTATAAATTAATCTAAATTTATTCTCTATCTAATGGTGGCTTCAATTTCCCAATATGAACATTTTAAGCCATCAAGAAAAATGAATTTACAAACTGGTTCAAGTATGGTTCAAACTAATTCAATCTAGTTCAAGTTCGGTTCACTCGGAACCAGTCTGGTTTTCTCTTCCCATTTGTCCCATGGTTCTTTTCCATGATTTTTAAGACTCTTTGATTCACTTGGGATTTGTCAATTTCCCATTTTACCTTTTTTTATCGATTATGGTTCGTGAACCGGCTTGGTTTTCTCTTTTGAAATGACCGGTTCTTTTCTTGGTTTTCTTATCTTTAAAGGGACGTGGTTTACAGAACTCCCCAAAAAGAATTGACATGTAGACCGAAAGGGATTAACTCAGAATGAAGAACCGTAAAATGGTCACAAGTGAGTAAGGAAGGAATGAAGTGAGGAAATCCTTAAGTAAAGGATGCCATTGTAGATGTAGAAGACATAAGGAAGGAAAAATCCAAACATGTAGATAAGTCATGAAGTGATTGATAAACCTAATAATTGGAACAAGGGAAATGCCAATAAGGAAGTTTGTGGAACCCATCCCCTCGGACCAAGGAAACCGAGAGGAGAATCGACACTATTGTCGAAAAACAAGGCTAATTTAATCAATAGAAAATAGTGTGGGAAATTAGAAAATTCCAGTTGACCAAAAATTCACAAAAATGGTGGGGAAGAACATGGGAGTGGAATTGAGGAGAGAACTAGATCGGTTCGGGGTGAATGAGGCTTGAATGGACAAAATCGGAAGGAACCATAGTGAACCGGTTCAATAATTCATTTTTCTAGAAGCCTTAACAATGTCAATTTGGAGAATTAAGGCCATCATTAAATAGAAAATGAATTTAGAAAAATTTAGAAAATTTTAAATTTCAAAAAACTGGTCAAATTGGGTTTGAACTGGCCGATTTTCAAATTCGGGACAGGTCAACAGTCTGACCGGTTCAACGAACCAGATCGATCAACGGCTTGACCGGTTAGCAGACTAGACCGATCAATGGTCAATGGCACCCCGACAACAGCCACGTAGACACAGGCAACCAATGAGAGGCTTTCACGTGTCTGGTGAACGGTTAGCAGGGGACCTGTCAGCATACCACACAGACACATGCAACCAATGAGAGGCTACCACGTGTTCAGTCAATGGTTGACGTGGTAGCCGAGCTGGACCTCCACGTCAGAAAAACCAGCCAATCATAGCGCGCCACATGGCTCAATTGCCACATCATCATCTTTAACCTTCAAACGCTGACAGAGAAAACGAAGGAGAGAGAGGGGGCCGGAAAAGTTGGAGTCTCCGGTGACTTGAAAAACCTTCTAGTTAGATCGCCGGCGGCCAAGTTGGAGGTCGAGTCTTACGTCGGCGGGTAGCCTGAATAGTTGCCAAGCTCCCTATATAAGGAGCACCTCTCCATTCGTTATCAGCATCCCATAATTGAGCGAAGAAAAAGAAGAGTGCATTTTTCAACGAGCAATAAACTAGAGCTTCGATAATAGGAAAACTCTCAACAAAAGAAGCTCTGAAGGGTGGCATTAGAACCGGGGAAGAGTACTCTAGCTCTAAGCACTCTCAGAACGAACCGAGACTGACCAGAGAAGTAGGAAGGGGATCACACAGTGAAGTCACTACGGAGCTCAAAATAGCAAGCTACTGATCGACCCAACCACGACTCTCTCGGCCCTTCCGACATCTCCATTGGCCATCTCTGACCACCTAAGACCCTCCACAGCCCCTCATAGACCCTCGGTAGTCTCAATTTCACTACTCCACGTCAAAATTTCTAAGTTTCAGACTTGCACCTCCAGAAACTTCTCTCATCAAATTCCCGTAGGACAGCGGTGAATTGTAGTGGAATTTAGTCCTAGTAGGTTCCCCTTGAGTAGCACTAGCTACCCCCACCTCAAGCTTCGGCCACCGTCCTTCCATCGGAAAGATACATAAGCTTTCTCTCTCTACTAAAAAGTTTTTGGCGAAGCTCCGACGAGGCTTAAAACTCAACCAAATTCAGAAATTCAAAGTGTAGAACGATTGAGTGGAGCTGGAGTAGACATATTGAGGCAAGAATAAAAAAAAATTAAGGACTCATAGGCCGTCAATTGGATGAGGTAAGATCTAAAGGTTCATATGCTTGAATTGGGGAAGAAGACGAATTGCAAATTGGGGATTTTGGGGACTTTTGTGCAATTTTTGAAAAATTGAAGGAACGAATAGTAAATTTTCCAATTTGATGGTATTTTCATGAAATTCACCCCAATTGAGGGCCAATTGGACAATTTGGGAAAAAAAAGAGGGCAAATTGAAAATTTTGAAAAGTTGAGGACCAAATTGTAATTTTTGGAAAATTAAGGGCTAATTGGTGAAATTAAAAGAGCTAAGGGACCAAGAAGAATGATTGGAAGCCCCAAGGGCATAATAGAAATTAGAGGGGAATCAGGCACCTAGATTCAATTAAGGCAAAGTACGAGGCACTATGTGCAAATACGAGATATTATGCGACCTCTTAGTCAAAACGTCCTGACACGAACACTTGTGCCATATAGGAGTGGACTACTCGAGCGCCAATCCCTAGAAGCAGACCAAGGAGCTATATTATACCGGCATGACCCCACCGAAATCACTAGGTGAGTGGGAACTGCTATAACGTCTATTCCGGTTGGAATGATGGTTCTTTTGAAAATGATTTTCTCGGAATTAGCCTCCTCTGACTGGGTAACTTTGCTTAAAATGTTTGGGAGTTAATTTCGGGGATTATGCTCGGTATGACAGTAGGCCTAAGGCTGATGGATTTGGGTATGGACCCGTCCAGAACTAGTATATGAGGATTGATGCTAAAAGATCCAAATAATGAGAAATTGTGTGTGACACCAACCGAGCCAAGTCTAAGTTGTCGAGCTTGTTGGGCCAAACCACTACTCTACCAAAACCAGGTTGTCAAACTAGTTGGGCTAGTACGCGTGGTTTGAAGCCAAACTGACAGACCGTTGCGATAGAGGACCAAAGATAAAGGCTATAATTCAAAAGACTGTTGATTGTTCATGCACTGTGATGTTTGAGCCATCAAGACACCTGACATGAGGTAGTGATGGAGCCCAAGGACTGTTGGATGACCTAGGGTGCATAAGGGCGGTATGTCATCCTATAGGTCGAGAAGCTCGAGGAGCTTCATGTGCACTAAGACCGAGGTAGAAGGGAAAAGGAGGTCTCATCCAACAAAGCAGACATGGTGAAGTGATTAGAGTTTGAGGGTTGGAGTACTGATGTCCACTCAAACTCCGGGTAGAGACAGTGCACCTCTCTTAGGGTGGATAGTAAAGGCACTCTGATCCACAAGTAGTACGGTCGGTGATCATTTTACGAATGTGTGATCACTCCTATGATAGGAGGGCAATTGTTAATCAAGTGAAATGTGTGAATCATGACAAATGAATAATTTAAAGGACTGAGAAATGAATTTAAGTAAACATTATAGTAGTTTCCCTCACTGAGTATTCCATACTCATTCGTCTCTCTCTCCCCCCTTTTTAGGCTAGCACCTAGACGGAAAGTTCACGGACGCACTTGGACCCTCAATGTATGTTTCCTACCCCTAACTTAAAGTAAGGGCTTGAACATAAACATGCCTTTACATTCCTTGTCTCATTCGGGTAGAAATACCCATATGAAGTAGTAAAGGGTGGCAGGTTGATCACAGACCCCAATCAAATTGGGTCAGGTGTGACAACTTGATTGATATGAGAGCATAACTTTCCTGATAAGTTTTTCCCCCAACCCATTCTAATCCTTGATTCTTGACAACCCTTGTAGAAAACATGAATGGGAACGCCCCCGAATAGAACATCCCTTGGATACATGCCATGGAACAAAGTGTAGACGCTCTAGAAGAGCCCATCCCATGGGATGCACCTCGAGATAGGCCCCTCCCTACTCGATGGAGGATGAAGTATCCCCACCTAGGGAACCAGAGATGGCCCAGATTTAAGCAGAAGTTGAAAGAAATTTTTGGGAGGCATACGCTAATTATGTGAGGGTTTTTCATCAACTCTCCCTGATCCACAACAATGCGTGTACTGCGGCCCCACACAACATGCCCATGATGCTGCTGTCTTACGCCGATATGGGATAGATATAGCGCCACCCGTACAGGCCAAGAAGGCCCCTAGCATATAAACATCCATGGAGTTCAAGGAACCAATCATGAACTCATGTCCTCACTGTAGAAGGTACCATGGAGGTGAATGCCCACTTAGGAGGAGGAGGCACATCCAGACACCCAATGTAGAATCTCGTAACCCGCCTAGGTATAATTCTAGGTCGGTTAACTGGAGGGGATAGGAAAGGGGCAATACATTCTAGAAATTTTGATTATAATAAACCTTAATCGGGGTTTTCTGGTCCAATAAATAAAAGATTTCACGCATTCTCAAAAGAAGAACCCAAACTTCTTGACCAACCCTCGACACCCAAAAGGGGAATACAAGGGAAACTCAAAGTACCAAGGCAAGACCCGAAGCTAGCTTTTGGTAGACTAGTCGACATCTGTACGCCACACAATGAGACTAGGATACTTGAGGAGAACCTCAAAGGATAAAGAAAAGCAGGACCTAATTGGGTGGACCATAGTAAGCCTCGAAGGGCAAAGTGAGGAACCATACATAATAAGTTAGGATAAGGCACCATAAGTGGGCCAGCAAGGGCCCTAAGAAATGAGGAAGGCAACCCCAAAAGGATGTCTAGGAAGGAAACGAGCAAGGAATGGCTTGAGGGTGAAAGATAGTCATGAGGAGGAAAATCCTAGAGATGGGAACACAAGAAAACGGAAGACAGGTCAAGGATAAGCCGAGAGAAGACCTGACCACCCCATAGGACCCTAAAGAGGAACAACCAAAGTGATTAAGAGATAACAACAAAGTACTCGAGTTACGGGAGAATAAGAAGCAAGCCAATGAGAAAGGTATGAAACACCGCTACACCAGAGATCAAGGGAAAGCAAAAAGGAAAGGGCGGGCAACCGGGGAGACTATAGAGTCGGGTTAAGCAGCTATATAAGGAAGTCATACCGGGAAACTCGAAGCTTGAGGAAGACACAGGATCGGAAAGATAATTTACCCCATAAGAAGGAAACCACAAGGAGATACCTTACACTCGCACTGGAAATTTCAGGAGAACGGAGGCCTATATGGTCAAGAAGAAGTGTCCAAACTAGGGGTAGAAGCAATAAATAACCAGGCGGCCTCAAGGTAGGAAAGAAGCGCTACTAAGCTACAACGAAGAATGGAGCTCAGAAATTTAAAGGAGTTAGGGGAGTACTCGAGAGACATCCAAGGAAGCAAAAGTGGGCCTGGAACACTCCAGGCCATCAAGGATGCACGTACCCCAAACTCGAAGAGGAGCACAAACCAAGGAAGGAAGGATCTACATATAGGCATGACAACATCAATTGAGGAGTGGGTAGCCTAATGAGTCGAAATGGGACAATGATCGAAACAGAGCCATCGAGGACTAGTAAGGGAGAACCCACCTCTGAGTCCTCGAGGACTAAACCTAAGACCGTACCTCGAAACAAGTGGAGAAACATCTGAAAACCCTCACAAATCCCACGTGAAAGGTGGACATCGAAAGAGGGAGAAGTCCCTTAAGGATGACTTTGATAAGAATTAATTCGAAAGGCAATTGTAGAATAAAACACCAAGCCTCGCCACCTAGGACTAGAGAAAGGGATAAATCCAAAAGAGTCCGGTCATTACGTATCAGCAAGCATAATGATCCCTAGGCCAAGATAGAAGAGATGAGCAAGAAAAAAAAGGAAGAACCCCTCACTAGCCAGAGAACGCCAACAAACATAAGAATGGATGGAGGCATGAGAATCGATAGATCAATGTGGTCAATCTAGGGCTGGAAAATCCAATAGGGGGAGACAAGTAGACTCAATATAAAGATGGGAAAGAACGAATCAATATGGGAAACTCCAAACTCGTATAAGGAGTCTGACATCTATATTCCAGGGACATCGGAGCATGGGATGGACATCGAAATCCAAGAGTAAAATGGTCGAGTAACTAGATAACCTAGATTCAACCAAGGACGAGAACAAGAGGGAGTGCGCCCTAGGGACAAGGGCGAAATGACACCGTCCCGACCGCAAGGCATGCCGGGCCTCAGGCCTAGGATAGAGCAATAGGACGTAGGAGTCCTACTTCCATGGACAATTAAGTTCAATAGCCAACCAAAAAGAAAAAGGGAACTCGAGTGAGAAAGGACGAACTTGAGGACCAAGAAAGGGAAATAACACCGAGAAGGACAAATGCAATAGCCCGAATGGGTGAAGTACCAAAGAGTCCCAACATACAAGGGAGTAAACAAACCCATGTGTGGTTAGATATGTTGGAACTTTGAGTCCAGATAAAACCCCCAGAACGAAAGCCTGACCCTAAGCTGCAGGAAGTATCGGAGCGAAGGGACTTTGAGAACACTGGCTGAAGGGACGGGTCAAACTAACTATGTCATGCCCCGACCCGATTTGGTCAGAGTTTATGATCAACCCACCACCATTTCCTACATCATTCGGGTATACCTACGTGAATGAGGCAAGGAAGGGGAAGGCATGTTTACGTTCAAACCCTTACTTTAAGTTGGGGGTTAGGAAGCATACCTAGAGGGCCTGAGCACGTCCGAGAACTTCTTGTCTGGGTGTTGTCCTGAAAAGGGGTGAGAGAGGGGTGAATAAAATAATCAGTAAGGGAAACTACTATAACGTTTTACTTGGATTCATCTTTCCTATTCTTTAAATTATTCCTTTTTGTTATTTCACCTGACCCACATGATCAACGATCATCCTCCTATCATAGGAGCGATTACACATTCACAGAACGGTACTCGATCGTGCCACTTATGGACCGGATCGCCATTACTGTCTACCCTGATAGAGGGATACTGCCATTACTGTCTACCCTGATAGAGGGATACTGCCTCTACCCAGGGTTTGAGTGAATATCAATAGTCTGAACATCAAACCCCCAATTATTTCACCATGTTTACTTAGTGGGACAAGACCTCATTTCCCCTATTGCCTCGATCTCCATGCATAGGAAGCTCATCGGCTTCATGACCTACTGAATGACAAAACCGTCCGTATGCTCCCAAGGTTGTCCAGCAATCCTTGGGCTCCATCACTACTTGATGCTAGGTGTCCTGATGGCCCGAACATCACAGTGCATGCACAATCAACAATCTTTTGAATTACATCCTTTATCTTTTACCCTCTAGCACAACGGTCTGTTGGCTTGCCTTCGGCCCACCACGCATACTAGCCCAACAAGTTCAATGACCTAGCTTCGACATAGTAGTGGTTAGGACCAAAAAGCTTGACAACTCGACTTGGCTCGATGGGTATCATGCAAGGTTCCCGTTATTCAGGTCTTTTAGCATCATATATCACATGTCTATTCAAGACAGCTCCACGCTCGTATCTGTCGGCCTTGGGCCTACTGGCATCTCAAGCCTAAGCCTGGAATTAGCTCCCAAATGTTTTAAGCAGAGTCACCTAGTTATGGGATACTAAATCTGAGAAAATATTTTTCAAAGTTGAACTGCCATTCCAACCAAAATGGACGTTATAGTGGTTCTCACTCACTCAGTGATCTCGGTGGGGTCGCGCCGGCGGAATCTCCCTCCCCGGTGTGCTTTTGGGGTCGGTGCTTGAGTGATCCGTTCCTATAGGGTACGAGTGTTCGTATTAGGAAGAGGTCACACCCTCTCTTATGTTTACACCTAGGGCCCCGTACTTTGCTTAAATTGCACATGGGTCCCTGATTTCTCTTTAATCTCTATGAGGCCCCTTAGGTTCCCAATTATTCTTTTTGGGTCCTTAATTCTTTCAATTTCACCAACTGACCCTTAATCCACCAAATTTTGCCCTTTAGACCTTAATTTTTCAAAAATTGCAATTTGGTCCCCAACTTTTCAAAATTTCTAATTTGTCCAAATTGCCCAGTAGACTCTTAATTGGGATGAATTTCATGAAAACACCCTCAATTTCATGAAATTGTCATTTAGTCCTCCAATTTTTCAAAAATTGCACAAAGGTCCCCAAAATGCCCAAATTGAACTTCATCTTCTTCCCCAATTCAAGCATATGAAGCTTCACATCTTACCTCGTCCAATTGGCAGCCTGTAAATCCTCAATTTCTTTGATTCTTGCTTCTCCAGCTCCCCTCGATCGTCCTACACTTCGAATTTCCGGATTTGGTTGAGTTTTATGCCTTGTCGGAGCTTCGCCGAAAAATTCATAGTAGAGAGAGAAAGCTTGCGTTTCTTACCAATGGAGAGGCGACGACTGGAGCTTGAGGTGGGGCAGCTAGAGCTAGTCGAGGGGGATCTAGAGCTTCGTCCCGCAAAGTGGACATGATGAAGTGATCAGTGTTTGAGGGTCAGACCACTAATGTCTACTCAAACTACGAGTAGAGGCAGTGCACCACTATCAGAGTGAATGGTAAAGGCACTTCGATCCACAAGTAGGACGGTCGAGGATCGTTCTACAAATGTGTGATCCCTCCTATGATAGAAGGGTGGTTGTTAATCATGTGAAATATGTGAATCACGACAAATGAATAATTTAAAGGACAAAGAAATGAATTGAAGTAAACGTTATAGTAAATTCCCTCACTGAGTATTTGATACTCATTCCCCTCTCTCTCCCCGCTTTTTAGGCTAGCACCTAGACAGAAAGTTCTCGGACGCGCTTGAACCCTCAAGGTACATTTCCTACCCCCAACTTAAAGTAAGGGATTGAACATAAACACGTCTTTATCTTCCTTGTCTCATTCGAGTTGAAATACCCGTATGAAGCAGGAAAGGGTATCGGGTTAATCACGGACCCCAATCAAACCGGGTCGGGCATGACAAAGTTGGTAAGGGATAATTGTATAACGCCGAAGGTAGTTGGGGAACACTACTTGATAACAAGGAAGAATGAAGCCACACGACTCCTAATGATTGGAAAGGCATGAACCATTATCAAGAAAATGTTATACAACTATAATGGACAAAGAAAATTCTAGAACATGTCAAGTTGTAAGGGACACGTAGGTCCAATAATCCCAAGGAAAAATGTGACTCAAGTAAGAAGAGTTTGTTAGTTACACATGACGAAGTCAAACCTAAAAAAAACTAGGATAGGAGTTGTAGTAAACAAAAGATGGAGGAAGGACCAAAATAATATAAAAAGAGAATCCCATCAAAACCCACGGGGTTAAGGATGAAAAGTCTGAAAGGATACTAAGCTAAAGAGCATCAATGATCAAGGAAATAAATGGAAACGGGGATGATTGAACATGTAAGGAACATCCAACCCAATAACATAGATAAGAACTCTAAAAAAGAATAGTCTTACCCTAAGCAGAGTAATAAGTGGATCTAACGATGTACCTTTGGACTTGTGGGTAAAACATACCTAATCAGGATACACTCCATGGAGTGAGTAAACAATGGAAAGGAAAAGAAATTCCTTAAGCATGCGGTTTAAAGGGCTAAGTGAAGGAACAACCAAAGTAGTAGCATGCCAATCAAACTCCAAGTTCACATCAAGGAAAATATATATTCCTGATGCAAAGGATGCTGATTATGTTTTGGAGACAAAACTTCTAAAAGGAGGGGAGAGTTGTGAAACCCGTCATCTTGGATCAAGGAAAACTGGGAAATAACCAGTCAATTTAATGAGAAAACTGAACCACTCAAGGAATCGAGAACGATAAAGAGAGGTTAAAATGGGGAATTGAAAAATCACAAGTGACCCAAAAGTCATAAAAATAATGGGAAAGAACCATGAAGTAAATTGGATGGGAAAACCAGACTGGTTCAGGGTGAATCGGACCTAATCCAGATTGAACTGGTTTGAAGCATACATGAACCGATTTCTAAATTTATTTTTCTTAGTGGCTTAAAATGATCAAATTGGAAAATTGAAGCCACCATTAGATAGGAAATGGATTTAAACGAATTTAGAAACTTTTATATTTGAGAAAATCGGTTGAATCCGGCCCGAACTGGTTATTTTTCGCCATTGAACCTGGTCGGACTAGACCGGTCTGGTTCGAAATAGTGTCGTCTTTTTCCTTAGGATGACAACATTGTTCATCGATTCAAAAACTTCTTTGACGAAGGAATATCCTCTCTGATCAGGGCATTTTCAGGTGAGGATAAGCTCAACCAAAATGGAAACTGGTCGGGCAGAGGGTCACTGAGCTCCCTATATAAAGAGCTCCCCTCCATTCATTCTCCACACACCTTAAATCGCCATTCTCTCTCAAGTGCTCCATTTTCCAGTGAAGCTCAAACTAAAGCTTTGACTTGGGCATTTTCTTAGCCTTAGAAGGCAAGGTCGGGTCCTACAGACTCCGAGGGAAGTCAACTACTTGATAGCAACCTCCCTTCGACTCGAGGACCACCAGAGAAGCACCAGCGGTACCAAACAATGAAGCATATCCAATGGACCGATGCTACCCTATTTTGGTCGAGCTGAATTTGACCAAATCCAAACCTACTCCGGCCAAACCAAGCCTCCTCAACACCCCCCACAACCCTCACACGACCTCCACAGAGGTGAAAGGTAAGCCAATTTAGCATTACTCCATCGTTGCAGATCGGTGTTAGAGAGAGAATCGCCCTCGTATGGACTTCAATTGTAGCAATTCTTGATCCTAGAAGAAATCTAAGGACGAGAGCTACCTCCCTAGGTCGAGAGCTCGGATTGCCACACCACCAACGGTAAGCTTTCGAAGCTTTCTCTCTCTACGAACAATTTTCTAGCCAAGCTCCATTTGAGCTTGTTTTGAACTCAAATTCTACAATTCAAAGCTTCATTTGATCGTATGGAAGTGTAGGAACCGATCCATGCCATCAATTTGTGCAATTAACCCCGATTGAATGGCCAATTTGAAGAAATCAAATTCGGTCAGTATAAAGGGGTGAAAATTAGGAAAAATTGGGGATTTCAAAAAATTGAGGGACCTTCATGCAATTTCTCAAAATTGAAGGTCAATTAGCAATGAGAAAGATGTTGGGGGGACCAATTGGTCAATTTTTGAAATATTTGGGGCCAAATTGTTATTTTTGGAAAGTAGGGGCAAAACCGTAGTTTTTGAAAAGTTGGGGACCAAATTGAGAATTTGGAAAACTTGAGCCACTTACACAATTTTAAGTAAATTGAGGATCCAAGGAGGATATTGGAAGCCTTGGGACTCGATTTGGGGGAAAATTTAGCATTAGGGACCTAAAGTCAAGAGAAAGTGAACTTTAGAGACCTAAGTGTAATAAACCAAGAACTTTGGGCCTAGTTGCTCATACATGAGAGAATGAAGGTTGTCATGCCAAATCCTTATTAATAATGGTATCTAAACCGTGTATGGGCACGTGAAATCGAAACACAAGCAAGAGCTAGCATGGATGGGAAACTGACTAGGACGAACACGTCACAATCAACGGGTGAATGAGATTTTTATACATCATACCGATTGGGATGATAAACACTATTTTTAAAGGCTAAAACCTACTTACCAGTTATAAGTAGGAATAAACGAACATCCTACCCGGTTGGTATGATGAGACCCCTTGAGAAAAGGAAAAACTCGCATACCGGTTGTAAGCAGAGTTATCATTACACCTCGTTGGTGTGATTAATTTAAAAAAGAATTTTGTCAGAAGTGATCTCCCTTGACTGTGTGACAACTGCTTAAAATATTTGGGAGACCTTCTTGATGGGAGCTAAAACAGCTCAAATAGGCTAGGGGCCTCGGTTTTTGAACTCATAGGACTAAATGCTCAATTTTGGAAAAACATGTGCAATGGGCCTAAGGCCAGTGGGCACGGGCAGAACCTCGTAAACAAACATGATTAGAAAGAGCCATGAAAACTCATAATTAAAATGAAATTATTTGTGTGATGCGCCATAGTATCGAGTCAGGACCGATAATGCTCGATGGGCTAGCGATAGTGCGTCAAGGCCAGGTCAACGGACCGACCTAGAAAAATAGCGGCAGGTCGGGTTGAGCGTCGGGGCCGTTGGACCGTTAGCACCAAAGAGGATGGATAACTATGTGAAAACTATTGTTTGTGCATGCACTTGTGGTATGGGACCATCAAGATGCTAGGGGGTAGTGATGGGTGCCAAGGGCTGTTGGACGACATGGGGGATGATAATGGCAAATTGTCGTGCCAATCAATCATAAAGCTCTGGGAGCTTCTTGCGCATGAGACCGAGGTGGGGTTAGGATGGGGTCACCATCCTCATATGGACATGAAGTGGCATTCAGGTCTAAGGGTCGGACGTCTGGTACATTCACTCTAACTCAAGGTAGAAGTGGGTGGGATTCTATTAAGGTGGACAACAAACTCATATTAATCCCCAAGTGAATGTAGTCTGGGACTGCCCTACAAATATATGTACTTTTCCTGATGAAGGGTGTGTGTTTGTTTGTTAAACACCTCTCGAGGCAATGTGATGGGCTAAGAGAGTAAAACACACATACTATAGAAATGGAAAAAGGTTTTGGAAAATTTGAATTTGAGAAAACCCTTTTAAAAAGAAAATATTAACCTTGGCATGATTTTGATTAACTAAAATTATTTTGAAAACTTACTCTCAACACCCGCTCAGTGAGTTGCCCCTTTTTAGGTAAAAGAATAAGATCAACTTTAAAGACCTTTCTCAGTTGAACCGTATTAAAGGTATGGAAATTTTATATTTAGTTTTGCATAATATTATTACAGGAAAAAAGACGCATAACTTCCCGCGGTTTAGAAAGGGGTGAAAATCTCTTATAGACCAAATGGAGTGGCAGGTTGCTCACGAGTATCCGGCCAAACTGGGTCCGGGCATGACATTATATGCATAGTATATGTCAATGGCTTGTATTAATATACGAAGAGTAGGTTTAGAGATTAACTACCATAGATAATGAGTTTGCAAATATCATTAATGGGTTTCGTTGACTTTTAAAAATAGTCTTGAAAATGCATAATAATGAGTTATCAAAATCTGTATTAGCCATTTTGAGTTGCATATACACTAATGTCATTAACTATTCGAGCGCTTTTCGCACTCAATAAGAATTGCTCATCCACTCCCCTAACATATTTTTCATAAGGAGAGTAGTAAAAGGCAAGAGAAACATTACAAATAAAGAAATTCAATATAAGGTACTCGTACTTAATAATATGTGATCTAAGGTAGGTACTCATTCTCAAAACTATTTTATGATACACTGTTTACTTTCAAAAATTATTTTGTAAAATTTTAAATTAGAGTGAATTTTAGAATTATCGTATTAATATTAGTTTTTCGATCGGTTGATTATATTGTAGTATACTATTTGTAATGTCGAAAAAATATTATAGTTATTATTTCGGTTTGATTAATAAATGGGGTGTATAAATCAGAGTTGATCCATTCTAGAATGGACGAGTTGTGCCATAAGAATTTAGCCTAGAAGCATGAATCCGTTAATTAAATAATGACCCTCAAGATTAAGCCTGATTTGATGAATTAAACCTGCCATATGTTACGTGAGTAGAATCAATAGGCCAATTTAGGAAGCTCCAAATTGCCTTTGGCCGCTACAACAACTAAAGGATCAGGAGGTATTCCTGGAGCAATCCCAAAATTGGTGTCCATGGAGATGAGGTAGTCGATATTTTTTTGTATTCCTTTTTTGCCTCTAGATTTAGAAGAATTGATTTTAGGGCATGATGGATAGGACACGATCGTGAGGGATAATGCAATGCATAGAGTTTCCCATTATTTACCTAATTGATCAAGAATTAGATGTTTTATTTCCACCACATTTCTTGGTTGCCCGATTTTGGCATTTTTGGTAGTGAGTGACGAAATCATGGTGAAATAAAGCAGCTATTGGCTGCTCACCGTCTAACCATCACGTCACTTCTAGCTATAAAATCCCGCAGGTCATCCTTACTAGAAAGGAACTGAGGAGGTGACAACAATCCATTTAAGTAATCAAGAAATTAATAATAAAATTATATTATTTTTCATAAATAATAATTTAAATGGTTCAATTTAAAAGATAAGGTTGGAACTGGTAAGTAGGTGAATTTATATAGCGGAGGTTGACAGGTCTCATGAACTAATTTGTGCAAATATGGGCTTTAGGGAGTAGCATATAGAGAAGGTGTAAGGAACAATAATTAGAGAAATTAAGGGACAATAATTAGAAGATTTTGTGTGGTAAGTAATTGTTTCCATGCCTTTCTTATACGATATATAGAACAATAATTAAAAGTGCAGAAATTGATATAAATTTTTTTAATGATGGATTTATATTCAAAATTCCTTTTCCCCCTCTAATTTATTATTTTTTTCTCTCTAATATTGGAATGCTGTCCGATTGAGGTCCAGTTGGTTCGCGGTGACGAATCTACGGTGGATTTGAAGGACCCGATTCAACTCAAATTCATAATTTCCCCGCGAATCCGAGAATTCCGCCATTTTAACCTCATTATAATAAATAATAATAATAATAAATACACTCGTATATTCTATATTTATATGTACATGAAAATTTTCCTTTTCCTTTTACTGTTTCAGGCTATAACTCAATTGACTTTCTTTTTTCTCGACCAGATATGTCAAGTAAGGGGGAAAAGCTAGATTAAAAATATCAATATTCATTTTCAAGCAAATATCTAATTTTTCATATTAGCAAAAATTAATTAGCCGCAAAAATGAATACGCTTTTTAAGGGACCAGTCCCCTGTCCTTCTCTTCCCACAGCGATTCTTCCTCCTCTCCCTTCTGTAATCAGTACTTCTTCCTCTGAAAAATCGAGTCTTTGTCAGTTTCTACTGTTCCATGGCCTGAGATTAATCCCTAAGTCAAGTTCTCCACCCGATCTGTGCTAGCGGACGGTCCTGCTTGGGGTTACCCATGTCGTCTTCCTCTGACAGTGAGGTAGTGTTCGTACAGCAGCTCATCGAGGCCGGGAGGGGGCTGTTAGACCCTCCGTCCTCCGTAGAAGAGCTCCTTCTTCTTCTCGATGTAAGTTTCGAATTGCTAGCGTTTTGTCTCGACTTTCATTGAATTTCTTGCTGATGGGTATTTAGCGTCTGTCTGTTTTGCGTTGTATGTACGAGTTGATAATTTCATGAGTGATTTGATTGGCGTGAAGATAATTGGTGATGTGGAGGTATTGATGGGTCTCCGTGCTGGTTTCTGCTTCGGTAAATGGATTCTGCATGTTTGCTGTTGGTGATGTCAGATTTCTGGTTCTAGATTTTAGGGTATACTTGTTGTTTCTGGATAAGATTTTGTCTGTTCGAAGCATTTAATCACGGGCTAGCTTATTCCTTTTTCCAAATTACTAAGTCTGTGGTTTGAATACAAAAGCGTGTGCAGCAGTGGAATTGTCATGTGCCTGAGAGAATTTGTGGAGATGGAGATTTTGGATTACTTGTAGCTTGTCTAGTAGTATGTGAAGTTGCCGTATGTGTGCAGGTGCATGACTCTGCCAGGTTGTTCCTGTCACTAGGGCAGCGCTCCTGCTCTTTCTTGCAACTATACATGGAGAGAATAAGCATTCTAGAGTATTTTAATTGTAGAAATATTTTCTTTATTAGCATTGGACGTTTTAAAAGGCCATTGAGACAGGGGCTATTGAAATCTTGTGAGCTAGTATAAGATTCCCAGCTGCCTAACCAATGAAGTTCTATCTTCACAAGGAATTTACTAACTTTCTTAACTAGGAAATATTTTATTAGGTGTCTGGATTATTTGGTGGTTGAATAATGAAATCTTTTACATCCTTAACAGTGTACTTGTTTAATGCTTATTATTGGTTATAGAAACCCCAGGGTTTATTCTGATTAGAAATTTAGGATGCTATGAGTAGAGTATGAATATTTGGGTAAAAGGAACTTTAGAACAAAAACATAAAACCGATTTTCTTAATTCGGTATGTGCACTTTGAGCAATAATTATAAATTGTGTCTATTCGGGCTACCTTATTCATGTCTTTATGTTTTTTTCTGCTTTGGTTGCATATAGATATACACAAGTAGTATTTTGAGATTGCTATAGTTAATAATTTATTGCTGTGAGTTATGGATTTGAGTCATGCAATTTGGTTAGTGGTACTGGGCATCACACGTATCTGACTATTAGAATTCAAACTTTTTGTGACCAAAAGCAGAAATAAATACTTAAGGAGAGGAGGTAATTCAATGATGATAATGGGAGTTGTTTGGGAATTTTCCGCTATATTTGATCAGGAAAAAAAACCATTTGGACTATTTCTCTGCTTGCCTCCCTTCAAGATGCATAATGTCATAATTAATGCATGATTTGAATAAGATTTATTCATTCCTTGTGTTAGAAGAATTTTATACTTAAATGTTGCTTAATGGGGAATTGAGATTGGAATGTGCAAGATTCATTATTTTGTTATTTTTATCTAAACCTTGACTTATTTGGATGCACTCGTCTATAAGGTCACACTTTATCTAACTTCATCTATATAACATAATATTAATTTCCTTTTCTGGGTGCAGAAAGCTGAATATTATCTTGCAAGAGTGGAGCAATCACCAAACAAAACAATTGAAGATGCACTTTCTACATGTACTAGGGCGTTGGTTGCTGATGAGCTTTTTAAGCACTCAGATGCTGATATAATGGTTGCAGTTGCCTCATGCATCAGTGAAATAACCAGAATCACTGCACCTGAGGCTCCTTATTCTGATGAGGAGATGAAGGTATTTGGATGGATATTGCTTGGAGTATATAAGCTGATGCATAGTGTTTTAGGCTAACTCCTCTTGACATGCCAAACAGGAAATCTTTCGGTTGATTATATCATCCTTTGAGCATTTGGATGACCAATCTAGTAGATCATATACCAGAAGGACTTCAATTCTTGAGATTCTTGCAAAAGTGAGGTCATGTGTGGTGCTGCTTGATCTAGAATGTGATGCACTCGTTATTGAAATGTTCCAACATTTCTTGAAGGCTATTAGGTAATTCTTGATTTACATTCTCTCTGAATCAAATATTATCACTTCTATTCATGTTTCTCCTATAATACCTTTCTTCAGTAGTAAAATTATTTGGGAAAATGGTTCAGCATAGCTGATTCTCTTCCATATCTCTTCTAGTTTTATAGTTAATTAAGGTGAACAATTAACTGTTACAGGAGATATTATTTGGGAAAATGGTTCAGCATAGCTGATTCTCTTCCATATATCTTCTAGTTTTATAGTTAATTAAGGTGAACAATTAACTGTTGCATGAGATTATCGGTGTTTTGGAACTTCACACTATAAATGTTGCATTTAGTATTGCTGACCAATATCATCATATCTTCTTATTGAGCCTTTGTTTCCCATTATTTTGTGCTTGATATTTCTTCACTATATGATTTTCGCAAAGCACTTATGTTTTTATTTTGGCTATTGCTCTTACACAACCTCCAGGGATCACCATCCTGAGCGCGTCTTCTCATCTATGGAGACAATAATGACGCTTGTTTTAGAAGAAAGTGAAGATATTTCTCCTGGGCTGCTTTCCCCCATCTTAGATACCTTAAAAAGGGATGATGAGGTGAAACTTCTATTTCATACTTTATTTTTTCTCTAAAGATAGCTCCTTCCAGAGGTTTGACTGCCTTCTGTCTTAAGGGAGTTCTGCCTATAGCTAAAAGACTTGGGGAAAAGGTGCTTCAAAACTGCTCCACCAAGCTGAAAGATTTTCTCGGTCAAGCAATGATTTCCTTGGGAACATGCATGGATGATTATATTGAAGTTGTTAGGATGATCTGTCAGGATGGTACTGCTGAGGACAAGAATTGTGTTGCTACACCTGCTAGTCAGCTTAAGGAGGTGAGTTCCCAGTCTCCCAACAATGAAAAAAAGTAAAAAGAAGGAATTTGAATAGGATTAAGTTCTGTTGCCCTCAACATTTCATTTTACTCCCATTAGTTTCTAGTACTTGTACTTTCATTCTTTTCCTGACAGTTTGCATTTGAAAAACTCTGAATAATAAACCTTATTTGTATGTGTAGATGGAAAAAGCTGCTTCTCCAAAACCAGATCTGGGGAATGGGTTACAGCAGAGAGCTGAAGACAACTCTAAAAAAGATCAAACTTCCATAAAGCCAGGGATTGTTTCTCAGAGAACTCGACTGAAAATCACTGGTCTGATGAGCAGGGATACATTAGACAACTTAGAGGCTAAAAGGGAAGCTGAAACAGATCTTAAACCCAAAAAAATTGGAAGGAAAAGAGGAAGGAAACGATCTGCATTGAGGAAATCAACAAGATCTGGTATTGCTTCTTCTGATGGAAAGAAACAACCAGGACAACCTGTGGAAAATGGTGAAGATTCCATCAGCAACCTCCCTAGTTCATTACCAGAAAGCAAATCCATTGAGGCAGATCTACTTGCCGATGGTTATGCGGAGGCTGATGTTTTACCTTCACCTAAAGAGACAATTCATACATCCTTAGATGTATGTTCTCCATCAGAAAATGAAGAGCTGAAGAAGAAAGAGGGTTCAAATAAAGAATCTGAGGGGCCAAATGAGTCAGATGCCAAAGTAAATGCTGAACTTGGGAAAAGGTCAAGTGGAGCTTCCGGTGAGAATCGAACTCCAATTAAAGTGAGAATCTCTAGAAAGAAAACGGAGGCCATTGATAATGCAAAAATAAATAGAGTGATGCCCTCCGCTGAAAAGGTAAATCTAAGTATGGCTAATAATGAAGTATCATCTCCAAAGTCACTCGAAGTCAAGGATAAGAAAGGGACAGCAAAGAGAAAAAAGGTTCTCACAGATACAGCAATATCCTCAGAGAAGAAGGATGTGGATGAAGTAACTTTTTCTATCAGAGATTCCTATCCATGTTGATTTGATATTACATTATTTTTTGATAGAAGGGATTGATTTTATTATGCAGGAAAAAATGGGTCCTTCATCCAAGAAGAGAAAATACACCAGGAGTAAAGATCGATCTGTTGAAACTCCCAAGGTTAAGGAGAAACGAAAGCGCCACACAGATGAAGATCAGCATGGTGAGACACCCAAGGGCGAGGACAAAAGAAAGCGTACCCCAGGAAAAGTACGTTCTAATGCCATCTTTGTTTATTGTTCATCTAGTTTATAGATCATTAAATGGTGAATGGTAAGAAGAGATGTCTGAAAGGAATTATTGAGTTCTTATTATTAGTGTGGTGGCATTTTCCATAATTACTGTTTTGGAACATTAATGAGACAATTATTGCATTCATGTTTGATGGTATAATATTTATTTTGGCTCTGTTTAGGAGTGAAACAATCTGTATTAAGTGTATTTTTGAGCATTGGAATGAATATCCATTTTTTTATAAATACAATATAATGAACTTAGTTCCTTCGGCCATATTCCTGCAGATGAATATCACTTACACAACATTGTTCTTGTTCATTTTGATGTTACCTCATCTCTTTGTAGCTGTACAAAATAAACTTATCACTGGTTCTTTCTTCATACTATCAACATGCCCATTTTCTTTATATAAGTGGCAAATGGTGTACCAGGAATCTGATGCTAAAGAGTATGGTGAGGACCTGGTTGGGTCAAAGGTGAAAATCTGGTGGCCTAAAGATAAGGCGTAAGTTGCTGAGCCTTCTTTAAACATCTCCTTTCTTATGTTCGAAGGATTGCTAATGAGGATAACAATTGTCCCTGCTATGATTATTCAAAGACTAATATGCTTTTTTCTTATGTCCATTTGATCTTTTTCAGATTCTATGAAGGTGTTGTGGATTCTTTTGATGATGTGAAAAAAAAACACACGGTTAGGATTTTATGATTAACCTTCATATATGTTTGGAAATTAATAATTTCTTTACTTATGCAAGCATGACTAAAGGGTTCTTTCCTCGATAGATTTTATATAATGATGGTGACATAGAGAAATTGAACCTTAGAAAAGAAAAGTGGATGATTATTCAGGATGGCTCTGGTCCAAACAAGGTCAGTAATTGCTTGGCAAAAATATGTCTATCTACTTATATTAATGCCCTTTGTCTCCACAGGAGGTTGACTGATTGTTTCTTTGCAGGAACAGGAAGAGCCAGAAGACTCTCGCGAGTCCACTCCAGAGATGTACAGTTTAACTTTTGTTTTTTCAGATTTCATATATCGGAAAAAGTTGGTTGTGTGTGGAACTCCTAGTAAATTCTTCTGATCAATTCTTTTTTGGGTGTTCAGGCCTTTGATGGAAATATTAAGGATGAGTTCTAAGTCCAGTAAGAAGCTTTCTGCCATGAAGTAAGTGAGCATTAAGTTAGTTAAATTCATGTACCTTCTGCTTGCAAATATCTCATAAACCTTTCTACATCTAGGGCTAAAGGCAGAACGTCAAAGAAACCTAAGGTTGTTTCGCCAACTTCAGATAATAAACCTCACTCAGACAGCAAGAAGAATGCTAACTTGGAGGCTAGTGGTGGAAGGAAAGCTGATAACAATACCCCTAATATTGGTAGCAAGTTGGTTGGATTAGCTCGCCGAATGACCAGCAAATCAAAGGGAGTTAGTGAGACTAAGAAAGAAAATGATGAGACTAAGGCAGAGAAATTGAAGAAAAACCAAAAGTCCAATCGCAAGGGCAGCACTGGGAGAAGTGTGGGTAGGCCCAGGAAGCCAAGATCTGATGCTTCTGATAAGGTAATGTCTGGTTCTTCTGTGACAAAGCTAAAAGATGCCGGTGTTGATTCAGGAGGGCCGTCCAATAGGGACAAGTCTAGTTTGTCAAAGCGCAGGTTGAAATATAATAAGGTGGACAGAGGTTCTGGAGAAGACCTATCTGGCAAAGGGAGATCTGGTTTACTGAAGAGAAAACCAAATGAGAGCAAGGAGAAGCCCAGTAAAAAGCTGAAATCTGAAGAGAGCAAGGAAAAGAAAAGTGACTCTAGAGAAGAGCCATCTGATACAGTCAAGAGTAGTTCAATGGAGGCAAAACAGAAGGCAGGGCTGACACAGATCGAGATGGACAAGGATACAGAAAAACCATCTGATAAAGTAAAGTCTAGTTCATCCAAGCCAAATCCAGAAGATAGTGAGGATGTCAAGATGGATTCAGGAGAAGTATCTGATAAGTTGCAGATTAGTTTACTGCAGCCAAAGCAAAAACCAACGCCAAAAGAGAGTGAAAAGCTGGTTGAGGATTCAACAGAAGAGTCATCTGAGAAAAAGACTTCCTTGACACATACAGAGAAGCTGAATCTGAAAGAGGGTGTGAAGGATGATAAAAATTCAGGGGAAGAGCCATCTGAGAAGTTAAAGATTTCCTTGACACCTACAGAGAAGCTGAATTTGAAAGAGAGTGAGAAGGATGATAAAAATTCAGGGGAAGAGCCATCTGGCAAGGTGAAAGGTGATTCACCAAAGCCAAGGACAGACCCAGAAGCCAGCAAGGTTGTAGATCAGGATTTAGGAGAAGAGACCGTGAAAGTGAATGCATCTGAGGAAGAGCATCACCCTGCTGAGTCATTGAATGCATCATCTGACAAGGTGAAAGTTGATTCACCAGAGCCAAAGCCAGACCTGGAAGCGAATGAGGTGGCGGGTCAGGATGTAGGAGAACAGAATGAGAAACCGAATGCTTCTGAGGATGTAGGAGAACAGGTGGCGGGTCAGGATGTAGGAGAACAGAATGAGAAACCGAATGCTTCTGAGGATGTAGGAGAACAGGTGGCGGGTCAGGATGTAGGAGAACAGAATGAGAAACCGAATGCTTCTGAGGATGTAGGAGAACAGGTGGCGGGTCAGGATGTAGGAGAACAGAATGAGAAACCGAATGCTTCTGAGGAAGGGCAGCCATCTGCTGAGTCATTGAATGCACCATCTGATGGACAAAGTACTGATAGCGGGCGTTGACAGGGAGTTGTAGACTGCCAAATTCTTGATATATTGTAGATGTGGAAAATGGTGTTATTTATGGCAGGTTTCTGCCGAGAACTGTTAACTTGCCACTTACATGGCATTGTCGTATCTTAGGTGCAGTTAGTTTAAAGTCATGCAGGGCTTAAACATAGCCTTTTTCTTGATGTTATTAACACTAGTACCGGGTATGCTGTAGAAATCCAGCATAGTTAATCTCATTGACCTGCTGCTGCCTTTTAGAGTTAGAATTGAGATGCATTCCCAGGCTTTTGGAAATTCGCCCCTGTACTCTTATTATTTTTGTGATGTAAGCTATGTGATCTCACTGTGAATCCTGATGACCTCTGATGCTATGGGTTGTGCTTCATTTGTAAGGAAAAGAGGTTGTGTTAAACTGTTTGGGTTACAGAGGATGATCCTCTTAGGGTTGCTACAAAGCAACATGTTAATGGATGTTTCTCTTCCTCACCCGCCAGTCACAGCTGCTGTGCTTTCTTGTGTCATAATTTTGTAGGGTAAGAAAGGTCGGTTATCAGCATGAAGCCCAAACTCTGTTTTATGCTTATATTAACATCTCTTTTATAGACTTGCATTAAGAACCTATATAATCTATCAATTGTTATATGATTTATATCATATTATAATCCTCATTTTTTTGCACATATTATGATCCTCCTGACCATCTATCAAATTCGTCATTTAGCGAGATAGGGCCTTCAAGTAGACTCACAATTCTTGGGTAAAAAAAGTAGAGTTCGCAATTAGGCCTGGCCTGCCCCGTTGATTTTCGGGGGATTTTTACCAAGCCCTGCCGGACGGCTGTATTGAGGCTGCCTCCCATGAATAGTTAATTAATCATTTCAACGTAAATTTTCCTTTGTAAAAAAATATTATTTTAGACATTTATTATTATTAATATTATATTAATAAATAATGCACTAACATTTATAAAAATAAAAATGTGTAAGGAGTATACACAATATTTTGTTTTGTTCTTATAAAAAATATTGAAATATTATTTACTTTTTGAATATCAAGCCAATTAGGCGGGCCGTTAGTACCTGGGTCAATTTTATTTGAGCCGAACCAGCACGATCACTCGTCTTGCTGGGTCGGTTCAATGGCCTTATGACAGGAACCACGCTTTACAAAATCCTTCTTGGATATCCGTTCATATTCTGACCTTCCACCTATAACAATGAAAGCAGGTGACATTTCTGTTGGAATGGATTCTTCCTTTTGCTTGGAAGAATGTTGGGGAATATAATATTATTATGTGAATATTAATATTTACTAAAATCTAAAAAATATGGTATAAATTTTTAAGTGATAATTTAATTTAACTCCAAAAGTTTATTTAATTAATTAATATTTTACTAATAATTTAAATTAAAAATAATTTTTATACCTTATTTATATTTTAACCATTAATATTTGACAGTTCTACTAGAGTTGTGAGCATACTGAATCTCATAAAGAAACATATACATATATATATATATATGGGAAATTTTCTCTATGGTCATTTTCTCACAGTTACAAACAGGATATGAAATCTAGTAGATTTCATGATAAACGTGTGCATGTACGTGGGAGAGTTATTGAATTAGGAGAGAAGTGGAAGTGGGGTTTGAAGTGGTTTACTATATAACCTGTTTGAACTTTATCAAATGAATGATTTGGGAGGGTAGGTGATATTAATCCGTCCAATATATAAGGAAATCATATATTAAATATGGAAACTACCATTGTACTTTAAAATAAATTATACATCTTTTTGGTTTATAAATAAAATAATAATAATAGATATAAATGTTACACTAAATTAACGTAATAATATTTTTTATAATACTCTCATTATAACAATAAGAACTTCGACGGGCATAAACTAGGAATAGATTAATGTTGGGAAATGATTGAACCGGGAAGCAGAATGCTAACCGAGAAATAAAAATGAGCTATAATGAAAAAAAATGTATTGATGTAGGATCGAAAAATGATAAATTGAAGTTTGGCAAACACTTGAGTGTGCTCCAAAACACTAGTATAAGTATTTGAAATAAATCGGGAGAAAATTGATTTGAAGGGAATAGTCATTGAATCGACTAAGAAATTCGTTCGAAATTAGCTTACTATATTGTCGAACCGGTCAATTGGGATGTCGGACGCATGCACAGGCGAACACGCGATCTTCCTCGCTCGACAATTTACCCATATTCCCCTATTTTTACCTGACAACTCATCCCGACAACCTAAATCCACCGCTTGAGAAAATTAATTTATTCATGTGACCCTAGGCTATGAAATGAAGAAATAAGCCTATGACTAGATTGCTACATAGGTGTATATCATCTCCATATAAAATGGGGTCACTCACTTACCGAAATTAGATCAAAATTCTCTCCCAAATTCCCTTTTTCGGTGACTTGTATAATAGAGAGAATTTTCTGTCGTCACCTCCCACAATGTTCATAGTATCATTGGAAAGTTAAGTAGCCCAGCTTTCCATCGCCACCACTCTCAACCTGTGAATCTTAATTTGTCATCGCCAATGAGATTGCACACTAACTGATCTCTGGTGACCCAAAATAAAGTAGTTATTTTTTGGGCTAATTTCGACGGCCACGGTTAACTTGTGTGCTGAGAAAAATTAGGTAATTTATGATCTCTAGCTTTCCATGACCTCTAATTTTACCCAATTTGAGTTAGATTTGAGTATAAATTAAATTATCCAAGTTTTGAATCATGGATATGAGAGCTGATATGACTAAAACATAAATTGTAAGACTATAGACCACCATTTAAGGTTATTCAAGTTGCTAGAAGTTTATAAAAGAGTTAGCTTTCCAACTCCACCCTCGACAGCCAACGTGCCATCTCCGATAAGACCTCGACTCCGACCCAACTCCATTATGTTTGCATGCAAGCTTCTGATTATGTCTGATCTGAGTACCTCCGGATGACCCCAGCTAAACTAGTCTTACAACGGCCTAGAAGAAGGTAAGGAGGACCTACCCACTTAGTTTGGTAATTTTTTGAGTTAGTTAAATTTTGGGTCAAAGGTTGGGTGCCAAAATGCAAATATTTAAAAATTAAGGGATCCAAATTCAATTGAAATTTTTATGTGGTCTTCCTAAGTGGAAAACTAAAGTTTTGGGGCTAATTAGAAAGTTTAGGGAAGGTTGGAGATTGGGATTGCCTATTTTTAAAGTATTAGGGACCTATTTGCAATTGATGTAAAGTTAGGGATCTAAATACAAAAATATAATTTTGCATGGCAAAAAAGGAAACGTTTAGGAAACCTAAGGACCCAAACATGATTTAAAAAATTTTAGGGATTTAAATGAGAAAATTGAAGGGTTGAAAAACCTCGAAACCTAACTTTTTAAAGAAGAGGGGCAAAAGTGTAATTTTGCTTAAACTTAGGGGTGTTTTGGTAATTTTAAGAAAATATGTCTTGAAATGTTTAAATTGGTCATCAAGGATCTGAATAAGACTCAAGGAAATTTGGGGAACCAAATGGAAGATTTGGAAAAGTCTAAGGTCCAAATATAGAAAGTTTTAAGAGAAAATGATAAAACAATATTTTTTGCCAAATAGGAGGACCAAATGTTAATTTGGTAAAATGAAGCCCCTAGACGAGATGTGATAATGACTTAATGAGTGCTTAATGGAATGAGCATGAGTATTGAGCCAAGGAGGTCCCATGGAAAAGGCAGCCAAAAGGCAAGCAATTGGTTATCGAATCGATTAGTCGGGACTCCAAGAATGACTTAGACCTATGATCGTAACAATGAGTATAGTAGGCTAAGTGTTGTGATTAGAAGTGAACCTGGTCTTGATTGGCTACCCTTGCAGATACAACGGAGGTTATCGAGTGGGATTGTAGAAGCGAAATTCCAATAAACCCTACGGGACGAACATGTTTTGTGAACGAGTGAGTGGGTCTTGGTTTAATACCATAGTTGACGGCACGTTCTATTGAACCGACCGAGCTATTATGTGATTTTTTGTGGACTTGTGTGCTTTACCTAAGTTAAAGTTTGATAACTAATATAAGAAGTGTGAACCGGTAAGTTTCATGCCCAATAAAATCAAATAGCATTTTGAAAGTAAAGGAAATAATTGGTTATTAGAACCAATTATTAGAACTAACCGAGCCATTGTGTGCTTTACCTAAGTTAAAGTTTGATAACTGATATAAGAAGTGTGAATCGGTAAGTTTCATGCCCAATAAAATCAAATAGCATTTTGAAAGTAAAGGAAATAATTGGTTATTAGAACCGAAAGTTAGATAAATACTAGTTTTTTAGAAACCAAGGAAAAGTATAGAATTGGCTTGTGCCTTGTGTGAAATTGGGGAGAGGGTCGGTGTCACGCCCCGACCTAGTTTGGTCGAATCACTGTGATCAATCCACTGCTCCCTTAGTTTAAAAGGGGTTTTCCCCTTTCAAACTCAAGAGGAGTCGGGCGTAATTTTACCTTATTCCCTTAAATAATATAAATCAATAAAAATGCGAGCTTAAAATAACTTTTAAGCATACTTGACAGAGGATACATCCTAGTGTTATCCTTAGTCATTTGGTATACTCCTGAAGAGTGATATGAAAGAGGGGTGAGTTTCTACAACTTAGTAAATGGGAGTTGGGATAGAGTTTTCATAAACAAGACATTTTTAATCGGAATGTGCCAGACTCCTTGTTTCTTTTAAGAATGTCCTTTCCTCAATTCAGGTATTTAAAATTCTTTTTCCTCATTTTCCACATTAGGTGTGTTTAACAATCAACACACGCCCTTCATCAGGAAGGGATCACACATTCGTAGGGCAGCTTGTCCACTGCACCCACTTGTGGCTCGGAGCGACTTTACTGTCTACTAAGATAGAAACCCGTCCACTTCTACAATGGGTTTGAGTGGATGTTTGCGACATCCAACCCTCAAAACCAAAATCAACTTTGTGTCCGTATGAGAACAAAAACCTCATCCCGACCCTACCCTAGCCTCGTGTGCATGAAGCTATATCGAGCTTCCCTAACTGTTGGCACGACAAACAACACTTATCTCCACCATGTCGTCTAGTAGCCTTTAGTACGCATCACTACCCCTCTTGAGCGTCTTAATGGTCCCGAACCTCAAGTGCATGCACAAACAATAATTTTTCCATAAAGCCATTTATCTTTGTGCCACTGGTCTAATGGCCCTGATCCTCAACTCGACATGCAGTTGTTTGTTTAGGTCGGTTCATCGACCTGGCCCTGACGCACTGTCATCAATCCATCGAGCATGTCAGTCCTGTCTTGGTATCATGGAGAAATCACATAATCCATTCATTAAGAATTTTTATGGCAAAAATATCACATGTTTATTTATGAGCTCCTACTTGTGCCAATTGGCTTTGGGCCCACTCTACATGATTTTCCAAAATCGGGCATTTAGCCCTACAAGTTCCAAAATTGAGGTCGCTACCCTATCTAAGTTGTTCTAGCTCTCGTCAAGAAAGTCTCCCAAAATTTTTAAGTATTGGCACACAGTCATAGGAGAACTGTAAACCCCGCTCCTTGGAGTTAAGGAAAACCGGGAAAGAACAGGTCAAACTAAGTGAGAAAAATCGAACCAGTTCACAAACCCGTTTATTAAGGAATGGGCAAATTAGAGAAATTTCAACTCTCAAGTGACTCAAAAAGGTTCATAAACCTTGGAAAAGAACTTTAGGACAAATTGAAAGAGAAAAACCCAGATCAGTTTGAGTGAACTGGACTCGAACCGGTTTAAGAAACGAACCGGTTTATGAACCGGAATAAATAGAGAGAGGGCAAACTGAGAAATTTATGGACCCTAAGTGACCTAAGGAATCATAAAAGTCATGAAAAAGGACTTTAGGATGAATTGGAGATGAAAACCAAACTGGTTTAGGTGAATTGGATTTGAACCGGATTGAACCGATTTGAACCACTATTGAATGGAATGCTAAATTCATTTTTCTAAGTGGCTTAAAAAATTCAAATTTGAGATTTGAGGCTACCATCGGATAGAAAATAAATTTTAGATTAATTTAGAAATTTTTAGATTTGAAATATTCAATGGAATTGGGGGTGAACCAGTCGGTTTATACTTTGAACCCGGTTCGAACCGGTCCGGTTCGGTTCGGAATAGTGTCATCTTCTTCCTTCAGATGACAGTACTGTTCACTCATTGGAAAATCGAAGCATTGACGGTGAAGAAGAAACGTTTACGTTCAATACATTTCAGGCCATCAATGTCTGTCATAAAGGTGCCAAACGGACGGTCGACGAGTCCCTGAGCTCCCTATATAAAGAGCCCCACTCCATTCATCCTCTCCAAACTTGAAAACCTTACTCTCTCTCAGCTGCTTAGTTTTCCGGTGAAGCTCGAACCAGAGCTTCGATATAGGGTCATTTCTAAGCCAAAGAAGGTGAGGTCGGGTTCTTTAGAAGTGAGGATAAGTAAGTACACAATAGTGACATCCATTCGTTATGAGGGTCGCTGGAGAAGCGTCGACGTGATTGAACAGTGAAGCAGCTCCGATGGACTGAAGCTGCCCTATTTCGGCCGAGCTGAAATTGGCCAATTTGAGCCCTCCTCAGGCCAAACCAAGCTCTCCTAACACTTCCTCAACCCTTCCACGACCGAGTTAGGACTAACAGGTAAGCCAATTCGGCTCCCGTCTACAATTTCCGACCGGTGCTAGAGAGAGAACCAACAAAATTTTGATGACAGAATTCTAATCTAATTCGATATCAATTGATGTTATTCTTAATCCTAGGAGGAAGCTCAGGCCGTCGCACCATCACAAGTTAGCAATTGAAGCTTTTTCTCTCTACACTCTATTTTTCGGCAAAACTCCGTTTGAGTTCATTTTAGCATAAAAACTTATGATTCAAAGTGCTATTGAATTGTATGAAGATGTAGAAACTCAATTCTAACTTTAATTTCAACAATTAGAAGGGTTTGATCAGTCAATTTGATGAAATCAAATTCGACTGTCTTAAGAAGTTAAAATTGGGGAAATTAGGGATTTTCTAAAATTCGAAGGACCAAAATGTAATTTTATAAAATTGAGGGTCAATTGGGCATGATGAGAATGTTAAAGGGACAATTGAGCAATTTTAGAGTTTTTGGGGTGAAACTTACCATTTTTGTAAAGGAAGGGCAAAATGGTAATTTTGGAAAATTTGGGGGCCAAATTGGGAATTTGGGAAACTTGAACCCCTTTTTATGAAATTGAGTAAATTGAGGTCCCAAGAGTAATTTAAAAAGTTTGGGGACTCAATTTTGCGAAAAACCGGCAATTGGGGCCTAAAGTAAAAGGAAAAATAACTTTAGGGACCAATTTGCAAATATTGGAAAAAAGTCGTGAATTTTTTTATTTATACTGATTGAGGTGATCAAGCCATATAATAATGAACAACGATGTTCATTTCATGTAGCAGCATGAGATATTGGGAACGCCAATTGAGGCTAAGCTCGTAAGGGACAAAAACCAACTAAGTGGAATATCAATGCACTATCGGGTGAGTTGGATTTTTATATCATACCTGATTGGGATGATAAGTACCTCAAAAATGAAAACCCACTGCTATATGGTATTTTAAACATCACAACTTAGAGGAGTAATGTAAAAATGACACGGAAAAACTTCTTACACATTGTAAGTAAATTATACTCGCTTGGTATAATGAGACTTTCTCGGAGGAAGTGGAAAACCTGTTCATCAATTATGAGCATAGATATCCTCATACTCTGTTGGTATGATGGATAGTTGAAAATATATTTTTGTCAAAAGTGCTCTCCCCTGACTGTGTGCCACTACTTAAACAATTTACGAGACCTTTTTGATAGGAGCTTGAATAGCTCTATTAGGCGGGAGGCCTTGGTTTTGAAAACTTGGGGGCTATAATGCCCAATTTTGAAAAATCTCGAACAATGGGTCATAGATCAGTTGGCACGAGCAGGAACTCATAAACAAACATGAGTTATATGCCATAAACTAGTGGTAGTGCGACGTGACATGTCTCCGGACTAGTCACCACAGATTGTATGGCATGATGTGAAAATACTGATTGTGCATGCATTATGTTTACGGGACCTTCAAGATGCCTAAGAGGGGTAGTGTTGTGTCCTATGGCCCTGGACGACCTGGTGGGTATAAGGGCAGTTCGTCATACCAAGTGACCTTCTGAAGCTCGATGTAGCGTCGAGCGCACGAGATCGAGGTGAGGATGGGATGAGGTCTCTGTCCTCATACGAACACAGAGAATTGTTATCGGATTGAGGTCGGATGTCGTGAATATCCACTCATTCTCAGGGTAGAAGTGGACATACTTCTATTTAGGTGGCTGGTATAGTTGCTCCGATGCCACAAGTGGGTTCAGTGGACGTACTAGCATGCGACTGTGTGATTGACCTTCATGATGAAGGATGTGTTTTTAAAAAGTTGAAATTTTAAAGGGGAGAAAATTTAGAGGAATTAAGGTGTCTGGCACACTCAAACTTGAAAATATTCTTTTTTAAAAATTTACATTTCTAAAATACCTATTCAATGAGTTGTAGAAACTCACCCCTCTTTTCTATCCCTTTTTAGGATAAAGAAAATGATTAGGAATAACACCGAACCTTACCCTCTGTCAGGTATGCTTAATTTCTTTTAAAAGTTTACATTTTATTTGATATATGTCTGTCCAGGGAACAAGGTTGAAAATACGCCTGACTCCTCTCGAGTTAAAGAAGGGGGAAACTCCTCTTGAACCGAGATAGAGCGGCGGGTTGTTCACAAGGATTCGACCAAACCAGGCCGGGGCATGACAAGAACACTTCTGATAAAATTATCTTTTAATTCATCGAACCAATCGATTGTGATAATATCTCTACTTACAACTGGGAAGCAGGTTTTTTTCTTCCTTCCAGGAAGTCCATCATACTAACCGAGTATGATTTTCTCAACTTACAACCGATAAGTAGTTTTCTGCTCAATTCTCACATCACTCCAACCGGGTGTGATGCTAAAATCCCACATATAAGTGGTTTTTCATTTTTGAGGTGCTCATTATCCCAATGGGGTATAATGTGAATAAACCCACTCACCCAATAACTTAAGTGTATCCTTCTCCAATCGGTTTCCGCTTCCACGCTAGCTTGTCCTTACTAGCGTTTCGGTCCTCGTGTTCCTACATGATTTCATCCTTATCTATTATTTTTTTGGCATAACACCTTCGTTTCTTATATATGAATGATTAAGCTCAAAATTTACAGTTAATTGCACTTAGGTCCCTAAAGTTCATTTTCCTTGACTTTAGGTCCCTAATGCTAACTTTTTCACAAATTGAGTCCCAAAACTTCACAAAATTCACTTTGGGTTCTCAATTTACTCAAAATTGTTTAAGGGGCTCAAGCTTTCCAAATTTCCAATTTGGTCCCTAACTTTTCAAAAATTAACATTTTCCCCTACTTTACAAAAATGGCAATTTGACCCCAATTATTTTAAAAAATTGACCAATTGGTCCTCCAACATCCTTTTTATGGCCAATTGGCCCTCAATTTTGGAAAATTGTAATTTGGTCCCTCAATTTTACGTAATACCCAAATTTCCTCAAAAATTTCCCCCAATTTCCCCCTTTCAAATTGGTCGAATATGATTTTATCAAATTTACCACTCAATCGGGGTTAATTGCTTAAATTGGAGGTATAGTTCAATTCCTACACATCCATACGATTCAATTGAGCTTTGAATCACATGAATTGAGGTCGAAATGAGCTCAAATTGAGCTTCACCGAAAAACTATGTGTAGAGAGAGAATAGAGTTTTCAAGTGTGAGGAGAATTAATGGAGAGGAGCTCTTTATATAGAAAGCTCGAGGACTCTCTATCCCACCATTTGGCATCTTAATTACGCTCATTCCTGACCAAAAATGCCTTGAATGGAGACATTTCATCTTCGTCGATGCCGGCTATTCTTCCGTTGAATGAACAATGTCATCATTTTAAGGGAGAAGATGACACTATTCTGACCCAGGTTCAATGCTTAAACCGGTCAGTTTAGGCTCGATTCGACCGATTTTTTCAAAATTAACATTTTCTAAATTAATTCTCTATCCAATGGTGGCTTCAATTCCCTAATTTGAATATTTTAAGCCACCTAAAAAATAAATTTAGCAACTGGTTTAATGATGGTTCAAACTAATCTAAACCGGTTCATATCCAATTCACCTGAACTGGTCTGGTTTTCTCTTCTAATTTGTCCCAAAGTCCCTTTCCATGGTTTTTATGACTAATTAGGTCACTCAGGTTTTGTAAATTTCCCAACTTTCCCTTTCTCTAACGGTTGTTATTCGTAAACCAGTTCGGTTTTCTCCCTTGGGTTGACCGGTTCTCTCCCTAGTTTTCTCATCTTTAAGGGACGGGGTTTACAACTCTCCCCTCCTTTTAGGAGTTTTGCCCCAAAACTTATTCAGCATCATTTGCATTGAAAATAGCTTACCTTGATGTCAACTTGGAGTTTTTTTACATGCTAACACTTCAGTTATTTTCACTTAACCCACTTTAAATCACGTTCTTAAGGAATTTCTTTTCCTTTCCATTACTTACTCATTCCATGGAGTTTATCCTAGCTAAGCATGTCTTACCTGTGAGTTCATGGGTATATGTTTAGGTTTACATCTTTCTTTGCTTAGGGCAAGATTCTTCCCCTTAAGGTTCTTACTCAAGATCTCAGGATTGGGAGTTCCAAGATGCCCAATCATTCCTATGTCTAGTCATTCTCTTTATCGTTGAAACTATTAGCTCGGTGTCCTTTCGAGCACTACGTACTTGCTTTCATAGGTTTCGGTGTTATTATCTTTTTATCCACCTTTGACCCTTCTTATGTCCTTCCTCATTTCCAATGTCGTCCTTTCCTCAAGGATTTTCATTTTTCTTAATTCACTCTTACTCGCTCTGATCATTTCATGATTCTTTATGCCGAGTTAATCCCTTTCGGTTTATGTATCAATTACTTTGTTTGGGGAAGTTCCTTTCTTACAGTTTTGTTCTCTACTATGTCCCTCATAGTAGAGACTTCCACCTTTGGAGCTACATGCCCACCTTCTTACCATTCCTTAAATGTTTATTTCTTCCTTTCTTCACACCTCTTTCTATATTAGGGCATTTGCCTGCTTTGAATCCTTCGATATCTAAAATTTCCGTTTCATTCCTTATTCCTTACTTGAGACACTTCCAATTATCGATTTTATTCTATGTACTCCACACAATGCCCAACCGTCCTCTCTTTAGGCTACATCAATTGAGTGGAGACCATCACCAATTTTAATGTCAATGATCATTCACTTTAATCACTTCTTAACTGGAGGACTTACTTTTCTAAGGTTTCTTAGATGTGCTTTCCTCTGTCTCTTTTTATAAGTAGTCTGCTTAATTCTTATTTGTACAACATCTTTTGATGCTATTTCTCTACTTGCCCATTATTTGGATTTAACTTACTCCGTGGGCGCTCATGAGTACTCTTCCCTTGTACTCATGAAGGCGATTAGGTCGAAGGATAATGAACCAAGATGTTCATATCGTGTAGGAACGCGAAATACCGGGAACGCCAGCAAGGACAAGCTCGTGTGAATACAAAGAACCAGTCTAGTGGAATTCACGGCATTAACGGGTGAGTGGGTTATTCACATCATACCTAGTTGGGATGATGAGCACAACTTAAACTTAAAAACCACTTACCGGTTGTGAGTGGGTTTAATAACATCATACCCGGTTGGGGATGATAAGTGCCTCGATATAAAAACCCACTATTTAGTGGTATTTTAATCATCACTACTTAGAGAAAGTGATGTGAAAGTTATGCGAAAAAAACTACTTATGAGTTGTAAGTAGATCATACCCGGTTGGTATGATGGGACTTCCTCGAAGGAAGTTGAAAACCCGTTCATCGGTTATGAACGGAGATGTCCTTATACCAGTCGGTATGATGGACAGTAAAAACCTATTTTTGTCGAAAGTGCTCTCCCCTGACTGTGTGCCAATGCTTAAACAATTTGGGAGACCTTCTCGACGGGAGCTCAAATAGCTCTAATAGGCCGGGGGCCTCGATTTTGGAACTTGGGGGCTAAATGCCCGGTTTTGAAAATCTCGTACAGTGGGCCCAAGGCCAGTTGGCACGAGCAGGAGCTCGTAAATGAACATGATATATGTGCCATAAAACTTAATAAGTGAATTGTTTGGCCATGGTACCAAGATAGGACCGACATGCTCAGTCAACTAGCGGCAGTGCGACATGACAGGTCGACGGACTAGTCAAGACAAACAGCTGTGGGTTGAGTTGAGAGTCGGGGCCGTTGGACTAGTGGCACCACAGATTACATGGCAATATAAGAAAACATTGTTTGTGCATGCACTGTGAGTATGGGATCATCAAGACGCCCATGAGGGGTAGTGATGCGTCCTAAGGGCACTAGACGACCTGGTGGCTATAAGGGCAGTTCGTCGTTCCAGGTGTCTGTGCGAAATCTGGAGTAGCACGAAGCGCATGAGACCAGGGTGGGGATAGGATGAGGTCTCTGTCCTCATACGGACATGAAGAAGTGATTTCGGGATTGTGGGTAGGATGTCACGTACATCCACTCATTCCAAGGGTAGAAGTGGTCGTACTTCTATCCGAGTGGCAGGAAAAGTCGCTCCGAAGCCACTAGCGGGTTCAGTAGTGATACTGACTTGCGAATGTGTGTAACCTTCATGATGAAGGATGTGTGTTGGGTGATGACACACCATGGTAACTAAGAAATAATGGAAAAATCCAAATTTTTAAATAATGGGATTTTTGAAAACAAAAGAGTCTGGCACACTCCATATAAATGTTTTTCTTAAAAGTCAAAAGCTTTTAAAAAAACCCATTTACTGAGTAGTCGTACTCACCCCCTCCCTTATATCCCTTTCAGGAAATCCCGGAAAGCCTCCCCTTAAAGACCGTCAACTAAGATGCATGTAAGACAGGTATGTAAAGTTTTAAATTTCATGCAGTTTTGATTATGCTATTCCAGGAAAAAGGTGCAGGTTAAAGGACACCTTACTCTTTACGGTTTACAATAAGGGGAAAACCCTTTAATAAACCGGGAGAGTGGCGGGTTGATTATGTGGATCCGACCAAACTGGGTCGGGGCATGACACCTTATTTCCTTTAAGAATGTTCTTTCCTCAAATTCCGGTATTTAAAATTCTTTTTCCTCATTTTCCACATTAGGTGTGTTTAATAATCAACACATGCTCTTCATCAGGAAGGGATCACACATTCGGAGGGCAACCCATCCACTGCACTCACTTGTGGCTCGGAGTGAGTTTACCGTCCACCAAGATAGAAGTCTGTCCACTTCTACGTTGGGTTTGAGTGGATGTTCACGACATCCGACCCTCAAACTCGAAATCAACTTCGTGTCCATATGAGGACAAAGACGTCATCCCAACCCCACCTCGGCCTTGTGCGCATGAAGCTACATCAAGTTTCCTTGATTGCTGGCACGACAAACTGCTCTTATCTCCATCATGTCATCCAGTAGCTCTTATCTCCACCATGTCGTCCAGTAGCCCTTATCTCCACCATGTCGTCCAGTAGCCCTTAGGACGTATCACTACTCCTCTTGGGCGTCTTAATGGTCCCGAACCTCAAGTGCATGCACAAATAATAATTTTTCTACAAAGCCATTTATCTTTGGTGCCACTAGTCCAACGACCCCGACCCTCAACTCGACCTGCAGCTCTTTGTCTAGGCCGGTCTGTCGACCTAGCCCTAATGCACTACCGCTAGTCCATCGAGCATGTCGATCAGTCTTGGTATCATGGAGAAACCAGATAATCCATTCATTAAGAATTTTCATGGCATAAATATCACATGTTTGTTTACGAGCTCCTGCTCATGCCAATTGGCCTTGGACCCACTGTACGTGATATTCCAAAATTGGGCATTTAGCCCCACAAGTTCCAAAATTGAGGCCTTTGGCCTATTTGAGATGTTCTAGCTCTCGTCAAGAATGACTCCCAAAAATTTTAAGCATTAGCACACAGTCAGGGGAGAACACTTCTGAAAAAAGTATTTTTCAATTCATCACACCAATCAGGTGTGATAATATCTACGCTTACAACTGGCAAGTGAGTTTTCTTCTTCTTTCTGGGACGTTCATCATACCAACCGAGGATGATTTTCTCAACTTACAACCAGTAAGTAGTTTTCCGCTTAGTTCTCACATCACTCCAATCGAGTGTGATGTTAAAATCCTACATATAAGTGGTTTTTCATTTCCGAGGTGCTCATCATCCAAACCGGGTATGATGTGAATAAACCCACTCACCCGATAACTAAAGTGTATCCTTCTCTAATCAGTTTCCTCTTCCATGCTAGCTTGTCCTTGCTGGCGTTCCGGTCCCTCATATTCATACACAATTTGGACATCCTTATCTATTAATTTTTTTTTGGCATAACAACCTTCGTTTCTCACGTATGAATAAATAGGCTCAAAATTTCCAATTAATTGCACTTAGGTCCATAAAATTCATTTTCCTTGACTTTAGGTCCCTAATGCTAACTTTTTCACAAATTGAGTCCCAAAACTTCACAAAATTCATTTTGGGTCCTCAATATACTCAAAATTGTTTAAGAGGTTCAAGCTTTCCAAATTTCCAATTTGCTCCCCAACTTTTCAAAAAATACCATTTTGCCCCTACTTTAAAAAAATGGCAATTTAACCCCAATTACTTTTAAAAATCAACCAATTGGTCCTCCAACATCCTTTTCATGGCCAATTGGCTCTCAATTTTGGTAAATTGCAATTTGGTCAGTCAATTTTACAAAATCCCAAAATTTCCCCAAATTTTTCCCCCTTTCAAACTAGCTAAATTTGATTTCATCAAATTAACCATTCAATCGGGGTCAATTGCTTAAATTGGAGGTATAATTCAGTTCCTACACATCTATATGATTAAATTGAGCTCTAATAGCATGAATTGAGGCCACAATGAGCTCAAATGGAGCTTCGCCGAAAAATTGTACATAGAGAGAGAATGGAGTTTTTAAGTGAGAGGAGGATAAATGGAGAGTAGCTCTTTATATAGGGATCTCTAGGACTCTCTACCCGACCGTTTGGCATCTTAATGGTGCTCATTCATGACTAGAAACGCCCTAAACGGAGGAGTTTCATCTTCGTTGGTGCCATCCATTCTTCCGTTGAATGACAGTGTTATCATCTAAAGGAAGAATACAACATTGTTCTAAACCGGGCCATACCAGTCCGAACCAGGTTCAATGCTTAAACCAACCGGTTTGGGCCCGATTTGACCGAGTTTTTCAAAATTAAAATTTTCTTAATTCATTCTCTATCCAATGGTGGCTTCAATGGTAGTAACCGATTCAATGATGGTTCAAACTGATCAAACTAGTTCAATTCGATTGAGATCCGGTTCACCTGAACCGGTTTGGTTTTCTCTTCCAATTTATCTCAAAGTCCCTTTTCATGGTTTTTATGACTCTTTAGGTTAATCGAGTTTTGTAAATTTCCCAATTTTCCCTTTCTCTAATAGTTGCAGTTCATGAACCACTTCAGTTTTCTCCCTTGGGCTGACCAGTTCTTTCCCCATTTTTCTCATCTTTAAGGGATGGGGTTTACAGTCGAACTCCTGATAGGTGTACTATGCTTGTTGTGATTGTGATTGGGCTGGGTTTATGAGGTGAAAATCTGAGCTCGGGGTCATTAGGCTGGTTGCTTAAAAAGGGAAGCCGGTTCACATAGAGTCAAGCTCTCGATGTTTGTGCATTTATAAAAAGAAAAGGGAAGACGTCCAGAGAAGTCCAACCTCCCATGTTAAAGTATATTTTTAGCATAAAAACCATGGAATTCATTCAACATGATGGGGAGATAGCATGTGTTACACAAGCTCAAAGTAACATTTTGGGAGTGGCACCATTATGAGTAATAGCCATGGGTGCCATGTCATGATCATGAATTATATTTTTTATACTGGTATATGGGGAATGGGGGTGACAGATGGGCACCTAAGCGGTTGTGCCATCATCCTAGGTAAAAATGGAGAGGTGACTGGGGGAGATATTATGTGTGATTTCCATGTTTTCCCCGGACACTCGGAACACGTACGGCTACCATCCCAGTACACCACTGTGATATGTAGATGGCGAGATGAGTCGAGAATGCATGATCATAGGTCGATGAGAGGCAGTAATGCAGCTATAACTCGGTGCTTAGAACACCAGTTGTGAGTGTGGAGAAGGTCTGCAACCCCTTCACTCTAGTCCCTGTCAAGTACTATCCAGCGAGGCGGTTCATTCTAAGGTGCTTTACATTTCATACATGGGGCCTGAGTAGCCCACTTGTGTGCGAGCCTATGAGCCCAAGGTGTACGGGAGAGCGACATAAGTTCTGCCACAACCCCGGGTACCATGGTGCTGAGCTTGAAAGGTGGCACCTATGAAGTGTCGGGTGATGGGGATGAGGGCTATAGCGCCTCCCACACTCCAGCTCCCGGTCTAGGATTGGATGAATGGCTATCTATTATGGGTGGAATTGTGATTATGTGTTTAGGGCCATGAGTGCCCCTTGTTTTTTGGTTTTCCTAAGTTGTCAGGTTGGGGTGCAGGTCGAGATACCCCAAAGTGCCACCCAAGCGGAGACCATATGATTGTACGGGACCACGTCCCTTATTTGAATTGCATGAATTAGATACGAAAATACCCTGTAAGGAAGAGACCGAGAATACCTGGGCCGTAAGATAGAGGCAGATTGGATGACTCAAGACAATGTCACAAAGGGGAGGAAGTAAATCACGGGACTCGTATGGGAGATACGAGAAATTAGAGTAGACATTGTATGCTAGGTGGTTTTTGGGAAAGCTTTGTGAAACACCCCGACCCAATTTGGTCGGATCCCCACGAGCAACCAACCACTCCCTTTAGTCTATGAAAGATTTCACTTCCTTCTAAACCGCAAGGAGTCAGACGTCCTTTTTACCTAATTTTCCTGGAATAACATTATACAAAACTAAATAGGTTAAAAACTTACATACCTATCTTTGTCTTAAGGGTTTGGCATCGAGGTATTCCTTAAGGGTTTGCCATCGTTCCTAAAAAGGGGTAAAAGAGATGGGAAGAGTTTCTACAACTCAGTGAGTAGGTGTTAGGGAAATGAGTTTTAAAAATATAAACATAGTTTCTCACACTTGTTCTTTGAAAACAACATTTTATCTTTTTCCAAACCTTGGCGTGTTTAGCTCTTTTAATACATACTCTTACCTCGAGAGGTATTTAGCAAACAAACACATGCCTTTTATTAAAAAGGGTACACACGTTCATCGGTCCAGCACATCCACTGCACCCACTTTTGGATTGGAGTGTCTTTATAGTGCACTATGAGAGCTATCTGCCCAGATCGAAAGCTCGAATCGCCGTGCCCTCACCGGTGAGAAATCGAAGCTTTCTCTCTCTACAGCCTATTTTCCGTCGAAGCTCCGTTTGAGCTCGTTCCGGCTTTAAAATCTGCGATTCAAAGTTCCTTAGAATCGTATGAACATGTAGAAACTCAATTTCAACTCCAATTTCAACAATTAGAGGTGTTTGATTGGTCAATTTGATGAAATCAAATTCGATAGTGTTGAAGAGTTGAAATTGGAGGAAAATTTGGGGATTTTCAAAATTCGAAGGACCAAAATGAAATTTTATGAAATTGAGGGCCAATTAGGCATGAAAATAATGTTGGAGGACCAATTGAGAAATTTTGGAATTTTTGGGGCAAAACTTACCATTTTTGTAAAAGAAGAGCAAAATGGTAATTTTGGAAAAGTTGGAGGACCAAATTGGAAATTTGGGAAATTAATCCCTTTTTGTGAAATGGAATAAATGGAGGCCCTATGATAAATTCTAGAAGTTTCGGGACTCAATTTGAGAAAAAACTAGCATTAGGGACTTAAAGTTAAAGAGAAATAACTTTAGGGACCTAATTGCAAATAAATGAAAGTTTGACTTTCTCATTCAATTGGAATGAATGAAGGCGATTGGGGTGAAGGATAATGAACCGAGATGTTCATATCGTGTAGGAACACGAAGTACCGGGAACGCCAGTAAGGACAAGCTCGCGTGAATACAAAGAACCGGTCTAGTGGAATTCATGGCATTAACGGGTGAGTGGGTTTACTAACATCATACTCAGTTGGGATGATGAGCACAACTTAAAATTTTAAAACCACTTACTGGTTGTGAGTGGAAATTTTATATCATACCCAGTTGGGAATGATAAGTACCTCGGTATGAAAACCCACTATTTAGTGGTATTTTAAACATCATGCGAAAAAACTACTTACCGATTGTAAGTAGATCATACCTGGTTGGTATGATGAGACTTACCCGAAGGAAGTTGAAAACCTGTTCATCGGTTATGAACGGAGGTGTCCTTATACCGGGCGATATAATGGATAGATAAAACATATGTTTTGTCGGAAGTGCTCTCCCCTTACTGTGTGCCAATGCTTAAAAAATTTGGGAGACCTTATCGACGGGAACTCGAATAGCTCTGATAGGTCAGGGGCCTCGATTTTGAAACTTGGAGGCTAAATGTCATATTTTGAAAATCTCGTACAGTGGGCCCAAGGCCAGTTGGCACAAGCAGGAGCTCGTAAATGAACATGATATATGTGCCATAAAACTTAATAAGTGAATTGTTTGGCCATGGTACCAAGATAGGACCGACATGCTCAATCAAATAGCGGCAGTAAGACATGACAGGTCGACGGACTAGTCAAGACAAACAACTGCGAGTTGAGTTGAGAGTCGGGGCTGTTGGGCCAGTGGCACCACAGATTACATGGCAATGTGAGTACGGGATCATTAAGACGCCCATAAGGGGTAGTAATGTATCCTAAGGGCACTGGATGACCTGGTGGCTATAAGGGCAGTTCGTCGTTCCAGGTGTCTGTGCAAAATTTGGAGTAGCACCAAGCGCATGAGACCGGGGTGGGGACGGGATGAGGTCTCTATACTCATACAGACACAAAGAAGTGATTTTAGGATTGTGGGTCAGATGTCACGTACATCCACTCATTCCCAGGGTAGAAGTGGTCGCACTTCTATCCGGGTGGTAGGAAAAGTTGCTCCGAAGCCACTAGCAGGTTCAGTAGTGATACTAACTTGCAAATATGTGTAACCTTCATGTTGAAGGATGTGTGTTGAGTGATGACACACTGGTAACTAAGAAGTAATGGAAAAACCCAAATTTTTAAATGAAGGGATTTTTGAAAAGAAAGGAGTCTGGCACACTCCATATAAAAGTTTTTCTTAAAAGTTAAAAGTAGACCTTTGAAAAAAATCCATTCACTAAGTAGTCGTACTCACCCCCTCCCTTATATCCCTTTCAGGAAATCCCGGAAAGCCTACCCTTAAAGACCGTCAACTAAAGATGTCTGTAAGACAAGTATGTAAAGTTTTAAATGTTATGCAGTTTTGATTATGCTATTCTAGGAAAAGGTGCATGTTAAAGGACGCCTTATCTTTACGGTTTACAATAAGGGGAAACCCTTTAATAAACCGGGAGAGTGGCGGGATGATCACGGGGATCCGACCAAACTGGGTCGGGGTGTAACAACTTAAGTAATCCCACTCACAACCGATAAGTATGGTTTTCCAATTTTAAAGTAGTGCTCACCACCCCAACCGGGTATGATGTGTAAAATTTACCACTCATCTGGTGACTGTTACATGTTCATCCGCAATCAGCCTTCCAAATCTTGTTCGAGCTCCTTTGCTTACGTTCTTATCTGAATTTGTTCCTACATTGTTTGAGTATCCTTATTAGGAATGGCTTGGCATTAATAACCCCTCTAATTTCATGTATTTACATTTAGGCCCTTATTTCCACCTTATTGCACTTAGGTCCCTAAACTCCAAAATATTTGACTTTAGGACCCAAACGTTCAATTGTTTTTAATTAAGTCCATCGGGCTTCCAATATCACACTTGGTTCCTTAATTTTCTCAAAATGGTATATGGGGCTCAAATTTCCCAAATTTTTAATTTGATCCCCCAACTTTTACAAAATTACAATTTTGCCTCTAAGTTCCAAAAATGGTCAATTGGCCCCAATTCTTTCAAAAATTGACCAATTGGTATCTTAACATCTTTATCAATGCCAATTGACCTTCAATTTTGAGAAATTTCATATAGGTCCTACAATTTTTCAATTTTTCCCAATTTCACCCCTTACACTTACCGAATTTGATTTCTTCAAATTGGCCATTCAAATGGGGTTAAATTCTCCAATTGATGGCAGAATTAGTTTCTACACTTCCATATGATCAAATGGAGCTTTGAATTGTAGATTTTGAGTTCAAAATGAGCTTAAATGGAGCTTTGCCATAAAACTGTACATAGAGAGAGAGAAAGGTTCAAATACTTATTGTTAGAGGTGTGACGGTATGAGCTCTCAATCTAGAAAGGTAGCTCTCATCCTTAGGGTCCTTCTAGGACAAGAATCGCTATAATTGATGTCAAGATCAATGTGAATTTGGTTAGTGAAGTTCAACACTTTCCCTCTCTAAAACCAATCTACAACGACGAAGGAGGGTAAAATTGGCTTACCTTTCACCTCTGTGGAGGTCGTGTGATGGCCGTGGGGACTATGAGGAAGCTTGGTTTGGTCGTAGGAGGTCTGAATTGGCCGAATTCAAGTCGGCTAAAACAAGGCAGCTTCAAACCGATGGAGCTGCTTCAATATTCGATCTCGTCGGCACTTCTCTAGCAATCCTTGGGTCGAGGGGAGGTTGTTGTTTAGTAGCTAACTTCCCCTAGTGTAAACCCCGTCCCGTAAAGACAAGGGAACTGGGGAAAGAACCGGTCAACCCGGGTGAGAAAATCGAACCAGTTCACAAACCCCGACTGTTAGAGAAAGGGCAAAACGGGAAATTTTTAAATCCCGAGTGACCTAAAAAGTCATAAAAGCCATGGAAAAGGACTTTGAGATGAATTGGAAGAGAAAACTAAACCGGTTCAGATGAACCGGACCTTAACCAAATTGAACTGGTTTGAACCACTATTGAACCGATTTCAAAATTCATTTTTCTTGGTGGCTTAGAAAATTCAAATTAGAGAATTTAATCCACCATTTAGATAGATAATGAATTTAAAAATTTTTAATTTTGAAAAAATTGGTCGAATCGGGCCTGAACTGGCCAGTTTAAGCATTGAACCCAGTTTGGACCGGTCTGATCCGGTTTGAAACAGTCTCATCTTCTTCCTTTAGATGACAGCACTATTCACTCGCTGAAAAATCGAGCAGCACTGGCGAAGATGAAAATTCTCCATCCAGGGAGTTTCAAGCAATGAATGACCACCATTAAGGCGCCAATCGGATGGCCAAGAAGTCCCCAAGCTCCCTATATAAAGAGCCCCTCTCCATTCATCATCTCTACACTTGAAAACCTCATTCTCTCTCAACTACTTAATTTTCCAGTGAAACTTGAACCAGAGCACCAATATAGGGTCTTTTCTAAGCCAAAGAAGGCATGGTCAGGTTCCTTAGACTCAAGGAGAAGTTAGCTACACAGTGGTAGTCTTCAATTGCTCTAAGGGTCGCCGACGCTTCTCTGGCGTGATCAAACAGTGAAGCACCTTTGACGGACCACAGCTGTCTTATTTTTGTCAAGCTTAAATCAGCCAATTTGAGCCCTCCTCGTGTCAAACCAAGCTCTCCCAACACCACCTTAACCTTCCTACGGCCGAATTAGTGCAGAAAGGTAAGCCAATTTGGCTCCCTTTTGTAAATTTTTATCGGTGCTAGAGAGAAAACTAATAAATCTTTACTAATCAAATTCTCCCTCAATTCGACATCAATTGAGGTGATTTTTTATCCTAGGAATAACCTTAGGACAAGATCTATCTGCCCAGATTGAAAGCTCGGACTATCGTGTCCTTGACGGTAAGCTTTCAAAGCTTTCTTTCTCTACGTTCAATTTTTTGGCGAAACTCCCTTTGTGCTCGTTCCGACGTCAAATCGTGCGATTAAAAGTGCAATTGAATCGTATGAAGATATAGGAACTTCAATCTAACTTTAATTTCAACAATTAAACTCATTTGATCGGTCAATTTGATGAAATCAAATTCGGTTGTGTTAGAAGGTTAAAATTGGGGGGTAATTGGGAATATTTTGGGAATTTTGAAAATTTGAGAGACTAAAGTGCAATTTCATAAAATTGAGGACCAATTGGGAATGATAAAGATGTTGGAGGACCAATTGGTTGTTTTTTGGAATTATTGGGGTGAAACTTACCATTTTTGTAAAGTAGAGGCAAAATGGTAATTTTGAAAAATTTGGGGACCAAATTGGAAATTTGAGAAACTTGAACCCCTTTTGTGATTTTGAATAAATTGAGGTACTAAGGTGAATTTTAGAAGTTTTGGGACTCAATTTGGGGGAAAATTGGCATTAGGAACCTAAAGTTAAAGAAAAAGAACTTTAGGGACCTAATTGTAATAAATCAAAAAGTTTGAGTATTTCATCCATTCACGATTAATGAAGGCTATATTAGGCCAAGGGATAATGAACAATGATGTTCATATCGTGTAGGAACACAAAGTACTGTGATGTGAATCTAACAAATAGTCTACAAATTCACAAGTTCAATCAATCGAACCTACAATGAAGGTGAACAGTTTGTCACCAAATAGGATAAATAATCATTTGAGACTACAAGAGGGCCCAATGACAAGGTTAAGGGCTAAAAAGTTCAAATAAGCTTTATATGAGCTGATTAAAGTGATTGCAGAAAATCCAAGTAGAAACCCAATTAAACAGTCCAAGAAATGTCTATGAGAAGGAAGCCCAATTAAAGAGTCCAAGAAAAGCTCACGAGAAGGTCTAGATTTAATTAATGAGTAGAGACTTATTAATATAATAAATCTTATAGGATATTAAATGATAATATTAGATATTTAATTAGTTAAATTCAGATTTTTAAAGTAGTTATTAAAATATCCTAGATATTTAGATTAGATATGGTTGACATGTAACCATAAGATATATTTTTCTTGTTTTTTGGCTATTAAGTTGTTATATGTGCCTATAAAAAAAGGTATACTCCACAGCATTGGAGGACAAACACTTTGAAATTTTAATCTTGTGAGGTTTTGTCTTCTTTCTATCTTGAAAGAGCTTTTGAATTTATCAGGTTTTTACCTGTGGCGTTCAAGCAATCAAGACTTATCACTTGAGGTTTTCTAAGAGTTTTTCTTAGAGGATTTAGGTGTGGCGTCTACATATCACATACCTTGTTTCTCACATAACAAGGTATACTCCATCTTTTCATACTTGCGTCATGAAAGTCTTGGGATCATTGCCATATTTGGTGTAGGGTGTCGTCAATATATTGGCGGGGTTCATATCATACTAGGAACACAAACAAGGACAAGCTCACGTGAAAACAAAGAACCGATCAAGAGGAATTTACTACATTAACGGGTGAGTGGGATTTTTATCATACTCAGTTGGGATGATAAGCACCTCGGAAATGAAAACCCACTATTAAGTGGAATTTTTAACCATCACACCTGAATGGAGTGATGTGGAAATTATGCAGAAAAGCTACTTACCGATTGTAAGTAGATCGTACCCAATTGGTATAATGAACTTCCTACAAGGAAGTAGAAAACCCACTTATTGGTTATAAGCGGAGATGTCCTCACACCCAGTTGGTGTGATGGACAAATGAAAAGATTACTTTATCTGAAGTGCTCTCCCTTTACTGTGTGTCACTACTTAAACCTTTTGGGAGACCTTGACGGGAGCACAAATAGCTCAGATAGGTCATAAGCCACAGTTTTGGAACTTGGGGGCTAATATGCCCGATTTTGAAAATCTCGTACAATGGGCCCAAGGCCAGTTGGCATGAGTAGGAGCTCGTAAACAAACATGAGTTTAAGCTATGAAAATTTTAAATGAATGATACGTTTAGCCATGGTACCAAGACAGTACTGACATACTCGATGGATTGGTGGTAGTGCGACATGACAGGTCGACGGACCAATTGAGGCAAACAGCTACAGGTCGAGTTGAGGATCGGGGCCATTGGACTAGTGGCACCACAAATTAAATGGCTTAAGTGGAAAATTATTGTTTTGTACATGCACTGAGGTACGGGACCTTCAAGATACCCAAGAGGGGTAGTGATGCGTCCTAGGGGCTACTAGATGACATGGTGGAGATAAGGGTAGATTGTCGTGCCAGCAGTCAGGGAAGCTCGACATAGCTTCATGCGCATGAGACTGGGGTGGGCTCTAGATGAGGTCTCTATTCTCATACGGACATGAAGTTTTTCTTTACGGGATTGAGGATCGGATATCGCGTACATCCACTCATTCTTAAGGTAGAAGTGGACATACTTCTATCTAGGTGGCTGGTAAAGTCACTCTGACATCACAAGTGGGTGTAGTGGATGTGCTGCCCTGCGAATGTGTATTCCCTTCATGATAAAGGGTGTGTGTTGGTTGATAAACACATCGGTTATGATTAAGGATTGAGAAATGGCTATGAAACCTAGATTTTGAGGATGAATTGTTTTAAAAGAAAATAAGGAGTCTAGCTCACTCCAATTCAAACTATTTTCTAAAAGTCAAACTTTAAACACCCATTAATTGAGTTGTTGAACTCACCCCCTCCCTTATATCCCTTTTCTAGTAACCAAGGGAAACTTACCCAAAGACCTCCTATTAGTCACACCTGCAAGACAGGTATGTAAAGTTTAAAATTTCATGCATTTTTTATTAACGTTATTCTAAGAAAGGTACAGGTTTAAAGGATGCCTTACTCCTCTCGGGTTAAAAAGGGGAAAACCCTTAATAAATTGGGAGAGTAGTGGGTTGCTCATGGGGATCCGACCAAACCAGGTCTGGGCGTGACACCCGGAGCCTATAGGACCCGAGTTTGCCTTCTAAGGCTGAGAAAAGTGCCCAAGTCGGAGCTCTGGTCTGAGCTCCACCAGAAAACTGAGCACTTCGGAGGAGGAGAGGATTTGAGGTGTGTGGAGGATGAATGGAGGGGAGCTCTTTATATAGGGAGCTTGGTGACCCTCTACTCTACTAATTTTCATATTGGTTGAGCTTATCCTCTTCAGAAAATGCCAAAATCAAAGAAAATATTTCCTCACCAAAAAAGGAAGGTTTTTTGCCATATGAACAGTGATGTCATCCCAAGGAAGAAGACAACATTATTTTGAATCGTACCGATCCAACCGAGTTCAATGATGAAAATCGGTCAGTTCAAGCCCGATTCAACCGGTTTTCTCAAAATTAAAATTTTCTAAATTCGTCTAAATTTATTTTTTATCTGATGGTTACTTCAATTCTTCAATTTGAGATTTCTAAGCCACCTAGAAAAATTAATTACCTAATTTGGTTCATTATGGTTCAATCCAGTTAAGGTTCAGTTCACCCTGAACCAGTCCGGTTTTCCCATCTAATTTATTTTATGGTTATTCTCCATGATTTTTACGACTTTTTGGTCACTTGGGATTGTCCAATTTTCCATTTTAACCCTTATTTACCATTTCTGATTCGTTAGATGGTTCGGTTTTCACATGAGGATTGTCAGTTCTTTTCCCAATTTCCTTGGTCCGAGATTACGAGTTTCACAACTCTCTCCTCTTTTAGGAGTTTTGTCCCCAAAACTTAATTTTGTATCATTTACATTAGGAATAATTTCACTTTATGTTAACTTAGGATTTGCTTGACATGCTTCCACTTTGGTTGTTCCTTCACTTAGCCCTTTAAACCATGCGCTTAAGGAATTTCTCTTCCTTTCCATTGTCTACTCACTCCATGTATTTTATCACAATCAGGCATGTCTTACCCACTAGTTCAAAGGTATATCCTTAGGTCCACTTCCTACTCTATTTAAGGTAAGACTCTTTCCTTTGAGGGTTCTTGTCTAGGATTTTAGGATTGGGAGTCCCAAAATGTCTGACCGTTCTCATGTCTAGTTATTCTCTTGATCATTGAAACCCTTAGCTCAGTGTCCTTTTGAGCGTTTTGTACCTATTTTCACGGGTTTTGGTGTTATCCCCTTTTCATCCTATATTGGTCCTTCCTCCATCCTTTGTTTACAACTCTTGTCCAAGTTTTATATTTAACTTGTTCATGCTTAACTAACTGACTTTTTCTTACTTAAGTCACATTTTTGTAGAACTGTTGTACCTACATGTCCCTTACATTATGATATGTTCTAAAACTTATTTTTATCCATTAAAATTCTAGAACATTTATTTGATAGTTATTCTCGACTTTTCAACCTTTCGGTGATCGTATAATTTCGTCTCTTCTTTTCATCCGGTAGTATTCTTTGACTACCTTTGCCGTTATTCAATAATCTTTTTTTTTACCTTTGATGCCACGTCTTTTATAATCGTGTCGATTTTCCTTATCTACTCGTCATTTACCAACTTACTCATTGGGCTTTTCCTAGTTCCAACCATCGAATTTCTCGATTACTTCTTAACTTAGTGACATATTTAGGATTGTTCCTTCCTTATTCCTTTCACATCTCCACTTTACTCAAATATTCCCTTTCCTCATTCATTTCTTACTCACTCGTAACTATTTCACAGTTTATTATTCTGAGTTGATCTCTTTCGATTTACGTATCGATTATTTTATTTGTATAGTTAACTTTTGATAATTTCATTCTCCACTATATCTTTCAAAATAAAAATTTTCACTTTAAAACTACACTATCAACCTTGTTGTCATTTATTGAAAGTTTGTTTATTTTTAACTTCCTCCACTATTTTTATATGGGGACATTTGTCGCGTTTTAATATTTTATTGTCTTAAAGGATTACATATACGCCACCCATTTATTACATATATAGAAAATATATCTAGTATATTTTTTTATATATTGCTATAGAAATATCTAATATATTTAATATTCTAAATTTGGAAAGTTATTATATATAAGAAATATATTATATTATTTTTTAATATTATATAAAAATTATTATTTTAATAAATCAATGCTTAAATTTTGAAATTTAATTATATTCTTAAATTCTTGTTTTACTCTTATTTTAGAATGTCACTTGTATTTCCAATGGCTATAATCTGCCCATTCAATATTTTTTAAAATTTTTTTAGAATTTCCAATTTGATTAGTAGGGAAAATAAATAATAATAATAATAATAATAATAATAATAATAATAATAATAATAATGTATATTATTTTAATTAAATTGAATAAATTTATATTAATTTATACATATATAATTGAATTAAATTATATTACTAATAATAAAATAAAATAAAATGTTAATATAAAATAAAAATATGTAAAATGAAATACAATATTAAATAAAGTATGTAATCATATTATAATTCAATTATATATAAATAAAAAATAAATTAATATAATAATAACATGAAAATAATTTAAATTTAATAAATATCATTTATATACAATATATATTTATTTATATAAAATATTGCTAATATATGAAATTATTTAAAGTATATATAATAAAAATTATAATATAATGAAAAATAAAAATAAATATATAAAAATATTATAGTCATTTTATATAAAAAAAAATAACATCTATATTTTAATTTAAATATAGAAGTTTTCCCCCAAAAAAAAATTATGAAAGAAGTAGATCCAGTCAAATCTCACCACACTCGCTCAAAAGAAACATTTCTTACTTTTTGTATCATTTAGGAAAACAAATTACATGATTTTCCTATACAGTACTCGGATCGACCATGTTTCTGATAAAGTTCACTGTGAAATCAGATCACATTCGTATGAAGTATTATCAAATGTGTCCACTATCTTCTTCTGTATATAGGCTATAACTACCATGTCCATACATTTCTTGTAACACAGGAAGAAGAATAAATTTGAAAGAGTTTAATAACTCGATTGTATTCAATTGCTTGATGTTTATAATATATCATTACAATATATAGGATACATCATAACAGTTAATGATAATCCGATGCAGAAGCGGAAGAGCGGTGCCCTCAGCTGCCGGAGACCGTTGGTGCATGCTGGTGTTTGTTCTGGTAATGATGGAGAGGGTCATGGGTAGCAGCTCCGGGGAACATGAGAAGAAGCTCCAGCAGTCATGGGCAACAACCTTTGAATGGACCTTTTCATCTGGAAGTCCTTGGGAACGCTGGGAGTACTCCTGAAGAAGAAGAAGAGGAGATTGGTTAATACAATTAATACATCGTCACAGGAAAAAAAGGACTAAAATTCAATTGATATTTCTGCCTAAAGTTGGTAACCATACTATTTTAAAGTTTAATATTTAAAAATAAATTAATTAATATATAATATTGAATCCATATTACCCTAATGTCGTGATTTTTGAAGCTAAGGATGTATATCCTCAAGATGCAAGATAGATTTGGTGATCTATACTATATGTAAACTCTGCTACAACTATAGGTCTGGTTTATCGACTAGGGTTTCAAGAAAAGTTCCAAGAAATAAAAAATTAAATAAAGGCTTCTATTTTATCTAAATACCATTGTAGTTTACCCCGTACACTTTTTTTCTTTTTTTCTTTATAATTATATTATAAAGAAAATATATATAATAAAATAAATATTTTTATATAAGTCAATGGTATAATCATATAATAAATTAATGTTAATTGTGTAATAGCAATGATAAAAATAATATATATGTATATGTTACAATACACTATATGCTAGTATCTTTTTTTATGTATAATATTGTAATCATATAAATCTATAGAATATATTACTGTCTCATCAATTTATATAAAAAATATAAAAATAAAATGATATTAAAATAATATATAAAGAAGAAAATTAATATATAAAAATGTATTAATGAAGTTAAAAAAAGTTTCGAACTCCTAAATTCAAACATACTATTAATTAATGTTGGAATTTTGGAAAGAATATTCTCAAATGTACTCCTTTTCCAAATATATATTATTTATTACACAATTTCATGCTCTAAAAAACTTAATGGTCATTTTATTTAAACTAATATATTCATAATGAAGAAATATTTATTAAATGTAAAAAACATCATTTTTTATTAATTCGTCTTAATATTCCGTAAATAAACCTCCATAATTCTACATAGCTCACAAGAAATATAACCACCTTTTTTTTAATTAATATGTAACAAACTTTAAGGTGTTTATTATAAAAATGTGTTCATAGAAAAAAACATTTTAATGTGTAGCTAATTTTAATAATATATTACGTAAAATTATGCATGTACAAGGAATCTCAAGAATATGCTATTTCACTTTAACAAAAGTGTATTCATACATTGAAAATCTTAGTAATAATTCATGTTACTTTAAAAAAGTACATTTACGCGAAAATTAAGAATGTCATATTAACATATGATAATGCCTAATAGACCTTAAAAATGTCATTATACTTTTGAAAAAGTATGCTCACACACATTAAATATTATGAATATGTAATATTACTTTTTTAAAAAGTGTGTTCATGCCCAATGGATCTTTGGAATAATTTTTTTTTACCATGAGAAAGAGCATCCATAAAACACAGCAACTACATTACAAATATCTTCATATACTTAAGGAGTTATTATAAGTAAATGTGTCTGATGTTTAGTCTTGTTGCGTGTTTTATTTTTTGATCAAATGTGCTTAGTCGTGGAGCCATATAAACCAATCAACATCGTAGAACCCTACAAGCATATAATGTATTCTAAGCTTATAATATTCGGTATATGTATAAATTATATGTGCTAATTGATTCAAGCCTCGAATCATTAAGATATAATTAACTAATGCGTGTTTGTATCATCAGTCCGCGTCCACCCAATCTCACATATTCGCACAAGGGCATGCATGCGGGGAGCTGTGCCATGCTATAGGTTACCGACTAGTCTTTTTCAGTCTATTAAAATTAATGGGGGACCATTAGTTGCTAAACGTGATTATGTATGATTGATTCCCCAATGGTTGTTCAGACCAAATCTTTATGCATGCGTCCCTATATAATTTACTTATAGATGAAGAAGTTAATTGCCCTTGTGTAAGACATTTGTGAATGATGGAAATTTTAGGATTAAAGGTAAATAAATAATGAAGCTAGAGGAGTTTTGTACTTTTTTTTCATACATTTTATATTTCAATTTAATATATATATATATATAATCAATTTGTGCAGTTCACACTAAATATGTATTCTACGATCTCCATATAACCGATAATGCTTATTAAAGTATGCCAACTTAACTGCTTTGCAAGTTTATTGGATTAACTTGCGGTAGAAATCTGGATAACATTATACTGTGGGAAAATAATACTTGAGGACTTGACCAATGGAATCTTTCTACAAATGAACTCTCTGGATGTTGTGCTCTCTCTCTCTCTCTCAAAGAATCAAGGCAATCTCTTGATTCCCTATTGATTTTCCAAATCCCAATATACAATTAGTTGGACCGGACTACATCACCATTTTCCATTGTGTGGCTTGGGATTGATTACAAGGAAAACGCCCATAAAATATTTCCAGTCAAGAGATAGATAGAGGGTCGAGGGGCATGTTCTTTGTTTTGTCTAGTTTAATTTAAGTCTCACTTTTCAAGATGGCCATATTGGGGTACTAAAAGAATAGGGATTTATTCCCAAGAGGGATTACATTAGTACCTTTTACCGCCCAATGATGCTCCCACACCCACTTAGTTAAAGTTGATTTGTATCATCAGATATATATATATATATATATATATATCATGTAAAACCAAAGAGTGGTCCATAGTCTAATTTTTTTCTTAGAGCGTGATGGATGAGTGGGGCATTTGTGGTGTGTTCTTTTAAAGGAGTGGTCACTTGTTCCCATGAGTCTCTCCACCTTTTGAATCACTCCCTTACCTCAGGTTTTGAGGATCTACTAATGAAAATTGGCCAATCTTGTATATTATATTTATCGTCGCATTCTAATTTATATGGAATGTGATCATTTATATATATATATATATATTGAAATATAATCTTTTTTTTGTTTAATTGCTAAAAAGTATTAAAATATGTACAAATTTTTAATATCATATTTTGCTATAATTTTGTTTTAATAAAACATATTTAATACAGAAATTGTTCCTCTACTATTTCCAGCTAACAAGAACAGACAAATATGTCAATATACGAGTTTTTTTCATAATTACTAGATGCCAACATGTACTATGTATAGAAATAGAATTTTCTATGTAAGTGTAAGACATATAATAATCATGATAATTATATTAATAAAAAAAGAAAATAAATTGGTTAATAAAAAATGAAAAAATGGAGAATTGAGAGTAAAAATAGGAGCGACATGTAAATTGTGGTTAGAAATTATTAATGATTTCACTATTATAACATCAATTTACTTTTTAACATTAATTGAAATATAAAATACATAGAAATTTTAGGGAAAAAAAGAAAATAAGAATAACAGTTAGTAAATATTAATATGATAAATATAATAATTGTGAGAATTTTTTTAATACATATTTAATTAAAAAAATTATTTATAATTTATATAATATTTATAAAATTATAGTATTTTTTATTTTATCTAATATTAAATTATATTCTAAAAACTCGGACCAAATAAGTGTTTAAATGGATAGTTAGGTTTTGTGTTGATAAAATTAATATATATTTAAAACTTATTAATTGTAAATAATTAAATATTTTTAATATTATAAATTGAAATAATTTATCTATTTTATTATCATATTCTAAATAATAATATATTAAATAAAAATAAATTATATTAAGAAAATATAAGAATAAAAAGTATAATAAAATGATAGATAGAAAATTAAACTTAAGAGTTGAGAAATAATAGAAGGTATAAATTAATATTTTTTAAAAATTATTAATGATTAAATTTGTTGGATAGCATATTCATATTATTCACTTAAAATACTATTTAAAATTGTGAGGTGTAAGGCCAATAGTCCCATATGGTTTAACAAATGTTGTAATCACTCAGCAACCAATTAAATTGATATGCACTTAAATTGATAATACATTTTTCTATAAATTCAAAATATTTTCCTATTTTAATTATTTTTTACCATTTTCTTAACAATATTATTTTAAATTTTAATTTATAATTTATTGATTAAAATATATAATACATAAATATTTTTGAATATATAGATATCTACGAAGAAACCCATGAATTTAGGTTGGGAAAAACGATAATTTAAAGAGGGCATTTGAAAAAAGCTCACTAATTAGAGAATCAAATCCTGATGCTCAATCAAGAAAACAGTATCATAATTTTGAATGAGGAATGAGTGAAAAGATAGAAAAAGATTATGGAAACAGAGGCCAATTTGATGTACTTACAAGCACGAGATAGACGGTTGGTCCCCGCCCCACTTAGCCGTTAAATAATCACGAACAAAGTTTTGGGGCAGCTAAGCAACTGATTAAAAATAAAAAAGGTAGATAATAACTTTAACTAATGATGTGTAAAGCCATCTATCTTTTAAATTATTTAATTTAATTTGGGTAATAGATCCGGTCCGATCCGGTCCAGGGAATATAGAAGAGGCATGCTTACCTTTAACTGAGAGCCCTTGCCCTTGTCCGCCTCGAAAGACCAAAGCTATCAGCTGATTAATTAATGCTTTCATTAATTTTCTATCCTTACTTTATTCTATTTCCTAAAAATCATTTTCTCATATATATGAGTGGCATAAATATAATTTTCTATCCATTATGATACCAATTATCACACATATTTAAAAAGCATAAAGTGATTAATAACGGTGTCACATTTTCTTTAGGACAACTTTTTTTATTTTAATAAATATAAAATTATTCCCTCAACAATAATTATTTACCAATTAGATATTATTATTTTAGTTCATGACAATGGGATAACACTATTGAGATAATTTTCTTTACTACTTAATTGAACACAAATTCAAATTAAATTTCTATTAATAAGTTAGTAGTTTTATAAAATTAACACGACAAAATATTGTTCATGTATAAATGATTAAGCAACTATTCATCTAAATGTTTAAATTGATAAGTGATATTACCTTATTTTCTTATAATATTATAATATTTTTTATTTTATTATATAATTTTTTCAACAAAAAACTATGAGATATAGTCTTGTATAGTTTAAAAAGTCAAAACTTGAAAATACAAGATACATGAATTTAATTTCCTATCCATATTATATGTGGACTAGGGTATGAATCATGTACTTAACAATTTAGACAAATTTTGAGAAATTAATTTCATAGAATATCTATCTTTGAATTACAAAAGGCTGCTGAATTGTTATTTTTTTAGTGATAGAAAGCCTACTGAAGATTGATACGACAAAGTGTAGGTTCATCCCCCTTCCCCCTTCCCCCTTCCCCTTCCCCTTCATCATCTTCTTGTAGGAGAAACATAGAACCGAATCTATATTATGTATGTTGCCAAAAACATCTATATATTTATATACTCCATTGTCATATGGAAAAGTAAGCTCTTGACATAATTAATTAATTATTTATTTATAATAAGCATATAAATAATTTACTCTATATTTTTATATGTAATCGTCTTTTACACTTGTGATAACCTAACAACCTCAATTATTAAACGAAACCCTTTTTATTTTTGTTTATGCACAGTTCATGTGCTAAAGCAATTTGTGTCATCTAAAGTGGTTCCCCTTTTTTCTTTTCTTTCTGAAGGGATTTAAAAGAATCGACCAGAGAAACACTAAAGTGGCTTCCCTTTATTCAAAGGTTGAATCATCTTCCAAGTGAGGAAGCCTTAGCCCAGGACAACAAGAGATACACAACACACAACAAATACTAATAATTATGAGCAATTGGATGTCTACAATACACAACAAATACTAATAATTATGAGAAATTCTTTTAAAATATGATTTAAATATTTTCTTATAACTTACTACTATTTTACACGTAACGAGTTGAATATTTTATATGATTTTTTAAATTAATTTATTTTATTCTTTTAATTTTGAAATTAATCCTATAAATTTAAGAGTGCCCCCATTTAATAAAAAAAATTAAAAATGCTTCATTTAGTCCTAAAAAGTTAATAAAGTTGGTAATATTAAATATAAAAAAGTTAAAATTAAATAATATATATTTAATTAAAAAAATTGGATGTCTCAAAATTTCGGAACCTCCGGTAGATTTATCTCAAATTGGGCTCCCGGTAGCCGTGCACAAGCTGACGCAGTCCCATCTGAGGAGAGTCCCCAGTTCCCTATAAAAACATCCACCAGCAAGTCCCCGACCGATAAAGTACGGACACACCCCCTCACAGTAAGCTCGTGATTGGGATGATGGAAGAGATACAACGTATTAATCATTCAATTAGTAATGAATAAATATAAATGGGTGGAAATTGTCCCATTTCTCTTTTATTTATATAAGTAAATAATCTCAAATTTTATAAAATATACTTAATTTTGATTTAAAATTTTCTCTCGTGAATCACTTTGATCATGTTGGAATTTAATTAATTATATTTTAAATTTTGAAATATTACGTTATTTTAATAATTATCAGAAAATATTTTGTTGATATAATAAATTAAACATATAATAAGTTGTGTTAATCTTATTAATTTATAATATTTTTACTTTTTAATAAGGTAAAAATAATAGCTATATTGTAAATATATTTATCATACGACAATATTATATTTCTTGATTTTAATTAATTTAAAATTCTTATGTTAACTAGTAATAATTTAATTCAAAACAAATGAATTCATAATTAAAGAAATCTGTCGCTTCAATCAAATTTAGACCGTCCATATGCATCAAATCTGATATAATCTGTATTCGTTATGCATCAAATCTGTATAATAAATCAACCTATCCTACCGTTCATTTCCCAACGGTCAATTCCATGGCTCCCGTCAAATCATTACCTCCTCCGGTCCCCACATCTCTATCCTCTGATTGCACCTGAAAAAAATAATATATAGTATATATTATTATATGAAAAAAAAATGTGGAGATTTATCCGAAATTTCTCTCCAATTTTGAGGTTTGGTCCATATAATAAAAAATATAATTTCATAAATATATCTCATTATTCCCAATATGATGTGATAATCATATCCACTAGTTTGGTATTATATTCCGGAGCGAGCAATTTAGAATGACCGTTATTGGATCCGCCAAGTTGGCGATCTTCAAATCTTAGTATCGTGGCTTTCCCTGGTGGTTTATGATAATTAGGACAAGCATTACAAGAAGATTAATTATTGATTATTTTTCATACTACACTACAGTGATTATTAATTAATATATTTTTAATATACAAAGTTACACGTCAAATAAAAAATTATCTGCAAGTTAAAAAAAGGCTTATATAGCTGTATTTAAAAATAATATGAAAATAATTTAAAATTATCTTAATTTTGTCCAAAATAGCCGTAAGAGTTGCTGTGGCCCCATAAAAGATTTTTATGAATGGTATACTTGATTTCTTTTTTGGGAATAAATGAATTGATATAAAAAATGATTAGTTCATTATTAATTAAAAATTTAATATAATAAATATCTTGCAATAGGAAATTTTATTTATCTATAATATTAATATAAAAAAATTAAAATACGTATTATCCTCTAATTACTTCACATCGTAGCTGCCTTTTTGACCTGTACTTCAAATTATAAAAGCTACATGCCCTCCTCCTCCTTCCATCCATATCTGTTCCTCTCTCCCCCTCTCTATTGAGAGGAGTTATCATGAAGGGAGAAAATATCTGTCTGGCTCTGTCTCATAATTAAGCCCCACCAAGATAGTCGATGGTGATGCCTATCCATCTGATAGCCTTCTCCGCCTTCTCCACCCATCGCCAAAGCTGAGAGAACTCCAGTAGTTAAAGAGATTTTTCTCGAATTCTCGAGTTTATTTCATATATATATATATTATCTGCCACCGACATCTGTATCTTTTGCATGGAAGAGAGAGATGCAAACACTTCGTTTGTGGAAAGGAAGGAAATATTGCCTTTTCTTTCTCTCATCTTCCCTCGCATTTCTAGATTCCAGAGTCCTCTTGTTGTTTTGTCTCGTGGTTAATGAGATGAGAAACCCTAGAGATCTTTCTGGACTCAGACTCGAGTACTCTTAATGGATCGAGTGTATTCATGAAACTTCCCCTCAACTGAGTTTTGTTACTATCATGGATCTGGCTGCTCTTGGGTAGTAACTTTCCCCTTTCATTCTACACTGGTAGATTTCCTTTCTTTGATATTTTTTCCAATTATCACATGTTTGTGGTTCATTTTCATCTCCTTTTTAGGTAAAGTTCATATACCTTGCCTGATTTTCCTTTTCTTTTCAAACTTCAATGTTCATATGGAGGGACGCAGAGAAATTGACAGAAGAGAGTGAGCACACAGAGGGACAATTGTATAAAGACCTCTATACCTTTGCTTTTGCGTGCTCACTGCTCTATCTGTCAGATTCCCGTTGCCACAATCCAATGAAGAAAGTTTTTACACCACATTGCAAGATCTCGTTGCTGAATTAGATCCGTGAGCTATGGTTTTATTCTAAAGAGAGTAGCTTCAACTTCGGGGCACGATTCTTGGCGCGGGGATGCTTTGGTCATTTCCCAAGTCTTCTGTGGGTTTAGTTTAGTGAGAAAACTTGCTTATTGTACGGGATCTTTTTATGTCATGTAATCCACATGGTCTGCGATCGTACATATAGGATGTGGTATCGGTTCTTGGTTATAGATCCGTCCGGATTCTTCATCTTTTCACTTTATTTCAATATGAATCTAACTATTACATACTGCTCTTTCAGGTATTGGTGTGATCTCCCGACTATATTTTATGTAATTGTTTCAGAATATATGCATTTCTCATTATTAGGATTATTAAGTTACTATTGGTTGTCATTGTGTCATATAATGGTTTCTAGCTACTTGTTTGGTCATGTTGCACTTCCTTGAAGGGCAATTTTATCAGGTAATATCAAGAAGAACATTTGTTAATTGCCACATATGCAGGAAGCGTAAGATATTTCAACAAGAAAATAACGTCTTTTGGAACAAATATGACTTTTCCAGGTATATTTCCATAAATGATTGCGAGGAAATCAATTTTTGAAATACAAAAGTAGACAGGAGGAAGTAATGCTTCTCTTCTTGGTTTTTGGCAGAGCTCGTACATGTCGATTTGTACCACTTGCAGGGCATATTTAAAGAACCTTTGTACCTTCTGTACGATTAAGTTGTCCTTTCTGGGTCAGCATTAAGGCATAGATATATATGGTTCGATCATGCTTCATCTTTTATTCGAATTTGGAAGGAAACTGCTATTTCAGAATTCATGGATGGCATCCTGTCATCGGAAGTTAGGTGCCATCATTCCATTGCTGGCAGTAATAATTCTTCCTCGTACTTCATTGCGGGTGCTTTGTACTTTTGCTAGCCTGTTTTGCACTGGACTATTTACCCTTTCCATCCTTCGGCACCTTTATCCATACATAGGTGAGTAGATCACCTCTGAATAGCATTATTTGTTGCAGTGGCTCTAGCCTTTTGTGTCCTCTTTCATTAGGCTATTCCTGTTCCTTAGCTTATAGTAAACTCAATTTATAAGCCTGATTTTGAAATGATGTCATATAGCTCTAAGGGTTCCTCACCCCTGAAGTGTAGATGAATTGGTAGGCAATATGTGAACATGATAAGATCCAAAGAATGTACATATTCTGGTTATAGTTGGGTAATTACATAAATTGATGGGTTTTTGCCTCATGCTGTGGTGGATTGATTGAGTAACTTTCTTAAACTTGTGATGAAACTTTTAGGGAAAAAAGACTCTTAACATGGTTTTTTGGATATAATCCAAAGTATTTACATTGGAGGCTTATTTGAATTTTGATATATAATTTATCTATATGATGTTTGAGGCCAAAAAAAGTGAGGATATATGTTGAAGTTAGATTATTTTATTCCATTTCTGCTTGCTATTTAGGTTAAATACTAATGTCTGGTTCATTTTCATCAATAAATAGCATGGGCAATCATATATACTTGTGGATCAGTTGGTTGCTAGAGACGAAAAGGACCCAAGATTCCTATTCATTATGAACTTCCATCTTTCGCTTGTGTCTTTGTATTGTCCTCGAGTGCCTCCTTTCTTTTTGGTCAACTGAGTAAAAGTTTTACCTTGTAATGAATGTAGTTTAAATTGTTGATAGAGAGAACAAACTTCCCACTTGGGAAGAGGGTTTTATGTCATTAGGAAAGAAATTCTTGTTTTTGAAAAGTTAGAAATAAAGGTTATCCCCATGGAGAATCAGACATAAGAAGTCTTTATGCGTCGTGCATAGATTTTAGTTCTTTTCTGTTGTGGAGTGTTGCCAATTGGTATTGGCCCTTTATTTCTCTTCCATCTTGTTCATTCTTGAATTTGTCACTTGGAAGTATTAAAGAAGACTGTCTTATAGAACAAAGTGAATCCTTCTTTTCCGGAACTTATCCGAGGACAAGTGTTTCGTTAAATGCTATATATCATCACTAGGTATGGGAATTTCCATGGCATCACTCTTGTTGAACATGAGAGTGAAGTGTGTTCTTTGTCATTACTCTAGTCAGAGCTCACGGAGATCTTCCAGTTCATGAGGGATGGCACTTTTTTTTTGTCTTTTGGCTCTAGTCACTACTAGAAAGACCCTTCAATGAAACTTCATTTCTTCACTAGTTTATGAACAACGACCGTCTAACTCACTCTGTGGGCAATGCAGCTGCAAACATCAATTGGGCATTTGGGGTGCTGGAAGCGCAAGTACACAACTTATGCAAATTCTTACGTGTAAGCTTTTTTAAAATTGATTCTAAAATGCACAGCTACATTTCAATCCAATTTGTCATGTATACTGTATATAAAATAGTGTATAGTTTCTTAATTGAGATGTCTAAACTTCTTATCTTACATTACACTAGTTATCTTTAAGAAGAAATTCACAAGGAACTTGGTACTTGGACTATTATATAGGACAATGGTTGGGACACTCGCCAGGACGCAGATTAGTCTGACAACTGAAGAGGTTCAAGGGAGAAATGATGATCCGAGTGTTAGAGGGGCGTGGCTAAGCTTTCTACCATCTTGAGGGTAGCGTAATGATGCTGATCTATGCGGGCATGCTATTTAAGATAGGTGACTTATTATTTCTCTCTCTACTGTAGAATAGGGGGCTTATTATGTAACATCTCTCTAGAATCTTTCCTCGTTTCATTGAATGCAACTTTGACTTGATGTCCCTTTTACTTTTGGGGTGTATCAGCCAAGGCAATGTAGTTTCCCTTGCTCTAAAAACTCCTTAATCCCACTAGAGAAGTGGAGGAATGCTGCCTGCCAAGGTTTAAGTGCTCGCTCCATTATGGGCGGTGTATGATTACTGCTGCTGCGGGTAAATTTTCTCAACTACCCATTACATCGCATCGCATCGCATCGATCTGCGTTCCCTGAAATCCATAGGGTGATGATGATGATGGGGCTGTCACAATGGTCTCATATTTTAAAAGCAAGTTGTTTAGGAGGACATTGTGCAGAAAAGTTGTTTAGGAGGATGATGGTACTAGAAGGGTCACCTATCACCTAGTGTTGTAGGTGTAAACTTGTTTATCCCTTATTATGGCAAATAATACCTGCATAGGTATGGTTCATCATTTTACTGATGGCCACGGTTTTTGCTGCTGCAGAGATCAAGATAAAAGCTATTGCACTGGACCAGCATGGGAGCATTCAGCCGGTGGCATGGATGGCAACAACATATAAAAATAGTGTTTTAAAATAATAAGGCCAAGGGAGATGACTCCATTTTTTAATATATTTAAAATGAATAGATTGAATTGGGTTCAATACTTAAAGTTTTATGAAAATTAATGTTATAATTTGAAAAATATTTTGAGAAGCCCGTAAAAAGTTAGACGAAAGTTTTTTATTGAACAACGGAAAATATTCAATTTGATTATGAAACGGGCTACAGCCAGCCGGTCGTTTAAAAATGGCGGGTGACCCCCAACTGTTTAAAAATGATTTAAAAATGAAAGATAACGACCTTTAAAAACATATTAAGAATGAGTGACACCCGCAATTTAAAAATGGAAGATATGCGACCTTTAAAAATCCGTCATTTGAATTTGAGGCTAAAACCTACTAATAATGGAAAAATGGGCTATGTCAAGAACTTTGAGGCTAAAACCTACTAGTAATGGAAAAATGGGCTAAATATGCAATTTATAAAATGGAAAATATCCATTTATTTAAGTGGGCTGACCCATATTTTAAAGTTTTTTTTATTTAGTTCTAAAAACACATTTAAATACATTTAGATATTAAAAATATATTTATTAAATTTTGTTAGGACAAAATTACAATTTTACTACTTACTTACAAAAAATTAATTTTTATATATTTAATTTAATAAAATTTCTATTTTACACTAAATTATTCAAAACTAACTATTTAGAATATATTTAGGCATAAATAATACTTTTACTACTTTTTTATAAAAAAATACATTTTCGTCCTTTTAACTCTAGAAAACTACTTTATACATCATATCATATATTTGTACAATTGAGATATATGTACTTTTAATGAAATTTTTATATAAATATAAATAATACATTAAAATATTACAATGATATTCTATTAATATGCGAGAAGAATATAAATGCAATTTATCCGTATGAGTATTTTTATGGTGTGGAAACTCATTTTTTTGTGATTATAATTTGATTTATTTTTTATTAAAATTGAAATAATCAATTTTAAATATATAAAATTAAAATGTAAAAAAATTAAGACATAGGATCATTGATACTTGATATTTGAAAATATTGTTATGACTTAATAGATCAATTTTAAAAATAGTTTTTAATTTCTAAGAATCATATCTAAATTTTTTATTCCAAAAGAGAAGTTAGTACGTGTAATTCCTTTTCTACGAGATTAAAGAATGAAAAAACATCAACCACGAGTGCGAAAAGACTATAAAGAAAGACCGAGAAACTTCGAACGGGAGAATAATTGACAGAGAACAACTAGACGGACTCAGCCACGCACGCCGCACATAAGTCAACATTGGCGTGGGCATATGACGTCATCGTATCCTTGAATCACGATGATGACTAGAAAATAGGAATTGCAAATTTGATATCCGTGTCCTGTCCCGAGCTCTGCCCCCATTGCGAGTTCTCCCTCCCGTCCCAAGCTGCCTCATATGCCCAGCGGATCCAAGGGATGGATTGGTGGATTGCTGCTGGGCTTAGTCAGTGTGGAATGAATGGAAGCTCAAGAAATGGTTAGGCTTTTTTTTTGCTAGGAAACATACTATAAGTATTAAGCTCTACTCAAAATAGGAGAGTTAGAAGGATACTATCTCATCCTTTTTAATAAATAATATCAGTTAAACTAGTAAAAATACTATTTGATCCTCCAATCACTCCAACATATTGTGCTAATAAATTAGCACAAGTGTTTTCCACTCTATTGACATGAAACATGATATGAGACAAGCATGAACTTTCAAAATCACGTATCATATTGGTAAGTTTCAGTGAGGTGACTATGTTGTGTGCATTCAAGTCTAACTCTACTTATAGCGTTTGTGCGTACTGCTAAAACCGCATGCCCCTCTGCCTCTAAAGGGGAACCGCACTTGACGAGAGCTCCTCTTACTCCTTCGATTTTGCCCTGTAATCTCTGACCATAAAATCTAGTCTTGCAAAATTAGAAATTATCTCATATTAACCATCACAATCACAGTTTATTTTAATTACACCATATTTTAATTATACTCCTACGAGAGATCGCTTCTGCCTATGTGGGTGGATTGTCTTACTTATCTCAAACTACAAATAACTACTAAACTTTCTATGGCATATTGGCTACTACTTTATTTGATTGTGATCTAGTATCGTAAAAAAATCAATATTTCTCCCCTTCTAAAATATCAAATAAGTATAAATTAATTTATTCACACCATTTTTTATATAAGCTATGAATAATACGTGCAACAAATTATATTGGTCTAGTCCAATCACTTTAATGTACAATTTCAATCTCCCACACATACAACAATTAATACAATTATTAATGTATCTATCTCCCACATTTATAATAAAATTAATGCATTTAAATAAGCTATCCATAGAAAGATCCTAATTCTTAACATATACTTTCAAGATAGTAGTCAAAACTAGTTTATGAGAAAACATGGAGGAGGAAGGTACCTCAGCTAATTGGGACTATCTACTAAGAATGAATGTATATGTAGATTTTTTTGTTAATATTCCCGATTACTCCCAAGTCCAAACCAACCCATCCTTCGTAAGTGCTGACGAAATCGGAATGAGCTGAATGGTTGGTACATGTCTGCTGCATCTTGTTCTTTCAGAAGATGTCAAATGCATTCTAATTTCCATTCTTGTTTCCATTGGTCAATGAGAGTACACACCCTTAGCTACCTTCCGTCTATGTGTGGAGTGGGATTCCTTCCAAACTTCCATCGCCAACCTGCCAAATAAGACATTACTTTAAGTGTTGTGTTTTCACGCAAAGACTTCTTCGTAACCATGAATGATTAGTATGTGCACCAATATTTAGAAAATTAGAATGTTAAAAATAACGTCCTTTTAATACTTTAGCCCACAAAGACTTTTGACTAAAAAAAGATTCAAAATACTGTCTTCATTAACAAACTAATATTAAACACATGTAAATCTTTGAATCCCAATCCACCTTGTTCCTGAAGGGCCACCATTTTGCATTTGTATACCTAATGAGTTATTCTTTTGGTTCCTTCTTGACTCAACCAGAGGTTTGAAATCATTAAGTTGATCGTCTAACACCAATCCTAGGGTAAAAAAAGAACTCATAGTTTAGTTAGGGATTGAATACAAAATAAATTTAATAAACACTTATTTTCCACTAGTAGACAAATAATTAGGTTTCCAATTTTGTAACTTCGAATGGATCTTATCGATAAGAAATTAGAAAGTCTTGCTTTTGTTGCACCCTTAACTTATAGGTAATCCGAGATATCTATATGAGGAACATTCCGTCTTAATATGCAAAGTCGACAACAATGAAAGCTTAATATGAATACAAGTGTTTTAGGTGAAATAAATGACATTTTTACTTATGTTAATCTTTTGCCATGATACTCACTATATTCGTGTATTATCTCAAACAAATTTTCAACATTCAATTTTGTAGTTTCAATAAAAAATAGTGCATAATTAGCAAATAAAAGACGAGAGATCATTGGACAAACTTTATTAATTTAAAGTCCATCTAATTGATCCTTTATACATGCTTCTACTAGATTAACATATAAGATATCAACAATTAGAATAAAAAGATAAGAGGAAATGAGATCTCCCTGTCTTAGTCCACGTTCTAGGTAAAATCTCTTCGTACGGGTGTTATTGATAATCAACCTATAAGAGACTCAACACACATGGCATAATCCAGTTAATAAAACTATTATGAAACCCCATTTTAGGCATCACACTATACAAAAATTCACATTCTAAAACTCCTATTATACTCGGTCATACGTTTTCATTATATCTATTTTAATCCCACACCACTCTCTTTTCCCTTGAAATTTAGTTTTGAGAATGTAATACTCAAATTTTAGTACTAATAATAAGACCCAGTAACCGTGAACCAAATGAGATCATGAATGAATTTATATTTAATAAGAAATGAAGTTAAAGCCAAATTGTTGGATCGAAACATGTAACAAAGATAATAAAGCCAAGGAGATTATCATTGACTTGAGGATTTAGAATGAAAAACCTAGAATATGAGTTATGAAATAGCTGGAAGAAAGATTAGGTTGAAATTAGAACAAATCAGATTGATCATAGAACAATGAGAATTTTTCAAGGGAACCCAAGAGGTATAAAAATATAATTCTTGACCCTACAATGAAGAAAATAGTAAAAATGTTTTATAAAAAATAAATTGGGTTAAAAATCGATCAAATTAGGGTTGAATAAGGAAAAAAAATAACCAAAATTGGATGAAATAGTTAGAAAATTCATTAGAAATCAGTCTAAATAGTACCGGTCGACGATTGTGGATCGGACTGCCACATTGGAGGACATAACCAATTACAGTGTGCCATGTGGCTAGATGACCAATCACCACACGTTGCGTGGCGAGGTAGTCCGATTAGTGGACGTTAAGCCACATCATAATGTAGACCAATCATGGTACATCATATGTCAAAAGGACACTATGGATGACAATTAAAATGTCACGCCCCGACTCGATTTGGTCGGATATCTGTGAGCAACCCACCACTCTTTCGGTTTATTAAGGGTTTTCCCCTTCTTTAAACAGTGAGGAGTAAGACTTCCTTTATACCTGTACTTTTCCTAGAATGATATTAATCAAAACTGAATAAATTAAACTTACATACCTATTTTGCATGTTTAGCTAGCTGAATGTTTGTAGTAGGTTTTTCCCTCGGTTACTTGAAAATGGGTAAATGGAGGGGATGAGCTCAACAACTCAGTGAATGGGCGTTTGAAACATGAGTTTCTATAAAATAGTTTGAATTAGAGTGTGCCAGACTCCTTATTTCCTTTAAAATTATTTCTTCCTCAATTTCTCGGTTTTAAAAACCATAACTCATCATTATCCACAATTAGTGTATTTAACAATCAACACACACCCTTTATCATGAAGTAATCACCCATTCGCAGGTCAGCCTATCCACTACACCCACTTGTGGCGTCGGAGCGACTTTACCAGCCACCTATATTGAAGCTTGTCCATTTCTACCCCGTGAATGAGTGGATGTTTGTGACATTCGACCCTCAAACCCGATAAGAAACTCCGTGTCCGTATGAGGATAGAGACCTCATCCCAACCCCACCCCGGTCTCATACGCATGAAGCTACGCCGAGCTTCCCTGACTGTTGGCACGACAATCTGCCCTTATCTCCACCATGTTGTCCAATAGCCTTTAGGATGCATCACTACCCTTCTTGGGTGTCTTGATGGCCCCGAACCTCAATGTATGCAAAAATAAAGTTTCCATATAAGCCATTAATCTTTGTGCCACTGGTCCAATGGCCCCGACCCTCAACTCGACCTATAGCTGTTTGTCTAGATTGGTCCGTCGACCTAGTCTTGTCGCACTACCGCCAGTCCATCAAATATGTCGGTCCTGTCTTAGTACTATGGCCAAATCACAACATTCATTAAAATTTTCATGGCTTATTATCATGTTTGTCTATGAGCTCCTACTTGTGTCAACTAGCCTTAGGCCCACTGTACGAGATTTTCAAAGTCGGGCATTTAGCCCCTAAGTTCCAAAATTGAGGCCTCTAGCCTATCTGAGCTATTCGAGCTATCGTTAAGAAGGTCTCCCAAAATTTTTAAGCATTGACACACAGTCAGGGGAGAGCACTTCTGACAAAATGACTTTTTCACTTATCCATCACACTAACCGGGTGTGATGACATCTCCGCTTGACAAAGTGACTTTTTCACTTGAATTTTCTAAGTCACCTAGAAAAATAAATTTAGAAATATGTTCAATTGTGGTTCAAACCGGTTTAGGTCCAGTTCACCTGAGCCGGTCTGGTTTTTCCTTCCAATTCATTCCAAAGTCCCTTTTTATGACTTTTATAACTCTTTAGGTCACTCGAGATTTGTAAATTTCCATTTTTACCCTTTCCTTATCGGTTGTGGTTTGTGAACCAACTTATTTTTCTCACTCGGGTTGACCGGTTCTTTCCTCGATTGTTCTTACATTTAAAGGACGAGGTTTACATAAAACATGTCGGACAAGAGGCGACCAATAAGAGTGCACTATGTGTTAATGAACACTATGAATGATGGTTAAACGCATTAGATAGAGATATCTAATCACAAAGCACCATTTGGTGACAATTACATAGTCAACAATCTTTGAACCTAGTCAGCAAAGCGTGACCAATCGCTGGGTGCCATGCGGCAAAAAAATACAATCACTGCACATGTTAGCAATTAATAGCGAATCATTGGGTGCCATGTGGTGATATGCCGCACCTACATGCACGCGCACATAATGTCATCTTCTTTGATGAACACAAGCCGAAAATAGAGGAATGAAGCGTGATTCCTATGGGAAATGCCCGATCGCACTTGGAAGCTCCAACATCATGAAAAATTGCCACCAAATGACCCTATTCTACATTGATGAGTCCGCAGAGACCTTAGAGAGCTTCATCTATAAATTCAACCATCCTCTTCCCCCTTGTTCATCACAATTTCCTTCTAAAAGTCGATTGCTCAATTTTCCAACAAGTCGATTTTTGAGCTTGGGCATGAGAAAACTAAGGCACGAAGAAAGTCTAAGCCTAGTTAAAAACATTCCTGGGAGCATTCTCTACACGAAGGAAACCACATCGGGGTCCACTGGTTACTAAGGCATCGCTAGCGTAGCCAAACAGTAGCCACACTCCCCACGTAAAAAACAAAATACCTACTCTATTAGTGAATTTTAACATCCTCTGGTGGCCAAATCGATTGGGAAAGATGTTTCGAGCTCCCTAGCATCTCCTTCTTCATCATTCATGGCTGAGAAGGATCTAAGGTAAGCCATGGCTCTAGCTTTTTATTCCTTAGAATTTTCCTGCTTAGTTTTAAAGGGATAGTTTGACCAGAGTTTTGGAGGACTCTCGTAGTTGATTAGGGCAGGGTTAAGCTTAGGGAGGTCACTTGTGAAGCCCTCTAGTTTTCCCAGCAGGTGGCCTCAACCAACTTACCGTCCCAAGTGAGATTCTAGCAAATTGTGCAGATAGTGCAATTTTCCAGCGAATATCCAATAAGGGCTAAATGATGCCAAATTGGTCCATTCAAATCTTAGAATGATTCTAGGAAGATGGGGGAGATGATATGAGAAATTCGAAGGATTCATGATGAGAATTGATGAAATCCGAATGAGGGTATTTTTTCAAAAGATTAGTAAGTTAGGGGACCCGAGTGCAATTAGTGAAAGATTTAGGGACCCAATGGAGCTATTAGCAGAATTAGAAAAATTAAGAATATTAATTGTCATGGTAGAGACCTAAGCGAGATTCCAAAGAGATTTGGGGACCGAAAGGCGAGAAAGAAGGGGGATCATGAAATGGTATCGGGAAGTACCGATATAACATAGTGTAATTGTTTGATTTGAATATTGATTTAGTATTATAATGTTAACAACCACTCACAAACACCCTAGTATGATAACTATGGTGGGACTCATTGATGATTTGGATGCGAGTTGAGTAGGATTTTGATTCTAGCGTTAGTTCCGATTGGACCGACATTATGCTTGCTACTTATTTTGAATTTATTGTATTGTGTCTATGATTGATTGTATGAATTGAGTAGCATGTAGGCACTCAATTGTATTTTTATGAAACGTGGACTTCAACTCATATTTTGGAACTTGGGGCTATGGTCCATATTTTTAATGAAATATGGGCTTCAATTCATATTTTGGAACATGGGATAATGACTTGTATTTTTTATAAAACATGGGTTTCATCTCTTATTTCAAAAATGAGACTACGGTCCATATTTTAAGGGAGATGGATATGACTCATATTTTAGAAATTATGGCTATAACTCTTATTTTGTAAACGAAAGACTTCAACCAGATTTTCAAAAAGGGGCTATGACCCATGCTTTATGAACCAGGGGTTTGGCCCATATTTTGGAAATGAGATTATGAGTTTAAAGTTGGAAAGAAGGATCTCGGTACATGATTTTGGTATGATTTTGAGATGCTTTCCATGTCTTAACAACATGACTATAATTTGGGCTTAGAGGGGTTGACCAAATAGCGTACCAATCCCTATGCCATTTGTCCTCAAACCAACAAATTTTCATTAATTGTTGTGCCATAGAGGGATTGGCCAGATATCAAACCAACTTTTATGGCATTTGTAATATGCTGATTATATATTACTTGTGTCTACAACAAATGTGAAATGGTATCCATAGATGCCTGTATGGATGGGTAGTGCTAGATACAATGTGATATATGAGAGGAGAGGTAATATGGGGGATATGCTTTTATCCTAGATATCTAGGACATGAGAGTCATATGGCGGTGTCCAAATATTAAACATGCGATGGTTGGTGATGGTCATAGTATTCCTAAGGCATCGATGGTTCAAGCATTAGAGTATACTAAAGGACACTCTTTCTAACGTAGTTTAGTGAAAGCTAGTGGAGAGTTGATTGACATGTCACTAGAAATCAACAAAGAGGAGTGTGACCCCACTGTTAAATTGTGATCCTAATACACGAGTATTGTGACGACAATTACAATATAATTTATAAAAAAATGCATGAGTTATTGGTATGCTATAATGTATGCTTGTGTGGATGGTGACTCGTTCACCTAAGAAATATTACCGAGAAAATTGTACAAGTTTTATATGAGAAAACTTTAAAAGATTTTTATACTCCATGCTAGCATCTTAGTAGGTTGTGTTCATGGACATGACGTACTAACGTTAGTTCCCCACTCAGTGAACTACATAGCTCACAAATCTCCCTAACCCCCTTTAAGGTATCGTACAACTTGACCTAGAAGATCTTGATGAAGTCTCGGTACAAAACTAGATGTAAGCCATATTGACATTAACTACATGAGTCTCTCTAGAAGTATAGGATTTTCAGGTTATAACTTATTTTTATTCATGATGTTTAGAATACAAAATTTGTGAAAGAAATTATATTGAAAATTTTATGGAAATAATATTTTACCTTGTGCATTATGAGCATTACAACCTTCCGATAATATAATAGTGAGGGCTCCACTATTGTAGCATCAGGAGGGCACGTTGGTTGTGAGGATTGTCCAACATGAAATGTCGGGTCGGATCATTACAACTAAAGTGGTATCAAAGCACTATTTTCAAACAAGTTTTGAAAAAGGGATTGTTGGAAATTGGAAGGGGTGAAAAGGGAAAAACTCTATTAGGTGAGGCTTCTTGATAACAACTGTCACACCCCGACCCGGTTTGGTCGGATCCCTGTGATCAACCCACCACTCTCCCGGTTTATTAAAGGGTTTCCCTTATTATAAACCGTAAAGAGTAAGGCATCCTTTAAACAAGCACCTTTTTTTTTTGGAATAGTATAATCAAACTTGCATAAAATTTTAAATTCACCATACCTATCTCACAGGCGTCTTATTTGATGGTCTTTCAGGGTAGGCTTTCCGTGATTTCCTGAAAGGGATATAAGAGAGGGGATGAGTACGACTACTCAATGAATGGGTTTTCAAAACCTTTAACTTTAGGAAAAAGATTTTTTTTGGAGTGTGCGAGACTCCATTCTTTCAAAAGTCCTTTGATTTCAAATCTCAATTTTTTTACCACCATTTTTTTATTTAATCACAGTGTGTCATCACCCAACACACATCCTTCATCGTGAAGGTTAAACACACATTCGCAGGTCAGTACGTCCACTGAACCCACTTGTGGCTTCTAAGCGACTTTACTGGCCACCCAGATAGAAGTACATCCACTTCTACCCTGAGAATGAGTGGATGTTCATGACATCCAACCCTCAATCCTAAAATCAATTCTTTGTATTCGTATGAGGACAGAGACCTCATCCCGTCACCACCCCGGTCTCATGCGCTTGGTGGTACTCCAAATTTCTCACGGTCACTTGGTACGACGAACTGCCCTTATACTCACCAAGTCGTCCAGTGCCCTTAGGACGCATCACTACCCCTCTTGGGCATCTTGATGGTCCTGTAATCACAGTGCATGCACAATCAATATTTTCTTATCATGCCATATAATATGTGGTGCCACTTGTCCAACGGCCCCGACCCTCAACTCAACCCGCAGTTGTTTGTCTTGACTGGTCCGTCGACCTGTCATGTCGCACTACTACTAGTTGACTGAGTATATCGATCCTGTCTTGGTACCATGGCCAAACAATTCCTTTATTTAAAGTTTTTTTAGCATATAACTCATGTTTGTTTACGAGCTCCTGCACGTGCCAACTGGCCTTGGGCCCACTGTACGAGATTTTTAAAATCGGGCATATTAGCCTTCAAGTTCCAAAATCGAGGCCCCTGGCCTATAAGAGCTATTTGAGCTCCCATTAATAAGGTCTCCCAAATCGTCTAAGCATTTGCACACAGTTAGGGGAGAGCACTTCCGAAAAAAATAGATTTTCAACTGTCCATCATACCGACTAGGTATAAGGACATCTCCGCTCATAACCGATAAACCTTGGAAAAGAACCTTAGGACAAATTGGGAGAGAAAAACTAGACCGGTTCGGGTGAACCAGATCTAAACCGGATCTGAACCGGTTTATGAACCGAGCCGGTTTATGAATCGAAACCCAAAGAGAAAGGGCAAATTGGGAAATTTATGGATTCCAAGTGACCTAAAGAGTGACACAAGTCATGAAAAAGTACTTTAGGATGAATGGTGGATGAAAACCAAACCGATTGAAGTTATTAGGATCTGAACCTAATTGAACTGGTTTGTACCGGTTTGAACCACTATTGAACCGGATTCTAAATTTATTTTTCTAGGTGGTTTAGAAAATTCAAATTTGAGATTTGAGGCTACAATTGGATAGAAAATGAATTTAGAAATTTTTAATTTTGAAAAATCCTTTTGAATCAGGCTTGAACCGGCCAGTTTAAGCTTTGAATCCGGTTCGGGTCGGTCTGGTCCGTTTTGGAACAGTGTCGTCTTCTTTCTTTAGATGACAATTGTCATGCCTCGACTCGGTTTGGTCGAATTCCTATGAGCAACTCGCCACTCCCTTTGGTTCATGAAGGGTTTCACACATTTCTAAACAACGAGGAGTAAGGCGTCCTTTTTCTTGTATTTCCCAGAATAATATTATACAAAATTGAAAAACAAAGATACTTGTCTTTATAGTTCCCATACAGGGAGGTATTTATATTTGGTTTTTCCCTTAGTTACCTGAAATGGGTAAAAGGGAAGGGGTGAGTTCTACAACTCAGTGAGCGGATGTTGTGAGTGAGTTTTAAAAATAACCACACCAAAGTTATCATTTCTTTAAGAAGAAGGGTTTTTTTCTCGAAGTTTAGTTTTCAAAACATTTACCCTCCTAAGGGTGTCATTTCCTTTCAAAAGGATTTTAATTTCTTTTCCAAACGTTATTCCAAGGTTTTACCATTTATTTTTCCAAGGATTCTCAAATCCTTTCAAAGGTTTTCTTAACCTTTTTCTCATTTCTCCATTAGGTATGTTTAGCAAACAACACATGCACTTCATTAGGAAGGGTACACACATATTCGCGAGATGCAGTTACGCCGACTACACCCATTTATGGATCAGAGCGTCTTTACCATCCACCATGATAGAAGTCCCTAACTTCTACCCAGAGTTAGAGTGAACGTCTCTAATGTCCTACCCTTAGACCCAAAATACTTCGTGTCCATATGAGGATGTAGACTTTATCTCGGTCTAGTGCACATGAAGCTTAATACTTGTCACAACATCTTCTGATGCTACTCAATAACTTATTTCCATTTAAGGAGGGTTCACATCCTCCTTGTTTCAAAATCTCTTGTTCATCTTTCGTGAGGCTTACTTAACCATCTCAAGACTTTAAACTATAAATCCGATTTTGGCCATTGATTTCTTTAAGGATTTTCCTTCGTTCTTCTTTTTCCAATGTTTTGGCCTTTTCACTTCTCCCTTCTTTGTCGTGGTTTAAACCCATGGTTCTCTCGAAAACCAGTTCTTTAACAGTCTCTTTCTCTCCATTTCTCTAGTCCAATCGTCTGGGCAATTGTATCACTCATCCTTCATGCGCATCCTATTGTCCTTCATATAGTGTAGTCTTTACTACATCTCAGCCTTTCTTAGGGTTTTGTTTATTCTCTTTGGCCGTCTCGTTGCTACTAGTTTCTTCTTTCTACTTGGTTCTCCTAGAATTATTATTTGATTCTCCTACTCTCTCCAAAGAGGTCACACTAGGCCATCACGATACTTCCTTCCTTTGAAACATTTCCTAATTAAGGGTTGGTTCCTTACACTCCACATTATGTCAATCCTCCCATCAATGGTTCCTTCAAGGGTAGTTAGTCGTATGCATCCCTCCAAAGTTTACTTTCATAGTGTATTTCTTTATGGAGCGTTCAAATCTTTCTTGTTTCAAGATTTCTTGACAATTATGTGAGAGGCTTGCCTATTCCTTTCTTGGCTTGAGTTTAGTCATTAATTTTGCCCTTGGTCCTTTTAAGGATTTCTTTCATCCTTCTTTTCCCGAGTATTTGGCCTTTCCGCCTCTCTCTTCTTTGTTGGAACTCAAATTATGGCTTTCCCGTGTATTAGTTAATTAACTGCCAAGCCTCCACCGTTCCTTTGGTCTTGGTTTCTTAGGGCAGTTATTTTTTGAGTCCTCCTATCCTTAACGTCCATCTCACTGACCTTTTTAGGGTGTAGTTCTTTCTACCTCTCGGTCTTTCTTAAAGTGTCATTTATTCTCTTTGACTATTTGTTGTAACGACTTAGTTTCTTTTGCTATGTTGGTCTGAAATTCCTATTTGGCTTCATTGTTTTTTTTTCCCCAAAGTGATTCATTCCTATAATCCCAATGCATCCCATTTGTCATCAAATGTTCGTCTTATCTTCTCTTGTGGTTGCTCTCCCTTCTTTGCTCCCCATATTTAAAATTTTCTTCTTTCAAGGGACATTTCTCTTTGTTCTATTTGTGGTTTATCAAGGTCCTACCTTTAGTCCCTTTTCTTTTTCTTCCTACCATTATGCTAGAATCTTGAAGAGCTTACTCTTGGATGTAATTGAAGTTCCGAGTAGGAGCTGTATTTCTAAGGGTGGTATCCTTTCAAGTTTCCTATAGCTGTAGGGGCATTATTCTTGGAAAATATTATCCTGACTCCTGGTGATGTGGGACAGTTTTTCAGTTTGTGTCTTATTCCCTTATAAGTTAACTTGATTCCTGTCCTTAGTAGGGTTGGGCACTTCACCACGCAGTGTCCCTATTATTCATGTTTATGTGAACATAAGTGGTTTCCCCCCTGGCGTTTTTCTAGTGAATTGTTAGTTTTGGTGTTCTTTTGTCCTTGAGTCTGGATACCTTGAGAGTTTTTCTTTTGGAGTCTTCTTAGTCAATTGATCACTCTAAGAGTCCTTCTAGGTTTCTCGATTTCCTAATTCAATTTCCTTAACTTGGATGAGATTCTCCTTAGTTTCTATCGTAGTACATGCTTATTTGGTCACTTTCTTTGGTTCCATCTTCCTTGAAGATCACATCATTTGAGGGATGGGGTGTTTAGGAATTTAGAGTACTTCATTAATAGAGAAGTACAGTATGTTGGGTGTTTTGGCCCTATTACAGAAAATGATCACAAAATAACTAGGGAGCTATGAGATTCTTGATAAGTGTCCTCCTATGTAAGGTTATATGCTCCTTTGCTGGCGTTTATGACTCCACGCTTGGCTTTCTTTATACTTAGAGTTGTGCCCTCAATAGGTCACTGCACCATTCTCCAAGGTACTTCCCCATTTGGTCTTTTGAGATTCTTGCCATGCCTCAGGCATTTGGGAAGCTTCTAGGGTTGTCTTCCTACGAAGATAAGGTGTTGAGTAGAGCCATTCCTAGTTTTCTTGGTTACTCTCCTAGGAGCCATCTGAAAATTTTAGGATAAATCCTATTAGTTACTATATTTTCTAGTGTAGATTATGTATTCAAGGAAACAGGCTCTAATACCACTCTAGTTGTCACACCCCGACCCGGTTTGGTCAGATCCCCGTGAACAACCCGCCACTCTCCCGGTTTATCAAAGGGTTTCCCCTTATTAAAAACCGTAAAGAGTTAGGCGTCCTTTAAACCTGCACCTTTTCCTGGAATAACATAAATCAAAACTGTATAATATTTCAAATTTATCATACATGTCTCAAAGGCATCTTAGTTGATGGTCTTTAAGGGTAGGCTTTCCGAAATTTCCTGAAAGGGATATAAGGGAGGGGGTGAGTACGACTACTCAGTGAATGGGTTTTTCAAAACTTTTAACTCTTAGGAAAAAGACTTGTATTGGAGTGTGCCAGACTCCTTTCTTTCAAAAAATCTTTCATATCAAATCTCAGTTTTTACCACCATTTCCTTATTAATCAAGGTGAGTCATCACCCAATACACAACCTTCATCATAAAGGTCAAACACACATTCATGGGCCAGCCCATCTACTGAACCCACTTGTAGCTTCGGGGCGACTTTACCGACCACCTAGATAGAAGTACGTCCACTTCTACCCTAAGAATGAGAGGATGGTCACGATATTCAACCCTCAATCCCAAAATTAATTCTTCATGTCTATATGAAGACAAAGACCTCATCTCGTCCCCACCTTGGTCTCATGCACTTGGTGCTACTCCAAATTTCGGACGGTTACCTGGTACGACAAACTACCCTTATACCCACCAGGTCGGCCAGTGCCCTTAGGACGCATCACTACTCCTCTTGGGCGTCTTGATAGTCCCGTAATCATAGTGCATGCACAATCAATATTTTCTCATCATGCCATATAATTTGTGGTGTCATTGGTCCAACGACCCTGACCTTCAACTCAACCTGTAGCTGTTTGTCTTAACTGGTTCGGAGACCTGTCATATCGCACTGCCACTAGTTGATTGATTATGTCAGTCTTGTCTTGGTACCATGGCCAAAAAATTAATTTATTTAAAGTTTTATGGCATATAACTCGTTTGTTTACGAGCTCCTGCTTGTGCCAATTGGCCTTGGGCCCACTGTACGAGATTTTCAAAATCAGGCATATTAGCCGCAAGTTCTAAAATCGAGGCCCCCAGCCTATTAGAGTTATTCGAGCTCCCGTCAATAAGGTCTCCCAAATCGTTTAAGCATTGGCACACAGTCAGGGGAGAGCACTTCCGAAAAAAATTGTTTTCAGCTGTCCATCATACCGATCAACTATAAGGACATCTTCACTCATAACCGATGAACGAATTTTCAACTTCCTTCAAGGAAGTTTCATCATACCAACCGGGTATGATCCACTTACAATCATTAAGTAGTTTTTCCTCATGTTTCTCACATCACTTCTCCAAGTTGTGATGTTTAAAATACCACTTAGTAGTGGGTTTTCATTTTGAGGTACTTATCATCCCCAACTGGGTATGATATAAAATCACACTCACCCGTTAATGTAGTGAATTCCACTAGACCTGTTCTTTGTATTCACGCGAGCTTGTCCTTACTAGCGTTCTCGGTAATTTATGTTCCTACACGATATGAACATCTCGGTTTATTATCCTTCAGCCTAATAGCCTTCATTCATTCCAAATGAATGAGAAAATCAAATTTTTATTTATTTGTAATTAGGTCCATAAAGTTATTTCTCTTTAACTTTAAGACCATAATGCTGGTTTTTTCCTCAAATTGAGTCCCGAAAATTTTAAAATTTATCATAGGAGCTCAATTTATTCCATTTCACAAAAAGGGGTTTAATTTCCTAAATTTCCAATTTGGTCCCCAGCTTTTCCAAAATTACCATTTTGCCCTTCCTTTACAAAAATTGTAAAATTTTCCCCAAAAATTCTAAAATTCCTCAATTGGCCCTCTAAGATTTTTATCATCTCCAATTGATCATCAATTTTAGAAAATTGCATTTCGGTCCTTCAAATTTTCCAAAATCCCCAATTTTCCCAAATTTCAAATTATTATCACAGCCGAATTTGATTTTATCAAATTGACCAATCAAACACTTACAATTGTTGAAATTGAAGTTGAAATTGAGTTTCTACATGTTCATACGATTATCTAGCAATTTGAATTGCAAGTTTTAACGCCGGAATGAGCTCAAATGGAGCTTCGCGGGAAAATGGAGTCTAGAGAGAGAAAACTTCGATTACTCATTGGTGAGGGCGCAACGGTCTGAGCTTTCTATATGGGCATGTAGCTATCATCCTGAGGTTCATCCTAGCATCAAGAATCGCATCAATTCATGCATAATAGAGTTAGAATTTCATCATCAAAATTCTGTCGGTTCTCTCTCTAGCACCGATCGAAAATTGCAGAGGGGAGCAGAATTGGCTTACCTTTCAGTCCTAATTCGGCCGTGCGAGGACTGAGGAAGTGTTGGGAGGGATTGGTTTGGCCTGAGGAGGGCTCAAAATGGCCGATTTCAACTCGGTTGAAACAGGGTACCTTTGGTCCGCCGGAGTTGCTTCATTGTTCCATCACGCCGGTGTTTCTCCAGTGACCCTTAGAGCAAACAGATACTACAGGCGTGTATCTAAGTACTCCACGGTTCTAAAGAACCCGACCTCACCTTCTTTGACTCAGAAATGACCTTATATTGGAGCTTTGGTTCGAGCTCCGCTGGAAGACTAAGCAACTAACAGAGAGTGAGCTTTTCAAGTGTGGAGAGTATGAATGGAGAGGGGCTCTTTATATAGGGAGCTCGGGGACTCATCGATCGTCCGTTTGGCACCTTTATGACAGACATTGATGGCCGAAAATGTATTGAATGGAGACGTTTCTTCTTTGCCGGCGCTGCTTCAATTTTTCCGCGAGTGAACAGTGTTGTCATCTGAAGGAAGAAGACGACACTATTCCGAACCGGATCAAACTGGTTCGAATTGGGTTAGAAGCTTAAACCGACTGGTTCACCCCTCATTCGACTGAGGTTTTCAAATATAAAAATTTCTAAATTCATTTTCTTTCCAATGGTGGCCTCAAATCTCAAATTCGAATTATTTAAGCCACCTAGAAAAATGAATTTAGGATTCGGTTCAATAGTGGTTCAAACCGGTTCAATCTGGTTCACCTGAATTGGTTTGGTTTTCATCTCCAGTTCACCCTAAAATCCTTTTTCCTGACTTTTATGACTCCTTAGGTCACTTAGGGTCCATAAAATTCCCGGTTTACCATCTCTCTATCGGTTCTGATTCATAAACCGACTCGGTTCGGGTCCGGTTCACCTGAACCGGTTTGGTTTTTCTCTCCTACTTTGTTCTAAGGTTACTTCTCAAGGTTTATAATTTCTTTGGGTCACAAGGGAGTTAAATTTCTCTAATTTGTCCGTTACCTAATAAACGGTTTTGTGAATCGGTTTAGTTTTTTTACTCAGTTTCATTGGTTCTTTTCCCGGTTTTCCTTAACTCAAAAGGGTGGGGTTTACACTGGCTATCGAAACACCATGCTACACTGAATTGTAAAAAGAAGATAGTTATGTTTCATGCACTCGGTTTGGAAAGAGTGTCCTTCAAGGGAGAAAATGGTAGAGGGACTCTAGAGCTGTATCCAATCTAAAAGCGCATGAACTCATCCGAAAAGGTATGTCACGTTGTTGGTGAGAATTGATAGTAATGTAACCTCAAGCAAAGATCCTATTTAGGTAAAAGTAGTGCATGTATAATGCCCTGACTCGATACCCCGAGTCGGACAATCGTAACAACCGCCACACACTCCCGACGCTACAATAGTGGGACCCTCACTACTGTAGTATTGACATGTGGTAATGCTCAAGAAACAAAAGATAACTTCTCTGTCCAAAAATGTTTGTATAAAAATAATTTCTTTAAACAAATCTGGTAACAAAAAACCATGTAAGTGAAAATGGCTTACTACAAAAAATATCCTCTACTTATAAAGACTCATGCAGTTATTATTGAGGTGGCTTACCTCAAGTTTTGTATTTGGAGTTTAGAAATGTCTTTTGTCCTCAAATGTATGATACATGAAAGGGATTAAGAAGCGGGGTGAGTTATAAGGCTTAGTAAGTGGGGCACTAACTTTAGAACGTCATGTCCATGGACACAACCCCTTCTAAAATTGGGAATATGGAGTATAAGAATTTTTTTCAAGTTTTCACTTTAAAATATGTATGATTTTTAATAATGCTTCTCATGAGAATGAGTCTCCAATCCCTAAGCAAGTAGCACATCATAATAATGACTCATGCATTGCTTTACAAATTGTATTGTGACCGTCACCAAAATACCCGCATATTAGGGTCATAACGTAGTAGTGGGATTATGACCATCATTGCTGGTGCCTAGTGGCATGTCAAGCAACTCTCCACTAGCCTTTCCTGAACTAAGTCAGGAAGAGTGCCTTCTAGTATACTCCGAAGTCCAATGTCACACCCTAATCCGGTTTGGTTGGAACCTTATGAACAACCCGCCACTCCTCCCAACACTATAATTGATGTCACCTATATTATCATAGTATAGACAGGAGAAATGCTTAATACAATGGGAAAACAATGCATCATATTATGTTTTCCAAAATATGGTATAATATATAGTGATGTACATAAATTTTTAAAAATAAACAATTTACAAATTTGGTAATTTGTCATCTAATGTCCTTCTTGACATATTTAAGAGTTGAAAGTGATAAGGGAGGGAGTGAGTTTATAACTTAGTGAGTAGGGTTTTACTAACATCGTGACTTCCCATCCACCATTCAAATGATACTAAAAAGTTATAAGATTTTTCTTTCCTTATAGCAAAGAGGTTTAAATAACCAAGTAAAAAAGGTACAACTATCAGGTTTCCCATCCACTTCTCGACTTGCTGACGTACTGGTGGGTTTCCTCATTTCAGCCTTCTCTCATGTTCAATGGCGTCCTTACTTAAGAAATTCTTTTCTCAGTTCCATCCTTACTCACTCGTGACCATTTCATGGTTTTTTTATTCTGAGTTAATCCCTTTTGGCTTACTTGTCCATTCCTTAATTTCACTTAAAGTAGTTCCCTTCGTTGGTTTCATCTTCTACTCTCGCACCTTGAAGTCGAGATTTTTCCATCCTTTAGATTGCACATTCACCCTTCTCATAATTTCTTGATGGTTTTCTTTTAATCACTTCTTAATTAAATGGCGCACTCTCCAAGGTTTTTCTGATATCCTTCCCTATATTTCCTTATTATGGGTATTCCACCCATTCTCACTTGTTATAGCATCATCTGCAGTTATCTTCCTACTACCCATTCCTTGGGCTTCGCTTTGCTCCTTAGTCTTTGGGTACACTTCCCATATGCATTCATCTTTGAGGGTATCATGCCTTTAATCAACTTCGTGACATCCTTTGATGTCGTCTTTTTCTGCTTACCCTTCCTTTGTACCCTTTTCTTACTCCTACTTGTAATTATTGCAAGTTTTCTTAATTTGGAAAAAGTATAAATCCTGTTTGTGTTGATGTCTCTTGATAACCTTACTAGAGATTCACTTAATCCTTCTCGTGGCTCGAGAGTGGTCACCAATCTCCTTTGACCATTGATTACTCAGGATTTCCTTCATCCTTCTTTTTCTGATGTTTGACTTCTCTGTCCATGATTCTCGCGAGGGATAGTTCATCTAATCGCCTCATTCCTATTGCTCTCCTTGTCCAATTGTCTTGAGATATTTGTCTCTCAAGCTTACTCATCCTTCACGCCCATCCCATCACCCTTTTTAGGGTGTAGTCGTCACTACCTTCCGGTCCTTTTTAGGGCGTCGTTATCCTCCCTTGATCATCCCATAGTTACTAGTGGCCTACTTTCGCTAGGTTCATTTGTAATCCTACTTGACTCCTCTACTTTTCCAAAGAGGTTACGCTTTGTTATCCTGAACTTCATGTTTCCACCCGAGGAGTTTTTGGTTCTTGGCCCTTGTCTTGTGCACTCCATACTACTCCCCGTCACCTGATCCTAAGTTCCCTTAAGTAAGTATGGGTAGAAACCGATCTTGATGTCCATAATTTCTTAGTTAGTGGGTGTACTTTTCCAAGATTCCTCTTCCTTTGAAAATTCCTTTCTTTGTTTCTTTGTTTTGGTTACCTTACCCATCCCAATCGGGTTATGGTCTTTGTTGTTGTTGTCTCCTCGTCCGCCCGTTCTATGGGTTTAATTCTCTACATGGTCCTACATTCCCTCTTTATAGGCTTGCCTCTTTAAGGGAGGTCAGAGTACCTTAACCTCCTTATCTCTGGGATTTAATGACATTATTTGTCCTTTCTAAGTTTAAACATGTCAGCCACAAATTTTGGGTCTTATTTCCTTTCGACCCTTCTTGTCTGAGGTTTGTCCTTCTCATTCCTTATTTGTTTTGAGGTATGAGATCTTGATTGCACACATTATGATTTGGGCGATAGAAGTTTATGGGAACTTGAAATTCATTTATTGGGAATGACATACAATACATTTGGGACCTCTTTCCTTCTAAGGGAGATGATTAAAAAGAAAGATCGGGAGGCACTATGCTAGGATTTTGATGAATTCTCTCTAGGGTGAGTTTGAAATCCTTATTTGGAGTTGTGGCTCCTGGGGGCGGCCTCCTGTCTTCCATTCCCTCGAACTCTGCTAGTTGGGGAGGTATTACTCTTTGCAGGTATTGCCACCAATCCTTGTAGTGTGGGACATCTCCTCATCATATGTCCTACTTGTCCATACCTATAACAGGTCCTCTTGACACAGGCTTCTACGTGGATCCTCCATCTTTTACGTTGAGAGATTTCCTTTTTCTTGTCTGCTCTCTCTTCCTTTCTCTTCCTTCCTCCGTGTCCCTTCCCATCCGTGGAGGCAGTGCCCCTAGAAGTGGGTGCCACATCCCTTTGTGGTTTTGGGCACTTTCGTGCGTAGTGTCCTTACTGTCCACAACCGTAACAAGTTACTTTCTTGCGTGGACCTTTATAGATTCATCTTAGACCTTAGGGAGTTTTTCTTGGTGGTTGCTGATGGTCTCCATGTTTCATCACCCTTAGGTGTGTACTTCCTACAGGACAATCCCCCTACCTTAGCGTGAAACAAGGTTTCCCAAATACCTTGATGAATTCCTCGTAAAGTCTCCTTGGCTCAAAAGTTATCCTTGGTCTAGTGGGTTGGGTCGTCCTACACTCTTGAGCTCCCAAGCTAATTTTCGCACTCAGGGTAAGATTTCTTCCTGGTTCCGTGGTGGTCGTGATAGTGTGGTTTTGTTTATTTCCTCTAGGAGGGGTCATATTTGTCTGATAGAAGTTTATCATTGGTTACGGTTCTAGGGTTTTAGTTTGGAAAACCATGCTCTAATACCACTTAAGTTGTCAGCCCCAACTCGGTTGGGTCAGAATCTTGTGATCAACCCGCCACCCTTCCCCGTACTAATTTAGCATTTCTACGAAATAGACCAAGGAAGGTAAAGTTATCGGAGTACACCTATTTTCCATAACAAAGTTTACAAAACATCTAAATAATAGTTTACTTGTTAGTGGTGCCTTTGGCTTGCTCTCCTATCTTCTACTCTTCTTGATGAGATGGTTCTCCTGAAAAAGGTTTAATGGGAGGGGGTGAGTTTCTACAACTCAGTGAGTGGGGGTTGGGGAGTGAGTTTTCAAACAAATAGATTTATCAAAGTGTTTTTTTCTTTTAGTTATTTGTAATATGAGTTTATCTCTTCTTTAACACTTCCCCTTGCCGGGGAGGTGTTTTTAACAAACATTCATACACCCTTTCTATCATAGAAAGGGATCACACGTTCGCAGAACAGTCCTCGACCATTCCACTTGTGGTTCGGTGCATATTTACCATCCACCCGAATAGAAGTTCCAGACTTCTACACAAAGTTTGAGTGGGCATCAATTGTCCAACCCTCAAACCCACTAAGTTTGAATGGACATTAATTGTCTGACCCTCAAACCCCAAATCATACTTTGTGTCCGCTTTGTGGGACGAGACCTCATTTTCCTTACTGCCTCAGTCATGTGCAGGAAGCTATTAGAGCTTCATGGCTAACTGGCATGACAAACCCGCCCTTATTGTATCTAGGTCGTCGAGCAACCCTTGAGATCCATCTACTACCCATACCTACGTCTAAATGCTCCCAGATCCTCATACATGCATCACAATAGTTTTGAATCATTAAAAAGGATCTTTGGTGCCAACAGTCCAACGACCCCAACACTCGACCTAGCCTATAGGTATTTGCCTTGACCAACCCGTCGACCTGGTCCTGGCTCATTGCCACTAGCCCATCGAGACTTGTCAGTCCTTTCTTGGCTCCATGGAAAATCACACAACATTTCTAATTTTATGAGATGTTTCATGGTTCTTATAATCAGATTTGTCTATGGATTCCAACCCGTACATACTGGCCTTGGGCCCACTTCACGAGTTTTCCAAAACTGGGCCTTTAGCCCTATCATTTTCAAATCCGGGGTCTCGAGCTTGTTGGAGCAATTCTAGCTCCCAACTGAAACGTCTCCCAAAACGTTTAAACAGTTTCACATAGTCAAGGAAAGTCGTTCTTGGAAAATGATTTTCAAATTTAAAAGAAGTTTTCATCATCCCTAATCGAGTATGATGTTAAAAATCCCACTCACCCGGTACTGTGACAAATTTGTCCCAGCTGGATTCCAATCTCCAATGTGCTCATTGGCACCCGTACTCATATTACTAGTTCCTACATGGTTCGAGTATTTGCATCAGGATGGTTTGGCATAAATGGCCTCTTATTGCCATATATTTGCATATAAGTCCTTGATTTCTGCCTTATTACAATTAGGTCCCTAAAGTTCATAAATTTTGACTTCAGGTCTTTAATCCTCAACTTATTCTTAATTGAGTCCCTAGGACTTCCAATTATCCCTCATGGGTCCTTAACTTTTCTAAAATTACCAATTGGTTCTCAATTTTTCCAAAATTACCAATTGGTCCTTAATTTCTCAAAATTGCCAATTGGTCCTTGAACTTTCAAAAATTTGCCAATTGGCCTTCCATTTCATCCAATTGCCCAATTGGAGGTTAATTTCATGAAAACACCCCAATTTTCCTTAAATTCCAATTCGGCCCCCAATTTTCCAAAAATCCCCTAATTGCCCAATTTTTCAAAAATTGCAATTTGGTGCCCAAATCATAATTTCGTCCAATTGATTCCCAAAACTTGGTTAATTGCCCCCATTTGTGATTGGAATAATCTTCCCTATGTTTCCCTCACCATTTCAAGCTTGGAACCGCTTAATTTGGTTTGGATATGAGCTCAAATGTAGCTTTGCCAAAAAATATAGTCCAGAGAGAGAAAGCTTCGATTTCTTACCGGTGAGGGTCCGGCGACTAGAGCTCTTGCTTTCTCTAAATTGCTCTCCTCCCGGGGATCCTCCCTAGATCAAACCACGCCTCAGTTGGTGGTATGAGTAGTGTGAATTTCTCAGTTTAAGTTTTTACAGAAATGCACTGTGAACAGTGTTTTTCGACAAAGGGGCGGCGGATGGGACTTACCTACTTAAATCAGGGAAGGTCCGGACACCTCTATGTGGAGTTTGGGGGGGCTCGATTTGGTCGGAATTCGCCTGGGGACGGCTTGACTTGAGCTCGAGCAACTCAGGCTGTTGACAGCCGAGGAGCTGCGACACTGTTTCAGCTTCCCCACTCTTCTACGGTGGTCCTCGAGTTGAAGGGAGGGTGCAGATGGGTAAAGGACTTCGTCCCGGTTCTAATGACACCCAATGCAACTTTAGAGGTTGATAAAAGCCTCGATGTCGAAGCTGTTGTTTGTTGCTCACTGGAAAACTAAGCACTTCACCTTCTTCACTTGATTATGGGATGCTAAGAATGAATGGAGGGGTGCTCTTATTATAGGGAGCTCGGCAACTAACCGGTCTACCGGCCGACATAGGACTCGACCTCTGACTCGACCGCCGACGGTCATACCGGAGCTCTTCTCGGGTCGTTGGAGGAAGCGATCTCTCTCTCTCTACTCTTTCTGTCAATGGACTTAGGTTAAAGATGATGATGTGGCAGGGGGGCTACGTGGTGTGCTGTGATTGGTCAGTTTTTCTAACGTGGCATTCCAACTCATTCACCACATCAGCTGTTGACCGGTTGACCGAATACATGGTAGTCTCCCATTAGCCGCTCGTGTCTGGGTGGCGGGATGACCGCTCATCTGTTGACCATTGACCGGACACGTGGCAGCCTCCCATTGGTTTCCCATGCTTGAGTGGCTACTGATTGGGCACCGTTGACCGGTCCAATTTGTTGATCAGTCCAATCCGACCGGGTTCGGTAACCCAAATTCGAAAATCAGCCGGTTTAGGCCTGATTCAACCGGTTTTCTAAAATTTAAAAACTTCTAAATTTCTCTAAATTCATTTTCTATCTAATGGTGGCCTCAATTGCCCAAATCGACAATTTTAAGCCTCCTAGAAAAATAAATCATTGAATATGTTCACTATGGTTTTGTAAACCCCATCCCTAAAAGATGAGAAAACTGGTGAAAGAACCGATCAACTCAACTGTTAGAGAAAGGGAAAATTGGGTAATTTACAAATCCCGAGTGATGCAAAGAGTCATAAAAACCATGGAAAGGAACTTTGGGATGAATTGGAAGAGAAAACTAGACCGATTCAGGTGAACCAGACATGAACTAGTTATTAAATTTATTTTTCTATGTGGCTTAAAATATTCAAATAGGGGAATTGAAGCCACCATTGGATAGATATTGAATTTAGATGAATTTAGAAAATTTTAATTTTGAAAAACTCGATCGAATTGGGCCTGAACCAGCCGGTTTAAGCATTGAACCCAGTTCGAATTAGTACGGCCCGGTTCAGAATAGTGTCATGTTCTTCCTTCAAATGACGACACTGTTCATTCAATGGATGAATGGACAGTGCCAACGAAGATGAAATGCCTCCGTTCAAGGCATTTCTGATAATTAATGAGCTTGACCAAGATGCCAAATGGTCGAGTAGAGAGTCCCCAAGCTCCCTATATAACGAGCCGCTCTCCATTCATTCTCCTCACACCTAAAATCAACATTCTCTCTCAACTACTCTTTTAGCGAAGCTCAAACCAAAGCTCCGACATTGGGGTTTTTCTAAGCCTTAGAAGGTGAGGTTAGGTTCTTTAGATTTTGGGAGAAGTCAGCTACCTGACGATAATCTCCATTCTATCCGAGGACCACTAGAGAAGCGCCAGCGTAATCAAACAATGAATTAGCTCTGACGGACCAATGATGCCCTATTTTGGCTAAGCTGAAATTGGCTGAATTCAACCCTCCTCAAGCCAAACCAAGCACTCCCAACACTCCCATAACCCTCACACGATCGTAATAGAGCTTAAAGGTAAGCCAATTTGGCTCCCTCTATCATTTTCGGTTGGCATTTGAGAGAGAAACTGTGAAAACTTCACTAACCAAATTCTCCCTCGATTTGATATGAATTGTATCGATTCTTGATCCTAGAAGCAACCTCAGAACGAGAGCAACCTATCCAGATAGAAAGCTCAGACCGCCACACCTCTGACGATAAGCTTTCTCTCTCTACGCATAGTTTTTCAATGAAGCTCCGTTTGAGCTCGTTTCGGCCTCAATTCATGCAATTCAAAGCTCAATTGATTCATATGGATGTGTAGGAACTGAATTATACCTCTAATTGAAGCAGTTAACCCCGACTGAATGGTCAATTTGATGAAATCAAATTCGGCTAGTTTGAAAGGGGGAATTTGGGGATTTCGTAAAATTGAGGGACCAAATTGCAATTCCCAAAACTGAGGGTCAATTGGCCATGAAAATGATGTTGGAGGACCAATTGGTCGATTTTGGAAAGATCTGGGGTCAAATTGCCATTTTTTGGAAAGTATGGGCAAAATGGTAATTTTTGAAAAGTTGTGGACAAAATTGAGAATTAGGAAAACTTGAGCCCCTTCAATAGTTTTGAGTAAATTGAGGACTTGGAGTAAATTTTTGGAGGTTTCGCGACTCAATTAAGGAAAATAAACTTTAGGGACCTAAGTGCAATTAATTGAAAATTTTGAGCCTAGTCGTTCATACGTGAGAAACAAATGCTATTATGCCAAATATTAATAGATAAGGATGTCCAAATTGTGTAGAAACACGAATGACTAGTACACCACTTTGGATAAGCTAGTATGCAGGCGAGAACTGACTAAGAAGGAATACACCACGATTATCGGGTGAGTGAGTTTATTTACATCATACCCGATTGGGATGATTAGTACCTCGGAAATGAAAAACCACTTATATGTGGGATTTTAACATCACACCTAGTTGGAATGATGTTTGTGGAAAAACTACTGTTTGTGCATGCACTTGAGGTTTAAGACCATTAAGATGCCCAAGAGGGATAGTGATGCGTTCTAAGGGCTACATGACGACATGGTGGAGATAAGGGCAGTTTGTCGTGCCAGCAGTTTGAAAGTTTGACATAACTTCATGCGTAAGAGACCGGGGTAGGGTCGGGATGTGGTCTCTGTCCTCATACGGACACAGAGTTGATTTCGTGTTTGAGGGTCGGATGTCGCGAATATCCACTTAGACCTAGGGTAGAAGTGGATGGACTTCTATTTTGGTGGTCGGTAAAGTCGATCTGAGCCACAAGTGGATGCAACAGATGGGCTGCCCTGCGAATGTGTGATCCCTTTCTAATGAAGAGCGTGTGTTAAGTGTTAAACACACCTAACGTGGAAAATGAGGAAATAGTATTTTGAAAATTGGAATTTGATGAAAGAACATTTTTAAAGGAAATAAGGAGTTTGGCACACTCCGATTAAAACTATGTTATTTATAAAACTCACTCCCAACATCTATTCACTAAGTTGTAGAAACTAACCCCTCTTTTATATCCATTTTCAGGAGTAAAGAAAATTACTAAGGAAAAAACCTGGATCTACCCTTTGTCAGCTATGCTTAAAATTTATTTTAAGCTCGCATTTTTTTTATTTATGTTATTTCATGGAACAAGGTTAAATTACGCATGGCTCCTCTTAATTAAAGAAAGAGGGAAATCCCTCTTAAACTAAGGGAGCGGTAGGGTGATCACGGGGATCTGACCAAACCAGGTCAGGGCATGACAACTTGAGTGGTATCAGAGCCTAGTTCCCTTGAAGTATTATCAATACTATGCTCTGACACTAATGAAAACTTAATTATCGTGTAGGAAGGAGAGTCCCTAAGAAATATGACGTACGATCTAATCCCCCATACATGATTGTGAAAAAATGCCTACCCCTAGAGAGGCGACTGTTCAACGTTTCTTGGAGGGCGAGAAGAGAGTGTCCAACGATATGGTCGAGGATTATAGGATACTCGTAGGAGCTCTACTAGAGTTAGAAGGCATTACCTATCCTCCTCCAAGACAAGAAGAATCTGTCCCTCCTCCAAGGATCCCAACACCTCCTCCAGCCCTACAACAACCAGAGAGGACTCCCACTAAGAAGGAGGCGTGGGACAACTAATGGGATGCCCACTCCACCTTCATGGAAGTCCACCAAGTTGCCCCACCTGCTTAATCCAACTTCAATCCATCAATGGATGAAGTGGACATATGAGTGCAAGGCAGAAGTGTTGAGAAGGTATGAACTTCAGACCATTCATGATGTTCCTCCCATAAGGGAAATCCAAAGGGAATATTGACAGACTTCAACCAGTTCCTCAAGGTCTTTAGACCGTGAATCCTGCAACTGTTCATAGGCTAACTCCCAGCCTATGACTCCAATGGACTAGGAAGTATAAAATTACTGTAATACGCTAAGTACAACAAGAAACTATCTCTTGGAATGAATGAAAGTTCTATTTTCCTTGATTAAAAATTAAACCTCCTTGATAATGACAAGTACAACTAACAGAAATGAAAGTATACCAATAATGATCAAGGTAGTAGATAGAGAAAAAATCACCTAAGGAAAAAAACTACGGGTCACCTCTAGTTAACCCAAACCTTAAAGATAGCCAAATAATTTTCCCCTACAAAAACCAAGAATATAGAGTAACAAGGAAATGAGACTAGGAAAGAAATTCTAGAGGAGTCTGCCTAGAAACACCAGGAAGGACATACCCTAACTAAGGGTAGGAAAAAGAGGAAGAGTGTGAAGTCTAGTGTAAAGGAATTAAGCATCAAAAGGTGCAAAGAGTAGTAAAGGAAAACCTAAGGACCCTAAAGAGATAAGGAAGAGTTCTTATATAAAAGTTAGGAAAAATAAGAAGAAGTGGGCTACCCCAAAGGAAACCAGTGGAATGGAAATTAATCTAGAGAAAAGTAAGGAAGAAGTGGGAGCATGAAAAGAGCTAAGCCACTTTAGGATAAGACACGAAGAGAGGGAAGAGAAAAAGAAGTGTGATAGGAGGAGAACTTCAGAGGAATACACAAGTACCCTTGAAAGAGTTAGTGATAGGTATGACATAAATTAGTAGGAACTCATCAACAATCAGGAGCTCCTCGACGGGAGGATAAGAATGAAAAGGAATTGGAGGACAAGGAAGGATCAAGGGAAAATAATAATATTGATGTCAGAAAGCTGTAAGAAAAGAAAGAAGGAAAAACCTTCAAGGAACGTTAGGGAGGTTGAACGTGAAACTCCTGGAATAGAAGTCCCTAGGAAGAAAGATAAAGATAAGAAGTGGGACCATGGAAAGATTTCCAAGATAAGTAACCTACACATGAATCATAAGAGGCTTAAATCGAAATAAGGAACCTCATTAAAGGGCATATAAGGTTAAGGATGTACCGGGATGGCTAAGTGTGACCTGCTTTGGAAGAGCAAAGAAGTCCAATAGGGATTTTAGACGAACCTATCGAAAGGAAACAACTAGTAACGATAAAATACTCAAGGAGAATAAATGACACCCTAAGAAGGATCGGGAAGTAGCATGGACTACACCCTAAATAGGGCAATGTGATGGATATTAAGGACAAGAAGACTCGAGATATAACTATCTCAAAATAATTAAACTAGGAGGGTAATACGAGTGAGGCAATTAACATACTAACCCTTGTGAAGGTCAAAACTCCAGTAAAGAAGGGAGAGGTGGAAAGGCCAAAACCTTTGGGAAATAAGGTGGAAGGAAAGCCATAAATAGTTCAATGGCTAAGATAGGAGTAACGACCAAAAGCCATGAGAAGGTTAAGCAAGCCTTTTGCGGGACGATCAAGAGATCTTGAAACAAAGAGAATGTGAACTCTCCGAAAAAGAAATAGATGTGTACTGGGATAAAAGTGAGAATGAAGATGGGGGTATAAAAGAAATGTACATAAGGATTCAAGAGTAAAGGCAATCAAAGGAGGATGGAATCAAAGGATATCATTTAAGGTTAGATGTTCTCAACGACAAACGAGAAGAGAATTCCGAGAGAATGGAGTATAAATCCTACCAAGGAAGGAAACCTTGGAAACACATACGTGTCCCAACTATGAAATAATTGGACCAATAGGAGTGGAAAAGAAGATAAGATCATAAATGATCTGTTGGTTGAGATGGAAAGATCAAGTACAAGGGAAAAGTACTCATGAGGGCCAAGGAGTAAGTTAAATCAAAGTAATGAGTAAGTAGGGAGATATCAACAAAAGATGTCGTATGAATAAGAAAGAGGTGGACTACCTATAAAAAGGAGACAAAGGAAAGCACATCTAAGTACTCTTCGAAAAGTAAGTACTCCAGTTAAGAAGTGATTAAAGTGAATGATCACTTACATCAAGACTGGTGATGGTCTCCTCTTAATTGATGGAGCCTAAAGAGAGGACGACTGGGCATAGTGTGGAGTATACTGAATAAGATCGATAATCGAAAGTGTCTCAAGGAATAAGGGATGAAACGAAAATTTTAGATAGATAAGGATTTAAGTGGACAAATGGCCTAATATAGAAAGAGGTGTGAAGATAAGAAGAAAGAAACCTTCAAGGAATGGTATGTAGGTTGAGCATGTAGCTCCTAAGGTGGAAGTCTTTACTGTGAGGGACACAGTAGAGAATAGAACCGTAAGAAGGGAACTTCCCTAAACAAAGTAATCAACCCATAGACCGAAAGGGATTAACTCGAAATAAAGAATCGTGAAATGATCACGAGCAAGAAAGTGCGGATTAAGAAAAAGGAAATCCTTAAGGAAAGGATGCCACTGGAAATGAGGAAGTACATAAGAAGGGTCAATGTAAACCCCACGCTTTGGGATAAGAAAATCGGGGAAAGAATCGGTCAACTTAGGTGAGAAAATCGAACTGGTTCATGAACCCCAGCCATTAGAGAAAGGGCAAACTGGGAAATTTATGGATCTCGAGTGACCTAAAGAGTCACAAAAGTCATGAGATAGAACTTTAGGATGAATTGGAGGTGAAAACCAAACTGGTTTAGGTGAACCGGACCTGAACCGAATTGAACAGGTTTGAACCACTTTTGAACCGATTTCTAAATTCAATTTTCTAGGTGGCTTGAAAAATTCAAATTAGAGAATTTAGGCTACCATTTGATAGAGAATGAATTTAGATTAATTTACAAATTTTTAATTTTGTGAATTGGGCCTAAACTGGCCAATTTAAGTGTTGAACCCAGTTCGGTTTGGAACAGTGTCATCTTCTTCCTTCAGATGACAACACTGTTCACTCGCTAGGAAATCGAGCAGCGCCGGTGAAGATGAAAAGTCTCCGGCTAGGGAGTTTCAAGCAATGAATGACAGCCATTAAAGCGCCAATCGGATGACCAAGAAGTCCCCAAACTTCCTATATAAAGAGCTCGTCCTCATTTATCCTCCTCACACCTGAAAACTCCTCTCTCTCCCTAATGCTCCATTTTTCAGTAAAGCTCGACCCAGAGGTCCAACTTAGGGATTTTTCTAGCCAAATAAAGTGAGGTCATGTTCATTGGATTCGAGGAGAAATCAGCTTCCCAACGGTAGTCTCCATTTGCTTCGAAGGTCGCTTGAGAAATGACGACGTGATCAAGCAACGAAGCAGCTCCGACAGACTGAAGCTGCTCTATTTCGGCCGAGCTAAAAATGGCCAATTTGAGCCCTTCTCAGGCCAAACCAAGCTCCTCCAACACCTCCACAGCCCTCATAAGACTGAATTAGAGCTGAATGGTAAGCCAATTTAGCCCTCTTTATAATTTTTTATTAGTGCTAGAGACAGAACCGATGAAAATTCACTAACCAAATTCTCCCTCAATTCGGCATCAATTGATGCGATTCTTGATCCTAGGAGTAACTTCAAGACGAGAGCTATTTGCCCAGATTGAAAGCTAGGACCGCTGCATCCTCGACAGTAAGCTTTCGAAGTATTATCTCTCTAAGTCTAGTTTTTCGATGAAACTCCATTTGAGCTCATTCTGACATTAAATCATACGATTCAATGTGCAATTGAATCGTATAGATGTGTAGGAAGTCAAATCCACCTTCAATTTCAGCAATTAACTTTGATTGATCAGTCAATTTGATTAAATTAAATCCAGTTAGGTTGGAAGGTTAAAAATGGGGAAAATTGGGGATTTCAAAAATTCGAGGAACTAAAGTATAATTTCCCAAAATTGAGGTCCAATTAGGCATGAAAAAGATGTTGGAGGACCAATTGGTCAATTTTTGGAATTATTAGGTGCAATTTATCATTTTTGATAAGTAGGGGCAAAATGGTAATTTTGGAAACGTTGGGGACCAAATTGGGAATTTGGGAAACTTGAAACCCTTTTCGTGAATTTGAATAAATTGAGGTCCCAAAATGAATTTTAGAAGTTTCGAGACTCAATTTGGGGAAAAATTGGCATTAGGGACCTAAAGTTAAAGTAAAAGAACTTTAGGGACCTAATTGCAAATAAATGAAAAGTTTGGGTAGTTTATTCATTCGTGATGAATGAAGACTATTAGGTCAAGGGATAATGAACAAGGATGTTCATATCATGTAGGAACACGAAGTACCCGGAACACTAGCCAAGACAAGCTCGTGTGGAGGCAAAAAGCCGATTAAGAGGAATTCACTACATTAACAGGTGAGTGGGATTTTTATATCATACCCAGTTGAGATGATAAGCACATCAAAAATGAAAATCCACTACTAAGTGAAATTTTAAGCATCAAACTAGAATGGAGTGATGTGTAAATTACGCGAAAAAACTACTTATTGATTGTAAGTAGATCATACACAGTTGGTATGATAAACTTTCTGTAAGGAAGTAGAAAACTCACTTATCAGTCATAAGTGGAGATGTCCTCACACCCGGTTGGTATGATGAATGGCTAAAGGTTTATTTTTGTCAGAAGTGCTCTCCCTTGACTGTGTGCCACTACTTTAACTTTTTGGGAGACCTTATTGATGGGAGCTCAAATAGCTCAGATAGGCTAGAGGCCTCAATTTTGGAACTTGGGGGCTAATATGCGCAATTTTGAAAATCTCCTACAGTGGGCCCAAGGCCAATTGATCTGAGCAGGAGCTCGTAAACAAACATGAGTTTAAGCCATAAAAACTTTAAATGAATGATATGTTTGGCCATGGTACCAAGACAGGACTGATATACTCGATGGATTGGTGGCAGTGCGACATGACAGGTCGACGGACCAGTCCAGACAAATAGCTACAGGTCGAGTTGAGGGTCAGGGCCGTTGGATGAGTGGAACCACAAATTAAATGGCTTATGTGGAAAACTATTGTTTTGTGCATGCACTAAGGTATGAGACCTTCAAGATGCCCAAGAGGGGTAGTGATTCATCCTAGGGGCTACTAGACGACATGGTGGAGATAAAGGTAGATTGTTGTGCCATGAGTCAGGGAAGCTCAATGTAGCTTCATGTGCATGAGACCGAGGTGGGGTCGGGATGAGGTCTCTATCCTCATATGGACACGAATTATTTTTGGTCTCAGGGTAGGACATTAGAGACGTTCACTTAGACTTTGGGTAGAAGTCAGAGACTTCTATTAGGGTGGATGGTAAAGTCGGACCGATCCACAAGTGGGTGCAGTCGGCGTAACTGCATCACGTGAATGTGTGTGATCCCTTCATGATGAAGGGCATGTGTGGTTTGTGAAACACACCGAATATGGAAATGGGAAGAGGTTATTAAAATTGTGGAAAGGATTTGAGAATTCTTGGAAATAAATTGGTAAACCTTGGAAAAGGGTTTTGATAAACCGGAATTTGAAGAAAGACATTTTTAATAAAATAAGGAGTCTGGCACACTCCAATTCAAACTATTTTTCTGAAAAATCAAGTTTTAAACACCCATTCACTGAGTTATCAAACTCATCCCCTCCCTTATACCCCTTTTTAGGTAACCAAGGGAAAACCAACATAAAGACCTCCAGTCAGCTACACCTACAAGATAGGTATGTAAGTTTAAATTTCATGCAATTTTTATTAATGTTATTATAGGAAAGGTACAAGTTTAAAGGACACCTTATTCCTCACAGTTTAAAGAAGGGGAAAGCCCTTAATAAACTCGAAAAATGGTGGGTTGCTCACGGGGATCCGAGCAAACCGGGTTGGGGCGTGATAGTCAAAATTGGACAAAAAGGTGATAACACCGAAACATGTGAAAGCAAGTACGTAGTGCTCGAAAGGACACCGAGCTAAGGGTTTCAACGATAAAGAGAATGACTAGACATAGGAATGATTGGGCATCTTGGAACTTCCAATCCTGAAATCTTGAGTAAGAACCTCAAGGGGAAGAATCTTACCCTAAGCAAAGGAAGATTTGAACCTAAGGATATACCCTTGAACTCGCAGGTAAGACATACTTAGCTAGGATAAATTCTATGGAATGAGTAAGCAATGGAAAGGAAAATAAAATTCCTTAAGTGCGTCTTATAAAGGGGCTAAGTGAAAATAATCAAAGTGTTAGCATGTCAAAAAAACTCCAAGTTAGCATCAAGGGAAGTTATTTCCTATGCAAAAGATACTGAATAAGTTTTGGGGACAAAACTCTTAAAAGGAGGGGAGAGTTGTAAACCCTGTCCTTTAAAGATGAGAAAACTAGTCAACCCAAGGGAGAAAACCAAATTGGTTCACGAACCCCAACGGTTAGAGAAAGTGAAAATTGGGAAATTTAAAATCCTGAGTGACCCAAAGAGTTATAAAAACCATGCAAATGGACTTTGGGATGAATTGGAAGAGAAAACTAGATCGGTTCGGGTGAACCAGAGCTGAATCGAATTAAACTAATTTGAACCATCATTGAACCGGTTGTTAAATTTATTTTTCTAGGTGGCTTAAAATATTCAAATTGGGGAATTGAAGCCACCATTAGATAGAGAATGGATTTAGAAAATTTTAATTTTGAAAAACTTAGTCGAATCAAACCTGAACCGGCCGGTTTAAGCATTGAACCCGATTCGGATCGGTCCGATTCGGTTTGGAACAGTGTCGTCTTCATCCTTCAGATGATCACACTGTTCATTTAAGGGATGAACAAACATCACTGAAAAAGATGAAATGACTCTATTCAGGGTGTTTCTGGTCATCAATGAGCTCGATCAAGATGCCAAACGATTGGGCAGAGAGTCCTAGGAGGAAACTTAGGACGAGAGCTACCTGACCAGATAGAAAGATTAGACCCTCGCACCTTCGACGGTAATCTTTCGAAGCTTTTTCTCTCTACGCACATTTTTCTGGCAAAGCTCCATTTGAGCTTGTTATGGCCTCAATTCATGTGATTCAAAGCTCAATTGAATTGTATGGATGTATAGGAACTAAATTATACTTCCAATTGAAGAAATTAACCTCGATTGAATGGTCAATTTGATGAAATCAAATTCTGCTAGTTTAAAATGCAGAAATTTTGGGATTTCGTAAAATTGAGGAACCAAATTGGATTTTCCCAAAATTCAGGTCCATTTAGCCATTAAAAAGATGTTGGAGAACCAATTGGTCGATTTTGGAAAGATTTGAGGTCAAATTACCATGTTTGGAATGTAGGGGCAAAATGGTAATTTTTGAAAAGTTGGGGACCAAATTGAGAATTTGGAAAACCTGAGCCCCTTCAATAGTTTTGAGTAAATTGAGGACCCAAAGTAAATTTTTGGAAGTTTTGGGACTCAATTTGGGGAAAAGTTAGCATTAGGAATCTAAAGTTAAGGAAAATGAACTTTAGGGAACTAAGTGAAATTAATTGAAAATTTTGAGACTAGTCATTCATACGAGAGAAACAAAGGCTGTTATGCCAAATATTAATAGATAAGGATGTCTAAATCGTGTAGGAACATGAAGGACCAGTACCTAGCAAGGATAGGCTAGCATGGAGGCGAGAATCGATTGAGAAGGAATACGCCACGATTATCGAATGAGTGAGTTTATTCATATCATACCCGATTGGGATGATTAACACCTCGTAAATGAAAAACCACTTATATGTGGGATTTTAACATCACACATGGTTAGAGTGATGTGAGAACTAAGTGGAAACCTACTTACCAGTTGTAAGAAGAGAAAATCATACCTGATTGGTATGAAGGACTTCCTTGAAGGAAGAAGAAAATCCACTTATCGGTTGTAAGCGTAGATATTATCACACTCGGTTGGTGTGATGAATTGAAAGATATTTTTGTTAGAAGTGTTCTCCTATGACTATGTGGCAATGCTTAAACTTTTTGGGAGACCTTCTTGACAGGAGCTAGAACAGCTTAGATAAGCTAGAGGCCTCGGTTTTGGAACTTGTGGGGCTAAATGTCCCGTTTTGAAAAATCACGTGCAATGGGCCCAAGGCCAGTTGGTACAAGCAGAAGATTGTAAAAAAACATGATATATTAAAGCCATTATAATTCTTAATGAATGGATTATGTGATTTCACCATGGTACCAAGTTAGGACCAACATACTCGATGGACCGACCTAGACAATCAGCTGCAAGTCGAGTTGAGGCTCGAGGTCATTGGACCAATGGCACCAAAGATAAATAACTTTGTGGAAAACCTATTGTTTATGCATGCATTAGAGTTTTGGACCATTAAGATGCCCAAGAGGTGTAAACCCGGTACTTTGATAATAAGAAAAATTGGGAAATGAATCGGTCATATCCAAAGAGAAAATCGAGTCGGTTAATAAACTGTAACCGATAGAGAAAGGAAAACCATGAAATTTATAAATCCTGAGTGACCTAAAGAGTCACAAAAGTCATGGGAAAGGAATTTAGGATGAATTGGAAGAGAAAATGAAACCGGTTCTTGTGATCCGGACTTGAACCAGATTGAACCACTATTGAACTGATTTTTAAATTCATTTATTGGATGGCTTAAAAAATTCAAATTGGAGAATTGAAGCCATCAATGGATAGAGAATGAATTTAGATAAATTTAAAAATTTTTAATTTTGAAAAACTCGGTTGAATTGGTCTCAACTGACCAGTTTAAGCATTGAACCCGGTTTGGACGGGTCCAGTCTGGTTCGGAATATTGTTGTCTTTTTCCTCTAGATGACAGCACTGGTCACTCGTCGAAAAATCAAGCAGTGCCGTCAAATATGAAAAGTCTCCATTTAGGGAGTTTTAGGTAATGAATGATCACCATAAAGAAGCCAATCGGACAACCAAAGTGTCCCCGAGCTTCCTATATAAAGAGCTCTTCCTCATTCACCCTCTTCACACTTGAAAACTCCTCTCTCTCCCTATTCCTCCATTTTTCGGTGAAGCTCGAACTAGAGTTCTGACTTGGGCATTTTTCTGAGCCAAATATGGAGAGGTTAGGTTTCATAGATTCAAGGAGAAGTCAGCTACCCGACAGTAGTTTCCATTTGCTCTAAGGATCACCAAAGAAGCGCCGACATGATTGAATAGTGAAGCAGCTCCAACAAAACGAAGCTGCCCAATTTCGGTCGAGCTAAAAATGGCTAATTTGAGCCATTCTTAGGCCAAACTAAGCTCTCCCAACACTTCCACAGCCTTTATACAACTGAATTAGAGCTGAAAGGTAAGCCAATTTAGCCCCACTCTATAATTTTCGATTAGTGTTAGAGAGAGAATCAGCGAAAATTCACTAACTAAATTCTCCCTTAATTCGACATAAATTGATAAAATTCTTGATCATAGGAGGTAACTCAGGACGAGAGCTACCTGCCTGGATCAAAAGCCCAGAATGCCGCACCCTCGACAGTAAGCTTTCGAAGCTTTCTCTCTTTAAGTCTAGTTTTCCAACGAAGCTCCGTTTGAGCTCAATTCAGATCCAAATGACGTGATTCAAAGCTCCATTGAATCATGTGGAAGTATAGGAACTCAATTTTACCTTCAATTTCAACAATTAAACCCGATTGAATGGACAATCTGATGAAATCAAATTTGGCCAGTTTGAAAGGTGGAAATTTGGGAATTTCATAAAATTATGGGACCAAAGTGCAATTTCCCAAAATTGAGGGCCAATCGGCCATGAAAATGATATTGGAGGACCAATTGGTCAATTTTTGGAATTATTGGGGTCAAATTGCCATTTTTGTAAAGTAGGGCAACATGGTAATTTTTGAAAAGTTGGGGACCAAATTGGAAATTTGGGAAACTTGAACCCCTTTTTGTGATTTTAAATAAATTAAGTTCTCAAAGTGAAATTTAGAAGTTTCGGGACTCAATTTGGGGGAAAATTAGCATTAGGACCTAAAGTTAAGTAAAAAGAACTTTAGGGCCCTAAATGTAAATAATTGAAAAGTTTGGGCATTTTGTTTATATGTGATGAATTAGGGCTATTATGTCAAATGTTAATAAACAAAGATGTCCAAATCATGTAGGAGCACGAAGGACTAGAAACGCTGGCAAAGATAAGCTCGCGTGGAGGCAAAAAGCCGATAAAGAGGAATACACTACACTTATTGGGTGAGTGAGATTTTTCACATCATATCCGATTGGGATGATAAGTAACTTGGAAAGGAAAAACCACGATTAAGTGGAAATTTTAACATCATGCCTGGTTGGAGTGATGTTAGAAACATGCGAAAAAACTACTTATCGATTGTAAGTAGATCATACCCGGTTGGTATGATGAACTTCCTAGAAGGAAGTGGAAAACCCACTTACCGGTTATTAGCGGAGATGTCATCACACCTAGTTGGTATTATGGACTAGTGAAAAAGTTATTTTGTCGAAAGTGTTCTCCTCTAACACGAGCTAGAATAGCTTAGATAGGCCAGAGGCCTTGGTTTTGGAACTTGGGGGCTAAAATGCCCGACTTTGAAAATCTCGTACAATGGGCCCAAGGCCAATTGGAATGAGCAGGAGCTCGTAAACAAACATAATGATAAACCATGAAAACTTTTAATGAATGAATGATGTGATTTGGCCATGGTACCAAGATAGGACCGACATTCTCGATGGACTGGCGGCAGTGCGACAAGACCCGGTCGACGAACCAGTCTAGACAAACAGCTCGAGGTCGAGTTGTGGGTTGAGACCGTTGGAGTAGTGGCACCACAAATTAATGGCTTATGAAAAATTATTGTTTGTGCATGCACTGAGGTTTGAGACCATCAAGACGCCCAAGAGGAGTAGTGATGTGTCCTAGAGGCTACTAGATGACATGGTGGAGATAAGGGCAGTTTGTTGTGCCAGCAGACAGAGAAGCTCGACGTAGCTTCATGCCCATGAGACCAGGATAGGGTTGGGATGAGGTCTCTGTCCAAATACGAACATAGAGTTGCTTTTCGGGTTTGAGGGTTGAATGTCGTGAACATCCACTCATTCCCAGGGTAGAAGCGAACGGGCTCATATCTATGTGGCCGGTAAAGTTGCTCTGATGCCACAAGTGGGTGTAGTGGACAGGCTGCCCTACGAATGTGTGATCCCTTCATGATGAAGGGCGTGTGTTGATTGTTGAACACACCGATTATGGATAATGTGGAATTATGGATTTGAATAACTCAGAATTCAAGCAAGAAATGATTTTAAATGAAATAAGGAGTCTAATACGCTCCAATTTAAAACTATTTTATGTAAACTCATTTTCAAACACTCATTCACTAAGTTGTCGAACTCACCCCCTCCCTTTACCCCTTTTCAGGTAAGCAAGGAAAAAACCTACCTACAAACATTCTGCTAGCTAAACCTGCAAGACATGTATGTAAGTTTAAATTATTCAGTTTTGATTAATGTTATTCCAAGAAAGGTACAGGTATAAAGGACGTCTTACTCCTCACAGTTTAAAGAAGGGGAAAACCCTTAATAAAGTAGGAGAGTGATGGGTTGCTCACGGGGATCCAACCAAACCGGATTGGGGCGTGACAACTTGAGTGGTACCAGAACCTGTTTCATTGAATACATTATTAAGACTAGAGAACATAGTAACTAATAGGGATAATTTTAAAATTTTCAAATGGCTCCCAAGAAAGGAACCAAGAGAACTAGAGTCGTAGTCTCTGACACTGCCCAACCACCCCTCCCTGTGGAAACTCCCCAAGGAGCTCAAGTAACCCCACTTAGACTTAGCTCGGAACACCAAAGGTTGTACAAGGAGTTCACCCATGTATTTGGGCAACTTAACCTCGTCCTTGAGGCAGGCACCAACTCTCGAGCTGAACCAGAGGAAGTACAATCCCATCCTCCTCCTATTAGTCATCCCCCTCTAGTCGATATTACCAAAAATCTCAAGACTCTTCGTCAACTGGTATGTAAGCCTTTCCTCAGAGAGAAAGATGTTGGAGCCACCATGGATTGGCTGGCTAACATTAAAAAGCTGAAGGGGATAGTCAGGATATCACCAGAGGACATGGTGATCTTGACAGAATCCTTCATGGAGGGAAGTGCCAAAAGATGGTGGGACAATGTTTGAAGCTTGCATACCTCCACCCCCACCTAGGAGCAGTTTGAGGAGAGGTACGCGGAGGAGTACCTAGCTCCTCATTTGATTAATGAGAAGAAGCAGGATTTCCATATCAAAGTATGAAACTAAATTCAACGAGTTAAGACCCTTTGCTCTTGACCTAGATGGACGATTAGATATATGCCAACGGTTCGTGGACAGTCTCAATATGGACATACGAGATCGTATAGGAGTACTAGGATGCCCTACGGACTTGGCGGCGGTAATCAGTATGGCTCACGAATGTGAGCGATTGGTGTAGACCCGACGCCGCCGGATGGAGTAGACAACCTGGAAGGAGGACAAGGGGCCAAAACCATCAGGGAGGACGGAAGGAGCATAATGGTCCAAAATGGGGAAATAAAGTGGCATTTCAAAAGAGAAAGGATATGCCACCACCTCCCCAGAGAGTAATCCCCACCTTGCCACAAGGAAACCCTCATTGTCCTAGGTGTCAAAGGCACTACGAGGGAGCATGCATGTCCTGTTTTGCATGTGGACAAGTGGGGCACTTTGCAAAGGAATGCCCCACTCTTAGGGAGAACAAATAAAGGAATACGCTTGGACCACCACAAGGGAAGCCCAGGAATCCCAGGCCAGACGCTACAACCAGAGTACCGGCTGGGGTATACGACCTCATCTAGGAAGAGTCTAGGAAAGACCCTAGTACTATAGTGAGTACATCCCAAAACCCTCCCAATTAGCTTAAGAAAAACTTGTAATTGAAAATTTTATTCAATAAATAAAGTCTTTCCTCTAAAATATACATTTCTTCAATTAGGGTATGTGCATTTATAGGGACAATATGTCTACGCCCTTTTTGACTCGGGAACTGAAAGATCTTTCATCAAAGAGGACATGATTTCAAGTTTTCCCCAAGAACTCACCCCTCAAGGACAAAGTCTCAACATTCTCACACTCTTAGGAAAAGGGTTAAATAGGAACAAATAGCTTAAGGGATATGAGATAATGATTGGAAGAATCAAACTCGAAGCAGATTTGATTTTGTTACCTCTGAGGGAGGTATAAGTGATCCTTGGGATGGATTGGTTAAGTAACCATTAGGTTAGGATGGACTGTGGAAAGAAGATGGTAACCTTCCACACACCCGAGGCAAACGGACTAAAATTCCAAGGAGACTGAAGGAAGGGTGAAGTACAGATGGTGTCCCATATAAAGGCCTAAAAGATGATATACAAAGGTTGCACAACTTTTCTAGCCATGGTCATAAATGAAAAGATTGAAGAGAAGGGGCCTGAAGACATCCTGGTGGTTAAACACTATCCATAAGTATTTCTTGAAGAATTACTTGGACTATCCCCAAGTCAACAGATGGAATTCACCATAGAAATTATCCCAGGAATAAACCACATATCTCAAGCCCCTTATCACATGGCTCCAGCATAACTGAAGGAATTGAAGGAGCAACTAGACGAGTTATTAGAGAAGGACTTCATATGTCCTAGCTAGTCTCCATGGGGTGCACTAGTCCTATTCGTGAAGAAAAATGATTTAAGCATGAGATTGTGCATAGATTATAGGGAGTTGAATCAGGTCACCATTAAGAACAAGTACCCACTTCCATGGATTGATGACCTATTCGATCAACTTAATGGAGCAGCCTACTTCTCCAAAATAGACCTTCGGTTGGGCTATCACCAACTCAGGATCAGAGAGGAGGACATTCCTAAGACGACATTTTGGTCCCGAAATGGACATTATGAGTTTAGAGTAATGCCATTCGGATTGACAAATGCCCCTGTAACCTTCATGGATTTAATGAACCAAGTGTTCCAACCACACTTGGACAGGTTCGTGATAGTATTTATAGATGATATTCTCATATACTCACGAACTAGGTTGGAGCATGAAGAACATTTAGCAATCACCTTGGAGATATTGAGGGAAAACCACTTATATGCAAAATTCTCTAAGTCCGAATTCTAGCTATAGGAGATAGGGTTATTAGGACATATAGTGTCCAAAGATGGAGTTAAGGTAGATTCAGCAAAGGTGGAAGCCATATCTTATTGGAAAGCACCCAGGAATCCTTCGGAGACATGAAGTTTCTTAGGATTGGTGGGATAATACAGATGGTTTGTGCGGGATTTTTCTAAGATAATAGCCCCTTTAACTCAACTCACCAGGAAAGGAGTATAGTATAAATGGAATGAGAGCTGTGAGAAGTCTTTCTTGGAGTTGAAGACTCGGTTGACAACCGCACTGGTACTTTACCTTCCTGACCCAAGTGCGGAGGAGTACACTATCTATAGTGATGCATCCGGACAAGGACTCGGATGTGTATTGATGCAACAAGAAAAGGTTATTGCCTACACCTCGTGACAACTTAAGGTACATGAGAGGAATTACCCTACCTATGACTTGGAGATAACCTTAAAGATTTGGCTACACTACCTCTATGGGGTTAAGTGTAGATATTCACGGATCACAAGAGTCTTAAATACTTTCTAACTCAGAAGGAGTTGAACCTCCACCAGAGGAGATGGCTGGAATTGGTAAAGGACTATGACCTTGTGATAGAGTATCACCCCCAGAAAGGAAAATGTGGTGGCAGAGGCCCTAAGTCGCAAATACCAAATCAAGGCGGCACAAATAAAGACAAGTTACATACCCTTGTTGCAACAGCTGGGGCGAAGGGAGGTGGACAAAGAGGAGAAATGCTTGTTGGTTAATGTGGTGGTGAGACCTAGTCTAACCAAGCAGATTAAGGCCTAGCAAAAGGCCGATAAGGAGCTCCAATTCTATTTGGACCTGGTTAATAGAGGGATAAAAAAGGACTACGACTTGCAAGGCAACGAAGTGCTAATCTATAAGGGCAGAGTGTGTGTGCCTCAAGATAAAGAACTAAAGAGGTTAATTCTAGAAGAGGCACATGATTCAGTGTAAGCGATGCATCCAGACAGTACTAAGATGTACCACACCCTCAAACAAGGATATTGTTGGAAGAGAATTAAGAGGGACATTGCGGAATACGTAGGCCAATGCTTGTCCTGTCAATAGATTAAAGTTGAACATTAGAAACCATTAGGAATGCTCCAACCCTTGCCAATTTTGGAATGAAAATGGGAGCATATTACCATGGAATTTTTCATAGGACTACATATAACCAGGAAGGGTTGAGACGCAATTTGGGTTATCGTGGATAGATTGACCAAATCCGCTCATTTCCTCCCTATAAGAGTGACTAATATAGTGGAACAACTAGCTGTCTTATACATGAGGGAGATAGTAAGACTCCATGGCGTTTCAGTGAGCATAGTATCGGATAGAGACCCTAGATTTACTTCAAGGTTCTGGCCAAGTTTACAAAGTGCCTTGGGAACCAAGCTCCACATGAGTACGGTGTTTCATTGTCAGACCGATGGACAGTCTAAGAGAATGATTCAGATCCTGGAGGACAAGCTAAGGGCATGCATACTCACCATGGATAAAGGTTGGGAGGAATACTTGTGCCTAATGGAATTTGCTTACAATAATACCTATCATGCCAGAATTCATATGTCTCCTTATTAAGTAGTTTATGGACAACCTTGTTGTACCCCTTGGGGGAGGGGAAGGAAGCTGGAAAGGGTTGAGCTAATTGAGGATGCCACGGAGACAATCAAGTTAATCAGGAGTTGTCTTAAGGCTGCTCATGACAGGCAAAAGAGTTATACAGACCATCGGATGAGAGATCTGAAGTTTGATGTGGGAGACCAAGTGTTTCTAAAGGTATCCCCATGGAGGGGAATACTTAGGTTTCATCAATGGGGAAAGTTAAAACCGAGGTATATCGGTCCTTATCCTATCGTCCAAAGGATAGGACCAGTGACCTATAAATTGGAACTACCTCTAGACTTGTGGGGAATACATGATGTTTTCCATATCTCGGTACTTCGGAAGTACCAGCATGATCCTAGCCATGTGTTGGACTGACCTCCACCAGAACTAGAAGAGAACTTGACCTATCAAATAGAACCGATATGAATCATTGACCGGAGTGATAAGAACTTGAGGAATAAGAGGATTCCTATGCTCAAAGTTCTTTGGCAAAATAGACCCATGCAAGAAGAGACATGGGAGATCGAAAGTGTAATGAGGGATGGTTACCCTCAATTATATAACATGTAACTGTTTTAGGGAGAAAACCCCTAAAAGGAGGAGAGATTTGTAAACCCCATCCTTTGATAATAAGAAAAATCGGGAAAAGAATCAGTTATTTCCAAAGAGAAAAATGAGTCTATTTATAAACCGTAACCAATAGAGAAAGGGCAAATCAGGAAATTTATAAATCTCGAGTGACCTAAAGAGTCACAAAAGTCATGGGAAAGGACTTTAGGAAGAATTGGAAGAGAAAACCTAACCAGTTCAGGTGAACTGGACCTGAACCAGATTGAACCGGTTTGAACCACTATTGAATTGATTTCTAAATTCATTTTTCTAGGTGGTTTAGAAAATTCAAATTGGAGAATTGAAGTGACCATTGGATAGAGAATGAATTTAGAAATTTTTAATTTAGAAAACTTGATCGAATCTAGTATGAACCGACCGGTTTAAGCATTGAACTCGGTTTGGACCGATTCGATCTGGTTCAGAACAGTGTCGTCTTCTTTCTTTAGATGACAACACTGTTCACTAACTAAAAAATCGAGCAACACTGACGAATATGAAAAATCTCTGTTCAATGAGTTTCAAGCAATAAATGATCACTATAAAGGCCCCAATCAAACGTCCAAGGAGTCCCCGAGCTTCATATATAAAGAGCTCCTCCCCATTCATCCTCCTCATACCTGAAAATGCCTTTCTCTCCCTACTGTTCCATTTTTCGGTAAAACTCGAACCAGAGCTCCGACATGGGCATTTTTCTAAGCCAAATAAGGTGAGGTCGAGTTCTTTAGATTTGGGGAGAAGTCAACTACCCGACGAAACTCTTCATATGCTCTAAGGATCATCGGAGAAGTGCCGGCGTGATCGAACAGTGAAGTAGCTCTGGCGGACCGAAGCTGCCCTATTTCGGTCATCCTAAAACAACCAATTTGAGCCCTTATCACTCCAAACCAAGCTATACCAGCACTTCAACATCCCTAATACAACTGAATTAGAGTTAAAAGGTAAGCCAATTTGACCCATTTTATAATTTCCGATTAGTGTTAGAGAGAGAACTAACGAATTAAAGCTGAAAGGTAAGCCTAGTTCATAGGACCTTTTATCTTTTTATTAAGTTTTATTTATGTATTTATTTCTGTAAGGCTTATCTTTATTTAATGCCTTTCGCCTTTAAAATCCAAATATTAAACTATTGTTCATGACATTAACATTTGTAACTCTGACTACTAACTCTTCATATATATATATATATATATAATTAGATCTTTCAGGTTAATTAATCTGACTTGGTTTAAGTCTCATCCACTCATCTAATTATAATTAATTTGGCTTAAATAAATGTTAATATATGATTTCAAATGAAATATAAATTACCTTGAATTTCTAAATTAAAAGGTTTCTTGTATGCAATGTATAATAAAATTAATTTTATAATCCATTATTAATAATGAATTAATCTTTTATTTGATTCGTTATTATTTTCAATTTAAATTTTTGATAAAAAATTTTAAATTATTAAAACGCAATATTACGTATTTGCTGCATATTCAATCGAGAAGTAGGTGAAGACAACGCATGTGAGTCGGGCGAGAACATGGACTCGGGTCAATTGATGACCTGACTAGGTGATCCCATTTTATTTTATTTAATTATTTTTATAATTTTTTATTTTTTTAAATTATCATTTTATCATTTTCGAATACTCTCAATAATTTAAATTATGTTTCCTAATATCAACTAGTTTAAACTAAGTTTTTTAAAAATTTCTTTTTCTTATTTGAGAAATTGATTTCAAATATAATTTAATTACAAATTCTCTTTAGTTAAATCTTAATTTTTAATTCAATTAAGTTAAATTTTACTAATAAAAAATCTCAATTTTACAACACTAGCTTTCAACACCAGTTTTCGGTCACCTTTGATTGAGCACATTTTCCTCTCAAATTTAATCTCCCATGGTAACTACTTCATCTCTATATTTATTTAATTTGGATCGATTAATCATGTCTCTTTTTTCTAGCATTTGTTGATTCTATCTTCAACTATCTTGTTTTGACATACTTATTGATCTATTTGTTTCAACTCTTATTCAATCATACATTTCTATTCTCCAACGAATTGTCTCTTTACATTTAATTTTTAACTTCTAGTTGCCCTGATATAATTCTTTGCTCCATCACTTTATAATCAACATATCTAGTTCAATATTCTCTTTATTCTTATTAAGGTTTTTCTTATTCTACCAATTTAAGAAAAATATCGAAACACTTCTTATTCTCAATTATAACAATAAGCTTATTTTCAACTATATTTTTATTCTGTCATCCAGAGTATATTTTCAACCCATAATTAGATTTAACGTAATTATATTTTATCTTTATTGGTATTTATATTATTTTATAAAAATATTATATAAGTCTTGTTATATATATATATATAATATGTAATTAGAAAAATATTTTTAATATAATTAATTTATAAAATAATAATGATGAGATTAGTATTAAATAATTATTTCATTTATAAGATAAACATGAATATTATTTAGGTGCTAGATAAGAAAGTTCAAACACAACACAATAATGAAAAGATGGGGTGGCAATAGAAATATAATTAATTTTCCTGAAATATAAAATTTTATAATCCAATTTCAATTTCAAGTTGTATACTCCCACTTCTCCTAATAATAAAGTTCTTTCTTGGAATGAAAACTAAATCTGGTATTTTAAAAGAGAAACTAAAATATGTGGAATCCATTTTCCACCGGATTAAGAGTGGAAGGACATGAATGACTGTCGAGAAAAGACTATAAAGAAAGACTGAAACATGAGAATGGCCGTTGAGAAAAGGCTACAAAGAAAGACTGAATCAGACAAAGAACACCTAGATAGAGAAGAGACAGAAGTACAATCTCGATGGCTGGCGTGAGCATATGACGTCCTCTAGGGACATATGCCCTTACATCACCTACCCTTGAAACATCCAAGGCAGTCTTCCTTAGTCATTTTTCAGATGGTGTTGTCATTTCATTTATTGCCCCACGTCTAGTTCTTGACTTTGTTTTTGAGAAAACGTAGAGAAAGTGTTACATTGACTTCAATTTTTAGTCTTGCTCCTAGCCTTATAATAATATATACATTGGGACCAGGCGCATGCTCTCCTTAATGTATTATATCCTAATGTTGACTGAAATATAATACGACCTAAAAAGTTTGATTTGGATATGTACTAATTGATGGAGAAAAAATATTAAATAATTTAAATTAATTCACAAATTATATAAAAATAAATCAATTTAACTCATTTTATTATTTTTCATATTATTTTTATTTAACTTATTTAGTAATAAAATTTTCATTTTATATCATGATAAAATTATTTTAAAAAAGTTAAAAAGTATTTCATATTTTAAATAACATATCAAGAACAGTAAGATAATGTAAACTTCATTATTTAGAATATTGTGCTATTAATAAAAAAAATATAATTTCAACGGATAAGGTATTATGGTATATCATGAGTTAATTTTATAATCTCCAGTGGGAGTACTACATTGATTCTAATATTATACGATAAGTTATTGTGTTAGATAATATGTTTTACCTATATTTATTTAAAATTAATACATTATAAATAGTAAAACATTTAAAAAATTATAAAATTAAAATATTTTTCTATTTTATTAAATTTGGTATAGTATTCTAATAAATAAATTATTCAAAATCATTTAATTGGATAATAAATTATTCAAATTTAAAAATTGAGTAATTTAATAGCTTGTAAACTGAAATATAGTTTTACCAGGGGTTAATAAATAAATAAAAAATGGTTGTACTAAAATGAATAAAATTTATTTTTCATGCGTAAAAAATTAATTATATATTTTTTAAACAATTGAGCCTAAATGATTCTACATTGATCGTACTCTTTAATTCTCTCTGCTAACATACATATGGGCAAAGCATACTCTAAAATATGGACATGATGAATATTAACTGCATGTGCAGAGTCTGACTCATTTTTCTATTAATTTGATCCGATATGAACACCATGTGCGAGGGAACATTGTTAATCATGGGATGATGTCGGAAACGTAAATAAACTCGAACAATTTCTTTGGACATTACAAATTGTATATGCATTGACTTGAGGGCTGGTGGGTCGTCCTTCGATGCCTTTTCTTTTTTTTTTTTTCAGATAATACCTTCCACCCCTTTTTTATCTTTAGCCGTGTGGAATGCATTCTCATTTTCTAGTTGAACGCTTATCCTCATTCTACACCACGATGTGAGATAAAGGATAAAGAAAGTCGATTGGTTAATCCACTGTGCTCTCATTCTTCACTTATTCTACTCAGTTGGAAAAAAATATGTACTACTTTCGCTGTTGTTATAAAGTTTCTTGGTGACGACATACTATTTGCCAACAAATGTGCTAGTAAACTTCTATGAAGATGATATATTTATGAATTCCTCGTACTGGCAATTCCTATAGGATAAGATGTAGGCTAGACGCGTGCTATTCATTACCACCTTTCAACAAAACATAATCCAAATTTTATTTTTGAATAATCATCTCTCTATTCACAGAAGTACCATAAAAATGAAGACTCAAATGCACGAAAGTATACTATTTTCTTTTCTACAAATATGGGATTAATAATTTTATTTAATATCTTATGTTTTTATTAAATATTACTAATTAATGCTAAATGGCACGTGTGTAGTATCTCTGCATCAACCGCGCCACCAAAAAGAGACGAATTAATTCCTGTAAATTTAGTAAAGCTAACACCTTTCTTATTCGATTGTGCAAAAAAAAAAAAACACCTTCCTTATTCCCGTTATAAGATAGAGTAGCATGTATCGTCCACATATGGCTTATCTTTTTACAATCATGTTTAAAATTTAACGCATATTTGAATTAAAATTTAATCCTAAATAATAAATAGTAACATATACTTCTGCTATATCTCATGATCTTTGAAATTTGAATTTCTGACGAGATACTTTACTTGTGAATTATGTACATAATTCACCGCTGGCCAGTTTAAAGGAAAGGGTCGTGGACCAAGTCAACTGACTATAGTTGCATGGCACTGCACTCGGTCTCCTACATGCTGCCCGAAAGACCTTCAATTAACTTTCCACGGGGGTTTGCCCATTTCACACGGGCCACTGGACTACAACTGCCCCACGTTGCTTTCACTAGAATAATATTCACTTGTTAATTAAAAGTATACTCTTGTATTTGATATAATAATATCCACTTTATAAATAAATTAAAGATTTAAATTTTATATTAATAGATTTTTTTTAGTTTAACTTATATTAAAATATTATTTTGTACTGTGTAGTTCGAGTATTCCTTTTATGCTATTCGATGTCCCCACACAAAATTCCCTCGTTCCACTCACGCCTCGAGCATTAAAAAAAGAATGTTATACCCAAAAATATATAAAATATAAAATTGCTTAACATATAAACTTAATACCCCATTGATCTTTTTTTTTCTCTTCTGTCTAAGTTGGAGGCTATTTATTACAATACTAGCCACATGAAATGGACATAAACATATTGTGCAAAAAAAAAAGAAAAGAAATGGACATAAACCTACTTATTCACTCGCATACTCACACATCTCTTATACAAATAAATTTAAGTAAATATGTATTAATGTTGACCTAATATATATTATTTTAATTATTGATAAAAGTGTAAATATAAGTTAAAATAATCAAATCACTGCTAGTTTTTAATAACTATAATTTACACCTCTTAAGTTAGCAATTAATAGCATGCTTATTTTGAAAACAAATATTAAATATTATAATTCTATTTTACTTAATTATAATATATAATATAAATTTATTATTTAATATTATATTATATATAGTTGTATTATTTTTTATATATTTATTTATTCTAAATGTATAAATAGTTACCTTGTAAACCCTGTTATTTCAAAATAAAAATACATAAATGAGAGATGGAAAATTTTGAAAGAAAATCGTGGTTTAAATTGAACCGAAATTTGGTAAATAGAAAATTAAAATGAGAATTACATAATACCAAGTGTAAAAAAAAGATAAAAAATAATTAAAATTGATTATAAACTAAATTGGATGTAATAATCATACTAGTTTAAGGTGAAAATAATATAAATTGAAAAAAATCGATTTAAAAATTTATTTTTCTAGATAACTTAAATATATTAATTTGAAAAATTGAAATTACCAGTATGTAGAAAATAAATTTAGAAAAATCTAAAAATTTTTAATTTTGAGAAAACATATCAAATTGGTCCTAAACCAATTGATTTTTTGTTTTTGGTTACTAAACCCGGTTCGACTAAACCGATCAACGGTCCAGCTAGTCAACGGACCGGCTGCAAGTCATCGGCCAGTCAGCACGCGCGATGTGTAGCGAAGCGCGCCCAGTTAGTTGTTCAATCAACATTTGAAAGTGTTGGTCAATTAAAGCGTGACACGTTTCACTAGTCAACGATCAAACAAAAAAGTCGTGTCATTAGAAACTCACTAATGGGAATGTGATACATGTACTTAGTCAACAGTCAACTGATAAGAATCTCCATCAAGTGGGCTGATCAATGAGAGGCTTACATATGGCAAAAGTAACATCTAAGCGGCCAACTTGGATTTCAGAGAACTATCAATTAATCAGAAGTCAACATGTGGCAAATCCACATTGGATAACCACAACTAATCAGAGAATGACATGTGGCAATGGAATAGTGCATTAGGTGGGAAAACTAATGAATTTAAATCAGCAAATTAGAGAATGCCACATGTCATTGCCAATTGACGGTCATATATTTGTCAAGTGCCACATCAGACAAAGCAACCAATGGAAGGTCGCCACGTGTTCGGTCAACGAGTCAACAATGACTCAAATGCTGAGTAAGACATCGCATCAACAAAGCTAGCCAATCACAGTGCGCCACATGGCAACTTGCATGTACGAAGTTCACATGCATACGCAGTGTCGTCTTCTTCATTCAGACAACTGGAGTTACTCCACGTATTGTTTGACGTAAAACGGATAGTTGAGGATTTGGTTCATCCTACACGTATGCATCATGGGCATCCTGAGAGATATTGAGAGAGATCAAGAATTCTCACTATTTCTAAAAAGAAGTGCTTCGAATCATTGCTATTTGACTCGGACCTGTTCTAAAAAAGTCAAAGCCCGGGAAATTTTTTATAATATTCTATATGCTCCAAATTGTTATTTATTAATTTGAAATATTCAAAAATAGTAGATAGAAACAACGCTCGTAAGGAGTCCTATTGAAACCAAGAAGTATAGGCCTACCTGCCATCCACACCAGAATAAATGGAGTTTTCCGAAAAAACCTGCTAGTGGAGGAAGACCTCCTAGGGATAAGAGACATAGGGCTAAAGAGAGAGCCAAAAAAGGATCTTTCGTGTATAATCCTGCATAATCTTGAATGTTATCAGTTCCGGTATGTAGACCAAATAATACAATGCAAGCAAAAGTTCCGACGACCATTAAACCTCTTCGACAAGGGAGTAATTTGGAGAGTTAATGGTCGAACGATGGATGGATAGATAGGAATGGAAGTCCCCGAGCTCCCTATATAAATAGCTCCCATCTATTCACCCTCTCCATCCCTCGAAAGCCTAAGAAAGACGAACTACTCCGATTTCCGACCATTCCTGAACCAAAGCTCTGATATTGACTCATTTCTTCACCTCCAAATGCAAATTTGGGTTCTCTAGAATTGAGAGGAAGTCTTCTACCTTGGTTCATACTCCCTTCAGCTCTAGGATCACTAGAGAAGCACCGGTGAGTGTGCACATTAGAGTCGCACTAGCTGTTGACTTTGAGTAGGAACTTTTGAGTTGAATTCGGGCCATCCTCGGACCTTTAAAGGCCAAGCCGACCCTACCATGACTCTCTACAACCGACCCTAGGCCTCCTTGAGCCTTTGAGGTAAGAAATTGTCGTAGCATTTTGCTAGAATAGTGATTTTATAGAGATAAAACTGTGAAAATTTTGTTGATGAAATTCTCTCTGTTCAGGGAACCGATTGAGGTGAAATTTGATCATAAGATTATACCCTCGATGAGAGCTAACTCCCCAAATTAAGAGCTCTAGCAACAACGTCATTGACTGTAAGAAATCGAAGTTTTCTCTCACTAGAAATATTTTCTGGTGAAACTTCGTTTGAGCTCAATTCTAGGTCAAATTGAACTATTCAAAGCTTGAAGTGATTATGGAGAGCTAGGGGAGATTATTAGTAACATGATAGGATGCAATTAACTAAGTTTAATCAGTCAATTTAATGAATTAAGAATCCAGGGGATTAAGAATTTTTGGAAATTTGAGGATTTTTGTGAAATTGATATAAATTGATGGTCAATTAAGGAATTAAATAAAATTGGAGGCTTAATTGTTATTAAAATAATTTTTGGAGAATTTAATTACAATTAAAAGTTAATAATATGATTTATTTGTAATTTTGAATAATTTTATATTAAATAAAATTATTTGGGGATTATATTGTAAATAAATTAATATCGAGAAAATTATGCAAAATAATTGGTAATTTATTTGTTATTAAAATAAATTTATGGACTTATATGTAAATGATAGAAAACATAGACGCCTAATTGGAAATTCGGATAATTGTTGGGTATATTATCCAATAATGTAGGTGAAAAAGTAAAGGCTTTACCTACAACCACGAGTGCAACCTGAGCCATTGGAAATCCGTTCGAGTCGAACAAGTCATGGATCTAAAGTGAGTTTGATTTATGAAATCGAGCTCGATTGGACCGATGACACATACTTAGAAGCATGCTTTATTTTGATAGACCAAATTTGCAGAAGTATAATCCTCTGACTATTTGAATCTGTTTAAACCTTTTGGGATTATATTTTTTAATAAAGCATGAAGTATTATAATAGGACAACCCTTGAATGATATATGGATACAATTCAAGGGAAATGGTCTAGTTCCAATCGTTGATGCAGGAAATGGGCGAGACTCATTGTCATGCCCCGACCCAGTTTGGTTGGAGTCCTGTGATCAACCCACCACCCTTCAATGCATCATCTTAGTATTCCTATCTTGATGATACAAGTAAGGTAAAGATGTGCATATGTTCATTCTCTTACTATGAGTTTGGGATAGGGAATGTACCTTGAGGGCCCGAGCTTTTTCTTGGAGCTTTATGTCTCCTTGGTCCATATCATTTTCGAGGTTCTTGAAAGGGTGAGAGGAAGGGAATGAGTATATGCATATATACTTAGTGAGGGGAAATTTCTATGATGATTGATTTAATTTGTTACTTAATTCATTATCCATCATAATATTTACACATCAACCACCCTCTTATCATAGAAGGGATCACGCATTCGCAAAACGGTTCCTGACCGTTCCACTTGTGGACCGGAGCGCCTTTATCGTCCACCATGATAGAGGTTAACACCTCTACCCCGAGTTTGAGTGGACCTTGCTCGTTCGACCCTTAAACCTTCATCACACTTCATGTCCATATTGTGGAACGAGACCTCTTTCCCCCTGATGCCTCGATCTCAGTGCGCAGTAAGCTCCCAAAGCTTCTCAACATACTAGACGACAGACTGCCCTTATGCTTCTTGAGTCATCCAACATCCCTTGGGATCCACCACTACCTCATACTAGGTGTCCTAATGGTCCTACATCATAGTGCATGCACAATCAAGAGTCTTTTTCATTTATAGCCATAATATTTGGCCCTCCAGCTCAAGGGTCTATTAGCTTAGATTCGACCTCTACGTACCAACCCAATAGGTTCGACAACCTAGCTTTGGCTTAGCAGCTATACGACCCAACAAGCACAACATCCCAGCCTTGACTCGGTGGGTATCACACATAATTACCCATTATTATGACTTTTAGCAGTTAATAACATGCTGATTCTGAACGGGTCCATACTCGTGTCCATCGATCTTGGGCCCACTTGTAGTACTGAGCCTAAGGCCCAAAATTAGCTTCCAAATATTTTAAGTAGAGTCACCCAGTTAGGGGAGGCTAATTTTGAGAAAACCCTTTTTAAGGCAAGCCATTGTTCCAATTAGAATCGATTTTGTAGAGTTCCTACTCACTCGGTGAGAGCGACGTGGTCGTCCTGGTGAGATCTCACTTCGTGGTGCGCTTCCTTGAGCTGGTGCTCAGGCAGTCTGCTCCTACACGGTACGAGTATTCATATCAAGAAGATTGGCAAAAGAGGCCGTATGCTTTTGGGTATGTTTGTGCATAAGCCCTCACATTATACCTTAATTGCATTTAGGTCCCTAAGGTTTAAATTTTTTTACATTTAGGTCCCTATTTGCCCCTTAATTTCAATTAAGCTCCTAGGATTTCCAATTATCCTTCTTGGGTCCTTAATTTTTCCAAAACCACCAATTGGCCCTCAATTGTTTTCCAAAAATTGCCATTTTGTTCCTAATTTACCAAAAATTGTCAATTTGCCCTTAATTTCTCACAAATTGCCAAATGGCCTTCCATTTTATCCAAATTGCCCAATTGGACCTCAATTGGGAGTAAATTTCACAATAATGCCTCTGATTTCTTCAAATTACAATTCAACCCCCAATTTTCCAAAAATTCCCAAATTGCCCAATTCCTCAAAATTTGCATTTTGGTCTCCAAATCACAATTTCATTTAATTGATTCCCAAAACTTAGTTAATTGTGCTCATTCAAGATCTGAATCATTTGTCCTATGTCCAACTTGTCATTTTGAGCCTTGAATCACTTCATTTGGCTTAGAAATGAGCTCAAATGAAGCTTCGCTGGAAAACTGAGTCAATAGAGAGAAAATATCGATATCTTACCGGTGAGGGTCTAACGACTAGAGCTCTTACTTTCTCTAGGTTGCTCTCCTTTCAGTGATCCTCTTTGGATCAAACCCCACCTCAATTGTTGGCCTGAGCAGTGCAAATTTTGCAGTTTAACATTTTGCAAAAAATGTACAGTGAACAATATTTTTCGATGAGGGGTGGTGGAGGGGACTTACCGACAGGTCTTAGGGGAGGTCGGGGCACCTCTAGGTGTGATCTTGGGGGCTCGATTTGGTCAGAATTGGCCTGGGAAGGGCTCGACTTGAGCTCGAGCAACTCAGGTTGTTGACGACCGAGGAGCGGCGACATTGTGAGAGCTTCCTTGCTCTTCTCCGATGGCTTTCGGACTGAAGGGAGGGTGCAGCTAGGTAGAGGACTCCCTTTGTAAACCCCGCCCTTTTGAGCTAAGGAAAACCGGGAAGGGATCCGGTCAAACTGAGTGAGAAAACTGAACCGGTTCACAAACCCGATCAATTGTGAATGGGCAATTTAGGAAATTACAATTCTCAAGTGATCCAAAGGGTTCATTAAACCTTGGAAAAGAAACTTAAGACAAATTAGAAAATAAAAACCAAATTGGTTTAGGTGAACAAGATTTCATAATAACTTTGAAGTTAATCGTGCTTGTCTCAGAGTAGTGTGAGGATGGGTGACCTTCCAAAATTTCGGTAAAAAATTTTTATGTGAACGTACGCCTTATCATAAATAACCATAAATTAATATATATATTTAATTATTATAATTAATACAAATAATTTAATACCAAAATTAAATTATTAGAATTAATACCAATAATTTATGTCAATATTAATAGTAGTAATAAATCTCTCTCTCTTTCTACTGCTCCATTTCCCGGTGAAGCTTAAACCAGAGCTTCGACTTGAACATTTTTCTTAACCTTGGGAGGAGAGGTCGGGCTCTTTAGAACCGGGGGGAAGTAAGCTATCTGATAGCAAACTCTAGTCAATTCGAGAATCATTGGAGAAGCGCCGACATGATGGAACAGTGAAGCAGCTCCGACGGACCGAAGCTGCCCTATTTCGGCCGAGTTGAAATTGGCCATTTCGAGCCCTACTCAAGCCAAACCAAGCCTTCCCAACACTTCCTCAGCCTTCTCATGACCGAATTAGGACTCAACGGTAAGCCAATTTGGCTCCCCTCTCCAATTTCCGACCGGTGCTAGAGAGAGAAACGGCAAAATTTTAATAATGAAATTCTAACTCAATTCGGCATCAATTGATGCGATTCTTGATTCTAGGATAAACCTCAAGATGAGAGCTATCTGTCGAAATCGAAAGCTCAGACCGTCGTGCCCTCACCGGTGAGAAATCGAAGCTTTCTCTCTCAATAGTCTATTTTCCGACGAAGCTTCGTTTGAGCTCGTTTTGGCATTAAAATCTGTGATTTAAAGTTCCTTAGAATCGTATGAACATGTAGGAACTCAATTTTAACTCCAATTTCAATAATTAGAGGTATTTGATTAGTCAATTTGATGAAATCAAATTCGGCAGTGTTGAAGAGTTGAAATTGGGGGAAAAATTGGGGATTTTTGAAATTCAAAGGACCAAATTACAATTTTATGAAATTGAGGGTCAATTGGGCATGAAAATAAGGTTAGAGGACTAATTGAGGAATTTTAGAATTTTTGGGGCAAAAATTACCATTTTTGTAAAGGAAGGGCAAAATGGTAATTTTGGAAAAGTTGGGGACCAAATTGGAAATTTGGGAAATTAAACCCCTTTTGGTGAAATTGAATAAATTGAGGTCCCAAGATAAATTTTAAAAGTTTCGGGACTCAATTTGAGGAAAAACCAGCATTTGGGGACTTAAAGAGAAATAACTTTAAGGACCTAATTGCAAATAACTAAAAAGTTTGGGTTTCCTCATTCATTGTAAATGAATGAAGATTGTTAAGTCGAGTTATAGTGAACAAGGATGTTCATATCGTGTAGGAACACGAAGTACCATGAACGCCAACATGGACGAGCTCGCGTGAATACAAAGAACCGGTCTAGTGGAATTTACTACATTAACGGGTGAGTGGGTTTACTAACATCATATCCGGTTGGGATGATGAGCTTAACTTAAAATAAAAAACCACTAACCAGTTGTGAGTGAAAATTTTATATCATACCCGGTTGGGAATGATTAGTACCTCGGTATGAAAACCCACTATTAAATGGTATTTTAAACATCACTACTTAGAGGAAGTGATGTGAAAATTATGTGAAAAAACTACTTACCCATTGTAAGTAGATCATACCCGGTTGGTATGATGAGACTTCCTCGAAGGAAGTTGAAAACCCGTTCATCGGTTATGAACGGAGGTGTCCTTATACCCGAGCGGTATAATGGGTAGAGAAAATATATGTTTTGTCGGAAGTGCTCTTCCCTGACTGTGTGCCAATGCTTAAACAATTTGGGAGACCTTCTCGACGGGAGCTAGAATAGCTCTGATAGGTCGGGGGCCTCAGTTTTGGAACTTGGGGGCTAAATGCCTGATTTTGAAAATCTTGTATAGTGGGCCCAAGGTCAGTTGGCACGAGCAGGAGCTAGTAAACGAACATGATATATGTGCCAAAAACTTAATAAGTGAATTATTTGGCCATGGTACCAAGATAGGATTGACATGCTCGGTCAACTAGCGGTAGTGTGACATGACAGGTCGACGGACCAGTCAAGACAAACAACTGCAGGTTAAGTTGAAAGTCGGGGTCGTTGGACTAGTGGCACCACAAATTACATGGAAATATGAGAAAACATTGTTTGTGCATGAACTATGAGTACGAGATCATCAAGACGCCCATGAGGGGTAGTGATGTGTCCTAAGGGCACTGGACGACCTAATGGCTATAAGAGCAGTTCGTCGTTCTAGGTGTCTGTGCGAAATCTAGAGTAGCACCAAGTGCATGAGACTGGGGTGGGGATAGGATGAGGTCTCTGTCCTCATACGGATACGAAGAAGTGATTTTAGGATTTTGGGTCGGATGTCGCGTACATCCACTCATTCCTAGGGTAGAAGCGGTCATACTTCTATCCGGGTGGCAGGAAAAGTCACTTCGAAGCCACTAGCGGATTTAGTAGTGATACTGACTTGCGAATATGTGTAACTTTCATAATGAAGGATGTGTGTTGGGTGATAACACACCAATAACTAAGAAATGGTTGAAAAACCCAAATTTTTAAACGAAGGGATTTTTGAAAAAGAAAGGAGTCTGGCACACTCCAATAATAATTATTTTCTTAAAAGTCAAAAGTTTTTAAAAACCCATTAACTGAGTAGTCGTGCTCACCCCCTTCCTTATATCCCTTTCAGGAAATCCCGGAAAGCCTACCCTTAAAGATCGTCAACTAAGATGCATGTAAGACAGGTATGTAAAGTTTTAAATTTCATGCAGTTTTGATTATGCTATTCCAGGAAAAAGGTGCAGGTTAAAGGACGTCTTACTCTTTACGGTTTACAATAAGGGGAAACCCTTTAATAAACCGGGAGAATGGCAGGTTGATCATGGGGATCCGACCAAACCGGGTCGGTGCGTAATACCCTCCCAGTTCCAGGGGTATCGAATGTGGCTTCAGACATTGAGAAAAAGCCCACTGTCAGAGCTCTAGTCTGCTGCTTGCTGGGAACTAGGACACTTCACCTTCTTCACTCGATTTCAAGATGTTGATAACGAATGGAGGGATGCTCTTTATATATTGAGCTTGGGAACTGACCAAGCTACCAGTCGACATAGGAATCTACCTCCAACTCGGCCGTCGGCGGTCGTACTGGAGCTCTTCACGGGTCACTGGAGGAATCATCCTTCCTCCTCTCTATCCTTTCTGTCAGCTCACTGAGGTTGAAGACAATGATGTGAAGGGTGTGCCATGTGGCACGTTGTGATTGGTTGGTTTTTCTAACGTGTCAGCATGGCAAGCTGACTGGTCATCCGCTAACCATTGACCAGACACGTGGTAGCCACCCATTGGTTGCCCGTGTCTACATGGTTGCTTACTGGGTGTCGTTGACTGTTGACCGACTGAACCATTGATCGATCCGATCTATTGACCGGCTGGACCATTGACTGATCCAGTCCAACCGGGTTCGACGACTCGAATTCAAAAATCAGCTAGTTCAGGCCTGGTCCAACTTGTTTTCTTAAATTTAAAATTTTAAAAATTTATCTAAATTCATTTTCTATCTAATGGTGGCCTCAATTTCCCAAATTGACATTTTTAAATCACCTAGAAAAATGAATCATTAAACTGATTCACTATGGTTCAATTCAGTTTGGGTCCGGTTTACCCCGAACCAGTCTGTCTCCCATCCAATTCACTTCATGGTTCTTCCCCATGATTTTTGTGAATTTTTGGTCACTTGGGTTTTCCAATCTCCCATGTTAACCCTTTTTTACTATTTTCACTTCATTAATTGACTTAGTTTTTCATATGAAAAATTGCCGGTTCTTTTCCCAATTTTTCCTTAGTCCAAGAGGGTGGGTTTTAAAACTCTCCCCTCCTTTTAGATGTTTTGTTCTCAAAACTCAGCTGTTCATTGTTTCTGTCGGAAATGGATCCATGTGCGGTCCAATTAGGGTCCGAGTTTATGCCCTACCCCTTTGGTTACCTCTTTTTGACTAAATCCCTTACTCCCTTGGACTTAGTTATTTGACTTGTCTTACCCCCTAAGTCCCTAAAATTCCTTAGGTCTCATATTTACTATCGTTTGGGGTCAGACTTTCCCTCTGGAGGATTTTGTTTGAAATGGGGAGTTTGAACATGTCCAGCCATATCTGGGTCTATTTAGTCTCTTGGTCATTGGAACTCCTTAGCTTGTCGTCCCTTTGAGCTTTTGCACTTGTTTTTCATGGGTTTCGATGTTATCCCTCCTTTTTAGTCCTCTAGTCCGTTCTTTCATACTTGAGTTCCTCCTTTTTGTGGGGCTCGTTGGACTTACATGTCCCTGGCAGTATGACTCTCGTATTCTATTATTTCTCCTTGGACCTGAAGTCCTGCTTACCTTGAAGTTTGGACCATCTTCTTCCACTCCCTTCCTTAGAGCATACTCCCTTTGTCTTTCCTCTTGTGATGTCAAAATAATTTATCACTCGATTCCGACTCATACATTGGTTTCGGTTTATACGTCTTTTCCATGCTCTAAATGTCCTTTGGGATGTTGACGTCAGGCTCTTTGTGAGTGTGTGGGTTTCCTACATTTATTTGTCCTATGCCACTTCCTTATTGGGTCTTTCCTTCTCCAACTATCAGGTTTCCCACCCTTTCTGGACTTATTAGCATACCGAGTTCACCTCCCTTAGTCCGTTCTCACGTCCAATAGCGTCCTCCAACTAGTGAGGCGTTCTTCCCTTTCCTTCTTCCTCTCTTCTTCCCTTGTTCCTGGGCCATTATGCCTGCTGGCCTTTGGCAACTGAACCTCCTTGGAGCATAGTCTTTTCCCTTGTTTTAGATGGTAAGGTTCGGTGTTCACCCCACGATTACTTCCGTGCTTAGTCCCTATTTATTTCACCCTCGAGGGACTTCTCCTCTCTTCTGATGTCTACCTACCCCGTGGGGCTTACACTAAATTCCTGAGGTTACCCGTTTGTTCCAAAATATGGTCCTAGATCTTGTTCTTCTATGACTTAGAGTAGGTTTCCCTCTTTATCCTCAGTCGCTCCTTTATGTAATGCATGGATGAGCAACTTTTCTTTCCCTAAGTCATACCCCCATTTTGGGGGTTTGGGGCCCACACGCCCCTAGTGGTCTGACATGTTCCAGACCTGTGCTCTCTTTCTGGAACATCTCTCCTGTAATCCTATAATTTATTTGGGATCTTGGGCTTTGACCTTCGTTATAATGTGGTAGTATTTCTTCCTACCTTGTGCCATTTGGTTTTCTAATGCATACATCCATGGTTTGGTCACTTCTTCCTAACCCTGTAGGTGTCTAGTTTCTTGAAATTCTCGATTCCATTAGAGAGTGTCCTCCCATGTTTTCTTCCTTATGGGGTAAGATACCCTTCCTACCTCATGTTCTCCTGGAGTATCAAACCCCTCCTCATTGTTTTCCTTATATCTCACCCTAACAAACTTCATTGCAGGCTCCACGCTTGTTCACCCAATTCTACTTGTCATTTCTCGTTTCCTGATTTCTACATAGGGTTCTCATCCTTCGATACATCGTCACTCCTCTAGGGGTTCTCTTATGGCACTTTACTTTAGCCTATCCCATATAGTTTTCCCTTATGTCTCTCTAGGCTTACTACGGGTGTTTTATCTGTTGCTTCCCTTATTCTTGGGTCCGAACCTCCTTTGCCCCTCTCAGGGTCTCTTTTAGGTTATTTACCCTAGTCTTACTACTCTAGGGTTTCCTGTCCTGGCGTCCTCCTTTGGGGGTTGGTACTAACTTTGGGAAGCTAGACGACTAATTACTTATCCCCACCTCCTAAGGTTTCTTGACACCCAATACTTCCTTTGTATGAAAATGTATTTCCTCTCTTCCCACTTCTGGTGTCCCTATAATTCTATGGTTTCCTAGTTCACGAAGGCTCAATAGGCCAAGAATTTTTTGGTCCTTTCGTTCTTTCCTGGGTACTTTTAACTTTCCAAGTGTTCTTTGGTTAGGGTCACTTTCATCCTTTACATTTGGCATCACACGACAATGAAATAAATTGGAATCTTTTATTCATTAAATGGTGAAGCCCTGATTATGGCTTATTATAGCAATCAATTTCAAGCAATTTATTGTTACATCCCTAGCCTCTCTAGTTAAGTGACCTAGAATTAAACACAGGTGGGTTGCGAGACTTAGTGTCCGTTCCCTTGGCGTGTCTCCTCCTCTTAGGCCGGAAATTACCTTTGTGGTATATCCCACATCGCGGACACAAGTTCATACTGGGCTCTTCGAATTTTGTGGATGCCGATGTGTTGGTAGCCCTCCTGGATCGTACCTTTGGTGCGATTTCCACCCTATACTAGTTCAGGACAACGACCTTGTGGGCATAGGCATGCTGCATAGGATTTGTTGTGCACGTGCTACTGTGTATCGGAGGAATTTGGCGGAAGACCCTCACATAGTCTCATCTTCCATCGAGTAAGGAGGGGTTCTCTCCCGAGGTGCTCTCCATGGGATGGGCTCCTCTAGTTCCTCTATCATCCACTCCATGGTGTGTATCCAGGGGATATACTCTTCGTTGGTGTTTCCGTTCATGTTTTTCCGCAAGGTTTTGGGGATCAGGAATTAGGGTTGGTAGGTACTTATTAGGAAAGTTATGCTATGATACCACTCAAGTTATCACACTCAAACCCGGTTTGGTCGGAGTCCTATGATCAACCCACCACCCTTCCATGCATCATCTTAATATTCCTACATTGATGATACAATGAAGGTAAAGGAGTGCCTACGTTCATTCTCTTACTATGAGTTTGGCATAGGGAACGTACCTTGAGGGCCCGAGCTTTTTCTTGGACCTTTATGTCTCCTTGGTTCATATCATTTTCGAGGTTCCTAAAAGGGTGAGAGGAGGGGATTGAGTATATACATATATACTCATTGAGGTGAAATTTCTATGACGATCGATTTAATTTGTTACTTAATTCATTATCCATCATAATATTCACACATCAACTATAAACCCCGTCCTTTAGTAATGAGAAAACCGGGGAAAGAACCGATAAATTTGAATCTTTAAACTGAATTGGTCTACAAGCCCGATTGTTAGGGGACGAGCAAATTTGAAAAATTCTAACTTCTATGTGACTCAAAAAGGTTCATAAACTTGGGAAAAGGACCCTAGAACGAAATAAAGAGAAAAGACCGAAGCAGTTCAAGAGAACCGGATCCGAACCTGATAGAACAGGTTTATGAACCGAGTTGATTCATGAACCGGAACCAATAGAGAATGGGTAAACCAAGAAGCTTATGGGTCCCTTGTGATTTATAATCCTTGGGAAGGAACCTTAGAACAATGTGGGAGAGAAAAAAACAGATCGGTTTGGGTGAACCGGACCCGAACTAGATTAAACCGGTTTAAGAACTGAGCCGATTTATGAACCAGAATCGATTAAGATATGGTAAACCGGGAATTTTATGGACACTAAGTGATCCAAGGAGCCACAAAAGACATGAAAATGGACTTGTGAAGGAATTGGGGATGAAAACCAAACCGATTTAGGTGAACCAAATCTGAACCAGTTTGAACCACTATTGAACCAGATCCTAAATTAATTTTTCTAGGTGGCTTCAATAATTCAAATTTGAGATCTGAGGCCACCATTGGATAGAAAATGAATTTAGAAATTTTTAGATTTGAAAAACTCGGTCAAATGAGGGGTGAACCAGCCAGTTTAAGCTTTGAACCTAGTTCGAACCGGTCCGGAACAGTGTCATCTTCTTCCTCAGGATGATAGCACTGTTCACTCACCAGAAAATTGAAGCAGCGCCAGTGAAAAAGAAATGTTTCCGTTCGGTACATTTCAGGTGTTCAATACCTATCATAACTGTGCCAAACGGACGACCAACGGGTCCCCGAGCTCCCTATATAAAGAGTCACTCTCCATTCGTCCTCTCCACACCTGAAAAACTCACTCTCTCTCAGTTGCTTAGTTTTTCGGTGATGCTCGAACCAAAGCTCCGATATAGGGTCAATTCTAAGCCAAAGAAGGCAAGGTTGGGTTCATTAGAATTGGGGAGAAGTCAACTATACGGTGGTGACATCCATTCATTTTGAGAGTCACTAGAGAAGCGCCAACGTGATTGACTAGTGAAGCAGCTCCGGCGAGTCGTAGCTACCTTGTTTCGGCTGAGTTGAAATTAGCCAATTCAAGCCCTCCTTAGGCCAAACCAATCTCTCCCGACACCTCCTCAGCCCTTCCACGGCCGAATTAGGACCGAAAGGTAAGCCAATTAGGCTCCCCTTTACAATTTCCAATCAGTGTTAGAGAGAGAGTCAACCGAATTTCAATGACAAAATTCTAATCCAATTCGACATCAATTGATGTCATTCTTGATCCTAGGAAGAACCTCTGAAGGAGAGCTACCTGCCCAGATAGAAAGCTCAGACCGTCGCACCCTCACCGATGAGAAATCAAAGCTTTCTCTCTCTATAGTTTATTTTCTAGCGAAGCTCCGTTTGAACTCATTCCGGCGTTAAAACCTATGATTCAAAGTTCCTTAGAATCATATGAACATGTAGAAACTCGATTTCAACTTCAATTTCAACGAATAGAGGTGTTTGATTGGTCAATTTGATGAAATCAAATTCGATTGTGTTAAAGAGTTGAAATTGGGGTAAAAATTGGGGAAATTTTGAGATTTTTGAAATTTCAAAGGACCAAAATGTAATTTTCTAAAATTGAGGGTCAATTGGTAATGATGAGAATATTAGAGGGCCAATTGATAAATTTTAGAATTTTTGGCGCAAAATTTACCATTTTTGTAAAGGAAGGGCAAATGGTAATTTTGGGAAAATTGAGGGACCAAATTGAAAATTTGGGAAATTAAACCCCTTTTTGTGGAATTTAATAAATTGAGGTCCTAAGAGAAATTTTAAAAGTTTTGGGACTTAATTTGAGGAAAAACCCGGCAATAGGAACTCAAACTTAAAGAAAAATGACTTTAGGAATCTAATTGCAAATATATATAAAGTTGGGTTTTCTCATTTATTAGAATGAATGAGTGCTATTAGGCCAAATAATAATGAAGAACTATGTTCATTTCATGTAAGAGAACAAGACATCGGGAACATCAGTTGAGGTCCACTGTGCAAGGGACGAAACTCGACTAAGTGGAATTTAACTGCACGATCGAGTGAGTGGAATTTTATATCATATCCGGTTGGAGATGATAAGCACATCGAAATAAAAACCCACTACTATGTGATATTTTAAACATCACGACTTAGAGTAGTGATGTGAAAACTACGTGGAAAAACTACTTACCGGTGGTAAGTAGATCATACCCAGTTGGTATGATGAAACTTACTCGAAGGAAATTGAAAACCCGTTCATTGGTTATGAATAGAGATGTCCTTATATCGGGTCGGTATAATGGACAGTAAAAACATCTTTTTGTCGGAAGTGTTCTCCCCTAATTGTGTACCAATGCTTAAACAATTTGGGAGACCATCTCAACGGGAGCTCGAATATCTCTCATAGGCAGGGGACCTCGGTTTTTTGAACTTGGGGGCTAATATGCCCGTTTTTTTTTTAATCTTGAACAGTGGGCCATAGGCCAATGGGCATGAGCAGAAGCTCATAAATGAACATAATATATGTACCATAAAAATTTAATAAGTAAATTGTATGGTCATGGTACCAAGGCTGGTCCGACATTCTCAGTCAATTAGAAGTAGTGCGAAATGACTTGTCTCCAAACCAGTCAAGACAAACAGTTGCAGGTTGAGTTGAAAGTCGGGACAGTTGGACTAATAACACCACAGATTACATGGCATAATAAGAAAATATTATTTATGCATGCACTATGAGTACGGGATTATCAAGATACCTATGAGGGGTAGTGGTGCGTCCTAAGAGCCCTGGACGACCCGGTTAGTATAAGGGCAGTTCATCGTTCCAGGTCACCGTGCGAAATTTGGAGTAGCACCAAGCACATGAGACCAGGGTGGGGACGAGATGAGGTCTCTGTCCTCATATGGACACAAAGAATCGATTTCGGGATTGAGGGTCGGATGTCACGTACATCCACTCATTCTTAGGATGGAAGTGGTCGTACTTCTATCTAGGTGGCCGGTAAAGTCGCTCCAAAGCCACAAGTGGATTCAGCGGTCGTGCTAGCTTGTGAATGTGTGTAACCTTCATGATGAAGGATTTGTGTTGGGTAATGACACACCGTTATAATAAGAAAGGGTGGAAAAACCCAAATTTTTAAATGAAGGGATTTTTAAAAAGTGAGTAGTTTGGCACACTCCAATATAAATATATTTTTTTTAAAGTCAAAAGATTTGAAACCCATTCACTGAGTAGTCATACTCACCCCTCCCTTATACCCCTTTTAGGTAGTCCTGGAAAGGATGTCCTCAAAGACCTGCGAATTTAAATGCCTACAAGACAAGTATGATTATTTTAAAATTTCTATGCAATTTTGATTTATGTTATTCCTGGAAAAATGTGCAAAGAACACCTTACTCTTTACAGTTTAGAAAAGGGGAAACCCTTTAATAAACCAGGAGAGTGGCAGGTTGTTCATGGGGATCCGACCAAACCAGGTCGGGGCATGACAACTAGAGTGGTATCAGAGCCTATTTCCATGAATACATAGTAAAGACTAAAAAATATAGTAACTAATAGGACTATTTTAAAAATTTCTATAGAAATGACTCTAAAGAAAGGAACCAAGAGAACTAGGGCTGCCATCTCCAACACAGCCCAACCACCCCTACATGTAGAAACTCCCAGAGCAGCCCAGACAACTCCTCCTGGACTCAGTAGGGAGCATCAAAGATTGTACGAGGAGTTCACCCGTGTATTTGACCAACCTAACCTCACTCCTGAGGCGGGCACCAACTCGCGAGTTGAACCAGAGGAAGTGCAATCCCACCCTCCCCCTATTAATCCAACCACTCCAATGGAGATACCTAGAAATCTCAAAACCCTCCAACAACTAGGATGTAAACCTTTCCTTGGAGAAAAGGATGTTGGGATCACCATGGATTGGATGACCAATACCAAGAAGTTGATGGGAATTGTCCGGACACTGCTAGAGGATAAGGTGATCCTAATGGAAGTCTTCTTGGAAGGAAACACTAGACGGTGGTGGGACAATGTCTAAAATCTACCTACCACCACCCCCACTTGGGAGCAATTTGAGGAAAGATACTCGGAGGAGTACCTGGAACCCCACCTAATAAATGAGAAGAAACAAGAGTTCATCCGGCTTCGACAAGGGCTTAGTTCCATAGCAGAATATGAAACAAAATTTAACGAGTAAAGACCCTTTGCTCCCGACCTAGCTGGACCAGCTGACATATGCTAGAGGTTTGTGGACGGTCTCAACATGGACATTAGAGACCGTATGGGAGTACTGGGACGCCCCACATACCTGGCAGCTGTAATCAGTATGGCTCACGAATGCGAGCGACTGGTACAGACCCAACATCATCGAGTGGAGCAGACAATCAGAAAGGAGGATAAGGATTCAAACTGTCAAGGAGGACGGAGAGAATATACCGGCCCAAGAAGAGGAAACAAAATGGTATTCCAACGGAGAAGGGGCATGCCTCCACCCCTTCCCAAAGTAGTCCCTACCTTACCCCAAGGGGATCCTCGCTGTCCTAAGTGTCAAAGGAACCATGAGGGAACATGCCATACCTGTTTTGCCTGCGGACAAGCGGGACACTTTGTAAAGGATTGTCCTACTCTTAGGGATAACGGACAGAAAAATACTCTTGGACCACATCAAGGGAACTACAGGGACCCCAAACCAGAAGCTATAGTAAGAGTACCGGCTAGAGTATACAACCTCACTCAGGAGGAGGCTAGAGGAGACCCTAACACTGTAGCAGGTACATCCCAAAACCCTACCAACTAGTCCAAAAGAGTCATGTAAATTAAGCGTCTTTTGATTTAATAAAGAGAATTCCTTCTAAAACATATGTTCCTTAAGTTAGGGTATATACAGTTGTGGGGACAACCAGTTTATGCTCTTTTTGACTCTGGAGCAGAGCGATCATTTATCAAGGAAGAGTTGGTTTCTAAGGTACCCCTGGAGCTCACTCCGCTAGTACAAAGCCTTAACGTCCTTACAACCTTAGGAGAAGGTCTAAACATGAATAAACAATTAAAGGGATGTGAGATAGAAATTGGAGTAATCAAACTGGAAGCTGACTTGATCCCATTACCTCTAAGAGAAGTAGAAGTTATTCTAAGGATGGATTGGCTGAGTAATCATCAAGAAAATATGGACTGTAGAAGGAAGACAATAACTTTCCATACTTCCAAGACTAAGGGACTAAAGTTCCAGGGAGATAAAAGGAAAAGTGAAGTACAATTGGTGTCCCACTTGAAGGTTCAAAAGATGATACAGAAAGGTTGTACAGTCTTTCTGGCCATAGTTGTAAATGAAGACTTTGAAGAGAAGAAACTGGAAGACATTCCGGTAGTTAGACATTATCCAGAAGCTTTTCCATAAGAGCTACCTGGACTACCTCCAAGTCGCTAAGTAGAGTTTACTATAGAAATAACCCCAGAAACAAACCCCATATCCCAAGCCCCATATCACATGACTCCAGCAGAGCTGAAAGAATTAAAGGAACAGCTGGACGAATTATTGGAAAAGGATTTTATACGTCCAAGTCAGTCTCCATGGGGTGCTCCTGTTTTGTTCGTGAAGAAAAAGGGTGGGAGTATGAGACTATGTATTGACTACAGGAAGCTAAATCAGGTCACCATTAAGAACCGATACCCACTCCCAAGGATAGACAATTTGTTTGATCAGTTAAAAGGAGTAGCCTACTTCTCAAAAATAGATCTTCGATCAAGTTACCACCAACTAAGGATTAGAGAAGAGGACATCCGTAAGACGGCATTTCGATCCAGATATGGACACTATGAATTCAGAGTGATGTCGTTTGGGTTGACGAATGCCCCTACAACTTTCATGGATTTAATGAATCGCGTGTTCCAACCTCATCTAGACAGGTTCATTATAGTATTCATAGATGATATCCTTATATACTCATGGACCAAGTCGGAACACGAAGAGCATCTGGCAATTACATTGGAAATCTTGAAAGAAAACCAATTATATGCAAAGTTCTCCAAGTGTGAATTTTGGTTGCAAGAAGTAGGATTCTTGGGGCACATCGTAACTAAGGACGAAGTTAAAGTAGATCCAGCCAAGGTAGAAGCAATATCAGAATGGAAGGCTAGAAGGAATCCTATGGAAATTAGAAGTTTCTTAGGATTGGCAGGATATTATAGGCGGTTTGTGCAAGACTTTTCTAAAATAGCAACTCCTCTAACTCGACTCACCAGGAAGGTAGTTGAGTATCAATGGAATGAGGATTGTGAGAAGTCTTTTCAGGAGTTAAAGACCCAACTAACAACCGCACCAATACTCTCCTTACCCGATCCTAATGCGGGAGAATACACAGTCTATAGTGATGCCTCTAGACAAGGACTGGGATGTGTTTTAATGCAACAAGGGAAGGTTATCGCATATGTCTCACGACAGCTGAAGATACATGAGAGAAATTACCCGACTCATGATTTGGAACTAGCTGCAATAGTGTTTGCCCTAAAGATATGGCGACACTACCTTTACGGGGTTAAGTGCAAGATATAAATAAATCACAAGAGCCTTAAGTACTTCCTAACTCAGAAAGAGTTAAATCTTCGTCAGAGGAGATGACTAGAATTGGTGAAGGATTATGATCTTGTGATAGAATACCATCCCAGAAAGGCAAATGTCGTAGTAGATGCCTTAAGTCGCAAGTATCAAACTGAGGCAATACAAGTCAAAACAAGCTACTTACCTTTGTTGCAACAATTGGGAAGAATGGAAGTGAGCCTGAGGATGGATAGACAAGAAAAATGCCTGGTGGTGAATGTAGCAATAAGGCCCAGCCTAACAGAGCACATAAAGGTCCAACAAAAGATTGATAAAGAACTTCAGTCCTATTTGGATTTAACTAACAGAGAAAGGAAACTGGACTATGAAATGCGAGGTGACAGAGTACTAACCTATAAGGGTAGGGTATGTGTGCCTCAAGTTAGGATTTGCAGAGATTAATATTGGAAGAGGCACACGATTTAGTGTATGTTATACATCCGGGCAGTACTAAGATGTACCGCACCCTCAAACAAGGATACTGGTGGAAGGGTATGAAGAGGGACATTGCGAAATATGTAGCCTGGTACTTGTCCTATCAATAGATAAAAGCAGAGCATCAGAAATTGACAAGATTACTACAACCCTTACCAATTCTAGAGTGGAAATGGAAGCACATCACCATGGACTTCGTCACAGGCCTACTGGTGACCAAAAAGGGCCGAGATGCAATTTGGATAATAGTGGATAGATTGACCAAATCAGCTCATTTCCTCCCTATAAAAGTGACGGACACAGTAGAACAGTTGGACATCCTATACATGAAGGAAATAATAAGACTCCAGGGTGTCCCGGTGAGTATAGTATCAGATAGAGATCCGAGATTTACTTCCAGGTTTTGGCCAAGTTTGCAAAACATCATGGGGACCAAGCTCCAAATGAGTACAACATTTCACCCTCAGACAGATGGATAGTCTGAGCAAACCATGCAAACCTTGGAAGACATGCTGAGAGCATGTGTGCTCACCATGAATAAACGCTGGAAGGAATACTTATGCTTGATGGAGTTTGCGTATAATAATAGTTATCAAACCAGTATCCAGATGGCTCCCTATGAAGCCCTTTTATGGACGAACTTGTCATACCCCTTTATTTTGGGAAGAAGTGGGGGAAAGAAAATTAGAAAGGACAGAAATAATAGAGGATGCCACAGAGAAGATAAAATTAATAAGGAGTCGTCTTAAAACTACACAGGACAGGCAGAAGAGTTATGCGGACAATTGAAGGAAAGATCTAGATTTCAAAGTGGGTGATCAGGTGTTCCTCAAAGTATCTCCATGGAGAGGAATACTTAGGTTTCAGCAAAGAGGATAGCTAAAACTACCTCATTATTCAAAGGATAGGACTGGTAGCTTATAAATTAGAACTACCTCCTGATCTGCAGAGAATACATGATGTATTCCACATTTTAGTGCTTCAAAAATATCAGCCTAATCCTTATCACGTACTGGACCTACCTCCAATGGAACTAGAAGAAAAGCTGACTTATTAGACAGAGCCGATACAAATCATCGACCAGAGAGACAAGAATTTGAGGAACAAGAAAATTACTATGGTCAAGGTATTGTGGTAGAACGGACTCGTGCAGGAAGAGACGTGGGAAACCAAGTCTATGATGAGGGATAATTATCCTCAGTTATTTAACGTGTAACTGTTTTGAGGAAAAAACCCCTAAAAGGAGGGGAGAGTTGTAAACCCTGTCCTTTAGTAATGAGAAAACCGGGGAAAGAACTGATAAATTTAAATCTTTAAACCGAATTGGTCTACAAGCCCGATTGTTAGGGGACGAGCAAATTTGAAAAATTCTAACTCCCATATGACTCAAAAAGGTTCATAAACTTGGGAAAAGGACCCTAGGACGAAATAAAGAGGAAAGACCGAAGTAGTTCAAGAGAACCAGATCCGAACCAGATAGAACCCGTTTATGAACCGAGTTGATTCATGAACCAGAACCGATAGAGAATGGGTAAACCAAGAAGCTTGTGGGTCCATTGTAATTTATAATCCTTGGGAAGGAATCTTATAACAATGTGGGAGAGAAAAAAAATAGATCGGTTCGGGTGAACTGGACTCGAACCAGATTAAATTGGTTTAAGAATTGAGCTGGTTTATGAACCGAAATCGATTAAGAGATGGTAAACCGGGAATTTTATGGACCCTAAGTAAACCAAGGAGTCACAAAAGACATGGAAATAGACTTGTGAAGGAATTGGGGATAAAAACCAAACCGATTCAAGTGAATCGGATCCGAACCAATTCAGACTAGTTTGAACCACTATTGAACCATATCCTAAATTCATTTTTCTAGGTAGCTTAAATAATTCAAATTTAAGATTTGAGGCAACCATTGGATAGAAAATGAATTTAGATGCATTTAGAAATTTTTAGATTTGAAAAACTCAATCGAATGAGGGGTGAACTGGCCGATTTAAGCTTTGAACCCGGTTCAGAATAATGTCATCCTCTTCCTCAGGATGATAGCACTGTTCACTCGTCGAAAAATCGAAGCGGCACCGGCAAAAAAGAAACATTTCCATTCGGTACGTTTCAGGTCTTCAATGCCTATAATAACGGTGCCAAACGAACGGCCAACGGGTCTTCGAGCTCCCTATATAAAGAGCCCCTCTCCATTCGTCCTCTCCACACCTGAAAAGCTCACTCTCTCTCAGTTGCTTAGTTTCCCCTGACTGTGTGCTAATGCTTAAACAATTTGGGAGACCTTTTTAATGGGAGCTCAAATAGCTTTTATAGGTCGAGGGCTTCAGTTTTGGAACTTGGGGGCTATTATGCCCGGTTTTGAAAATCTCAAACAAGTGGGCCATAGGCCAGTGGGCACGAGCAAGAGCTCGTAAACAAACATGAGATATGTGTCATAAAACTTTAATAAATGAATTGTTTGGCCATGGTACCAAGATAGGACCGATATATTCAATGAACTAGTGGCAGTGCGACATGACCGATGCCACAAGTGGGTTCAATGGTCGTACTGACCTGCGAATGTGTGTTTGACCTTCATGATGAAGGATGTGTATTAGGTGATGACACACCGTGATTAATAAGAATTGGTGGTAAAAACCGATATTTGAAATGAAAGGACTTTTGAAAGAAAGGAGTTTGGCACACTCCAATACTAATCATTTTCCTAAAAGTTAAAATTTTTGAAAACCCATTCATTGAGTCGTTGTACTCACCCCCTCTCTTATATCCCTTTTAGAAAATTCTGGAAAGCCTACCCTTAAAGACCATCAACTAAGATGCCTGTGAGACAGGTATAATAAATTTAAATTATTGTTTAGTTTTGATTTATATTATTCCAGGAAAAGGTGCAAGTTTAAAGAACACCTTACTCCTCCCAGGTTTAAAAGAGGGGAAAACCCTTAGTAAACCAGGATGAGTGGTGGGTTGTTCACGGGGATATGACCAAACTAGAGTGGTATCAGAGCCTATTTACTCGAATACATAATCAAGACTAGAAAATATAGTAACTAATATGATTTATCTTAAAATTTTCAGATGGCTCCCGGGAGAGGAACCAAGAAAACTAAGAATGACTCTACTCAACCCCTCTGTCCTCGTAGGAAGACAACCCTAGAAGTTCCCAATGCCTGAGGCATAGTAGGAATCTCAAAAGACCAAATGGGGAAGTATCTAGGAAAATAGTGCTAGGACATATTGAGGGCACAACTCTAAGTACAAAGGAAGCCAAGCATGAAGCTATAAGCACCAACAAAGGGCATATAACCTTACATAGGAGGATGCTTATCAAGAATCCCGTAGCTCCCTAGTTACTTTGTGATCATTTTTTGTAATAGGTCCAAAACACCCAACATATTGTACTCCTCTATTAATAAAGTACTCCAAATTCCTAAAAACCATGTCCCTCAAAGGATGCGATCTTCTAGGAAGATGGCCCCAAAGAAAGTGATCAAACAAACTTGTACTACCATAGAAACTAAGGAGAATCCCATCAAAGTTAAGGAAATTGAATTAGGGAATCGAGAAATCTAGGAGGATTCTTAGAGTGATCTATTGACAGAGAAGACTCCACAAGAAAAACTCTCAAGGTATCTAGACTCAAGAACGAAGGAGCACTAAAACTAACAATTCCCTAGAAAAATGCCAGGAGGAACCACTTATGTTCACGTAATTACAAGTATGAACAATAGGGACACTGCGTGGAGAAGTGTCCAACCCTACTAAGGACAGGAATCAAGTTAACCTATAGGGGAATAGGACACGAAGTGAAAAACTATTCCAAATCGCAAGGAGTTAGGATAATATTTTCCAAGAATAATGCTCCCACAGCTATAGGAAACCGGAAAGGATACCATCCTTAGAAATACAACTCCTGCTCGGATCTTCAATTGCATCCAAGAGTAAGCTCTTCAAGATTCTAGCAAAATGGTAGGAAGAAAAAAAAAGGGACTAAAGGTAGGACCTCGATGAAGCACAAATAGAACAAAGAGAACTCTCCCTTGAAAGAAGAAAATTCTAAATATTGGGAGCAAATAAGGGAGAGCAACCACAAGATAAGACAAGATGAACATTTGACGACAAACAGGATGTATTGGGATTACAAGAATGAATCACCTTGGAAAAAGCAATGAAGCCAAAGAGGAATTTCGAACCAACATTACAAAAGAAAGCAAGTCGTTACAACAAGATAGTAAAAGAGAATAAATGATACCCTGAGGAAGACCGAGAGGTAGAAAGGACTACACCCTAAAAAGGTTAGTGAGATGGATGTTAAGGACAGGAGGACTCGAGAAACAACTACCCTAAGAAACTTAGACCAAAGGAATGGTGGAGGCGAGGCAGTTAACGAACTAATACACGAGAAAGCCATAATTTGAGTTCCAACAAAAAAGAGAGAGGTGAAAAGGCCAAATACTCAAGTAAAGAAGGATGAAAGAAATCCTTAAAAGGACCAAAGGCCAAATTAACGACTAAACTTAAACCAAGAAAGGAATAGGCAAACCTCTCACATAATGGTAAAGAAATCTTGAAATAAGGAAAATTTAAACTCTCCCTAAAAGAAATTGACGTGTATTGTGGTATGAGTAGGGATGTAGATAGAGAACCAAAGATATACCTGCAAAATTTCAAGAGCAAGGATAAATAGAATAGGACGACATCAAAGGATGCATTTAAAGGTAGATATTCCCTAGAACCAAGGAAAAAGGGGAGAGTCCTACTAAGAAAGGAAACCTTGGAAAGGAATATGTATCCCAACTAAGAGATAATGGAACTAAGTGAAAGGGACAAAGAGATAAACTTATAAATGAAGCGCAAGTTGAGGTGAAAGAACCAAGAAAGCATACTGGGATGACCCAAGGAAATAGGTTAAAAGGAACAGGGAAATAGGAATTTAGCATCAAAAGATGCAGTGGCAAGTAAGAATGAGTGGACTACCTATACTAAGGTAATAAAGGAAAGAACATTTGAGAAGCGTTGGGAAAGCAAGTCTTCTAAATAAGGAGAAATAACCACGATTAGTGAGATGGGTCGTAGTCTCACATGCATAAATGAAGCCTAAAGAGTGGACGGTTGAGCATAGTATGAAGTACGCGAAATAAGACTAATAAGATCCTCAAATAAAGAATAAGGGACGAAATGGAATTTTAAGATGGGAAAGGATTCTAAGCAAGCAAATGCCACAGTATAGAAGGGAAAGTAAGGAAACGAAGGAAGAAACCATCAAGGAATGTAAGAAGGTTGAACATGTAGCTCCTAGGATAAAAGTCTCTTCCTTGAGGGACATAGTGGAGAATGAAACCATAAAAAGGGAACTCCTCGAACAAAACAATAGACAAATAGACCAAAAGGGCTCAAATGGGAATAATGAGCTAAGAAATTATTACGAACAAGTAAGAGTGTGGATTAAGGACAAAGGAAAATCCTTGAGTAAAGGATGTCATTAGGAATGAGGGCCGACCTAAGAAAGGATGAATCCCAACTTGTTGGTAAATTATTGGAAAACCCAATCATTGGAACCGCAAAGACTCAATAAGGAAGTTGAAAAAGGATGAGTGGGTAAGGAAAACTAATACAACTGTGTAAGTTGATTTGATAATGGTGAAGGTAGTCGAGGAATACTACCAGAAGAAAAGAGGGATAAAGTTATACAATCCTTGAAAGGTTAGAAAATTGAGAATAACCCTAAAGAAGGTGTTCTGGAAATCTAATGGACATAGAGACAAAGTCTAGAAAATGTCATGTAGTAAGGGGGCATGTAAACCCAACAGTCCCGAGGAAAAATATGACTCAAAATAAGGAAGAGTTAGTTAGTAAGCATGACAAGATCAAACATAAATTTTGACTGAAATTGTAATGAACAACGGATGAAGGAAGAATCGAAATAGGACGAAAAGGTGATAATAAGGAAACCCGTGAGAACAGGTATGTAATGTTCTAAAGGACATCGAGCTAAGAGTTTCAACGTCCAAGATGTTAATTAGAAGCGGGAATGGTTAAATATTTCGGAATTCTCCTGAGTACGAGACCCCAAATGGAAAAATGTTACTCTAAGCAAAGAAAGATGCGAATCTAAAGATATACTCTTAAGTAAGATATGTGTAGGTATGATAAACTCCATTGATGTAGTAAATAATATAAAGGAAGATAAATTTCTTCAATGAATTGAAAATTTAGTTATTTAGAGAAGGGATGCAACTCAACCCTTAGAGGTTTACAACTAAGTCAAATTTTAATAGATTCTTCTTCGAGTCCATTAATAAGTCCTAACATAAATGGGCTTCTACTTTGGCGCTTCTCCATTGCCATGCTTACTCAATCAGTTTCATGTTTTGGATTGTACATCAACTTAACCCCTCTTTAATAATATTTTTTTTACCGTGCATGTATGCTTAGTTGTAATTTTATTAAAATTAGACAATTAAGTCGAATTTTTTTACCGTGCATGTATGTTCAACCCACAAATTATTTATATATTGAAATTTTATATAGAAAATTTAGGTAGGTTTATTTTTTGTGATATTTGTTATGAGCGACATACATTAAGGGTTAGATGGAGGTCCATCTCTTTTTTTTTTAATTTCATGTGTATTTAGACTTAGCAATCTAACTTATATAACCTCATATATATATATATATATATATCCCTACTATATTAACTTGATTTCACAAGTTTATATCAGAATTATTGAAATCAATTAATCTCACTTAATTAAATTTTATTCAACTCGTCCAATAAACTTTATTGGTACAATATAATAAATTTTATATTTGATTCTCTAATTCAATAATATAACTTGATTTCTCAAATTAAGAATACTAATCTTAAATCTTATTTCATCTTTAATTTGAATTCAAATAACACTCTAAATGTCAATCCCTTATCTTTAACTTACCTCAATTTTTTTCAATTTCGATTTATTTCACATTATTGATTTCAAGGCATTTTAATTTAATTATTACGAAATTTGGGTATTTAAATAATAGTTATTATGAGAATATTAAAATCCACTCTCCAAAAATTGAGATAATGTCTAAAGGGTAACAATCACTCAGTGCATTGATATTTTTTAGTATTTTAGATTTATTATGGATGTTTGTGGACACTTTCTCCTTACTAGCCACCACTCTAACTTGATTGTCTTGAGATGGTGTGAAGTATTATCGAGACAAGAAATACGAGAAGGCATTTGTATAACTAAAAAACTTATCACAATCTCCTTGTCATTATTATAATTCTTAAACGATGATAGTGAAGTGTATGTAATTTTATATAAGACATAGTTTAAAGTATTGATTATCAAAATTATTCTAGGGTGATTTATCCATCCATATAGAGATTAGAAACACAAGCATAGGTCTTCCGTATTAATTTGAAAAGCATCATCCTTACACGATTAAGCCCATAAGCCAGGCATTCATTTGGGATCCCATCATCATGCAATAACATGATATTGCTCTGAGATCCAACGTATCACGACATATACGGAAAGCTAACTCCCGAAGCTCCAGTAGTTTCCTCCAATTCAAACCTGAATTGGTTCCACCACCCAACGCTAAATATACCACCCACCCACCTATTACCATTGGCAACGTCTCCCACAGGATATTAAAATATTTGTCTCTTGAAGCACTTGAAGTTGTGCCGAAATTACATTCATGAATAATTGCAGATAATTTCTCCTCCGAACCGCCAACAGGATGGAGAATCCCAAACATGTCCAGAAATCACCTCCTCCTCTTACAATGCCTTGTTTATATATATATATATATATAGTCAACTGAAAGTTGCCATAGTTATGCATTAGTATATTATTTCATCTGTTCTACCAAGTTTATACATAGCATAAGCACCTAAATCTTATCCGTTCAGCAACTCCCACCTAGCCCCCGGCAAGGGGGCTAACAAATTTTACTATTATTTCTGTCAAAGGCCATATTTACACCGAAAAGGGATCAAAGTCCCTATTTGAGGGTTGCTATTCAATCTCCAGAGCTGACATGGCACGAAGCATAATTGATAAAACAAAGTTGACGACAGGTCAAAAGTGAACCTAGGCCAAAATAAAGCACGTATACATGCGTACACCTTCCCAAAGATGGCTTAAGTGGATACAGGTAAGCAACGCCTCTCTTGTGCTTGTAAGACAAGCAAAGGGAACATTTGGATGAATTGAGTGAGGATGGACATCGGTCAATGCAGCTGCTAGGAATACTAGCGAATAAAAGTAACACCCAAGTCAATTTTGCTACATGCTTTGTCCAGTCATGAATAACCATATGATGATTATGTGTATTTTTTTTATAGAATATGCATAAGCTCGAAATGATAATATGCCCATTCCATCATATAGGAAGGAGGAGTTGGAAGAAAGACAAATGCATGCAAGTTATGAATAATGTAATGACCAACGCGTAAAATAATTCCAAGTTGCTGCTATGAAGTGTTCACGGATAAGGCCACTTGGATGTTTCTCTCCCTCATTCCTCGGACCTTCCGAGGGGAAGAAGAGGCTTCTCAAGATTGGTAGAAAACGTGTGCTAGATTTCTCTTGGTCATCACCCAAGACTGGTCGAATTTACCGTGCTAGTACACGTATGTCATAACCACATTAGAAATTACAGCGCAATTTGACATTAAGGAATCGATGTTGATGGATAAGAGTTTGCTGTCTCTGGTTAGGTAGGTTAATTAATACTTTTTTTATTTGAAATTCTTATATTTTTCAATAGTACGTAGAAGAGGAAGTCATCGTTTGTTCCACATTTAATTTTAAAAAAAGTTGAATATTTTATCGGAAAAAAGTAGTGACGCATACAACTCCGCGTCATTAATTAGTCATCCTTTTCGTGGTCATTAATTAATCCATCATTAAGTATCTAACTAATGGATTAAACTTTTAATAATCATAGCAGACATATATATGAGTTTAGATATTTTTGCTAGTATAAAACTTTTTTTAATAAATCACTTATAGACTATATAATATAATGTTCAATAAATTACTTAAACATTAAGAATTGAAATAATTCCAACGGATAAGAATTGCATGTGCTTTGGTTTTTTCCATGCAATTTCAAATTGTCAAAAGTCTTCTGTACATTGTCTCCTTTAGTCAATTGGTTAAAGGAAAATAATATCATAGGTCTGCCCATATATACCCCAAGCTTGCTCCATTCTACACCTTCAAATGAATAGATACCCAAATCTCATATCTTCCTTTTTCTAATTCCCCATTCATCCCCTTAGCCTAAATTTATTGTTCTTCTTTAGCACAACCATGAACACTGCTTCACTTGGAAGATCACCCGGGCTGCCTTTTGCGATTGAGGGAAACCCATTCCTGGACACTTCACTCGATCTCAAAATCAACTCATTTGGAAATCCTGAGAATCATAATCCCGTAGGTTCACCATGAAATTCTATTGGCTTCTGATCTCTTTAATCTACCATTTTTTTTAAATGGAGGAAAGAAATTAATTAATATGTGTTATATTTTCGTATCTGATGGATTGTGTGTTCGTGTTCAGATGGGAGATGCCGCTAGAGAGGACGATGATGGCGACATAAGAAGGCAAGGGCTCTCACCTAAGCAAAAGGTTAGTTCAATTTCTCGCAATTTCCCGGAAGCTTCCTAGTTGAGCTTCCGGGTCAAATTCGTCTACTCAATCCAAAATTGTCCTCTTCTTGTTGTATTTTTTTTAACTAGTTGATTGAAAAATGCTCAGAGTGATGAATTGTTTCATTGGTCGCAGGACATCGTGTCCGTGGAAGAGTTCAACAGGATAACCGCGGAGAACAAGAAGCTGACCGAGATGCTGTGCAGGTACGGGGATCTGCAAAGCCAGATGGTGCCGAGGAAGAGAAAGTTGGAGGAGTACGAATGGGATAATGTAATCAAAATCTGCGAGAACTCTGCCAACAGCGACGAGGAGTTGTATCTGAGGACGCAGGAGAGCACGCGGACGAAGGTGTCCAGGGTCTACGTCCAAGTCGATCCGTCTGATATGAGCCTGGTAAGTAATCATCCCCTGTTTCATATAAATTCTCCTATACAATCCCCACTCCCCAGTCAATCAAATAACATTTAAATTGCAAGTTTATAAGAAATTTGGATACATTCATTTGTCAGTTAGTGTGCTTATACTCTCTACCAATAATTTTGGATTAACTTGAAAGACACATTCTCTTGATTTGATCCATCCATTCTTTCTTTCTATTATCTGTGTGTAGAATGTGAAGGACGGCTATCACTGGAGAAAGTATGGGCAGAAGGTAACAAGAGACAATCCATCCCCCAGGGCTTACTTCAAGTGCTCCTTCGCCCCGTGTTGCCCGGTCAAGAAGAAGGTACAACAGGCTCACAGGCATACACTCATACTATACGCCAACAAACTAGGAACTTTCCGTGAAATTACAACCTACTATATATCATGTCCTTTCAAATTTGTCAGAAAAGTGGAACCGTTGATCTAGTGCTAAGCCGATCAAATCTATATTGTACCCAACTGATAGAAAGAATTGGGCATCTTGTTCACAGGTGCAAAGAAGTGTCAATAACCCATCTCTCCTGGTGGCCACCTATGAAGGAGAGCACAATCACCGTAGCCCAGCTGAACCGAAGATAACGTCACAGAGCTTCACTAGTAAAGGGCAACCAAACCCGGTTTTAGTCACCCCAAATCCGAGCTCTCACAAGACTAACTTTGCATGGTATTCAAATCCTATTGCGGCTCTTGATCTCTTCCAGTCCCCGAGACAGATAACTAATCGTTTGGCCAAACAGCCTGTTCATGAGACTAACAGTGAAGCTGATAGTATTAAGCAGTTGTTGGTCCAACAAATGGTTTCCTCTCTCACCAAAGATCCTAACTTCGCGGAAGCACTTGTCACGAAAATTTCTGAGAGAATCTTTGAGCAGGAGATACAGGAATTTGTCTGAGAGAAACAAAAATTAGGCTGACACCTCACTTACTTTTTCTAAAATTGCACAAGCACCCCTGGCATATCTTGAAGAAAGTACTACGGGAATCTCGGACAGCACCAGCCATCAAGTTGGCCGGCTTAATCTTTGGCAGTTCCATGGTAGTAGACATAGCTTAAGCATTGATCTAGCATGACGATCTTTCATATATGGATCCGAATCTTGACAAATATAAGCCTCCTTCACAAATGTGGTATATCCCATGCTCTTTGAGGATGTAGTTCACTTCAATAATACCCACTTCAGAGACAAAAGATAATGGTTGAGGATGGCACCCAGAAAAATAGAGAGAATTTTCCAGATTAGTCATGGGGGTGCAAGGTAAGTTTAACAAAGTAAGGGGAGTAGTCAGTGTAATCTTTGAAGAAATGAAAAATGGACCATAATTTTAATATAAGATTAAGAGATTATATGAGTTTGGCCTGCTAGACCTTTTATTTGGAGAGTGGAGAGTCCGACAAGTGAGTGCTTGAGTCATATGGGCATGCTGTATATGAAAGTTAAGTTGATATTTCAAATGAAGATTGAATGTATTTGAATGTATCAAAATTTACTGTTCAAATACGTGTAACATCTGAATACCGATCATAACCAATAGGAAACATACAAATAATACGATTATTAACCAACCAATACTCATCAAATTGAGTCATTGGCTTATATCTCATAATTTTGACATATTAAAAGTAAATTTATTCCCTTTAGCCCTCCATAGCTAATGTTACCTCTCAAGTAGCCTATTAACCTCGTACTTGTTCTCTTCAAACATTCAAACATAAGAAATGTCGATAATCACTTGCCCACAAATATAAAAAAAATAGTTCACAATCAGCTTACATGCATATAATAGTTCTTTTGTTTTATTAATCAAACACTTTGTCCCAAATTCCGAGGTCTTAGGACGTTTCTTTCTAAAACTTGAGGTTAAAAAATATTTTCTAGTATATTCGACCATTAGCGACTTTTATCTTTCAATAAAATATAAATATTAAATTTTTAGTTCTTTTATAGATAATTTTTAAATATAATACACGGTTTTATATTAAAATTATCGGTCAAATTAAATTCAACTAAATTAAACTTACCTTAACTCGTCGTTTTTTTATCTCAATAGGTTGTTCCATATTCTAGTTCACTTTCATTCAAATCCTTACAAGTATTCACATATTTTTTTAATTTCTATAAATATTGGGGTTAACAAATTAAATCACTTTCGTTATCCCGAACGGACCTATTACTCTCATTAACTATGTATTTATTTTATATTCACTAAATTCCTAACTATTTATTAGTTATGATTATATAGTGAACTTATAAATTTTCTATTATTTATTAAGCACTATGTACATAAATAGAACTAATTTATTTAATATCATGTATATGTATATCTAATAATTTATTTATCTTGAACAATTCTTCAAAAATTATTCTAATATCTTATCTCTTATTTTGATTATAATTGTTATACTTAAACCCGATTTTTCGGTTAAATTTACAAGTAAGCGTCACATTCTCTCAATACGACAACAATTGACACCTTCACCAATAAATAATAAATGTGACTTAAGACTTATAATAAAATATATAGAATTAGCTTGGTATATGATCAATCCTATCTATTTATTATTTGTGTGCCTATCTCATTTCTATTTTTGATAGTAATTATCTTGTACGCACATATTTCATAAAATAATTTATTCAATAATTTTAATATCAAGATTAAATTTATTATCCGGTCTATTCCAACTAGTCATATTTTCTTATAGGGATGTAACCCATTTTAACATATTCAAAATATGTGAAATAAAATTAGCTTCTTATTTTGAATTTTAATTCTTAGTTTTGGAAAAAAGTTGGGGCAGTGGTCCTATTTTTAAAAATATGACATTGTACTAACTTTTTTAATAAATTATAGGTTTGATTTATTTTCATCGACTATGAGTGTCATGTCCTAGCTCATTTTTCTGGGTTGGGATTCAATGATAACCCGCCACATTCACTTGATACTATAATAGTGAGTAAATTTATCAAACTAGTATAAAAAAAATTAAAACTCATAATAAAATACTTATAAATTTCAACGAAAATTTAAAATTTTCATAAATCAAGTAATGTGCCAAAAAATGAATACAATTTTTCTAAAAGCGTTCTAGATCACAAGTGAAATAGTAGGAGACTGCTATAAGTATGTGTGAACCATTTGATGATAAAGGGAGATTATTTATGTGTCGAAACTTCTTAAGAAAAATGAAGGAAAATGATAAAAGAAACCAAACAAACCATTTTTCATCATCTTTGATACCCATACTCACTAAGTTTTATAACTCAACCTCTCCCCTTTTCCATTTTCAGGAAGAGAAGACACAAACCCGGAAGAAGGCACTACCCACCATCTAGCATAAGGTACAATTGGCATAAGTCCTTTCTTTTTAGTTAGTTTTAATAATGTTGTTACAGGGAAACTAATGAGAATTAAATCACGTCTGACTCTTAACAGTGACTAGAGAGAGAGTATCCTTTTACACATAGAAGAGTGGTGAGTAGATCACGGGGATACAACCATACCGGGTTGGTGCATGACAACTTGAGTAGTATTAAAGTGAGATTCCCCAAATAAATTATAAATACTTTATAACCTAAAAATTTACAAAAATCCTAAACTGTAGATATAGTTCCCATGAGAGGAACTAAGAGAACCCAAAAACTGCTGCAGAGACCATGGTAAATCCAATTCTTGAGGAAGGGTCTAGGAGGACTCAGATAACTCCACCAAGGTTAAATCCCAAGCAGCAAAAGTTGTACAAGGAATTCACCCGAGTGTTTGGAAGGTCCAACCTCACCCCCAAGACCCACTTAAACACCAACTCTCACACCAGGACCGAGGAGGTGTAGTCTTAGCCCAATCTTATGATCACCCCTCCACTATTTGACATCACACGATATCTGAAGACACTCTATCAATAGGGCTCAAGTAACATTTTGGAGTACAAGACCAAGTTTAATGAGATGAGACCCTTCGCTCCTAATCTAGCGGGACATGCCGACATTTGCTAAAAGTTTGTAGATAGTCTTAGTATGGACATACAAGACAGGATGAGGGAACTAGGATGACCCACTAATTTGGCAGCTATCATCATCATGGCACACGTGTGCGAACATCTCGTGCAAATGTGACGTCAAAAAGTGGAACAGGCCAATAAGAGAGAGGAAGGGGGCCATCACAGCCGAGCAAATCAGAAGGTCAAGGTGTCTCCCCGTGAGAGACGATGACAAGGCTAAGTAGGAAGGGGGAACAAGGAGCTGAATGCACCACCCTAGAAGAAGGGCCCTTACTGCCCTAGGTGCTATAAGAATCATGAAGGAACATGCTCGACATGTTTTAGATGTGGGAAGTTGGAATACTTTGCTAGGAAAAGCCCCACCCTTCAAGGGAACATCTGAAGGAACACCCCTCAGCCACCTCTCAAAGTTCCGAAGACACCAACTGGAGGAAGAGAAGCCCCTACAACATCCAGGGTATCAGCTAGGGTGTATAACCTTATGCAAGAAGAGGCACAAAGGGATTGTAGTGTAGTGGCTGGTATCTACCGAACCCTCCCCTAAAAAGGGAAATGTACTCTTAGAATAATGTAATTTTTTTTGAATTAATAAAATAACATTTCCCCTAAGAGAAATTAGAAATTGTCATTCACCTTGGGTGTGTGCAATTATTTGGGAGAAAAACCTACGCACTCTTGGATTCTGGAGTAGAACATTTGTTCATCAAGGAAATTCTGGTCTCCACTCTCCCTCATAAACTCACACCTCTTGAACCCAGTCTTAACATCCTCACGCCATTGGGAGAGGAACCGGCTAGGGAACAAATCCTAAAAGAGCGCAAAGTAAAGATCATGGGGACAAATTTGGAGAATGACTTAATCCCCTTACCTCTAAAGGAAGTGGAAACAATTTGGGGAATTGATTGTCTATCCGTGCATTAAGCCAAGTTAGACTGTCAAAACAAGAAAGCAACATTTCACGCCCCGAAGGTGCAAGGGATAGTATTTGAAGTAAACAGAAAGAAGAAAGGGATACACTTGGTATCATGTGTGAAGGCTCAATGCATACTGCAAAAAGGAGGTTGATCTTTCCTCACCATGATTATGAATGCAAGATAGGAGAAGAAGGGATTAGAAGAGATCCTAGTTGTTAAACACTACCCTGAAGTATTTCTCGATATGTGTTCTGATGTTGAATAAAGGATGGGAATCCTACTTGTGTCTCATGGAGTTTGCCTACAAAAATAGCTATCAGGCTAGCATACAAATGGTGCCATATGAAGCTTTATATGGGAGACCGTGTCAAACACCCCTATTCTAGGAAGAAGTAGGGAAAAGGAAACTTGAAATGATTGAGCTCATAGAAGATGCCACCAAGAAGATTAAAATGATACGGACCCAACTCAAAGCAGCATAGATCGGGAAAAGAGTTATGTCGACCGGAGGAGGAGAGAGTTGGAATTCAAGGAGGGAGATAAAGTATTCCTTAAGGTATCACCTTGGAGGGGAATGCTAAAGTTTCAATAATGAGAAAAGTTGAAACCAAGGTATATCAGCCCTTACACCATAATTTGAAGGGTTGGGCCGGTGGCATACAAACTCGAGCTATCCCCAAACCTAAAATGAATACATGACATGTTCCACATATTTGTGCTAAGGAAATATGAGCCTGACCCCAGCCATGTACTGGACCAACCACCACCCGAACTAGAAGAGAACATGTCGTGTGAAGTGTAGCCAACCCAAATCCTCAACATGCATGAAAGATACCTGAGAAACAAGAAGATTCCAATGGTGAAGGTCCTTTGGCAGAGTAGTCAAGTCGAGGAAGAAACATGGGAAACCGATTCCATAATGAGGGAGAAGTACCCCCATTTATTTAATGTATAAAGAGTTCTGGGGACAAAACTTCTTAAAGGTGGGGAGAAGTTGCAAGACCTGTTTCTTCATAATGAGAAAACCAGAATAGGAAAATGGAATATTTTAAAAGAAAATTTAGGGTACAAGTGATCCAAAATTAATGAATAAAAGTCCAAACGGGGAATCACAAAGCCCCAAGGAGCCAACAAAGACCCAAATTTTACGTAAAAGAACCATTAAGTAAATTGGAGGTGAAAACCGGACCAATTCAAGCTAAACCCCACCTGAACTGGATTGAACTAGATTGAACTGCGAATAACCAGTTCAAAGATTTCTTTTTATAAGTGACTTAAAAGTATCAAATTGGGAAATTGAAGTCGCCACTAGGTATAAAATGAATTTAGAAAATCAATCAAATCCAACTTGAATCGACTAATTTTTTTATTTCGGGTCACTGAACTCGGTACAATCGAACCGATCAACGAACCACTTGACAGGTCAGCGTCCAGTCAGTAGGTGCGACCAATCAGTGAGCAACACATGGCGAAGTGTGCCCAGTTAGCTACTTGGTCAGATTGGAAGCACTGATCCTTCAGAATGTAACACGTGTCCCCAGTCTATGGTCAAATCCATGTCATTGATGATAGACCAATAGGAAAGCGACATGTGTCCTTAGTCAATGGTCAACTGAGGAGAAGCCTCATCAGCCATGCTGACCAATGAGGAGCTAACATGTGACATGTTAGCGATCGAGTAAGACATCGGAGAAATGGTCAACCGATTAGAGGTCGACACGTGGTAGAGCCATGTCAGACAATTTTAGCCAATCAAAGGTTGACACGTGGCAGTGGCACAGTATATCAGGAGGGAAATCTGATTTATTTAAATTAGTCAATAAGAGGATGTCACGTGTCATTGTTAAACGGCTAGTTGAGTTTGGTCAGTAGCCACGTCGGAATGAACGACCAATGGGAGGTCGCCACATGGCTAGTCAATGAGTCAAAGGGTGACATGGACGCTAAGTGGGAAGTCGCGTCAGAAAAGCCAGTCAATTATAGTGCGCCACGTGGTAGCTCTCACACACGGCATAGAGTCGCCTTCAACCTTGGGTAGATGACATGGTAAGGTCGACCGAGGGTGGTCGAGTCTCTAGTGACCAAAAACTCCTCTAAAACGACTGTGAATGGGTGTGTCTAAGGCTAAGTCTAGGACAAATCGATATCCCTATCAGTTGTCGAGCTCCCTATATAAAGAGTTACTCCATATTCGCCCTACTCATCCCACAAATGATCGAAGAAGATGTGGTACTCCATTTCCCGATGAGGCACGAACCAAAGCTCTGACAAGGGCCTTTCTTGAAAGCTCCTTTCAGTTCGAGGATTGTAGGAAAAGCGCTAGCGAGCTCGCACAGTGAACTTACTCTCCTGACTATCCACGACCACAATCAGTCGAGCTACATTCAAGTCCTCCCCAGAGCAACCACAACCAAACCAAACACCCCCGACCTCCCTTGAGCCGTCATGGTAAGTCCCTCCCTCCCACCCCCCATCGAAATTCACTGTTCATAGTGTACTCTTCCCAAAACCTAAACTTAGAAATTCTCACTACTCAGGCCATCAATTGAGCCGAGGTTTGATCGAGGAAGGATCCCGAGAAAGAGAATAATTCGGCGGAAATGAAAACTCTGATCACTGTCTCCTCACCTGTGAGTAATCAAAGCTTTCTCTCTATAACCATTTTTCGGCAAAGCTCTGTTTGAGCTCATTTCTAAGCTAAAATGGTTGTTTTAAAGCTTGAAATGAACCATGGGATGTGGGGAAGAGGATCAGTATCATGCGAGGACTCAATTGGGAAGAATTAAGGTTGAATTGATGTAATCCATGTTAAGGACCCAATTGCATTTTTTTTGCAATGTTTGGGGGCTAAATTGTAATTTTCAAAAAAACTTGGGATTTTCTATAATTAAAAATTTTTTGGTGACCTAGATGGAAATTTAAAGAAATTGGGGGCCCAAATGAGAGATTTTGGTGATCTTAGGGACCAAATTGGAAATAAGGTACACTTAGGGACTAAAACGTAATTATGGAAAGTTACTGGTCTTAGTGTAAATACCTTATGATTCGGGACCTAAATACCATTCTCTGTTTGAATGAATCGCTTACAAGTTCACACAGAAGAAATGCACGCATGCTAGAAATTCACTGGGATGATCAAGTCTTAAAAGACGTGTAAACCCCGTCCCTTTATAGATAAGAAAATCGGGAAAATAACTGGTTGTTTCAAAAGAGAAAAGTGAGCCGATTCACAAAACATAACCGATAAATAAAGCACAAAATAGGAAAATTGACAAATCCCAAGTGACTCAAAGAGTTATAAAAATCAGGAAAAAAAACTTGGGACAAATGGGAAGAGGAAATCAGATCGGTTCTGGGTGAACCGAACTTGAATAAAATTGAGCCAGTTTGATCCATACTTGAACCGATTTTTAAATTTATTTTTCTTGGTGGCTTAAAATATTCAAATTGGGGAGCTAAAGCCACCATTAGATAGATAATGAATTTAGATTAATTTAAAAAATTTTAATTTTGAGAAAACCAGTCGAATTAGGCCTGAACCAACTAATTTACGACATGAACCCGGTCAGACCAGTCCGGTCTGATTCGAAACAGTGTCATCTTCTTCCTCGGGATGACAACACCGTTCATTAATGCAAAAAAATTCCTTCTCCGGTGAAGGTGTAACTGCTCCGATCATGCCATTTTTGGGCAAGGATAAGCTCGACCAAAATGGAAAGTGGTCGGGCAGAGTGTCTCCGAGCTCCCTATATAAAGAGCTCCTCTCCATTCATCCTCCACACCCCTCAAATTGCCATTCTCTCTCAACTGCTCCATTTTTCGATAGAGCTCAAATCAAAGCTCCGACTTGGGCATTTTTCTCAGCCTTAGAAGGAAAGGTCGGGTCCTACAGACTCTAGGGGAAGTTAGCTACTTAACAGCAACCTCCTTTCGAACCAGGACCAATGTAGAAGCACCAGCGGAATCAAACAATGAAGCAGCTCCAATGGACTGAAGCTGCCCTGTTTTGGTCAAGCTGAATTCGGCCAAATTCAGCTCTCCTCCAGCCAAACCAAGCCTTCCCAACACCCCCACGGCCTCAACAGAGTTGAAAGGTAAGCCAATTCGGCCCTCCTCCGTTGTTACAGATCAATGTTAGAGAGAGAATGTGTCAAATTTCACTAACCAAATTCACCCACATTTGGACGTCAATTACAGGAATTCTTGATCCTAGAAGGAACCTTAGGACAAGAGCTACCTTTCCAGATCGAGAGCTCAGACCGTCACACCTCCGACGGTAAGCTTTCAAAGATTTCTCTCTATACGAACAGTTTTCCAATGAAGCATCGTTTGAGCTCGTTTCAAACTCAAATAACACGATTCAAAGCTCAATTGAATCATATGGAAGTGTAGGAACTGATCCATACCTTCAATTAGAACAACTAACCCCGATTGAATGGCCAATTTGAAGAAATTAAATTCGGTCAGATTGAAGGGGATAAATTGGTGAAAAGTTCGGGAATAAATTGGTGATTTCAACAAATTGAGCGACCTCTATGCAATTTCCCAAAATTGAAGGCCAATTGGCCATGAGAAAGATGTTAGGGGACCAATTGGTAAATTTTCAGAAAATTTGGTGCCAAATTGCCATTTTTGGAAAGTAGGGGTAAAATTGTAATTTTTGAAAAGATGGGGACCAAATTGGAAATTTGGAAAACTGAAGCCCGTTATACAATTTTGAGTAAATTGAGGACCCAAAAGGAATTTTGGAAGCCTTGGGATTCAATTTAGGGAAAAGTTAGCGTTAGGGACCTAAAGTTAAGGAAAAATAAACTTTAGGGAACTAAGTGCAATAAAATAACAATTTTGAGTCTAGCCGCTCATACGTGAGAAAATGATGGTTGTAATGCCAAACCTTAATTGATAAGGATGCACCAATCATGTAGGGACATGAGAAACTTGAACGTCATGATGGAGAAGCTAATGAGGACTTGGAAAATCGATTGGGGACGAATACGTCATAGTTATCGGATAAGTGAGCTAAATGACATATCATACCAGTTGGGATGATGAGCACTAGCTTTAATGGATAAAATTTACTTACTAGTTGTAAGTAGAGAAAATTATATCTAGTTGGTATGATGAATTTCCTTGAGGAAAGGAGAAACCCGGCTACCTATTGTAAGCGGAGATATATATCATCACACCCGACTAGTGTGATGAAGTTGAAAATGAATTTTGTCAAAAGTGTTCTCCATTGACTGTGTGCCAATGCTTAAAATATTTGGGAGACCTTCTTAACTGGACTAGAATAGTTTAGATAGACCAAGGACCTCGGTTTTTGAACTCATGGGGCTAAATGCCCAAGCTTTTTAGGAAAAATGCGTGTAGTGGGCCTAAGGCCAGTAGGTACGACCAGGAGCTCATAAACAAATTGATTATGAAGAGCCATGAAAATTTCTAATGAAATTGATTGTGTGATTTTTCCATGGTACCAATTCAGGACCAACAATACTCGATGGACTGGCGGTAGTGAGTCAGGGCTAGGTCGACGGACCAGCTTAGACAAACAGCTACAGGTCGGGTTGAGAGTAGGGGTCGTTAGACCATTGGCACCAAAGATAATGTCTATATGTGAAAAACTTTGTTTGTGTATGCACTTATGGTACAAGATCATCAAGACACCCTAGGGGGGAGTGATGGGTCCCAAGGGCTATTGGATGACATGGGGGGCAATAAGGGCAATTTGTCATGCCAGTCAATCATGGAGCTTTGGGAGCTTCTTGCACATGAGACCAGGGTGGGATAGGATGAGGTTTCTATCCTCATACGGACACTGAGTGGCATTCGGGTCTAAGGGTTAGATGTCATGAACATCCACTCGAACCTAGGGTAGATGTGGATGGGCTTCTATCTTGGTGGACGGTAAAGACGCTCCGATCCACAAGTGGGTGTAGTGGACGGGTTGCACCTACGAATGTGTAACCTTCTTGATGAAGGGCATGTATTTGTTTGCTATATTCCTCCCAAGGCAAGGGGATGGGCTAAGAGAGCTAAACACACCTAATAAGGAAATGGAAAAGGTTTTGAAAACCAATGATGAGGAAGAACCCTTTAAAAAAAGAGATGATAACCTTGGCATAGTCTAGATAAAGCTATTTTGAAAACTCAATCCCAACACCCACTCACTGAGTTGTAGAACTCACCTCCTCCCTTTACCCCTTTTCAAGTAACTAAGGGAAACATTCAACCTAAAGACTCTCCTGTGTTGAAATTATAAGACAGGTACATTTGTTTTAAAATATTCAGTTTTGTATAATGCTATTCTAGGAATGATAGGAAAAAAAGATGCCTTACTCCTCACGGTTCATAAATGGGCGAAAACCCTTCATGGACCAAGGGAGTGGCGGGTTGCTCATGAGGATCCGACCAAACTGGGTCAGGGCGTGAAAATACGGGTGAGTGGGAATTTCTAACATCACGCACGGTTGGGGTGATGAGCATACCTTTCCATTTGAAAATTGTTTTCCGAAAATAGTCTACCCTGACTGCGTGAAACAACTTGAAATTTTTGGGAGCTATTTTCTAGAAGAGCTAGAATTGCTCCAATGGGCCCAAGGCCAATGGGCATGGGCTTAAGCCCGTAGATAAATAGATGAGTAATGAGCCTATGAAAAACTCATATAAATGATAAATTGTGTGTGATTGCTACCGAGCTAAGGCATGGGTTGCCAAACTCATTAGGCTGGTGGTTACTAAGCCAAAGTCGTGTCGTCAAACTCATTGGGCTGGTAGTTACCGAGCCGAAGCCTAGTCAGCAAGCTCATGGGAGTTGGTAGCACCAAAGATAAAGGTCTTAACTAAAAAGACTTTTGTTTATGCATGCTGAGATAAGGAACCATCGAGGTTCCCGGTATGGGGTAATGCTGGTTCTAAGGACTACCAGATGACCGTGGGAGCATAAGGGAAGTTTGTCATCTAGTAAGTTAGGAAGCTCAGGGAGCTTCATGTGCATTGAGACTAAGTAAGTAGGGGGAGAGGTCTCGTCCCAATATAGTGGACACAAAGGCAATTAAGGTTTGAGTGATGGGCAGTAAAGCTCACTCATACTAAGGGAGGTAGAAGGTGTGACCTTCTATCAGGGTGGTTGAAAGGTACTCCAGACCACAAGTGGAGTAGTCAGATACTACTCCAATTGTGGTCCAGAGCGCCTTTCGACCACCTTGATAAAGGCTAATTGTTTGTGTGTCGAAACTCCTTAAGAAAAATGGAGGGAAATGATAAAAGAAACAAATCAAATCCTTTTCCCTCTTCTCCAATACCCTTACTCATTGAGTTTTAGAACTCACCCCCTCCCCTTTTACCTTTTCAGGAAGATAAGACTCAAACCCACAAGAAGGCGCCACCCGCCATCTAACATAAGGTACAATTGGCATAAAGCCTTTCATTTTAGTTAGTTTTGATAATGTTATTCCATGGAAACTAAGGAGAGTTAAATCATGCCTGACTCTTAATGGTGACTAGAGGGAGAGTATCCTTCTACACCGAGAATAGTGGTGGGATGATCACGAGGATCCAACCAAACCGGATTGGGGCATGTCATGTGATCTCCCTCATTATTCCTCATTCGTTCCAATTCTTCATTTGACTTCCATTTTGAGCTCTAGTTTCATTAGGTAAGCTCCATTATTCATTTGATCATCCATTCTAATCTCTTTGATTGCAGGTCATCGGACATAGGACATTAGTCATGCTTATGTTCGTCGTTCATTTGAAGATTTCCCATATTATTCGGTATGTCTTCGAGTTTCCTCATCTACTTCTAGTCAGATCATCGGCATCCTTTTTCGGCACTCGTCTGAGTGATATATTCTCTAATTCCTCCTAAATGTTGACTCTTGCCTGTAGGAGTCCCCATTGATGTGAAATATGTAAACCCCGCCTTTTGAGTTAAGGAAAAACTGGGAAAAGAACCGGTCAAACCGAGTGAGAAAACCGAACTGGTTCACAAACCCGATCAATAGAGAATGGGGGATTTGAGAAATTTATAACTCCTGAGTGACCCAAAGGGATCATAAAAACCTTGGAAGAGGGCCTTCGGACAAATTGGGAGAGAAAAAAGGTTCAGGTGATCCTAATCTGAGCCAGATTAAACTAGTCATTTCCAAAGAGAAAACCAAGTCTGTTTATGAATAAGAACCGATAGAGAAAGGAAAACTGGGAAAGTTATGGGTCTCAAGTGACCTAAACAGTCACAAAAGTCATGAAAAGGGGCTTTGGATGAATTGAAGATGAAAACCAAACTGGTTCAGGTGAACCGGATCCGAACCGAATTGAACCACTATTTAACCGGATGCTAAATTCATTTTTCTAGGGGCTTAGAAAATTCTATTTTGAGAATTGGGGCTTAGAAAATTCTATTTTGAGAATTGGGGCCACCATTGGATAGAGAATGAACTTAGATGAATTTAGAAATTTTTAATTTTGAAAAACATAGTCGAATTGGGCCTGAACCGACTAGTTTAAGCTTTGAACCTGGTTCGGACCGGTACAGTCCGGTTTGGAACAGTGTCATCTTCTTCCTTCAGATAACAACACTGTTCACTCACCGGAAAATTGAATCAGCACCAGCGAAGAGGAAACATTTTCGTTAAGTATGTTTCAGGCCATCAACGACTGTCATAAAGTGTAAAACGGATGGCAGACGAGTCCCCGAGCTCCCTATATAAAGAGCTCCTCTATAGTTCATTTTCCTTAAAGAGAGTTACAAGCCATCTAGGAGTAAGAAAGGAAAATGCCTCCACAAAAGAAGACAAGCCCGAACGATGGACAACAAATAGGATGTCTTAGGATGGCAAGTGTGAACTGCTTTGAAAAAGTAGAGCAGCCAAGTGGGAAGCAACTAGTAACAACGGGATGGTCAAGGAGAATAAACGATGCCCTAAGAAGAACTGGGGAGTAGTGAAGATTACACCCAAAAAAGGGCGATATGATGGACATCAAGGACGAGTGAATTCTAGAGACAATTGTTTCAATACAATTGGATAAGGAGAGCGGTGGGGATGAGGCAGTTAACAAACTGACCCTCATAAGAATCATGGATTTAAAAACCCAGGCGATAAAGAGAGAAGTGAAAAGGGGTCAAACGTTGAAAAAGAATGATGAAGGAAATCCTTAAAGAAATTCAATGACCGAAAACGGACTAGTAACCAAACTCAAGCCAATGCATGGATTAAGCAAGCCCTTAGAAGGAGGCTAAGAAACCTCAAAACAAAAAAAATCAAAATTCCACCCTAATAAAATAAACTTAAAGTGATTACAAGTATGGATAAACACAAGGTACAAAGGAGGTGTCAGCAAGATTCCCAAAGTTAGGGCAAGCAGGAGAGAGTGACATCAAAAGGTGTCACCAGGTCGATTTAAAGGACATATACCTACAAGGATGAAGGAAAATAAAATTTTGAGAACAGGAGGAGCCCACCAAGGAAGGGAGTCATGGGAAAGACAAACCGTAACAAAGAGCCAAAGGACCTGACTGAGTTGGGAAGAGAAGGCAAAACTAACAGACAAAGTATAGGCTCAGATAGAAAGGGGTAAAAACAAGGAAAAACCTATTTTCAAGGATCCAAGGTGGAAACCCCGCCCATTTGAGCTAAGGAAAACCGAGAAGAGAATCGGTCAAACCAAGAGAGAAAACCGAACCAGTTCACAAACCTGATAAATTTTGAATGGGCAATTTAGAAATTTACAACTCCCATGTGATCCAAAGGGTTCAAAATACTATGGAAAAGAACCTTAGGACAAATTGGACGAGGAAAATTAGACCGGTTTGGATGAATCGGGTCCAACAAGATTGAACCGGTTTATGAACAGAGTCGGTTCATGAACCAGAACTGATAGAGAATAGGCAAAAAAAAGGAATTCAACTCCATTATACTCCAAAGAAATTCATAAACCTTGGGAAGGAACCTTAGAACAAAGTGGGAGAGAAAAATCAAACCGGTTTGGGTGAACCGGACCCAAACTAGATTGAACCGGTTTAAGGACCAAGCCGATTTATGAACCAGAATCGATAAAGAGATGGTAAACCAGGAATTCTATGGACCCTAAGTGACCTAAGGAGTCACAAAAGACGTAGAAATGGACTTGTGAAAGAATTGGGGATGAAAACCAAATAGGTTCGGAACAGTTTGAACCACTATTGAACCAAATCCTAAATTAATTTTTCTAGGTAGCTTAAATCATTCAAATTGGAGATGTGAGGCCACCATTGAATAGAGAATGAATTTAGATGAATTTATAAATTTTTAGATTTGAAAAACTTGATCGAATGGGGGGTGAACCGGCCGGTTTAAGCTTTAAATCGGGTTCGGACTGGTCTGGTCCGCTTCGAAACAGTGTCATCTTATTCCTTAAGATGACAACACTGTTCATTCACCGGGAAACTGAAGAAATGTTGTCAAAGAAGAAACGCTTCTGTTGGGGGCGTTTCAGGTCTTCAATGTCAGCAATAACAGTGCCAAACGGACGGCCAACGGGTCTTCAAGCTCCCTATATAAAGAGCCTCTCCCCATTCATCCTCTCCACACCTAAAAACTCCATTCTCTCTCAACTGCTCCATTTTCCGGTGAAGCTCGAACCAGAGCTCCAACATGGGGTCTTTTCTGAGCCAAACAAGGTGAGGTCGGATTCTTTAGAACTAGGGAGAAGTCAGCTACACATTTGTAGTCTCCGTTCACTCCGAGAGTCGCCGACGTGATGAAACAATGAAGCAGCTTCGGCGGACCTGTTTCGGCTGAGTTGAAATTGGCCAAACCAAGCCTTCCCAACACTTCCTCAACCCTTCCATGGCCGAATTAGGACTAAAAAGTAGGCCAATTCGACTCCCCTTTGCAATTTTCGGCCGGTACTAGAGAGAGAACCGGCAGAATTTCAATGATGAAATTCTAACTCAATTCAGCATCAATTGATGCAATTCTTGACTCTAGGATGAACCTCAAAATGAGAGCTATCTGTCGGGTCAAAAGCTCAGACCGTCGTGCCCTCACCGGTGAGAAATCGAATCTTTCCCTCTCTACCGCCTGTTTTCCGGCGAAGCTCCGTTTGATCTCATTCCGACGTTAAAATCTGCAATTCAAAGTTCCTTAGAATTGTATGAACATGTAGAAACTCAATTTCAACTCCAATTTCAACAATTAGAGGTGTTTGATTGGTAAATTTGGTAAAATCAAATTCAGCAATGTTGAAGATTTGAAATTGGGGGAAAAATTGGGGATTTTCGAAATTCGAAGGACCAAAATGAAATTTTATGAAATTGAGGGCCAATTGGGAATGAAAATAATGTTGCAGGACCAACTGAGAAATTTTGGAATTTTTGGGGCAAAAACTTGCCATTTTTGTAAAGGAAGGGCAAAATTGTAATTTTGGAAAAGTTGGAGGACCAAATTGGAAATTTGGGAAATTAATCCCCTTTTTGTGAAATGGAATAAATTGAGGTCCTATGATAAATTTTAGAAGTTTTGGGACTCAATTTGAGGAAAAACTGGCATTTAGGACTTAAAGTTAAAGAGAAATAACTTTAGGGACCTAATTGCAAATAAATGGAAGTTTGACTTTCTCATTCAATTTGAATGAATTAAGGCGATTAGGCCGAAGGATAATGAACCGAGATGTTCATATCGTGTAGGAACATGAAGTACCGGTAATGCCAGCAAGGACAAGCTCGCGTGAATACAAAGAACCGGTCTTGTGGTATTCACGGCATTAATGGGTGAGTGGGTTTACTAACATCATACCCGATTAGGATGATGAGGACAACTTAAAAATTAAAAACCACTTACTGGTTGTGAGTGACATTATATATCATACCCGGTTGGGGATGATAAGTACCTTGGTATAAAAACCCATTATTTAGTGGAATTTTAATCATCACAACTTAGAGAATGTGATGTGAAAACCATGCGGAAAAACAACTTACCGGTTGTAAGTAGATCATACCTGATTGGTATGATGAGACTTACTCGAAGGAAGTTGAAAACCCGTTCATCGGTCATGAACGGAGATGTCCTTATCCCGGTCGGTATAATGGACAATGAAAACCCATTTTGTCGGAAGTGTTCTCCTTGACTGTATGCCAATGCTAAAAAAATTTGGGAGACCTTCTCGACGGGAGCTCGAATAGCTCTGATAGGCTAGGGGCCTCAGTTTTTGAACTTGGGGCTAAATGCCCGATTTTGAAAATCTCGTACAATGGGCCCAAGGTCAGTTGGCACAAGCAGGACCTCATAAACGAACATGATATATGTGCCATAAAACTTAATAAGTGAATTGTTTGGTCATGGTACCAAGATAGGACCGACATGCTCAGTCAACTAGCGGCAGTGCGACATGTCAGGTCGATGGACCAGTCAAGACAAACAATTGCGGGTTGAGTTAAGAGTCGGGGCCGTTGGGACAAATGGCACCACATATTACATGGCCAATTAAGAAAACTATGTTTGTGCATGCACTATGAGTACGGGATCATCAAGATGCCCATGAGGGGTAGTGATGTGTCCTAAGGGCCCTAGACAACCCGGTGAGTATAAGGGCAGATCGTCGTTCCAGGTGTCTGTGCGAAATTTAGAGTAGCACCAAGCGCATAAGACCAGGATGGGGATGAGATGAGGTCTTTGTCCTCATACAGACAAGAAGAAGTGATTTCGGGATTGTGGGTAGGATGTCGTGTACATCCACTCATTCCTAGGGTAGAAGTGGTCGTACTTCTATCCAGCTGGTAGGAAAAGTCGCTCCAAAGCCACTAGCGGGTTCAGTAGTGATAGTGACTTGCGAATATGTGTAACCTTCATGACAAAGGATGTGTGTTGGGTGATGACACACCGATAACTAAGAAGTAATGGAAAAACCCAAATTTTTAAATGAAGGGATTTTTTAAAAGAAAGGAGTCTTGTAAACTCCATATAAATATTTTTCTTAAAAGTTAAAAGTAGACCTTTGAAAAAAAACCCATTCATTGAGTAGTCGTACTCACCCACTCCCTTATATCCCTTTCAGAAAATCCCAGAAAGCCTACCCTTAAAGACCGTCAACTAAAGATGCCTGTAAAACAGGTATGTAATGTTTTAAATTTCATGCAATTTTGATTATGCTATTCCAGGAAAAGGTGAAAGTTAAAGAACGTCTTACTCTTTACGGTTTACAATAAGGGAAAACCCTTTAATAAACTGGGAGAGTGGCAGGTTGATCACGGGGATCCGACTAAACTAGGTCGGGGCGTGACATAAGGAGTAAGTTAAACCCAAGGAACAATAAGTATTAAAATAGCATCAAATGATGTCTTAACAAGTTGAAATGGGAGAAGTACCCATAATAAGAAAATAAAGGAAAATATATCCGAAAAACCCTAGAAGAATACACTTTTCAATCAAGAGGAGTAAGGGAAATGAATTCCGAAGGAAGTAAAGCCTTGGGAAAGGACGTACTCCAGTCAAGACGTGATTTAAATGAATAACGATGGACACCATGACAAAATTCTGGTCCATGCCCATGGAGCTTAAGATTGATTGTTGGGGCCTAATGTAAAGGACATGAAATAAGACTCGATAATTGGAGTTACCTCGGATAGGAAGTAAAGGGCGAATTAGGAATTTTAAGATAATGAAGGATTAAAAGCGAGCAAATACCCCAATAAAAAAAGGTGTAAGGAGATGAAGGAAGGAAACCTTCAAGGAATGGTAGGAAGGTTGAACGTGTAGTTCCTAAGGTGGAAGTCTCTACTTTGAAGGACATAGTAGAGAATCAAACCATCAAAAGGGAACTTCCCAAACAAAGGAAATCGACCATAGACCGAAAGGGATCAACTTGGAATAAAGAATTGTGGAATGGTCACAAACAAGTAAGAGTGGATTGAAGAAAGGAATGTCCTTGAGTAAAGGACGCCATTGGAAATGAGGAAGGATAGAAGAGAGGAAGAATCCCAACATATCGGTAAGTCATCGAGAAACCTGATGGTTGGCACCATGGGAAAAACCAATAAGGAAGTTGGTAAGGAATGAGTAGATAAGGAAAAAACTGATACGATCACGATGTTAAAATGTAAATGGACGATTAGATAACAGTAAAGGTAGTCGAGGAATTCTACCAAATGAAAAGGGGCAAAATTATGTGATCCCCGAAAGGTTGGAAAGTTGAGAACAACCGTCAAGGAAATGTTCTAGAATCATAATGGACAAAGATAAGTTCTAGAAAATTTCATGCTATAAAGGATATGAAGGTCCAATAGTCATGGGAAAAATGTGACTCAAGTAAGAAAGAGTTTATTAATTACACATGACGAAGTCAAAAGCTAGGACCGGAATTGTGGTAAACAAAAGATGGAGGAATGACCAAAATAAGATAAAACGGGAATCCTATCAAAACCCACAGGATTAAGGATAAAAAGTCTGAAAGGATGCTGAGCTAAAGAGTATCAACGACCAAGGAAATAAATGGAAATGGGGACGATCGAACGTTATGGAACATCCAACCTAATGACCTAGATAAAAACCCTCAAGAAGAAGAGTCTTACCCTAAGCAAAGTAAGAAATGGACCTAAGGGTGTACCTTTGGATTTGTGGGTAAAACATACCTAATCAAGATACACTCCTTGGAGTGAGTAAACAATGGAAAGGAAAAAAAATTCCTTAAGCACATGATTTAAAGGGCTAAGTGAATGAACAACCAAACTAGTAGCATGTTAAGCAAACCCCAAGTTGACATCAAGGAAAAAATATTCTCGATGCAAAGGATGTTGATTATGTTTTCGAGACAAAACTCCTAAAACAAGGGGAGAGTTGTGAAACCCGTCATCTCGAATCAAGGAAAACCAGGAAAGAACCGGTCAATCTAATGAGAAAACCAAACCACTTAAGGAACTGAGAATGATAGAGAGGGGTTAAAATGGGGAATTGCAAAATCCTAAGTGACCCAAAAGTCATGAATATCATGGGGAAGAACCATGATGTAAAATGGATGGGAAAACCGGACTCGTTCAAGGTGAACTATAACTGAACCAGATTTGAATCGGATTGAACTCGTTTGAACCATACATAAATCGACCTTTAAATTCATTTTTCTTGGTGGCTTAAAATGAATAAATTGGGAAATTAAAGTCACCATTAGATAGAAATGAATTTAGAAAAATTTAGAAATTTTTAGATTTCAAAAAACTGGTTGAATCGGGCCTAAACCGGTTGATTTTCGCCATTGAACACGGTCGGACCAGACCGGTCCAGTCCAGTACAGTGTCGTACTTATTCCTTATGATGACAGCACTGTTCATCAGTTCAAAAACCTTTCATTTCTGGTGAGAGGAATATTCCTCCGATCAGGGCATTTTCGAGCGAGGATAAGCTCGACCAAAATGGAAATTGGTTGGGCAGAGGGTCCCCGACCTCTCTATCTAAAGAGCTCCCATCCATTCATCTTCCACACACCTCAAATCGCTCTTCTCTCTTAAGTGCTCCTAGAAGTGCCGAATTTCACTAATAAAATTTACCCTCATATGGACTTCAATTATAGCAATCTTGATCCTAGAAGGATCCTTTGGACGAGGGCTACCTCTCCAGATCGAGAGCTCGAACTGCTGCACCTCCAACGATAAGCTTTCAAAGTTATCTCTCTACTACCAGTTTTTCGGCGAAGCTTTGTTTGAGCTCGTTTCATACTCAAATCCAACAATTCAAAGCTCCATTTAATCGTATGGAAGTGTAGAAATCGATTCACGCCATTAATTGGAGCAATGAACCCCAATTGAAAGGTCAATTTGAAGAAATCAAATTCGTTAAGAAAAGGGGGAAGAAATTGAGGGGAAATTTTAGGAATTTTGAAACAATGAGGGATCTCCATGCAATTTCTCAAAATTGAAGGTCAATTGGCAACGAGAAAGATGTTGGGGGGCCAATTGGTCAATTTTTGAAAGATTTGGGGAAAATGGCTATTTTGGGAAAGTATGGGCAAAACTGTAATTTTTGGAAAATTGGGGACCAAATTGGAAATTTGGAAAACTTGAGCCCTTACACAATTTTGAGTAAATTGAGGATCCAAAGAAGATATTGGAAACCTTGGGATTTAATTTGGGGAAAATTTAGCATTTGGGACCTAAAGTCAAGAAAATGAACTTTGGGGACCTAAGTGCAATAAACCAACAACTTTGGGCCTAGTCGCTCATATGTCAAAAAACGAAGGTTGTCGTGTCGAATCTTTGTTAACAATGATATCCAAATTATGTATGGACATGTGAGACCACAACACAAGCAAGAGAAAGTTAACATGGACTGAAAATTGACTAGGGACGAACACGACACAATCAATGAGTGAGTTGGACTTATTTGTAATGCCCCTACTCGATTTAGTCAGATCCCCGTGAGCAACCTACCACTTCCTCTGGTCCATGAAGGGTTTCACCCTTTTCTAAACCGTGAGGAGTAAGGCGTCCTTCTTTCATGTCTTTCTTGGAATAGCATTATACAAAACTAAATATCTTAAAACTAACATACCTGTCTTACAAGGAGTTCTTCAAGTTTGGCTTTCCCTCGGTTACCTGAATGGTGTAAAAGGGAGGGGTGAGTTCTACTACTCAGTGAGCGGGTATTGAGAATAAGTTTTCAAAATAGCTTTTATTTATCAAACCGTGGCAAGGTTATCATTCCCTTTTAAAAAAAAAGGGGGTTTTCCTTAATTTCGATTTTCAAAACCATTTTCCAAGGATTCTCAAATCTCAAAATCTTTTTTTCCATTCACATATTAGGAGTGTTTAGCCCTCTTAATCCATCTCATTGCCTAGGGAGGCGTATAGCAAACAAACACATGACCTTCATCAAAAAGGGTACACATTCACATGTGTAACATGTCCACTACACCCACTTGTGGATTGGAGCGTCTTTACTGTAAACCCAGTACCTTAAAGATAAGAAATTCTGGGAAAAGAACCGATCAACTCAAGAGAGAAAAGCGAATCGGTTCATAAAACTTAACTAGTAGAGGAAGGGTCAAATGGGAAATCAACAAACATAAAATGACTCAAAGAGTCATAAAAATCATGGAAAAGGACTTTGGGACAAATTGGAAGAGAAAACCTAACCGGTTCAGGTGAACCAGACTTCAACCATATTGAACCGGTTTGAATTATCATTGAACCGATTGCTAAATTTATTTTTCTAGGTGGCTTAAATTATTCAAATTGGGGAATTGAAGCCACCATTAGATAGAGAATGAATTTAGATAAATTTGAAAATTTTTAATTTTGAGAAAATTGGTCGAATCGGGCTTGAACTAGCCAATTTAAGCATTGAACCCGATTGGACCAATCCTTAAAACCTCGCTCTTTAGAGCTAAGGAAACGCGGGGAAAGAACCAGTCAAACCAAGTGAGAAAAATTGAACTAGTTCGCAAACCTAATCATTAGAGAATGGGCAAATTAGGATATTTTCAACTCCCGAGTGACCCAAAGGGGCATAAAAACCTAGGAATGGAACTTTATGACAATTTGGGGAAGAAAACCAGACCAGTTTAGGTGAACCAGATCCGAACCGGATTGAACCGGTTTGGATCTATTTGAACCACTATTGAACTGGATGCTAAATTCATTTTTTTAGGTGGCTTAGAAAATTCAAATTAGAGAATTGATGTCACCATTTGATAGAGAATGAATTTAGATAAATTTAGAAATTTGTAATTTTGAAAAACTCGGTCGAATTGGGCCTGAAAAGGACAGTTTAAGCGTTAAACCCGGTTAGGACTGTTCTAGCTCTATTCAGAACAGTGTCATCTTCTTCCTTCAAATGACATCACTATTTACTCATTGGAAAACTGAGCAGCACTGACGAAGATGAAAAGTCTTCGGCCAAGGAGTTTTAGACAATAAATGACTGCCATTAAGGCGCCAATCGGATGGCCAAGAAGTCCACGAGCATCCTAAATAAAGAGCCCCTCCTCATTTATCCTTCACACACTTGAAAACTCCAATCTCTCCCTATTGCTCCATTTTCTAGTGAAGAACGAACTGGAGCTCCGACTTGGGCATTTTTTTGAGACAAAGAAGGCAAGATCAGTTTCATTTGATTTAGGGAGAAGTCAGCTACCCCATTTGCTTTGAGGGTCACCGGAGAAACGCCGACGTGATACAACAGTGAAGCAGCTCCGATGGACTAAAGTTGCCCTGTTTCGGCCGAGCTGAAAATGGCCAATTCAAGCCCTCCCAACACTTTCACAGCCCTCATACAGCTAAATAAGAGCTGAAAGGTAACCAATTTGGCTCCACTCTATAATTTCCAATTAGTGCTAGAGAGAAAACTGGCGAAAATTCACTGATCAAATTCTTCCTCAATATTACATCAATTGATACGATTCTTGATCTTAGAAAGAACCTCAGCACGAGAGCTAACAGACCAAATCAAAAGTTCGGACCATCGTACCCCCGACGGAAATCTTTCAAAGCTTTCCCTCTTTAAGTCCAATTTTCCGACGAAGCTCTGTTTGAGCTTGTTCTAGCATCAAAATCGTGCAATTCAAAGTGAAATTGAATCGTATGGAAGTGTAGGAACTCCAATTTAACTTCAATTTCAACAATTAAACTCATTTAATCGGTCAATTTGATGAAATCAAATTCGACTGAGTTACAAGGTGGAAATATGGGGGAAATTGGGGATTTCAAAATTTCGAGGGACTAAAGTGCAATTTCATAAAATTTATGGTCAATTGGGCATGATAAACTTGTTGGAGGACCAATTGGCCAATTTTGGAATTTTGGGGTGAAACTTACCATTTTTGTAAAGTAGGGGCAAAACAGAAATTTTGGAAAAATTGGGGAACAAATTGGGAATTTGGGAAACTTGAACCCCCTTTATATGATTTTGAATAAATTGAGGTCCCAACATGAATTTTAGAAGTTTCAAGACTCAATTTAGGGGAAAACAGCATTAGGGAACTAAAGTTAAAGAAAAAGAACCTTAGGGACGTACTTGCAATTAATTAAAAAGTTTGAGTATTTCATCCATTCATGATGAATGAAGGCTATTAGGCCAAGGTATAATGAACAAGGATATTCATATCGTGTAGGAACATGAAGTACCAGGAACGCCAGCAAGGACAAGCTCGCGTGAAAGCAAAGAACCGATTAAGAGGAAATCACTACATTCACGGGTGAGTGGAATTTTTATATCATACCTGGTTGGGATGATAAGCACCTCGGAAATGAAAACCCACTAATAAGTGGTATTTTAACCATCACACCTAAGAGAAGTGATGTGGAAATTACACAAAAAAAACTACTTACCGGTTGTAAGTATATTATACCCGGTTGGTATGATGAAGTTCCCGAGACGAAGTAGAAAACCCACTTATCGGTCATAAGCGGAGATGTCCTCCCCTGAGTGTGTTCCACTGCTTAAACTTTTTGGGATACCTTATTTATGGGAGCTCAAATAGCTCAAATAGGCCCGAGGCCTCGGTTTTGGAACTTGGGGGCTAATATGCCCGATTTTGAAAATCTCGTACAGTGGGCCCAAGGCTAGTTGGCATGAGCAGGTGATTGTAAACAAACATGAGTTTAAGTAATGAAAACATTAAATGAATGAATGTTTGGCCATGGTACCAAGATAGGACCGACATACTTAATGGATTAGCGACAGTGTGAGATGACAGGTCGACGGACCAGTTGAGACAAATAACTGCAGGTCAAGTTAAGGGTCGGGGTCGTTGGACCAGTGGCACTATGGATTAATTGGCTTATGTGGAAAACTATTGTTTTGTGCATGCACTAAGGTACTGAACTTCAAGACACCCAAGAGGGGTAGTGATGTGTCCTAGGGGCTACTAGACGACATGGTGGAGATAAGGGTAATTTGTCGTGCCAGCAGTCAGGGAAGCTCGATGTAGCTTCATGCGCATGAGACCAGGGTGGCGTTGGGATGAGGTCTCTATCCTCATACGGAGATGTAGTTTTCTTTATGGGATTGAGGGTCGGATGTCATATACATCCACTCATTCTCAGGGTAGAAATGGACGTGCTTCTATCTAGGTGGCCAGTAAAGTCGCACTACGCCACAAGTGGGTGCAATGGACATGTTGCCCTATGAATATGTGTTCCCTTCATAATGAAGGGTGTGTGTTGGTTGATAAACACACCAGTTGTGGTTTATGATCAGAAATGGCGATGAAAACCGAGATTTTAAGGATGAAATGTTTTATAGAAAATAAGGAGTCTAGCACACTCCAATTCAATCTATTTTCTAAAAGTAAAATTTTAAACACTCATTCACTAAGTTGTTGAACTCACACCCTCCCTTATACCCCTTTACAGGTAACCAAGGGAAAGCCTACTCAAAAACCTCAAGTTAACTACACATTTCAGGCAGTTTTGACTGACACCCTCAAAAACCTAAAGGAGTAAGGTGAACTCACACCCTCCCTTATACCTCAAGGTATGATACGTTTACATTTCAGGCAGTTTTGATAAATGTTATTCTAGGAAAGGTACAGGTTTTAAAGAACACCTTACTCCTCACAATTTAAAAGAAGGGAAAACCCTTAATAAACCGGGAGAGTGGCAGGTTGATCATAAGGATCTGACTAAACTGGGTCGGGGCATGACAACTTAAGTAGTATCAGAGCCTATTTCCTCGAATACATTATCAAGACTATATAACATAGTAACTAGGAGAAATTTTTAAAATTTTCATATGGCTCCCAGGAGAGAAAACATGAAAACTAGGACTGGTATTACCAATACCACCCAACACTCTGTCCTCGTAGGAAAGTCACCCTAAAATACTCGAGAAGTCCCAAAGAACAAAGAGACATTAGTGGGAAGTATCCAGGAGGATGGTGTCAGGACCTGTTGAGGTCAAAATCCTGAGTATAAAGGGAGCCAAGCCCAAGGCCAAGAATGCCATCAAGGGCTTATAACATTACCAAGGAGGACGCTTGTCAAAAACCCTCTAACTCCCCATCTATTTTGTAACCACTTTTTGTAATGGAGCTAAAACCCCAACATATTGCACTACTTCTCCACTAATAAAGAAATTCAAGATCCTAAAAACTATAATCTCTCAAAAATCATGTGACCTTGCACCTCGGCCATAGGAAGATTTCCCAAGAAAAGTAACCAAACAAACCCCTGTTACCCTAGACATCACGAAGACCAAGGAGATTTCCATCCTGAATAAAGGAAAGAATCAAGGAAATTATAGGGCAAAAGAAAGCATGACAAGAAAACTGTCAAGGTAAGGAGTTTAGGAGAACTCTTGCAGTAACAACTGGGCAAGGAGATGATCTATAAATCCATCCCTTTTGAATTAAGGAAAAACTGGGAAAAGAACCGATCAAACCTAGTGAGAAACATCGAACCGGTTCACAAACTGATCATCAAAGAACGGGCAATTTGGGAAATTACAACTCCCAAGTGACCCAAAGGATTCATAAAACCTTGGAAAAGAACCTTAGGAAAAATTGGAAGAGAAAAAACCAGACCGGTTTAGATTAACCAGATCCAACTAGATTGAACCAATTTATGAACCGAGCCGGTTTATGAACCGGAATCGATAGAGAAAGGGCAAACCAAGAAATTTATGGATCCTGAGTGACCTAAAGAGTCACAAAAGTCATGAAAAAGGAATTTAGGATAAATTAGAAATGAAAACCAAACCAGTTCAGTTGAACCAGATTCGAAACAGATTGAACCGGTTTGGAACGGTTTAAACCACTATTGAACTGGATAATAAATTTATTTTTCTAGGTGGCTTAGAAAATTCAAATTTGAGATTTGAGGCCAACATTGGATAGAAAATGAATTTAGAAATTTTTAATTTTGAAAAATTCGGTCGAATCGTGCCTGAACCGGCCGGTTTAAGCTTTAAACCCAGTTCGGAATAGTGGTGTCGTCTTCCTTCAAATGACAGCACTATTCACTCGCTGAAAAATTGAGCAGCGTTAGCAAAGCTAAAAAGTCTCCGGTCATGGAGTTTCAAAAAATGAATGACTGCCATTAAGGCACCAATCGGATGGCCAAGAAGTCCCCAAGCTTCCTATATAAAGAGCCCCTACTCATTCATCTTCTTCATACCTAAAAACTCTATTCTCTCTCAACTACTCCAATTTCCAATGAACTCGAAATAGAGCTCTGACTTAGGGACTTTTCTAAGCCAAACAAGGTGAGGTTGGATTCATTGGATCTGGGGAGAATTTAGCTACATGCATGTAGTCTCCATTTGCTCCGAGGGTCGTCAGAGAAGCGCTGGCTTGATCGAATAGTGAAGCAGCTCCGACGGACTCAAGTTGCCCTATTTCGGTCAAGCTCAAATTAAACAATTTGAGACCTACTCAGGCCAAACCAAGCCCTCCCAACATCTCCACAACCCTCCTTCAGCTGAATTAGAGTGATAAGGAAAGTCAATTTGGCTCCACTCTATAAATTCTAATCGGTGCTAGAGAGAGAACTGGTAGAACTTCGATAACAAAATTCTCATTCAATTCAGCATCAATTGATACAATTCTTGTTACTAGGAGGAACCTGTCTAGATCAAAAGCTTGGACCGTCGCACCCCCGACGGTAAGCTTTCGAAGTTTCTCTCTCTAAGTCCAGTTTTCGGCAAAGCTCTATTTGAGCTCATTCCAGTATCAAATCGAGTGATTAAAAGTGCAATTGAATTGTATGAAGGTGTAGGAACTCCAATCTAACTTCAATTTCAACAATTAAACTCATTTGATCGGTCAATTTGATGAAATTAAATTTGGCTGAGTTAGAAGGTTGAAATTGGGGGAAATTTGGGAATTTCCAAAATTTAAGGGATTAAAGTGAAATTTCATAAATTTGAGGGCCAATTGGCCATGGTAAAGATGTTAGAGGACATATTAGGTAAATTTTTGAATTTTTGGGGCAAAACTTACCATTTTTGTGAAGTAGAGGCAAAATGGTAATTTTGGAAAAGTTGGGGACCAAATTGAAAATTTGGGAAATTAAGCCACTTTTCATGAATTTGAATAAATTGAGGTCCTAAGGTGAATTTTAAAAATTTCAGAACTCAATTTGAGGAAAAATCAACATTAGGGACTTAAAGTTAAAGAAAAATAACTTTATGGACCTAATTGCAAATAAAGGAAAAGTTTGGCTTTCTCATTCATTTAAGATTAATGAGGGCTATTAGGCTAAATGATAATGAACAATAATGTTCATTTCGTGTAGGAACACGAAGTATCGAGAACGCCAACTAAGACAAGTTTGTGTAAGGAAAACAAGCTAGCTAAGAGGATATTCACTGCACTATCGGGTGATTGGGAATTTAATATCATACCCGGTTGAGATGATAAGGACCTCGGAAATGAAAACCCATTGCTAAGTAGTATTTTAATCATCACATCTGAGAAGAGTGATGTGTAAATCATACGGAAAAACTATTTACCTATTGTAAGTAGATCATATTCGGTTGGTATGATAAAACTTCCTGGAAGGAAGTGAAAAACCCGCTTATCGGTTATAAGCGGAGATGTCCTCATACTTGGTTGGTATGATATACAGTTGAAAAGTTTATTTTGTTGAAAGTGCTCTCCCTTGACTGTGTGTCACTACTTAAAATTTTTAGGAGACCTTCTTGAAAGGAGCGTGAATAGCTCATATAGGTCGGAGGCCTCGATTTTGGAACTTGAGGGCTAATATGCCCGATTATGAAAATCTCGATCAGTGGGCCCTAGGCCAATTGGTACAAGTAGAAGCTAGTAAACAAACATGATTAATATGCCATGAAAACTTAAGCAAATGAGTTATTTGGCCATGGTACCGAGACAGTACCGACATACTCAGTCAACTAGCGGTAGTACGACATGACAAGTCTTCAGACTGGTCAAGACAAACCGCTGCAAGTCAAGTTAAGGGTCGGGGCCGTTGGACCAGTGGCACCACAAATTATATGGCATTATGTGAAAATTTTCTGATTGTGCATGCATAGTGTTACGGGACCTTCAAGATGCACAAGAGGGGTAGTGATGCGTCCCAGGGCTCTGGACGACCTCGTAGATATAAGGGCAGATAGTCGTACCAAAAGTCTTCCAAAGCTTGACATAGCCTTAAGCGCATGAGACTGGGGTGGGAACATGATGAGGTCTCTGTCCTCATACGGATACAGAGTTTTGTTATGGGATTGAGGGTCGGATGTCGCGAACATCCACTCATTCTCAGGGTAGAAGTGGATGTACTTCTATCTAGGTGGCTGGTAAAGTCGCTCCGATGCCACAATTGATACAGTGGACGAGCTGGCCTGCGATTGTGTGTTTTACCTTCATGATGAAGGGTGTGTGTTTGGTGATGACACACCGTGGTAATAAGAAATGGTTATAAAAACCAAAATTGAGAATGTAATGTTTTTAAAAGAAAATAAGGAGTCTGGCACACTCTAATACAAACATTTTTAAAAGAATTATGGGAGAAATAGGGAAGAGTCCTACCAAGTCCTCCAGTTAAGAAGTGACTAAAGTAAATTATCACTGACATCAAGACTAGTTATGTTCCATGCTCACTTGAAGCAGCCTAAAGTGAGGATGGCTAAGAATAAGGTGGAGTATACTAAATAAGACCAATAACCGGAAGTCACTCAAATAAGGAATGAGGGAAGAAATGGGAATTTTAAGATAATGGAGGATTAAAGGTGGGCAAATACCCAATATAGAAAGGAGTGTGAAGAAAGGAAGAAAGAAACTTTCAAGGAATGGTAAGAAGGTGGGGCATGTAGCTCCCAAAGTGGAAGCCTCTAATGTGAGGGACATATTAGAGAACAAAATCCATAAGAAGGGAGCTTTCCCAAACAAAGTAATCGACATATAGACCAAAAGAGAATAACTCGAAATAAAGACTCATGAAACTGATCATGAGTGAGTAAGAATGGATTAAAAAAAAGGAATGTCCTTGAGTAAAGGACACCACTAGAAATGAGGAAGTGCATAAGAAGGGAAGAAACACTTTGTGTTGGTAAGTCATGGGAAAAAAACCCAATAATTGGAACAAGAAAGACCCAAAAAAAGAAGTTGGGGAAGGATAAGCAGGTAAGGGAAACCGACACGGTTATGTAAGACATTACATCAAAGGTAGGATGGATAAATGAATAATGGTAAAGGTAGTCAAGAATATACTACTAGACGAAGTTATACGACCCTAAAAGGTTTGAAAGATTAGAACAACCCTCAAGGAAGTATTCTAAAAATCTAATGGATAGAGACAGGTTCTAGAAAATGTCATGACTGTAAGGGGCATGTAAGCCCAACAGTCCCAAGGAAAAATGTGACTCGAGTATGGAAAAGTCGGTGACTAAAAATGATAAGGTCAAATATAAAAATCTGGACCGAAGTTGTAATAAACATAGGACGAGGGAAGGGTCAAAATAAGACAAAAAGGTGATAATACCAAAACCCGTGAAAGCAAGTATGTAGCACTTAGAAAGACACAGAGATAAGGGTTTCAATGAACAAGAGAATAACTAGATAAGGGAACAATTGGGCAGCTTGGAACTCCCAATCCTGAAATTCTGAGCAAGAACCCTCAAGAGGAAAAATCCTGCCCTAAGAAGAGGAGGAAGTGAACTTAAGGATGTACCTTGGAATAGTGGATAAGACAAGCCTAATTATGATAAACTTCATGGAGTGAGTGAACAATGGAAAGGAAAAAGAAACTCCTTAAGTGAATGATATAAAAAGGGCTAACTAAAAGAACAACTAAAGAGTTAGCATGTCAAGCAAAGCCCAAGTTGACACCAAAAGAAATTTATTCCTAATGCAAAGGTTGTGAATTTAGTTTTGGGAACAAAACTCCTAAAAGGAGGGCAGAGTTGTAAACCCCACTCTTTGGAGCTAAGGAAAACCAGGGAAAGAACCGGTTAAACCGAGTGAGAAAAATCTAATCGATTCACAAACCCGATCATTGGATAACAGGAAAATTGGAAAATTTACAACACCCGGGTGACCCAAAGGGGCATAAAAACCTTGGAAAGGGACTTTAGGACAATTTCGGAAAAAAAACCAGACTGGTTCAGGTGAACTAGAAAAGTCAGCTACCCAACGGTAGTCTCCATTTGCTTTGAGGGTCATCAGAGAAATGTCGGCATGATAGAACACTGAAGTAGCTCCGGCGGACCGAAGCTGCCCTATTTTGGCTGAGTTGAAAATGGCCAATTCAAGCCCTCTTCAGGCCAAACCAAGCCCTCCCAACACTTCCACAGCCCTCATATAGTTGAAAGGTAAGCCAATTTTGCTCCCCTCTTTAATTTCCGATTAGTGCTAGAGAGACAACCAGCAAAATTTCACTGACCAAATTCTCCCTCAATTTGGCATCAATTGATGTGATTCTTGATCTTAGGAGGAACCTCAGGACAAGAGCTATCTGCCCAGATTGAAAGCTCGGACCGCCGTACCCCTGACGGTAATCTTTCGAAGCTTTCTCTCTCTAAGTCCAATTTTTCGATGAAGGTCTGTTTGAGCTTGTTCTGGCGTCAAATCATGCAATTCAAAGTTCAATTGAATCGTAAGGAGGTGTAGGAACTCCAATCTAACTTCAATTTCAACAATTAAACTCATTTGATAGGTCAATATATTTAAGGCATGACAGGTCCAGTCCGGTTCGGTACATTGTCGTCTTCTTCCTTCAGGTGAAGATACTGTTCATTCAATGGAGAAATTGACAGCGTCGGTGAAGGAAAAATGTCTATGTTTAGGGCATTTCAGGTCGAGGATAAGCTAGACCAAGATGTGAAACGGTTGGGCAGAGAGTCCCCAAGCTTCATATATAAAGAGCTCCTCTCCATTCATCCTTCTCACACCTGAAATCTCCATTTTTCTCTCAACTACTCCATTTTCTAATGAATCTCAAACTAGAGCTCCGGCTTGGGTAGTTTTCTAAGCCTCAGAAGGCAAGGTTGAGTTCTTTAGACTCCGAGGGAAGTCAGCAACCTCTGCTCGATTCGAGGACCGCTAGAGAAGCGCTCGCGGAATCAAACAATGAAGAAGCTCTGAATGACTGAAGCTGCCTTGTTTTATCCAAGCTGAAATCGGCCAAATTTAGCCCTCCTCCAGCCAAACCAAGCCCTCCCAACATCCCCATAGCCCTCATACAATCGCAAGTGAGCTGAAAGGTAAGCCAATTCAGCCCTTCTTAGTCATTGCATGTTAAAGTTAGAGAGAGAAACTATGAAATTTCACTAACAAAATTCTCCCTCGAATCGAGGTCAATTCTAGGAATTATTGATCCTAGAAGGTACCTCAGGAAGAGAGCTATCTCCATCGATAGAGAGCTCAGACTATCGCACCTCCAACGGTAAGCTTTCGAAGCTTTCTCTCTCTACGCACAATTTTCTGACAAAGCTCCGTTTGAGCTCGTTTCTGTCTCAATTCATGCGATTCAAAGCTCAATTGAATCGTATGGAAGTGTAGGAGCTGATTTACACCTCCAATTGAAGCAATTAACCCCGATTGAATGGTGAATTTGAAGAAATCAAATTCGGCCAGTTTGAAAGGGGAAATTCTGGATTTCATAAAATTAAGGGAATTCTTTGCAATTTCTCAAAATTGAGGGTCAATTGACCATGAAAAAGAGGTTGTGGGACCAATTGGTTGAGTTTTGGAACAATTGGGGCCAAATTACAATTTATGGAAAGTAGGGGCAAATTGGTAATTTTTGAAAAATTGGAGGGCCAAATTGGAAATTTGGAAAACTTGAGCCCCTTATGCAATTTTGAGTAAAATGAGGACTCAAAGGAAATTTTGGGACTCAAATTGGGCAAAAGTTGGCATTAGGGACCAAAAGTTAAGAAGAATAAACTTTAGGGACCAAAATACAATATATCGATAATTTGTGAGCCTTAGCTTTTATGCCAAACCTTAAGTGAAAAGGTTGTACAAATCGTGTAGGGACAAGTGTGATCGGAACACTAGCAAGAGAGTGCTTGGGTCGACATGAAAAACCAACACAGGACGAACATGTCATGGTTAGCGGGTGAGTGGGCTTATTTACATCATATCCGTTTGGGATGGTGAGCACTTTAGAAATGAAAAGCCACTTATAAGTGGGATGTTTACACCCGGATGGGATGATGGACAAATTAAGCTAAAACCTACTTACCGGTTGTAAGTAGAGGACATCATACCTGATTGGTATGATGGTCTTCCTTGAAGGAAGAAGAAACTTGCTTGCCGGTTGTAAGCGGAGATATCATCACACCCAATTGGTGTGATGAAGTGAAAATGTGTTTTGTAAGAAGTGTTCCCCCCTGAGTGTGTGCCAATGCTTAAACTTTTTGGGAGACCTTATTGACGGGAGCTAGAACAGCTCAGAAAGGCTAGAGGCCTCAGTTTTTGAACTTGTGGGGCTAAATGCCCAATTTTGGAAAATCACGTGCAGTGGGCAGGAGTAGGAACTCGTAAACAATCATGAGTTATTAAAGCCATGAAAACTCTAAATGAAATGGTTGTGTGATTTCACCATGGTACCAAGTCAGGACCGATAGTACTCAATGGACTAGCCGCAATGCGTTAAGGCCAGTTCGATGGATTGGCCTAGACAAATAGTTGCAAGTCAGGTTGAGGGTCAGGGTCGTTGGACCAATGGCACCAAAGATAAATGGCCAATTGTGAAAATTATTGTTTTGTGCATACACTTGAGATACATGACCATCAAGATGCCCAAGAGGGGTAGTGATGCGTCCTAAGGGCTACTAGATGACTTGGTGGGGATCAGGGCAGTTCGTTGTGCTAGTAGTGAGGAAGCTCGATGTAGCTTCTTGTGCATGAGATCGAGGTGGGGTCGGGATGAGGTCTCTATCCTCATATGGACACAGAGTTGCTTTTGGCTCTGAGGGTCGGATGTCAAGAACATCCACTCAAACCCAAGGTAGAAGTGGACAGGCTTCTATCTCGATGACCGGTAAAGACGCTCTGAGCCACAAGTGGGTGCAGTGGACAAGTTGCACCTATGAATGTGTGTTCCCTTCCTGATGAAGGGCGTGTGTTGTCTGCTAAACACACCTAATGTGGAATTGGGGAAAAAGGTTTTGAAAAACTGGAAATTTGAGGAAAGATCCTCTCAAAAGAAATAAGAATTTTGGCACACTTTTATTAAAGTTGTTTTCATAAAGACTAACACCCAACACCAACTCACTAAGTTGTAGAACTCTTACTCTCCTTTATATCCCTTTTCAAGAATAGGGGAAAACATGACTAAAGAAAACACCAGGATCTACCCTATGTTAGGTATGCTTAAAGGTTCTTTTAACCTTGCATTTTATTGATTTATGTTATTCCAAGGAACAAGGTTTAAATTACGACATGCTCCTCTTGATTAAAGGAAGGGGGAAACTCCTCTTAAATCAAGGGAGCGGCGGGTTGATCACGGGGATCCGACCAAACCGGGTCGGGGCATGACAACTTGAGTGCTCTTGAAGGGTAAAATGGGAAATCAACAAACATCAAGTGATGAAAGAGTCATAAAAAATATGGAAAAGGTCTTTGGGACAAATTGGAAGAGAAAACCAGACTGGTTTAGGTGAACTGGACTTGAACTATATTGAACCGGTTTCAACCATCATTGAACTGATTGCTAAATTTATTTTTGTAGGTGGCTTAAAATATTCAAATTGAGGGATTGAATCCACCATTGGATAGAGAATAAATTTTAAAATTTTTAATTTTTAGAAAATTGGTCAAATCGGGTCTGAACCGGCCTGTTTAAGCATTGAACTCAAACGGACAGGTCCGATCCAGTTCGAAATAATGTCATCTTCTTCCTTCAGATGATGACATTATTCATTCAATATAGAAACTGACAGTGCCGACGAAGGAAAAACGTCTCCGTTCAGGGCATTTCAGATTGATTATAAGTTTAACTGAGATGTGAAACGGTCGAGCAGATAGTCCCCAAGCTCCCTATATAAAGAGCTCATCTCCATTCATCCTCCTCACACCTAAAATCTCCATTTTTCTCTCAATTACTCCATTTTTCGGTAAAGCTCAAACCAGAGATCCAACTTGGGCAGTTTTTTGAGCCTTAGAAGTCGAGGTAGGGTTCTTTAGACTCCGTGGAAGTTAGTTACCTGACAGGAACCTCCGTTCGATCCGAGGACCATCGAAGAAGCACCAGCGAAATCAAACAGTAAAGCAGCTTCAAAGGACCGTAGTTGCCCAATCTCGGTCGAGCTGAAATCAACCAAATTCAGCCCTCCTCCGGCCAAACCAAGTCCTCCAAACATCCCCACAGTCCTCATACGATCTAAAGTGAGCTGAAAGGTAAGCCAATTCGGCCCTCCTCAACCATTGCAGGTCGGAGTTAGAGAGAGAAACTGTGAAATTTCATTGACGAAATTCTCCCTTGATTCGAGGTCAATTGTAGGAATTCTTGATCCTAGAAGGTACCTCACGAAGAGTGCTACCTTCCCCGATATAGAGCTCAGACCGCCACACCTCCGACGATAAGCTTTCGAAGCTTTCTCTCTCTACGCATAGTTTTACGATGAAGCTTCATTTGAGCTCGTTTCAGTCACAATTCATGTGATTCAAAGCTCAATTAAATCATATGTAAGTGTAGGGACTGATTTACATCTCTAATTGAAGCAATTAACCCCGATTGAATGGTCAATTTGAAGAAATCAAATTCGACCAGTTTGAAAGGGGAAAATTGGGGATTTCATAAAATTAAGGGTCTTCTTTGCAATTTCCTAAAATTGAGGGTTAATTGACCATGAAAAAGATGTTGGGGGACCAATTGGTCGAGTTTTGCAACAATTGGGGCCAAATTACCATTTTTGGAAAGTGTGGGCAAAATGGTAATTTTTGAAAAGTTGTGGAACCAAATTGGAAATTTGGAAAACTTGACCCCCTTATGCAATTTTGAGTAAAATGAGGACTCAAAGGAAATTTTGGGAATTTGGGGACTCAAATTGGCCAAAAGTTGTCATTAGGGACCTAAAGTTGAGAAAAATAAAATTTAGGGACCTAAATGCAATATATCGATAATTTGTGAGCCTAGGCTTTTATGTCAAACCTTAAGTGAAAAGAGTGTACAAATCATCTATGGACAAGTGTAATCGGAACGCTAGCAAGAGAGAGCTCGCGTCGACTTGGAAAACCAATCGAGGACGAACACGTCACAGTTAGCGGGTGAGTAGGCTTATTTACACCATACTTGTTTGGGATGGCGAGCACTTTAGAAACGAAAAGCCACTTGTAAGTGGGATGTTTACATCATACCCAGATGGGATGAGGAGCAAAGTAAGCTACAACCTACTTACCGGTTGTAAGTAGAGGACATCATACCCGATTGGTATGATGGTCTTCCTTGAAGGAAGAAGAAACTCGCTTGCCAGTTGTAAGTAGAGATATCATCACACCCGGTTGGTGTGATAAGGTAAAAATGTGTTTTATCAAAAATGTTCTCCTCTGACTGTGTGTCAATGCTTAAAATTTTTACGAGTCCTTCTTGACGGGAGCTAGAACAACTCAGATAAGCTAGAGGCCTTAGTTGTTGAACTTGTGAGGCTAAATGCCTGGTTTTGGAAAATCACGTGTAGTGGGCCCAAGGCTAATGGGCACAAGCAAGAGCTTGTAAACAAACATGAGTTATGACAGCCATGAAAACTCTTAATGAAATGGTTGTGTGATTTCACTATGGTACTAAGTCAGGACTGACAGTACTCGATGGACTGGCTGCAGTACATCAAAGCCAAGTCGACGAACCGGCCTAGACAAACAGCTACAGGTCAGGTTGATGGTCAAGGTCGTTGGACGAGTGGCACCAAAGATAAATGGCCAATTGTGAAAATTATTGTTTTATGCATGTAATTGAGGTACAGGACCATCAAGATACCCAAGAGGGGTAGTGATGCATCCTAAGGGCTATTGGATGACCTGGTGGGGATAAGGGCAATTCGTCGTGCCAGCAGTCAGGAAGCTCGACGTAGCTTCTTACGCATGAGACCGGGATGGGGTCCGGATGAGGCGTCTGTCCTCATACAAATACAAAGTTACTTTCGGGTCTAAGGGTCGGATGTCGAGAACATCCACTCAGACCCAGGGTAGAAGTGGACGGGCTTCTATCTTGGTGGCCGGTAAAGACGCTCCGAGCCACAAGTTGGTGCAATGGACTGGATAAACCTACGAATATGTGTTCCCTTCCTAATGAAGGGCGTGTGTTGTCTGCTAAACACACCTAATGTGGAATTGGGGTAAAAGGTTTTGAAAAACCTAAAATTTGAGGAAAGATCCTCTCAAAAGAAATAAGAATTTTGCCACACTTTGATTAAAGTTGTTTTCATAAAAACTCACACCCAACACCCACTCACTGAGTTGTAGAAATCACCCTCTCCTTTATATCCCTTTTTAGGAATGGGGGAAAACATGACTAAATAAAACACCAGGATCTACCCTCTGTCAGGTATGCTTAAAGGTTCTTTTAAGCTTATATTTTATTGATTTATGTTATTCAAGTGAACAAGGTTTAAATTATGCCTAGGTCCTCTTGAGTAAAGGGAGGAACCCCATCTTAAACCAAGGGAGTGGTGGGTTGATCACGGGGATCCGACCAAACTGGGTTGGGGCGTAATATTTACCGTCCACCATTTCTCTGATGCCCCAATTGGACGCTGACGTGGCACCTCTGCCACGTGTCCACTTCCTATTGGTCGGTCCGATTGACTAGGCTTCTCCGACATTGATCGTTGACCGGGGACACGTGCCACTCTTCTATTAGTCGTTCATCACTTACGTGGATTTTTCCTCTTCTCACCGTTGAACAATGACATATGTCGCTTCCTAATTGGCCAGCGCTTCCAAGCAATGACCAAGCGGTTGATGGGGCACGCTTCTCCATGCATCACACATTGATTTGTCATGCTTGCTGACCGGGCGCTGACCTCATAGGCGGTTCTTTTACTGGTTGGACCGTTAACTGATCCGCTCAGACCAAGTTCAGTGACCCGAATTCGAAAATCAACCGGTTGAGGCCCAATTTGACCAGTTTTATGAAATTTAAAAATTTTCTAAATTCATTTTCTATCTAATGGTGGTTTCAATTTCTCAAATTGATATTTTAAAGCCACCTAGAAAAATAAATCTTTGAACCAGTTCACCCTGAACCGGTCCGGTTCTCACCCAATAACATCCATGGTTTATTCCCATGATTTCAAGGTATTTGTTGTCCATTTATGATTTTTTTGATCCCATTTACCATTTTCAGCTCATTTCGATCATCGGTTTTCTCTCAAAATTTTCCAATTCCCATCTTCGGTTACATAGTTCGAGAAGACGGGGTTTACAAGTTCTTCATAGCCCTTTTTAAGGTCCACTCATGTTGGACTGAACGTAATCTTGATGAGGTAGTTCCTTTACCCTCCATATGATCCTCCACTATCTAGTATGTGACCATAGTTTCAACTAGCTTTATGTCTTTTACATTTCTATGTATAATACCATACTAGTTAGAAATACTTATCTTAACAACTTAATTTCTTGCACAAGCTTCAAATAGTTAGCAATGTGTAAGGTAGAAGTTTATATGCCTCATTTTGTTATAGAATTTTTCTAGGTTTTGGTATTGTAAATGTCATACCCTGATCTGGTTTCTCAGGTCGATCCTACAAATAAGTGTTGCATCCTTCCAGTTTTACAACAATGGGCATCTCATCATTGTAAAGTTGACAGGGTGAAATGCTCAAAACATAATAACTCAAAATATTTTCTAAAATTAGTAAATTGAACTTTTGAAAAATAAACTTCAAAAAACATATTGGGATTATATACTTAATGTAAGGCATACCTTTGGTTTAGATTTGGCTTTTCCATCAACACATATCCTTATTCACCATTGTTGCTTGAAAGGGATAATTGAAAGGGAATGAGTTCCACAACTTAGTGAGAGGGCTTAGTTAACATTGTGGCGTCATGTCCATGATTTAGTACATAATTCTTATAGGATTTCAAGGAAATTTGGTAAAATAGGAGTTCACCAAAGGTAAGCTTATAAAGCCTTAAAGATTTAAACTTATGATTGACAAGTTTGAAATCCACTCATTTTATCAGAACGAAACTGTTATCAAGTTCATTATAACAAGTCTTGAAAATTTACTTGTCTTTATAATGAGTAAAGCTCGCATACACAAATTTTCATATGGATAATTTTCCTTTAATCCCTAAGGGTTAGGATTCCACTTAACAAGTCACAACTTATTTATTATTGAAAATCTCTCACATGATTTTTAGTTAAATTTTACTATTTATATTTCACAAACTAAAAATTATGTTCTTCCTACAGTAGAGATCTTTCATAATTTTATTCAAGGTAAAATTCATATACGTTTGTATCAAATAAACGATCATACACCCTTTCTCAATAAATGGATCAAGCAGTCATAGAACAGACCCTCAAAGGCTACAACCTCAATCTATTCCACTAGTGGCCCGAAGTATCTTTACTGTCCACCCTAGTGACAGGACACAACCTCCACCACATCGTTTGTGTGAGCACCTTAGTCCAATCCCCAGACTTATAAATACTTTGATCCCCATATGGAGGGGGTGAGACCTCACTCTTCTATCTCATCGGTTTTAGTGCGCACGAAGCTCCCAATGCTTCAAGACATACCGGACCAACACAACTTCCCTTATACCAACCTTATTGTTCAATAGTCATTAGAACCAACACTACCCCGTATCGGGCATCTTTTTGGTTCTGTACGATTGCAATCACAAAATAATTATCTTTTGGCTTACACCTTTCTCTTTGTGCTACTAGTCCAACGAGCTACAACTCGACTTTGGCTCAAAAGCATAAACACACAATTATCATATTGTGATCATTTTTTTCAGCTCATAGCTCAACAATTATCAACAGGACAATGTTTGTTTTCATTGGCCCTAGGCCCACTTCACTTTTCAAAATTGTGGCCTTGGGGCCATTGGAACATCACAATCCATAGAGAATATATTCCTCAAAAATATTTGTTAAGTTGGGTTCAAACATACAAATGGAAATATATTACGAAAATATTGTAATTACTCAATAAATAAAATGTGAGTAATATCGCATTATTGGTTCAATCGGTACTAATACTAGAAATCTCACTCATAGTTATTCGAGAACATGTTCGGGAAGGATTCCCGAATCTTAATACTCCACTTGAAGGATTATATATATTTTGCTCACTACATATCAAACATGGTTTAATAAATGTTCTTCGAACATTTATTATAATGTATAGTAATTAATATTTCTAAAATTATAGTATTACCCTTAAACCCTATTTCTTTAATTAAATATATATCTATTAAATAAGAAAATAATTATAACCTTTATACCTCCGGTGAGAATCTAGTACTTGAAAAATGTGGGTATATAGCAAAGGCTCGGAATTTTTTGTACCTATTATATAGGGACATTTTCATAAATTTTGGCATTCGAATCTCATTTATTCTTCTAAATATGGCATGCTTGTAATTTTATCAATTTTTGAAGGACAATTCGGTAAAATTAGGCTAAATGGCATAGAATGTAATTAATTTAAACTTCCAAGGGTATTATAGACATTTTGCAATGCCAAGTACTCCTATTAATGAGGGGCATTTATGTCATCCCTTTATCAATTGCACGCGGGTAATATCTTTTCTCCTTCAACCTCATCATCCGCTGCTCACCGGGTAATCTGAGGCTCTTTTTCATTAATTTTCTGCAGCCACAGGTGTCTCAGAACCCTTAATGGCTTCGTTGTTCTCCATCATCCTTGCCATTTACCCGTCTCTATCAAAATTCCTTTATATCTACTCAATTTAATAATACTCCCCTTCAAGTCACTCCTTTATGAGAGGGGAGTTATTTCCGATTACTATAATTTTGTCTTTAATTTAAGTTATTCTCAATTTTCTATGTATGAGAAATTTTTCATTAACTTAATCCATTGAATTCTCTTTTTAATTTATATTTTCTTTTAACTGGCTAATATTTTTCGTAGGAGTAATTTCGGCTTTTGCCATATAGGAGCCGGTCTCTTCTCCTTATTGGCTTTGTGCAACATCAAAAGTTTGATAATTAGAATTAGAGTTTTAGCTTGCCAATTTAGCTCTTGTTAGACTTTTAAATTTCTCTTTCAATTGTATGTTACTTGCTTTTATGGCTTTAATGTATGTAGTGACATATTAAAGGGAGTCTTCTCCTCTCTTCCATGGTTGAATAAGGCTGGTCCTATCCCGGTATGTCCCTTCCACATTTTTTTTCTTGATCCAGCATCCAACTTATTTAGTCTTCTCTCATCTCAGTCCCGAGCTTATTGACATTAAGCAACATAATAGCCCCATATTTAAAACATGAGGTTCTCGTTGCTATGTTATACCCAACTTCCGCGGTTCCACAAGTTTAGTTTTTTACTGATTACTCCAAGCATCCTTCAGGTCGAGAAACTTAGGTAATTCACTTTCCTTTTCTTTACTGTGTAATTCATTGACAAATTTGATATTAGACCTTATCATATCATATGTTATAGTTTTACCTCATTCATAAATGAGCATAAAACTGAACTTCTCTGCTGGGTTTGGCTCCCTCTCGAATGGATCTTTTCCATTGGTTCCATTTCAGGTTAAGGTAATATTGGTAGCCTAGTTATGATGTACTGTCCAAGCTTTGGTTCAAACTCAGTTTGATTGGACTTATTGATGAGTTATTGTCTCATTTAATTCCCTGTTCCAGATTCTTGTATGTTTAATCGTTGCTTTATGAATCAATTCAAGGTACCAAAGGCAAGGAGACTAGTTATTCTAGTCTAGGGAAGTGATTGAAATTCTTAGGTAAGTCTTACCTCCAAATTTATGATTCTTGTTCTTGTATTTAACTCACATCCACTAAAGAATTAGTTTAGTTTTAAGAGTAATTAGCTCTTCTGGTTTCACGATAGTCTAATGCTAGTAGCTTAGATCTCTTCAATAGAGTCCAAGAACCAGTTAAAATTGCTAGAAAATTTACTAGGATGAATCTGACATTCCTACTTATCATACCTCGTCATTTAAACTTTGTGTAATTGGTTTATGATTTAACTCGCCTGGAATGTCATACTGGCACATACCATATACCATGTCCTTAACACAGCTAGTGCTTAAATTGGAAACTAAGGGCTAATCTTCATGCACGCTATGAGACTTGGGCTTGTGGTAGGTGCCTGTTGAATGTATAGGGCCTAAGAATGCATCACTCAATGGAAGTGATCTGAGCAACCAAAGTAATGTATTAGACCAATTCAAACTAAATTAAAATATAAGTATAGGAAAACTAATGTTGAATTCAATTTTAGCTGTAGCTTATGAACGGAAAGAAGAATAAATTATGAACTTACAAGCACGTAGGCTATGAGGATTATGGGGTGAGTTCCCAATATACTACTCAAATGCATGGAGCTGAATAATGAGAGCTTTATTTGTAGTATATTAGTAGTCTCCTCTACTCTATTCGAATTTAATGTATATGTTTTAAAGGAGTTGTTTGTAGTATATTGTCATAAAAAGGGTCTCACTTCCTTTTTATGGGAATTTTATATATTTATAATTAATATGACCATATGTATATTTATATATATTTATGTGTTTTTAATTTCTCTTCCTTACAACATTTAAATATACATATAATTAATAATTATATTTTTTTTATTTAAATTTAATAGATTTAACTCGATTTTATCAAACTAATTAGCTCAACCAAATTAAATTTTATCATTTAACTAAATTAAATTTATTCTAAATTTTATCATATTATTATAGAAAATTTTCAGAATGAATTTTCGGGTTAATAAAATATGGTTTTACAATTACTTATTTAGAGGTTAAAATTTATTAAAATGGCTATTGGGGCATGTATGTATAATAGAGAGATTTTACAGTTACTTAGTATTGATATATTTAGACACTGAAAAGCGATATATTATTTTTCTAGAAATTTATTTGAATATGCATGGAGTTCATTCAATTTTCTTTAGCGGTAATAAAAGATATTGGTGCAGAGGGAGTTAATCTAGCCATTGGATTGGTTGGTGATGGTTTTGTTAGTAAATCATGATGCATGTGAAATACTTGTTTGGCATGATGGTAGTGTTTGAAAATAAACGAGAAATATTATTTTTTGAAAGGAAATAAATTTATAAATTTAGTGAACTAAATATCTATTTATAGTATTGCTAATACTGACGTCGATATCTATTTCTAGTATTTTAGCAAATACTGACGTCCAGGATATGACTTGTAATGAGTTTTCACTCATTAAATCAGCCTCCTCTTATCGGGTTGGGTGCTTTTGTCGCGACGCGACGGTGTCTCCCGCTCTCTCCATGGAATTGTGGCTAGGGCTTCAAATCATATCCTCTCTTTTTTTCACCCGATTACTTTTTCAATGGGCTTTATTTAGACAAAAGGCCCAATATCTTCTTTATGGGCTTCTTATTTTTTCTTCTTCTTCTTCTGTTTGGGCTTCATCCTATAATCTCCACTCTCACTTCTCTCTCAGACTCTCTCTTATTTTTCAGCAATTTCTTGTTCTTTTTTTTTTTTGCATATGAGCGATTTCTTATTATTTTTCAGCACGATAATACTTAACGCGGAGCATCTTAATGGAACCAATTTTTAGGCTTATTATTTTCCAGCATCTTAATGGAACCATCTCCAACATTGAGATTTGATGAATAAAGTGATGTGGGGAGTATTAATACATAATTCACGTGCCCCCTCTCCTTCTCCATTATCTATATAATTATTAATAATTATTCTCTATCTTTTATTATATAAGTGAAATTGCTCCATAAATATATTTTACAATATCTGGTTGTACACTTTCAATAATCATTCTTAAAAAGGAACTAACTAAACGGAATCCATATCTGATTTTACAATAGCTTTTTCGCTCTCATTTACTTATCCTTCCTTTTAAAGAAGAAATTACATGGCACGTCTTGAGAGAGAAGAGGATGCTTCAGTGTATAGTGTTACGTGTCTCCATGCGCCCCGACCCTCTCCCTCCACGAACCTCCAGGACACATCGTGCCGTAGTGGGCTTACCCTTACGGAGATGATCAGTTCATCACTGTGACCCACTTCTATCTCCCAAAGCCACGAAGCATCAGAGCTGCGATATGGCTACGGGAAAGGACGATCAGGAGTCGAGGCCTCCAAGAGACGGCCGGGGCAGAACCCCAGGGTAGTCCCTTCACCAGATGAGGCAGCTGCCCTACAACTTCAAGACCATGACGGTGGCCGGGTTGCTCATTGCAGGGGGCCGGGCTGCCCTACACCGTCCTCTGCCTATGGCATCCTCTACATGCTGAAAGAAGCCCGAAACCAGCGCCTGCGACGTTGCCAAGGTAGCCACCGGAATGGCCAAGCCAGAGGACACCCATCCCAGGATGTAGTCAATTCCGTTCCTTGAGGCACTCTGTTTAGACGTTTTTTTTTGTTAGCGACTTCTTTTTATTTGAATTAGGGTTGGGTCACACACCATGTGAAAGCTTTTACTGCTTTTATCTCCGGCAGGATTGCCGGCATCAATGCCGCCAATAGTTTGAGGAAACCTGTAGTTTGAGGAAACCGAATGAATCCTAACCTTTCTTTGTTAAGGAGGTAAATGAACATGCTTTGCAGGCGAATTGAATCCAATGTCCAAATTTATCTTCTGAGGGCAGCATATACGTATCATCCAGCAATCCAAGTTTTATCTTTTATCAAAAAAAATAAAGAATGTGAATGGACATAGTCGTAACTTTGACAAAACTAAACACCCTATATTTAAAAAAAATAAATGCATTAATAGCAGCTCAAGAAAGTGAGCAATCGATTGTATGTAAATTAGGTTTTTTGAAGAAAAAGTTATCACGTTTCATTATTTATATCAAATAATTCTATTATATTCAAGTCTCAGATATGGTATATCAAATAAGTTTCTTCATCAATTACCATTCAAATCTACATTTTTTTTTATCTTTTAAATCAATTAATTTAATTTAAAATTAAAAAGTATAATTTGTAATATTTTCTCTTTAGAGTTGTAAAATAAAAGAAAATGATGAGATGTGAAAATGAAGGTAGATCAAGAAAAAAAAGAGAGGAGAAATTCAGAAAGAATATGAAAAACCTAATTTACATACAATCACTGCATTAATTTATCAAATGAATTTGATATTTGCATTGTATTAATTTATTCTATTTGTGTTGAAATTCCAGATAATACGATTAAAATTTCTATCTGAAAGAAAATGTATATAACTAATAAATTTAAAATTACATTAATAAATCTCTTAAATCACCACCCAAGAAGTAATAAATAAAGTTAAAATTAAATTAGTGAATCCTTTTGAAAACACAAGGATCAAAATGTAGGTTTTTCCACCATAAAATCACTATACTCCCTATCCATGTACAGATTGAGCGGCTGTGAAATGCTTTCTTCAAAATATAAGGATCTCAAATCCAGTCTTGAAAGTAGACTATGGTTAAGAAAAGATGTCCTCTGTGCAACAAATAGAAGGAAATCAGCGCAAACCAATCCAAACCATGGAAAAACGAAACAAATTCAATGAAATTCAGAAGAAGAGATCAAAGAAAATGCAAAATGAAAAGAAAATGTGAATAAATGATTTCCCCTCACAAGATCCATACCAAGAATATGGAGACAAAGGCAGAATGGTGTTTTCCTAATTCGTATTGAACATGTGCTAGTTTTTCCAAGTACACAATGACCATGGAACTAGAACAAGACCAAGCATCATGTCAGGCTAAGCTAAAAAAATTTGGGAGTACAGAAGATAGCTTACATATGAGAGGATGAAGTGAATCACCTTAATGATCCAATCACCATTGGGATGTCATGATCTTAGATCAATCAATCTTCACGGATGAGTATATGAGCCTGGTGAACCAGAAGCATGCATAGAACCCGATCGTCCCAGTGACAACAAAGAAGGCATAGGACACAATGAGCATGTACCCAAAGTAGAGGATGCCTGAGACAAACTTGGTGATGTTGAGCTTGGTGAAGAAGTAAAAAGTGGCATAGAGGAAAAGGTAGAGTGCTGAAGAGCCTGAGGTGAGATAAGACCTCCACCACCAGAGGTAGTCCTCGCTGCACAGCTGGAAATAGCACAGGACAACAGTGATCTCCGCACAGGTGATGATGAGAATGATGAACACAAGGAAGAGGAAGCCAAAGATGTAGTAGAACTGGTTGAGCCAGATAGAAGTCAAGATGAAGAAGAGCTCAATGAAGACTGCTCCAAAGGGGAGGATTCCTCCAATGAGAACCGAGAATGCAGGCTTCATGTACCATACCTGCTCGGGGATCTGTCTTGGGATCTTGTTTGTCTTCACAGGGTCCTCAATTGCAGGCTTCCTGAACCCCACATAGCTTCCAACAAACACTAGTGGAACCGAAATCCCGAACCATAAGAACACCAGAGCAAACATTGTACCAAAGGGCACTGCCCCAGAAGACTTCTCACCCCAAATTAGTGCATTCAAGACAAAGAAGATAGCAAATGCAATAGCAGGGAAGACCAGTGCTGTCCTGAGTGCAATTCTTTTCCACTCAGTTCCTTTGAACATCTTGTACAGTCGAGCAGAGGCATACCCACCAAAAAGGCCCATGAAGACCCAGAGCAAAAGCATGGCAGTCATTAGACCACCTCTGTTTGAAGGCGAGAGAAACCCTAGAATGGCAAAGATCATAGTGACAAGTATCATCCCAAAGAACTGAACACCAGTTCCCACAGAGATGCAAAGGAGGTCTGAGTGAGATGGGGGTCTGAAGACATCACCATGGACAAGTTTCCACCCAGTCTCTTCCTGGGCTTCTTCCTGTGTCTCAAGTTCATTATACCTGGAAATGTCACGGTAAAGGGTTCGTAACATTATCATGGCAACCATACCAGAGAGGAAGAGAACAATCATCAGCGAGTTCACAATGGAGAACCAGTGAATCTGGTCATCGCTCATCAGAAGGTAGGTATCCCACCTAGATGCCCACTTTACATCACTTTCCTGAAAGATTCGCAGGAAGGGATCAAGACTTGGGAACTAGTTTGCAAGAAAATAAATGTGAGGAATAATGTGTTTGAAAGCAATAACTAAATGAAACCAAAATTATGGGTCAGGCTAATACTACTCTTTCCAACTAGAGCAGCAGATGCAGCTAAAACATGAATCAATTATTGATTCTGGCCAATGATGTCAGAAAAAAATGGTATCTAGGAAACAGAAAGTAGTAAAAGTTCAGTTCAAAAACAAACCTCAAACTCGACATCATAAGTGAAAATGATTTCATTATTCTCTTCCACCTCTTGAGGGGTGTTGGAATTGATAACTGTGCGTTTCGACTGGGGATCACATGTGGACAGATGAGTATTTTCACTCCATTGACCTTCATGTTCATGTTTAATACTGTATTTACAAGGACTCTTGTAAGTATAATACAAGGACTCTAGCAATTTAATAGAGAGAGGTGTGTGAAAGGATATATAAAGAAGACTAACCTGTATGGTTTAACCTCAAACCCCACTATTCTTGTCATTTCAGTTTGTGAATCTCTATGATATTTCACAGTAAAAGCTAGATGGTTGTGGATGAAAAATTTCTCTTCTTTGCTCTGAAAATAAATAAAGCAACAAGGAATTAGATACTTCAAAAATAAGGCAGCCCGTCGAGACCTTGTAGATCATACCCCAGAATATTGTCCCTTAAGCCCAACATGGAAACCATGTTGATAAATGACATGAGACTCTTGATCTTGCCTCCGGATTGGAACAACGAGTGGGAGATTGTCAAGTATCCTGAAGCAAAGAAATAGTAAATAACTTGTACAGATATACATAAAGGTCAAACAAACCCAATCAGTGTCAAGTCTCACATGTTTACACGGTACTCGTCCTTGATTTTTTCCTTCAAGTCTTTTGCTTGTTTCGCATCAACCTTTTTCCGGCAGACAACATTGCACATCTGAGGTTCTCTCATCTTAAACTGCAATAACATGACTAGCCCATTAATTACAGGAAAAACATATATTCTTGAAAGCTTATCAAATGAACATTTATCACCGTGTAGGGCGAGTTTTCTATGCGGTCACCACGAAGCACTTCACCGAGATTCTCCGCACTATCCACTATCTTTTCTGGTTTGCAATATGGGAGGGAGTAGTATGAGTAAGGAAGCTGGGTTTTGATTGAGGTCAACTTGTTCACCTTCACCTTTAACAGATCTCCCTGTAATTATGGACCACACTTTCTTCTTAGCGCTCCTATCCATGTTTTAGCATGACCAGAAGATACTATAACAAGAGATGGACATTCAAGATACAAATAAAAGCTCACAAAAAGAGCAAGTACTGAGACAAAAGCAAACCATGCAAGAAAGGGGTGCTCAGATTAGTGAGACTTTGATCATTGACACCAAACATGACAACGTGAAAGACATCTTTGCTTCCACCATTGAAAACATATTTAGGCAGGCATATCCTTTTTTGTCAGATTATTTTTCTTTTTTCTTCTATTTTGAAATACCTAGATCAAAATTAGCATTTAAGAATTGTACATTAGACAATAACGAGTACTCTAGGCCATCTCAGCAAGATCGCCTAAAACCCAGAGTTTTGAGTATTGCACGTCGTTCTTTGAAATATATACATCACTCTAAGGCCATGGTACTTTTAAATATGACGTGCCCAAAGAATAGAAATGATATTTTCTTTCTCCGCAAATGATGAGAAGTCCATTTAAAGCCGCAGAACTATCCGGACGAGTAGATTGTTAATGATCCATGATATATATGTATATATATATATATCAGCTAAACATCCGCTTTAATGCCATTTACATTTTTTAGACAACACTCTTTAAATCGAAAATTCAGACCATGAAGAAAGCAAATACATACATCACTCTAAGGCCATGGTACTTCACGTTTTAGTAAAGAAAGCAACTATCCTGGATCAAGCACCGACCAAAGAGTACGTTTGTTCATGCATGAAATGGCTTAGTAATCCCAATCTATACCGCAGTCTAAGCAATACTGAACCAATACGGAGCCAAATATGCCGGATCCAAGCAAAATGCAGTCGGATCGAGCCGCTCAACATCCAGATACCACCAAAATTTACAATCAAGGAATGGAATGAGAATTACTCATGAGTCATGAGCTACGCGAGGGATAGAGCTGACCTTGTGGAAGTCCTGCGGGGCAACGCCGGGAAGGTAGAAAGACCGGGCTCCATGGATCAGGAGGTGAAAGAGGAATAGAATCGCCGGCGGACGGAGGTATCTGAGAGGATCCATAGAAGTGGAAGAAGCTTCTTCTTCTTCCCTCGGAGCAGCGGAGAAAGAAAGTGACTCAGATCTGGAGTAGAAGCTGGACTTTCTTTGCTGGGGGTGGGCTTCGAGATCTCAGAGTGGTGTATCATGTGTGGAGTATAACACCAGAGAACGCGGCGAAGTCGAATCGGGTCTAGAGAACGGTCTGGGTCGGGTCCTCCGCGTCGCCGTCTTTTTCGGGTATGGGGAATTCGGGTTAATCGGACGATCAACGTTCACGCACATATCGTCTGGTTTGAGTGCATAATTCTCGGAAACGGAATTATTCTTATATGGGCTGGGCCTAATGAGATTATCTCCATCAAGTGATGGATGGGCCTTTAGAGAGAGAGAGACCTTACACTCTCTGTCAGGTCAGGTTTATCGACCGTTGGAAGCTTTATGGCTGCATCTGTCTTGGGAAACGCATAGACGATCTCGGGACCCAAAGCCAACGGCTAGTCGTTTGCCCTCTCCCTTATAAAGAAGAAGGAGAAGATAATCCCACTCCATCCCATCTCATTGATTTCTTCACAAATTTTCAATATCTGCAGCTCATAATCCCCTCCTCCTCACACTGCTCCCCATCCAATGGCTTCTCCTATTATTACCTCTGCCTTGGTGCTTGTCATCCTCCTCCTCACGGCCTTAACAGAAGCTCGGGAAATACTCGTCGGAGGAAAGACCGGCGCTTGGAAGATCCCGACCTCAGAAGACGACTCCCTCAACTCCTGGGCGGCGAGCTCCCGCTTCCGTGTAGGCGACTCCCTTGGTAATAATCCCCCTCCTCCTCCGCCATTATTTTTCTTGTTGAGAATGTGATTACACCGTAGATGATTCTGACATAGCACTCACTGGGTATATTTCAGTGTGGAAGTACGACGGGGAGAAGGACTCGGTGCTAAAGGTGACGAGGGATGGCTATCTCAGCTGCAACACCACGAGCCCCATTGAGGAGTACGACGGCGGCAACAACACCGTGAAGCTCGAGAGGTCTGGGGCCCACTACTTCATCAGCGGTGCAGAGGGGCACTGCCAGAAAGGGGAGAAGCTGATCGTGGTCGTGCTGTCTCAGAGGTACAGGAAGTACACCGGAGTGTCCCCTGCTCCATCTCCGTCCGAGGTAGAGGCGCCGGCTATAGCTCCAAGCCCGATAACAGGTGGCGAGAACTTCAGGAGTGGCCGCTTCAGAGGCCTTGTGGCTGTCGGTGCTGGGATTATGGTGTTGGGCTTCATCTTGTTCTGATCTGAGAGAGATGCACTGCTGCTGTTCGTAGTCATGATTTTATTGATTCATTTTTTAGGGTGGTGTATTGGTCATCATTAAATTGAAATATCTAAAGTCCGACAAACTTATAATTAGAGAGGTACTCTACTAACCATACAAAAAAGGCAGCACATGAGAGAGTTCTCAAGGTTGAAAATGTTTCAGCCCAATCAAACCGCTGCTTCGGCAGGTCGCACACGATTTTCATATGATTTCCCTGAATCGCTGGGGTGGGTTTGGGGCTTTCCCCATACTATGCCAATAAAATAGAGGCACTCTAACCATACATGCATAGAGAAGGGGTTGAAAATATTCTGAAAGGATAAACAGACATGTTATTTCAGTTGTACTAGAAGCACACTAGACCAACATGCATAGAGCCCAAAAAAAAGGAGCTCTTCTCCCTATATACAGTAGTACTACTAGATGTTGGTTGCATAATCCGATCGATATATCACATGCTCTGGGAGTCAACATGGAACGAGTCTCCAAACATACAAGGCGCCTAGAATTCCACACCGCCCACGCAAAACAGAAACATCCATTCCTTTTGGGGGAAGGAGGTGCCCATTTTCGCTTCTAATCCGGCAGTAGAAGACCATTCTCTACCTGGTTTTGCTTGGGGGTGGAAGACATGGTGGTCCAGCGTTCCGCTTGAGTTGCGGGGCAGATGGGCTTCTTCAGCTGGACCAATATCATCGTCATGTTATCGCATCCCTGGCCGGTGACTGTGGATGGGGCCAAGCACCGGTCGAGAACTCTCTCGCACACCTTAGACAGCCTGTTTTCCTGCGATATTTCAGATCAGTGTGAGAAAGCAGCGGCCCATCAGATTTAAGACGTCAAGATTATTCAGAAATCTTAAGCTGATAATTTGTCTGAGATTAAACACGTGTGATGATGGATGGGGAATTGGTATTTAAGGTTATTGTTCTTTCTCTTACTAAAATAACACTTTGGAATGGCAGATTCAAGAATAGAATTTTATCTTTTGCCCAACAAAAAAATAACTTGATTCCATGTACTCACAAACTGCAACTGCTCATGTATGAAATCCACTAGCTGCTGGCTGGACATGCAGTCCCTGAAATCAACAGGAGAAAAAATTGACAGTCTGCGCATTATAAAAATTACAATAATAAGTTCCTAACAAAGTAGCAATGGGAAAAAAGAAGCAAGCTTTTAGCCCCAAGGGAATAAGCTCCAAGGCTTTTACATGGTGATTGAACTCAAAACCAACCAAATACTGAGTATAATTCATTTCCATCTGCTCTATTTATCCTTAAATAGACAAACCTCAGGTTGTTGTAAACAAATAATTTCATTAAATGTTTAAAGTTAACTCGTGCCTGCTATGGTATTTTCTAATGCTGAAAATTGCTTATAGTTGCAAGATACAAAATTCTTATTGCAGTATATAATCTTGTATAAGGTGCCGTTCATGAAAATCCTTCCCTGAAGGACATAACACCACACTTTCCATGAAGTATAATTATCCTTATAATTATTAAAAGAGACCTGAATTATTTTTTCCCAAGAAATACAACATTAATATATCATCCTTCACAAAGAAGAATAAAAAAGTATGGCACATACCAGATGCCATCACATGCTAGAACAATGAATTCATCATCATCGCACAGTTCAACCTAGTCACACAAAATGATCAGAGTTATAGATGAACAAATTGTTACTATCATTCCAGTATCCTAGAAATACCATTCAATATCATTAGCAGTGTAAGTTCCACAGACAAAACACCAAAGAAACTGAACATTTTTCCTAAAAAGGAAAAGGGCAGATTCTTGATGAATATACTCACAAAATTGACTTCTGGAGTGGCAGTAACGATTTGCTTATCAACAGTTAGAAACTTGTTCTGCTTGAATTCCATGTCACCTGTAGTGATCGATGTGAGATAAAAAGGTACCACAATGCTCTCGTAGAAGCAGGCTGATTCGTCACCAAGCATTTTTTTTTCTATCAGAATAATTATATAGTGCTCATATAAAGCAGAAAATAAGAATTCCAATTTGAGCAGGCCCTAAAGTGAAAATAAGACCAAAATGGAGTATAATCTCATTTGAAAACAAATAATTATAATGAATTCCAAGCCATCTGGGATTTTAGTACAGCAGCTTAGGCTAAAGAATAATCAAGAAATGATAAACAGGAAATTGAATTAATTACCTATAGCTCTAGAGAGATTCAAACTGCCATTTACTCGACCCGCGTGAATAAAACCACCAGCTTTTATGATCCTCTCCTTTTCAGACTCCAAATCAGGTTTATGATCTCGAGAAAGATCATATGCCTATCAAATTTCTCAACTCATCAATATTTGTATATGGAAAAGGAGTGTACCACCAAAAAGTAAACCAGTGTTAAAGAAACAAAAGTAGCAAAAACTAGAGAGACACCAAAAATTACCTGACCCTTTCTAGATATCACACAACGGGAATCACCAGCATTTGCAACAACCAGTTGATTATTTCTAACAACAGCAACACAGGCTGTGCACCCAGAAGTTGGTCCAGAAAAATCAGAATGAGGACCCTATAAAAATCAGGAAAAACTAAATTATTATGTTAAAGTGATAACGTGGATCAAATATTATAGAAGAAATCACAAAGGTAGAGATGTTCCAGGGCATTCAACAAAGAGAACTGCAATCAGAGAAGATAAACATGTGCTATCATTTGCTTATGGAATTTACCTCCTCAAAAGACCAGCCATCCACTCGATCATTAGCATCAGCACCCCTTGGTGACCATATCAACCCTTCTATCACTCCAGTAAATTTGTTTATCTTGTCTCCCAGAACAGCCAATTCTCTCCAACCTCTTTGGCCGCACATCATTTCATCCATTCTATACAATAATGCAATTCATATCAAATGCAAATATTTCCATAATTGTTAATATTGAATTCATCATTTTCATATCTTAAATTTTGCATGTTACGGCTCTTTTCCAAGATGAAAATAATTAGCCATCCCTCTCATATCCAAATCCATGCAAAAAAAAAACAATTTCTAGGAGAACATACCAAGATCGTGCAAAAAAAGGAAAACAAACTAAGCTCCTGATACTACTGTTTAAGGCATGCCTAATTATATACCAATCAAAATGCATGCACTATCTAGTAACAAGATGAGTAAACCTGAGAAAAGCTTTTTGGACAGAATTTCCAATATCTCCAGTTGCATATGCCTCACACTTTAAGACCTGCTGATGAAGAAATTTGGCGCAGAACTTTGCCACCACTTTACCTGAAAATCATAGCTTTAAGTAAAATATTGTGTACTCAAATGCAAACAAGCAGCAGTTGTGAGGTTTCACATCCTGTGGCACATATATGGAATTTTTAGATCATTCTTAGAAAAACTAAAGACAATAATTTATTATCTCTTAGGCATTGAAAATCAAAATGTGGGCAAACTTTAACTTGTTACATATATACAAATATGATATTGCATATAAAAGGAGAAATGTTTCTGCATAATGTAAATAACCTATTCTATGGTTATGACCAACATTTCTGAACTTAGGAACAGATAAAAGGTTAAATTTTGCCCTATGGAGCCTTCTAAAGCTTATAAAGTCAATGTTTTTAACATTTTGATAAATGAATAATAACTTCAAATATAAAAACATATAAAACAGAAGCCAAGTGAACCTTGAAGTCAACCTGTCCAAGCAACAACATGACATTCAAGCAAATTAGCACGAGAGGACTGTTCAACACAATGGCAGAGAAGGTGACCTTCAGAGTATTTATCATACCTCCATGGCCATCATAAACACCAAAGAATGATGTGGTGGAATCCAGATCAGGGTAGGCGGCATGCTAGTACGAAAAAAGGACAGGGTAACCAGTCAAATTACCAACGGCACACAGCCATCACAAGGCAAGTAACAAATTTTTTTCTGCATTAGAATACCCACAGCATCTTCCATAGTTGTACGCCATCCTTGCATGGATGATAAACCAAATCTAAGCCGATGATTCTCTCCATCGTCAGAGAACTTCTCTGTTTTCGGAGTGCTCAGATATACACCCATCTCTACAACCAAGGAAAAAGGGAGATAACTCAAACAAGATAACATTAAAATTTATTTTCTGCCCAAGAGATTATGTGATGAAATACTTGCCCATTCAAAGTCATCACAGAGTATTACACACAAACGGATTATTGACCGGCCCAAACAATTATTGCACAAACTAATCTGCTCCAGGGGGAAAAGTTTGCTGGTACAAATCAAACCATAGCTTCCAATTCTTCAGGGAATCTTGTTAATCGCTCATTACATTTTGTAGAAAAACTTCCTTATCCACGACACTCTTTTTAGCACTTTCAATTTCATTTGTTTAGCTTTCCATCTAAGTAGTAAACTCAGATCATTGCAACATCAACACTGTACATAGTTCAGCATCAAGTTAGGCGCTTGCAAGAAGAGCGGAATCATCCAGAAAGATTCGAATTTTCCGTGAATATGATCAACTTGAAATAAGGTATGCAAGCTATAATATGAGATGCACAGTTTGTTTCAAAATAAAATATCAACAGTAACACATTATAAAACTGATACCCCAGTCCACCTTTCACTGCACGCATCTTTGGAAGACGCCCACTCGGACCTGATTAATTCCTATGCAGGTCACTACCCTGCAAACTATTATGCTTAACTATCACCAGCCCAATCCTATCGACAAGCAAGTGAAAACTCGGGGAAGAAATAAAATTACTAAACTCCGTTCATCGACCTGGAAAACCGTGATAGTTCCAGAAACAACAGAGAAATCGAAATCGAGCGAGGAAAACTTCCAAATCCATAGCTCGCTTCAACTTACGTGCTTTTTTTAGTCTCTGCAAGGACTCGAATATTCGAGAGCTGAGAAGGTTGAGAGGACGGGAAAGCGACACTCTTCAAGCTCAACCACCGATAAGACGCGGAAAGCGTTGATGAAATTCCAGAGAGGAGCTGAATCACTAAGGGAATCAGGAAAATTCTCACAAGAAATGCCCCAGGAAGTGCTCAAATCTTCTAATTCACGCGTGCCGATTGGACAGCTCCGCAAGCGCCGACGACAGGTGACGGAGGCGCGTGAGCTGCGCGACCTCTCCGTTCTCTCTATCTACGGAGGATCGAATATTGGAAGGGGGTGTGGAGCGGAATCATTTGTCTGGTTGTCTGCGTCGTCCGAGCTATTTTCTTTATATAAAAGAAGACACTGACATTTTTCCTAAGCCAAAAGAAAACATTTTCATATGTATCATGTGGAAGTAATTACCTGGTCTCGGTGTACAGATATTTAGAGGAACCGGGCGCAGCCGGATCCCTACACCTGGACTACGCAAGAAACTTGCACTCTTCGAGCTTATCTTATAACTCTTATCCACTTGGCGATTTTTTTTTCCTTTTAGTTTTAATGGAGGAAAATTATGTCTTGTTCTTCCAAAAAAAGTAAATGGGTGAGATGAATTTTACGGGAATGGATAAAAAGTCCAAAATTTAACGTTATATATTGTCGTAAAACTTTATATTAATAAAAAAAATTATAGTTTATCCATGTGATCCATCTGATTGGAATAGGTTAGTGCCTTGGCTTACATGGTGCTAACGTAGGCATGGTAAATTTTATGATTAATTATATGGAAATGGGCATTTAAATAATTCAAATAATGAAAGGGATAAAAAATTAACAATTTGTGCCCAAGATCTAAATTCTAATATCAAGATCTCCATTGGTGAATTGATTAGTTGAAATAGATGTATTTAAGTAGCCATTAACTCCCAAATTTTTTGACGAAGCTGCTTCTCAAGGGGCGAAACGGAAGTTAGAACTCACGGAATCACATCATTGGGCACCACTAAGTTTTCTTTGCCTTTTGTTGGGTCAAATTCTTTTTCCCTTTCATTAATTGAATAATTTGAATGTACTTTTTTTATATGACTAATGTCGGAATATTATATTATCTGATATCTTGTGTATTTATATATTGGCATACTATATTGATTCGTGCCACAATTGTAAATTGGCAGTTTCTTATGAGCTATTAAGAATACGGATTAAGGATAATACAATTGGTGTAATTAATCATATAAATGTGATATGATAGCACACAATCGAATATAATATGTTGTATTTGAATGAAACGCCAAATGGATGGTAGGCTGAAATTTGTGTCACGTCCAAATAGACTTTATTTGGTTAGAAAATAAATTTTAATTGCAAATGTAAATGTAAACACCACCAAGTGGGTAAGAAATTGTATTAGGGTATAAATTAAGAATTCTAATTTATACAAAATTTAGTGATAGATACTGATATAAACCTTTCTAAACAAATTAGGCTTCAAATCACCCGATAATTTGATCGTGTGATACTATCCAGGAAAGATAATAAGCACATCCATAATCTCTAACCATATTAGATTCTAATTATATAAAAAATACCTTAATAATTTCATGTTAGTGTAATTACACTTAATAAGTAATATATATATATATCATTTCAACTAATTATTCTAAATTTAAAATATTATTTTATTAATACATATTTATTTATTAATATTCTAAAATTTTTATCCATGTGATAATATTTTCTTACGTAATTAAAATTGAACTATAAAGGAAAAATCTCAAGATAAACCTAATATTAGCATATGTGTGGCCCTTAAATTTGCGGTGGAAGTATATGCAAAAAAAAATAAAAAAAATGAGAGTCACGATAATCACCTTCATTTATCTTGAAATTAATTGGTAAAATGAAATTATTTTAAAAGGCCACATCTTGATTAGTTAAGACATTTTATATTTATTCAACTTTTTTATCAATTATTATATAAGTTTAAATCAATTTTGTTGCTATATATAGCAATTTAATCATTTTCTAGTTTAATTTTTTACATCATTTTTATGGTTTGCGTTAATTTGATCCTTTTATATAATTTATATTATTTTTAAATCAATTCTATCCTTGCATTTACATAATTCTAGTCCCTTAAGAAGATGTCATAGTCATATTGAAACAATAAACATTGTCAAATAGCAAATTCATATCCTGACTTTCCTTGCAAGTGATTAAGACTTCTTGGAGAAAGATTGCCACATATAAAATTGGAAGAATAATAATGGATGGAGATTTTTTAAGAAATGTTGAAATTTTTTTAGTTCCTTTTAAATGCCACTAAAATACAGATTTAATAATGTCAATAGAAAATATTTTAATAAAAAAATAAAATATTCAATTTAATTCTTTACAATTTTGAAGTATTGATGGGCGCACACACAATTTTTCCTGTGTGGGTAAAGATAGAAAGCCGCTTCATCCTTGAAAGGACAGTGACGTTGTAGGGTAGGAAAAGAGGGACAAGATGAAAGCTACTTTTTGAAATGGGAAGACATTATCTAAGAGGCTGAACAATGGCCACCTTCCAAAGGAAATTGTCATATACATTAAATATCTCGGACTCACATCACATCATCCAGCTCACATTCCAAGATTTGAAATTCCTCCTTGAAAAAGCTTCTTTCTTTTTTTTTTTTACATATATTCCCAAAATAACATATACGAACATCAACATCGTTAATGTCCCAAATATTAGAATAACCGTGAAAGCATATCTGCTAAAGAAATTGGGCATTGGGCAAACATGGGTATGCCATATTTTAAGTAGCGTTTTATTATTATATTTAATTAAATAAGTGGGTTTGATGCATTCACATATTTTAAAAATTAAAATTGTATTTCGTTGCCCTACTTTTTTTTATCAATTATGTGATTTTTAATATTTAACAACATATGATTTTTGTCGAAAAAATTACAAATTGTATGTAATTTGTTGATTTGATGGCGGGGCTTCAATGGTAATTATTGATTCTTAATTATTAATTAATTTTCTGGTGTAGTATTTTTTGGGTTTATTTATTTATTGGCCTTAGAAAACTTCTCTTTTGTCCCTATTACTTTTTATGCTATTAAATGTCTTTTTGATTTAAAATACTCTTGCAGGCTACCATTTGTCTTTAATAATAGAATATTAAATCATATAATATGTTAAGTAAAAAGTTAATTAATTATTATAATATTAAAATATTATCAAGATTTAACAAAAAAGAAAAGAAAAGTATTCCTTCCGTAGTCTTTCACAGGCAAACCATCATTTGCTCGAACTGTGTGCCAGGCTCTGTTTTCTCCATGTTCCGGTGGGCGAATAGTAAAACAATTAATGAACAAGACAGAGCAAACGGGGAGGCAGTTGGGAGTCCCTCAGTGAGTGTGATGCTTCCCATTAAAAAATTCACTGAACTATTTTTTTTCCTGAATATTTTATTTTTTTTAATGAAAGGGTAAGCTGAGAATATAAGCTGTCTTATGATATATTGATTTAAAAATAAAAACATAAAAACGGTATAATTTATGCACATGAGTTGAGACATATAATATATTACCGGATAACTGTCAGTCAAAGTCCCATACTGGTAGAATGCACGTACGACTTTCTCTTATTAGAAAGGATGCTTTGCCTGGTAGAACCTTCAGCGGTTTTGCCCACTTGGACAAGGAAAATAATTGTCGTGATAATCCAAAGGCGGAGCTGCCGTACATTCCCACAAATTTCAATATATTTTCCCCTCATTTCCTCAATTATTATTATTATTATAAATGAAAAATCAGGGCACTGAGCATAATATCTTGCTCCTATGGGTTGTTGCTGGGCGCTCGCAAATAAATGACATAAATGAAAATGTTAAGTTCTTATTTTATACACAAGGAAATGTTTATAATAATTTATTTATTTAATATTAATTCAATTAATTATAAACTTACCATATTTCTATGTTAGCTCATTATAGAAGTAAATTATTAATTTCGTGTTTATTATATACAAAATAAAAGGAGTCATACCGTTCTTATTCAATTCTCCTGATGGAAAGAACAAAAAAAGTTGACATTGTCGGACTTCGTCTCGGCCCATAACGAGCCCAGGTATCACACATTTGGATGAATGAACTTGTTGGATAGCAGCCCATAAAGGGCCCACTTTCACTGCACGAAAAAGTATGCTGATTGATGTATAAATAACTTAAAATTAAGGGGTCAAATGATACATTAGCCAACAAAGTGGGACAAATTATTAAACAATTCAAAAGGTTCGCAGGAGATCCACGTGGCCCAGCTCCAGCTTCTGGCTCTCCCCTCCTACATCTTTGACTTTCCAGCTTCTCCAGCGGTTGTTACCATCTCCCAATTCAATTCTCTCTGACGATTCGGTTTCCGGAGCGCTGGTGCAATGGCTTCAATTCCATTCTCGGCAGCTCCTTGGGTGGTGGCCCTGCGCGGTTTCTCCCGGTCCAACTCTGACTCGGCTACTTTTCCTGCTGCTCCTTCATGGCCGTCCGTCAGATCCTCCCTCAGCTCCTCGCAATCAACCTTCCTCCAGAATGGGTTCTCCATGTCAATTCCAACTGTTTCTGTTGCAGCTCACAGGTTCGAGGCCACTGGCATCCATGCCCGCGCGGCTACAGATAAGACCCTCTATGACTTCACCGTTAAGGTAGCAGGATGTGACTAAGCTATCTGACTAGTCGAGAGTCGTGTTTCTGATGAAATCTTTTATGCATAGTCTGAAATTCTCTTGAAATTTCTTCATTTTCTGGTTGAGACAGGATATTGATAGGAAGGATGTTCCTCTTAACAAGTTCAAGGGGAAGGTTCTTTTGATTGTCAACGTTGCCTCGAGATGGTAAGTACTCTTTTCCGGAAGTTGAAGGAGGGTCTTCGTTATGTTGTATATCATGAATAAGAATGATAAGGGCTAATTTGACGTTTATGATTTGAATATGTTTTGATTCAGTGGTTTGACTTCATCAAATTACTCAGAGCTCTCCCACCTGTACGAGAAGTACAAGAATCAAGGCAAGTGGAAAATAGTGCCATTTTTTTCTTTTAGTTTGGCGGTTTGAACTTGCTTGACAGTATCGATATCTTCATAAATACCACTTGAAGTGGGAGCAGTGAAGATAAAATATTTTTTAAGAACTTTACTAGTGGCTTCTAGAAAATTTATTTGTTGATCAAATCCTTTCTAATCATTGTAGATTTAAGTTGCCTTGCAGGTTTTCCATCATATATTCATATACTTATAAAAAAATAACTTCTAAAAAAGATCAATTTCTAAATGTAGAGAGAAATAGCTGTTAAAAGAAAACACATTCGGAAATTCTTGGAGAGCTTAACAATCCTATTTGGATTGCTAAAAAAGATAAATTGCTAAATGTAGAGAGAAATAACTGTTAAAAGAAAACGCATTTGGAAATTCTTGGAGAGCTTATCAATCCTAGTTGGATTTATTGTCTGTTTTTTTCTCAGAAGATTTACTCTCTGGTTATGAAGGGTTTTTCATGTAGGTTTTTCCTTCAGAGAATCCAGGGAAGCTAAATTGGATGGAAAATAGTATAGATTTTGGGAAAAACTACCATCCCGGGCAACAGTTGAAACCCCTGATTGTGTTTATGATTTTTGGTTTGTTCAAAAGCGCATTGCAAATACAACTTAATACATGAATAAATGCAGATTATATTTTTTTTCCAGTTAGGATAATTTTCTTGCACAAACATGGGAACTTATGTGGTGGTATTTAGGTGCATATTTTGGTCTTTTCATTTTGATCCGTCGGTTTTGGTGTCTGTATAATGTTGATCATTATGATGATTCTCTTTTGTGGGAGTGTCGAGTAATTATTTGCACCATTGCATGTTAGTAGGATATTCTGCACATAGGAATGCGTACCATTCTTCTTATCTGATTAGCAGAGATTTCCAGTTTGATGTTGTTTTCTATGTTTCTCATTTCTGTTGGTGTTACTTTTTCCTTTCTGCATCATTGATGAAGGGTAATGATAGATGCTGCTTGCATCTCAGGATTTGAGATTCTAGCTTTCCCCTGCAATCAGTTTGGTGGTCAGGAACCCGGCTCAAACCCTGAGATTAAGCAATTTGCTTGCACACGGTTCAAAGCTGAATTCCCAATTTTTGATAAGGTTGGATGTTAAAAGGTTTATATTTTATTTGTTGGGTAGCACATGAAAAATGATATAGCACATTAAACAGTTCTAGTTTCTTCTTGTAACAGGTTGATGTTAACGGACCATTTACTGCTCCTGTGTATCAGTTTCTGAAATCAAGTACTGGAGGATTCTTGGGGGACCTTATCAAATGGAACTTCGAGAAGTTTTTAATAAATAAAAATGGCAAAGTTGTGGAGAGATATCCCCCGACAACATCACCATTTCAAATTGAGGTAAATTTATTGTCTGGTTGCATTGAAAGCCAATTAATCACGAGACTATGGGAAGTAAGTAGCATATGAAGCACCATTTTCTCCGGAAAAAAATGGCTGTTGTAAAATATAAAATAAGAAAAGAAGTATTCCTGAGATCATCTTGGTAAATTCAAGCAAGAAAAGAAAAAGAAAAAAGGATACTCTTATCATAGCTATCCATGCACGTGATATAAATTTGCTTAGGCAAAAGGGTCAGCATAGAAAATATTGCTCTTGGCTTCAGGGATCGTGAAGTTCATCTATTCATAATGCTTCAATTCAAATTAACTGCATAGCTTCCTCTAAAAATTGAAACTCTTACCTCCCTGCTGATATGAGTTTTGCTTTAGCATTCTAAGAAGTTATCTCACAAGAACTTATCAAATTGCGGAATCAATTGATAGGCTAATCTGTTCAATCTCTCCTATCCTGCAGAAGGACATCCAGAAGCTTCTTGCTGCGTGAGGATGCCATTGAATGGTAGCAAATGCATCATATTATCAGGACGATATGTACAGAATTGTGAATTGACTGTCAATATCCTGAATTAATCTTGGATTACCAGAGAATAAATCAACATATCTCCAGAGATGCTGGCTGCTTTCCAATACAAAAAATCCCTCTCTTCATTTCCATCCATTAATGGCAGGCTTTTGAAGCTGGATTTTGTTGCATATGCAAAGACAGCTACTGTAATCTTGATTTGTAAAAGTAATGGAATTTGATTTTTCGGAGTACTGTGCGGGGTATCCTTTTAATGTATAATGATGCAACAATTCCAACCATTAGACAGTTGAGAAGGAAGTCCTGAGAAGGAAGTCCTGAGGTATGATTGCAAGTGGACAGTTCCTTTTATACAAATGGTATAGTTTTCCACGTGTGATGATTTTACCAAGGCATATGAAATCAAAGAAATATAATAATCTAATCATTACTTGGACTGTTAGAAGGAAAAGACATGTCCTTTGTGGTTGGACGAAGGGAAGAGTTCTAGAAATTGACCGATCCCTGCACACCCTTCAGATCGTAAAGCATGTCCCAAATCAGACGGCCAGTATTAGCTGGTATTTTTCTTCTTCGGATGCGTCTCTGTTCTGAGGACAGTGGTCGTCTTTTTCTCGTCAGTAGCTTCTCTCTGCTTTCAGTTCTCTGTGTGGACTCTCCCAACTGCGAACTCTTCTCGCTTCTCGCGAGACTGCTACTTTTATTGGTCATGGTAAGTCAATTAGCGATGAGATCGCCTTGAATGCTTTGTCGATTTCGTTACCTTCAGTAAGAATAGAGGTTTGCCGTGAGTGTTTAGGGCTCGATGATCTCTCACTGCTACTGTTGCTGGCTATCAAGTTGAAAGGTACAAATTGGACGCACTTTTACTCGATCGAGCCTGTTGGATTGACTTTATAAGGAATATATGGCCTTTTTTCGAGGCTAAAATGGGATTATATGAGGAAGATGTGATTAGGGAGACAAAATACTAACAGTAGAATAGGAATCTCGATGTTTTAGTCGAGAGGCGTGGGCACAGAAAGACTTATTATCAGCTGTTGTCTTGAATTGATAGTTTTTATCATCTCTCTTCTATAATTTGCCCGGAAAATAGGGTGAAACATATGGATATTCGTTTTTGCAATTGAGTTCTTGTGATGGTTGGGATATGACACATGTGGCCATGCTGGTGGTGAGTCATTGTTTAAATATGGATGATATCATAATAATCTTGTGTTTAAGAGTATGTTTGGAAGGATGGGTTTAGAGTATAATGAAAGAAAAGATTTGGAAGGATACATGAACCACTCATTTGGGTATTTATCTAGTATGTATTTGGATGGATCTCTCCAAATCCATCTATCCTTCTATTTCTCAATCCCTCCCAATATGGAGAATAGGGAGAGATAAGGAATAAATGCATCAAAATTATACCTTATTCTTTAATTTAGTAATAAATATTAAGTATATTGTAGTATTTCCATATATGGATCTCTCTCCCCACTCTCATAATACTATCCAAATGAAGATATATTATCTTTCATATCCCTCACTTATCCTTCCCTTCATTCCCCTCAGAATACATCAATCCAAGCATAACCTAAGAGCAAATTAAGACTTAATTGTTTTGGACTTTGGATGTCCTTTTTTTGCTGAATAAGATTTAGTGGGCTTCAATATGGAGACTATTGATTTATGTTTTTTTTGCTCAAGTGGACTTTGGATGTCTTTGGACTGTTTTTGCTGATATCTTTTTTCGAATGTATCCCTTTCAATGTTATGTTTATAATACATGATTTTTATTTTGTCATTACCACTTGAGAATAATTGCAGATGAACAAGCACACTATTATCCTGATGCAACCTTCTCATAACAGGGCCAGCAGAACATTTATGGACTATGAGTCAGTAACCCAAGCTATTGATGGTATGTTTTACAAATTATACGCTATTGCTCGTGATTGTAAATAGAGATTGTGAGCATTGCCATGCTGATCTCTTCTGTTTTTACTTCTCTGCACATACAGGTATGTGTGGGCTATATGAAAGGAAGCTCAAGGAGTTAAATCCTGCAATCAGAAACATCACCTATGATATCTCGGATCTTTACAACTTTATTGACGGTCTTGTAGACTTGAGTGCTCTAGTGTATGCCTCATCTTCTTTTTCTCCCTTCTCCCTTATATATATATATATACTTGCAATTGGACTTTACATTTGTGGCATATGTTAGAGCTTCATATTATTCATGCCTTCATTCTGCAGGAAAAATATGGTTTTCTTTTATACTTACAATCTAAACTATTCTTTTAGTTGTGAAAGAATGTATAATAGAGTGACACAACAACCAAGGAGTTGTGGGTTTGATTCACACCATGAGATTTCCTGTGCTCCTTAATCCCTTATTCATGCTATCCTTTTTAGTCCACTGTCCTCCTAATATAATTGAAAAAATATTCTTCTTGTTATCATTTGTAGTTGTTGAATGTGAACCCAACAGTCTATTGGGATATTTTTTTTACTTATGGAATAGCTAGCTTAGTAAATAGCTGATATGCGCATGGAAATCTGTCTCCTTGTTGCAGGTATAATCCTTCCAGTGAGGCGTACGTGCCACATGATAGGGAGTGGATTAAGCAGCGGACGTACCATCATCTAAAGAAAATGGCAGCTTGACCACTGGGAGAGCAGGGTTTCTGTGCAAGGCCTTGTTACAATCCATCATGCACAGATTCAAATGCCAAAGATTAATAGACTTGTTATGGGCACTGTGAGTACTGAAATAGCTATGGAATGAATATAGTAGGAAAAGAAGAAATGTGTGCAACTGGCTGAAGAAAATTGTCAACTTTTCTTTGTAGTGTTTAAGCGATGCTTTGAATGATATATTGAGAAAAGAGATATCAAACCCTGGCTTTGAATTAAGCAAGATTGCTTAGTCGACATGATTTGAACGTGTCATTGTCATGAGTTGTATTTATTTGGGTATTATAAAGGGTAGAAATTATCTTTTTATATATATATAAGGGTGAAATTCATGCTATATGATATTAGGCTCTGGTTGCCATAAAATTTTCCTCCTTGGTTGCACCGACCTATAACACCCGAGTTTGTCGAAACTTAAAAAGTTTTTTTTACAAAAAAAATTATGGTGCCAAAACTAGAACCCATGCTATTATGTGTTAAAAATAGTAAATAAAATTATAAATTTATCTATTAGTGGACATACCATAACCTGTTATTATTTAATTTATGTATTAAATAATTATAAATAACATAAATAAGAGTATAAATATTATAGAGAGAATGAATAAAAAAATTAAAAAATAGTGAAATATTTAAGAATAGGCACCATAAGTTTCCAAGGTACACCTTGGAGTTTTTTTTTGTTTGTACAAAACCTTCTCATTTTAAACTTGATTAACATTTGCATAGTTCTTTATTTGGTTCATACTTGAAAATTTATTTATATGAACCCTATCAAGTGGAGATAAACTAGAACAAAACCTACTTAATTCCCAATTCTCTTTACATTCATAAATATGAGAGTTAAATACACTAAGTATATATATAAGTTGAAACCCTCATACCAAACCAAGGGAGGAAAATGGGTATATTTGACATGGGATGGAATTTGACTTTTTCATAACATCAATCAAAATCTGTAAATCAACTTTGAAGTGTACGTCTTGTTTAGTTGCAACCTACACTACACTCCATGTAACAAGGCCATGCTTATGCTTCCAAAGTCTAATCACATTTGAATGACGTTTCACTACTTTCAAATGACGAACTAGTACCTAAATTTATCAAAATAAAAATCGTTAAACTCTAAAATACCCTAAAAAATAAGTTGAAATATGTAACTTAAAATTTTAAGAAATATTAATATCTAGTTTAAATTGGTATCATCAAATAAATAACCAATATGAATTGTAAAATTTTTTAAGTGAGATAAAATTTTAAAAAAATTAATTCATCTAAATATTGGAAGTAAGAACGAAAGTAACCATGGTGAACCAAGGTCAAACTGGGTTAAATTGTAATGAAATAAAAATAACTATTTCGAAAATTTATTTTTTAGATGAATAAAAATGGCAAAAAGGTAAATTGAATACAACAATACAGAAAATAAATTTAGATTAATATGAAAATATTTAGAAATTAGAAAATTGGTCGAATTGTGATTTAACCAATCGAAAAATAATCAGAATCCGATTCGATTGAACAACTCAACAGTCAGACCAAATCAATATGACCAACCCAATTAGTAGACTGAATTCCCAGGTACACAACCAACTAGTGGGTGTTGTGTGGAAAGCGCATCCAAACAACTCCAAGACAAGCGGCATGAAGTGCTAACCAATCACGATTAATGTAAATGATTCTCTATTAGCAAACCATGTTAGCTAAGTAGAACAATCAAATACTCACACGTGAAAAGTATGTTTTGTCACACCCGACCTGGTTTCCCCGGTGGAACCTGTAAATAACCCGTCATATTCTCCTTGTTTTACAATAATGCATCATCATTGTAATACTGATAGTGTGTAATGCATAACATAAAACAACTCAAATTATTTTCTAAAATATTCAATTTAAAAATTTAGAAAATAAACCTTATAAATCACACCGGAACCAAATATTGGATGTAAGGTGTACCTTTGATTTTTGGATGGATTCTCCATTTTTCATGTATTATTTATCACCTTTAATACCTGAAAATGATATTTGGAGGGAAATAAGTTCAACAACTCAGTGAGCGAGTAGCTAAAATCATGACGCCAGTCCCCAATTCAACACGTACTCTATTTAAAATAAAATATATTTCTATCAATAAGATTTGGTAAAATAAGTGTTTACTGTAATTAAGCTCACAGGTTAAAAAATAACTTTTATATGAAAATTTAAACCATTCAATCCATCGAAAAGAATCTATCATTTGGTTCATTAATTATAGTTCTTTAAAAAGTTACTTGTATTTGGAATAAACATATTTCACCTACATTTATATGCATAAATATTCATTTACTTTAATTTTAAGAGATTAACTCAACAAGCTATTATGTTATACCCTAACTTAGTTTGGTTGGAACCTCGTGATCAACCTGTCACTCCTTTCGGTATAGAATAACACCCACAATGGTACCAGTAGGAGTCAAGCATAACCTAAAAAAATATTTTCAAAATGATTTGTGGAAAAATATATTTTTCCATAAGACATACTGGAGTATAATTATGGTATAAGGCTTATCAAAAAATATACTCTTCCTCCATGGTACTCTTCATATTTTTCTTGATAAATTTAAGGGAGGGCGGAGTGAGTTCAACAACTCAGTGAGTAGGCAAGAAAATAATTATTTCAAACATTATTTTTGTCATGTCATTCTCTTTTATGGGTTTCCATAAACAAACACACGCCCCTTATCATAAAATAAATCATACATTAGCAGAACAATCCCCAATTGTTCCACTTGTGGTTCGAAGCGACTTTACCGACCACCCAAGTATAGGGTCACACCTTATACCACAAGTCTGAGTGAGCTCTACAGCCTATCTCCTAGACCTAAATCGAATCTCCGTGTTCACTATAGTGGGACGAGACCTTTCCCCCTTCTTCCTCAATCTCAATGCGCTTGAAGCACCCAGAGCTTCTCGACTTACTGGACGACAAACTTCTCTTATGCTCCTAGTAGCCCTTAAAACCAACACTACCCCATATCGGATACCTCGATGGTTCCGTATCTCGACATGCACAAGTAAAAGTCTTTTAATTAAGGTCATTATCTTTGGTGCAACCAACCCAACGAGTTCGACGACCCGGGTTTGACTCAATAGCTAAGTCACACAATAACCATTTATGAAGATTTTTCATAAGCTTACAATTGTAAGTTTGTCTACGGGTTTAAGCTTGTTTCCATTGGTCTTAGGCCCACTTTATGAGTTTTCAAAAACTTGGCCTTAGGCCATATCAATTTCAAAACCGAGGCCTTGGGCCCACTAGAGCAAATATAGCCCTAAGTACACATACTTCATGTTTTCAGCAGAAATATCTTCCAAAAAGTTTAAGCGGGTTCATATAGTTAGGGGATAATATTTTTGGAAAATGGTTTTCTAATAAAAGTGTGTTCATCACCCTAAACGTGCATGATGCCGAAAATCCCACTCACCCGTATCTCGTGTTTTGTTCGTCCTGAGCGGATTTTTGGTGTCTCAAGGCCTTTCGCAGCCATGGGTGGAAGTCTCTTGGTACATACCTATATAATCATGGATAATAATTTATTAAATTATCTGAATAATTGCACTTAGATCCCTAGTTTATTTTATTTAAAATTTCACCATTATAAAATTAATTAAATTGTAAATAAATCCATATAAATACCTTTATTTATAATTAAATTCCTAAAAATTATTTTTAATTGCAAATAAGTCCTTAATTTCACCTTAATCACTAATTGGCTCTCAATCGGGGTTAATTTCACAAAAATTACCAATTTTTAAAAAATCCCCAAATTGCCCAATTTCATCAAAATTTGTAAATTGGCCCCGAATTCTTGATTCACCAAATTGAGGGTTGAAATCTTGTTAATTCCCTCCTAGCATACTACTAATCGTTTTCCCCATCTTTCTACGAGCATCCTGACCTTTTAATGACTTCATTTGACCAAAACTTGAGCTTAAACGGAGCCTCGCTGAAAACTTTTTCTAGAGAGAGCTTTGTTTTCTTACGTGCGAGGGAACAATGATTGGAGCTCTGGATAGGGGTGGTTAGTGCTCGTCGAGGGGATCCTCCTAGGATCAAATTCCATGTCAATTGGTAGCCTGGGTAATGAGAATTCGATAAGAGAAGTTTTCTTCCATTCTAAACTCTACAACTCTACTATTTTGATGGAGGGAGGCAAAATTGGCTTACCTTAAAGGTTTCAAGAGGTCGAGGGTCGATCGAGGAGGGCTGTGGGAGGGTTGGCTTGGTCATAGGACATCGGAGGTGCCCGTAGTTCAGCTCGAGGCATTCAACTACTTTGGGATCGCTGGAGTGATGGTATTGTGCGAGCTCCTCAACGCTTCTCTAGTGATCCTCGAGCTGAAAATAGGTTGCAGCGAGATAGATGACTTCTTCCCGATTTTAGAGAGTCCAAATTCACTTTCTGAGGTGGTGCAAAAGGCCCACGTCAAAGCTCTAGTTTGTGCTTCGCTAGGAAATGGAGTGCTTCATCCTCTTCAGTCGTTTGAGGGATGAGGAGGATGAATGAAGAGGAGGTTGGAGCACAATAACTCATAGGGCTACTTAGCCATCCTTGACGCTGTCCTAATCTTGCCCTCCATGGTCAGATCAGAGAGAATTTTGGGTCACTGGAGACCGAGCATGTCACGCCCCGACCCAGTTTGGTCGGAACCTCGTGAGCAACCCGTCACTCCCTTTAGTCTAAGAAGGATCACCCCTTCTCAAGGCCGCAAGGAGTCAGGCGTAACTTTTGACCTTGTTTCCTATAATAGCATTATACAAAACTTAATAATTAAAAACCTTAAAGCATACCTAATGTCATGCCCTGACCCTGTTTGGTTGGATCTCCATGATCAACCTGCCGCTCACTTAGTTTAAGAGGGGTTTACCCCTTTTATTAATCAAGAGGAGTTAGATGTAATTTAAACCTTATTCTCTGAAATAACATAAATCAATAAAAATGCAAGCTTAAAATAACTTTTAAGCATACCTGACAAATGGTATGTGACGCCTCGACCCGGTTTGGTTGGATTCCCGTGAGAAACCTGCCACTCTCCCGGTTTATTAATGGTTTTCCCCTTCTTTAACCGATGAGTAACTCGCCCCTTAAACCTGTACCTTTCTTGAAATAACATAAATTAAAATTGCATGAAATTTTAAACTTTACATACCTGTCTTGCAGGTGTGACTAACATGAGTTCTTTAGGTAGGTTTTCCTTGGTTATCTGAAAAGGGATATAAGGGAGGGGGTGAGTTCAATGACTCAGTGAATGGGTGTTTAAAGTTTGACTTTTAGAAAATAGTTTGAATTGGAGTGTGCTAGACTCCTTATTTTCTTTTAAACAATTCATCATCAAAATCACGGTTTCATAGCCATTTCTCAATCCTTAATCATAACCAGTGTGTTTATCAACCAACACACACCCTTAATCATGAAGTGAACACACAATTGTAGGGCAGCACATCCACTATTCCCACTTGTGGTATCAGAGCGACTTTACCGGCCACCTAGATAGAAGCACGTCCACTTCTACCCTGAGAATGAGTGGATGTACGCGACATTCGACCCTTAATCCTGTAAAGAAAACTCTGTGTCCGTATGAGGACAAAGACCTCATCCCGACTCCACCCCGGTCTCATGCGCTTGAAGCCACGTCGAGCTTCCCTAACTATTGGCATGATGATCTGCCCTTATCTCCACAATGTCGTCCAATAGCCCCTAGGACGCATCACTACCCCTCTTGGGTGTCTTGAAGGTCCCGTACCTCAATGCATGCACAAAACAACTGTTTTCCACATAAAACATTTAATCTATGGTGCTACTAGTCCAATAGTCCCGACCCTCAACTCGACATGCAGCTGTTTGTCTTGACTGGTCCGTTGACCTATCATGTCACACTACCTCTAGTCCATCAAGTATGTCGGTCCTATCTTGGTACCATGGCCAAACATATCATTCATTTAAGGTTTTCATGGCTTAAACTTATGTTTGTTTATGAGCTCCTGCTCATGCCAATCGGCCTTGGGCCCATTATATGAGATTTTCAAAATCGGGCATATTAGCCCCCAAGTTCCAAAACCGAGGCCTCTGCCCTATTTGAGCTATTCGAGCTCCCGTCAAGAAGTTCTTCCAAAAAGTTTAAGTAGTGGCACATAGTTAGGGGAGAGCACTTTCAACAAAAATAATATTTTAGTCATCCATCACACCAACCGGGTGTGAGGACATCTCCGCTCATAATCGATGAACGGGTTTTCTACTTCCTTCCAAGAAGTTCATCATACCAAGTGGGTATGATCTACTTACAACCGTTAAGTAGTTTTTCCGTGTAATGTCAACATCACTCCATTCAGGTGTGATGGTTAAAATTCCACTCAGTAGTGGGTTTTCATTTCCAAGGTGCTTATCATCCCAATCGGGTATGATATAAAAATCTCACTCACTCGATAACGCAGTGATTTCCTCTTAACGAGTTTGTCCTTACTGGTGTTCCTGGTACTTTGTGTTCCTAAACGATATGAATATTCTTGTCCATTATCTTTTGGCCTATTAGTCTGCATTCATCATAATTGGATTAAATATTCAAACACTTTGATTTATTGCAATTAGGTCCATAAAGTTCTTTTTCTTTAACTTTAGGTCCCTAATGCCAATTTTCCCCAAATTGAGTCCCGAAACGTCTAAAATTCACATTAGGACCTCAATTTATTCAAAATCACAAAAAGTGGTTCAAGTATCCCAAATTTCCAATTTGGTCCCCAACTTTCCAATTTGATCCCCAACTTTTCCAAAATTACCAATTTGCCCCTATTTTACAAAAATGATAAGTTTCACCCCAAAAATTCTAAAAAATCGACCAATTGGTCCTCCAACATCTTTATCATGCCTAATTTGCCCTCAAATTTATGAAATTGCACTTTTGTCCCAAGAATTTTTGAAATCCCCAAAATTTCCCCAATTTCAACATTCCAACTCAACTGAATTTGATTTTATCAAATTGATAGATCAAATGAGTTTAATTATTGAAATTAAAGTTAGATTAGAGTTCCTACACCTCCATACAATTCAATTGCACTTTGAATCGCACGATTTGACGCCGAAATGAGCTCAAACGGTGCTTTGCCGAAAAATTGAACGTAGAGAGAGAAAGCTTCAAAAGCTTTCCGTCGGGAGCACGGCGGTCCTAGCTTTCAATTTGGGCAGATAGCTCTTGTCCTGAGGTTTTTCCTAGGATCAATAATCACCTCAATTCATGTCAAATTGAGGGAGAATTTGGTCAGTAAATATCTGTCGGTTCTCTCTCTTGCACCGATCAAAATTTACAATGGAGAGCCAAATTGGCTTACCTTTCCACTCTAATTCAGCTGTAGGAGGGATGTTGAGATGTTGGGAGGGCTTGGTTTGGCCTGAAAAGGGCTCGAATTGGCCGTTTTCAGCTCGGCCAAAATAGGGCAGCTTCGGTCCGCCAGAGCTGCTTCACTGTTCTATCAAGCTGGCATATCTACAGCGACCCTTAGAGCAAATGAAGACTACAACGTATAACTAACTTCTCCCCGAATCCAATGAACCCAACCACACCTTCTTTAGCTTAGAAAAATGCCCAAGTTGGAGCTTTGGTTCGAGCTTCACCAGAAAATGGAGCAATAGAGAGAGAGTGGAGTTTTTAGGTGTGAAGATGATGAATGAGGAGGGACTCCTTATATAGGAAGCTCGGGGACTTCTTGGCCATCCGATTGGTGCCTTAATGGCGGTCTTTCATTGCATGAAACTCCCTAGCTGGAGACTTTTTAGCTTTGCCGATGCTGCTCGATTTTTCGGCGAGTGAACAATGCTGTCACCTGAAGGAAGAAGACGACACTGTTCTGAACCATATCGGACCAAGTTCAATGCTTAAACCGGTCGGTTCAAGCCCGATTCGACCGAGTTTTTCAAAATTAAAAATTTTTAAATTCATCTAAATTCATTCTCTATCCAATGGTGGCCACAATTCTCCAATTTGAATTTTCTAAGCCAACTAAAAAATGAATTTAACATCCGATTTAATAGTGGTTCAAATTGGTCAAAACCGGTTCAATCCGGTTCAGATCCGATTCACCTGAACCAGTCTAGTTTTCTTTCCCAAATTGTCCTAAAGTCCCTTTCCAAGGCTTTAATGACTCTTTGGGTCACTCGGTAGTTGTAAATTTCCCAATTTACCCATTCTCTAGTAGTCAGGGTTCGTGAATCGGTTCGGTTTTCTCACTTGGGTTGACCGATTCTTTTCTCGGTTTTCCTTAACTCCAAAGGGCGGGGTTTAAAACTCTCCCCTCCTTTTAGGAGTTTTGTCCCCAAAACTTATCCAACATCCTTCGTACTAGAAAGGACTTCCCTTGATATCAACTTGTTTATTGACATACATCCTTCTCGGTTATTTCCATGTAGTCCCAGTATAACACACCCTTATAATTTTCTTTTCCTTCTTATTATCCATTCCATGGAGCTCATTTACGCTAGGCATACTTAACTCGAGGGTTTAAGGCTATATCCTTAATTTTGCATAGCTCTATCCTTAAAGCATAATGCTTTCTCTGGAGGTTCTTTAATCAAAATTTTAGGATTGGAAGTTCCAAGATATCCAATAGTTCCCATGTCTAGTTATTCTCTTGGTTGTTGAAACCCTTAGCTTGGTGTTCTTTCGAGCATTACGTACTTGTTTTCACGAGCCTCTATGGTATCACCTTTTTATCTTATTTTGACCCTTCCCTCATCCGTTATTTATTACATCTTTGGTCCAATTTCGATGTTGACCTTATTATGCCGACTCTTCCTTAGTTGAGTCATATCTTTCCTTGGGCTGTTGGGCCTGCGTGTCCCTTACAACACAACAATGCTCCATAATCTGTCTTTGTCCATTAAAATTTAAAAACACTTCCTTACCGGGTATTCTCAACCTTCCCACCTTTTAGGGATTATATAACTCCATCCCTCTTTTCCTCGGGTAGTATTCCTCGACTACCTTTACCGTTATCCAATCATTCTTCATGCCTTAACAAGATGTCTTACATAACCGTGTTGGTTTTTCCTTACCCACTCGTCCTTTCCCAACTTCTTTGTTGGGTCTTTCTGGTGCCAATCACCGAATTTTCTAATGACTTACTGACATGCTGGGTTTCTTCCCTTTTTATGTCTTTCTTCATTTCTGGCGACGTCCTTTACTCGAGGATTTTCCTTTGTCCTTAATCCACTCTTACTTGCTCGTGACCATTTCACGATTCCTTTGTTTCAAGTTGATCCCTTTTTGGTCTATGTGTTGATTATTTTGTTTGAGGAGTTCCCTTCTTACGATTTCATTCTCTACCATATCCCCCAAAGTAGAGATTTTTAACCTTAAGAGCTACATGCTCAACATTTTTTCCATTCCTTGAATATTTCTTCCTTCATTTCCTTACACCTTCTTCTATGTTGAGGCATTTGTCCACTTTAAATCCTTACTCGTCTTAAAATTCCATTTCATCCCTTATTTCTTATCTAAGAAATTTCTAATTATTGGTCTTATTTCATGTACTCAACACTATGCCCATCCGTCCATTCTTTAGGCTCCATTAAGTGAGCGTGGACCACGACTCGTCCTGGTGTTAGTGGTTGTTTCCCTAATTCACTTCTTAATTGAGGGTTTACTTCTCCAAGGTTTTTCATATGTTCTTTCCTTTAATCCCTTATTATTGTTGTCCACCCATTCCTAATTGTTATGACATCTTTTGATGCTACCATCTCATTTGCCCATTCCTTGGGTTTAATTTACTTCTTGGGCCATCATGAGTACTTTTCCTTTGTACTTGATCTTTCCATCTCAACCAGCATTTCATTGGTGAGATATCTTTCTTTCCACTTCGATTGGTTCCATTACCTCTTAGTTGGGATACGTATGCCTTTTCGCAGCTTCCTTCCTTAGTAGGATTCTTTCCTTTTCTCTTGGAATTCCTTTTTAATTCGTCCTTTGGAAGTATCAAATCATTAAATGACATCCTTTGATGTCATCCTTCCTGTGTACCCTTCTTAAGAAATCTGGCGGTACGTCCTTGTACCATTTCCTTAATTCTACTTATATTTCGCACAGGTTTTCTTCCTTGAGAAGGATTCAGACATGGTTTATTTTAGAACCTCTTTGTGAGAAGTTTACTTAATCCTGCTTATGGCTTGAGTATGGTCCCCATTTCGTTTTCGGCCATAATTTTCTTTAAGGATTTCCTTTATCCTTCTTTTCCAACATTTGGCCTTTCCACTTCTCTCTTCTTCTCCTAGGTTTAAATCCATAATTTTTACGAGGGTCAGTTCGTTAACTGTCTCGTCTCTACTACTTGCCTTGTTTACTTGTCTTGGGTTAGTTGCCCTTCGAGTTCACTTGTCCTTGGCGCCTATCCTATCGCCCCTTTTTGAGTGTAGTCTTTACTATGTTCTAGTCCTTCCTAGGATGTCTCCTTCCACAGTTACTAGTTAAATCTATTCGTTAGATTCTTCTTGGCTCCTTAGCTTTTCCATAGTAGGTTACTCCTTGCTATTCCGAGACATCTCTCAACATTCGGGGGTTGTCTTCTCTAGTGGAGGTACTTCCTTCTTTGCTCCTAGATGGTCTGTAGCTCTCTTGTAAGGGAAAATTCACTTCATCTATATTATATTCTTGTTTGTGATTTCTCAAGGTCCTACCTTTGGTCCTTCCTTCCTTCCGTGGCTTTGGATTTTTTTGTAGTCGACGTGTTTCTCGGGAGGTGTTGCCTAAATCCATGGAGTTTGGGACAATCCTCCATTACATGTCCTATCCCCTTACAGGTTAACTTGATTCCTGTCCTTAGTAGGGTTGGGAAATTCTCCACGTAGTGTCCATATCGTTCACATTTGTAATTACTTGGACCTAAGTGGTTCCTCTTATCATCTTTCTAGGGAATTACTGGTTTTGGTGCTTCACTGTCCTTAAGTGTGGATACTTTGAGAGTTTTCTTGTGTAGTCTTCTCTGCCAAAGGTTCACTCTAAGAGTCCTCCTAGATTTCTTGATTCCCTAATTCAGTTTCTTAACTATGATGGGATTCTCCTTAGTTTCTATGGTAGCACAAGTTTGTTTGGTTACTTTCCTTGAGCCCATCTTCCTAGCAAGATCACATCCTTTGAGTGACAAGGTTTTTTAGGAATTTGAAGTACTTTATTAATAGAGTAGTACAATATGTTGGGATTTTTAGCCCTATTACAAAAAGTGATCACATATTAAATAGAGAGCTACGAGATTCTTGATAAGCATCCTCCTAGGTAAGGTTATATGCCCTTTGCTAGCATTTCTGGCTTCAGGCTTGGCTTCCTTCGTACTTAGAGTGGTGACCTCAATAGGTCCTAGCACCATCCTCCTGGATACTTCTCCATTTGGTCTTTTGAGACTTCTACTATGCCTCGAACATTAGAAAGCTTCTAGGGTTGTCTTCCTATGAGGATAGTGTGTTGAGTAGAGTCAGTCCTAGTTTTCTTAGTTTCTCTCCTTAGATCCATCTAAAAATTTTGAAACTTTCTCTTATTTATTGTGTTATATAGTCTTAATAATGCATTTGGGGAAACATACTTTGATACCACTCAAGTTGTCACACACCAACACAGTTTGGTTGGATCCCCGTGAGCAACCCATCACTCTCCCGGTTTATTAAGGGTTTTCCCCTTTTTTAACCCGGGAGGAGTAAGGCGTCCTTTAAACCTGTACCTTTCCTAGAATAACATAAATCAAAATTGTATGAAATTTTAAACTTTATATACCTGTCTTGCAAGTGTGACTAACAAGAGGTCTTTGGATAGGTTTCCCTTGGTTACCTGAAAAGGGATATATGGGAGGGGGTGAGTTCAATGACTCACTGAATAGGTGTTTAAAGTTTGAATTTTAGAAAATAGTTCGAATTGGAGTGTGCTGGACTCCTTATTTTCTTTTAAAAAAATTTATCCTCAAAATCACGGTTTCATAGCCATTTCTCAATCCTTAATTATAACCGGTGTGTTTATCAACCAACACACGCCCTTCATCATGAAGGGAACACACATTCGCAGGGCAGCATGCCCACTGCACCCACTTGTGGCATTAGAGCGACTTTACTGGCCACCTAGATAGAATCATATCCACTTCTACCTTAAGAATGAGTGGATGTACGCTACATCCGACCCTCAATCCCGCAAAGAAAACTCCTTATCTGTATGAGGACAAAGACCTCATCTCGACCCCACCTCGGTCTCATGCGCTTGAAGCTACATCGAGCTTTCCTAACTGCTGGCATGACGATATGCCCTTATCTCCACCATATCGTCCAATAGCCCGTAGGATGCATCACTACCCCTCTCGGGTGTCTTGAAGGTCCCGTACCTCAGTGCATGCACAAAACAACAGTTTTCCACATAAGCCATTTAATTTGTGGAGCCACTGGTCCAACAGCCCCGACCCTCAACTCGACCTGCAACTGTTTGTCTTGATTGGTTCATCGACCTTTCATGTCACACTACCGCTAGTCTATCAAGTATGTCGGTCCTATCTTGGTACCATGGCCAAACATATCATTCATTTAAGGTTTTCATGGCTTAAACTTATGTTTGTTTACGAGCTCCTGCTCGTGCCAATTGGCCTTGGGCCCACTGTACGAGATTTTCAAAATCGGGCATATTAGCCCCCAAGTTCCAAAACCGATGCCTCCACCCTATTCAAGCTTTTGTCAAGAAGGTCTCCCAAAAAGTTTATGTAGTGGTACATAGTTAGGGGAGAGCACTTTCGATAAAAATAATATTTTAGTCATCCATCACACCAACCGAGTGTGAGGACATCTCTGCTCATAATCGATGAACGAGTTTTCTACTTCCTTTCAAGAAGTTCATCATACCAACCGGGTATGATCTACTTACAATTGGTAAGAAGTGTTTTTGCATAATTTCCACATCACTCCATTCAAGTGTAATGGTTAAAATTCCACTTAGTAGTGGGTTTTCATTTCCAATGTACTTATCATCCCAAACGGGTATGATATAAAAATCCCACTCACCCGATAACGCAATTGTTTCCTCTTAATCGGTTCTTTGTCTTCACGCGAGCTTGTCCTTGCTGGTGTTCCCGTTACTTCGTGTTCCTACATGATATGAATATTCTTGTTCATTATCCTTTAGCCTATTAGCCTTCATTCATCGTAATTCGATTAAATATTCAAACTCTTCGATTTATTACAATTAGGTCCCTAAAGTTCTTTTTCTTTAACTTTAGGTCCCTAATGCCGATTTTCCCCAAATTGAATCCCGAAACTTCTAAAATTCACATTAGGACTTCAATTTATTCAAAATCACAAAAAGGGGTTCAAGCTTCCTAAATTTCCAATTTGGTCCTCTACTTTTCCAAAATTACCATTTTGCCCCTACTTTACAAAAATGGTATGTTTCACCCCAAAAATTTGAAAAAATGACCAGTTTGTCCTTCAACATCTTTATCATGCCCAATTGGCCCTTAATCTTATGAAATTGCACTTTAGTCTCTCGAATTTTTGAAATCCTCAAAATTTCCCCAATTTCAACCTTCCATATCATCCGAATTTTATTTTATCAAATTGACCAATTAAATGAGTTTAATTATTGAAATTGAAGTTAGATTAGAATTCCTACACCTCCATATGATTCCATTACACTTTGAATCGCACGATTTGATGCCGAAACAAGCTCAAAAGGAGCTTTGCCGGAAAACTGAACGTAGAGAGAGAAAGATTCGAAAGCTTATCATCGAGGGCGTGGCAATCCGAGCTTTCAATCTGGGAAGATAGCTCTTGTTCTGAGGTTCTTCCTAGGATCAAGAATCACCTCAATTCATGTCGAATTGAGGGAGAATTTGGTGAGTAAAGATCTGCCGGTTCTCTCTCTAGCACCGATCAAAATTTACAATGGGAAGCCAAATTGGCTTACCTTTTAGCTCTAATTCAGCTGTAGGAGGGCTGTAGAGGTGTTGGAAGGGCTTGGTTTGGCTTGAAGAGGGCTCGTATTGGCCATTTTCATCTTGGCCAAAATAGGACAGCTGTGGTTCGCTGGAGCTGCTTCACTGTTCTATCACGCTGGCGTTTTGCCAGCTACCCTTAGAGTAAATGGAGACTACAAGCGTGTAGCTAACTTCTACCCAAATGCAACAAAACCATCCATACCTTCTTTGGCTCAGAAAAATACCCAAGTCAGAGCTCTGGTTCGAGCTTCACCAGAAAATGGAGCAGTAGGGAGAGATTGGAGTTTTCAGGTGTGAGGAGGATGAATGAGGAGGGGCTCTTTTTATAGGAAGCTCAAGGACTTCTTGGCCTTCCGATGGCACCTTAATGGCGGTCATTCATTGCCTGAAACTTTCTGGCCGGAGACTTTTCAGCTTCAGCTTCCTAGGATCAAGAATCACCTCAATTCATGTCGAATTGAGGGAGAATTTGGTGAGTAAAGATTTGTCGGTTCTCTCTCTAGCACCGATCAAAATTTACAATGGGGAGCCAAATTGGCTTACCTTTTAGCTCTAATTTAGCTGTAGGAGGGCTGTAGAGGTGTTTGAAGGGCTTGGTTTGGCTTGAAGAGGGCTCATATTGGCCATTTTCATCTTGGCCAAAATAGGGTAGCTGCGGTTCGCTGGAGCTACTTCACTGTTCTATCACGCTGGCATTTTGCCAGCTACCCTTAGAGTAAATGGAGACTACAAGCGTGTAGCTAACTTCTACCCAAATGCAACAAAACCATCCATAACTTCTTTGGCTCAGAAAAATACCCAAGTCAGAGCTCTGGTTCGAGCTTCACCAGAAAATGGAGCAGTAAGGAGAGATTGGAGTTTTCAGGTGTGAGGAGGATGAATGAGGAGGGGCTCTTTTTATAGGAAGCTCAAGGACTTCTTGGCCTTCCGATGGCACCTTAATGGTGGTCATTCATTGCCTGAAACTTTCTGGCTGGAGACTTTTCAGCTTCATCGATGCTGCTCGATTTTTTGGTGAGTGGATAGTGCTATCATATGAAGGAAGAAGACGACACTGTTCTGAATTGGTCCGAATCAGGTTCAATGCTTAAATCAGCCGGTTTAGGCCTGATTCCATTGAGTTTTTCAAAATTAAAATTTTTTTAAGTTCATTCTCTATCCAATGGTGGCCTCAATTCTCCAATTTGAATTTTCTAAACCACCTAGAAAAATGAATTTTTGCATTCGATTCAATAGTGGTTCAAACCAGTTCAATCCGGTTTGTATCTAATTCACCTGAACCGGTATGGTTTTCTTTCCCAAATTGTCCTAATGTCCCTTTCCAAGGTTTTTATGATTCTTTAGGTCACTCGAAAGTTGGAAATTTTATGATTTGCCCATTCTCTAGTAGTTGGGGTTCATGGAACGATTCAGTTTTCTCACTCGGGTTGACTGATTCTTTTCTCGGTTTTCCTTAACTCCAAAGGGCGGGGCTTATAGGGTAGATTCAGGTGTTTTCTTTAGTCATGTTGTCCCTACTCTTGAAAAGGGATATAAAAGAGGGCTGAGTTTCTACAACTTAGTGAATGGGTGTTGGGAGTGAGTTTTCATAAACAAAATAGCTTTAATCGAAGTGTGCCAAACTCCTTATTTCCTTTAATCGCAGGACAGCCTGTCCACTGCACCCACTTATGGCTTGGAGCGACTTTACCAGTCACCAAGATAGAAGCCCGTCCTCTTCTACCGTGGGTATGAGTGGATGTTCGTGACATCCAACCCTCTAACCCAAAAACAACTCCGTGTCCATATGAGATTTCACACCCCGACCCATTTTAGTTAGATCCCCGTGAACAACCCACTGCTCTCTTGGTTTGTGAGGGGTTTCCCCCTTCTTTAATCTTATTCCTTGGAATACATATATCAATAAAAATACAACTTAAAATAATTAAGCATACCCGACAAAGGGTAAGGCTTGGTGTTATCTCTAGAAATTTCTTTATTTCTTAAAAAGGGATAAAAATGATAGATGAGTTTCTACAACTCAGTGAATGGGAAATTTTAAAAATAAAGTTTCAATAACATAGTTTTTGAATTGGAGTGTGCCAAACTCCTTATTTTCTTTAAGATATTTTCTCTCGAAATCACAGTTTTTATAACCATTTCTCATCATTAACCACAAACGGTGTATTTATCAACCAACGCACGCCCTTCATCATGATCACACAGTGGCACACAGTCAGGGGAGGGCACTTCTAACAAAAATCACTTTATGTCCATCACACCAACTGGGTGTGAGGACATCTCTGCTCATAACCGATGAACGAGTTTTCTACTTCCTTCCAGGAAGTTCATCATACCAACCGAGTATGATCTACTTATAACCGGTAAGTAGTTTTTCCACGTAATTTCCATATCACTCCATTCTGTGTGATGTTTAAAATTCTACTTAGTAGTGGGTTTTCATTTCCGAGGGGTGTATCATCCAAACTGGGTATGATATAAAAATTGCACTCACCCGATAACGTAGTGATTTCCTCTTAACCGGTTCTTTATTTTCACGCGAGCTTGTCCTTCCTAGCATTCCCGGTACTTCATGTTCCTACATGATATGAACATCCTTTTTCATTATCCCTTGGCCTAATAGCCTTCATTCATCATGAATGGATTAAATACTCAAACTTTTTAATTAATTGCAATTAGGTGTATAAAGTTCTTTTTATTTAACTTTAGGTCCCTAACGCCAATTTTTCCCCAAATTGAGTCCTGAAACTTCTAAAATTCACATTAGGTCCTCAATTTAGTCAAAATCACAAAAAGTGGTTCAAGTATCCCAAATTTCCAATTTGGTCCCCAACTTTTCCAAAATTACCATTTTGCCCCTACTTTACAAAAATGGTAAAATTGACCCCACAAATTCCAAAATTGACCAATTGGTCCTCCAACATCTTTTCCATGCCCAATTGGCCCTTAATTATAGGAAATTGCACTTTAGTCCCTCAAATTTTTAAAATCCCCAAAATTTCCCCCAATTTCAAACTTTCAACTAGGCTAAATTTGATTTCATCAAATTGACCAATCAAATGATGTTAATTGTTGAATACTACACCTCCAAATGATTCAATTGTACTTTGAATCGCACGATTTGATGCCGGAACGAGCTCAAATGGAGCTTCGCTGGAAAATTGAACGTAGAGAGAGAAAGCTTCGAAAGCTTACCGTCGGGGCGAAGCGGTCGGAGCATTCGATCTGGGCTGATATCTCTCATCCTAAGGTTCTTCCTCGAATCAAGAATTACCTTAATTCATGTTGAATTGTGGGAGAATTTGGTCAGTAAAGATCTGTCGGTTCTCTCTCTAGCACCGCTCAGAATTTATAGAGTGAAGCTAAATTGGTTTTCCTTTCCGCTCTAATTCAATCGTGGAAGGGCTGAGGAAGTGTTAGAAGAGTTTGGTTTGGTATGAGTAGGGCTCGAATTGGCTGATTTTAGCTCGACAGAAACAGGGCAGCTTCAGTCCGCCAGAGCTGCTTCACTGTTCGATCACGCTTGCGCTTCTCTGGTGACCTTCAGAGCAATTGGAGACTACCACCGTGTAGATGACTTCTCCCTGAGTTTAAGGAACTTGACCACGCCTTTTTTGGCTTAGAAAAGACCCTATGTCGAAGCTCTGGTTCGAGTTTCATTGGAAAACTAAGTAGCTGAGAGAGATTGAGGTTTTCAAGTGTGTGTAGGATGGATGAGGAGGGGCTCTTTATATAGGGAGCTTGGGGACTCTCCGGATGTCTGTTTGGCACCTTAATGACAGTCATTGATGGCCTAAAATGCACTAAAAAAATGTTTCCTCTTCGCCGATGCTAGTTCGATTTTTCAATGAGTGAACAGTGCTGTCATTTGAAGGAAGAAGACGACACTGTTCCGAACTGGATAGTACCGGTCTGAACTGGGTTTAATGCTTAAACCGACCGGTTCAAGTTCGATTTGATCAAGTTTTTCAAAATTAAAAATTTCTAAATTTATCTAAATTCATTCTCTATAAAATGGTGGCCTCAATTCTCCTAATTTGAACTTTCTAAGCTACCTAGAAAAATGAATTTAGCATCCGGTTCAATAGTGATTCAAACCTGTCCAAATCGGTTCAATCTAGTTCGGATCCGGTTCACCTAAACTTGTTTTGTTTTCTTTGCCAAATTGTCCTAATGTCTCTTTCCAAGGTTTTTATGACTCTTTGGGTCACTCAAGAGTTGTAAATTTCCCTATTTGCCCATTCTCTAGTGATCGGGTTTGTGAACCGCTTTGATTTTCTCACTCAGTTTGACAGGTTCTTTTTCCTAGTTTTCCTTAACTCCAAAGGGCGGGTTTTACATGAGGAAAAAAACCTCATCCCATCCCCACCCCAGTCTCATGTGCATGAAGCTACGTCGAGCTTCCGTGACTTTTGGCATGACAAACTGCCCTTATCTCCACCATGTCGTCCAGTAGCCCTTAGGACACATCACTACCCCTCTTGGGCATCTTAATGGTCCTATACCTCAAGTGCACACACAAACAATAATTTTCTTATAGCCATTTATCTTTGGTGCCACTGGTCGAACGACCCCAACCCTCAACCCGACCTGCAACTGTTTATCGAGGCTGGTCCGTCGACTTGGCCCTAACGCATTGCCGCCAGTCCATCGAGTATGTCGGTTCTATCTTGGTACCATGGAGAAATCAATTATCCATTTCATTATGAGTTTTCATGCCTTTCAGATCTCATGTTTCTTTATGAGCTCCTACTCATGCCCACTAGCCTTGGGGCCACTATATGTGATATTCCAAAATTTGGCATTTTAGCCCCAGAAATTTAAAACTGAGGCCTCTGGCCTATTTGAGCTATTCTAGCTCCCCTCAAGAAATTCTCTCAAAAAGTTTAAGCATTGGCACACAAGTTTGGGGAGAACACTTCTGACAAAACATATTTTTACTTCATCACACCAACCGGATGTGATGGTATCTACGCTTACAACCGGTAAGCGGGCTTCTCCTTCCTTCCAAGAAGTCCATCATACTAACCGGGTGTGATCTCTACTTACAACCGATAAGTAGGTTTTAACTCAGTTCACACATCACTCCAACCGAGTGTGATGTCAAAATTCCACTTACAAGTGGTTTCTCTTTTCTAAAGTGCTCATCATCCCAACCAAATATGATGTAGATAAGCCCACTCACCCGTTAACTAAAGTGTATCCTTCTCTAGTGGGTTTTCGCTTCCACGCTAGCTTATCATTGCTGGCATTTTGGTCTCTCGTGTTGCTACATGATTTGGGCATTCTTGCTTATTAGAGTTTGCCATAATAAGCCTTTGTTTCACACATATGAGCAACGAGACTCAAAATTTTTAGTTAATTGCAGTTAGGTCCCTAAAGTTCATTTTTCCTTGACTTTAGGTCTCTAGTGCTAACTTTTCCCCAAATTGAGTCCCAAAACTTTCAAAAATTCACTTTAGGTTCTCAATTTACTAAAAATTGTTTAAGGGGCTCAAGTTTGCCAAATTTCCAATTTGGTCCCCCAACTTTTCAAAAATTACCATTTTGCCCCTACTGTCCAAAAAATGGAAATTTGACCCCAAATCTTTCAAAAATTGACCAATTGGCCCTCAATTTTTGGAAATTGGAAAATGGACCCTCAATTTTACGGAATCCCCAAATATGCCCAAAATTTTCCCAATTTCCCCTTTCAAATTGACCATTAAATCGAGGTTAATTGCTTCAATTAGAGGTGTAAATCAGTTCCTACACTTCAATACGATTCAATTGAGCTTTGAATCGCATGAATTGAGGCCAAAACAAGCTCAAACGGAGCTTCACGGGAAAGTTGTGCGTAGAGAGAGAAAGTTTCGAAAGCTAACTATCGGAGGTGCGTCAGTCTTAGCTCTCTATCTAGGCAGGTAGCTCTCGTCCTGATGTTCCTCCTAGGATCAAGAATCGATACAAGTCACCCTGAATCAAGGGAGAATTCTGTCAGTGAAGTTTTATAGTTTCTCTCTCTTACGTCAGTCGAAAATGATAGAGGGAGGGGGGAGGGGGGCAAATTAGCTTATCTTTCAGCTCTGTTACGGTCGTGTGAGGGCGGTGAGAGTGTCAAGAGGACTTCATTTAGTGAGAGGAGGGCAAAATTTGGCTGATTTCTACTTGGCCGAAATAGGGAAGCTTTAGTCCTTCGAAGTTGCTTCACTGTTTGATTCCGCCGGTGTTTCTCCGGTGCTTCTCGGATCGAACGGAAGTTACCATCAGATGGCTGACTTCCCGAGGGATCTAAAGAACCTAACCTCACCTTCTATGGCTCAAAAAAATGCCAATGTCAGAGCTTTGATTCGAGCTTCACAAGAGAATGGAGCAGTTGAGAGAGAATGGAGATTTTAGGTGTGAGAAGGATGAATGGAGAGGAACTCTTTATATAGGGAGCTCAAGGACTCTCTGCCCGACCATTTAGCATCTTGGTCAAGCTCATTCTTGACTTGAAACGCCCTAAATGAAGGTGTTTTCTCTTCTCTAACGATGTGTGTTCATGAATTGAATGAACAGTGTCATCATCTGAAGGAAGAAGACACATTGTTCTAAACCGGTCCAACCGGGTTCAATGCTTAAACCGATCAGTTCAGGACTGATTCAACCGATTTTCTCAAAATTAAAAATTTCTAAATTTATCTAAATTCATTCTCTATCCAATGGTGGCTTCATTTCCCCAATTTGAATATTTTAAGTCACCTAGAAAAATAAATTTAGCAATCAGTTCAATGATGGTTAAAACTAGTCCAAACCAGTTCAATCTAATTCAGGTCTGGTTCACCTGAACCTATTCGGTTTTCTCTTCCAATTTGCCCCAAAGTCCTTTTCCATGATTTTTATGACTGTTTAGGTCACTCGAGATTTGTAAATTTCCAATTTTCCCTTTCTTTATCGGTTAAGGTTCATGAATCGTTTTGATTTTCTATCTTGAGTTGACCGGTTCTTTCCCCTGTTTTCTTGTCTTTAAGGGACGGGGTTTACACCTAATTTAGGATTCTTCTTCAAGATTTCATTAAGGTTTAGTCTCCTTTCCTGAAAATGGGTTTAAAGGGAGTGGGTGAGTTCCTATAACTTAGTGAGAGGGTGTTGAGGAATGAGTTTGCAATAATATAGTTTATCAAAACATTTAGCACATTGTTCTTAAAAAGCTTTCATCCTTTTCAAGCCTTTGTGTGTTTAGCTCTTTTTGTACATCCCCTTTCCTTGGGAGGCATTTAGCAATCATACACATGCCCTTTATCATAAAGGGTACACACGTTCACTGGTGCAGCACACCCACTGCACCCACTTGTGGATCAGAGCGTATTTACTGTTCACCATGATATATTTCCCTAACTTCTACCTTGAGTCTGAGTGACACCCTAGGCATCAAGCCTTGAGACTTTACATAACTCTGTGTCCTATGAGGATAAAGACCTCATCCCGCTTGCACACCAGTCTCAATGTGCAAGAAGCCCCAACATAGTAGCTCTATGACTAGCTAGTACAACTAGAAGCCCAAACACAGTAGCTTCTCCGTTCCTTATTGTCACCATGTCATCCAGCAGTCCTTGGAATCCATCACTACCCCCATGGGCATTTTGATCGTCTTGAATCAGAGTGCATGCATAAATAATAGTTTTCATATATAATCATTATCTTTGGTGCCGGCAGTCCAACGACCCCGACACTTGACTTGACTTGTAGTTGTTTGCCTGACCGGTTCGTCGACCTATTCTTGGGGCACCGCCACTAGCCCATCATGCCTTGTCGGTCCTGAGTTTGTACCGTGGTGAATCTCACAAATATTTCCACTTTTAATGAGACTTTTCATGGCTCTTCCTATTCATGTTTGTTTATGGGCTCCAGCCTGTGCCCATTAGCCTTGGGCCCACTTCATGCATTTTTCAAAATTAGGCCTTCAGCCCTATAAATTCAAATTCGATACCCCATGCCCGTTAGAGTTGTTCTAGCTCCCATCAGGAAAGTCTCCCAAATAGTTTGAGCAATGGCACACAGTGAGGAGGGAATAATTCCGACAAAAGCTCTTTTAACTCATCGCACCAACCAGGTGTGATGATAGAGGTAAGTTCGCTAACAGCCAGTAAGCGGGTTTTTCCTTTTTTAATAGGGTGCCCATCATCCCAATCGGTATGATGTATAAAGTTCCCACTCACAACCGATTAGTAGGTTTTTCACTTTAAAATGATGCTCACCACCCCAAATGAGTATGATATTTAAAATGTCCCACTCACCTGATGACTGTGACATGTTCGTCCCCAATCAGCCTTCCAAGGCCTATTCGAGCTCCTTTGCTCACGTTCTTATCCAAATTCATTCCTACATGGTTTGAGTATCCTTATTAGGAATGACTTGACATTAATAGCCTCTCTATTTTCATGTATTTACATTTAGACCCTTATTTTTGCCTTATTGCAATTAGGTCCCTAAAGTCCTTAATCTTTGACTTTAGGTCACCAAATGCTCAATTATTTTTAATAAAGTCCGCGATGCTTCCAATATCCCTCTTGGGTATTTAATTTATCTCAAAATGCTATATGGGGCTCAAATTTCCTAAATTTTCGATTTGGTCCCCCATCTTTTACAAAATTACCAATTTGCTCCAAAGTTCCAAAAAATAGCCAATTGGTCCCAATTCTTTCAAAAATTGACCAATTGGTCGTCCAACATCTTTTTCATTGCCAATTGACCTAAATTTTGATAAATTTCATTTAGGTCATTCCATTTTTTGAAATTCCCAATTTCCCCAAATTCTTCCCCCAATTGCACCCCTTTCTACTGACCGAATTTGATTTTTTCAAATTGGCCGTTCAAATGGGGTTAATTACTCTAATTGATGGCATGGATCGATTTCTACACTTCATATAATCCAATTGAGTTTTGAATTGCAGACTTTGGGCCCGAAACGAGCTCAAATGGAGTTTCGCTGGAAAACTGTACGTAGAGAGAAAAAGGTTCAAAAGCTTACCGTTGAAGGCACGACGGTCTTAGCTCTTGATCTGAGAAGGTATCTCTCGTCCTTAGGGCCCTTCTTGGATGAAGAATTGCTATAATTGATGACATGACCAGCGTGAATTTGTTTAGTGAAATTCAACACTTTCTCTCTCTATAATTGAATTGCAACGATAGAGGGGGGCCGAATTGGCTTACCTTTCTCCTCTAGGGAGGTCGTGTGATGGCCTTGGGGGCTAAGGGAAGGCTTGGTTTGACTGTAAGAGGTCTAAATTGGCTGAATTCAAGTTGTCCAATATAGGACAGCTTCAAACTGATGGAGCTGCTTCATTGTTCAATCTTGACGGCACTTCTGCAACGATCCTTGGGTCAAGGGGAGGTTGCTATCAGGTAGCTGACTTCCCCCAGAGTTTGTAGAACCCGAGTTTACCTTCTAAGGCCGAGAAAAGTGCCTAAGTTAGAGGTCTAGTTGAGCCATGCTGGAAAACTGTGCACTTTAGAGAGGGGGGCGATTTGAGGTGTGTGGAGGATGAATGGAGGGGAGCTCTTTACATAGGGAGCTCAAGGAACCTCTACTCTACCAGTATCCATACTGGTCGAGCTTATCCTTGTGAGAAAATGCCCAAATCAGAGGGAATATTCCTTAGTCGGGAAATGAAAGTTTCTCCATTGATGAATAGTGTTGTCATCCCAAGGAAGAAAACGACATTGTTTTGGATCAGATTGATCCAGTCTGACCGGGTTCGGTGACAAAACTTGGCTAATTCAGGCTAGATTTGACTGGTTTTCCAATATTTAAAAATTTCTAAATCAATCTAAATTCATTTTCTATCTAATGGTGGTCTCAATTTTCCAAATTGAGATTTTCAAGCAACTTAGAAAAATGAATTAAGAAATCGGTTCATCCGTGGTTTAACTCGATTCAATCTGGATCAAGTCCGGTTCACCCTGAACCAGTTTAGTTTTCCCATCCAATTTACTTATTGGTTCTTCCCCATGATTTTTATTACTTTTTGGTCACTTAGAATTTTCCAATTTCCTATTTTAACACCTCTTTATCATTCTCGGTTCCTTAATTGGTTCAATTTTCTCATTAAATTGACCAACTCTTTCCTGGTTTTCCTTGATCCGAGATGACGGGTTTCACAACTCTCCCCTCCTTTTAGGAGTTTTGTCCCCAAAACTAAAATTGTGTATCCTTTACATTGGGAATAATTTCCCTTGATGTCAACTTGGGGTTTGCTTTGACATGCAACCGCTTTGGTTACCCCTTTCACTTAGTTCCACATGCAACATACTTGAGGACTTTCCTTTCCTTTCGATCATTCATTTACTCCTTTGGACTTAGTCCCTTTGGTTTGTCTTACTCTCGTGTCCAAGTAATTTCTTAGATCCAATGCTTCTTGTTGTTTAGGGCTAAGTTCCTTACTCTTGAGGGTTTCTATCTAGAATTCCATGATTAAGAGTTCCAAAATGCCCAATCATTCTTGTGTCTTGTTATTCTTTTAATCGTTGAAACCCTTAGCTCGGTGTCCTTTCGAGCATTTCGTACTTGTTTTCATGAGTTTCGGTGTTATCCCCTTTTCGTTCTATATTAGTCCTTCCTCCATCCTTTGTTTACAACTCCAGTCCAAAATTTTTTTATGTTTGACTTTGTCATGCTTAACTAACTGACTCTTTCTTACTTGAGTCACATTTTCTAGTGACCGTTGGACTTACATGTCCCTTACAACATTTCATGTTCTAGAACTTGTCTTTGTCCATTATAATTCTAGAGCATTTTCTTGATAGTTGTTCTTGACTTTCCAACCTTTCAAGGGTCGTATGATTTCATCCCTTATTATCATTTGGTAGTATTCCTCAACTACCTTTAGCATTATCCTATCGTTCCTTTACCTTTGACGCCATGTCTTTTATGATTGTGTCGATTTTCCTTATCTACTCGTCCCTTATCAACTTCCTTATTTGGTTTTCCTGGTTCCAATCATCGGATTTCCCGATCACTTCATGACTTACTGACGTGTTGGGATTTTTCTTCCCTTATGTCCTTCCTCATATCCAATGGTGTCCTATACTCAAGGATTTCTTTTCTCTAGTCCATCCTTGCTTGCTCGTGACCATTTCACGGGTCTTTATTCCGAGTTGATTCCTTATGGTTTACTTGTCCATTCCTTGAAGGTTTCCTTCCTTCATATCCTTACACCCTTTTGTATTGGTGCTTTTGTTCACCTTTAATCCTTTACCGACTTAAATTCCCCATTTCACCCTTTCTTTCCTATATGAGGAATTTCTAATTTGTGAGTCTTATTTCGTGTCCTTTACATTAGACCCAAACATTCAATCTTAAGTTACATTAAATGGGTGTGGACTGAAAATAGTTTTTGTGTTAGTCGTTATTCTTTTATATCCCATTTCGACTGGAGTGCATCATTTCCCAAGGCTCTACTTCCTTTGGGATTTGTTACCTTATTCTTTTATTTGGGGTATGCCATTCATCCCCACTTGTTATGAAATGTGTCAATACTATCTTCGTGCTCACCTATTGCTTGGGGTTTAACTTGCTCCTTGGACTTTGGGTACACTTCCCTTGTAATTGGTCCTTTATCCCAAATTGCATTACATTTGCAACTTTACCTTCTATTCCACTTCAATTGGGTTCATTACTTCTTTGTTGGGATATGTATATCTCTTTAGGGCTCCCTTCCTTGGTAGGCTTCTTCCTCTTTTCCCCGGGATTCCCTTTTTCATTAGTCTTTGTGGGTATCTGTCCTTAAATCATTACCATGATGTCATTTGATGCCATTCTCTCCTACTTACCCTTACTTTGGGGGTCCCACATGCATATCCTTTGTATATGATCCTTATTCCTACTTGTAATCACTACAAGTTCATTTTATTAGGGAAGAGTTTTTATTTCTTCATTTTGAGGTTTCTTGACCTCCTTCTGTGATGCTTACTTAATCCACCTCGTGGCTTGAGTTTGGTCATCAATTTGTTTTCGGCCTTTGATTTCCTTCATCCTTCTTTTCCAACTTTTGGCCTTTTCACTTCTCCTCTCTTCGCCGGGGTTTAAGTCCATAATTCTCACAAGTGTTAGTCCGTTAACTGCCTCGTCCCTATTATTCTCCTTGTCAATGGTTTTGAGATGGTTGTCTCTTACGTTCACTTCATTCTTGATGCCCACCCTGCCACCATCCAGCTTGCTTGCAGTTATTACCACTTCCATGTTCTCCTTGGGGCACCGTTCCTCCTCCACTTTTCCAAAGTGGGTTAGATTTATTTTTCTGAGACACCCCGTTTAGCATCCCACATTCAGGGTATGCCTTCCCTTGTGGAGATGCTTCCCTTCTTATACCTAAATGGCTTGTGATCCTCCAAGGAAAATTCCTCCTTGTCTCCATGTTCTATTCCATTTTGCAGTTTCTCAGGGTCCTTCCTTCGATCTTACTTTTCCCCGTGACCCTTCCTCATGTTAGTTGAGGCACACAATCACTTCATCATTGGGGGACATAAAATGTTTAGGAAATTAGGATTTTCTTTATTTATTATCGATGTAGGAATACAATTTGGGGTTTTAACTCTCCTTAAAGGGAGATTGTTACAATGACGGTCGAGAAGTACCCATTACTATGCTAGGGTCTTAGGGAATTTCCTCCCGGGTGAGATTGAAATCCCTAGTTGGAATCGTGGTTCTTGTGGTGGTATCCCTTCAAACTTCTGTAGGTGAAGAGGTGTTGTTCTTGGAAGGTATTGCTCTAAATCCTTGTGATGTGGGACAGTCCTTCACTATATGTCCTATTCCCTTACACCAATAACATGTTATCTTGATACCTGTCCTTAGTGGTGTTGGGCACTTTCTCACATAGTGTCCCCATTGTCCACACTTGTAACAGGTCATTTCCTTGTGTGAACCTTTGTGGTTCCTCCAATACTTTGAGCATTGGCGAGCCTTTCTAGGGGATTGTTGGTAGTTTTGTGCTTTGTCGTCCTTGAGCTTGAACACCTTGATAGTTTTCTTATCATGTGTTCTTTGCACAATAGTACCTCGAAGAGTTCTCCTAGACTCCTTAGTCACCTTGATTCATTTCCTTATTTGGGATGGGATTCTCCTTGCTCTCTGTGGAGTCTAGGGTAACCCAAGTTTGTTTGGCTACTTTTCTTGGGGCCATCTTCCTATAGTTGAGGCGCAAAATCACATCATATTTGAGAGACAAGGTTTTAGGAATACGTTGGGGTTTTAGCCCTATTACAAAAAGGTGGTTACAAAATAGATTGGGAGTTACTGTGTCATGCCTCGACCTGGTTTGGTCGAGGTCCCATGATCATGCCCAGAAAAGTTTCTAACCGAAATTTCGGGTTACTAAAAATACGGTTTGACAACTACTCCCCACCTTTTTAGGAGTTTTGTCCCCAAAACTTATGCAATATTAATTTCTACTTCTTACCCTTTTTTTGTGCACTTATGTGGTTTCATTTTCAATAACTTTCTACAGATACATTTGTTTACTTTACCTCAGTAACTTCTCAAGATAATGTTATATTTTCTCAAGACTATTATTTTATCGATGGACAATTTTACTCAAGTTCTCTTATCTAATTCATCCAAAGCAAATTAGGTATTCAGCCTTACATTCTAATTGGTTAAAATTTCCGATTGGGGCTTCCTTTTAAGGTTGAATTGAACACCTAGTTAATGGTATCTTCGGATCTTAATCAATCACTTAGTGTTTACATAAAACTTTTTCCCTTTTTAGCGAGCACTATTTATTCCATTCAAAAGGAAATATCACTTTTAGAGTATTTTCAAATACCTATATCTCATTAGAGAATTGATGTTCTTTGATCACATTATCTTTATATTTACTAGTAGTTCATTTGCTTTAGGAGGTTCGTCTGACACCTTATAATCCAATGAAGGTTCTAATAATCTTTTACAATTTCCTCCACCGGTTCATGCATCCATCATTGGACTATATCCTCCCATTTCGGGGTCCTTTTTCCATAAATATTGTATCAACTTATTGGGTCTATGATACCATGTACTTTTTAATTTACTCAATCGTTTATTAGCATGCCCTTCCTCATGGTAAGACATGTTGGTATATCATTCTCCAAGATTTTCCATTTTTCACATACTTTTGTAATGAGGTATTTTTTACAATCATTTCGTTGTTCTCTATTATGACTTATTACTTTATAAGTCATTCTTTTTTTTAAGACTTTCATCTCATTGGACTTCTTTTGTACATTTGAGTCTATTGCTTTAGAAAATTTTATCGCAGTCATATGTGACCGCCTTTCCTTTAATGCCCTCCTGAGGAATTTCCCACTTTAGGAACTAATTTCATTGGTATTTGAGGATTTCATTCTCGTTCGAATTTGTCATTGGTTTCATCCATTAATCCAAATCAAGGTACTCTATGCATATTGCATGAGGTTTGGTTTATTTAACCTTTGTCTCACATTTCCTAGAACCTCTTATTTTAGACTCATGCTCCAGATCTATTACATCTCATCAACAGGGTTAGGCTCTAATAAGTTTTTCACAATATCCCTGTGGTTGTCATTGGTAGTTAAGCAAGTTTCTTATTACTTGCAATAAAATTTCCCTTCATGGCTTTCATTTAGTACAAAATTTTTGTAGTTTAAATGAAAGTACTTATATTTAGGGCGTTCCATATGTAAAGGTTTAAGGTAAGGAAATTACATATTCCTTTATATTTCCTTCAACACCTTTATCGAGTATCATTCATAAGGTTTCTTGTATATATATCTTTTCAGCTTTTCAAACTTTTGTTAAATCCTTTATAAGGATATTTTCAGATTTCTCCTTGAAATCCACATATCACATTCTTAATAACACTCATGTTACTCTTGTGAATGTTTTCCCACTATAGGTTTCTTGACATCCCTTTTCATTCATCCTTGAGGACATCCAACCTTAAATGACATCCTTTGATGCCATCCTTTCTTGCTTACCTTTACCCTTGAAGCCTTGTGGGCATGTCTTTTGTAACCCATCCTCATTCCCACTTGTACCCTAGTACACGTTTATTTCTTTTAGGGAGAGCTCAAATTCTCCTTGTTTCAAGATCTCTTAATCATCCCGCGAGAGGCTTACTTAACCTTATCATGGCTTGAGTTTAGTCGTTAATTGGATCTTGGCCATTGATCTCTTTAAGGATTTCCTTCATCCTTATTTACCAAATGTTTTGCGTTTCCACCTCTCCCTTCTTTACTGAAATTTAAATTTATGACCTTCCCAAGGGTTAGTTTGTTAACTCCATCATCCCTACTATTCTCCTTGTCTAATTATCTTGAGACAGTTGTTTCTCGAGTTTACTTGTTCTTAATGTCCATCCTATTGTCATTTAGGGTGTAGTCCTTATGACTTCCTGGTCCTTCTTAGGGCATCTTTTATTCTCCTTGACCATCCTATTGTTACTAGTTGCTTCCTTCTGCTAGGTTCACCTGAAGTCTGTATTTGACTCCTCTGCTTTTCCAAAGTCGGTTACACTTGGCCATCCCAATACGTCCTTAACCACTTATGCCACTTTATGAGATTACTTATTCCGGTTTAAGTCTCTTATAATCCATCTATCGATTCCTTAGCTTGGAAATTTCCCCTTTTTTTGGTCTCACTCCCTACCTTTATAGTAATACCTAGGGACTTTTGTCCTGTGAGTTTCACGTTCGAGCTCCCTAACACTCCTTAAAGGCTTTTTCTTCTTTCTTGTCTTATACCCATAGGTCATCCGCCCTTAATCCTTCACTGTCCTCCAATTCCCTTTTTGTTACTTATCCTTCCTTCGAGGAGTTCCTGATTATGGGTTGGTTCCTTTCACTCCACATTATGTCCAACCGCCCATCAATGGTCCCTTCAAGGGTTACTTAGTCATATACATCCCCCCAGAGTTCCCTTTCCTAGCACATTTCTTCCCTCTTCACTCTTTTCATGTCCTACCCTAAAGTTGCCGGAGGATGTTTTCCGCATTTGCCCTTTCTGAGGAGGTTTTAAGTGTACTTGCTATGTACCTTACCTCAATTCTTATGGTATTCCTCTCTCTTTTGACCTTCTTAAAAAGAAGTTTGAATTTTTTATCTTGATATTTCTTTACATCCTTGCTAACAACTTACTTAACCCGCTCCATGGTTTTGGTTACTGGTCCTTCCTTGATCCTTGCATTTTTTATCGTACTTCTCTTTTCCTTTTATCTATATTCTTCTTCGTTGTATTTCCTTTGATCCTTCTTATCTTCCGTGACCCCTCCTCATATAGTTGAGATATGTGAACGTGACTTTGTTTGAGGGACAATGTTTTGGAAAAATTAGAATTTTTATTAATAAGGGGTACAATACATTTTGGGCATTATCCCTATTACATGAAGTAGTTTCAGCTTATGGAGCTACAATACTAGGTTTTTAGTAATCATTCTTCTTGGTTATAAGTCCCTTACAGTGTCCTTGGTGTTAGGTTGACTCTCGTCTTACTCATGGATGTGACCTCAACAGGTGTTGACACCAGATTCCTTGGTGGCATTGGGTACTTCCCCATAATGCCTTTTGGTCCTTTCTGACTTCTACTACTCCTCAAGCATTAGAGAGCTTTTAGGGTTGTCTTCCTATGAGGATAGATTGTTGGATAATGTTGGCGACATCAGTCCTAATTTTCTTGGTTTCTCTCTTGGGAGCCATCTGAAAATTTTAAAACTTTCTCTTTGTTACTTGATAATGTATTCAAGTAAACATGCTCTAATACCACTCAAGTTGTCACGCCCTGACCCATTTTGGTCGGATCCCCATGAGCAACCCGCCACTCCCTCTGGTTCATGAAGGGTTTCGCCCTTTTCTAAACTGTAAGGAGTAAGGCACCATTTTTCCTGTATTTCCTAGAATAACATTATACAAAACTGAAAATATTTTATACAGATATGTCTTTACAGTTCCCATATAAGGAGGTATTTAAGTTTGGTTTTACCTTGGTTACTTGAAAGGGGTAAAAGGGAGGGGGTGAGTTCTACAACTTAGTGACGGGTGTTGGGAGTGAGTTTTAAAAGGGAGGGGGTGAGTTCTACACCAGGTTCCAAAGTTATCATTTCTTTAAGAAGAAGCTTTTCACTCAAAGTTTGATTTTCAAAACCTTTACCCTGCCAAGGGTGTCATTTCCTTTAAAAAGGATTTTAATTTCTTTTCCAAACCTTATTCCAAGGTTTTACCATTTCTTTATCCAAGTATTCTCAAATCCTTTCCAAGGTTTTCTTAACTTTTTTCTCATTTCCCCATTAGGTGTGTTCAGCAAAACAACACAAGCCCTTCATCAGGAAGGGTACACACACATTCGCGAAATGCAGTTACGACGACTGCACCTATTTGTGGATTGGAGCGTATTTACCATCCACCCTGATAGAAGTCCCTGACCTCTACCCAAAGTTTGAGTGAACGTCTCCGATGTCCTACCCTCAAACCCAAAATACTTTGTGTCCGTATGAGGATGGAGACCTCATCCATACCCCACCCCTGTCTCATGCACATGAAGCCACATCGAGCTTCACTGACTACTGGCATGACAAGCTGCCCTTATCTCCACCATGTCATCTAGTAGCCCCTAGGATGCATCACTACCCCTCTTGGGCATCTTGATGGTCCCGAGCCTGAAGTGCATGCATAAACAATAGTTTTCCACAAAGTCATTTATCTTTGGTACCACTGATACAACGATCCCGACCTTTAACTTGACCTGCAGCTGTTTATCTAAGCAAGTTCGTCAACCATCGAGTATGTCGGTCCCAACTTGCACTGATACAACGACCCCGACCCTGACTCACTACTGCTAGTCCATAGAGTATGTCGATCCTATCTTGGTACCATGGAAAGAACACATAATCCATTCATTAAGAAATTTTATGGCTTTAACATATTATGTTTGTTTACAAGCTCTTGCTCGTGCCAATTGGCCTTGGCCTACTATACGTGATTTTCCAAAATCGGGCATTTTAGCCACATAAGTTCCAAAACCGAGGCCTCTGGCCTATCTGAGCTGCTCTAGCTCCCGTCAATAAAGACTCCCAAATTTTTTAATTATCGGCACATAGTTTGGGGAGAAAACTTCTGACAAAATAATCTTTCAATTCATCACACCAACCGGGTGTGATGACATCTTCGCTTACAACTAGCAAGTAGGTTTTCTCCTTCCTTCCAGGAAGTCTATTATACCAACTAGGTATGATCTCTCTACTTACAACCGGTAAGTAGTTTTTCCGTTTAGTTCTCACATCACTCCAACCAGGTGTGATGTTAAAATCTTACTTAGAAGTAGTTTTTCATTTCTAAAGTGCTCATCATCCTAACCGGGTATGATAGGATTCCGAGGTACCCGTCCCTAATTGGTCTTATTAGTGTTTCTCTGCTCCGATACTTCCCCATTTTCATTAAATTTGGTTGTGGCATGGTGGATGTCGAGATTGAGAATTTCATAGGTAGGGTGTATTAATCTAGTAGATCTAATGTAATCATGGCAAAGATGATGTTTGAGGTGTGAAAAAGGACCAGTGGTAGCTTTCTTCTACTCAAATTAATCTTTTAACTTAGTTGGTGTCGCTCTGATAAATTATTATAAGCTCCTTATATAGCTCTAAAATTTTTTGTTAAATGGGAAAGATTTATTAGGGTATTTATATGTATTAATGCATAAGTTATTCTCATTAAATTGAGAAAATTGATGGATATTTATAGGTATTAATTCCAATAATTGAATGTAGTTATTAATTTATGGGTACTAATTCTAATAATTGAATATATGTATTAATTTATGGGTATTAATTCCAATAATTGAATATAAGTATTAATTTATGAGTATTTATAGTATTAATTCCAATAATTAAATTAGTTATTAATTTATGGGTATTTATAGTAGATGCATATGACTAATACTAGTGCTAATAGTTTCGTACTAAACCAAATTTACATAATTATCTCATTATTTTTAGCTAAAAAATTTACTAGGTATTTATCTTATCCATTCCATCGATTTATTTATTTTGGTCAATATCAATTAAATTTTAAATTTATAATAAAATTCCAAAAAAAAATTTATGAGCGAAATTTTGGGTTACTAAAAACACGGTTTGACAACTCATTTGCACTATTTTAGGAGTTTTGTCCTCAAAACTCATGCAACATTAGTCTCTACTTCTTAACCTTTTTTTGTGCACTTTCATGGTTTCATTTTCAATAACTTTCTACATAGACATTTTTTTACTTTACCATAATAACTTCTTAAGATAATGTTATATTTTCTCAAGACTATTTATTTTATTAGTGGACAATTTTACTTAGGTTCTCTTATCTAATTCATCCAAAGCAAATTGGGTATTCAACCATACATTCTAATCGGTTAAAATTTTTTATTAGGGCTTCCTTATATGATTGAATTGCACAACAAGTTAATGATATCGAGGACTATTTTGTGAACGTTTGATCCCTTTCTATGATAGAAAAGGCGTGTGATTGTGTGCTAACCCAAGAAGGGGTAGAAAGTGAAATACTATAAACTTGATGACACATAATTATGTACACCCCTAAGATTTCTCCCACTCACTCAATTATGGAACTCACCCCCTTCCTTAAACATTTTTTTCAAGAAGGGAGAAATTGCATTGAAACTTTTCCTCGCCAAGACCTGAACCAGGTACGAATTATATTTCTAGTTTTATTTAATGTTATTCCGGGAAAACATAATAGGTAATACGCCTGACTCTTCATGATCGAGGTGAGGAACCACTGCTCAAGGTCCGAGAGAGTGGCAGGTTGATCACGGAGTTCCAACCAAACCAGGTTGGGGTGTGACACTCCAAATAGGATTTCAAGAAGGTTGGGTAAAATATGGGCCACCATAGGTAAGCTTATAGAGATTTAAAGAATTGACTTATATTTGACAAGTTTGAAATCCATTCATTTCATCATAAGGAAGTTATACTTAGGTCCATCACAATGAGTCTTGAAGGTTTACTTGTATTTACAATAAGCAACAACTCAGACACCCAAATGTCCATACATACTACTTTTCCTTAAATCCCTATTAGTTGGGATTCCATTTAACAAGTCACCACTTATTTATTATTGAAAATCATTTCACATAATCTCCATCATATGCCCTTTATCATCAAATGGATCATACTTTCACAAAATACTCCCCAACTGTTCCACTTGTGGATTGGAGCGCCTTTACCGTCCACCCTGATAGAAGTCCATGACTTCTACTAAGAGACTGAGTGGGCATCTATTACTCGAGCCTCAGACCCGCATCATAATTCATCTCCACAATCTTCCTCCTCCGACCTATCCCCCTCCGACCTTAGTCTTAGTGCGCATAATGCTCCCCAATCTTCCTAACAAACTAAACGACAAAACTTTCCTTATGCTCCCAAGGTTGTTCAGCAACCCTTAGAACAACCACTACCCCATACCATGCGCTTCGATGGTTCTGAACTCATGGCATGCACAATCAATATTTTTATTATTTATAACCATCATCTTTGGTGTTACCGGTCCAACAGATTCGAAGATCTGGCTTTGGCTCGGTAACTATTAGCCCAACGAATTCGACGACCCAACTTTGACTCAGTAGCTACCAGCCCAACAAGTTTGATGACCCGACTTCAGCTTAGTAGCTATATCACACAATTTATCCATTTATGAAAGTTTTTCATAGACTCATAAATCTTAACTTATTTATGAGACTTGACTCATTTTCATTGGCTTTGAGCCCACGTGTAGAGATTTCAAAATATGGCCTTAGGCCCACTTCACTTTTACACAAGACTAGGTCTATCCCTCCTTTGTCGATCACTGGCCACACCCATATCCTACATCGATGGTCAAACTAGACCATACCCATGATATGTATCCATACATTGTCCGTGCGGTGTCCTAATAAAAAGCTTCATGCTTTCATCAGAAGTATAATCCCAAAATGTTCAAGCATTTTCACACAGTCAGAGGATTATATTTTTGGAAAAAAATTTTCAAAGTAAAGTATGATCCTAATTGTGTGCATGATCGGTCCAATCGGTCCCGATTTTAGAAATCCCACTCACACTATTGTATGAGACTTGTTGTCACGTCCTGACCCAGTTTGGTCAGATCCCTGTGAGCAACCTGCCACTCATCCGATTTATTACGGGTTTTTCCCTTTTTTAAACCGTGAGAAGTAATGTGTCCTTTATACCTGTACCTTTCCTAGAATTACATTAATTAAAATTGAATAAATTAACTTACATACCTATCTTGTAGGTTTAGCTAGCAGAATGTCTGTAGGTAGGTTTTTCCCCTCGGTTACCTGAAAAGGTGTAAAGGGAGGGGGTGAGTTTAAATCAGTGAATGGGTGTTTTAAACATGAGTTTCTATAAAATGGTTTGAATTGGAGTGTGTTAGACTCCTTATTTCTTAAAAAACATTTCTTCCTTGAATTCTTGGTTTTTCAAAACCAATTTCCTCACAATCAATGTGTTTAACAATCAACACATGCCCTTCAACAAGAAGGGATTACACATTCACAGGGCAACCCGTCCACTGCACCTACTTGTGGCGTCGGAGCGACTTTATCGACCACCTAGATAGAAGCTTGTCCACTTCTACCCTTGGAATGAGTGGATGTTTGCGATATCTAACCCTCAAACCCAAAAAGAAACTCCGCGTCTGTATGAGGACAGAGACCTTAAGCCGACCCCACCCCAATCTCGTGTACATGAAGCTACGTTGAGCTTCCCTGACTACTGGTACGACAATCTACCCTTTTCTCCACCATGTCATCTAGTAGCCCTTAGGACACATCACTACCCCTCTTGGGTGTCTTGATGGTCCCTAACCTTTGTGCTTTCACAAACAAAGTTTTCCATAGAAGCCATTAATCTTTGGTGCCACTGGTCCAATGGACCCTACCCTCAACTCGACCTGCAACTGTTTGTCTAGACCAATTTTTCGACCTGGTCCTATCGCACTACCGCTAGTCTATCGAGTATGTCGGTCCTGTCTTGTACCATGGCCAAATCACATAATCATTCATTTAGAAAATTTCATGGCTTATCATTGTATTTGTTTACAAGCTCCTGCTCGTGCCAACTGGCCTTGGGCCCATTGTACGAGATATTCAAAATTGGGAATTTAGTCCCCGAGTTCCAAAATCGATACCACTGGCCTATCTGAGCTATTCCCACTCTTATTAAGAAGGTCTCCCAAAAGTTTTTAAGCATTGACACACAATCAGGGGGGAGCACTTCTAACAAAATAAAATTTTCACTTGTTCATCACACCAACCGAGTGTGAGGATATCTTCACTTATAATCGGTAAGCGGGTTTTCTACTTTCTTCCACGAAGTTTGTCATACCAACCGAGTATGATCTACTTACAACCGATAAGTAGTTTTTCCGTGTGTTTCTCACATCACCCCAACCTAGCGTGATGTTAAAATTTCTACTTTGTAGTGGTTTTTTTTTTCCGAGGTACTCATCATCCCAACTGGGTATGATGTGAAAAATTACACTCACTTGATAAATGTAGTGTATTTTCCCTTAAAGCGGCTTTTTGCCTACACGATATGAACATTCTTGTTCATTAACATTTGGCCTAATAGCCTTCATTACTCACGAATGAACAAAATGCCCAAACTTTTAATTATTTGTATTTAGGTCCCTAATGCTAATTTCCCCAAATTGAGTTTCAAAACTTGTAAAATTCACTATGGATCCTCAATTTATTCAAAATCACGAAAGGAGTTCAAGTTTTCCAAATTTCCAATTTGGTCCCCAACTTTTCAAAAATTCCCATTTTACCCCTACTTTAGAAAAATGACAATTTGACCCCAATAATTCCAAAATTTGGCCAATTAGTCCTCCAACATCTTTTTCATGGCCAATTCACAGTAAAGTTTGGGAAATTGCACTTTGGTCTCTCAATTTTACGAAATTCCCAAATTTCCCCAAAAATTTTCCCAAGTTTTCCCCTTCAAACTGACAGAATTTGATTTTATTAAATTGACCATTCAATCAGGGTTTATTTGTAAATACCGTCCTTTGATAATAAGAAAAATCGGGGAAAGTACCGGTCATTTTCAATTTGAAAACTGAGTCGGTCCACAAATTGGAACCGATAGAGAAAGGGCAAACCGAGAAATTTATGGATCCCGAGTGACCTAAAGAGTCCCAAAAGACATGAAAACGGACTTAAAAATGAATTGGAGATGAAAAGAAAACCGGTTTAGGTGAATCGAATCCGAACTAGATTGAACTGGTTTGAACCACTATTGAACTAGATGCTAAATTCATTTTTCTAGGTGGCTTAAAATTTTCAAATTTGAGAGTTGAGGCCACCATTGGATAGAAAGTGAATTTAGAAATTTTTAGATTTGAAAATTTTGGTCAAATTGGATGTAAACCGGTTGGTTTAAGTTTTGAACCTAATTCTGACCAATCCGGTCCGGTTCTGAACAGTGTCATCTTCTTCCTATGGATGACAACACTGTTCAATCACCGGGAAGTCGCACAGCGCCAGTGAAGCTGAAATGCCTCTGGCCAGGGAGTTTTGGGCAATAAATAACCGCCATTAAGATGCCAATCAGACGGCCAGGAACTCCTCGAGCTTCCTATATAAAGAGTCCCTCCTCACTTATCGTCTCCACACCAAAAAACTCCATTCTCTCTCAACTGCTCCAATTTTCGGTGAAGCTCGAACCAGAGCCCTGATTTGGGCATTTTTATGAGCCAAACAAGGCGAGGTCAGGTTTTTTAGAACCGGGGAGAGGTTAGCTACACCCATGTAGTCTCCGTTTGCTCCGAGGATCGTCGAAGAAGCACCGGCGTGCTCAAAGAGTGAAGCAGCTCCAGCAGACCGAAGCTGCCCTATTTCAGTCGAGTTGAAATCGGCCAATTTGAGCCCTTCTCAAGCCAAACTGAGCCCTCTCAACACCTCCACAGATTGAAAGCTTAGACCGTCACGCCCTTGGCGGTAAGCTTTCGAAGATTTCTCTCTCTAAGTCCAATTTTTCAGCGATGCTCTGTTTGAGCTTATTTCGGCACCAAATTGTGTGATTCGAAGTGCATTTGAATCGTATTAAGGTGTAGGAACTCCAATTTAACTTCAATTTCAACAATTAAACTCATTTGATTGGTCAATTTGATGAAATCAAATTCGGTAGAGTTCGAAGGTTGAAATTGGGGGAAATTTGGTAATTTTGAAAATTTGAGGGACTAAAGTACAATTTCATAAAATTGAGGACCAATTTTGCATGATAAAGATATTGGAGGACTAATTGGGCAATTTTTGAGGCAAAACTTACCATTTTTGTAAACTAGGGGAAAAATAGTAATTTTGGAAATGTTGGGGACCAAATTGGAAATTTGGGAAATTAAACCCCTTTTGTGAATTTGAATAAATTGAGGTACTAAGATGAATTTTTAAAGTTTCGGGACTCAATTTGAGGAAAACCTGACATTGGGGAGTTAAAGTTAAAGAAAAATAACTTTAGTAACCTAATTGCAAATAAAAGAAAATTTTGATTTTCTCATTCATTTGGGATGAATGAGGGCTATTAGGCCAAAGAATAATGGACAAGAACATTTATATCGTATAGGAACACGAAGTATTAAGAACTCCAACTAAGACGAGTTCGAGCAAGGACAACAAGCCAACTAAGAGGAATTTCACTACATTAAAGAGTGAGTGAGATTTTTATATTATACCTGGTTGGGATGATAAGCACCTCGAAAATAAAAACCCACTGCTAAGTGGTATTTTAAACATCACACCTGACTAGAGTGGTATGAAAATCACACGGAAAAACTACTTACTAGTGTAAGTAGATCATACCTGGTTGGTATGATGAAACTTCCTTGAATGAAGTGGAAAGGATTTTTGTCGTATGTAAGTAGTTCATCGGTTATAAGTGTAGATGTCCTCATACTCGGATGGTATGGTGGACAATTGAAAAGGATTTTTGTCGGAAGTGCTCTCCCCTGACTGTGTGCCACTGCTTAAAATTTTTGGGAGACCTTTTTTTCGCTAGCTCGAATAGCTCTGTTAGGTCGGAGGCCTCGGTTTTGGAACTTGGGGGCTAATATTGCCAATTTTGAAAATCTTGAACAGTGGGCCCTAGGCCAGTTGGCACGAGCAGGAGCTCATAAACAAACATGATTTATATGCCATAAAAACTTAAGTAAATGAATTGTTTGGCCATGGTACCAAGACAAAACCGACATACTCAATCAAGTAGCGGCAGTTTGACATGACAGGTCTCCGGACTAGTCAAGACAAATAGCTACAGGTCGAGTTGAGGGTCAGGGCTATTTGACCAGTGGCACCACAAATTATATGGCATCATGTAAAAAATGTTGATTGTGCATACATTGTTTTTACGTGATCTTCAAGACGCCCAAGAGGGCTAGTGATGCGTCATAGGGCTCTGGACGACCTCGTGGATATAAGGGTAGTTTGTCGTACTAGAAGTCTTACGAAGTTCGGAGTAGCTTCAAGCACATGAGACTGGGATGGGGTTAGGATGAGGTCTCTATCCTCATACGGACACGGAGATTTGTTATGGGATTGAGGGTCAGATGTCGCGAATATCCACTCATTCTTAGGGTAGAAGTGGGCGTGCTTCTATATAGGTGGCTGGTAAAGTTGCCCCGACATCACAAGTGGGTTCAGTGGACTGACTAGCCTACGATTGTCTGTTTTACCTTCATGATGAAGGATGTGTGTTGGGTGATGACACACCGTATTTAATAAGAAATGGTGATAAAAAATGGAATTTGAAATGAAAGGTCTTTAAAAGAGAATAAGGAGTCTAGCACACTCTGAATCAAACATTTTTCTTAAAATATAATTTTTGAAAACTCATTCATTGAGTCGTTGTATGCAGCCCCTCTCGTATATCCCTTTCAGGTAATCCCGGAAAGCCTACCCCAAAGACCACCAGCTAATACACTTGTAAGACATGTACGATCAGTTTAAAATTTTATGTAATTTTGAATTATGTTATTACAAGAAAGGTGCAGGTTTAAAGGACGCCTTACTTTGCATGGTTTATAAACAAGGGGCAACCCTTCGTAAACCGGGAGAGTGGTGGGTTGATCACGGGGATCCGACCAAATCGGGTCGAGGCGTGACAACATGAGTGGTATCAGAATCTATTTCCTTGAATACATAATCAAGAATCGAAAATATAGTAACTAATAGGATTGATTTTAAACTTTACTGAATTGCTCCAAAGAAAGGAACCAAGAGAACTAGGGTTGTAGTCTCCAACACTACCCAACCACCCCTACCGGTAGAAACTCCCAAAGAAGCCTAGACAACTCCTCCTGGACTCGGTAGGGAACACAAAAGGTTGTACAAGGAGTTAAGGAAAACCGGGAAAAGAACCGGTCAAACCGAATAAGAAAACTGAGCCGGTTTACATTTGGGAACAACCAATATGGAAATCCGAGAATCGTTGGAGAAGCATTGGCATGATAGAATAGTGAAGCAGCTCCGGCGGACCGAAGCTGCCCTATTTCAGCCAAGCTGAAATCGACCATTTCAAGCCCTCCTCAGGCCAAACCAAGCCCTCCCAACACTTCCTCAGCCTTTCCACGGCCGAATTAGATTAGAAAGGTAAGCCAATTCGGCTCCCCTTCGATCACTGCTAGAGAGAGAGTCGACCGAATACCAATGTCGAAATTCTAATCCAATTTCACATCAATTGATGTGATTCTTGATTCTAGGATGAACCTCAGGACGAGAGCTATCTGTCCAGATCGAAAGCTGGAACCGACGTGCCTTCACCGTGAGTAATCGAAGCTTTCTCTATCTATAGTTCATTTTCTGGCGAAGCTCCGTTTGAGCTCGTCCCAGCGTTAAAACTTGCGATTCACATTTATGAAGAATCGTATGAACATGTAGAAACTCAATTTCAATTTCAATTTCAACAATTGGAAATGTTTGATGGGTCAATTTGATAAAATCAAATTCAGTTGTGTTAAGAAGTTGGAATTGGGGGAAAATTGGGGATTTTCAAAATTCAAAGGACCAAAATGAAATTTTATGAAATTGAGGGTCAATTGGGCATGAAAATAATGTTGGAAGACCAATTGAGGAATTTTAAAATTTTTGGGGCAAAATTTACCATTTTTGTAAAGGAAGAGCAAAATGGTAATTTTGGAAAAATTGGGGGTACCAAATTGGAAATTTGGGAAATTAAACCCCTTTTATATTGAATTCATTAATCAAATAAATTTAGTTTCAGCTTAGCTGTAGTTCATTTTAAATTTGTCAATGAAAATTTATTGTCCAAAAATCTCGGTGTTACATCAAATGTAAAGGGACGATGGGATAACGTTGAAGATAGTTAAGGAATACTACTTGATGATAAGAAGGAACTAAGCCATACGAACCCTAAAAGTTTGAACATCAGTAGTAGTTTTTAGGGGAATTTTATAGAATTATAATGGACATAGACAATTCTATAATATATCATGTTGCAAGTGACATGTAGGTCCAACCGTCCCTAGGAAGGGTGACTCTAGTGTGAAGGAGTGGATTAAAGTACTAACATAAGATGAAAAGGGGGATAATGCCAAAACCCACGAAAACAAGCACGGAAAGCTCGAAAGTACGTCGAGCTAAAGAGTTTTAATAACCAAAGGAATAAATAGACATGGGACGGTCATACATTTTTTAACTCCCAATCTTGTGATCTCGACAAAAACCCTCAAGAGGAAGGGTCTTACCCCTAAGCGACATAAAGAATTGGGTCTAAGAAATTACATTGGACACGAGAGTAAGACAAGCCAATGGTAATAAGTCCAATGGAGTAAGTGGATAATTGAAAGGAAAGGAAATTCCTTAGGTACACTGCCTAAGGAACTAAGTGAAAGGGAAAACCAAAGTTGTAATATATGGAAGCGAATCCCAATTTGACATAAAGGGAAGCTATTCCCAATGTAAAGGGTGCATAAATAAGTTTTGGGGATAAAACTCCTAAAAAGTGGGGAGAGTTGTAAAACCCGTGCTCACAAACTAAGGAACCAGAAAGGTAAATTGTAAATTTTTTTAGAATAAAGTGAGTGATTAGTGAACCAAAAATCATAATTAAGGCTCAAAATGGGGAAATTTGAATGTTCAAGTGACAAAGAAATATCTAAATATGATGGAAAGGAACCATGAAAAGATTTGGGGTGAAAATCGGACCGGTTTAGGGTGAACTGGACCCGAACTATATCGAACCGAATTAAACCAAGAAGAACCAATTCACTAATTCATCTTTCTAAATGGCTTAATAATGTCAATTTGGGAAATTGAGGCCGCAATTAGATAGAAAATAAATTTAGATAAATTTAGAAATTTTGAATTTTTAGAAAACTAGTCGAATTGGGCCTGAACTAGCTGATTTTCTGTCACGCCTCCACCCGGTTTAGTCGGATCCCCATGAACAACCCGCCACTCTCCCAATTTATTAAAGGGTTTCCCCTTATTATAATCTGTAAAGAGTAAGGCGTCCTTTAAACCTACACTATTTCCTGGAATAGCATAATCAAAACTGAATGAAATTTTAAACTTTACATACCTGTCTTACAGGCACCTTAGTTGATTGTCTTTCAGGGTAGGCTTTCCGGGATTTCCTGAAAGGTATATAAGGGATGGGGTGAGTACGACTACTCAGTGAATGGGGTTTTAAAAGTCTACTTTTAACTTTTAAGAAAAACATTTATATGGAGTGTGCCAGACTCCATTCTTTTCAAAAATCCCTTCATTTAAAAATTTGGGTTTTTCCATTATTTCTTAGTTATCGGTGTGTCATCACCCAACACACATCCTTCATCATGAAGGTTACACACATTCACAAGTCAGTATCACTACTGAACCCGGTAGTGGCTTCGGAGCGACTTTTCTTGCCACTTGGATAGAAGTACGACCACTTCTACCCTGGGAATGAGTGGATGTACGCGACATCCGACCCACAATCCCGAAATCACTTCTTCGTGTCCGTATGAGGATAGAGACCTCATCCTGTCCCCACCCTGGTCTCATGTGCTTGGTGCTACTTCAAATTTCGCACAGACACCTAGAACGACGAACTGCCCTTATAGCCACCAAGTCATCCAGTGCCCTTAGGACGCATCTCTACCCCTCATGGGCGTCTTGATGATCCCGTACTCACAGTGCATGCACAAACAATGTTTTCTCATATTGCCATGTAATCTATGGTGCCACTGGTCCAACGGCCCCAACTCTCAACTCAACCCGCAATTGTTTGTCTTAACTGGTCCGTCGACCTGTCATGTCGTACTACCATTAGTTGACTGAGCATGTCGGTCCTATCTTGGTACCATGGCCAAACAATTCACTTATTAAGTTTTATGGCACATATGTAATGTTCGTTTACGAGCTCCTGCTCGTGCCAACTAGCCTTGGGCCCACTGTACGAGATTTTCAAAATTGGGCATTTAGCCCCTAAGTTCCAAAACCGAGGCCCCCGGCCTATCAGAGCTATTCGAGCTCCCGTCGAGAAGGTCTCCATGGTGCTGAATCCGGATCGACATGGTGCTGAATCCGGATCGACAAACTCGATGCACTAGTAGCAGTTGAGTCAAGGTCAGGTCGATGGATCAGTTGGGCTAACAGCTATGGAGCCAAAGCCGAAAGTCAGGGTCGTTGGTACCAAAAATAAATGATCATAATCCTAAGACTATTGTTTGTGCATGCATTGTCTTACGGGACCATTGAGATGCCTAGTGGGGTAGTGTTGGTTCTAAGGGTTGCTGGACGACCGGGATGCAATAAGGGCATTATTGTCCTGCCAGTGAGTCATGAAGCTTAGAGTAACTTCCTACACACAAAGATCAGGGCAGGGTCAGGATGAGGTCTTATCCCACATAGCGGACACGAAGTACATTCGGGTCTGAGGGTTAGACGAGTAACGTTCACTCAGACTTAGAGTAGGAGTCAAGGACTTCTATCAAGGTGGACAGTAAAGGCGCTCCGATCCCCAAGTGGATATAGTCGGAGTACTTCACCGGCGAATGTTTGTACCCTTTATGATAAATGGCGTGTGATTATTTGCTAAGCACCTCCCGAGCAAGGGGAAGTGTTAAAAGAGCTGAACTCACATACAAGTAAATTAAATGAAAATGTGAAAGTGTTTTTGAAAACTTACCCTAACACCCACTCACTAAGTTGTATAAACTCACTCCCTCCCCCCCTCTCCTCCCTTTAAATCATTTTCAGTAAAGGCAACAACCCTTAAATAAATCTTGAGGGCAAGCCTCTAAGTCAAGTATTTAAAAATTTTTAAACTATTAAGTTGTGTATAATGCTATTCTAGGAGACAAGGTCAGAAGATACGCCTAACTCTTCAGGTCATGGAAAGTGGTGACTCTTCCTAGACCAAAGGGAGTGGCAAGTTGCTCACGGGGTTCTGACCAAACTGGGTCGGGGTGTGATAGTCCGAGTTATCCTTTTACTCACTTAACAGCCACATGGCGACCTCCCATTGGTCACTCAGTCCAACATGGTCGTTGACCGTATTCAACTAGCCATTTGATTGTGACACATGGCATCCTCTGATTGGCTAATTTAAATAATTCAGATTTCTCTCCTAACGCACTGTGCCACTACCACGTGTTAGCCTTTGATTTGTTGGGGCCATCCGAAGTAGCTCTACCACGTGTTGAACTTTGATTGATCAATTGTTTCTTTGATGTCATAGTCGGCCGCTGATGTGGCAACTTTGTCACGTGTTAGCTCCTCATTGGCCATCCGGGTTAACGAGACTTCACCTTAGTTGACTAAGGACATGTGTCACTCACCTATTGGTCGGTCGCCACTAATGTGGATTTTCTTTCTTTGACCATTGACTAAGGACACATGTGACGCTCTAATTGGTGAGCGCTTCTAGGCGCTGACCAAGTGGCTAACTGAGCGCGCTACGCCACGCATCACATGGTGATTGGTCATGCGCGCTGATGGAGCACTAGCCTAGTAGGCGGTTTGTTGACTGGTTGGACAGTTGACCAGTTTGGTGAGACCGGGTTCGGTGACCCAAAATAAAAAATCGGTTGGTTCAAGCCTGATTCGATTAGTTTTCTAAAATCTAAAAAATTTTAAATTCATCTAAATTCATTTTCTAACCAATGGTGACTTCAATTTCCCAAATTGATATTTTTAAGTCACCCAGAAAAACGAATCTTTGAACCAGTCCAATTCGACCCGGGTCTGGTTCACCATGTACAGTATGGTTTCCTCATTCAATTTCATTCATGGTTCTTTCCATAAGTTTTGCGTCTTTATTGGCCACTTGGAATTTCCAAATTCCTATTTTGGCTCTTATTTACCAATTCTAGTTCACTTTGATCCTCGGTTTTCCTTCGAAATTTCCTAGTTCCCCTTTCTGGTTCCTTATTTCGAAAGAATGAAGTTTACAAGACGACATGCACATGCGTTTGTGTGCCACACGCCCCATGCGTACACCGTGTGCGTGTGTCTGGTGTTACATGTCGACCAACTTGCATTATAGCGTACTAGTTCCCAACGAATTTCTCGGTCGATTCGACCAATTTTAGCCTTTCCTTGTCTGGTTCACCTCCAATTCGTCTGATTATTGGCTCGTTTTAAATTTATAAATATTTATTATTGGATTTTCTATTATTTGAGCTCAAGAATGACCATCTTTGAATTTAATTTGCCCCTTCTAAAAATTGAGGGTTTTACTACTCAAAATTTGTTCCATTGGTTTTGTCCTTTATTTGGTCAGTTCACTTTCGATCCAACTGGTTCATGACCCAATTATTTTTTCTAAAAATCCTAATTTCCATTTACTCTTAATTGGGCTTAAGATTTCCCCTTTCTTGATTTTCTTAGATCCTCATAAAAATCGAGGGTCTTTTCACTTAGTTCGACCCCGATTTAGGTCGATTTTCACTTAGGGCCTTCCTGATCATAGGAGGTTCCTTTAGGGTAATTTTATGAACTTACCCATTGTCTAAGTTTAGGGTCTAAATTAGCTCCCAATCTAGTTCATTTTCAAATCATAGTTCTCGGGTTTCCATTCCTAGCTTAACATTAGCTTCTGGTTCAATTTGGCTTAATTTCCAGCTACGAAATTTCTAGTGTTACAATTATTGTCTAGTATATCTAGGACAAGAGAGTCATAAGGCATTATCCAAGTATTAACCAGGCGAAGGTCGAACCTTAAAGGATACAATAGGGCACTCTCCTTGACAAAGTTCAAAGAAGGCTAGTAGTGAGAGGTCGAGTCTACCACTAAGAACCAATAGAATGGGGCGTAACCCCACTGCTAGGTTGTAACCCTAATGTGTGAATATTGTGAGTAAATTTACAATATGGTATTCTATGGTAAGCAATACATTGTTGTTGTGTGTGAACTATAATTGATGGGGATTCATTCCCCCAATAAAACTGTCTAACAATAACATCCTTTAAAAGACTTTACTACCACATGCTGATATTTCTGTAGAAATTATGCTTATGAACAGTATGTCTCGATGCTAGTGTCCCACTCACTAAGCCTTGCAACTCTCCTTGACGAAGTTCAAAGGAGGTTAGTGGTGAGAGGTCGAGTCTGCCACTAGGAACCAATAGAATGGGGCGTAACCCCACTGCTAGGTTGTAACCCTAATGTATGAATATTGTGAGTAAGTTCACAATATGGTATTCTGTGGTAAGCAATACATTGTTGTTGTATGTGAACTATAATTGATGGGGATTCATTCCCTCGATAAAACTGTATAACAATAACAAACTTTGAAAGACTTTACTACCACATGCTAATATTTTTGTAGAAATTATGCTCATGAACAGTATGTCTCGATACTAGTGTCCCACTCACTAAGCCTTGCAACTCACCCTAACCCCTTTCAGGTACCATCGGGAGGAAGCCTTATATTGAAGACATAATTTTGTGGTAATTTGCCTCGATGGAAACTCCAGTAGTTTTCCAATCAGCAAAAGTTTTGGGATTTGGGATTTTGTAATGAGGAACTTTTATACAATGTGATTTTGAAAACTTGTTTTAAATTCTTACTACAATTGTATGATATTGTATTATTGGTGTCTTACAACATGTCGCTCCTATAGTAGCACGAGCCCCATTGTTGTAGTACTAGGAGGGCGTAGTGATTGTGACGATGGTCGGATTCGAAGAATTAGGTCAGGATGTTACATCTAACATTTTCCCTATGTTCCTCCCAATCTTCCAACCATTAATAGAGACCACTTAGTTTCATGCAAGGTGGTGGACTTAAACCCACATTGGTATGACAGATAAATCCAGTTAGGTGAAGCTACTCTTCTCGTCCCATTCACACAAGAACATATTGAAGCCCTCCAATGACCAAGGACTATCTACTAGAATTTTGCTTGTCGATTTCAAATCCTCAAACCTAAATCTAAACACATTATCAACAATTGCTTCTACCTCCAGGGCTCCTACATCTCTCCACGACCACCTAAGTATCTCATTAATCATTCCACATCTAACCTTGTGATTAAAGACTACCAGAACAATCAAGACAACACTCCCCTTAGGAGCATTAGACATTGAGCCCATATTGAGTACCTGGGATATACTATCATGATTTACTAGATGTGATGCAAGTACGTATGAAGATGATGTCACTTTATTCCTCTTTATCATATCGCATATCTCATTTTGCAACACTGAAGTAAAGCTTAGGTTAGGATTATTATGGGAGAATAGAAAAACTATTATTGAGGGCATGAAAATCAACCCTAAGGGCAAAACGTATCAAGATAAAGTGTTTTTGAAAGATACAATGATTTTGGAAAATCACACAAGAACTACATGCATACCAAAAAGGGAGGAAAGGTAGAAGGTAAAGAAGGTAGGAAACTCCCTGTGTGTTTAGGAATGGCTAAATAGGTACCATTATGGAAAAAATGGGCCTCAACTCCTCGATTGCTTAAGACCGATGATTACAACACATTGAAAATGCCTCCGATGACAGATCTCATAGTCGATAATGATAGTCTTCAATATTTTGTGGTCATATAAAGCTTTCGATTCTTTGGGCCTTCACTTTTCACTCCCCCAACCTCTCATATTAATAGACGAATGGTGGGTAGCTACCGAGAAAGTAATGCCAAGAAGAAATATTATTTGCTAAAATACTGGCGATTAATGTAAAATCTTTAGGGATGCTAGAAAGATTTCATCTGAATTTAACGTGGGAAAAGTAAGGTACACCTTGGAGTGAGACATATTTTTTAGGTATAATTTTAGTTTTGATAAGTAATACATTTCAATAAATCATTCAAGCTAAATAAAATTATACTAAATTATCTTTTTTGCTAACTATTGTAAATTTAAAAGCATAATACCAAATAAACTTAAGTGTTACACATCAACCAAATACTTCGAGCAATACCTAATAGTACTTCACATATTTGATAAAGATCAAACCATCTCAAGTTTTAAGTATAAATTGAGATACTCCCATAGACATTGCATAATAAAAGATGAAAGTTTTAAAATATTTTATAGTTGGATTAGCATCACCTATGTTGAGAGAATCTAAATGGTCAAAATATCTTAGCATAAAATCAAGACAATACTAAAAAATACACTCTATCATAAAACCAAAACAAATAAGTAGTATTTGACTTATCAATAATATGGTAACTCTCCAAATCCAAGTTTGTTAACATTATTCTTTCATTATTGTTTAATAAAATTAAATAATTTATTTGAAACTATTTCCCACTAAATTCAAAATTTATAGTATTATAGGCTAAATTATAAATTTGGCTAAATAGTTGTAAATTTTATTATAATTTTGTTAAAAGTTGAATGTTTATTGATCGATGACATTTATATAATAAAGAGTGTGATTAGATGGGTTGAATGATTTTTCCAACTAACCATCATTTGATCTCACCATAGTTAAATAATATCACATATATCTAATTTTGATTTATTTATTTAAGAAATAATGTATATATATATATTAATTACATCCTTATTCTCTAATTTTAATATTTGAAATAAAATAATAAAATATTAAACTTAAATATATTATACTTTAAAATTTTCAGTTTGACTTTAGTGTTATTTTGACCAAAGGAGCCGTATGGGCTTGGGAGTTAGGAATTGGGCTCCAGGGGTAAATCTATTAGCGGTCCATCATTTCGACCCATCGGAGCTCTGAGAACGTAAATCGGAGTTCGGACTTCACACTAAGAAGCTACCTCTCCCTCCCTTCTCCCTCTCACAAGCACGCAACAAAAGTTCCCTCGGCCGCCACTTTCTTCTAGATGCTGGAAAGAACGCTTTAGAGCTCAGGTATTTATCGGAAGGCCACGTAACAAGACTTTCTCGCTTAGGTCAGCGGGTTCTTTCTCCATTCCTACACTGGGCAAAAACCCTAGAAGGTCCGCTCGCTCGGTGGATCCCCGCCATCGGATTTTGCACGGAAGGTTGTTTCCGGGGCCAACCATCCTTCTTTGTAGGATTAGGTAGGAATTCATTAATTGCTCTCGTTCACTCGAGGATCGGTTGTTTGGGGATTCGATAGTGTTTCTGATGCCAACTAATGGTAATTTGTATTTTTGACATTTTGGGTGAATATTCTCATAGTTGCTTATTTCATCTAATTGTTGCATGAGAGCTAAGATAAAGGCTTCTGATGCACATTGGTTCCGTGTCGTGGTTATAGCTGCTGCTATTACAGTCTTTAGACGGTGCTGTGTACAGTTAGGTATTTGTACATCTACTTTAGTCTTGAATCCTGTAAATTCTGATGATAATTATTTCTAAGTAGTACAATGCAAAGATGAGTTCTTTCTCTATTACCCGGAAGAAGACTCCGTTTCAGAAGCACAGGGAGGAGGAAGAAGCAAAGAAAAAGGCATGACCCTTGTGAACTTCTTTAACTGCTGCATCTCCCTTATATTCGTTTATGCTATTAACTGTCATGATATTTCCACCTTTAATGTTTTTAAATCCTTCACAGAGAGCTGCAGATGAAACAGCCAGGTTATATGCGGAATTCGTGGAGTCATTTCAGGGCGATAATGCACCTGGCTCAAAAACCTTTGTTAGAGGAGGAACTATCAATCCAACTGATAAACTGAAGACTGATTCTGAAGGTTAGTTTGACTTGGAAATCTCTGTTACCTTATTCCTTGAATATTATACTTATGATGGTTAATTCTCACATTTTAGTTCTGTTGATAAGTGAATATTTTTTGTCCATATCCTGGAAATGCATTAATAAAAGTATGGGCCTTTCTATTCATTCACGGATGGCAGGTGAAAAGTCCAAAGATGGCCTATCTGTTCCAAAGAAGGGAAGTAGGTAAACAAATGCTTTCAATTGTAATGCAGTGCTACATTGGTAAAGACATTATAAGTAGAGAATTGAAGATGTCATTCCCCCATATCTTGTTGAATCTTATGTCTTTTAGTTTGAGATACTGATGGAAATAACTCTAATTTTCTAACAATAAATCACTATATAATGCTTCCTTTCATATGTTGAAATTCCCATTATTCAGAAAAAAAATTAAGTGGCCCTTTTGAAGCATTTATTTGAAATTTCTATTGCTCTGGTTTACAGTTTTTTTACCATATTCTATTGTGTTATTGCTACTCTGTGATGATATGATGCTGATGTTTGATCCATTGCTAGTATATCTGTATCAGATATGTGATGTATTCCGCAGTCTGATTGATGAGGCCTTTCCATTATGCTTAGAGGAGTGAATGCATCTACTATTGCCATTTTTCCTAGTATTGTTATTATGATTTGAAATAGGAAGAGGAACTGCTTACTTGCTGCCTCTCTTCCACCGTCAACCCTCGCTGCTGCCCGTCATGCTATTTCTCAGTATTATTTTATACTTCAGGCCAAAATTGTTCTAAAAGTCAGTTCAGGTTCTGTTAGACTGAAAAAAAAAAGATTCCAAAATTGGGTCTGGCCCTAATGTTTGACCCTTTTCTCTATATTCCTTTGAAATATTGTTATCTACAGTCAGGCTGAAGGTGTTTGTCATTTTGGATCACAACAATTATTCAGGGTTTGAATCTGTGATGCAATAATTGAACACAAGTTTTTGAAGACTGTGAACTATTGGCACATACATTTATTCTGAACTGTTTGAGGGCTGTAAAGATTCTCAACTGTTACCATATAGCCAATACCGTGTTAAAAAAATCAATTTCCAACCCATTATCAATCTTCGAAGTAGAAAGTTTAAACACATTTTGTCTGTCATTTCATCTGTTTGATGCATGCTACAAATTGTATTTACTTTATGGATAATAGTTTGCCATACTCAGGACCGGCCAAGAATCAAGATCTTTGTAGCTATTGTATTTACTTTATGAATATTAGTGGAGATGCTTTAAAGTTGAACATCTTTTGATTGTTGAAGCACAATTAACAATATTCTAACTAATATCACCATCTCATTCCAAAGAGCACATATTGCTACCACATCATTGCAGTTTTCAATGGGTTAATGTAATTTATTAATCATTCTACGTGCCAATTCCTTTGTTGTGGTTATTTTCCGTGTTCATCTGGCCTACGGTTTATTCATACTTGTGGATGCAACTTTGAATGTTTCTGATGGGAGATTATCAGTGCACCATTGCTTCTACATGATAGTTATCAGATAGATTATCCATCAGATATGTTGTATTGAGGAGCATAACTGATGGAATTATGTGCATTATTCTGAGCTTATGAAGGAAAATTTTGTTTGTGTAGAAATTCTAAGAATTCCTAGACTTGTGTTCAAAAGTATGATTGTGTTAAATTTTCTTGATTAGCATGAATTTCTATATTAACTGAGTTATTTTAGAGATTAGTTTAGTTGACTGTAGTTTTTTGAATACATTTGAGTACAGTGGTGATAGTGAATGTACCATAAGGGGCATATAGATTGTAGTAAGCTAGTGTTTTTTTGGCTCTTATCATAAGCTGAATGTGGATGATTTTGTGCTCTGTTGTCATTAGGTAAATTTATTGTTCAACTGGATGGTGCATGATTTCCATGTTTTCCTTGAAAGTGTCATATATAGTTGGAAAATATGAATTCTCAGATTATTTTGTCCAAAAATTCAATCCATAGTATCTGCAGTTAGAAGATGGATTTTTATTTAGCCCTTCTAGACCTCCAAAGAAAGACGAAGCACCTGTTGATTGCCAGATAATATATCCAACGAAATTTAAAGCTGCCTATCCAGATGTTTGCATTCCTGTGGGCCTATATGGTTCATACATTTTGGATTGAGCAGTTGAACCATGAATGTGCATCTAAAACTTTCGATAGTTCCACTATCCCTTGCACATCACTTTGTTTTATTCATAATATATTTATCAAATATGGAATATCTGAAGTCATGATTGACATCTGATGACTATGGAGGGTAAACAAGAAGATACCTCTGGTTGAAGAGTTTATCTTGTTTCTTCTTTTATTCCTCAGGTATGTTCCATCATTCATACCACCTCCGTTTTCAACTAAAGGGAAAGAATCTGACAAAAAGGTGCACAATTGATAATCAAGTTGTCCTTTGGATAAGTATAGATCATGCTGCTAGTTTATATTCATTTAGGTGTCTCATCTCTGAGAATTTAAATTTGTTATTGTAGAAAGAGGAGGAGAGGGTGAAGGAAAAAGAAAAAGGAAAAACGAGGAATATAGATCATTTTATGGAAGAGCTGAAGCATGAACAAGAGATGAGAGAAAGAAGAAATCAAGAGCGTGATCATTGGCGTGAAAACCGCCATAATGATAATTCTACTGTAAGTAAAATATTCCTCTTTTATTAGGAATAACGATGCTCCATTGGTTCTTAATTAACAATAGTGGCAAGGGAAGAGAAAGAGAAGCCATGATCGACTTATGGTTATTTTTCCTTAGTTTAGGATAAGATATGTACTAGGTTTTTTTGTTGAAGCTATGATGTCTACCTCCAGGGTTGAAAGATGCTTCCCTTCTAGTGCCATGTATGTATATAAATTTTATGTATTTCTAGTCATATTATTGTTATGGACCATAGTTGTTGCTAAAGTTTAAAAAAAAAAAGCTTCAGTAACCATGATATATGAAGAGAGAAAAAATTTGAAGAAAATCACAAAAATCCTGGAGCTGTGAACTTAATTTAACTTGTTGCAAAGATATAGTGATCACAATTACTTAATTATTCTGTCATATCTTGAATTAGATATTTAGTTAATACGATATTCATGAAATATCCTTCTTTATCCGTGAAAACACAAGATGACCCAAGTATAGTTGTTAGGTCACTGTGCTACGTGGCATATATATATATGTATAATTCTTAGTCATTATTTTGTGCTTATGTATTTCATCTAATCATATTCTTACTGATCTTACATGTAATTATTTACAAGTTTTTTGCTCTACGCTGCTCTCTGATGTAGCCATCTAGCCGGTTTGATGAACTTCCAGATGAATTTGATCCAAGTGGTAAATTTCCGGGATCTTTTGACGATGGAGACCCACAAACAACTAACCTGTATGTTGGAAATCTCTCACCTCAGGTAATGGTGCATTTGTTTAACTACTTACCGTTGTGTATCATGCATGCAATTACATGTTTTCAGGCTCCTTTTGCTTTAGTGGAAAATTAGTAAATTCATGACTTTGTTTTTCTTCATTGCCAGGTTGACGAGAACTTCCTCTTGCGCACATTTGGAAGATTTGGACCCATAGCTAGCGTAAAAATAATGTGGCCTAGGACGGAGGAGGAGCGAAGGCGGCAAAGAAACTGCGGATTTGTTGCATTCATGAACCGATCTGATGCACAAGCTGCAAAAGATGAAATGCAAGGTTAGTTTCCTTGTCTCACGTAGCAGTTGAGGTTATTATGCAATTAATTTTATTGTAAGTTTTTTGTTTATCACTTTTAATATTATGTTTGGCTCCTGCATGTCTATTTATTTTGTACATTACAATGCTTCTAACTGAAATTTATTAACATTTGTCCAAAATTTCCTGCACACAACTGTTATACATTGTACTTTTATATATTGCTTAGAAATACTTTCATTCTCCAAACTTATTCCTGTGCTTCTTCAACCTTTTTGTTTATACCATAGTGCTGATTTTTTTAAGCTTTATTAACCTACTTTGAGATATAAGTAAAGGCAGAATTTGTTAGTTCAGAACTCCTTAAGGATAATAGCTATTGCAATTGCAGTGTCACGTTTTCCACAGAAGTGCATCCATTTTCAAAAGATTATACATACATATGTATATATATGAAGTGACAGCATTTCCCCTTTTTTAGTTTACTGTTTTGGTCCTAGCATTGATGAACCTTTATTTTTTTTCTGAATGACCATTTTCCTTACAGGTGTTATTGTCTATGAGTATGAGTTGAAAATTGGATGGGGTAAATCTGTAGCACTTCCATCGCAAGCACTCCCTGCTCCACCCCCTGGTCACATGGCAATCCGCAGTAAGGAGGTCAGTTTTGTCTTTCTATTTTGGATAGTTTATGCATCTTGCTTTCTAACTTAAAAATAGCTGTGTTCAGTTTAAATGCTGTCCATTCAGTATATGATTATTAAAATTTGAAATTTACAAATCTGTTTTACAGGGAGCAACTGTTGTCTTGTCTGGGCCATCAGGTCCACCTGTTACCACAGTCCCACCTCAAAATTCTGAACTGGTACTGCTGCTTGTTATGTTTTCTTTCACTTCTCATTTTTATTACTTAGTTTGAGTTTCAATTTTTTGTCTACTTTTGTAAATTGACGACTGTAATTGATTTATGTTTTAGGAAAGTGCATGCTAGTGTAATTAGCTATGATATTATATAGTTCTATTAAAAGGAAAGGTATGGGATTATATAGCAACATCTTTGGTTCTGTGCTAGTTTTTGAATTAATTTTTTAAAAATGGATATTACTTTGCTGTGCAAATACTTTAGTAGGTCTTTCCATTTTTATTTGATAAGTTTCCTTGCATTTGCAGGTTTTAACTCCCAATATTCCTGATATAACTGTTGCACCACCAGAGGATGATCATGTACGCCACGTGATTGATACAATGGCTTTGTATGTTTTGGATGGAGGATGCACTTTTGAGCAAGCAATCATGGAAAGGGGCCGAGGAAAACCACTTTTCAGCTTTTTGTTTGATCTTGGATCTAAGGAACACACATACTATATTTGGAGGCTTTATTCCTTTGCGCAGGTAGATCATCTTAAATTCAGGAACAAGTGCAAGAAAAGGAAGAGTGAAATACACTAAGTTCTTATGACATCACTGGTTCTCTCGTTGTTTGATAAGCCAAAATCCATGATCTATTAACTTCTAATTTTTGGCACTTATGTAGGGCGACACTCTTCAGAGGTGGCGAACTGAACCTTTTATCATGATAACTGGCAGTGGAAGGTAATCACTTAATATTCTTTCAATTGCTTGCTAGGTCATGTGGAAATTGCTTTGGATATACATGAACTATTATTGCTCATATTCAAGAAATGTATGTGAATCAATATTGAACATCTGCCATATCTTCACAGATGGGTACCTCCTCCACTGCCAACAGCAAGAAGTCCTGAGCATGAAAAGGAATCAGGGAGTACTTATGCTGCTGGACGAAGCAGGGTATTTATTCTCTTTCTGTTCTCTGATGGGATTGTGAGAAAGATCTTTTGTTTTCCATTATGTATGCTATTTCTTTCTGATCAGAGGCCTTTCCCTCTTGAATTTCAGCGTGCAGAGCCGGAACGCACATTAACAGATTCACAACGGGATGAATTTGAAGATATGCTTCGTGCATTAACATTGGAGAGAAGTCTAATCAAGGAAGCTATGGGCTTTGCTTTAGACAATGCTGATGCAGCAGGAGAGGTAATACTGGCACCAATGGACCTTGTTTTTGTTACTGTTGCTCCTAATTCAGTGGGAGCTTGTGTTATCTTTACAACAAAATACATTATTTTGTTACTTTACTAGCACAGCCATGTGTAAATTCTTAGACTTTTCATTGATACATCTCTTTTCATGTGTTCTGTGACAAACCTGGTTAGGATCTGTAATGCAAGTCCAAGTAATATCTGTTTGTGTTTGAGCATTTATTGTTTTCTTTTAACAAACATAATCTATATGTAAGTGTTGCACCCTAGATCTGCAACATTATTTCGTATATCTGAAATAATGTCCCCGAATTAAAATATAATTTTTGAGGGTGGCAAGAAGATTTGATTTTTATATACAGCTGGTTTTTCACATGATTGTGAGCTACTATTTTCTGCATGAATCCCTCCTTTTAATTCATTGATATAAATTCATGTTTGGAATACAGATAGTTGAGGTCTTAACGGAATCCTTGACACTTAAAGAAACTCCTATTCCGACAAAAGTTGCTCGGCTTATGCTGGTCTCTGACGTGCTGCATAATAGTAGTGCTCCTGTAAAAAATTCTTCTGCATACCGCACTAAATTCGAAGCAACCCTTCCCGATATTATGGAAAGTTTCAATGATTTGTATCGCAGCATCACTGGGAGGATAACTGCTGAGGCCCTGAAGGTACATTTTGAAGTCTCTGGATGACACATTATACAGTCTGGGAATCTGTTTGCTTCTTCTGTTGTTAACTATTGATTGATGCATTTTCCAGGAACGTGTTTTGAAAGTCCTTCAAGTGTGGGCTGATTGGTTTCTTTTCTCGGATGCTTATGTTAATGGACTGCGGGCTACCTTCCTTCGCTCCAGCAATTCTGGGGTAACCCCTTTTCATTCTCTATGTGGTGATGCACCTGAAATAGAGAAGGCAGGTTCAGATGAAACAGGTGGTGCTGTGAAAACAGATCAAGATGCTGCTTTGGCCATTGGAAGGGGAGCTGCTATGAAGGAGTTGATGAGCCTTCCTCTAGCTGAGCTTGAAAGACGTTGCAGGCATAATGGGCTATCCCTTGTAGGTGGTAGAGAAATGATGGTGTCAAGGTTGTTGAGTCTTGAAGAGGCTGAGAAACAGAGGGGATATGAACTTGATGAAGACTTGAAACTCAAACAGAGCCGAGCAAGCTCTATTAGGCATTCGGGTCAGAGAGAAGTTGATGCTGAATGGAGTCTGTATGATGAGAATAGAGTGCATGCACGAGGACAGGATGAATCTGCTTCTTTGGGTTCCACCATCCCAATTCCGCAACCAGAACTGAAAGCGTTCACAAAAAAGGAGAGGAATGAACCTGTCTTGCCTTCTTCCAAATGGGCTCGGGAGAATTATGAGAGCGATGATGAGCAACAGAGAGGTTCTCAGGGTTTGGGCTTGGGTTATTCATCATCAGGGAGTGAAAATGCTGGGGATGGTCCAAGTAATGCCGAAGGGGCAGCGATGGCTACGGATGCAAGTATTCCTTCTCAGCATGAAAGCGGAATGACTGAAGAACAGAGGTAACATTTTGCTTTCAAATTTTTAGTGTGCAAGTGTTTGATTATATAAATGCAACAGAATTATGATTTATGAGGCTCATAAGATTGGGTAACATAATTTGATTTATAATCATATAGCATGCACCATTTAATTTTCTCGATTCTGCTACCTCAGACAAAAATTGCGGCGTCTGGAGGCTGCATTGATTGAATATCGTGAATCTCTAGAAGATCGGGGAATCAAGAATCAAGAGGAAATCGAGAAGAAAGTGGCTCTCCACCGGAAAAAGCTTGAATCTGATTATGGAACATCAGACCCTGGTCAGTTCATTTTAAATTACTCTATTGTGTTTAATCTACATCTCTTATCATGAATAACATAGTGTAGCATGCTTGAAATCCCAGGGAGGGCCTTAGATAGAAGGGACAGGCGAGATGACAGCCGGGATTCTTCGAGAAAAAGGCACCGGAGCCAAAGTCTCAGTAGGAGTCCACGGAGATTGGCAATCAGAGAAAAGGAAAGGGACAGAGATGTTAGGGACAGAGATGTTAGGCCTCATCATTCGGAGATTGATAATAGGAGAAGGGAACGTGAGAAGAGTGGCAGCAAAGAAAGAGATGACTATGAGCGGGATGGGGGCAGAGATCGAGACCGAGACAGGGATCGACGGCGGCGATTGTAGGAGGTCAAGGCATAATATTATGCAGAAGATAGAGAAACTCTTGTGGCCTAGCTTTGTGATCCATGACCCATCCCAGCTTATAGCCGAACCTCTCCTTCATTAGTAAGTGAATCTAGTTTTTTCCTAGGCCCATGAAGCATTGGGTAGAAGTACTATATGGTGATCTTAAGATTGATATAATCACTTATTGTGTTTACAAGAGTGAAGAGGAGGATGTTTGATATTTTTTCAGTCAATTATCTCATGAGATATTGGTTTTCATTCTCATTAAATCCACTGTCATTTAAATCTATATGATAGAACAACCGGCCAACAGCTCCGTTTTATTTGAGCTTTTAGTTTTATCAACAGCGGTTTTTTAAGAGGTCATCATTAACATTCTAATGTGTAGCTTTTCTGTTATTTCCGGTAATCAGATATTGATATTGCATTTTGATCGTCATTAGGGATCTGAATTGCAGTTCTTTGTCCTCTTACAAATCTGAATCTGACCTTGTTCACTGTTGATAAGCAACATGGAAACTCAATGTTGGATGTATAGTTGTTTCATGGGCTCCGGTTTCATGCATAGCCCTTCTCCAAAGCTTTCTGATTGTATTGTAATGGCCTGAATCTAATGCAAATCATTGTAGTAACCCAGTCATTGTAGGAACTCTTTCAGGATTTATTGTGTCATCTACAGGTAGATTCCAGTCATTGTAGGAACTCTATAAGGATTTATTGTGTCATCTACAGGTAGATTTTTTGGCGTAAATACGAGAGTAGAGAATGCAAATTTGATTTGAAAGATAAATGATTTTAACCTTGTTTTGTTCTTCAGCGAAAGGACCTAATATAACCCTCTTAAATATGATCCTCGGCTGTTACTGTTTGCTGAATTTCATCCCATAAGAATCTGGTGTCACCAATGAGAAGGCTGCTTATTTCATTATACTATTGGCACAGCCGAAAGCCAAACCTGTCATAGAGTCGGGAAATATCTCCCCCTACTTATTTTCATTGACCGATTTTCTCTTGCAGCTTGTTGGTTTCCGAGTAGCCCCCACCCCCACCTTTTGCATTGATCACACCAAGATTTATGCTTTCCTCATCTTTTACCTGCTTCAAATTCACTGCCTTGCCTTGCCTCAGGTGATTAGAGTTGACCCCCTCAATCTTTATTTTTTGTTTCAGCAGTATTCTTTAACGTAATCATGCCGCATGCTTCCCACTTCAAAAGCATTTTTCCCATGGATGACAAAGGTTTATGCCCTAATACATTCTGCAAACTTGGTCGTGTAGCTAAAAAAGATAAATAATTAGTTTCTTTCTATTTTCTTTTTTCTTCTTGTACCAAGTACTCAGCTTTCTCATTCTTCTTCAAATAAATCCAACTTCCGCCAAAATAGCCATAATCCCATTACAGTAAGTTGTTATCTGGAGCTCACCTTGCTCCATATTCCTGTACCGGCTGTTGGCAAGAACATGATCATGAACGACTTTTCCAGCACCCATCCATAGAATATTTAAACCATCTTGTGACTATCCAATTATCTGAATGTCATTGCCTTGCCTGTATTTATTTATTTCGGATAATCACTTGCTGGAGGCCTCCGCCTCCGCCATTTAGGTAGTCAAGTTTCCCTCCTTCGTCTATTTGAGAATGGTGCCAATAAAATTGAGATGCTACCAAAAATTTGTTTGTAAATTAAATTACATAAAATATTTGTACTTAAATTATATATATTTACATATTATATAAATTTTTATCCTCGTAGAAGGTTGCAAGGGCGAAGGAAGCCCAGTCTCGACCTCTCCAATGGTCCTTCCAAGCTAGCGTTGCTCAACCAACCCACTTGAAATTCGAACCTCCCTGTAGCTGTCAGGTTCACATTGATACTGAGCTCAAAACTTTCTCAGCTAACTCTTCCAGTGCTCCCTTCATTTTTATTCTACAAGGGGCAATCTGATCCGGGAAAGCCACAAGAGCGTTGGCAATACTGCATGCTAACATTGGGGGCATCCAAAAATGTTGGCTTTTTTTTTTTTTTTTTGAGATTTCAGTCATTTCCTTCCTTTCATTTGCGTTCTTTCAAATAGCAATTCGCTATACCCACAGAGCAATGATTCTACCTAAAAGAACGATCTCAAATGCAGAAAGATCCGCAATGCACGTTCAGGAAAAAAAAGACGATCCGACTAAATTTCAACACACAAAACTCCACATTTATTCAAATAGCTACATATCCAGCAAACATAGCAGCTCTTCCGCAGAATTTCGCATCATGATATGAGTAAAATCATAGGCCATAAGGTTCAGGGATACCGCGGATTTAATTAAGTACTGGTGATACCGTGACGTGCAATTCTGTAAGTGACGATGCGATGCGGATGAGAGCCTAATTAGGAGGAAATATGGCCGACGACTGGGTACTTAGCTTCGAATTTCTTCTCCCAGTCGTTGAGAACTCCGATCTCTTTCTCGGAGAGGCCGTCGAGGCAAGCGGTTACGTCTTCTTCGTTCTTGCTCATCTTGCCTAGGGCTCGGCTGGCGTCCTTACCAGCGAACAAGGCGTAGGCGCCGCCCGGGCCGTAGAAGGACTTGCCGGTGGTGACGTCAAACACGCGGCCTTTGATGGCCACGTAGATCGGCTTCGACGGATCCGTGCCGTTGTAAAGGCTCAGCTCTTGCGCCGTGAACTCCATATTTGCAGAGAGCAACAATCAGTTTAGAGAGAGTGTGACGCAGAAGCCTCGATGAGATCGAGGATAATAGGATCAAATAGCACAAAATCTTCATATTTCTATTTAATTTCAGATAAAGTCACTTTTATTTTGTCTCATCCAATTAAGTCTCTGAAGTATCTTAACATGCCATCAGTGAAATAGTGAAATTTTCTTCCATCTTTAAATCTAGCCATTCTCGCCCCAAGATTGTAATCTGGTCTGGTACCTTCAATACGATGAAAGGTTTAACGCACATCTTCATGCATGAGATGCTATCTCTAACAAGGATCGTTGAATCGAGACAACTCCTTGGTTCAACATAATCACATGATGTCCAAGCTACTATCAAGTTTCTAGTAGTAAAACCCACAGGTATCACTTCAGACATGATTCTAGATCCCTAAACACATAAAAGGGTACTGCTCACTACCCATAATAAAGAGAAGGGAGGGGGCATGCTTCTCCAAGCAACTTCTATATTATTAACTATCAAACAATCGTGAGTAGCTTTGCTTTCATGAATCAACTATCCATCTGCAAGTTGTCCTGGTTTGACCGAGAAGCACAGGGCATCGACAAAGGACCAGTTCCACAATGCATACTCTTGCTGCAGATTTAACGGCTCACCAAAATACAGGTATTAATACAAAGGAATTCCACCACCTGAGTACTCAACCTCCTGAAAGAAAAACAGGAACTTCCTATCAGTGAGACATGATCAAGTGACAGACTATCTCATTCTGATTCCTGACAATTTGAAAGGAAACATGGCACTGACAGCATAATTATTCACTTGGACGTCTGTCAACAATTTCAAGTGGACAACTATTTGATTAAATATAAAGAGACTCTAGGGGATGGAGCATCATTGCTATCTAGAGTCAAAGGTGGTATACAGAAGAAAACATCCCAAGTTCTAATTCTATGAAACAGAAAAGCAATCGCATACATCTGATTCCTGATGCCATCTATATTCATAAATATGCATATTTACTTCATTCAAGAATGACAATTAATTTGTTCCGGAAGAGTAAGTCAAGAGGACAGCATCTCTTCAAGTAGAAAGCATTTCAAAAATAATTCTTGCCACAGTCTGTCTATATATGGAAGATTATTGATTTAATGTATATTTGTAGCTATAATGTCAAGAAATGGAAAGAACCTGGGCAGGAGGCAAAGATGAGACCCAGTCAGATGCATTGGTTGGAAGAAGACCCAACGTATTTAGCTGCAAATATATTCAGATAATTTTAATCATAAAACTGCTCTAATTTTCCCCTTCATCAAGGACAGAAGAGGGCAAGGATGGGGAGCTTCCATCTAGTGAGGACCTGTATACTGGTTAAAATGGGAGTCAAACATGCACCAGTAAGTAACAAAAAGCACTTGCCTTCCAAATGCCAAGAGCTAAACCTCCAAGATTGAGGGCAATGAAGAGTAATTTTGGCCCCAGAAGCTCAACTTTACCATCCTTGTATGGCTCAAAAACTGCCAGCAATATTGCTTTTTCAGCATGCTGTTATGAATTGGCAAAGCAAATTCTCCAAGTATGGAACAAAATAAAAGGAAATATTGTTTTCTTACAATCTCATTTTAGCCAAACAAGACTTTGATCTATTACCCAGGAACGCGGATGATTGAATAAACAGAACAAAACATTAAAAAAAGCACTTTGAGGGCCATAAAGCTTGAAAGCATAATGAAGATACAGATTACATCTAGAAGCCAGCTTACCCTTTCCAACACCTTGAAGAGCACTTATGGGTTGCCAAAGAGCTGAAAAAGTGATTCCAATGCTGAAGAGATGCACTGTACTTCCAGCCATCCACATCATGAAGCCCATCATCATCAAGTTCTTAAAAGGTGCTTGTGCTACTTCCCAAGCTTTCTGTTTCAACAAAACATTAAAAGAATTAACTTTTTTATCATAAATAATAACTTGATCATGACCTAATTCATCACCACCACCCCACATTTATCTACTAAATCAATCACTTTCCAATTCCTAAAGCTCCACTAGAGAGCTTCAACTTCACGAATTCCTGGAAGCTATATAAAAACCTATTCTTAGATGAAATTTTCTGGAGATCCTCCCTTCAACTACCAGCCATAATTCTCACAAATTACAGATAAAATTGATCTGCAACAGATGATCCCGAACATAAAAGATTAATCAGTGAAGACAGTATATTTAGCCAGCCGAAAGTCAAGATCGGAACGCTATGTTCATGAAAAGAAGACAACGACCAACCAATTATTGGTTTTAAAGAAAGATATATCGGATTTTACTATCAACAAACAAAAAAGGCCAAATCACCTGAGTCTTCCAATTAACTTCAGCGTCCTTCTTCTGCCGGCTGACCGAAGAATCATCCTGAGAGAGAAAAAAATTACAGGAACTAAAAATCACAAACCAGACGACAAGCACTTCACGGATCTAGACATGGAGAGAGAGGAGACCTGATCCTGGGAAGCGCGACTAAAGCCGGGAGGGTCGGGGATGTCACGAGCTGACAGAGCGGCGGAGCTGTCCGTGAACTCCACCGCCCATCTCCTTCCAAATCCTACCACTGCTTTCCCCTTCTCCATCTCTCTATCTTTGAACCTCCCTCTGTGTGCCGTGAAAACGCGATTGACAAGATAAATTCGTCAATGGGACTATTTATTGGTCCGGCACGATCTACGGGTCGGGACTAATCCGACCCGCCCGCTTATAATTCATTTTTCGGATATTTATTTTTGCACAATCATTCTTCGGATATAAATACTCTTCAAAAGATGTTAACATCTCCATCATTCATTCTCTATGTTCCTGTTTATAATAAATTAATTTTATCTTTATTTCTTATATATTTTTATCATATAATTGTAAAAAAATATAAATTTATTTTCTTTTATATATTCTATTTCTAATATATATATTATATTTAATTTATTAGTAAATTTTTCAAAATTACTATTTTATATTAATAATGATGAAACCGATTTCTCTGTTCTCGTCTACTGCACATTATTATATTTTTAATTATATTAATATCTAACTCTCTATACATTTATAACGTTGTAAATTATAAATTGAATATCGAGTTAAATTAATTTGAGAATTAAAATTAAATTGAAAATGTAAACTTGTATTGAAATTAAAATTAAATTGGTTTATAAATTGATTAAAACTGTAATAATGAAAAATAAATAAATAAATTGAGATTATATCAAATTATTCATTTAAAATTGAAGTAAAAGTTCAGAAGAAAGTTAAAAAAGAAAACTTATTCGGATATTTATCGAATTTCCTCGAGCCGAAAACTATACAATTTTTAAAATAAATTATATAAATTAGAAATTTGTGATTATTGAGTAAATTTATTATAAAATTGAACAATAAACATATTAAATTGAGAGTTAATCGTCCGAATTGGTGAACGGACTGCAACACGCGCTGCACTCACAACATCCATTCCACTCGACTGAAGGTCTGAAATCCGGACATTTACCTGATTTTAACCCTAAAAAATGACACATGGAAGTCCGAGTTTATGTAAGGGATTAAAATCAGGTAAATGTATAGGTTCCGAAACCCGGCGAGTCCGATTGGACCAACCAATTTGCTTTACTGTTTTTCATGATATTGTAACTATTCATAATGTATGTATCATGTCCCAACCTAGTTTGATCGGAGTCCGTGATCAATCCGCCACTCTTTCCTACATCATTCGGGTATACCTATCCGAATGAGACAAGTAAGGTGAATGCATGTTTACATTCAAACTCTTACTTTAAGTTGGGAGTAGTAAGCGTACCTTTAGGGCTCGAGCATGAGACAAGTAAGGTGAAGGCGTATTTACATTCAAACTCTTACTTTAAGTTGGGAATAGAACTTTCCATCTAGGTGTTATCCTGAAAAGGGGTGATAGAGGGGGTGAGTAAAATACTCCATGAGAAAAACTACTATAATATTTTACTTGAATTCATCCTTTCTTTAAATTATTTCTTTGTTATTTCATACATTCCATATGGTCAACAACTGTCCTCCTACCATAGGAGAGATCACACAATCATAGAACGGTTCTCGACCGTGCTACTTGTAGACCGGAGCGCCTTTACTGTCCACTCTAATAGAGGTATACTGTCTCCACCCGGGGTTTGAGTGAACATCAATAGTCTGACATATCAAACCCCAATTACTTTACAGTGTTCGCTCAGTGGAACGAGACCTCATTTTCCTTGCTGCCTTAGTCTCCATGCATAGGAAGCTACTTGGCTTAATGACCTACTGAATGACGAAACAGCCCTTATGCTCCCAGGGTTGTCCATCAGTCCTTGGGCTCCATCACTACCTCATGCCAGGTGTCTTGATCACCCGAACATCACAGTGCATGCACAATCAACAATCATTTTGAATTATAGCCATTATCTTTGGCTCTCTACCACAACGGCCTATCGGCTTGGCTTCGGCCCACGCGTACTGGCCCAATAGATTCGATGACTTGGCTTTAGTAGAGCAGCGGTTCGGTCCAGCAAGCTCGACAATTCAGCTTGGCTTGATGGGTATCACACAATGTTCCCATTATTCAGGTCTTTTAGCACCAGATATCACATGCCCGTTCTGGACGGGTCCACGCCCGTATCCATCGACCTTGGGCCCATTGGCATCTCGAGGCTAAGCCTAGAATTAGCTCCCAAATATTTTAAGCAGAGTCACCTAGTGAGAGGATGCTAATTCTAAGAAAATAGTTTTCAAAGCTGAACTGTTATTCCAACCGTAATGAACATTATAGTGGTTCCTACTCACCTGATGATCTCGGCGGGGTCGCATCGGCAAAGTCTCCCTCCTTGGTGCGCTTCAAGGGATCGACGCTCGAGTAATTCATTCTTGTAGGGTGCAAGTGTTTGTATTAGAGAGAGGTCACACACGTTCTTATATTTGCACCTAGGGCCCCGTACTTTACTTAAATTGCACATGGGTCCCTAATTTCTCTTTAGTCTCTATTAGGCCCCTTGGGTTCCCAATTATTCCTTTTAGGTCCTTAACTCTTTCAATTTTACCAATTGACCCTTAATTCATAATATATTTGCCCTTTAGTCCATAATATTCCAAAAATTATAATTTGGTCCCCAACTTTTCAAAATTTCTAATTTGCCTCCAAATTTGTCTAAATTAGCCATTAACCCTCAATTGGGGTTAATTTCATAAAAACACCCTCAATTTTGTGAAATTGTCGTTCAGTTCTCCAATTTTTGAAAATTGCACAAAAGTCCCCCAAAATCCCCAAACCACCCTTCATCTTCTTCCCTAATTCAAGCATGTGAAGCTTCAGATCTTACCTCATCCAATTGGCAGCCTGTAAGTTCTTAATTTCTTCGATTCTTGCTTCTATTCGCCTCCTCCAACTACCATCAATCGTCCTACACTTTGAATTTGGTTAAGTTTTTCGCCTTGTTGGAGCTTCGCAAGAAAGTTTACAGTAGAGAGAGAAAGCTTGTGTTTCTTGCCGACGGAGGGATGGCGGCTAGAGCTTGAGGTGGGGGTAGCTAGAGCTGGTTGAGGGGGATCTAGTAGGACTGAATCCTGCTGTTGCCCTGCAGGAATTTAAAGAGAAGTTTCGGGTGGTGCAACTCTAAAATTTAGAAATTTCGATGAGGGGAGGCGAAATTGAGTTTACCAGGGCCTATAGGGGTGTTGCGGAGGGTTTTAGGCGGTCAAAGATGGGCAATGTGGGTGGTGGAAAGGCCGAGAGGGTCGAGGTTACGTCGGCAAGAGCTCACTACTTTGAGCTCCGGAGAAACTTCATTGTGTGATCCTTTGCGCACTTCTCTGAGCATCCTCTGGTTGTTTTGAGAAGGTCTGGAGCTAGAGCACTCTTCCCCAATTCCAATGCCACTCTTTATAGCTCCTTTGGTGGAGATTTTTCCCGGCGTCAGAGCTCTAGTTTGCAGCTTGCCGAAAAATGCACTCTTCTTCTTCTTCGCTCGATTGTGGGATGCTGAGAATGAATGAGGGGGTGCTCTTTATATAGGGAGCTCGACAACTGTTTAGGCTACCCGTCGACGTAAGACTCGACCGCTGGTGATCTGATCGGAGAGTTTTTCGAGTCGTCGGAGACTCTAACTTTTCCGACAGCTCTCTCTCTATCAGTGTCTGAAGGTTGAAGATGATGACGTTGTAGTCATGCCACGTGGCACGTTGTGATTAGTTAGTTTTTCAAACTTGGAGTGCCAGCTTGGCCATCACGTTAGCCGTTGACCGACATGTGGCAACCTCTCATTGGCTGCTCGTGTCTGCATGGTGGGCTAACGGGCGCCAGCTGACCGTTGACTAGACATGTGGCGGCCTCTCATTGGCTGCCCGTGTTTGCATGGCAGCTGACGGGGCGTCAGCTGGTCGTTGATTGTTGACCGCTGTCTATTATTCACTAACCAGTCCGTTGACCAGTTCAGTCGGACTATTGACCGATCAGGTTCGCTGTCCAAAATTAGAAAATCGGCCGGTTCAGACTCGGTTCGACTGGAGAAGTGGAAACCGACTAGAGAAGGATACACTTCAGTTATCGGGTGAGTGGGTTTATGCACATCATACCTAGTTGGGATGGTGAGCACTTTAGAAATGAAAAACCACTTATATGTGAGATTTTAACATCACACCAGGTTGGAGTAATGTGCAAATTAAGCTAAAAACTACTTAACAATTGTAAGTAGAGGAAATCATACCCGGTTGGTATGATGGACTTCCTTGAAGAAAGGAGAAATTCGCTTGCCGGTTGTAAGAGGAGGTATCATCACACTCGGTTGGTGTGATGAAGTGAAAATTATATTTTTTTTGTTAGAAGTGTTCTCCCCTGACTGTTTGCTAATGCTTAAACTCTTTGGGAGACCTTCTTGATGGGAGCTAGATTAGCTCAGATAGGCTAGAGGCCTCAGTTTTTTAACTTGTGGGGTTAAATGCTCGGTTTTGGAAAATCACATACAGTGGGCCCAAGGCCAGTTGGCACGAGCAGGAGCTTGTAAACAAACATAAGATTATGAAAGCCATGAGAACTCTTAATGAAATGGTTATGTGATTTCGCCATGGTACCAAGAGAGGATCGACATACTCGATGGACTGGTGGCAGTGTGTCAGGGCCAGGTCGATGGACAGGCCTAGACAAATAGTTGCAGGTCAGGTTAAGGGTTGTGGTCATTGGACCAGTGGCACTAAAGATAAATGGTTATGTGGAAAAATTATTGTTTCTGCATGCACTTGAAGTACATGACCATTAAAATGCCCAAGAGGGGTAGAGATGCTTCCTAAGGGCTACTGGACGACATGGTGGAGATAATGGTAGTTTGTCATGCCAGTAGTTGGGAAGCTCGATGTAGCTTCTTGCGCATGAGACCGGGGTGGGGTCGGGATGAGGTCTCTATCCTCATACGAATAAGGAGTTGCTTTTGGGTCTGAGGGTCGGATGTCAAGAACATTCACTCAGACCTAGGGTAGAACTGGACGGGCTTCTATCTTGGTGGCCGGTAAAGACGCTTCGAGTCACAAGTGGGTACACTAGATGGACTGCCCTGTAAATGTGTGATCCCTTCCTAATGAAGGGCGTGTGTTGACTGTTAAACATACCTAATGTGGAAAATGAGGAAAAAGGGGTTTTGAAAACCAAAATTTGAGGAAAGATCAATCTTAAAGGAAATAAGAATTTTGGCACACTTAATTAAAGCTATTTATGAAAACTCACTCCTAACACCCATTCACTAAGTTGACTCATCCCTCTTTTATATCCCTTTTCAGGAGTAGACATGACTAAAGAAAACACTCGGATCTACCATTTGTTAGGTATTCTTAAAAGTTATTTTAAGCTTGCATTTTATTGATTTATGTTATTCTAGGGAATAAGGGCCTGACTCCTCTTGATTAAAGAAAGGGGGAAACCCCTCTTAAACCAAGGGAGAGACGGGTTGATCACGGGGATCCAACCAAACCAGGTTGGGGTGTGACAATAGTTTTCAAAGTTGAATCGTCATTCCAACCAGAATGAACGTTATAGTGGTTCCTACTCACCCGGTGATCTCGGCGGGGTCGCGCCAGTGGAGTCTCCCTCCTTGGTGCGCTTCAGGGGGTCGACACTCAAGTAATTCATTCTTGAAGGGTACGAGTGTTCGTATTAGGAAGAGGTCACACCCGTTCTTATATTTGCACCTAGGGCCCCATACTTTGCTTAAATTGCACATGAGTCCCTAATTTCTCTTTAGTCTCTATTAGGCCCCTTGGGTTCCCAATTATTCCTTTTGGGTCCTTAACTCTTTCAATTTCACCAATTGACCCTTAGTTCACCATATTTGCCCTTTAGTCCATAATATTCCAAAAATTTCAATTTGGTTCCCAACTTTTCAAAATTTCTAATTTGCCCCCAAATTTCCCAATTGACCCAAAACACCATCAATTTTATGAAATTGTCATTCAGTTCTCCAATTTTTGAAAATTACACAAAAGTCCCCCCAAATCCCCAAATCGCCCTTCATCTTCTTCCCCAATTCAAGCATGTGGAGCTTCGGATTTTACCTCATCTAATTGGTGGCCTTTAAGTCCTTAATTTCTTCAATTCTTGCTTCTATTTGCTTTATCCAGCTCCCATCGATCGTCCTACACTTTGAATTTATGAATTTGGTTGAGTTTTTCGCCTTGTCGGAGCTTTGGCAGAAAGTTCATAGTAGAGAGAGAAAGCTTGCATTTCTTATCGACGGAGGGGCGGTGACCAGTGCTTGAGGTGGGGGCAGCTAGAGCTGGTCGAGGGGGATCTAGCGGGACCGAATCCTACTACAATTCGTTGTCGCCATGCGAGAATTTGAAGAGAGAAGTTTCGGGTGGTACAACTCTGAAATTTAGAAATTCCGATGAGGGGAGGCGAAATTGAGTTTACCGGGGCCTATAGGGGTGTTGTGGAGGGTTTTAGGAGGTTAGAGATGGCCAATGTGGGTGGTGGAAGGGTCGAGAGGGTTGAGGTTGCGTCGGGTAGGAGCTCGCCGCTTCGAGCTCCGGAGCAACTTCACTATGCGATCCTTTGTGCACTTCTCTTAGCATCCTCTGGTTGTTTTGAGAAGGTCTCGAGCTAGAGCACTCTTCCTCGATTCCAATGCCACTCTTCAGATCTCCTTTGGTGGAGCTTTTTCCCGTCATAGGATCTCTAATTTGTAGCTCACTGAAAAATGCTCTCTTCTTCTTCTTCGCTCGATTGTGGGATGCTAAGAACAAATGAGGGGGTGCTCTTTCTATAGGGAGCTCGACAACTGTTCAGGCTACCCCGGTGTAAGACTCGGTTGTCGACGACCTGACAGGAGAGTTTCTCGAGTTGCCGAAGACTCTAGCTTTTTTGGCGGCTCTCACTCCTCCCCTTTCTCTGTCAGCGCCTAAAGGTTGAAGACGATGACGTGGCGATCGTGCCACATGGTGCACTGTGACAACTCGACCACTGCATTTGCTGTTGACCCATTGATGAGACATGTGGTAGCCTCTCATTGGCTGCTCGTGTCTACGTGGTGAGCTGATGAAGCGACATCTTACCATTGACCAGACATGTGGCAGCCTCTCATTGGCTGCTTGTGTCTACATTGCAGCTAACGGGGCACTAGCTGGCCGTTGACCATTGACCGTTGTATGTTGTCCATTGACCGGTTTGACCGTTGGTCAGTTCGGTCGAACCGTTGACCGATCCGGTACGATCAAATTCGCCATCCAAAATTCGAAAATTGACCAGTTCGGACCTGGTTCAACCGTTTTTTTTAAATTTAAAAATTTCTAAATTCATTTTTCTATCTGATGGTGGTCTCAATTTCCCAAATTGACATTTTTAAATCACCTAGAAAAATGAATTTGTGAACGGGTTCACTATGGTTCATGCTAGTTCGGTCAGGTTCAAGTTTGGTTCACCCTGAACTGGTTTGGTTTTATCCTCAATTCCACTCCCCTATTCTTCCTTGAAATTTTTGTGAATTTTTTGTCAATTGGGATTTTCCAATTTCCCACGTTAACTATTTTTCATTCTTTAAACGACTTGTTTGTTCATGTATAAACCTATACTGGTTCTTTTTCTAGTTTTTCTTTGATTCCAAGGGACAGGTTTTACATCTCTCCCTCCTTTTAGGAGTTCTGTCCTCAAAACTCTATCGCCTAACCCTTTTTCTCTGAAGAGATCCTTACGCGACTTCCTTAGGGTATAAGTTGATACCCTACCGACTTGAGTCACTTACTTCACCTCACTTCTTTTATCCCCCGGGGCTCAGTCAGTTTGACTCATTCTTTTTTCCCGGCATTTACGGAGCCTTACCGGTATGATACTTTTGGTAGTGTACTTGCTACCCGGGTGTGTTGTGTGAATTGGAAGTTTTGATACATTCCATCACACCTGGGTTCATTTACTCCTTTGTCGGCTTGGCACCTTATCCCATCGGCTATCGCATTTGCCTTTCATGGCATAACTTCTCTTTTCTTGGTCCTCTAGTCCTTCCTTTAGTAGTCGAGTTCCCTCCTAGTGGGTGACTGAACGTAGTTGTCCTTAGCAGTACGACTACTATACCCTATGGTTCTACCCTGGGCCTCAGACCCGACTTGTCTTGTGGATGGAACCGCGTCCTTTTGCTCTGGTCCTTAGAATGTACTCTCTCTTATTCTCGTCCTTTGCATTACCTAGGTCACTTTGTTGCTTGACTCTTTTACTCCCTGGGTCCTGATTCCATGTGTCTCGCCCATGCTCCGAGGTCCCTGAGAATATAGATGTCCGACTCCTTATGCAAGTTTGGGGTTTTCCTGGGCGTATTTGTTATATTCCATTTTCCCTTTATTACGTTGACCTGTCCCCAACTATCAGGTTTCCATGCCCGGGTGTATCCCATCGATTCACCAGTCTTCCTGTTGTCATCCATTCGTGTATTAGCTGGCGTTCTCTAGCTAGCAAGAGGTCATTTCTTCCCTCTTGACCTATCGGTCATTACACTTGCCGATGTGCGATGGTTGTACTCCTTCGGATTTATCTATTTCTCATCAAAGTCCCCCTCGAAAGACTTCTCCCTCTTATGATGTTTGTTGCTCACGTGGGACTGGTTTTTGAAGATTTTCCTCACTTGTTCCGAGGGGTGATCTCCGGTTCTATCCTTGAGGACTCGGGGTCCTCCCCAGCTGGTCCTCGGTTGCTTTGTCTAGATAGTCACTTTATTTCAACTTGTCCTACTACCCATTCCTCCGTTGGGGTTGGTGGTTCTATGTGTCGATCCAAACTTCTTGGGTTTGTGTTCCTCTTCGTGTGTTGGCGTTCATGCCCCTCCTTTGATTTTTGTCTTGCGGTTGGTTCATCCTTCTCGAATTTTGAGTCTCTCAATATAACTTTCTTATGTAACTATCCCATTTGACTTTAGAATTTCCATGCTTGTCGACTCCTTCCTTTTTGCCTTTCCCTAGTCTGTCACGCCCCGACCTGGTTTGGTCGAATCCCCGTGATCAACCCGCCACTCTCCTAGTTTATTAAAGGGTTTCCCCTTACTGTAAACCGTAAAGAGTAAGGCGTCCTTTAACCTACACCTTTTTCCTGGAATAACATAATCAAAACTGCATGAAATTTAAAACTTTACATACTTGTCTTACAGGCATCTTAGTTGAAGGTCTTCAAGGGTAGGCTTTCCAGGATTTCCTGAAAGGGATATACGGGAGGGGGTGAGTATGACTACTCAGTGAATGGGTTTTTAAAAGCTTTTGACTTTTAAGAAAAATATTTATATGGAGTGTGCCAGATTCCTTTCTTTTCAAAAATCCCTTCATTTAAAAATTTGGGTTTTTCCATTATTTCTTAGTTACCGGTGTGTAATCACCCAACACACATTCTTCATCATGAAGGTTACACACATTCGCAAGTTAGTATCACTACTAAACCCGCTAGTGGCTTCGGAGCGACTTTTCCTACCACCCGGATAGAGTACAACCATTTCTACCCTGGGAATGAGTGGATGTACACGACATCCGACCCACAATCCCGAAATTACTTCTTCGTGTCCGTATGAGAACAAAGACCTCATCCCGTCCCCACCCCGGTCTCATGCGCTTGGTGCTACTCCAAATTTCACACAGACACCTGGAACGACGATCTGCCCTTATACTCACCGGGTCATCCAGGGCCCTTAGGACACATCACTACCCCTCATGGGCGTCTTGATGATCCCGTACTCATAGTGCATGCACAAACAATGTTTTCTCATATTGCCATGTAATCTGTGGTGCCACTAGTCCAACGGCCCCAACTCTCAACTCAACCCGTAGCTGTTTGTCTTGACTAGTCCGTCGACCTATTATGTCGCATTGCCGCTAGTTGACTGAGCATGTCGGTCCTATCTTGGTACCATGGACAAACAATTCACTTATTAAGTTTTATGGCACATATATCATGTTCCTTTACGAGCTCCTGCTCGTGCCAACTGGCCTTGGGCCCACTGTACGAGATTTTCAAAAAACTGGGCATTCTAGCCCTCAAGTTCCAAAATCGAGGCCCCCGACCTATAAGAGCTATTCGAGCTCCCGTCAAGAAGGTCTCTCAAATAGTTTAAGTATTGGCACACAGTTAGGGGAGAACACTTTTGACAAAATATGTTTTCACTGTCCATTATACCAATCGGTATAAGGACATCTCCGTTCATAACCGATGAACGGGTTTTCAACTTCCTTCGAGGAAGTCTCATCATACCAACCGAGTATGATCTACTTACAACTGGTAAGTAGTTTTTCTGCATAATTTTCACATCACTTTCTCTAAGTGGTGATGATTAAAATACCAATAAACAGTGGGTTTTTATACCGAGGTACTTATCATCCCCTACCGGGTATGATAAAAAATTTCCACTCACAACCAGTAAGTGGTTTTTATCTTTAAGTTATGCTCATCATTCCGACTGGGTATGATGTTAGTAAACCCACTCACCCGTTAACACAGTGAATTCCACTTGACCGGTTCTTTGTATTCACGCGAGCTCGTCCATGCTGGCGTTCCCGGTATTTCATGTTCCGACACGATATGAACATCCATGTTCATTATTACTCGGCATAACAGCCTTCATTCATTTCCAATGAATGAGAAAACCCAAACTTTTAGTTATTTGCAATTAGGTCCCTAAAGTTATTTCTCTTTAACTTAAGTCCCTAATGTCGGTTTTTCCTCAAATTGAGTCCCGTAACTTTTTAAAATTTATCTTGGGACATCAATTTATTCAATTTCACCAAAAAGGGGTTTAATTTCCCAAATTTCCAATTTGGTCCCCTAATTTTTCCAAAATTACCATTTTGTCCTTCCTTTACAAAAATGGTAAGTTTTGCCCCAAAAATTCTAAAATTCCTCAATTGGTCCTCCAACATTATTTTCATACCCAATTGACCCTCAATTTCATAAAATTGCATTTTGGCCCTTTGAATTTTGAAAATCCCCAAATTTTCCCCTAATTTCAACTCTTCAACACTACCGAATTTGATTTCATCAAATTGACCAATCAAACACTTCTAATTATTGAAATTGGAGTTGAAATTGAGTTCCTGCATGTTCATACGATTCTAAGAAACTTTGAATCGCAGATTTTAACACTAGAACGAGCTCAAATAGAGCTTCACCGGAAAACAGAATGTAGAGAGAGAAAGCTTCGATTTCTCACCGGTGAGGGCACGACGGTCCGAGCTTTCGATCTAGGCAGATAGCTCGCATCTTGAGGTTTATTCTAGAATCAAGAATAGTATCAATTGATACCGAATTGAGTTAGAATTTCATTATTGAAATTTTGCCGGTTCTCTCTCTAGCACCGACCGGAAATTGCAGAGGGGAGCCGAATTGGTTTACCTTTCAATCATAATTCGGCCGTGGGAGGGCTGAGGAAGTTTTGGGAAGGCTTGGTTTGGCTTGAGGAGGGCTTGAAATGGCTGATTTCAACTTGGCCGAAATAGGGCAGCTTCAGTCCGCTGGAGTTGCTTCATTATTCCATCATGCCGATGCTTCTCTAACGATTCTCGGATTGACTGGAGTTTGCTACCAGATAGCTGTCTTCTCCCCGGTTCTAAAGAGCCCGACCTTTGTTCAAGTCAAAGCTCTAGTTCGAGCTTCACCGGGAAATGGAGCACTAGAGAGAGAGAGAGAAGTGTTCGGGTGTGAAGAGAATGAATGGGGATAACCTCTTTATATAGGTGTAAAACCGTGTATTAAATGGGAGAGATTTATTACTAGTATTAATATTGTCATAAATTATTAGTATTAATTTGAATAATTTAATTTTGGTATTAAATTATTTGTATTAATTCCAATAATGAAATATATATTAATTTATGGGTATTTATGATAAGCCATACGTTTGAATCCCGAGTGACCTAAAGAGTCACAAAAGTCAAGAAAAAGGACTTTAGGATGAATTGAAGATGAAAACCAAACTGGTTAAGGTGAACCAGATCCGAACCGGTTTGGATCGGTTTGAACCATTATTGAACCAAATGCTAAATTTATTTTTCTAGGTGGCTTAAAAAATTCAAATTGGAGATTTGAGACAACCATTAGATAAAAATGAATTTAAAAATTTTTAAATTTGAAAAATTCAGTCCAATTGGGGATGAACTGGCCGATTTAATCTTTAAACCCGGTTCGGTCCGATTTAGAACAGTGTCATCTTCTTCCTTCAAATGATAGTACTGTTCACTCGTCAGAAAATCGTATAGCATGGGTGAAGCTGAAAAGTCTCCAGCTAAGGAGTTTTAGGCAATGAATGACCGCCATTAAGGCGCTAATCGGACGACCAAGAAGTCCCCGAGCTTCCTATATAAAGACCCCCTCCTCATTCATCCTCTCCACACCTGAAAACTCCATCCTCTCTCAGTTGCTCCTTTTTTTGGTGAAGCTCAAACTAGAGCTCTGACATGGGCACTTTTCTAAGCTAAACAAGGCGAAGTTGGATTCTTTAGAATTGGGGAGAAGTCAGCTACACGCCTATAGTCTTCGTTTGCTTCGAGGGTTGCCGGAGAAGCGCCAACGTGATCGAACAGTGAAGCAGCTTTGACGAACCAAAGCTGCCCTATTTCGGTCGAGCTGAAATCGGCCAATTCGAGCCCTTATCAGGCCAAACCAAGCCCTCCCAACACCTCCACAACACTCCTACATCTAAATTAGAGATGAAAGGTAAGCCAATTAGACTCCCCTCTACAATTTTCAACCGGTGCTAGAGAGAGAACCAGTAGAAATTTAATGATAAAATTCTCATTCAATTTGGTATCAATTGATACAATTTTTTATTCTAGGATGAACCTTAGAACGAGAGCTATCTATCCAAATCGAAAGCTCGGATTGCCAAGCCCCCGACGGTGAGCAATTGAAGCTTTCTCTCTATATATTCTATTTTCCAGTGAAGCTCCGTTTGAGCTCGTTCCAGCGTCAAAACTTGCGATTCAAGGTGATATTGAATCGTATGAAGATGTAGGAACTCAATTTTAAATTTAATTTCAATAACAAGAAGTGTTTGATCGGTCAATTTGATAAAATCAAATTCAGTTGTGTTAGGAAGTTGAAATTGGGGATTTTCAAAAATTTAAGGGACCAAAATGCAATTTTGTAAAATTGGAGGTCTATTGGGCATGTAAGAATGTTAGAGGATAAATTGAGCAATTTTAGAATTTTTTGGGTGAAATTTACCATTTTTGTAAATAATGAGCAAAATGGTAATTTTAGAAAATTTGGGGGCCAAATTGGGAATTTGGAAACTTGAACCCCCTTTTGTGAATTTGAATAAATTTAGGTCCTAAGATGAATTTTAAAAGTTTTGGGACTCAATTTGAGGAAAAACCAACATTAGGGACTTAAAGTTAAAGAAAAATAACTTTAGGGACCTAATTGCAAATAAATAAAAAGTTTAGTTTTCTCATTCATTAGAATGAATAAAGGCTATTAGGCCGAGAGGAAATGAACAAAGATGTTTATATCGTGTAGGAAGACGAAGTATCAGGAACGCCAACAAGGGCAAGCTCACGTGAAGACAAGGAACCGGTCAAGAGGAATTCACTGCATGATCGGGTGAGTGAGATTTTTATATCATACCTGGTTGAGATGATAAACACCTCGAAATAAAAACCCACTACTTAGTAGTATTTTAAACATCACAACTTAGAGGTGTGATGTGAAAATAACACGAAAAAACTATTTACTAGTTGTAAGTAGATTATACCCGCTTGGTATGATGAAACTTCCTTGGAGCAAGTAGAAAACCCATTCATCGGTTATGAGCGAAAATATCCTAATACTCGGTTAGTATGATGGATATTTAAAAATATATTTTTGTGAGAAGTACTCTCCCCTAATTGTGTGGCACTGCTTAAATGATTTGGGAGACCTTCTTAATGGGAGCTCAAATAGCTCTGTTAGGCCGGAGGCCTCGGTTTTGGAACTTGAGGGCTAATATGTCCGGTTTTGAAAATCTCTAACAGTGAGCCATAGGCCAGTTGGCACGAGCAGGAGCTCATAAACAAATATGAGATATATGCCATAAAACTTTAAATAAATGAATTGTTTGGCCATGGTACCAAGATAGGACCGACATATTCAATCAACTAGTGGCAGTGCGACATGACAGGTCGATCGACCAGTCAAGACAAACAATTGCAGGTTGAGTTAAAGGTCATGACCGTTAGACTAGTGGCACCACAGATTATATGGCATGATGTGAAAATACTGATTGTGCATGCACTATGATTATGGGACCTTCAAGACACCCAAGAGAGATAGTGATGTATCCTAGGGCCCTGGACGACCTAGTGGGTATAAGGGCAGTTCGTCGGACCAGGTGACCTTGCAAAGCTCGACGTAGCTTCAAGCGCATGAGACTGGGGTGGGGTCGGGATGAGGTCTATGTCCTCATATGGATACAGAGAATTGTTACGGGATTGAGGGTTGGATGTCGCAAACATCCACTCATTCTTAGGGTAGAAGTGGACGTGCTTCTATCTAGGTGGCCGATAAAATCGCTCCGACGCCACAAGTGGGTTTAGTGGACGTACTCGCCTATGACAGTGTGATTGACCTTCATGATGAAGGATGTGTGTTGGGTGATGACACACCGTGATTAATAATAAATGGTGATAAAATAGACATATGAAATGAAAGGATTTTTGAAAGGTAATAAGGAGTCTGGAACACTCCAAACAAATTGTTTTCCTAAAAGTTAAATTTTGGAAACCCATTCACTAAGTCGTTGTACTCACCCCATCCCTCATATCTCATTTCAAGAAATCTCGGAAAGCCTACCCTCAAGGACCACCAACTAATATGCCTGTGAGACAGGTATGATAAATTTTAAAAAAGAATTTATGCAGTTTTAATTTATGTTATTACAGGAAAGGTGCGGGTTTAAAGGACGCCTTACTCTTTACGGTTTATAACCCTTGAATAAACCGATGGGCCCAAGGCCAATGGGCATGAGTAGGAGCTCCTAATCAAACATGAGATATGAAAGCCATGAAAACTTTTAATGAAATGGATATGGTACCAAGACAGGACCAACACACTCGATGGACTGACGGCAATGCGTTAAGGCCAGGTCGACGAACCAGTCTAGACAAACAGTTGGAAGTCGGGGCCATTGGACCAATGGAACCAAAAATAAATGGCTATATGGAAAAATTATTGTTTGTGCATGCATTTGAGGTACATGACCATCAAGTCACCCAAGAGGGGTAGTGATGCATCCTAATGGCTACTAGAGGACATGGTGGATATAAGGGCAGTTTGTCATGCCAACACTCGTGAAGCTCAGCGTTGCTTCTTGCGCATGAGGTCAGGGAGGGGTCAGGATGAGGTCTTTGTCCTCACACAGACACAGAATTGTTTACGGGTCTGAGGGTCAGATGTCACAAACATCCACTCAGACCTTAGGTAGAAGTGGACATGCTTCTATTTTGGTGGCCGGTAAAGACCCTCCGTGCCAAAAGTGGGTGCAGTGGACGGGTTGCCCTACGAATGTGTGATCTCTTCTTAATGAAGGGCATGTGTTGACTGTTAAACACACATGATGTGGAACTGAGGAAAAAGGTTTTGAAAACCGGAATATGAGGAAAGATCGTTCTTAAAGGAAATAAGAAGTTTTGGCACACTTTGTTTAAAGCTGGTTGTTTATGAAAACTCACCCCCAACACCCATTCACTATGTTGTAGAACTCACCCCCTCCCTTCACCCCTCTTCAGGTAACCAAGGGAAACCAAGCTTAAAGACCTTTCTGTAGCTGAACCTTAAGATAGGTATGTAAAATTTATATTTAGTTTTGTATAATATTATTACAGGAAAAATAGAAAAAAAAGGACGGCTTACTCCTCTGAGTTTAGAAAAGTGATAGGTTGGCTCTCCTTTTAGTCATGTATGTGACCTTAACAAGTACTGACACCACATTCCTTGGTGGCATTGGGTACTTCCCCGTAATGCCTCTTGGTCCTTTGTGACTTCTACTACACCTCAGGCATTGAAGAGCTTTTAGGGTGGACTTCCTATGGGAACAGATTGTTGGGTAATGTTGGAGACATCAGTCCTAGTTTTCTTGGTTTCTCCACTGGGAGCCATATGAAAATTTTAAAATTTTCTCTTAGTTATTATGTTATATAGTCTTGAGAATGTATTCGAGAAAATAGGCTCTAATACCACTCAAGTTGTCACGTGCCGGCCTGATTTGGTCGGATCCCCGTGAGCAACCTACCACTCCCTTTAGTTCATGAAGGGTTTCGCCCTTTTCTAAACCGCAAGGAGTAAGGTGTCCTTTTTCCTATATTTCCTAGAATAATATTATACAAAACTGATAATCTTTTAAACAGACATACTTGTTTTTATAGTTCCCATACAGTGAGGTCTTTAAGTTTGGTTTTCCCTTGGTTACCTGAAAGGTGTAAAAGGGAGGGGGCGAGTTCTACAACTTAGTGAGCGGGTGTTGGGAGTAAGTTTTCATAAACAAAACAACTTTAATTGGAGTGTGCCAAACTCGTTATTTCCTTTAAGAATATTCTTTCCTCAAATACCAGTTTTTAAAACCCTTTTTCCAAGGTTTACCAATTTTTTCCAAGGATTCTCAAATCCTCTCCATGGTTTTCAAAACCTCTTTCCCATTTCCATATTAGGTGTGTTTCACAAACAACACACACCCTTCATCAGGAAGGGTACACACATCCACGAAATGCAATTACGTTGACTACACCCACTTGTAGATCGGAGTGTCCTTTCCATCCAAACTGATTGAAGTCCCTGACTTCTACCCAGAGTCTGAGTGAACATTTCAGATGTTCAACCCTTAGACCTAAAATACTTCGTGTCCATATGAGGGTGGGAGACCTCATCCCGACCCCACACGGGTCTTATGCGCATGAAGCTACGTCGAGCTTCCCTAACTATTGGCATGACAAACTGCCCTTATCTCCACCATGTCGTCTAGTAGCCCTTAGGATGCATCACTACCCCTCTTGGGCATCTTAATGGTCCGAAAACTCAAGTGCATGCACAAACAATAGTTTTTCCACAAAGCCATTAATCTTTAGTGCCACTGGTCCAACGACCCCGACTCTTAACTCAACCTGCAACTATTTATCTAGGTCGGTCCGTCGACCTGGCCCTGACGCACTACCGCCATTCCATCGAGTATGTCGGTCCTATCTTGGTTCCAAGGTGAAATCACATAATCCATTCATTAAGAATTTTCATGGCTTAAACATCTCATATTTGTTTACGAGCTCTTGGTCGTGCCAACAAGCCTTGGAACCAGTGTACGTGATTTTCCAAAATCGGGCATTTTGCCCTCGCAAGTTCCAAAACCGAGGCCTTGGCCTATCTGAGCTGTTCTATCTCTCGTCAAGAAGGTCTCCCAAAACTTTTAAGCATTGGCAACAGTTTGGGAAGAACACTTCTGACAAAATTGTAATGAAGGTAAAGTTAGGGACTAAAGTGCAAATATAAGTATTTGCATGACCAAAAGGCAACTTTTGGGTTGTCCAAGGTCCTAAACATAATTAAAGAAAGTTTAGGGCCATATTGTGAAAAGTTGGGATCAAATGGATTATGAAACCTAAGTTCTCAATAATAGGGGCAAAATGGTATTTTTTCCAAAACTTATGGTCTTTTTAGTAATTTGGGGAAATGGAGCTTGGCAATTTTCCAATGCTTATTTGGAATCTAAATGGAACTCAAGAGAACTTGAGGGACCCAAATGGAAGACTTGGAAAAGTCTTCCATCCAAAGAAAGGTAAGTTGTAAAGTATAAGGGTGAAATGGTAATTTTGCCCAAGTTGATTATCAAATGGTAAATTGGGAAAAGTAGGACCACTAGGTGGTAAATAAATGAATGTTAGGCACTTCAATATGGAAGTGAAAATAAAATAACCTTGATCTTGAGTGACTAACCTTAGAGAAGGTTAGGGTAAGGGTCGATTACCAACTAGTGAGTTGGGTAGTCGGGCCTAAGGAGGAAAAACAGTAAATTCTTAAGTGAATTATGATATAGTGATTTGTGGTATACTAAGAGGGAACTCACCCCTCTATCTGCTATATATTGTAGAAAGAGCAAGAGATCATCCGAGCGGGACCAGAAGTAGGATCTCTAGAACCCCTAGAACGAACAAGTTTTGAGACTCGAGGTGAGTGGGTTGTTTTGATGATGCGTCTTATTAGATCAACTAAGCTCCTTAATTTCTTTCTTGTGTGACCATGTGTGGTAAAGTTGCAAGTTGTATCTTGAAAGTTAATATAAGAAGTGTGAATTAGTAATAGCATGCCCACTAAAGCAAATACCATTTTTGAAATATAAGTAAGAACTGGGCATACAGATTAAGGTATGAAAAGAATACCGACTTTTGAGAAACTGGGGAATAAACTATTTTGGATTAGTGCCATTATGTGAATTAGGGAGAGCCTGATGTGGGTCAGACTACTGATATGTGTGCATTATTGTTGTAGTGACCAGGTTAAGGATCATGCCGTGAGACCCGATTCTGGTTTTCGGGTCTTATTTCGTGTATTCCACAACATGTCCATCCGTTATCCTTTAGGCTCCTTTAAGTTAATGTGGACTACGACAAGTCTTGATGTCTGTAGTCATTTCAATTATCCACTTCCTAATTGGAGGACTTACTTCACCCAAGGTTTCTCAGGTAGTCTTTCCTCTATGTCCTTATTATGAGCAATCCACCGCTTTCTTACTTATACAACATCTTTCGATGTTGTCTTCTCATCTACCCATTCCTTGGGTTTAACTTATTCCTTGGGTTTTGGGTAAATTTCCCTTGTACTGGTTCTTTATTCCTAACTTGCATTCTATTTGAAACCTTTCTCCTCTATTCCATTTTAGTTGGATTCATTACTTCTCCATTGAAATATGTATGCCTCTTCAGGGCTCCTTTCCTTGGTAGGCTTCCCCCTCTTTTCCTGGATTTCCTCTTTCCTTCATCTTCTAGGTTATCTATCTTTAAGTGAACCTCATGACATCCTTTGACGTCATCATCTCCTACTTACCTTTACTTAGGGGAATCTTGCTAGCACATCCCTTACACCTTATCTTGTACCCACTATAATTTTATTTCTATTAGGGAAGGGTTTTCGATCTCCTTTATTTCCACCTTTCCCTACCTTGTTGGAGTTTACATTTATGGTCTTCTCGAGTATCAGTTCATTAACTACCTCATTCTCACTATTCTCCAGGTCCACTTGTTTTGGAACAATTGTCCTTTGAGTTTACTCATCCTTGAAGTCCATCCTGTCATTCTTTTAGAGTGTAGTCCTTACAATTTCCCAATCCAACATAGGGCGTTGTTTATTCTACTTGATCATTCCATTGTTTCTAGTTGTTTCCCCACTTGATTACTCTCCTTATTCCAAAACAGGTCACACTTGTCATCCTAAGCCATCCTTAACCACTTACGCCCATTTCTAAGGTTCCTTATTTTGAGTTAAGCCACTTACAATCCATCGGTCGATTCTGTAGCTTGAGAATTTTCTTCTTATGGTCTCACTTCCTACCTTCACCCTTTTTTTCTTAGGGACTTTCGTCCTAGGATTTTCACGTTCAACCTCTCTAACGCTTCTTGAAGGCTTTTCCCTCTTCCCTTTCCTACATCCTTCCGATATTGGTATGGTTATCTGCCATGAATCCTTTTCCTCCCTCTAATTCCCATTTTGTTCCTTATCCTTCCTTCGAGGAGTTCCCAATTGTGGTTGGGTTTCTAGCACTTTACGTTATATCCATCTGGCTATCAATGGTTCTTTCAAGGGTACTTAGTCCTATACATTCCTCTAGAGTTCTCTTTCCTATCACATTTCTTTTCCTCTTCACTCTTACTGTGTCCTACCCTAGAGTTGCCGAAGGAGGTTTTCTGCATTCATCCCTTTTGAGGGAGTTCTTGTACCTTACCTCTCCTCTTGGTTATCTTTCAGTCAACTGGTTTTTCTTAGAGGCAACCCAATTCCTCTTTGTTTCCTAATTCTTGTTTGAGGGCTCTCTCAATCACTTATGGTTCTTAGGCTTTCCTCCACACTTCCTGCATCTTTTAATGCTGCCTTCCCTTATACTAGACCACTTATGAACACACTCTTTCCCTTCTTCCTACTCTTGGTTAGGGTATGTCCTTTCTAGGTAGACTCTTGGTTCTCCTCTGGAAACTTCCTTCTTTTGGCTTGTTGCCTTGTTACTCGAAGTTTCCTAGTTCTTGTGGGAGGAACTATTTAGGCTATCTTATTGGTAGACTTCTTCCTTAGGTGGCCTTCTTTCCAATTATTACCTGGTCATGATTGGTTTACACCAATATGTTAGTGGTATTTGTCGTTATCATGGAAAAACTAGCTTTTAATAAAGAAAATAGTCTTTATTCATTAAAGGAGGTAGTTTATTGCCGTATTCGGCTTATTACATGAATTTCTCACTACTTCCTAGTCCCTTGGAGTTGTAGGCCGGGAGTTAGCCTTTGAATGGTTTCGGGATTCGTGGTCTGGGGGTTCTGATGAACTAGTTGACGTCCATCCATACTCTCGTCGGGCTTCCCTGATAGGATTTTCTTCATGGAATAACTCGAGTCCGTATCTCCTTAATACTTCAGCCTCGCACTCATAGGTCCACCTTATCCATTGGGAAGGGTTTGAGTTGAATTGATTTGGTGGGGGTGCTTAGTGGACTTTCATAAAGGTTTGTGTGGGCATCCCAATAGTTATCCTATGCCTCCTTCTTAGTTGGGGTCCTTTTTGGCAGTCGCGGGGCTAGAGGGGGTGTCGGGCTCCTTGGAGGAGGGATAGGTTCTTCTTGCCTTGGAGGAGGATATGTGATGCCTTCTGGCTCTAATAATGCTCTAACAAGTTTCCTATAGTCCCCGACCATATCTTGAGCTACTCTCTTCTCGACCTCTACGAACCTTTGGATGACTGCCTCTCTGGAAGTAGGCGTCTTTTTTAAATCTCATGCGTGGGTTTGGTTCATATGGCGAATTTCCTAAGAACTCTTCTTTCTACAGGGTAGTTTAGTTTTTGTTAGTGTCGGGGCATAGTATTGATAATGCTTTCAAGGGAACAATGATCTAATACCACTCAAGTTGTCATGCCCTAACCCGGTTTGTTCGGATCCTGGTGATTAACCCGTCGCTCCCTTGGTTTATGAGGGGTTTCCCCCTTCTTTTAATCAAGAGGAGCTATGCAAAATTCAAACCTTGTTCCCCAAAATAGCATAAATCAATCAATATGCAAGCTTAAAAGTGACATTAAGCATACTTGACAGAGGGTACATCTTCATGTTTTCTTTTGTCATGTTTCCTTACTCCTGAAAGGGGTATAAGAGAGGGGGTTGAGTTCTACAACTTAGAAAGGGGGTGTTGGGAATGAGTTTTCAAGAAATTAGCTTCATTTAAATTGTACAAATGTTATCATTTCCTTTAAAATAAGTTTCCTCAAAATTCAGTTTTCAAAACCTTTTTCCCATTTCCATATTAGGTGTGTTTAGCAGACAACACACGCCCTTCATCAAGAAGGGAACACACATTTGCAGGTACAGCCCATCCACTGCACCCACTTGTGGCTCGGAGCATATTTACCAGCCACCAAGATAGAAGCCCATCCACTTCTACCCTAGGTTTGAGTGAATGTTCTCGACATCTGACCCTCAGACCTGAATGCCACTCCGTGTACGTATGAGGACAGAGAACTAATCCCATCCCCACCTCGGTCTCATGCGCAAGAAGCTACACTAAGCTTCCTGACTAACTGACACGACGAACTACCATTTTTTCCACCATGTCGTCCACTAGCCCTTAGGACCCATCACTACCCCTCTTGGGCATCTTGATGGTAATGTACTTCAAGTACATGCACAAACAATAATTTTTCACATATGGCCATTATCTTTGGTGCTACTGGTCCAACAGCCCCGAGCCTCAACTCGACCTGCACCTATTTGTTTAGGTTGGTCTGTGAACCTGACCCTGACGCATTGCCGCCAGTCCATCGAGTACTGTCAGTCCTGACTAGGTACCATTGCAAAATCACACAACCATTTCATTAGAAATTTTATGGCATTCTTAATTAGGTTTGTTTACGAGCTCCTGCTCATGCCCACTGCAGATGAATTTCCAAAACTAGGCATTTAGCCCCATAAGATAAAAAACTGAGGCCTTTAGCCTATATGAGTTGTTCTAACTCCCATCAAGAATGTCTCCCAAATAGTTTAAGCAGTGGCCCATAGTCAGGGGAGAACACTTCTGATAGAAAGTATGGTTTCAACATCATCACACCAACCGTTTCACTCCCCAACTCAGTTTGGTCGGAGTCCATGATCAACCTGCCACCCTTCCCTGTATAATTTAGGTATATCTACCCGAATGAGGCAAGGAAGGTGAAGGCATGTTCATGTTCGTACCTTGAGGGCCTAAGCACGTCTAAAACTTCCTGCTAGGGTGATGTCTTGAAAAGGGTTGAGGGAAGGGGTGAGTATAACACTTAGTGAGGGAAACTACTATAACATTTTACTTGAATTCATCTTATCTTTCTTTAATTTAATCCATTTTTGTTATTTCACATAGTCACATGACCAACAACCGCCCTCCTATCATAGGAGGGATCACACATTCACAGAACGGTCATCGACTGTGTCACTTGTGGACCAGAGCGCCTTTACCGTCCACCCTAATGGAGGGATCCTACCTCTACCCAGAGTTTGTGCAAACATCAATAGTTTGACCCCAAACTCAAGTTTCTCCACCATGTCCCCTCAATGGAATGAGACCTCATTCCCCCTACTGCCTTGGTCTCCGTGTGCAGGAAGCTCATATACTTTGCGACCTACTGAACAACGACATTGCCCTTATGCTCCCAGGGTCGTCTAGCAATCCTTGGGTTCCATCACTACCTCATGGCAGGTGTTTTGATGGCCTGAACATCACGATGCATGCACAATCAACAAAAATTTTGAATTATAGCCATTATTTTTTGCTCTCTTGCACAATGGGTCTGTCAGCTTGGCTTCATCCCCACTACGCGTACTTAAATTATAGCCCAACAAGTTCGACGACTTGGCTTCGGTAGAGCAGCAGGTTAGCCCAACAAGCTTGACAACACAGCTTGGCTCGATGGGTATCACACAAGTTCCCATTATTCAGGTCTTTTAGCCTCATGTATCACATGTCTGTTTTGGATGGGTCCATGCCCGAATCCACTAGCCTTGGGCCTTTTGACAAAAGTTATAATAGACTTGGTCCATGCCCGAAACCACCGGCCTTGGGTCCATGCCTGAATCCCCATGAGCTCGTTCTGGCATTAAAATCTGTAATTTAAAGTTTCTTAGAATTGTATGAACATGTAGAGACTCAATTTCAACTCCAATTTCAACAATTTGAGGTGTTTGATCAGTCAATTTGAAGAAATCAAATTTGGCAGTGTTGAAGAGTTGAAATTAGGGGAAAATTAGGGAAATTTGGGAATTTTCGAAAATTCGAAGGACCAAAATGTAATTTTCTAAAATTGAGGATCAATTGGTCATGATAAAAATATTAGAGGGCCAATTGAGAAATTTTAGAATTTTTAGGGCAAAATTTACCATTTTTCTAAAGAAGGGGCAAAATGGTAATTTTGGAAAAATTGAGGGACCAAATTTGAAATTTGGGAAATTAAACCCCTTTGTGTGAAATTAAATAATTTGAGGTCCTAAGATAAAATTTTAAAAGTTTCGGGACTCAAATTTTGAAAAAACCTGGTAATAGGGATTTAAAGAAAAATAACTTTAGGGACATAATTATAAATATATGTAAAGTTGGGTTTTCTCGTTCAATTGGAACGAATGAGGGCTAATAGGCCAAAGAATAATGAACAATTATGTTCATTTCATGTAGGAGAATGAGACATTGGGAACACCAGTCGAGGTCCAGTTTGCTAAGGACGGAACCCGACTAAGTGGAATTTCACTGCATTATCGGGTGAATGGGATTATATATCATACCCGATTGGGGATGATAAGTACCTCAGTATAAAAACCCAATGCTTAGTGGTATTTTTAATCATCACTACTTAGAGAAGTGATGTGAAATTTATGCGGAAAAACTACTTACCGGTTGTAAGTAGATCATACCTGATTGGTATGATAAGACTTTATTGAAGGAAGTTGAAAACCCATTCATCAGTTATGAACAGAGATGTCCTTATACCGGTCGGTATAATGGACAGTAAAAACCTATTAGTCGGAAGTGTTCTCTCCTAACTGTATGCCAATGCCTAAACTATTTGGGAGACCTGCTTGATGGGAGATCGAATTGCTCTTATAGGCCGGGAGCCTCGGTTTTAGAACTTGAGGGCTAAAGCACCCAGTTTTTTTGAAAAAAACTCGAACAGTGGGCCATAGGCCAATGGACACAAGTAGGAGCTCGTAAAAGAACATGATACATATATGTGTCATTAAAACTTAATAAGTGAATTGTTTGGTCATGGTACCAAGGCAGGTCTGACATACTCAGTCAACTAGTAGTAGTGCGACATGACCGGTCTCTGGACCAGTCAAGACAAATAGCTACAGATCGAGTTGAAGGTCGGGACCGTTGGGACAAATGACACCACATATTACATGGTAATTTAAGAAAACTTTGTTTTTGCATGCACCATGAGTACGTGATCATCAAGATGCCCATGAGGGGTAGTGATGTGTCCTAAGGGCCCTGGACGACCTGGTGAGTATAAGGGCAGCTCATTGTTCCAGGTGTTTGTGCGAAATTTGGAGTAGCACCAAGCGCATGAGACTAGGGTGGGAACGGGATGAGGTCTCTGTCCTCATATGGACATGAAGAAGCGATTTCAGGAATTGAGGGTCGGATGTCATGTACATCCACTCATTCCTAGGGTAGAAGTGGTCGTGCTTCTATCCAGGTGGCAAGTAAAGTCGCCCCAAAGCCACTAGTGGGTTCTGTAGTCATACTGACCTGCGAATGTGTGTAATCTTCATGATGAAGAATGTATGTTCGGTGATGACACACCAGTAACTAAGAATAATGAAGGAAATTTTGAAAAGAAAGGAGTCTGGCACACTCCATATAAATGTTTTTCTTAAAAGTTAAAAGTAGACCTTTGAAAAACACATTCATTGAGTTGTAGAAACTCACCCCTCTTTTCTACCCCTTTTCAAGAAAAGAAAAAATGACTAGAAGTAACACCGAGCCTTACCGTTTATCAGGTATGCTTAATTTTTCTGTAAGCTTGCATTTTATTTGATATATGTCTTCCAGGGAACAAGGTTGAAATTTCGCCTGGCTCCTCTCAACTAAAAGAAGGGGAAACTCCTCTTGAACTGAGAAAGAGCAGCGGGTTGTTCACGGGGATCCAACCAAACCGAGTTGGGGCGTGACACTGAATATGGGCCAGGATTGGTTCCTTTGGCGGATACACTTCATCCTCTACCGAGTAGGGAGGGGTCCTATCTTTGGATGCGTCCCAAGGGATGGGCTCTTCTAGGGCCTCCACTCATTGTTCCATAGCATGGATCCAAGGAATATATTCTTCAAGGTCGTTTCCATTCATATTTTTTGCAAGTTTGTTGAGAATTGGGGTTAGGATGGGTTGGGGAAAACAAATTAGGAAAGTTATGCTTTGATACCACTCAAGTTGCAACGCCCCGACCCTATTTGGTCGGAGTCCGTGATCAACCCATCACCCTTCCCTATATCATTCAGGTATATCTACCCGAATGGGGCAAGGAAGGTAAAGGCATGTTCATGTTCAAACCCTTATTTTAAGTTGGGGGTAGGAAGCGTACCTTGAGGGCCTGAGTGTATCCAGAACTTCCTATCGGGGTGATGTGCTGAAAAGGGTTGAGGGAGGGGGTGAGTACAACACTCAGTGAGGGAAACTACTATAACATTTTACTTGAATTCATCTTATCTTTATTTAATTTAATCAATTTTTGTTATTTCACACAGTCACATGATCAACAGTCGCCCTCTTATCATAAGAGGGATCACACATTCACATAACGGACCTTGACCGTGCCACTTGTGGACCAGAGCACCTTTACCGTCCACCTTAATAGATGGATACTGCCTATACCCGGAGTTTGTGCAGACATCAATAGTCCGACCCCAAACTCAAGTTTCTCCACCATGTCCGCATGGGACGAGACCTCATTCCCCCTACTACCTTGGTCTACGTGCGCAGAAAGCTCCTCAGCTTTGCGACCTACTGAACGAGACATTGCCCTTATGCTTCCTAGGTCGTCTAGCGGTCCTTGGGTTCCATCACTACCTCATGCCAGGTGTCATGATGGCTCGAATATCATGTTGTATGCACAATCAATAAGCTTTTTGAATTATAGCCCTTATCTTTGGCCTCTCGCACAATGGTTTGTCAGCTCGGCTTCAGCTCCACCACACGTACTAGCCCAATAGGTTTGATGACCTGGCTTCGGCAGAGCAGCGGTTCAGCCCAACAAGTTCGACAACTCAGCTTGGCTCAATGGGTATCAGGCAAGTTCCCATTATTCAGGTCTTTTAGCCTCATATATCACATGTCTGTTTTAGACGGGTCCATGTCAGTATCCACCGTCCTAAGGCCCATTGGCATCTCAAGCCTAAGCCCAGAATTATCTCCCAAATGTTTTGAGCAGAGTCACCCAGTAATAGGATGCTAATTCCGAGAAAATAGTTTTCAAAGCTTAAATCATCATTCCAATTGGAATGGACGTTAGAGCGGTTCCCACTCACCCGGTGATCTCGACAGGGTTGTGCTGGCGAAATTTTCTCTCCTCAGTGTGCTTCTAGGGCCGGTGCTCGAGTAATCAGGTCCTGTAGGGTGCAAGTGTTGGTATTAGGATGTGGTGACAAATGGGACCCATACTTTCTCACATTTGCACCTAAGGCCCGTACTTTGCCTAAATTGCACCTCGGTCCCTAATTTCTCTTTAATTTCTATTGGGTCCCCTAGGTTACCAATTATTCTTCTTGGGTCCTTAACTCTTTTAATTTCACTAATTTGCCCTTGATTTACCAATTTTTGCCTTTTAGTCCTTAATTTTCTAAAAATTGCATTTTGGTCCCCCAACTTTTCAAAATTTCCAATTTGCCCAATTGACCCTCAACTGGGGTGAATTTCATGAAAACACCCTCAATTTCATGAAATTGCCGTTCAGCCATCCAATTTTTAAAAATTGCACAAAAGTCCCCCAAAATTCCCAAATCACCCTTCATCTTCTTCCCTAATTTGAGCATATGACAATCATCTTGCACTTCAAATTTTTGAATTTGGCTGAGTTTTGTGCTCTGTCGAAGCTTCACCGAAAAAGTTACAGTAGAGAGAGAAAGCTTGCATTTCTTTCCGATAGAGAGGCGGTGGTCAGAGCTTGAGGTGGGTGTAGCTAGAGATAGTCAAGAGGGACCTAGCAGGATCAAGTTCTGCTGCAATTCATTGCTGCCCAAAGGGAATTTGAAGAGAGAACTTACGGTCAGTGCGGCACTAAAATTTGGGAATTTCGATGGGGGAGGCGAAATTGAGCTTACCGGGGCCTGTAGGGGGTGTTGTGGAAGGTCTTAGGCGGTCAGTAGTGCCCAAGGTGGGTGGTGAAAGGGCCAGAAGAGCGAGGTGGCGTCAGGCAAGAGCTCACTGCTTCGAGCTCCAAAGCAACATCACTATGTGATTCTCTTTGCACGTTCTTGAGCACTCTATGTGTAAACCCTGCCCTTTCTAGTTAAGGAAAACCAGGAAAAGAACTGGTCAAACTGAATGAGAAACACCAAACCGGTTAATAAACCCGTTTATTGGGGAATAGGAAAATTAGAGAAATTTCAACTCCCTTGTGACAAAAGATATTTATAAACCTTGGAAGGAACCTTAGAACAAAGTGGGAGAGAAAAACCAAAACGGTTCGGGTGAACCGAACCCGAATTGGATTAAATTGGTTTAAGAACCGAGTCGGTTTATGAACCGAAACTGATAGAGAGATGGTAAACCAGGAAATTTATGGACCCTGAGTGACCTAAGGAGTCATAAAAGGCATGAAAAAGTACTTTAGGGTGAATTAGAGATGAAAACCAAACCAGTTTAGGTGAACCGGATTCGAACCGGGTTGAATTGGTTAGGACCTGTTTGAACCACTATTGAACCGAATGCTAAATTTATTTTTATAGGTGGCTTAAAAAATTCAAATTTAAGATTTGAGACCACCATTGGATAGAAAATGAATTTAGAAATTTTTAGATTTGGAAAATTCGGTTGAATGAGGGGTGAACCGGCCGGTTTAAGCTTTGAACCCGGTTCGGACCAGTCCGGTCCAGTTCGAAATAATGTTGTCTTCTTCCTGCTGATGACAGCACTGTTCACTCACTGGAAAATTGAAACAGCACCAGTGAAGAATAAATGTTTCCGTTCAATACGTTTCGGGCCATTAGTGTCTGTAATAAAGGTGTCAAACGGACGGTCGACAAGTCCCCAAGCTCCCTATATAAAGAGCCCCTCCTCATTCATCCTCTCCACACCTAAAAACTCCATTCTCTCTCAACTGCTCCATTTTCTGGTGAAGCTCGAACCAAAGCTCTGACTTGGGCACTTTTCTAAGCCAAACAAAGGTGAGGTGAGGTTCTTTAGAACCAGGGAGAAGTCAACTACAGTCCTATAATCTCTGTTTGCTCCGATGGTCGCTAGAGAAGCGACGGCGCGATGGAACAGTGAAGCAGCTTTAACGGACCGAAGCTGCCCTGTTTTGGTCAAGCTGAAATCGGCCAATTCGAGCCTTCCTCAGGCCAAACGAAGCCCTCCCATAGCCGAATTAGGACTAAAAGGTAAGCCAATTCGGATCCCCTCTACAAATTCCGACCGGTGCTAGAGAGAGAACCAATAGAATTTTGATGATAAAATTCTAACTCAATTCGACATCAATTGATAAAATTCTTGATTCTAGAATAAACCTCAAGACGAGAGCTATCTACCCAAATCGAAAGCTCGGACCGTCGTGCCCCTGACGGTAAGCTTTCGAAGCTTTCTCTCTCTACAGTTTGTTTTTCGGCAAAGCTCCATTTGAGCTTGTTCCGACGCTAAAACTTGCAATGCTATTGAATCGTATAAGATGTAGGAACTCAATTTTAACAATTACAAGTGTTTGATCGGTCAATTTGATTAAATCAAATTCAGTTGTGTTAAATAGTTGAAATTGGGGGAGAAATTGGAAATTTTGAAATTCGAAGGACCAAAATACAATTTTATGAAATTGAGGGTCAATTGGGCATGATAATAATGTTAGAGGACCAATTGAGGAATTTTAGAATTTTTTGGGTAAAACTTACCATTGTTTTAAGGAGGGGCAAAATGTTAATTTTGGAAAATTAGGGGGATCAAATTGGAAATTTGGGAAATTAAACCCATTTTTGTGAAATTGAATATGTAAACCCGCACTTTTGAGTTAAGGAAAACTGAGAAAGAACCGGTCAAACCGAGTAAGAAAACCGAGCCGGTTTACAAACCCGAGCATTTGGGAACAAGCAATTTGTAAATTTACAACTTCTGTATGATCCAAAGGGTTAATTAAACCTTGGAAAAGAAACTTAAGACAAATTAGAATAGAAAAACCAATTTGGTTCTAGAAGTATGATTTTTTTGTAACCTGAAATTTCGGTCTAAAAATTTTTATGGAACATACGCCTTATCATAAATAGTCATAAATTAATATATATTTAATTATTGTAATTAATACCAATAATTTAATACCTAAATAAAATTATTAAAATTAATACAAATAATTTAATACCAAAATTAAATTATTGGAATTAATACCAATAATTTATATTAATATTAATACTAGTAATAAATCTCTCCCATTTAATACACGATTTTACACCTATATAAATAGGTTATCCCCATTCATTCTCCCAACACTTGAACACTTTTCTCTCTACTGCTCCATTTCCCGGGGAAGCTCGAACCAGAGCTTCGACTTGAAATTTTTCATAGCCTCGGAAGGAGAGGTCGGGCTCTTTAGAACCGGGGAGAAGACAGCTATCTAATAGCAAACTCCAGTTAATCTGAGAATCATTGGAGAAGCGCCGACATGATGGAACAGTGAAGCAGCTCTGGCGGACCGAAGCTGCCCTATTTCGGCCAAGCTGAAATCGGTCATTTCGAGCCCTCCTTAGACCAAACTAAGCCCTCCCAACACTTCCTCAGCCCTCCCACGGCCGAATTAGGACTGAAAGGTAAGCCATTTTGGCTCCTCTCTGCAATTTTCAATCGATGCTAGATAGAGAATCGATAAAATTTCATCAATAGGTCCCATCATGGACGATCTCGCGTAAATACAAAGAACTGGTCTAGTGGAATTCACTACGTTAACGGATGAGAGGGTTTACTAACATCATACCTAGTTGGGATGATGAGCACAACTTAAAAATTAAAAACTGCTTCCTGGTTGTGAGTGGGAATTTTATATCATACCCGGTTGGGGATGATAAGTACCTCGGTATGAAAACACACTATTAAGTGGTATTTTAAACATTATAACTTAAAGGAAGTGACATGAAAATCATACGAAAAAACTACTTACCGGTTATAAGTAGATAATACTCGATTGGTATGATGAGACTTCCTCGAAGGAAGTTGAAAACCCGTTCATCGGTTATGAACGGAGGTGTCCTTATACTCGAGCGGTATAATGGATAGAAAAAAAACTATTTTGTTAGAAGTGCTCTCCCCTAACTGTGTGTCAATGCTTAAACAATTTGGGAGACCTTCTCAATGGGAGCTCGAATAACTTTGATAGGTCGGGGGCCTCGGTTTTGGAACTTATGGGCTAAATACCCGATTTTGAAAATCTCGTACAGTGGGCCAAAGGCCAATTAGCATGAGTAGGAGCTCGTAAATGAACAAGATATATGTGCCATAAAACTTAATAAGTGAATGGTTTGGCCATGGTACCAAGATAGGACTGACATGCTCAATCAACTAGCGGCAGTGCGACATGACAGGTCGACAGACCAGTCAAGATAAACAACTGCGGGTTGAGTTGAGAGTCGGGGCCGTTGGACCAGTGGCACCACAAATTACATGGCAATATGAGAAAATATTGTTTGTGCATGCACTGTGAGTACGGGATCATCAAGATGCCCATGAGGGGTAGTGATGCGTCCTAATGGCACTAGACGACCTAGTGGCTATAAGGGCAGTTCATCGTTCCAAGTGTCTGCGCAAAATTTGGAGTAGCACCAAGCGCATGAGACCGGGGTGGGGACGGGATGAGGTCTCTGTCCTCATATGGACATGAAGAAGCGATTTCTGGAATTAAGGGTCGGATGTCATGTACATCCACTCATTCCCAGGGTAAAAGTGGTCGTGCTTCTATCCGGGTGGCTGATAAAGTTGCTCCGAAGTCACTAGTGGGTTCAGTAGTCATACTGACCTGCGAATGTGTGTAACCTTCATGTTGAAGGATGTGTGTTGGGTGATCACACACTATGGTAAATAAGAAATGATGGAAAAATCCGAATTTTTAAATGAAGGAAATTTTGAAAAGAAAGGAGTTTGGCACACTCCATATAAATGTTTTTCTTAAAATTTAAAAGTAGACATTTGAAAACCCATTCACCGAGTAGTTGTACTCACCCCCTCCCTTATATCCCTTTTAGGAAATCCCGGAAAGCCTACCCTCAAAGACCATCAACTAAAATGCTTGTAAGATAGGTATGTAAAGTTTAAAATTTCATGCAATTTTGATTATGCTATTCTAGGAAATGGTGCAGGTTTAAAGGACGCATTACTCTTTACGGTTTATAATAAGGAGAAACCCTTTAATAAACCGGGAGAGTGGCAGGTTTATCCCAAAAATCTGACCAAACTGGGTTGGGGTGTGACAGAATAAATTGAGGTCCCAGGGTAAATTTTAAAACTTTTGGGACTCAATTTCAGGAAAAATCGGCATTAGGGACTTGAAGTTAAAGAGAAATAACTTTAGGGACCTAATTAAAAATAAATAAAAGTTTAGTTTTCTCATTCATTTGGAATAAATGAAGGCTATTAGGCCAAGGGATAATGAACCGAGATGTTCATATCGTGTAGGAACATGAAGTACAGGGAACGCCAGCAAGGACAAGTTCGCGTGAATACAAAGAACCGGTCTAGTGGAATTAACTGCATTAACGGGATAGTGGGCTTACTAATGTCATACCCTGTTGGGATGATGAGCATAGTTTAAAGTTAAAAACCACTTATTGGTTGTGAGTGGGATTTTATACCATTCCCGGTTGGGAATGATAAGTACCTCGAAATGAAAACCCACTATTTAGTAGTATTTTAAACATCACAACTTAGAGAAGTGATGTGAAAATCATGCGAAAAAACTACTTACCGGTTGTAAGTAGATCATACTCGGTTGGTATGATGAAAATTCGTCGAAGGAAGTGGAAAACCCGTTCATCGGTTATGAGCAGAGATGTCCTGATACTCGGTTGGTATGATGGACAGTTGAAAACATATTTTTTGTTGCAAGTGCTATCCCCTAACTGTGTACCAATGCTTAAACAATTTGGGAGACCTTCTTGACGGGAGCTCGAATAGCTCTTATAGGCCAACGGCCTCAGTTTTGGAACTTGGGGGCTAACATACCCGGTTTTGAAAATCTCGAACAGTAGGCCATAGGCCAGTGGGCACGAGCAGGAGCTCGTAAACAAACATGAGATATGTGCCATAAAACATTGATAAATGAATTGTTTGGCCATGGTACCAAGACAGGACCGACATACTCAGTCATCTAGCGGTAGTGCGACATGACAAGTCGACGGACCAGTCAAGACAAATAGCTGCAGGTTGAGCTGAGAGTCGGGGCCGTTAGACCAATGGCACCACAGATTATAGGGCATGGTGTAAAAATATTGATTGTGCAGGCACTGAGATTACGGGACCATCAAGATGCCCAAGAGGGGTAGTGATGCATTGTCATGCCCCGGCCCGGTTTGGTCGGATCCCCGTGATCAACCCGCCACTCTCCTAGTTTATTAAAGAGTTTCCCCTTATTATAAACCGTAAATACTAAGGCATCCTTTAAACCTGCACCATTTCTTGGAATAGCATAATCAAAACTGCATGAAATTTTAAACTTTACAAACCTATCTTACATGCAACATAGTTGATGGTTTTTAAGGGTAGGCTTTTTGGGATTTCCTAAAAGGGATATAAGGGAAGGGGTGAGTACGACTACTCAGTGAATGCATTTTCAAAGGTCCACTTTTAACTTTTAAGAAAAATATTTATATGGAGTGTACCAGATTCCTTTCTTTTCTAAAATCCCTTCAATTAAAAATTCAGGTTTTTCTATCATTTCTTATTTACCATGGTGTGTCATCACAAACACACACCCTTCATCATGAAGGTTACACACATTCGTGGGTTAGTATGACTATTGAACACACAAGTGGCTTTGGAGCGACTTTACTGGCTACCCAGATAGAATTACGTCCACTTCTACCCTGAGAATGAGTGGATGTTCGCGACATCCGACCCTATATCCCGAAATCGCTTCTTCATGTCCATATGAGGATAGAGACCTCATCCTGTCCCCACCCCGGTCTCATGCGCTTGGTGCTACTCCAAATTTCGCATAGATACCTGGAACGACGAACTGCCCTTATAGCCACCAGGTCGTCCAGTGCCCTTAGGACGCATCACTACCCCTTATGGGCATCTTGATGATCCTGTACTCACAGTGCATGCTCAAACAATGTTTTCTCATATTGCCATGTAATTTGTGGTACCACTGGTCCAATGGACTCGACTCTCAACTCAACCCGTAGTTGTTTGTCTTGACTAGTCCATTGACATGTCATGTCGCACTACCACTAGTTGACTAAGCATGTCGGTCCTATCTTGGTACCATGGCCAAATAATTCACTGATTAAGTTTTATGGCACATATATCATATTCGTTTACGAGCTCCTACTCGTGCCAACTAGCTTTGGGCCCACTGTACGAGATTTTCAAAATCGGGCATTTAGCCCCTAAGTTCCAAAACTGAGGCCCCCGGCCTATCAGATCTATTTGAGCTCCCGTCGAGAAGGTCTCCCAAATAGTTTAAGCATTGGCACACAGTCAGGGGAGAACACTTCCGAAAAAAATAGGTTTTTACTGTCCATTATACTGATCGGTATAAGGACATCTCTGTTCATAACCGATGAACGAGTTTTCAACTTCATTCGAGCAAGTCTCATCATACCAATCGAGTATGATCTACTTACAACATGTAAGTAGTTTTTCTGTATAACTTTCTCTAAGTAGTGATGATTAAAATACCACTAAGCAGTGAGTTTTTATACCGAGGTACTTATCATCCCCAATCGGGTATGATACATAATCCCACTCACCCAATAGTGCAGTGAAATTCCACTTAGTTGGGTTCTGTCCTTAACAAGCTAGGCCTCGACTAGCGTTCCCTATGTCTCATTCTCCTACATGAAATGAACATAATTGTTCATTATTCTTTTGCCTAATAGCCCTCATTCGTTCCAAATGAATAAGAAAACCCAACTTTACATATATTTGCAATTAGGTCCCTAAAGTTATTTTTCTTTAACTTTATGTCCCTATTGTCGGGTTTTTCCTAAATTTGAGTTCCGAAACTTTTAAAATTTATCTTAGTACCTCAAATTATTTAATTTCGCACAAAGGGGTTTAATTTCCCAAATTTCCAATTTTGTCCCCCAACTTTTCTAAAATTACCATTTTGCCCTTCCTTTACAAAAATGGTAAGTTTTACCCCAAAAATTCCAAAATTCCTCAATTGGTTCTCCAACATTATTTTAAAGCCTAATTGACCCTCAATTGCATTTTAGTTCTTTGAATTTTGAAAATCCCTAATTTTCCCCAATTGTTCCCCCAATTTCAACTCCTTAGTATAGCCGAATTTGATTTCATCAAATTGACCAATCAAACACTTCTAATTATTAAAATTGAAGTTAAAAATGAGTTCTTCCATCTTCTTATGATTCAATAGCAGTTTGAATCGCAAGTTTTGACGCCGAAACGAGCTCAAACGAAGCTTCGCTAGAAAATAGATTGTAGAGAGAGAAAGCTTCGATTACTTACTGGTGAGGGCACGACGGTCCAAGCTTTCGATCTGGGTCGATAGCTCTCATCTTGAGGTTCATCCTAGAATCAAGACTCGCATCAATTGATACCGAATTGAGTTAGAATTTCATTATTGAAGTTCTATCGATTCTCTCTCTAGCAACGACCGAAAATTACAGAGGGGAGTTGAATTGGCTTACCTTTTAGTCCTAATTCGGTCGTGGGAGGGCTGAGGAAGTGTTGGGAAGGCTTGGTTTGGCATGAGGAGGGCTCGAAATGGCCGATTTCAACTCGGCCGAAACAGGGCAACTTCGGTCCGTCGGAGCTACTTCATTGTTTCATCACGCTGGCGTCTCGCTGGGGACCCTTGGAGTCAACGGAGACTACAGACGTGTAGCTGACTTCTCCCCAGATCTAAAGAACTCGACCTCGCCTTGTTTGGCTTAGAAAAGACCCCATGTCGGAGCTCTGGTTTGAGCTTTGCCAAAAAATGGAGTAGTTGAGAGAAAATGGAGTTTTCAAGTGTGGAGAGGATGAATGGGGAGTGGCTCTTTATATAGGGAGCTTGGAGACCCGATAGCCATCCATTTGGCACCATTATGACTGACATTGAAGACCTGAAACGCCCTGAACATAAGTGTTTCTTCTTCACGGGCATTTCTTCAGTTTCCCCGTGAGTGAACGGTGCTGTCATCCTGAGGAAGAAGATAACATTGTTCCAAACCGGACTGGACCGGTCCGAACCGAGTTCAAAGCTTAAACCGGCAGGTTCACCCCCCATTCGATCGAGTTTTTCAAATCTAAAAATTTCTAAATTCATTCTCTATTCAATGGTGGCCTCAAATCTCCAATTTGAACTATTTAAGCCACCTAGAAAATAAATTTATGATTAGGCTCAATATTGGTTTAAACCGGTCCAAACCAGTTCGGATCTGGTTCACCTGAACCGGATTGGTTTTCATCCCCAATTCCTTCACAAGTCCATTTCCATGTCTTTTGTGACTCCTTGGGTCACTTAGGGTCCATAAAATTTCTGGTTTACCATCTCTTTAAACTGGTTCAATCCGGATCGGGTCTGGTTCACCCAAATCGGTCTGGTTTTTCTCTCCCACTTTGTTCTAAGGTCCCTTCCCAAGGTTTATGAATTTTCTTTGGAGTACAATGGAGTTGAGCTCCTTTGTTTTGCCTGATCTCTATCAGTTCCGGTTCATGAACTAACTCGGTTCATAAACTGGTTCAATCCTATTGGACCCGGTTCATCCAAATTGGTCTAATTTTTCCTCTTCCAATTCATCCTAAGGTTCCTTTACATTGTATTTTGAACCCTTTGGATCATCTGGGAGTTGTAAATTTATAAATTGCCTATTCACAATTATCGGGTTTGTGAACCCGTTCGGTTTTCTCACTTGGTTTGACCGGTTCTCTTCCCGATTTTTCTTAGCTCAAAAGGGCGGGATTTACAACTCTCCCTTCCTTTTAGGAGTTTTATCCCCAAAACTTAGTTAGCAACCATGTATGACCAATCATTTACTTTGATGCCCCTTTGTGTTTGCTTAAGATGCAAACTTTTCTCTTGCCCTTTCAATTAGCCCCTTTTACAACCTTCACTTAAGGAATACCTTTTTCCTTTATATTATTTACTCCCTCCATGGAGTTTGTCATAACTAGACATACCTTACCTCAGGGTATGTTCTTAGATTTAATCTCTCTCTTTGCTTAGAGCAACATTCTTCCCCTTGAGGTTCTGTACTCATGATTGGAAATTCCAAGATAACTAACCATTTCCGTGTTTAGTTAACCGCTTGGACATTGAAACCCTTAGCTCGTCGGCCTATAGAGCATTTCGTACTTATTTCCACGGATTTCTTTATCATCACCTTTCCGTCCCATTTTGACTCTTTCTTCATTCGTTGCTCATTATAAATCGGTCCAAATTATGTTTGACTTTGTCATGCTTATGAACCGACTCTTCCTTATTTTGAGTCATGTTTTCATCGGGATCGTTGGTTTTTCTTGTCCCTTTCAGCATTACATTTTCTAGATCTTATCTCTATATCCATTAGATCTCAAAAACACTTCCTTTAGGGTTATTCTTTATTTTTCAATCTCTCAGGGATTGCATAACTTCATCCCTCTTTTCCTCTGGTAGTATTCCTCGACTACCTTTACCGTTATTAATTCAATTTATACAATTGTGTCAGTTCTCCTTACCCACTCATTCCTTTTCGACTTTCTTATTGAGTATTTCCGGTTCCAATTAATTAAATTTTCAGATGTTTTATCGACATGTTGAGTTTCATCCTTTCTTAGGTCCATCATCATTCCCAATGATATCCTTTACTCAAGGGTTTTCCTTTGGCCTTAATCCCCTCTTATTTGTTCGTAACCATTTCACAATTCTTTATACCGAGTTGATTCCTTTTTGGTCTATATGTCATTTGCTTGGTTTGGGGAGTTTTCATCTCTACTAATTCCTTCAAGGTAGAGACTTTCATCTTAGGAGATACATGTTCAACCTTCTTACCATTTATTGAAGGTTTCCTTTCTTCATCTCCTTACACCCTTTCCATATTGGGGCATTTGCCCCATTTTTGTCCTCCATTGTCTTAAATTTTTCTCATTCCATCCTTTATTCCTTATTTGAGTAGTTTATTAATCTTATTTCGGATCCTTCATATTATGCTCAGCCGTCCAATCTTTAGGCTTTATTATACGCGTGTGGACTGCAACCTATCTTATCAATCGCGGTTATTCCTCCATAACCACATCTTATTTGGAGGGCTCACTTTCCCAACGTTTCTTAGACATTCGTTCCTTCCTTACCTTATTATGGATAGTCCACTAATTCTTACTTGCCACAACATCTTTTAATATGTTTCCTTGGGTTTCTTTCACCTTAACATGTTTTTTATTTGTGGATTTGTCTCCTCACTTCTCGCCACCAAGTTCTGTTTATTCTTTATTACGTCTTGTATCCTTTCTTAGGATTTCTTTATTTAGGAGGATTCTTACCCTATTCTCCCATAATTTTTTTTCTATACATCCTTGAAGACACCTAGCTTTAAATGATGCCCCTTGATGTTATTCTGGTATGCTTTCCTTTACTCTTGAGATCCTATGGATACATTTTTTGTACTTCATTCTCATTCTCACTCGTATCTCAGCACATGTCTAGAGCTCACATCCACCTAGTTTCAAAATCCCTTAATTACCATTTGAGAGGTTCATTTAACCGTCTCAAGACTTTATAGTCCTGGTTCTAGCCATTGATTTCTTTTTAAGGATTTTCCTTTATTCTTCCTTTTAAACTATTTCCTTGGATCACTCAAGCATGCCTTCTTGGTTCCTTCACATTGGCTTGTGCTTCATTTGCAAGTTTATCTCTTTGTCCCTTTCGTTTGGTTCCATTATCTCTTAGTTGGGATGCATATGTCTTTCCAAGATTTTCATCCTCGGTAGGACTATCCCCTTTTTATTGGTTCTGCGGAATATCTACCTTTACATGGCATCCTTTGATTGTCATCCTCTTCTTTTATCCTTTCTCTTGAAATTCTACAGGTATATCTTTGGTTCCCTATCCCCATCCTTACTTATACCACAATACACGTCCATTTCTTTTAGGGAGAGTTTAAAATTTTCCTTGTTTCAAGATATCTTGACCATCATGTGAAAGGCTTACCTACTCCCTTCTTGGCTTGAATTATGTCGTTAATTTGGTCATTAGTTCTTTTAAGTATTTCTTTCATCCTTCTTTTCTCCACTATTTGGCCTTTCCACTTCTTCCTTCTTTGCTGGAGTTTACTCTATGACCCTCATGAGAGTAGTTGGTTACCTGTCTCGCCCCTACTTTTCACCTTGTTTAGTTTTCTTGAGGCAGTTGTCTCTCTAATCTCCTTGTCCTTAATGATCCTTCTAGTGCCCTTTTTAGGGTGTATTCCTTACTACTTCCCAGTTCTCCTTAGGGTGTCGTTCATTCTCTTTGACCATCTCGTTGTCATGGTTTGCTTACTTCTGTTAGGTTGTTCCGAATTTTGACTTCTCTATATTTTCCAAATGAAGTTGTACCAAAATTTCTATTACTTTTCCAAAGTAGGTCAATCTTGGCCTCCGATACATCCTCCCTTCAAGTAGTTTATAATGAAAGGTTGGTTCCTTACACTCCACGTTATGTCCATCCATCAACCAATGATTCCTTCAAGGTACTTGGTAGTAAGCATCCCTCTAGAGTTTCCTTTCACAGCGTATTCCTTCTATTCATCACTCTCATTGTTGTCGTTCCCTAGAGTTTCCAAAGGACATTTTCATGTGTTTGCCCCTTATGAGAGGGTTCTCGATATACTTCCCATGTACCTTATCCCTACTCTTGAGGTATCTTTCTCGGTTTGACCTTCTTAACAAGAAATTTAAATTTTGCATTCACCTCGTCATTTCTTGACCTCTTGGTGAACCGCATACTTAGCCAACTCCATGGTTTCGGTCTCCAGTCCTTCGTGGCCCTTGAGGAGTTATTACCTTGAATTTATGAGGTGTGAAACACCCCTTCTTTCCTTGCACCTATAATAGTTTATCTTGGTACTTGTCCTTAGTAGGGTTGGACACTTCTTCAGGTCATGTCTTCATTGTTCATACTTGTAATAGGTTATTCCCTTACATTAATTGTTGTGGTCCCTTCTTTGCTTCGAGTAGGGCATTTCCAGGGTTACTATTGGTTTGGTGCTCTACCGTTCTTGAGTCTGATCACTTTGACAGTTTTCTTACTGAATCTCCTTTGCTAAATGGTCATGGTAAGGGTCTTCCTAGGTTTCTTAATTCCCTGATTCATCTTCCATAATTGAGATGTGACTTTTCCTTAGTTTCTAGGATAGTGTGGATTTGCTTTATTTTCCTTAGGCCATATTCCCAACAAGATTGCAACTTCAGGAGATAGAGTTTTGAGAATTTGAGTATTTTATTAAAAGGGGACAAATGATTAGACTTTCAGCCCTATCACAGGAAATGGTCGCAAAATAACTAAGAAGCTATGGAATTCTTGATAAACATCCTCCTCCATACTTAGAGTTGTGCCATCGATAGGTCCTAGCACCATTCTCCAGGATGATTACCCATTTGGTCTTTCGAGATTCCTGCCAGGTCTCAAGCATTTGGGAAGCTTCTAGGGTTGTCCTCCCACGAGGACATGGTACTGAGCAGAGTCATCCTTAGTTTTCTTGGTTCCTCTCCTGGGAGCCATCTAAACATTTTAAGATAAATCCTATCAGTTACTATATTTTCTAGTCTTAATTATGTATTCGAGGAAACATGCTCTAATACCACTCTAGTTGTCATGCCCCAAACCGGTTTGGTCGGATCCCCGTGATCAACCTACCACTCTTCTGGTTTATTAAAGGGTTTCCCTTTATTATAAACCGTAAAGAGTAATGCATTCTTTAAACTTGCACCATTTCCTGGAATAGCATAATCAAAACTGCATGAAATTTTAAACTTTACCTACTTCTTTTACAGGCATCTTAGTTGATGGTCTTTAAGGGTAGGCTTTTCGGGATTTTCTGGAAGGGATATAAGAGAGTGGGTGAGTACTACAACTCAGTGAATGGGTTTTCAAAGGTCTACTTTTAACTTTTAAGAAAAACATTTATATGGAGTGTGCCAGACTCCTTTCTTTTCAAAAATCCCTTCATTTAAAAATTCGGGTTTTTCCATCATTTCTAATTTACCACAGTGTGTCATCACCCCACACATAACCTTCATCATGAAGGTTACGCACATTCGCAAGTCAGTACGACTACTGAACCCACTAGTGGCATTAGAGCGACTTTACCGGCCACCTAGATAGAAGTACGTCCACTTCTACCCTAAGAATGAGTGGATGTTCGCGACATCCGACTCTCCTTCATGGAATAAATTCTTCGTGTCAGTTATGAGAACAGAGACCTCATCCCGTCCACACCCCGGTCTTATGCGCTTGGTGCTACTCCAAATTTCGCACGGTCACCTGGTACGACAAACTGCCCTTATACTCACCGCGTCGTCCAGGGCCCTTATGACGCATCACTACCCCTCTTGGGCATCTTGATGGTCTCGTACTCATAGTGCATGCACAAACAATGTTTTCATATCAAGCCATATAATATGTGGTACCATTGGTCCAATGGCCCCGACTCTCAACTCAAACCACAGTTGTTTGTCTTGACTCGTCCGTCGACCTGTCATGTCGCACTGCCGCTAGTTGACTGAACATGTCATTCCTATCTTGGTACCATGGCCAAACAATTCACTTATTAAGTTTTATGACACATATATCATGTTCATTTACGAGCTCTTGCTCATGCCAACTAGCCTTGGGCCCACTATACGTGATTTTCAAAATCGGGCATTTAGCCCCCAAGTTCCAAAACCGAGGCCCCCGGCCTATAAGAGCTATTCGAGCTCCCGTCAAGAAGGTCTCCCAAATAGTTTAAGTATTGACACACAGTCAGGGGAGAACACTTCCAACAAAAATAGGTTTTTACTGTCCATTATACCAACCGGTATAAGGACATCTCCGTTCATAACCGATGAACGGGTTTTCAACTTCCTCCGAGAAAGTCTCATCATACCAACCGAGTATGATCTACTTACAACCCGTAATTAGTTTTTCCGCATAACTTTCACATCACTTTCTCTAAGTAGTGATGATTAAAAATACCACTAAGTAGTGGGTTTTTATACCGATGTACTTATCATCCCCAATCGGATATGATACATAATCTCACTCACTCGATAGTGCAATAAAATTCCACTTAGTCGGGTTCCGTCCATAGCAAGCTGGACCTCGACTGGCGCTCCCGATGTCTCATTCTCCTACATGAAATGAACATAATTGTTCATTATTCTTTAGCCTAATAGCCCTCATTCGTTCCAAATGAATAAGAAAACCCAGTTTAACATATATTTGCAATTAGGTCCCTAAAGTTATTTTTCTTTAACTTTAAGTCCCTATTGCCAGGTTTTTCCTAAATTTGAGTCCCAAAACTTTTAAAATTTATCTTAAGACCTCAAATTATTTAATTTCACACAAAGGGGTTTAATTTCCCAAATTTCCAATTTGGTCCCCCAACTTTTCCAAAATTACGATTTTGCCATTCCTTTACAAAAATGGTAAGTTTTGCCCCAAAAATTCCAAAATTCCTCAATTGGTCCTCCAACATTATTTTCATGCCCAATTGACCCTCAATTTCATAAAATTGCATTTTGGTCCTTTGAATTTAAAAAATCCCAATTTTCCCCAATTTTTCCCCTAATTTCAACTCCTTAGCACAATCAAATTTGATTTTATCAAATTGACCGATCAAACACTTCTAATTGTTGAAATTGAAGTTAAAATTGATTTCCTCCATCTTCTTACAATTCAATAGCACTTTGAATCGAAGGTTTTGACGCCAGAACGAGCTTAAATGGAGCTTCGCTGAAAAATGGACTGTAGAGAGAGAAAGCTTCGATTACTCACCAGTGAGGGCACGGCGGTCCGAGCTTTCGGTCTGGGCCGATAGCTCTCATCCTGAGGTTCATCCTAGAATCAAGACTCGCATCAATTGATACCAAATTGAGTTAGAATTTTATCATTCAAGTTCTGTGGGTTAGCTCTTTAGCATCGGCTAAAAATTGTAGAGGGGAGCCGAATTGGCTTACCTTTCAGTCCTATTTCGGCCTTGGGAGGGCTGAGGAAGTTTTGGGAAGGCTTGGTTTGGCCTGAGGAGGGCTCGAAATGGCCGATTTCAACTCGGCCGAAATAGGGCAGCTTTGATCTGCTGAAGCTGCTTCACTATTTCATCTCGCTGGCATCTCGCTGGCGTCTCACTAGCGACCCTCGGAGTGAATGGAGACTACAGACATGTAGCTGACTTCTCCCTAGTTCTAAAGGACCTGACCTCACCTTGTTTGGCTTAGAAAATACCCCATGTCGGAGCTCTGGTTTGAGCTTTGCCAAAAAATGGAACAGTTGAGAGGGAATGGAGTTTTCAAGTGTGGAGAGGATGAATGGGGAGTGGCTCTGTCACGCCCCGACCCGGTTCGGTTGGATCCCCGTGAACAACCCGCCACTCTCCTGGTTTATTAAAGGGTTTCCCCTTATTATAATCCGTAAATAGTAAGGCGTCCTTTAACTTGCACCTTTTTCCTGGAATAGCATAATTAAAACTAAATGAAATTTTAAACTTTACATACCTATCTTATAGGCATCTTAGTTGATTGTCTTTCAAGGTAGGCTTTCCGAGATTTCCTGAAAGGAATATAAGGGACGGGGTGAGTACGACTACTCAGTGAATGGGTTTTCAAAGGTTTACTTTTAACTTTTAAGAAAAACATTTATATGGAGTGTGTCAGACTCCTTTCTTTTCAAAAAAATCCCTTCATTTAAAAATTTGGGTTTTTCCATTATTTCTTAGTTACCGGTGTGTCATCACCCAACACACATCCTTCATCATGAAGGTTACACACATTCGCAAGTCAGAATCACTACTGAACCCGCTAGTGGCTTCAGAGCGACTTTTCTTGCCACCCGGATAGAAATACAACCACTTCTACCCTGGGAATGAGTGGATGTACGTGACATCCGACCCACAATCCCGAAATCACTTCTTCGTGTCCGTATGAGGACAGAGACCTCATCTCGTCCCCACCCCGGTCTCATGCGCTTGGTGCTACTCCAAATTTCGCACAGACACCTAGAACGACGATCTGCCCTTATACTCACCGAGTCGTCCAGGGCCCTTAGGACATATCACTACACCTCATGGGCGTCTTGATGATCCCGTACTCATAGTGCATGCACAAACAATGTTTTCTTATCAAGCCATATAATATGTGGTGCCACTAGTCCAACGGCCCCGACTATCAACTCAACCTGCAGTTGTTTGTCTTGACTGGTCCGTCAATTTGTCATGTCGCACTACCGCTAGATTATTGAGCATGTCGGTCCAATCTTGGTACCATGGGCAAACAATTCACTTATTAAGTTTTATGGCACATATATCATGTTCATTTACGAGCTCCTGCTCGTGCCAACTGGCCTTGAGCCCACTGTACGAGATTTTTAAAAATCTAGGCATTTTAGCCCTCAAGTTCCAAAACTGAGGCCCCGGCCTATAAGAGATATTTGAGCTCCCGTCAAGAAGGTCTCCCAAATAGTTTAAGCATTGGCATACAGTCAGGAGAGAACACTTCCGACAAAATAGGTTTTTACTCTCCATTATAATGACCGGTATAAGGACATCTCCGTTCATAACCGATGAACGGGTTTTCAACTTCCTTCGAGGAAGTCTAATCATACCAACTGGGTATAATCTACTTACAACCGATAAGTAGTTTTTTCGCATAATTTTCACATCACTTTCTCTAAGTGGTAATGATTAAAATACTACTAAATAGTTGGTTTTTATACCGAGGTACTTTTCATCCCCTACCGGGTATGATATAAAATTTCCACCTACAACCAATAAGTGATTTTTATCTTTAAGTTGTGCTCATCATCCCAACCGGGTATGATGTTAGTAAACCCACTCACCCGTTAATGCCGTGAATTCCACTAGACCAGTTCTTGGTATTCACACGAGCCTGTCCTTGCTGGCATTCCCAGTACTTCGTGTTCCTACACGATATGAACATCTCGGTTCATTATCCTTTGGTCTAATCGCCTTCATTTATTCCAAATGAATGAGAAAGTCCAACTTTCATTTATTTGCAATTAGGTCCCTAAAGTTATTTCTATTTAACTTTAAGTCTCAAATGCCGAAACTTCTAATTTATCATAGGACCTTAATTTATTCCATTTCACAAAAAGGGGTTTAATTTCCCAAATTTCCAATTTGGTCCCCCAACTTTTCCAAAATTACCATGTTGCCCTTCCTTTACAAAAATGGTAAATTTTGCCCCCAAAAATTTCAAAATTCCTCAATTGGTCCTCCAACATTATTTTCATCCCCAATTGACCCTCAATTTCATAAAATTTCATTTTGATGCTTTGAATTTCTAAAATCCTCAATTTTCCCCCAATTCCAACTTCTTAACACAGTCGAATTTGATTTCATCAAATTGACCCATCAAACGTTTCCAATTGTTGAAATTGAGTTTATACATGTTCATACGATTCTTTAGAAATGTGAATCGCAAGTTTTAACGCCGGGAAGAGCTCAAACGAAGCTTCGCCGGAAAATGAACTATAGAGAGAGAAAGCTTCAATTACTCATCGGTGAAGGCACAGCAGTCCAAGTTTTCGATCTGAGCAGATAGCTTTCGTCCTAAGGTTCATCCTACAATCAAGAATTGCATCAATTGATGCGGAATTGGATTAGAATTTCATCATTGAAATTCGGTCGACTCTCTCTCTAGCACCGATCGAAAATTGTAAAGGGGACCCGAATTGGCTTACCTTTCGGTCCTAATTCGGCCGTGGAAAGGCTGAGGAAGTGTTGGGAGGGCTTGGTTTGGCTTGAGGAGGGCTTGAAATGGCCGATTTCAGCTTAGCCGAAATAGGGCAGCTTCGGTCCGCCAGAGTTGCTTCACTATTCCATCATGTCGGCGCTTCTCTAACGATTCTCGAATTGACTGTAGTTTGCTATCAGATAGCTGTCTTCTCCCCGGTTCTAAAGAGCCCGACCTTTGTTCAAGTCGAAGCTCTGGTTCCAGCTTTACCGGGAAATGGAGCAGTAGAGAGAGAGAGAAGTGTTCAGGTGTTAGGAGAATGAAATGGGGATGACCTCTTTATATAGGCAAGCACGCTTAACTTCAAAATTCTTATGGAATCTTGTTCACCTAAACCAATTTGGTTTTTGTCTTCTAAATTTTCTTAAATTTCTTTTCCAAGGTTTAATAAACCCTTTATATCACCCGGAAATTGTAAATTTTCATATTGCTTGTTCCCAAATGTAAATCGGCTCGATTTTCTTATTCGATTTGACCAGTTATTTTTCCGGTTTTCCTTAACTCAAAAGTGCGGGGTTTACATATAATCCAAATCTCAACTTTCCAAATCTTAACTAAAGTTCCATTCCCACGGGTCTTGTTCCCAATTTTGGCTTTTGTCTCTAAATTGAAACTTTAATTCTCGACTTTTGATCCCATCATAGGTCTAGAATTTCGTTTCCAGTTTTGGTTCATATTTCAACTTTGGTATCCCATTTCCCGACTTATGGTTTTGTTCCTAGTTCGGGATTTTATTCTCGCTACATACTCGATTTTTGGTCCAATTGAGCTTAATCAGAGTTCCAAAAGTTCCGATGTTGTAGAGGTAGCATACTACCCTACTCACTGTTGTTGTAATTTAATACTTATCAACTATTATATTCTCATATTTTTATAAAACTATTTTTGGGCGCAATTCTTTTAAGAAAATTTTCAAATTTCTACTGAAAATAGATAGTGTTTTCTATTCTAAACCTTATTTCCATCGGTTTTAACTTGTTAAAATATACCACCACTTTAACATCGAATATTAAATTATATATAAAATAATATACAAAAATTCAAAATATGTATTAAATTGTATAGTATATATTTCTTTTAAATTTATAATAAATAGTTGATTTATCAAGAATAATATATTATTCTATTTTTTAAAATATTACTAGCAATAATTCTATAATCAAATAAGAATATAAATTTGATTCAATAATTTTAAAGTTAGATTATTATCGCATAATTTTAGTATACAATTAGTTCTCCATTTTTTCTAAACTAAGTAGTGACCTCGGCCAGCTCTATTTTATAATTGATATAGGGTGAGGTTAATATATTGATGATAATAATAAAAAATTATATAATGATTAATATTATAAAATAATAAATTTATAATATTAAATATATTTATTTTATTAAATATTAAATCATAAAAATAATATTTTAAAATTTTAAAATTAAAATATCAACTAACTAATGCAAAAATTTTATGCCAAAAATTAACCATTCGGATATAATCAATTGTTACCCACCAAAAATATATAATTAAATTGTGAGGTTAACTCCCATTTTAATTAAAATAAAATATGCTAAAACCCAGATTAATCGGCCCACACCGCACTGTATACATATTTTTTTCTTTTTTGGTTCCAAGTAACTAATCCTTCCAAATTCTTTGAGTTTTTTTTTTATTTTTTTAAGTATTTTTTATCTATAAAAAATTAGAAAAATATCTTTTATTTTTAATTAAATTAAATAACTTATTAGTTAATATATATAATTATATTATATTATATATAATATACATATAAAATTAAATTATATAAAATAATTAACTTATTATAATATAAAATTAATATTAATTATATGATAATTATTATATAAAAAATATTTTATAATTATAATAAGAAAAATATTATAAATATATAATAAATTATATTACATATATTCAACGTTTTATTTTTTATACATAATATTTTTATTATATAATTTTATATAAAATATTATTAATATATATTTATTTAAAGTTTATAACTATATAAATAAATAAAAATAAAAATAATTAATTATATTTAATTAATTTAAATAATAAATTACACATTAGTTATATATATTTAATATATCATTTTTTATACATAATATTTTTATTATGTAATTATAGGAACAATTATATTTGGATGGGATTGCACTTGTACTTTCCCAACTCCGTCCAACTCTATTTTATTTTAGCAAACACGTTCCTTGTCCTCCAAACCTTTCCAAAGAGACAATTGAACACCACTTTCTAGAATATCATAGCAATCTTCCGATTATTGGGCTCTCCAATCGATGGCGACAAGGAGAAACGCCACAAGGCTCGCCAGGTCCGCCTTTGCGGCCGCCGATGACGGCCTCTCTATGAAGGCCCCGTTACTTGCATCTCCGCCTATGACGGCCTCGCAGTCGGGCTATACCTTCTCGCGTAGCCGCTCAATGTCATCCTTCTTCACATCTCCTGCTTTAAGGAGGTCTGTCAGCTCCTGGAATCTACGACACAGAGTTTTGGACACGGAAGTCACCTTTCCGGCTTATGCTGCAATGTTTAAGCTGCGAGGATATGGGCCGTCCCTATCTCGTGCCTATTCCACTGCCGCTAGCTCGACTTCTCAGGTTTAGTCAGTTTTCACTTTGAATCATTGTACTATGTGGTCTGTTAATTTCACTGTTGGGTCTTGCAATTGTGACCTGGCATTCTTGTTGTAAGGTAAATGTGAAAGATTTTTCATAAATGCTTGCCAAATTTGAGAATTATATAATTAAATTGAGATAGTTAGGAACATTCAGAGTATGTATTTTTTTTCTCTTAAGAGAAAAATGTGACAGTAAAGAGGAAACCTCCCATATGTTGTGGTTGATGAACTTGATGCTAGCAATCTTGTAAGTTATATAAGCTTCCCCATCATAAAACAAGCTGATCTACGAAGTTGATCTTTTTGGGGGGCAGGCTTGAGGCTAATATAAGAACTATCTCCTACTCTTTCAGATAAATCCATCCGAATTCACTGAGATGGCATGGGAAGGCATTGTTGGTGCTGTTGATGCTGCACGAGTGAGTAAACAGCAAGTTGTCGAAACTGAACATCTTATGAAGGCACTCCTGGAGCAAAAGGATGGTCTGGCCAGGAGAATTCTCACAAAAGCAGCCCTTGACAACAGCTCTGTTCTGCAATCTGTGGATGAATTTATCTCTCAACAGCCAAAGGTAGGTGTGCATTGACCATGTGGATCATGTATTGCACAATTGGATATTATTAACATTTATTTCATCAATCAGGTGATGGGAGACACCAGTGGACCAATAATAGGGTCTAATCTTGGGATCCTCTTGGATGATGCTCGGAAACATAAGAAAGAAATTGGGGATGACTTTGTCTCTGTGGAGCATCTGTTATTAGCGTTTCATTCTGATAGGCGGTTGGGGCAGCAGTTGTTCAGAAAGCTCCAGCTTAATGAGAAGGATCTAAAGGAGGCTATTAAAGCAGTACGTGGGAATCAGAGAGTAACAGATCAGAGTATGCTTCATCTCTATGCTCACTCTGAAATAAGTACCTAGTTTCCCAGCATATGCTATTAAGTTGGTATCTTATTGTTGCATGTTTATGTGTTCATGAATTTATATAATTCTACATTGATGTACACCTCGGGTTCCATTTTTTTCTCCTGCAATGTACTACTTGATCATGGGCATCTGCACTCTTATTAAATGTAGATCCTGAAGGGAAATATGAAGCACTTGATAAATATGGAAATGATTTGACTGAATTAGCAAGGCGTGGTAAGCTTGATCCTGTTATTGGTCGGGATGATGAGATACGCCGCTGTATTCAAATATTGTCAAGGAGAACAAAAAATAACCCTGTCATAATTGGTGAGCCTGGTGTGGGGAAAACTGCAATTGCAGAAGGGTTAGTTTTCCTGAATTCCTGCAAATTTTGAATTTTCTCTTAATGAACCTTTGATTGGTAATCGAGCCTTTCACTTGTAAATTGGACTATGTTTCCTTTGGAATGGCACTGTTTTTCCGAAGTAAATATGTAGCTACTCTTTGAAGACAAATCTCAAGGAAATGTAAAAATTACTTCATTGGAGCTATGTGCCAGACCCTGAATTGAAATTGACAGTGTATATTTAACTAATGAGTTCTTTCTATTTAGACCTCAATTTTGATAACTGATTTCATGTGTTGTACAATATTACTTGTTTAGTTGTAAAGATTGGTTTCTTTTGCCTTATTTCTAAGCTAATGTTTAACATTTTCTAACAGATTAGCCCAACGGATTGTGCGTGGGGATGTCCCTGAACCATTGCTAAACCGTAAGGTTGTATTTTCTTACCATTTTCAGTTTTTCTTACTTAGGACAATACTATATTCAGGAAGCAATTGAGAGCAGCTTCATAAGTTATGTGTTCAACAAGATGATATTCTAACAAAATCTCCCTTTTTCAGTTGATTTCCCTCGACATGGGCTCACTTGTTGCTGGTGCAAAGTTCCGAGGAGATTTTGAAGAACGTCTCAAAGCTGTGCTGAAGGAAGTTACTGCCTCAAATGGCCAGATCATATTATTCATTGATGAGATCCACACTGTTGTTGGTGCTGGTGAGTGCGAAGTCTTCTTCTTTAGATAACACTGATGGAATTATTGTGAACTACTATTCATGATTTACTTTGAGAATCAGTTACATCAAAGTTGAATATGTGATCTATATTTTTGCCCGTTCTGCCACTATAAAGGGGCTGCTGGTGGAGCTATGGATGCTGGAAACTTGCTGAAGCCTATGCTTGGACGAGGTGAACTCCGCTGCATTGGAGCGACTACACTGAACGAGTACAGGAAGTACATTGAGAAGGATCCTGCTCTTGAACGTAGGTTTCAGCAAGTTTTTTGTGGCCAACCTTCTGTGGAGGACACAATTTCAATACTACGTGGTTTGAGGGAGCGCTATGAGCTCCACCATGGTGTTAAAATATCTGATAGTGCACTTGTATCATCAGCCGTTCTTGCTGATCGATATATTACAGAACGCTTCTTGCCTGATAAAGGTACCCTTGGACTGATCATTCAGGTTTTTACTTTAGCTGTATTGGACTTGTTAAACTGATAACTTCTCAGTTACCCAATTTATTGTTGTTACAAAGGCAATAGTCTGATGAAAGAACATAGACTGTTTGTAGAACTGTTGATCATTATCTTTTCAACATTTTTTTGTTTTGTTGAATGGGAATGATAAAACTTGAAAACTTTTCTCAGTTCTCAAGAAGCAAAGGGAGCCAAATCTTTCCAACTGTTTCTAATCTTAATTTCCATTTTTCAGCCATTGATCTTGTTGATGAAGCTGCTGCGAAATTGAAAATGGAGATCACTTCTAAACCTACAGAGTTAGATGAGTTTGATAGGGCAGTTCTTAAGTTGGAGATGGAGAAGTTATCCCTCAAGAATGACACCGACAAAGCTTCCAAAGAAAGGTTGAACAAGTTGGAGAACGATCTGAGCTCTCTTAAGCAGAAGCAGAAAGAATTGACTGAGCAGTGGGATCGTGAGAAGGTCCTGATGACCCGCATAAGATCAATAAAAGAGGAGGTAATTGTTTTCTTGTTTCAAAGTACTTTTGCATAAAATTACAATTTTATTCTGGGTCCGTGTTGGTTATATATTTGTTTCCTCACATCCAAATTTGTAGATTGATAGAGTGAACCTGGAGATGGAGGCTGCTGAGCGAGAGTATAACCTAAATCGTGCAGCAGAGCTCAAGTATGGAACCTTAATGTCACTTCAGCGTCAGCTAGAAGAAGCTGAGAAGAACATTGCTGAGTTCCGCAAGTCAGGGAAATGTCTTCTTCGGGAGGAGGTTACTGACCTCGATATTGCTGAGATTGTAAGCAAATGGACTGGAATACCTTTATCGAACCTCCAGCAATCTGAGAGGGACAAGCTTGTTTTGCTTGAGCAGGTCCTCCACGGGAGGGTGGTCGGACAAGATATTGCTGTGAAATCCGTGGCAGATGCCATCCGACGCTCTCGAGCAGGGCTATCAGATCCAAATAGGCCCATTGCGAGTTTCATGTTCATGGGACCCACTGGTGTTGGAAAGACTGAACTTGCCAAGGCTCTTACTAGTTACCTCTTCAATACTGAGAATGCCCTTGTGAGGATTGACATGAGCGAGTATATGGAGAAGCATGCAGTCTCACGACTAGTTGGGGCACCCCCAGGTTATGTTGGGTATGAGGAAGGAGGACAGCTGACCGAGGTTGTCCGACGCAGGCCTTATTCCGTTGTTCTCTTTGATGAGATCGAGAAGGCCCATCATGATGTCTTCAATATATTGTTGCAACTGTTGGATGATGGGAGGATTACTGATTCTCAGGGGAGGAAGGTGAGTTTTATAAACTGCGTTGTGATCATGACATCAAACATTGGGTCCCACCTCATACTCGACACTCTAAGGAATACACAAGACAGCAAGGAGTTAGCATACGATATCATGAAGAGGCAGGTTGTTGAGCTGGCCAGGCAGACATTTCGCCCCGAGTTTATGAATAGGATCGATGAGTACATTGTTTTCCAGCCTTTGGATTCTAAAGAAATCGGGAAGATAGTCAGGATACAGGTAAGTAATCTAAATGATGTAATCTTTCACGTAGCTTCTTTAGTTCTAATTTGAAAGCCATGTTGACAGCTATCTATTCATTCTATCATGATATACAAAGCTCGGCTCTGGCTGTTGTATTATCTGACAGCAGTTGATTGGTAATTTCTTTTCTATTACCCAGATGGAACGTGTAAGAGAGCGGCTCAGGCAGAGGAAGATCCATCTCCACTACACTGAAGAAGCCATTGAGCTGCTTGCAACACTGGGTTTTGATCCAAATTTTGGGGCTCGACCAGTGAAACGGGTGATCCAGCAGTTGGTGGAGAATGAGATTGCAATGGGGATCCTAAGAGGGAATTTTAAGGAGGAAGACTCAGTGTTGCTGGATGCTGATCTGAGGATGGACCTTCCTGCCCACAGCAAATTCAACATTAAGAAGGTAGAGTCTGTTAAAAATGAAGATGCAATGGTAGCCAATAACTAGCACCTAGAAAACTCACTGCCTTCAGATACAGAAAATTAAAAGCGGACCAAAAGAAGTCTGGAAACTTGGGTCTTAATATGATCCTCTCCTCTTGTTTTCTCATATGGTGATTGGGTACCATTAGGTTGGTCTCCTTTCAGTAGTTAGAGTTGAGTAGGAGATGACCAGAGAGTAACTACTGTACATTTTTGCCTGGTTCAATCATAAGAAAGTTGATGAATAGCCAATTCCTTTTGTGAGTTGAGTGGGCATGAATGTAACTATATTCTTCCCCCTTGCAGGTTCTAAGGTAGCCAAATTAGGAAGTCAAGCTCTTATGATCTGATTGAGAAAAAAAAGGCTCTTATGAACGGTATATTGGGAAGAGTAGCCTCTCTTGATGCTTACAAGTTTGATTAATAATAAAAATAATATTTTTACTAAATGTAAAAAAATAATTTACAATTGATTTGATACTTAAATCATAATATTTTATGCAAACTAAACCTTTCTAACATTAGGAATCAACATCTGCATCCAGACTTGTCAACCACTCAACATGTGCTTGCAGGGCCATACTTGTCTATGTCCTTCTAATAATCTATTTGTATATTAGAATTTTTTTTTTGTTTTTTTGTAAAATAAAATTAGTGTCATATTTTTAACTGGATTTAGATAATATTTTAACATATTTATCATAATTCAAATAGATTTTAAATTATTGAAATAATAATATTATATATATTAAAAAAATATTGTGATTTAATAATATTATAAAATATTACTAATTATTAATTTAAACTTTTATATAAATATATATCTTATATAGTATAATCTCAATATTTTCTTTTAAAATATTACACAACTTGGGTTTATGTGAATCATTGACATATGAAGAATTATAAATAATTTGTAGATAATTATTTAGAATAAATTTAATTGTGTCAAAAATATAAATATGTTACACTCAAATTTTATGTTGAGATAATTATTGCAAATTGATTAAAAGAGAAATATCATAATCATATAATAATATAAAATATTATCACTTAACAAATTGAATAGACAAATTCAATGTCAACAATATTTTCTCAAGACAAACATGTGACATTTCCAATAACTTAAATTATATATTTATTTTTATTTTTCTCACTTATTTGAGATTTCACCACTATTTTCAAGGAAAGATGCTTCCCTTATGCTCAAATGGCCCCTTGAATTTCATATAATTTTAATTTGATACTAGGAGTTTTATTTTTTGTCTTTTATATATATATACCATTAATGTATGTCCTTGGAACTAGTACAACACATAGATTTACTTTGTGGCTTGCACTACAAATGTATTTTTAAATCTACCACGGATTTACACCTTTAGAGTTTTCTTGTTAAATTTTTTTTGCCAAATGGTCAATATAGCAGTCCTCCTATATTTCTTAATTTCCTAATTCAGCTCCCTTAACTGTGATTGGATTCTTCCTAATTTTTATGGTAGTAGGGGTTGTTTGTTTACTATTCTTAGAACCATCTTTCTAGCAAGATCACATCATCGAGAGATAGGATTTTAAGAATTTCGAATATTTAATTAATAGAGCTGTACAAAAGTTTTGGGTTTTACACCTATTACAAAGAGTAGTTACATAATAGATAGGGAGCTACGGGTGTCTAAGCATCCTCATTGGTAAGATTATACGTCTTTGATAGCGTTCCTGACCTTAGGCTCGGCTCCCTTCGTACTCAGGATTATGACCTCACAGGTCCTAACATCATCCTCCTAGAAACTTCCCATTAACGTCTCTTAGTCCTTTGGGACTTATCGGGTATTTTAGGGTGATCTTCCTACGAGGATAGAGCTAACGCCAATCCTAGTTTTCTTGGTTACTCTCTAGGGAGCTATCTGAAAAAATTTTAAATTTTCTCTTAGATACTATGTTATATAGTTTTGATAATTTATTCAAGGAAACAGACTCTTATACCACTCAAGTTGTCACACCCCGACCTAGTTTGGTCGGATCCCTGTGAACAACCCGTCACTCTCCCGGTTGATTCATGGTGTTTCCTCCCCTCTAAACCGTAGGGAGTAAGACATCCTTCTTACCTGTACCTTTCCTGGAATAAAATTAATTAAAACTGAATATAAATTTTACATACCTGCCTTAAGGTTCGGCTACTAATAAATCTTTAAGGTTGGTTTTCCCTTGTTTTCCTAAAAAGTAGTAGGGGGGGATGAGTTCGACAACTCATTGAATGGGTGTTGGGTGAGAGTTTTCACAAAAATCAATTTATTTAATCAAAGTGTGTCAGACTACTTATTTTATAAAAAAAATATTTTTCTTCAAATTTCGGTTTATCAAAACCTTTTTCCAAGGTTTCCCAATTCATTTCCAAGGATTCTCAAATCCTTTCCACAGTTTTCATAACCTCTTTCCCATTTCCATATTCTATGTGTTTAACAAACAACACACACTCTTAATCATGAAGGGATCACACACATTTGCGATATGTAGATACGCCGACTGCACCCACTTGTGGATTGGAGCGTCTTTACCATCCACCCTGATAGAAGTCTCTGATTTCTACCCGAAGTATGATCGACTCTCAACTCAATCAGCAGCTGTTTGTCTTCATTGATCCGTAGACCTGTCATGTCGCACTACCGCTAGTCCATCGAGTATGTTGGTCATGTCTCGGTACCATGGCCAAACAACTCATTTACTTAAGTTTTTATGGCTTAATAATCATGTTTGTTTATGAGCTCCTGCTCGTGTCAACTGGTCTAGGGCCCACTGTTCGAGATTTTCAAAATTGGGCATATTAGCCCCCAAGTTCCAAAACCGAGGCCTCCGACCTATATGAGCTATTTGAGCTCCCGTCAAGAAGGTCTCCAAAATATTTTAAGCAGTGGCACACAGTCAGGGGAGAGCACTTTCGACAAAATAAACTTTTCTACTGTCCATCATACCAATCAAGTATGAGGACATCTTCGCTTATAACCGATAAGTAGGTTTTCCACTTCCTTCTAGGAAGTTTCATCATACCAATCGATTATGATCTACTTACAACTGATAAGTAGTTTTTCTGTGTGATTTTCACACTACTCTTCTCAGATGTGATGATTAAAATACCAATTAGCAGTGGGTTTTTATTTTCGAGTTACTTGTCATCCCAGCTGGGTATGATATTAAATCCCACTCACCCAATAGTGTAGTGAATTTCCTCTTAGCCGGCTTGTTGCATTTATGCGAACTTGTCTTAGCTGGTGTTCCTACACAATATGAGCATCCTTGTTCATTATCTTTTGGCCTAATAGCCTTCATTCATTCCAAATGAATGAGAAAACCAAACTTTTTATTTATTTGCAATTAGGTCCCTAAAGTTATTTTTCTTTAAGTCCCTAATGCCGATTTTTCCTCAAATTGAGTCCCAAAACTTTTAAAATTCACCTTGGGACCTCAATTTATTCAAATTCACAAATGGGGGTTCAATTTCCCAAATTTCTAATTTGGTCCCCAACTTTTCTAAAATTACCATTTTGCCCATTCTTTTCAAAAATGGTAAGTTTTACCCCAAAAATTCCAAAATTGCCCAATTTGTCCTCCAACATATTTATCATGCCCAATTGGTCCTCGATTTTATAAAATTGCACTTTAGTCCCTCGAATTTTTGAAATTCCCAATTTTCCCCCCAATTTCAACCTTCTGACTTAGTCGAATTTGATTTCATCAAATTGACCTATCAAATGAGTTTAATTGTTGAAATTGAAGTTAGATTGAAATTTCTACACCTTCATATGATTCAATTGCACTTTGAATTGCACGATTTGATGCCAGAATGAGCTCAAACGGAGCATCGCCGAAAAACTAGACTTAGATAGAGAAAGCTTAGAAAGCATATCGTCGGGAGCGCGACGGTCCGAGCTTTCAATCTGGGCAGATAGCTCTTGTCCTGATCTTTCTCCTATGATCAAGAATTGCATCAATTGATGCCGAATTGAGTGAGAATTTAGTCATCAAAGTTCTACCAGTTTTCTTTTTAGCACTGATCGAAATTTATAGAGTGGAGCTAAATTGGCTTACCTTTCAGCTCTAATTCAGATATATGAGGACTGTTGAGATGTTGGGAGGGCTTAGTTTGGCCTGAGAAGGGCTCGAATTGGCTGATTCCAGCTCGGCCAAAATAGGGCAGCTTCAATCTGTCGGAGCTGCTTCACTTTTCGATCAGCCGACGCTTCTCCAACAACCCTCAAAGCAAATGGAGACTACAGGCATGTAGCTGACTTCTCCCCGAATCCAAAGAACTCAACCACGCTTTCTTTGGCAAAAAAAAAAAAAGACTCTATATCGGAGCTTTGGTTTGAGATTCGCTAGAAATTGGAGCAGTTGAGAGATAATGGAGTTTTTAGGTGTTGAGAGGATGAATGAGGAGGGGCTCTTTATATAGGCAGCTCGGGAACTTCTTGGCCGTTCGATTGTGCCTCAATGGTGGTCATTCATTGCTTGAAACTCCCTGGCTGGTGACTTTTCAGCTTCGTTGGTGCTACTCGATTTTCTGACGAGTGAACAGTGCTGCCATCTGAAGGAAGAAGACGACACTATTCCGAACTAGGTTCAAAGCTTAAATCGGTCGATTCAAGCCTGATTCGACCAAAATTTTCAAAATTAAAATTTTTAAAATTTATCTAAATTCATTTTCTATCTAATTGTGACCTCAAATCTCAAATTTGAATTTTCTAAGCCACCTAGAAAAATGAATTTATCATTCAATTCAATAGTGGTTCAAATTGGTCAAAATCGATTCAAACCGGTCCAAATCGGTTCAATCCGGTTCAGATCCAGTTCACATGAACCAGTTTGGTTTCAATCTCCAATTCATCTTAAAGTCCTTTTTTCTTGACTTTTGTTGACTCTTTAGGTCACTCGAGATTCATAAATTTCCCGGTTTGCCCTTTCTCTATTTGTTCCAATTCATGAATCGAGTCGGTTCATAATTTGGTTCAATATAGTTGGATCCGGTTCATCTGAACCGATATGGTTTTTCTCTTCCAATTTGCTATAAGGTTCTTTTCCATGATTTTATGAACCCTTTGGGTCACTCAAGAGTTATAAATTTCCCAAATTGCCCGTTCTCTGATGATCGGATTTGTGTACCGATTCGATGTTTCTCACTCGGTTTGACCGATTCTTTTCCTATTTTTTCTTTAACTCCAAAGTGCGAGGTTTACACTTACCCTTGTTGCAATAGTTAGGGAGAATGGACGTGGACCTAAAGGTGGACAAGAAGGAGACATGCTTGTTGGCTGATGTGGTGGTGAGACCTAGTCTAATAGAGCAGATTAAGGCTAAGCAAAAGGATGATAAGGAACTCCAATCCTATTTGGACCTGGTTAACAGAGGGACGAAACCGAACTAAGACTTGCGAGGCGATAGAGTGCTAATCTACAAGGATAGAGTGTGTGTGCCTCAAGATAAGGAACTAAAGAGGTTAATTCTATAAGAGGCACATGATTTGATGTATGCGATGCATTCAGGCAATACTAAGATATACCACACCCTCAAACAAGGATATTGGTGGAAGGGAATGAAGAGGGACATTGCGAAATATGTAGCTCGATGCTTGTCTTGTCAACAGATTAAGGTTGAACATCAGAAACCATCAGGACTACTACAACCCTTGCCAATTCTGGAATGGAAATGTAAGCACATTACCATGGACTTTGTCATAGGACTACCTGTGACTTGGAAGGGTCAAGATGCAATTTGGGTCATCGTGGATAGATTGACCATATCCACTCATTTCCTTCTTATAAGAGTGACGAATACAGTGGAATAATTAGTTATCTTATATATGAGGGAGATAATAAGACTCCATGGTGTCCTAATGAGCATAGTATCGGGTAGAGACCTTAGATTTACTTGAAGGTTTTGACCAAGTTTACAAAGTGCCTTGGGAACCAAGCTCCACATGAGTACGACGTTTCATCCTCAAATCAATGGACAGTCTGAGCGAACGATTCAGACCTTGGAGGACATACTAAGGGCATGCGTACTCACCATGGACAAAAGTTGGGAGGAATACTTGTGCCTAATGGAATTTTCTTACAATAATAACTATCATGACAGTATTTAGATGGCTCCTTATAAATCCCTTTATGGACAACCTTGTCATACCCCTTTATTTTGGGAAGAAGTGGAGGAAAGGAAGCTGGAAAGGGTCAAGCTAACCGAGGATGCCACAGAGGAAATCAAGTTAATCAGGAGTCGCCTTAAGGCCACTTAGGACATGCAAAAGATTTATGCGGACCATCGGAGAAGAGATCTGGAGTTTGATGCGGGAGACCAAGTGTTTCTAAAGGTATCCCTATGGAGGGGAATACTTGGGTTTCAACCACGGGGAAAGTTGAAATTGAGGTATATCGGTCCTTATCCCATCGTCCAAAGAATAGGATTGGTGGTCTATAAATTGGAACTACCTCCAAACTTACAGAGAATACATGATGTATTCTATATCTTAGTACTTTGGAAGTACCAGCCTAATCCTAGTCATGTGTTGGACCGACTTCCACCAGAATTGGAAGAGAACTTGACCTATCAAGCTGAGCTGGTACGAATCATCGACTGGAGGGATAAGAACCTGAGGAATAAGAGGATCCTGTGAAAGAAGAAACATGAGAGACCGAGAGGGTAATAAGGGATGCGTACCCTCAATTATTTGATATGCAACTATTTTGGGGACAAAACTCCTAAAAGGAGTGGAGAGTTATAAACCTTGTCCTTTGATAATAAGAAACACTGGGAAAAGAACATGACATTTTCAAAGAGAAAACTAAGTTGGTTTATAAAATTGTAACCAATATAGAAAGGGAAAATCAGGAAATTTATAAATCCTGAGCAACCTAAAAAGTCACAAAAGTCATGGAAAAGGACTTTAGGATGAATTGGAAGATAAAACCAAGCCGGTTCAGGTAAACCAAACCTGAACTGGATTGAACTGGTTTGAACCACTATTGAATCAGTTTCTAAATTCATTTTTCTAGGTGGCGTAGAAAATTCAAATTGGAGAATTGAAGCCACCATTGGTTAGAGAATGAATTTAGAAATTTTTAATTTTGAAAAAATCGATCGAATTGGGCCTAAACCAGCCGGTTTAAGCATTAAACCCGGTTCAGACCGATCCAGTCCGGTTCAGAACAATATCATTTTCTTCCTTCAGATAACAGCACTATTCACTTGCGGAAAAGCAAACAGCGCCGGCGAAGATGAAAAGTCTCCATTCAGGGTGTTTTCAGTCATGAATGATCTCCACAAAGGCACCAATCGGATGGCCAAGGAGTTTTCTAGCTTCCTATATAAAGAGATCCTCCTCATTCATCCTCCTCACATCTAAAAACTCTTTCTCTCTACTGCTCCAATTTCCGGTGAAGCTCAAATCAGAGCTCTGACTTGGGCATTTTTCTAAGCCAAAGAAGGCGAGGTTAGGTTCCTTAGTCTCAGGCAGAAGTTCGCTACCCGACGGTGATCACCATTTGATCCGAGGATCGTTGGAGAAGTTTCGGGGTAATCAAACAGTAAAGTACTTTCGGTGGACCGAAGCTGCCCTATTTCGGTTAAGATGAAAATGACCAAATTGAGCCCTTCTCAGGCAAAAAAAAAAACTCTTCCAACACTTCCACAACCCTCATATGACTGAATTAGAGTGGAAAGGTAAGCTAATTTGGCTCTCCTTTGTAATTTTCAATTAGTGTTAGAGAGAGAACCAACGAAACTTCACTGACCAAATTCTCCCTTAATTCGACATGAATTATTGTAATTCTTGATCTTAGGAGAAACCTCAGAACGAGAGCTACCTGCCTCGATTGAAAGCTCGGATCGCCGCACCCCCGACGGTAAGCTTTCAAAGTTTTCTCTCTCTAAGTTGAGTTTTCTGACGAAGCTCCGTTTGAGCTCAATTCGGACCCAAATGATGCGATTCAAAGCTTCATTGAATCATGTGGAAGTGTAAGAACTAATCCATACCTTCAATTGGATCAATTAACCCTGATTGAATGGTAAATTTGATGAAATCAAGTTTGACCAGTGTGAAAGGGGGAAAATTGGGGAAACTTTTGGGGAAATTCGGGAATTTCATAAAATTGAGGGACCAAAGTGCAATTTCCAAAAATTGATGGCCAATTGGCCATGAAAAATATGTTGGAGGACCAATTGGTTGATTTTTGGAATTTATTGGGGTCAAATTGCCATTTTTGTAAAGTATGGGCAAATTGGTAATTTTTGAAAAGTTTGGGACCAAATTGAAAATTTGGGAAATTTGAACTCCTTAAGTGATTTTGAATAAATTGAGGAACCAAAGTGAATTTTACAAGTTTTGGGACTCAATTTGGGGAAAATTTTGCATTACGGACCTAAAATTAATGAAAAAGAATTTTAGAGACCTAAATGTAAATAATTGAAAAGTTTGGGGCATTTTATTCATATGTAAGAAATGAAGGTTATTATGCCAAATGTTAATAAACAAGAATGTCCAAATCATGTAGGAACATGAAGGACTGGAACGCCAGCAAGAATAAGCTCGTGTGGAGGCAAAAAGCCGATTAAGAGGAATACACTACACTTATCGAGTGAGTGAGATTTTTCAAATCATACCCGATTGGGATGATGAGTACATCGGAAATGAAAAACCACTGCTATGTGGAATTTTAACATCACACCTGATTGGGGTGATGTGAGGAATATGTGGAAAAACTAATTAACAGTTGTAAGTAAATCATACCCGATTGGTATGATGAACTTCCTAGAAGGAAGTGAAAAACTCACTTACCGATTGTAAGCGGAGATGTTATCACACTCAGTTGGTGTAATGGATGAGTTAAAATTTATTTTGTCAGAAGTGTTCTCCTCTAACTGTGTGCCAATACTTAAAAATTTTGGGAGACCTTATTGATGAGAGCTCAAATAGCTCAGATAGGCCAGAGGCCTCAGTTTTGGAACTTGGGGGCTAAAATGCCCGGTTTTGAAAATCTCGTACAGTGGGGCCAAAGCCAGTTGGCACGAGTAGGAGCTCGTAAACAAACATGATGATAAGCCATGAAAATTCTTAATGAATGATTGATATGATTGGCCATGGTACCAAGACAGGACTGTCATACTCGATGGACTGGTAGCAGTGCGACAAAACCAAGTCGACAGAACCAAGTCAACAGACCAGTCTAGACAAACAGTTGCAAGTCGAGTTGAGGGTCAGGGTCGTTAGACCAATTGCACCAATGATTAATGGTTTATGAAAAACTTTGTTTGTGCATGCATTGAGGTCTAGGATCATCAAGACACCCAAGAGGGATAGTGATGCATCCTAGGGGCTATTGGACTACATAGTGGAGATAATGGCAATTTGTCATGCCAGCAGTTAAGGAAGATTGACGTAGCTTCATGTGCATGAGACCGGGGTGGGGTTGGGATGAGGTCTTTGTCCACATACAAACACGGAGTTGCTTTTCGGGTTTAAGGGTCGAATGTCGCAAACATCCACTCATTCTTAGGGTAGAAGTGGACGGGCTTCTATCTAGGTGGCCGGTAAAGTCGCTCTGATTCCACAAGTGGGTGTAGTAGATGGGATACCCTGGGAATGTGTGATCCCTTCATGATGAAGGGCATGTGTTGATTGTTAAACATGCCGATTATGGATAATGAGGAAATTGGTTTTGAATAACCGGGAATTCAAGGAAGAAATGATTTTAAAGGAAACAAGGAGTCTGGCATGCTCCATATCAAAACTATTTTATAGAAACTCATTTTTCAAATACCCATTCACTAAGTTGTCGAACACATCCCCTCTCTTTACCCCTTTTCAAGTAACCGAGGGAATAATCTACCTAAAGATCTTCTGTTAGCTAAGCATGTAAGATAGGTATGTAAGTTTAAATTTATTCAATTTTGATTAATGTTATTCTAGGAAAAGTACATGTATAAAGGACTCCTTACTCCTTACGGTTTAAAGAAAGGGAAAACCCTTAATAAACCGGGAGAGTGACAGGTTGCTCACAGGGATCCGTACAAACCAGGTTGGGGTGTGACAATATTTGATCGAAAATCCTAATATATGGGAGAAATTTGAGAAAACTGTTTGTCAATTACATATTAAATCGGGCAATAAACTTGTTTTATGTTGCAAAACCCGTTGAAGCTCTACTTATATGATGTTACATGTAGCATTATATTACAAATATGTGTTTTCTTGTTTGAAACTACGTAGTTCAAATTACAAATATTTGCATAGTGAATTAGATTGGTTAATAACAAATGAGATTACAGAGAATATTAGTGTGTTCAATGATAACACCAATTTATTTTATAATAGAATGTATCCAACTATAAATTCATATATATCTATTATTTGTGCAATAAAAGCTATTGTAAATGAGTGGATGTATTGTGATATATTATGAATTGCTACCATTCTTGACCAACGATGAAATATGGACAATTTGACATGTTGTTTTGATAAAAACCCAAATAAAGTGGCAATACAAAAAATAGTATTATGATTACATTTAGGATATTTTTTGTTGAATATGCGAAAAATGAAGAAGAGTATATTGTTGAAAGTAGTGAAGATTTTGTTAGTAATATCACTAGTACAAGAAGTCACTTGAAGATAAAAAGTGTTTTCCATCAATTTATCAAGTTTGAATAAGATAAGAAAAAACAAGCCAAGGACATTGAAGTTGGAGATATAGTTGTATTTGGATGACGACATAATATAAGGTGCAGAAGAATTTAATGTATTACAATGCAGAAGAATTTAATGTATTACAATGGTGGAAGATGAATTATGTATAATATCATATATTATTAAGAATGATTAAAGATTTATTGGCTATTCTAATCATGATAGTTAATTCAAAATCAACTTTAAATAATAGTGGGTACATTATTAGTACATCACGTAGTATACTTACCGATAATGCTGTTAATGCCCTCATATGTGCACAAAGTTGGGTACAAGCGAAATTTCCTGAAAAGTTATTATTTTAGTATTATGAACATCTATATAATTTGATATATTATACTAATTCATTTTAAATGGTAATTTTTTTGTAGAGAATACTGATATTGATGAGTTCAATTATGATCCTTATGATGACTTTCTATATCAATTGGTCAATATTGATGATGAAGATGGAACCAGTGGTGCATAAATGCTCATCATCAACATTTATTGGTAATGCATACATTATCGTGTTCTTTCATATTTTGTACAAGTTGATTGAATTTTGTATTAATTTAAAATTTATAAGTTAATGAGTTAATTTTACTAGTTATATTTTAATATATTCACTTTAGTAAAACGGGTAATGTAAATACAATATAAAAACGAAGCTCACGTCACACCCTAACCCGGTTTGGACAGTAAGACCAGTGTACAACTCGTCATATCTCTCCGTACTATGACAATATTACCTACCATGATAGTTTAAATAGGATAAAGGCTAAAAAAATTCAAGTGTTTTCATGAGACAACATTATCAAAACTTGATTAACATAAATTATATTTCGTACCTTGATCGTAGGATTTACTGGTTACTCTCTCGACAATATGATGACTTTTTCTTGTGGGAAAAAAGGGGAGTGAGTGAATTCGATAACTCAGTTAGTGAGTAATCATGAATACATATTCAAGGATTTTAATGGATTTTTACTTTGTTGATTGTCATCATTCTCCTTCATGATATTTAATTTAAACAACAATTATATGCCCTTTTTCATAAAAGGGGCACATTCTCTCATAAACATAATCCCTGACTGTTCCACTTTACTTTATTGATAAATTTCGTATTTCTCTTTAATGAGATTTGGTTTATGTAAACAATCACACACACTTTTTCATTAAATGGATCATTCTCTCATAGACACGGTCCCTAATTGTTCCACTTGTGGCCCAGAATGACTTTAGTGTCCACATTAATAATAGGCTATGACCTCTACCACATAGTTTGTATGAGCACCATTACTCAACCCTTAGACCATTTTGATACTTCTTGTCCACTATTGTGGGATGAGACTTCTCTCTCTTATTCATCGGTCTCAATGCGCATGAAGCTCCAAGAGCTTATTAACATATTGGACTAGCAAGACTTCTCTTATGTTCCCTGAGCTGTCCAACAGCCCTTAAAACCAACACTACCCCATACCGGACGCCTCAATGGTTCCGTATTTCAACAAATACAAATAAATAGTTTTTTATTCAAAACTTATCTTTGTGCTACCAGCCCAACAATTTCGATGACCTGAATTTGATTCGGTAGTTGAATCACACAAATTATTCATTTATGATAATTTTTATAAGGCTCAACAATCATAAAGTGTCTACGGAATTAAGCCTGTTTCCATTGGCCTTGATCTCACTCTACAAGTTTTCAAAATATTGGTTTTGGGCCCACTTCAGTTCAAAATTGTGGCCTTGGGCCCACTGTAGCAATATACTGACTATATGGGACATGTTTAATACTCTTAACAGAAATAACTCCCAAAATTTGTTTATGCAATTTCACACAATCAAGTGAGATTATTTTTGTAAAATGGTTTTAACTTCTTGTAATACGAAAGTACGTTCATCACCCCCAAACGGGCATGATGCTAGAAATCCCACTCACACAAAATCCATGACTCGTTCTGTGAAACCCATCCCCCGAACCAAGTAAACCGGGAAAAAAACTAGCAGTTTTGAGAAAATTGAGCCGACAAAAAAATGATAAAGAAGGGTTAAAATGAGAAATTGGAAAATCAAAGTGACAAAAAATTCAAAAAAATTATAGGGAAGAACCATGAAGTGAATTGAATGGGAGAACCGGACCGGTTTAGGGTGAACCGAACCCAAACTAGACCGAATCGGATTGAACCATAGTGAACCGGTTTAATGATTCATTTTTCTAGGTGGCTTAAAAATATCAATTTGAAAAATTAAGACATCATTAGATAGAAAATAAATTTAGATTAATTTAGAAATTTTTAAATTTCAGAAAACCAGTTGAATCGGGTTTAAACCAATCGATTTTTGAATTCGGGTCACCAAACCCGATCGGAACCGGACCGCTTAACAGAGCCTAGTCAACAGCCATGCAAGCACGGACAACCAATGGGAGGCTAACACGTGTCCGATCAACAGTCAACGGATGACTAGTCAACCTACCATGCAGACACATGTAGCCAATGGAAGGCTACCACGTGTCTGATTAACCGATCAATAACAGACACGACAATTGAGTTGGGACACCATGTCAGAAAAACTAACCAATTATAGTGCGCCATGTGGTACACCAGCCACATCATCGTCTTCAACCTTCGACCGCTGACGGAGAGAATAAAGAGGAGAGAGAGAGAGAGAGTGAAGGAAGGGGAGTCTCTAGCAACTCGAAAATCACTCTGGTCAGGTCATCGGTGGCAGAGTCCTACGCTAGCCAGTAGCCCAGTCAGTTGTCGAGCTCTCTATATAAAGAGCACTCCTACATTTGTTCTCAGCATCTCACAATCGAATGAAAAAGAATAAATGCTCAGTTTTCTGGCGAGCAGCAAACTAGAGCTCCGACATCGGGGCTTTTCTCCACCTATGAAGTTGCATTCGATACCATTAGAACCAAAAGGAAGTCCTTTATACAGTTGTACCCTCCCTTCAGCCCAACGACTACCGTGGAGGAGCGAGGAAGCTCAAACAGTAATGTCGCTCCTTGGATGTTAGTAGCCCTAGCTGCTCGAGCTCAAGTTGAGTCGTCTTGAGGCTAATTCCGGCTAAACCAAGCCCCCCCCCCCCCCCCCCCCAAATGCCACCTAGAGTTACCCCAACCCTCCCTCGAACTAATACAGCAAGCCTCTCCACCACCCCTTCGCTAAAAAATACTGTTCACGGTACATTTCTGTGAAAACTAAAACTAAGAAATTCACACTGCTCAGACCACCAATTGAGGTGTGGTTTGATCCAAGGAGGATCCCGGGAGTAAAGCAATTCAGAAAAAGCAAGTGCTCCAGTTACTAGACCCTCATCGGTAAGATATCGAAGCTTTCTCTCTCTAGACTAAATTTTCTGACGAAACTCCGTTTAAGCTCATTTTCGAGCCAAATCGAGCGATTTAAAGCTTAGAATGACGAGAGAGACATAGCGAAGACGGTTCAAATCACAAATAGAGATAATTAACAAAGTTTTGGGATCTATTGAATGAAATTAAGATTCAGGAACCAAATTGTAATTTTGAGAAAATTGGACAATTTGGGGATTTTTGGAAAATTAGGGTCCGAAATGTAATTTAAGGAAAGTAGGAGCATTTTCATGAAATTAACTTTCAACTGAGGCCCAATTGGGCAATTAGATGAAATGGAGGGCCAATTGATAATTTTTGAAAGTTCAAGGACGAATTGGTAATTTTTGGGAAGTTAAGAACCCATTGCCAATTTTGGAAAAATTGAGAACTAATTAGTAATTTTGGAAAAGTTAAGAACCCGTGAGGAAAATTAGAATCTATGGACTTAATTAAAAATAAATTGAGTATTATGGACCTAAAGTAAAAATTTATGAATTTTAGGGACTTAATCGCAGTAAGACATAAATCAAGGACCTATATGCAAATATATGAAAGTAAGATGTATTTTATGCCAAACCATCCTGATGCACATACTCGAACCATGTAGGCGCAAGTCATACATGTACGGGTATCAATGAGCAAATTGAAGATTGGAAATCCAACTAAGACGAATTCGTCACAGTACCGGGTGAATGAGATTTTCAGTATTATACTCGGTTGGGGTGATGAGAACAATTTTATATTTGAAAATTATTTTTTCAATAATGATCTCCCTTAACTACGTAAAACTGCTTAAACATTTTGGGACGTTACTGATGAGAGTCAAAATTGCTCCAATAGGCTTGAGGACTCGAATTTGAAAATGATAGGGCCAATGACCCAATTTTGGAAAAATTATGAAGTGGGCACAAGGTTAGTTTGCATGGGTTGGACCTGTAGACAAACGTTAATTATAAGAACCATTAAAACTCTTACGAAATTGGAAAATGTTGTATGACTTGTCACGGGGCCAAGATAAGACTGACAAAGCTAGATTAACTAGTGGCAGTGCGCCCAGACTAGGTCGACGAGCAAGTCAAGGCAAATAGTTGCAGGCCAGGTCGAGTATTGAGTTCGTTGGACCGTTGGCACCAAAAATTATGGCTATGATTCAAAATTGTTGTTATGCATCATGAGAATTCCAAGAGCATTTAAACGCCCAAAATGGGTAGTTGATGGGTCCCAATGGCTACTGGATAACCCAAGGATGCATAAGGGTGGTTTGGCGTCCAGTAAGCTGAGAAGCTCTAATAACTTTTTGCGCACTAAGATCGAGTCTAGAGGGGAAATGAGGTCTCATCTTACAAAACGGACATGATTAAACACTGAGACCGAGGCTGCAGAGGAAATGAGGTCTCGAGATAGAGGCCTGAGGTGAAATGTGTTCTTGTCCCACCAAGCGTACATGATTAGGGTTTAAGGATCATACTATTGATGTGTACTAAAACTTAGATTAGGGGTAGTGTATCTTTATTAGGATGGACGGTAAATACGCCACATTCCACAAGTGTAATAGTTGAATACTATTATGCGAATGTGTGATCCCTTTCTATAATAGAAAGGGCGTATGAAAATTTGCTGAAACACCTCCCGAGCAAGGGAAAGTGCTCAATAAGTGATGAATTCATATTACAATAAACTAAGATGCATAAAGCGTTTTAAGCAACTTATTGTCTTGAAAACTCACTTATCAACCCCTACTAATTGAGTTGTAGAAACTCACTCACTCCCATTAAACTTTTTTCAGGAGAATCACCTAGCCATAACAAATAGAGACTATATGAGAAAGCCAAAGGCACCGTAAGCAGGTAACTTTCATTTAATTATTTTGTAAACTTTATTATGGAAAATAGGTACTCCGATACCTTTACTTTTCTCGGCCCGTTAAGTAGAAATACTAAATTAGTACGAGTAAGGGTGGTTGGTTGATCACAAGACTACCACCGAATCGGGTTAGGGCGTGACAACTTAAGTTCTATTAAAGCATAGTTTTCTAAACAAAGTTTAAAAACCAAAAAGCTCCAAAACCCTAACCCACAACAAACTATTGTCAAACAGATATGACCACTAATAGAGAAACCGAACAAACCCACACTGTCCCGACCATCATAGCACCAGGAAAGAATCCTGCCCTGCGCGAGGGAATTAACTTAGGAGCACAAGAGTCTAGGAAGACCCAACCCACAAGGCCAATGATATCTCTTAAGCCGAGTAGACTTTATAAAATTCGTAAAAGTATTCAAGCAACCTTATTTCACATTTAGGAAGGGGAACTGTTCTGTAGGATGTACACACCCAATGATGATGAAACACATAAATCACCGACCACCACCAAGAAAAATCCCCCAAGGTCCGGGATGGAGCTATAAACATCCATGATATGAAGTAATCTGCTACAATTGTGAATAGAGGGGAAAATATGCACGAAAGTACCTAAAACCACTAAGGAATGTGGTACCCACTCTTAGAAGCACTACCTCCACAGGTAGGAAAAGACATGAAGAAAGGAAGAGAAATGAGAAAAGAGCAGAAGCCTCTCCACCACGTAAATACCGAAGGACCCACATAGGAACCGGTGTCGAGATAATATATTATAGGCGTGGAGAAATAAGACACATTGTGAGAAGATGTCCCACGTTACAAGAATAAGTGGCATTACCTCCCAAGAGAAATACCTCCCCGACTACTAAAGTATAAGGAAATAGAAGATAGGATACCACCCAAAAGCCATTGTACTTGTGTTATGTAAACTCTTTTGTATGCTATTGCATTCCCTTTACATAAACATAACACAAGAGAACCAATACAAATGTGTAACATATTTCATACTCTCTTAGCAATATCAACTCCTCTACATCTCTTAATTTTCATTTATATTAAATCAAGTTTATTAACAGTTGTAGAACCAATCACATACACTCAGCCAGCCGAGCTTGCAATTAGAAAATAACAAATTAATACTAGAAAAATAACATCCCTGAAGAACTCACCCAAAAAGCATTGAGGTTTTCTAATATTCTCCACACTCTTCATTAATAAAGCAATATTAAAACCCATGCCCACTTGTTGTTTTATGTTTGACAATTTAATACAATATATACTAGTACTATCAATACTATTTTCCCACCAAAACCTATATATTAGACTATTAATTCACTGTCGCCATGTTTGCGGTAAAATAAAATAGCTCATTGTATATGTAGGAATAAAATGAATTACAACTTTAAAAAGTACTTCACTTTCATTTATGGTAGAAGACTTGCTATACATCCTTGTAGTTTGTGCACTATCCTCTCTTTTAGTTTTAGAAAGGTGAGTGTGATTCTTTCCCCTATGCCATTGGTAGTCTCAAATACCTATCCACAGGTCCCATCATCATATGCAAAGATGGCATAATAGTAGTTTTAGTGGTTTGTATGGTATTTGAGCTAAAATAAATAAATGATTTAGAATTATTAATCTTTCGACCCGATGCTTGACAGTATATTCCTAATATATGCATGAGTTTTTCATTTTTCAGACTTTACCTTTAAGAAAGAAAAAAGAGAGAGCATAATCCACTCAGACCAACTATTTCTTTCCAATTACATGCTTCAGGTAATCTTAATGACAATGCTTTAGCTATCATAATGAATATGTAAGAAGATAAATGACCTCCCTGTCCAATTCCTTGTGCTGTGGTAATCTGTTCAGAACGACTGCCATTAACAATTAACCTGGGACGATTTTTTCATTTTGATTGGTGGGGCATCTCCTACAGGCACAACTTGATTTTGTCACTGCATAACTTCACCCAAGGTTCTGCAATCTAAATGCAACGACACAGATTCAATTACAGACAATACACAGTTAATAAAAAAGATTAAAAATCAATAAGGAACGCAAGATTGGTCAAGAATTGGACCGAGCAAGTGTTTATCCAGACTGGGCAGTGAAGGAAAGCAAAAAGAGGAGGAGGGGGATGGTCGACTCCTTGGAGGGGTCTACTCTGCCCTGAAATAGCCCGTACAGCCAGTCCGAGGCCACTTACAAGCAGGACGGGCCACCCTCCAATTTCCGATTTGGGGGATAGCAGCAGGGGCTTGTCTGTGTGCATCGTGCCTGAGAGGGTTTCGCACTGAGGTCTTGAAGATAAAGAGGAGACTAGCTGCCACGACACTGAGGATTCAGGTGAGGGGGATTTGGACACCGCGCCTGGAACTCAGTAGATTTCGCCCGATTGAGTCTTCCATTTGAATCTTTGGGTCAATCGAAGGAAGGTGCGAAGATGGGGAGGGCGAATGGGGTTGGAACTAGGCGTTAGGTGGTGGGTTTGTGGTTTGAACTAGATGGTTGATGGGGGACCAGGACACGTCTAGGGGGAACACCCAAGTATCTTGCCCATGAAAAAAATTAAAAGTGTTAAAAGATTTTTTTGCACTTAAATAATTAAAGATTTGGTACGTGTAATTTTGCCAGAAATATTTACATTTCCTGTTTTAACCCCGAGTTGCCTTGGCCTGCTTCCTGCCATCCACCATACCGATTTTATATATAAATTAAAATTAAAATTTCCTGCATAACATCGACTCCTCCAAAATAAACTAACCCTTCTGTCACGCTTGCCCTCGTTGCGATTTTCCCTTCTTCGAAAAATCGAAGCCTTCGCCCTTCATTCGGCTCTTCGATTATTGTTTTCTACTCTCCAATGCCCCGCAACCTGCAGTAGAGTGTGAAGGTTCTGCTCGATCTATAGCCCTAGGATACTTAAGTACGGAGATTTCTCCTTTGCGATGTCGTCGCCGGAAAAGGACTTCGAAGAGCAACTCGCCGAAGCTGGGAAGAAGCTTCTCGATCCTCCATCATCCGTGGAGAACCTTCTTCCCCTCCTTGACGTAAGCTTTAACCCACTCTTTTCGTGACAATTTCTTTGTGTAGAGTGATATCTAGGTTTTTCTTTGTATCGTTGATGACGGAACAGGGTTCGTGGATAATCTGGCGAAAGCTATAGTTTGATTGGTTTTCTACCGAAAAAAGTTTTGGTTTCATTAGTATGGAGTGCAATGGAGAAGCTCTTTAAAGGGGTCATTGTCTAGTATTACAGCTCTTGGGTCATTTGGTTACATAGCTGACATTTGTTCTTTGGAGTTATTTTACTTGGCTCTTAGCATGAGGGTTTCTTGGGTTCACATTACTAATCCGCATGAGTGCAAAAAAAAAACATTAGTGACCTGTATGATGCATGCATAGATCACTTCTAGATCAGCATTAGCGAACATCTTGAAATAATGCTTTAACTCGTGATATCTGAGATTGGAAGCAGATTATGGCATTATCATGTTGATAATTTGTTCCCCTTTTGGGCTACTGCACAATCTGTTCTTAGTATCCCATTATTGAAAAGAACTACTGATTGACTGTCCATGTGATGATCTGAAAGTTGTTTCCTGTTGAGGTCAGGCAGAATTTTTTTCTACTTGAAAAAGAAAGTACAGGATAATGGAATATCAGATGTGTCCTCTTGCTCATCCTTTTCAGAAAACTCAATGGCTTGCGATTTATGGTGGTCTAGCACTATCGAGACCTGAAATTGATAAAAATATGACACGGAAATGAAAATTATTAAAGTTTTTATAAACCGCTAATGTTATACTTCACTGGATATTTGAGGACTGTATCCAATCGAGCATTCAATAATGCATGCAAGTGATTCTGGGTTAGTTGGTTGAGAGGGGATTTAACAGAGAAATGAAAAATAAGATTTGTTAAAATGTACTATTCATCTCTGAAGTTGTAGTTGGTAAAAAATTTAGCTGTGCTTTAACATGGAACTGTGAAAGAGAGATAAATCTGACTAAAGCAGCTACCCCACATATTTGCTAGATTGACATTCTGATTCTAAATATTTGTTAATTTTGATCTGTATCTTCAACAAAGAAAATGTTGATTTTGAAGACTGGTATTCATTTGCTCCCCAATTGGTTCTCTGAAGTGTGAAATCAACGTCCTGTAATTATGATCACATTTTCATTTTAATATATTAGTGTTAGTTGCACACCACTTAAACATATTTTCTACTTGTCTAGTAAATGTGCTCTGGTGGTGTTTTTATATCATCAATGACAAAGAGGTTCATTTCCTGATGTAAGTGTGTTCATTTTTTTTACACTTTGGTCGAACACAGAGAGCAGAATATTTTCTGTCAAGAGTAGAGCAATCCCCGAGTAAGTCCATTGAAAATGCTCTTTCCCCATACATGAAGGCACTTGTTGCTGAGAAACTTTTCAAGCACAGAGACATTGATGTCAAGATTGCAGTGGCCTCATGCATCAGTGAGATAACCAGAATTAGTGCACCAGAGGCGCCTTATAATGATGACCTTATGAAGGTATATCCATTTATTGGGGTAACTATATTCAAAGTTATATTTTCATGTTGATACTCCATGCTAACATTCCAGCCAACTTCTCTTGATTTTCCAAGCAGGAAGCTTTCCACTTGATTGTATCATCTTTTGAGCATTTAGATGACAAGCCTAGCCGATCATACGAGAAAAGGATCTCAATTCTTGCAACTGTTGCAAAAGTGAGGTCATGTGTTGTGATGCTTGATTTAGAATGTGATGCTCTGATACAGGAGATGTTCCAGCATTTCCTTAAGGCAATAAGGTAACAATTAATTTAACTTATTTATGATGAAGCTCTGTGTTTACCACTTCCCCTTCTCTTTTGAGGACCAAGAGTCTTTTATCAGATAGCTGACTTATTATTTGTGTGGGTACTCCTATTTTCATGAAAGAAATGGAATGTACTTATGCTACTTATTATCAATTTCAATTATGATGGCCATTCCCTTTTGTACAAGCTGCTGTATAATCGTGCTTTTAGAAACTTTGTTTTAGGTTCTATTCTTCTCCTTTTTCCTTTTGTAGTCATCAAAAATTAACTGCAAGTTATCAATCATATTAAACTATAGAAGCAAATGGACAAATTTGGTTATTTTTGCACAGGTTAATTGCATGAATGATACCAAAAGTATTATCAGTGATTAAAATTGGTGGAAAAATAATTTTTCTTTCTCCATTGATGCAAAATGAAAAAATTCTTGTTGACCGAGTAAATAGGCCATTAGAAAATCCTTTTAAAGGGTTTCATGCTGTTATCAATTTGTACAAATTCTTTTCATGTTATTTTCATTTGATACAAGTCTTTCCATTTATCTTTAGTTGGTACAAAACCTATTTTGTTCTCAGTTGGTACAAGAGTTTACTGCCATCATCATTCTGTCAACAACAAAAAAATGTTTTCGTTCTAATGGAATACAACTTGAAAGATTTTTACTTATTTGGAACATTGGAAGTACATTTTTGTACCAATCACATGATTAACCCATAAAATAACTTTCAGACAGGTGCTTATTAAATCGATATGCTTCTTTTCACATTTAATGTTATATTCTATTTCATGATTAACCCTTATTCAAGGTTGAATAACTTTCAGACAGATGTCATTGAATATGCTGTTGAAATATTTTGGAGAAGTTCCACTCTTGTATGATTGTTGATATCTAGGTTCACTGCCTCTTTGCAATTCTGAAATACTTTGATTTTTTGTCTCAATAATGCAACACTTGGATTGAAGCTCCATGATGTTGTTTTGCTATCGTTCTGCAGCAAATATATGATTTCTGGGGCATCCATTCCTTAATAATTGTAATATAGCAAATATAAAAGTTTGAGGCTCACAAAAGTGCATCTAATGATTTTCTTACTAGTAATTATGAAATTAGTGGAAATTTCCACGATTTCATATTCTCTGTTTTTCTCTTTGCAGGGATGATCACCCCGAGCAGGTTTTTTCATCAATGGAAACAATAATGACCCTTGTCATTGAAGAAAGTGAATATATAGCTCCTGAACTTCTCTCTCCAATTTTATCTGCCTTGAAAAGAGACAATGAGGTAACCATGTATCCGATTCTGTTTCTCTTTAAAATGATTTGTTTGCGTCAACTCTATAATCTCCTCCTATTATCTTAGAGAGTTCTACCTACCGCCAAGAAATTAGCAGAGAAAGTGCTTGAAAATTGTGCATCAAAGCTGAATCCAGCTCTTGCCCAAGCATTGGATTCATTTGGCACCAGTGTGGATGATTACCGTGAAGTTGTTAGATTGATTTGTCGAGATGCTAACGGTGAGAACAATATGACTGATGTAAATGTTGCAGGACAGCATGAGGTGAGACTTTAAAGCTGTTCTAGTTCATTTATCTTTAGTTATTTTTGCCCAAATATTGAAAAGATTATATTAAATATCTGCATGGACTTCCATGAAACTTTTGAGCTTCTTTAACCCTATCAAAGAAACCTGAGAAATCAAAACCTCTTGTGTAAGAAAACAATACACTTCAGCTGTCCACAAATTCAGTGTTGTCTAGCTGTTAACATAATTTTATTGTGTAAACTTTCATGCATGCTTATTTGATGCTTTGACATTACAGATGAACAATCTGACCTGACCTTCAATTTTTTTTACTGCATTAAAACTCGATTAGGGTAGTCTCTCTACAGATTGATCTTCATCTTAAATTTGAAAACTTTGCTATATATTTATCATTTATAGAAGCACCTGTTGTATCCTCTTTTGCTAACATTTCCTTTGAATGTTAAAAAGAGAATCTTCTTTGATGAAATTTATCGTATTTGTGGTATATTGTTTTATCCATAGAAAGACTTGTTATGTTCTCTCTTTTCCTGCACATTAGCATGATCTCTTGGAAGTTAGCATTTGAAATACATTAATTGTGAAGTACTGTCTACTAAATTAGGTGGATAATGATGGAACTTCTCCAAAATCAGAGGTGAGCAATGATGTGAAGCAAACAACAGAAGATGAACCTTCCACAGATTCCAAATCCCTGAAGAAACCTGAAAATGCTGATAATAAAACCCAAGTGGAAATCACTGGAATCCCAAGCACTGATCAGTCTGGAAAATCAGATGATGGCAAGGAAATTATGACAAACAGACTTAAAAAACCGACTAGAAAACGAGGAAGGAAACCAGGGTCTGGTAAGAAATCAATCAAGACTGCTGATAGTGCTCATATTGATGGCGAGAAAGAAGTTGAGCAGTCTTTGGATAATGATGAAGATCGGAAGACTGGTCTTCCATGTTCAGCAAGAGAGGATCAACCGGCTGAGGCACAAATGCCTGTGGATGGAAAGGAAACTGATGATGCTTTGTTTTCATCGAAAGAACCAAATGAACCAATGGATGTTTCTTCCCCATCCAAAAGTGCACAAACTAAGAAGGTAGAGGAACCACTGAAGGAATCTGACAGTTCAAGTGACACGGAAAGAAAATCATGTCTAAAAGGTGGAAAAAGGACTGAAGATGAATCTTGTGATAAGGATAGAACTCCAGTTGCAGGAAAAACATCCAAGAAGGATAGCGAGACAACTGATAATGCAGAGACCAGTTCAGAGAATCTGGCAAGTCAGAAGGTGCATGCAAGCACCCTCCATAAGCGTGGATCATCTACAAAATCAGACAAACAGAAAAAGGGGTCAATGAAGAGGAAAATGGGTCTCCCAAAGGATAAGGAAGATTCCTCAAGAAATGATGTTGAAAAAGTACATTTTTTTCTAATTAGAGTTTCTCATCTCTTATTTTTTTACTTTGAATTGATGATGATGTGATAATCTTTGTTGTGTAGATAGCAGCTTCTTCATCAAAGTCTGGAAGAAAACGACAAAGAGATGAAGATCAGCCTGCTGATGACACCCCAAAGAACAAGATCAAGGGCAAACACACTTCAGTTAAAGAAGTGGTATGCTGTTATCTGCAATTTGAAGTTTTGTTGCTAAATGTGAGGTCATTCAGCTTTGAATGGTTAGGATTCATAGTAAATGAAAATCGTGGGTTTGTTGGTGTTGCATCTTACATAATATATATATATATATATGTACATATATACATTGCAATTAGGAGAGTTTCAGTTGCATGTCTTCTGTCTTTGATAAATTGAAATTGGTTTATCAGGGATCAGATGCTAAAGACTATGGTAAGGAACTGGTGGGTTCAAAGGTTAAAGTTTGGTGGCCTGATGATGAGGCGTAAGTTACTGACCCTTGGACATTTGGTAGCTTTTTGAATAGAGAACTGCAAATTTAAATGATTTTTCTTCTTGCACGATCTTTGAAAAATGTTTATGATCAGTATTCTTTCACATCCATTTGGTAAACATTCAGATTCTACAAAGGGGTGGTAGACTCTTTCGATGCCATGAGGAAAAAACACAGGGTAAGTGATATGAACCTCTAATTTTCTGTCAGAAATGAATTTATTCTGCCTCACTAAATCAACAGATAAATATTATTATTTTCTTTAAACAGATTGTATACAATGATGGTGACGTAGAGAATTTAAAACTTAAAGATGAAAGGTGGGAGTTTATTCAAGGAGACGACTCGAGCTCTGATGAGGTACACAAATTTTGCTCCATGAGGAATGCACTCAGTACTTACAAATCAGATATCTCTTTAAGTTGTTTGCCACTACTCTTCAGGAGCAAGCAGAAGAAGAACAAGAAGTAGATGAAGAAGAAGAAGCCCATGAATCCTCTCCTGATGCAAAAAAATCAGCTGGAAGGAATCCACAAGGTATAACACCTCTCAGGGGCAGAGGCAGGGGCAGGGGCAGGGGCAGAGGCAGGGGCAGGGGTAGAGGCAGAGGCAGGGGCAGAGGGAGAGGCAGAGGCAGTATTGACTCTGGTGGCTCAGAGAGGGGCAAGTCAAGTTCTTTGAAGCGAGAGGCGAATCAGAGTGATGAGACAGATGAAGATTCAGGGGAAGAGTCTGAGAAGTCCAACAAATCTGAGAAAGGGAAGGCCACAGAACCATCAAAAACCCCAGGAAGTAGAAAAAGAACTGGGACATCCAAGATGTCCGGCAGCAGCAAATCCTCGGCAAGTGGATCAAAGACTGGAGGCTCTAGTACTGCTGGGCGTGGATCAAAGACTGGGAAGAAGCAACGAAGGGGGGGTTAGGTCATAGTGGCTTGTCTTAGTACTTGATTCTGGTTAAACAGGGAATGGGAGATGTTGCATTATGTGAACCTTTCTGAGGCCAGGTTAGACTAGTCCTGAGGTGATTTTTGTCTTAGGGTATAATCTTAGCTTTCCTAGACGTCTTTAGAAATCAGGCGTTTCTACTTTGATTTTAATTTAGTTGTTAGGTTGGACCATAGAACTTTCCTTGTATAATTTTGGGTAGATTTGATGTTCTCCTGAACTGTAATGAGTCCGAACTGAATCAATCACTCACTCCATTAGGGCAGTTTTCATTGAATTTGGGACATTGAATTAATCATGCCATATCATGATTTGATTGTCAAGTCAATTTTTAGCAAGAATACCAAGCAGAGGACAAGACGTATTCATATACACAACAGGGAATCGGTTTGAGCACTTTACATAAGATCATGCTTGATTGTTAGTCATGTATTTTGCTCTGGTTGAGTATGAAAATATCTGGTCTTGTTATGACAAGAATTTTAGCAATCTTTTTTGTTGGTTCAAATAAAGTCCTTACATTTATGATAAGACATTCTATACGTAATTTTTTTGCACTTGTAAACATAACACAACACATGTATGAGATAGGTACACCAACATTAATTTTACTCGAACCCTTTTCTGCCGTTCCGTAGTATTGGCTGAAACTAGTTGAAATTTATTTAATTTCCTTGATATGGTGGTTGATCTCTAAAGGGTACACGATGTGAGGTCTTGCCTGCTTCAAAAAGTAGATTTGAGCCATTTTCACAATGATAGATGATCATCGTGTATTAGTTGTCAACTAATCTAATACATCATCAACACATATTCCAACTTATTAGGGTTTCATTATTTCCACAACCCATATCCAATTCTATATAAATTATCTTACAAATGCACTTTCAGCTCAATAAAACAACTCTCAAATTCATATTCCATTAACGTATAATCAATAATTTCTAATTTACCGTAAATATGACAAGAAGGGTTTGCAACTAGTTTCTGAGTAAATAACGAACTTTGAACTAGAAAAAGCATTAGAACTAGTACGTCATATAAACATTTTCACTTTAGGATCTCATTTAGATGTGGTGGAATAAGAAGTGGATACCCTACGGAGGACTGAAATCTATTAAAATCATATATGAAAGCATAATTTTACAAAAGGCCAATGTATATCTATTAAAAGCATCTAAAGAGTGATACATTCCTAATGACATCTATCTCTACAGGAGAGAGTAATGAAGATAACATGTTAATGATATCTCTATTAATGTTCTAACTATTTGACCGATGATTGATGATGAGTAGACCGTATATATTTTAAGGCTTCTTCTAGAGGTGGAGAAGTGAGATGCATGCTCGAAAGAGATAGGGGCCAGGGATCTCTTCATATTTTAATGGCCACCGACACCTATATGTCACACCAAATCGGATATTATTGTGAGCACCACCATCAGAAAGTGGGCGTGGGTCTATTAAAATGTAGCCATGGTATATTTGCAGGCTGTGTGCTTCATAATTTTCTGATGAAGTGCGGGGAGTTGTCTTGGGATGAAAACTTGGAGAGCTACTCAATGAACTTCCAGTTTATGAAGGGGCTGAGTCTGATAAGGGGAAGATGACAAGCAGGGATGCTCTTTAGTTAATTGACTCTGCGGGATGTCTTGAAGCTAAATGGGTTACTACATGTCTAGTCCTTCCAATGAAAACTGATAGTGTGGGTCACACTTGCTTGAAACCTGGAAGCCAGATGACTGAGAGTGAGAGGACTAAATTTAGGGTGCAAGAAGTACTCTATGATAAAGGGAAGAAAATGACTGGGGACTGTAGACCCACGGTCCCTAGTTACCCAACACTCTTCTGACTATAGGCAATTCGGTGGGTCTACTTCCCTATTTTGGTAGTTGTTGAGAAGGTTGATTTGCTAGCTAGATGAGAAAAAAGAGCATCCATTGACAGGACTATGATCTCTTGCTGAGATGCCTCAGTGGTTCGAACTTTGTGGTGAACTGAACGACCCTCCTGAATAAAGCGTCTGATAAACGGGCTTTATCCTCGCAGATAAAACTATACTAAGGAGAACCTCTACCCCGCAAGCACCGACCATAATCAAGTACGTGAACCTGAAACAGTTTGGTCCCAAGCAGGTGAGGCTCCAATTAAGGATGTCTACCCGGTTAGTATCTTCATGGTCATATGTGTAGCCGGCTAGGAGTCGCGAGAAGAGAAAGACGCCAATAGGATTGCCAATGAACATGAAGTTATAGAAGAGGCCATAGTGCTTCAGTCCAAAGAGCTCTGTGAACCATTATGGAGAACTGGACGCCATACCAGATTCCAAGTACAGCAGTAGCCGCATAGAGGGACCGTCGGGTACTTAAAAAGGAAGGTCCTGCTCAAGTGTACTTGAGCATCGGGTTTGCTCGGGTGCGGATCGGCTCCGGATGAGCAAAAGTCCTACCCAACCCGAGAGATTAACAAGTATAAGCACATCCGTAACTAAAATAAATAGATAAAGAGATAAGGATCTACACGTGCTTGGTTGGATCACCTTAGAGCACTTCTCATTTACCATATTCTTTTAAGTTGGATCAACTTAGAGCACTTCTTATTTACCATAATCTTTTAATACACATAAATAATACACTTCATTATCTAATGTATAAATTTAGTATCAAAATCCAAAGAGCCTAGTAGTGCTCGAATCAAATCCTCTTGAATCTATTATAAGGTTTTAAATTATCAGGTTTAATTTTAGTACTTGAGATGTTAGTTTTTAGGAAGTGGAAACACTTCTGACATATCAACGTTATCATGTATAACTTTTCGGGAATAAAAACATTTTGTTGAATGAAACTAGGGAATACGTGCTGGTTACCATTAATTTAGATATAATTTTTTGGTATAGTTACACAAAAAATTCACCTAAACTTGGACAAATGATCAAGGTCTAATTCTTTATGCAACAATACTATATCAGTTTTATTGAGATACAAATCATGAAGATTTAGTTCTCTAGACAATAATATTTCATTGAGGGCTACCAAGAGAAGTTGTCATAAAAAATTAAGTACAACAAACATAATTTTGGCATTAATAATATCCCACAAACACAATTTTGACATAAATAATATTAGAAAATAGAACTATTAAAACAATCTAACCCGGCGACTTTATTAGTGTACAATTGAAATTTAACTTTATAGATTTCTTTTTTAGTATAAGGGGTAAAAAATTTTGCATTAATCATTGCTAATAATTTCTTTTGTACGGAACTAAGAGCACTATCAATTGTCTCGCGAAATTTTAAGCAAAATAGCTAATTATAATACTGAAACAATTAATTTTTTTCACTTACTAACTCAATGATAAAAATGCATATTTATAGGCTCATATTATGTCCTAACTATCTTCAATAGAATATATGATATAATTTTAACTAACTTAAAATCTATAATATAATATTAACTAATAAGATTATATCGTAACTATTTTAAATATCTTAGAATATTTCAACAATATCCCTATGGGTAATAAATATTTATCATTCTCATGTTACAAATATTATCCAATTTTAGAACCTAAACTTTTAGTTAAGAAATTTGCTAGTTGTCCATTAGTCTTCTAACTACACAATTTTCATATCAATTTTTTTGATAAAAAATCGATTAATTTTCACAAAATTGGTCCTATCATGTTAAACCAGATTGTTGGCAATATTTATAGCGAACTTGTTATTGCGCAACAAATTCATATGTTACTCTAAAGAGGCGAAACTCCATTAGTAAGCTTGTTATCCAAATTATCTCTTTAAGTTATTTGCCACAAACCTTGTTTTGTATCTCACAACTTCTCTTTCGACATTTTGTTTCATATTGAATACCACTTACATCCTACATTTTTTTCATTTGGAAGTTGAGCAAGTTCTCACGTTTTATTCTCCTCTAGTGTTTTCATCTCCTCATACATTGCTCCAAGCCACTTCGGATCACATTTAGCCTCTTACCAATTCTTTGGTATGTGTACTGACTGTAGTGATGCAATAAACAACTTGTATGCATGTATAACAAATGCATATGAAACATAATTAGATATATAATTCTCAAAACCATACCTAATTAGAGGTTTCCCTTCATTAGCTCTACGTTTTCTACTAATGGCAATAGGCAAAGAATCATTACCATCCGATGACGTAAATGAAATACTAGAAAGTTGATGAATACTAGAGGCATCTAGTAGTATGGATTGTGTAATAAATATTTGTTCTTGTATAGAGCCATTACCTTCTGATGACGTTGATGAACTATCAGAGGGTTGATTAATACTTGGGATTGTCTCATCATCACATGACTTATCTTTCTCTCCCTTCGCACATTCTTTTTTTTCTCCTGCTATATACCTTCAATTGTGGCTCATCTTTTTTTTTTCCATCTTTGTTACTCCAAATTATAGGACACAGAGTCACTTCTACAATAATATTTTTAACATTTTGATCATTGACAATTTCTTCATTTATTTGTCATATATCATGAATTGACAACTCTTGTAAAACTGTTGCAGACTGCGTTGGTTCCTTATAGAATAGTTCATTCTTACAAAAAGTCACATTCATACTCACAAAGAGTGTAAAGCCCACCCTTTAGAGTTAAGGAAAACCGAGAAAAGAACTGGTCAAACCGAGTGAGAAACATCGAACTGGTTCACAAACCGTCATCAGAGAACGGACAATTTGGGAAATTTACAACTCCCGACTGACCCAAAGGGATCCTAAAACCTTAGAAAGGAATCTTACAACAAATTAGAAGAGAAAAACTAGACCACTTCAGATGAACCCTCGATTTAACTAGTTTATGAATCGAGCCGGTTCATGAACTGAAACCAAAAGAGAAAGGGAACACTAGAAAATTTATGGATCTCGAGTGACCCAAAGAGTCCCAAAATTCATGAAAAAAGACTTAAGATAAATTGGAGATGAAAACCAAACTGGTTTAGGTGAATCGGATTAAACTGGTTTGGACCGGTTTGAACCACTATTGAACCAGATGCTAAATTCATTTTTCTAGATGACTTATAAAATTTAAATTTGAGATTTGAAGCCACCATTGGATAGAAAATGATTTTAGATAAATTTTAAAATTTTAAAATTTTAAAAATTCATTCAAATCAGGGGTGAACCAGCCGGTTTAATCTTTGGACCCGGTTCGGAACAATGTCGTCTTCTTCCTTCAGATGACGATACACTGTTCACTCGCCGAAAAATCGTGCAGCGCCAATGAAGCTGAAAAGCCTTCAGCCAGGGAGTTTCAGGCAATGAATGACCGCCATTAAGATGCCAATCAGACGGTCAAGAAGTCCCCGAGCTTCATATATAAAGAGACCCTCATTCATCCTCTCCACACCTAAAAACTTCATTCTCTCTCAACTGCTCCAATTTCCAGCGTAGCTCGAACCAGAGCTCCGATATAGGGTCTTTTTTGAGCCAAAAAAGGCGTGGTCAGGTTCTTTAGAACTGGGGAGAAGTCAGCTACTCGACAGTAGTCTCCATTTACTTCGAGGGTCGCCAGAGAAACGTCAGCATGATAGAATAGTGAAGCAGCTCCGATGGACCGAAGCTGCCCTATTTTGGTCGAGTTGAAAATGGCCAATTCGAGCCCCCATTAGGCCAAACCAAGCATTTCCAACACATCCACAACCCTACTACAATTGAATTAGAGTAGGAAAGGTAAGCCAATTTGGCTCTCCTCTATAAATTTCGATCGGTGCTCCAAAGAGAACCGACAGAACTTCGATGACTAAATTCTCATTCAATTCAGTATCAATTGATACAATTCTTGATCCTATAAGGAATGTCAGGACAAAAGCTATCTGCCTAGATTGAAAGCTCGGACCCCCATGCCCTCGACGATAAGCTTTCAAAGCTTTCTCTTTCTAAGTCCAATTTTCCAGCGAAGCTCCATTTGAGCTCATTCCAGCATTAAATCGTGTGATTCAAAGTGCAATTGAATTGTATAAAGGTGTAGAAACTCCAATCTAACTTCACTTTAGACGATTAAACTCATTTGATTGGTCAATTTGATGAAATCAAATTCGACTAAGTTAGAAGGTTAAAATTTGGGGGAAATTTGGGAATTTCAAAATTTTGAGGGACTAAAGTGCAATTTCATAAAATTGAGGACCAATTAGGAAATTTTGGAATTTCTAGGGCAAAACTTACCATTTTTGTAAAGTAGGGGCAAAATGGTAATTTTGGAAAAGTTGGGGACCAAATTGGAAATTTAGGAAATTGAACCCCTTTTTGTGAAATTGAATAAATTGAGATCCCAAGGTGAATTTTAAAACTTTAGGGACTCAATTTGAGGAAAAACTAACATTAAGGACTTAAAGTTAAAGAAAAATAACTTTAGGGACCTAATTGCAAATAAATGAAAAGTTTGGTTTTCTCATTCATTTGGAATGAATGAAGGCTATTAGGCCGAGGGATAATGAACAAGGATGTTCATATCGTGTAGGAACATGAAGTACCGGGAACACCAGCAAGGACAAGCTCGCGTGAATCAAAGAACCGGTCGAGTGTAATTCACTGTAATAACAGGTGAGTGAAAATTTAATATCATACTTGCTGCTAAGTGGTATTTTAAATCATCACATCTAAAAGGAGTGATGTGGAAATCATATGAAAAAACTACTTATTGGCTGTAAGTAGATCATACCCAATTGGTATGATGAAACTTTCTTGAAGTAAGTGAAAAACTCGCTTATCGGTTACAAGTGGAGATGTCCTTATACTCGGTTGTTATGATGGATAGTTGAAAAGTCTATTTTGTCGGAAGTGCTCTCCCTTGACTGTGTGCCACTACTTAAAATTTTTGGGAGACCTTCTTGATGGGAGCTTGAATAGCTCAAATAGGTCGGAGGCCTCGATTTTGGAACTTGGGGGCTAATATGCCCGATTTTGAAAATCTCGAACAGTGGGCCCTAGATCAGTTAACATGAGAAGGAGCTCATAAATAAACATGATTGATATGCCATGAAAACTTAAGTAAATGAATTGTTTGAACATGGTACCGAAACAGGACCGACATACTCGATGAGCTAGTGGTAGTGCGACATGACAGGTCATCGGACTAGTCAAGACAAACAGCTGCAGGTCGAGTTGAGGGTCGAGGTCGTCGAACCAGTGGCATCACAGATTATATAGCATTATGTGAAAAACTATTAATTGTGCATGCACTGTGTTACGAGACCTTTAAGATACTAAAGAGGGGTAGTTTGTGGTACTAGAATTGGACGCTCAAGAGGGATTTGAACGACTTGGTGGATATAAGGGCAGTTTGTTGTACCAGAACTTTTGCGAAGCTCAAAGTAGCTTCAAGCACATGAGATCGGGGTGGGGACAAGATGAGGTCTCTGTCCTCATGCAGACACGAAGATTTGTTATGGCATTGAGGGTCAGATGTCGCGAACATCCACTTATTCTCAAGGTAGAAGTGGATGTGCTTCTATATAGGTGGCTGGTAAAATCGCTTCGACGCCACAAGTGGGTTTAGTGGACGGGCTGGCCTGCGATTGTGTGTTTTACCTTCATGATGAGTGATGTGTGTTGGGTGATTACACACCGTGGTAATAAGAAATGGTTATAAAAACCAAAATTGAGAATAAAAGGTTTTTAAAAGAAAATAAGGAGTCTAACACACTTTGAATCAAACATTTTTCCTAAAAGTTAAATTTTGAAAACCCATTCACTGAGTCATTGTACTCACACCCTTCTTTATACTCTTTCAAGTAACCCTAAAAAGCTTACCCCAAAGACCACCGGCTAACACACCTGTAGGGCAGGTATGATAAGTTTAAAATTTTGTGCAGTTTTGTTTTATGCTATTCCAGGAAAGGTGCAGTTTTAAAGGACGCCTTACTCCTCATGGTTTTTAAAGAAGGGGTAACCCTTAGTAAACCGGAAGAGTGGCGGGTTGATCATGGGGATCCGACCAAACTAGGTAGTCGTGACAACTTGAGTGGTATTAGAGCTTGTTTTCTTGAATACATTATCAAGATTATATAACATAGTAACTAAGGGAAAATTTTAAAATTTTACAGATGGCTCCTAGGAGAGCAACCAAGAAAACTAGGATTGGTTTTACCAACACTACCTAACACTCTGTCCCTATAGGGAAGATCATCCCAAAAATACCTGAGAAGTCTCAAAGAACCAAGAGTCATTAATAAGAAGTATCTAGGAGGACAGTGCCAGGACTTGTTGAGGTTTCAACTCTAAAGGGAGCAAATCCTGAAGCTAGAATTGCCAGCAATGGGAGTAGAACCTTACCTAGGGGGATGCTTATCAAGAATTCCATAACTCCCTATCTATATTGTTGCCACTTTTTTGTAATAGGGCTAAAACCCCAAGATTTTGTACTACTTTATTTATGAAGTACTTAAAATTTCTAAAACACTGTTTCTCAAATGATGTGATCTTGCTAGGAAGATGACCCCAAGAAAAATGACCAAATAAATTCGCGCTACCATATAAACTAAAGAGAATCCCCTTTCCAGTTGAGGAAACTGAATCAGAGAAATTAAGAAAACTTAGGAGGATTAAGAGAGTGATCCATTTACAAAGAAGACCTAAGGTGTTTAACTCAAGGACAGCAAAACACTAGACCACCAACAATCCCCTAGAAAGACCTTGAAATTCTTGAAGTCAAGGAGGAACCACATCGATCCATGCAAGAAATAACATGATATGGTATACAGGTAGTTAAGGACTGTTCCACACCCCATGAACGGAGGGCAATGCCTCCTAAGGACCACACCGACTATCTAAGTCCAAGGTAAGACCGAAGGCGAAAAATTATGGAGCAAGTTAGGTAAACTATTCACAAGGAGGATAAGAAATAGCAAGGTAAAGGAGGGAAATTCGAACTTCTTCTTAAAAAGGTCAACCATAGAGGAATACCACAAGAATAGAGGTAAGGTATATGAGAGTTATGTTTAGAACCCCCTTAGAAAGGGGCAAACATGGAAAAACGTCCTCCGAAAATTCCAGGGTAGGATACAGTAAGACTTAAGAAGAGAAGAAATGTGTTATGAAAAGGAACTTTGGAGGGATGCATACGACTAAGTACCCCTTGAAGAGATCACTGATTGGCGGATGGATATAACGTGGAGTGCAAGGAACCAACCAGTCATTAGAAACTTCTCGAAGGAAGGATGTATCAGAGGCCAAGTATGACCTGCTTTAGAAAGAGAAAAGGAGATAAATAACGATTGCATGAGAACCTAGTAGAAAGAAGCAACTAGTGATATTAGGATGAGCATGAAAGACAAGTGATACATCTATCTAGACAAATGGACAAGAAAAATAGTAGAAATGAGGTAGTTAATGAATTGATCTTCGGGAGAACCATGGATTTAAACCATGACAAGGAAGAGAGAAATGAAGAGGTTAAAACATTAGAAAAGAAGGATGATGGAAATCCTTAAAGAGATCAATGGCCAAGACCGGATTTACGATCAAAAGCCATGAGATGGTTAAGTGAGCCTCTCAAAGGATGATCAAGGGATTTTTGAAACTAGAAGGATGTGAGTTCTCCCTAAAAGAAATAGACATATAATGGAGTACAAGTGAGGACGAGGATAGAGTACAAAAGATGTACCTACAAGATTTTAAGAGCAAGGATAAACAGAAGATAACGACATCAAAGGATGCCATTTAAGGGTAGATATTCCCTAGAACCAGGGAAAAGAGGAGGGTCCTATCGAGGAAGGAAACCCTGGAAAGACATATGTATCTCAACTAAGAGATAATGGAACCAAGTGAAAGGGACAAAGAGATAAACATACAAATGAAGCATAAGCTGAGGTGAAAGAACCAAGAAAACATCATGGGAGGACCCAATGAATAAATTAAAAGGAACGGGGAAATAAGAAGTTAGCATCAAAAGATATCATGCCAAGTAATAATGACTGGACTACCCAAGTAAGGAATGAGGAATGGTAAGAAGTTTGAGCATGTAGCTCCTAAGATGGAAGTCTCTATTGTAAGGGACATAGTAGAGAACAAAATTGGAAGAAGGGAACCTTCCCAAGCAAAGGAATCGACACATAGACCAAAGGTGATTAATTTGGAATAAAGAATCATGAAATGATCACGAGTAAGTAAAAGTGGATTAAGGAAAAGGAAAAATCCTTGAATAAAGAATGCCAAGGACTTAAGAAGGAAAGAATCATAGTTTGTTGGTAAACCATCAGAAAACCAAATAATTGGAACCAGTAAGACCCAATAAGGAAGTTGGAAAGGGATGAGTCAGTTAGGAGAACCGACATGGTTAGGTAGTTGATTGGATAATGGTAAAGGTAGTCGAGGAATACTACCAAACAAAAAGAGGGTTGAAGTTATACAATCCCTAAAAAGTTCGAAAGTTGAGAATAATTGGATAGAAGAATGATGGAACATCTTGGAACTCCCGAACCTAAAATTTTGAGTAAAGAACCTTAAGAGAAAGGATCATGCTTTAAGGGCAGAGGGGCACGAAATCAAGGATATAGTCTTAAACCCTCGAGTAAAGTATACCTAGCTTAAGTGAGCTCCATGGAATGGATAATGAGAAGGAAAAGAAAATTTATAAGGGTGTGTTATACTAGGACTAAATGGAAGTAACCGAGAAGGTTGTATGTCACTGAACAACAGGTTGATATCAAGGGAAGTCCTTTCCAGTATGAAGAATGTTGGATAAGTTATGGGGACAAAACTCCTAAAAGTAGGAGCTCGTAAACAAACATGATTTATATGCCATAAAACTTTAAATAAAGGAATTGTTTGGCCATGGTACCAAGATAGAACCGACATACTCAATCAACTAGCGGCAATGCGACATGACAGGTCGACGGACCAGTCAAGCAAACAACCGCGAGTTGAGTTGAGAGTCGGGGCCGTTGGACCAGTGGCACTACATATTATATGACAGAATGAGAAAATATTGATTGTGCATGCACTATGATTATGGGATAATCAAGATGCCCATGAGGGGTAGTGATGCATCCTAAGGGCCCTGGATGACCCGGTGAGTATAAGGGCAGTTCGTTGTACCAGGTGACCGTGCGAAATTTGGAGTAGCACTAAGCGCATAAGATCGGGGTGGGGACGAGATGAGGTCTTTGTCCTCATACGGACACGAAGAATTGATTTTAGGATTGAGGGTTGGATGTTACGAACATCCACTCATTCTTAGGGTAGAAGTGGGCGTATTTCTATCTGGCTGGCCGGTAAAGTTGCTCCGAAGCCACAAGTGGGTTCAGTGGACGTACTGACCTGTGAATGTGTGTTTAACCTTCATGATGAAGGATGTGTGTTGGGTGATGATACACCATGATTAAATAAGGAAATGGTGATAAAACTCGAGATTTTAAATGAAATGATTTTTGAAAGAAAGGAGTCCGGCACACTCCAATACAATTATTTTTCCTAAAATATAAAAGATTTGAATCCCATTCACTGAGTAGTCATACTCACCCCCTCCCTTATATCCCTTTCAGGAGATTTCGGAAAGCCTACCCTTAAAGACCATCAACTAAGACGCATGTGAGACAGGTATGATGAATTTAAAAATGTTATGCAGTTTTGATTATGTTATTCTAGGAAAAAGGTGCATGTTTAAAGGATGCCTTACTCTTTATAGTTTAGGATAAGGGGAAACCCTTTAATAAACCGGGAGAGTGGTGTGTTGTTCATGGGGATCCGACCAAACCGAGTCGAGGCATGACAACTAGAGTGGTATCAGAGCCTATTTCCTTGAATACATATTCAAGACTAGAAAATATAGTAATTGATAGGATTTATCTTAAAATTTTCAAATGGCTCCCAGGAGAGGAAACAGGAAAACTGGGAATGACTCTGCTCAGCACCGTGTCCTCATAGAAAGACAACTCTAGAAGCTTCTCAAATGCCTAAGACTTCGAAGGAATCTCGAAAGACCAAATGGGGAAGTATCCTGGAGAATGGTTCTAGGACCTATTGATGGCACAACCCTAAGTATAAAGGAGGATGCTTATCAAGAATTCTATAGTTCCCTAGTTAATTTGTGACCATTTTTTGTGATAGGGCTGAGAGCCCAACCTTTTGTATCCCCATGTTAATAAAAGATTAAAATTCCCCAAAACTCTATCTTCCGAGGATGTGATCTTGCTAGGAATATGACCTAAGGAAAATAAAACAAACTCACACTATCCTAGAAACTAAGGAAAAATCGCATCCCCGTGATGGAAGATGAATCAGGAAACCTAGGAGGACTCTTGCCATGACCCTTAGCAAAGGTGATTCAACAAGAAAACTGTCAAAGTGATCAAACTCAAGAATGGTAAAATCACCAAATCACTAGTAACCTAAAAAGCCCCACTCGAAGGAAAGAAAAAACTACAACAATCCATGTAAGGGAATAACGATGGGACATTACCTAAAGAGATGCCCAACCCTACTAAAGGACAAGTACCAAGATAAATTATTATAGGTGTAAGGAAAGAAGGGGTATTCCACACCTCATAGATTCAGGGCAATACCTCCTCAAAGGTCACGAAGGACATGAAGGATTGTAGACCGATACCATGGAGCAGGTTATGTAAACGATTCACAAAGAGGTCAAGAAAAGATGAGGTGAATAGAAAAACTTCTTAAGAAGGTCAAACCAAGAAGGATACCTCATGAATAGGGATAAGGTACATGAGAAGCATACTTAAAACCCTCTCATAAGGGGCAAACATAGAAAAACGTCCCCTGGAACTCTAGGGAATGACACAGTTAGAGTGAAGAAGAGAAGGAATACGCTATAAAAGGGAACTCTGGAGGGATGCATACAACCAAGTGCCTTGAAGGAATCATTGGTTGGCAGATGGACATAACATGGAGTGCAAGGAGCCAACCCCTCATTTGAAACTACTTGAAGGAAGGATGTATCGAAGGCCGAGACTAACCTATTTTGGAAAAGTGATAGAATGTTAGGTACAACTTCCTTTGGAAAATATAGAGAAGTCAAAGTGGAGATTCAGAACAACATAACAGAAGTAAGAAAATCGTGACAACAAAATAGTCAAAGAAAATAAATGACAACTTAAGGAAGACCGGGAGGTAGAAAGGATTAGACCCTAAAAAGGTTAGTGAGATGGACGTTAAGGATAGGAGTACTCGAGAAGAAAACTGCCCTAAGAAAAGCCTAAACCAAAGGAATGGTAGAGGTGGGGCAATTAACGAGCTAATACGCGGAAAACTATAATGTAAGTTTCGACAAAGAAGAGAGAGGCGGAAAGGTCAAATACTCGGGAAAAGAAGGATGCAAGAAATCCTTAAAAGGACCAAAGGCCAATTAACGACTAAACTCAAGCCAAGAAAGGAATAGGCAAGCCTCTCACACAAGAAATAACCACAATTGGTAAGACAGGTCAAAGTCCACACGCGCATATGAAGCTTAAAGAGTGTACGACCCAGCATAGTGTAGAATGCATGAAATAAAACCAATAATTGGAAGTATCCCATCTAAGGAATAAGGGATAAAACAAAAGTTGTGGATAGAGAAGGATCCAAAGCAAGTAGATGCCCTAACATAGATAAGGGTGCAAAGAAAGGGAGAAAGAACCATACAATGAATGATAAGGAGGTTGAGCATGTAACTCCTAAGATGGAAATCTCTATTGTAAGGGACATAGTAGAGAACAAAACCGGAAGGAGGGAACCTTCCCAAGCAAAGTAATCGACACATAGATTGGAAGCAATTATTGTAGAATGAAGAATCATGAAGTGATTATGAGTAAGTAAAAGTGGATTAAGGAAAAAGGAAAAACCCTTGAATAAGGAATGCCAAGGACTTAAGAAGGAAAGAATCCCAGTTTGTTGGTAAACTATTGGGAAACCAAATAATTGGCACCAAAAAGACCCAATAAATAAGTTGGGAAAGGACGAATGGGTAAGAAAAATCGATACGGTTATGTAAGACATGTTGTCAAGATACGAATGATAATTGGGTAATAGTAAAGATAGTTGATGAATACTACCCAATGAAAGGAGGGATAAAATTATACAATCCCTAGAAGACCGAAAAGTTGGAAACAACCCTAAAAGAGGTGTTGTAGGAGTCTAATGGACTGAGACAGGTTCAGAACTATGTCATGTTGAAGGGACATATAAGCACCAACAATCCTGAGTAAAATATAACTCGAGTAAGAAGGAGTCAGTTAGTAAACATAACAAGGTCAAACATAAATTTGACCAAATTTGTAATCAATGATGGATGAAGGATGGGTCAAATTGGAACGAAAGAATAATAACACAAAAACCTGTGAAAACAAGTATGTAATGCTCGAAAGAACGTCGAGCTAGGGGTTTCAACGATGAAGAGAATAATTAGACAAAAGAATGATTGGGCACCTTGGAACTCCCAATCTTGAAATCTTAAGTAAAATCCCCAAAAGGAAGAACCTTATCCTAAATGAAAGGAGATGCGAACCTAAGAATATACATTAGGATTAATGAGCCATACATGCCTCGTGGAATTATTTCCAATGTGGAATATATTGGTTAAGTTTTGGGGACAAAACTCCTAAAATGAGGGGAGAGTTTTAAACCCCGCACTTTTGAGTTAAGGAAAACCGGGAAAAGAACCGGTCAAACCGAGTAAGAAAACCAAGCTGGTTTACAAACCCGAACATTTGGGAACAAGCAATTTGGAAATTTACAACTTCCGGATGATCCAAAGGGTTCATTACACCTTGGAAAAGAAACCTAAGACAAATTAGAATGGTGCAAGTGAAAGAGAATCCATAAGAACTCTGAAGTTAAGCGTGCTTGCTTGAGAGTAGTATGACGATGGGTGACCTCCTGAGAAGGAGATGTCGGGCTCTTTAGAACCGGGGAGAAGTCAGCTATCTGATAGCAAACTCCAGTCAATCCGAGAATCACTAGAGAAGCGCCGACATGATCGAACAGTGAAGCAGCTTCGGCGGACCGAAGTTGCACTGTTTCGGCCGAGTTGAAATTGGCCATTTCAAGCCCTCCTCAAGCCAAACCAAGCCTTCCCAACACTTCCTCATCCCTCCCACTGCCGAATTAGGACTAAAAGGTAAGCCAATTCAGCTCCACTCTGCAATTTTCGGCCTGTGCTAGAGAGAGAACTGACAAAATTTCAATGATGAAATTCTAACTCAAATCGGCATCAATTGATGCGATTCTTGATTCTATGATGAACCTCAAGATGAGAGCTATCTGCCTAAATTAAAAGCTCAGACCGCCATGCCCTCACCGGTGAGTAATTGAAGCTTTCTCTCTCTACAGTCCGTTTTCCGGTGAAGTTCTATTTGAGCTCGTTCCGGCGTCAAAACTTACGATTTAAAGTGTTATTCAATCGTAAGAAGATGGAGGAACTCAATTTTAACTTTAATTTCAACAATTAGATGTGTTTGATCAGTCAATTTGATGAAATCAAATTCGGTTGTGCCAAGGAGTTTAAATTTGGGGAAAAATTAGGGAAAATAGTGGATTTTCGAAATTCAAAGGACCAAAATGCAATTTTATGAAATTGAGGGTCAATTAGGCATGAAAATAATGCTACAGGACCAATTGAGGAATTTTGGAATTTTTGGGGCAAAACTTACCATTTTTGTAAAGGAAGGGAAAATGGTAATTTTGGAAAAATTGGAGGACCAAATTGGAAATTTGTGAAATTAAACCCCTTTTTGGTGAAATTGAATAAATTGAGGTCCCAAGATAAATTTTAAAAGTTACAGGACTCAATTTGAGGAAAAACCAACATTATGGACTTAAAGTTAAAGAGAAATAACTTTAGGGACCTAATTGCAAATATCTAAAAGTTTGGGTTTTCTCATTCATTAGAAATGAATGAAGGCTGTTATGCTGAGTAATAATGAACAAGGATGTTCATATCGTGTAGGAACGTGAAATACTGGGAACGCCAGCATGGACGAGCTCGCGTGAATACAAAGAACCGGTCTAGTGGAATTCACTATGTTAACGGGTGAGTGGGTTTGCGAACATCATACCCGGTTGGGATGATGAGTACAACTTAAAATGAAAAACCACTTACCGGTTGTGAGTGGAAATTTTATATCATACCCGGTTGGGGATAATAAGTACCTCGAAATGAAAACTCACTACCAAGTGGTATTTTAAATATCACAACTTAAAGGAGTGATGTGAAAATCATGCGGAAAAACTACTTACCGGTTGTAAGTAGATCATGCCCGGTTGGTATGATGAAACTTCCTCGAAGGAAGTTGAAAACCCGTTCATCGGTTATGAGCGAAGATGTCCTTATACCCGGTCAGTATAATGGACAATTGAAAACATATTTTTATCAAAAGTTCTCTCCTCTAACTGTGTGCCAATTCTTAAATGATTTGGGAGACCTTCTCGACGAGAGCTCGAATAGCTTTGATAGGCCCGGGGCCTCAGTTTTGGAACTTGGGGCCTAAATGCCCAATTTTGAAAATCTCGTACAGTGGGCCCAAGGCCAATTGGCACGAGTAGGAGCTCATAAACGAACATGATATATGTGCCATAAAACTTAATAAGTGAATTGTTTGGCTATGGTACCAAGATAGAACCGACATGCTAGTCAACTAGCGGCAGTGCGACATGACAGGTCGACGGACCAGTCAACACAAACAACTGCGGGTTGAGTTGAGAGTCAGGGCCGTTGGACCAGTGGCACCACATATTACATGGCTTGATAAGAAAACATTGTTTGTGCATTCACTATGAGTACGGGATCATCAAGATGCCCATGAGGGATAGTGATGTGTCCTAAGGACCCTGGACGTCCCGGTGAGTATAAGGGCAAATCATCGTTCTAGGTGTCTGTGCGAAATTTGGAGTAGCACCAAGCGCATAAGATCGGGGTGGGGACAGGATGAGGTCTCTATCCTCATACGGATAGGAAGAAGTGATTTCGGGATTGTGGGTCGGATGTCGCGTACATCCACTCATTCCTAGGGTAGAAGTGGTCGTGCTTCTATCTAGGTGGCAGGAAAAGTCGCTTCGAAGCCACTAGTAGGTTCAGTAGTGATACTGATTTGCGAATGTGTGTAACTTTCATGATGAAGGATGTGTGTTGGGTGATGACACACCATGGTAACTAAGAAATAATGGAAAAAATTGAATTTTTAAATGAAGGGATTTTTTAAAAGAAAGGAGTCTGGCACACTCCATATATATGTTTTTTTAGTTAAAAGATTTGAATCCCATTCACTGAGTAGTCGTACTCACCCCCTCCCTTATATCCCTTTCAAGAGATTTCGAAAAGCCTACCCTTAAAGACCATCAACTAAGACGCCTGTGAGATAGGTATGATGAATTTAAAAATGTTATGCAGCTTTGATTATTTATTCTAGGAAAAAGGTGCATGTTTAAAGGATGCCTTACTCTTTACGGTTTAGGATAAGGGGAAACCCTTTAATAAACTAGGAGAGTGGCAGGTTGTTCACGTGGATCCAACCAAACCGGGTCGGGGCGTGACAAGTCCATTCACTTCTACCTTTAGTATGAGTGGATGTTTGCAAAATCTGACCCTAAAACCCGAAATCAAGTCCGTTTCCGTGTGAGGATAGAGATCTCATCCCGACACTACCCCGATCTCATGTGCATAAAGCTATGTTGAGCTTCCCTGACTATTGGCACGCAAACTACCCTTATCTCCACCATGTCATCCAATAGCCCTTAGAACGCATCACAACCCCTCTTAGGTGTTATAATGGTCCCGAACCTCAAGTGCATGCACAAATAAAAATTTTTCCACAAAGACATTTATCTTTGGTGCCACTGGTCCAATGGCCCCGACCCTCAACTCGACCTGCAGCTGTTTTTCTAGGCCAGTCCATGGACCTGGCCCTGACACACTACCACCAGTCCATCGAGTATGTCAGTCCTGTCTTGCTACCATGGAAAAATAACACATTTCATTCATTTAGAATTTTTATAGCATAAATATAACATGTTTGTTTATGAGCTCCCACTCGTGCCAACTGGCCTAGGGCCCACTGTACGCAATTTTTGAAAACTGGGCATTATAGCCCCCACAAGTTCCAAAATCGAGACCTCCAGCTTATCTGAGCTATTCTAGCTTTTGTCAAGAAGGTCTCCCAAAAATTTTAAGCATTGACACATAGTCAAGGTGAACACTTCTGACAAAATAACATTTCCATCCATCACACTAACTGTGTAAACCCCGCCCTTTTGAGTTAAGGAAAACTAGGAAAAGAACCAGTCAAACTGAGTAAGAAAACCGAGCCGTTTTACAAACCCGATCATTTGGGAACAAGCAATTTGAAAATTTACAACTTTCAGGTAATTCAAAGGGTTCCCAAAACCTTGGAAAAGAACCTTAAGACAAATTAGAAGAGAAAAACCAGATTGGTTCAAATGAACTAGATCCCATCAGAACAACAAAGTTAAGCATGCTTGCGTGAGAGTAGTGAATTAAATTATTGGAATTAATACTAATAATTAAATATATATATATATATATTAATTTATTGGAATTAATACCAATAATTTATGGCAACATTAATACTAGTAATAAATCTCCCCCATTTAATACACAATTTTACACCTATATAAAGAGCTCATCCCCATTCATTCTCCTCACACCTAAACACTTCTCTCTCTCTCTCTCTCTACTGCTCCATTTCTCGGTGAAGCTCGAACCAGAGCTTTGACTTGAGCATTTTCTTAACCTTGGAAGGAGAGGTCAGGCTCTTTAACACAGGAGAAGTCAGCTACACGCCTGTAGTCTCAATTTGCTCCGGGCGTCATTGGAGAAGCGTCAGCATGATGGAACAGTGAAGCAGCTCCGGTGGACCGAAGCTTCCTTGTTTCAGCCAAGCTGAAATTGGCTAATTCGAGCCCTCCTCAAACTAAACCAAGCCATCCCAACCCTTCCTCAACCCTCCCACGGTCGAATTAGAACGGAAAGGTAAGCCAATTTGGCTTCCCTCTGTAATTTCTTACCGGTGTTAGAGCGAGAACCGACAGAATTTTAATGAGGAAATTCTAACTCAATTCAGCATCAATTGATACAATTCTTGATTTTAGGATTAACCTTGGGACAAGGGCTATCTACCAAGATTGAAAGGTCGGACCGCCGAGCGCCGAACAGTAAGCTTTCGAAGCTCTCTCTCTATAGTATATTTTTCGGCGAAGCTCCTTTTGAGCTCGTTCCGGCATCAAAACTTGCGATTTAAAGTGCTATTGAATCATATGAAGATGTAGAAACTCAATTTTAACTTTAATTTCAACAATTAGAAGTGTTTGATCGGTCAATTTGATGAAATCAAATTCAGTTGTCTTGAGGAGTTGAAATTGGGAAAATTTGGGGATTTTTTAAATTTGAAGGACCAAAATGCAATTTTATAAAATTGAGGGTCAATTGGGCATGATAAGAATGTTAGAGTGCCAATAGTGGAATTTTAGAATTTTTGGGGTAAAACTTACCATTTTTGTAAAAGAAGGGCAAAATGGTAATTTTGGAAAAGTTTGGGGACCAAATTGGGAATTTGGGAAATTAAACCCCTTTTTGTGAAATTGAATAAATTGAGGTCCCAAGGGGAATTTTAAAAGTTTTGGGACTCAATTTGAGGAAAAATCGGCATTAGGGACTTAAAGATAAAAAAATAACTTTAGGGACATAATTGCAAATAAATAAAAGTTTGGTTTTCTCATTCATTTGGAATGAATGAAGGCTATTAGGCCAAGGGATAATGATTGAGATGTTCATATCATGTAGGAACACGAGGTACTAGGAATGCCAGCAAGGACAAGCTAGTGTGAATACAAAGAACCGATCTAGTGGAGTTCACTGCATTAACAGGTGAGTGGGCTAATTTACACATCATACCGGTTGGGATGATGAGCACTTTTATTTAAGGAAAACCTATTTACCGGTTGCGAGTGGGTTTACTAACGTCATACCCGATTGGGATGATTAGCACAACTTAAAGTTAAAAACCATTTACCGGTTGTGAGTGGGATTTTATATCATACCCGGTTGGGGATAATAAGTATCTCGAAATGAAAACCCACTACCAAGTGGTATTTTAAACATCACAACTTAAAGGAGTGATGTGAAAATCATGCAGAAAAAATACTTACCAGTTGTAAGTAGATCATACCCGGTTGGTATGATGAAACTTTCTCGAAGAAAGTTGAAAACCCGTTCATCGGTTATGAGCGAAGATGTCCTTATACTCGGTTGGTATAATAGACAATTGAAAACATATTTTTGTCAGAAGTTCTCTCATCTGACTGTGTGCCAATGCTTAAATGATTTGGGAGACCTTCTTAACGGGAGCTCAAATAGCTCTTATAGGCCAGGGGCCTCGATTTTGGAACTTGGAGGCTTTTATGCTAGGTTTTAAAAATCTCGAATAAGTGGGCCATAGGCTAGTGGGCACGAGCAGGAGCTTGTAAAGAAACATGAGATATGTGCCATAAAACTTTAATAAATGAATTGTTTGGCCATGGTACCAAGATAGGACCGACATATTTAATCAACTAGTGGCAGTGTGACATGACAGGTCTCCGGACCAGTCAAGACAAACAGCTGCAGGTTGAGTTGAGGGTCGGGGTCGTTGGACCAGTGGCACCACAGATTATATGGCATGATAAGAAAATATTGTTTGTACATGCACTGTGATTATGGGACTATCAAGATGCCCAAGAGGGGTAGTGATGTGTCCTAAGGGCCCTGGATGACCTGGTGAGTATAAGGGCAGTTCATCGTACTAAGTGACCGTGCAAAATTTGGAGTAGCACCAAGCGCATGAGACCAAGGTGGGGACAGGATGAGGTCTTTGTCCTCAGATGGATACAAAGAATTGTTACGGGATTGAGGGTCGGATGATGTGAACATCCACTCATTCTCATGGTAGAAGTGGACATGCTTCTATCTAGGTGGTCGGTAAAGTTGCTCCGACGCCACAAGTGGGTTTAATGGATGTACTAGCCCGTGAATGTGTGTTTGACCTTCATGATGAAGGATGTATGTTGGGTGGTGACACACTGTGATTAATAAGGAAATGGTGGTAAAAACCATGATTTGATATGAAAGGATTTTTGAAAGAAAGGGGTTTGGCATACTCCAATACAAATTTTTTTCCTAAAAGTTAAAACTTTTGAAACCCATTCACTGAGTAGTCGTACTCACCCCCTCCCTTATATCCCTTTCAGGAAATTTTAGAAAGCCTACCCTTAAAGACCATCAACTAAGATACCTGTGAGACAAGTATGATAAATTTAAAATATTATGTGAGTTAAAGGACGTCTTACTCTTTACGGTTTATAATAAGGGGAAACCCTTTAATAAACTGGGAGAGTGGCAGGTTGATCACGGGGATCCAACCAAACCGGGTCGGGGCGTGACAAACCGAGTGTGATGACATCTCTGCTTATAACTGACAAGCGGGTTTACTCCTTCCTTCCAAGAAGTCCATCATACCAACCGGGTATGATCTTTGTACCTATAACCGGTAAGTAGTTTTCTGCATAGTTCTCACATCACTCCAACCAAGTGTGATGTTAAAATCCCACATAGAAGTGGTTTTTCATTTCCAAAATGCTCATCATCCCAACTGGGTATGATGTGAATAAAACCACTCACCCAATAATCGCAATGTATTCCTTCTTAGTCGATTTTTTTGCCTCCATGCTAGCTTATCCTTGCGGGCATTTTGGTCCTTCGTGTTCCTACATGACTTGACATCCTCATCTATTAATATTTGGCATGATAGCCATCATTTCTCACGTATAAACAAAATTGCCCAAAATTTTTAGTTAATTGCATTTAGGTCCCTAAAGTTCTTTTCCATGACTTTAGGTCCCTAATGCTAACTTTTCCCCAACTTAAGTCCCGAAACTTCCAAAAATTCACTTTGAGTCCTCAATTTACTCAAAGTAGTTTAAGGGGTTCAAGTTTTCTAAATTTCGAATTTGGTCCCTAACTTTTCATTTAAAAATTGATCAATTGGTCCTCAAACATTATTTTCATGGCCAATTGGCCCTCAATTTTGGGCAATTGCAATTTGGTCCCTGAATTTTACAAAATTTCCAAATTTTTCCCCAATTCCCCCCTTTCAAACTGCCCAAATTTGATTTAATTAATTTGACCATCCAATCGAGGTTAATTGTTGAAATTAGAGATATAATTCAGTTCCTACACATCCATATAATTCAATTGAGCTTTGAATCGCATGAATTGACACCGAAACAAGCTCAAAGGGAGCTTCGCCAAAAAACTGTGCACAGAGAGAGAAAGCTTCGAAAGCTTACCATCGGAGGTGCAACGATCCGAGCTTTCTATCCGGATAGGTAGCTCTCGTCCTGAGGTTCCTCTTAGGATCAAGAATTGCAGCAATTCATATCGAATTGAGGGAGAATTTTGTCAGTGAAATTACATAGTTTCTCTCTCTAATGCCAATCAAAAATGATAGAGGGGAGCCAAATTGGCTTACCTTTCAGCTCTAATTCGGTCGTGTGAGGGCTTTAGGAGTGTTGGGAGAGAGCTTGGTTTGGCCTGAGGAGGGCTGAATTCAGCCGATTTCAGCTTGGCTGACAAAGGGCAACTTCGGTCCGTCAGAGCTACTTCATTGTTAGATTATGTCGGTGCTTCTCTGGCGATCCTCAGATCAAATGGAGATTGTCGTTGGGTAACTGACTTCTCTCCAGATCTAAGGAACCCGACCTCACCTTCTAAGGTTCAAAAAAACCTCAATGTCAAAGCTCTAGTTTGAGCTTCACCGGAAAACTCAATAGTTGAGAGAGAATGGAGTTTTTAGGTGTGAGGAGAATTAATGGAGAGGAGCTCTTTATATAGGGAGCTCGGGGACTCTCTAGCCGACTGTTTGGAACCTTACTCCTTCAATGAGAAACAACAGGGATCATGTTCAACTCGAGTGGCATGAGGCAGCCCTCAACAATTTCCTAGACATTTTGATTCCTCCACTATCAGGAGCATCATGGATTTAACATCAACACCCAAGGCTGCCTCTGATATGGCTCGAAGGAACCTTGCACGCTCCACCACTATCACTGCCATCAATGGAATTAGAGACACGTAAGTCTTGGCCCATTCTAGTGCATGCACACCATATGCCCGAGCCAAGGCCAGTAGTGCATAAGTCATCGTTTCTAATCTCGAGCTAGGGAGTGCTCCAACAATCAAGATTCTGGTGATGCACACTCCTCGGAATAATAACATAGTCTCTCAAGGACAAATCTTGTTCAACTTTATCCAATTTTGCAAGAACAAATCTTGTTCAGCTTTATCCAATTTTGCAAGAACAAATCTTGTTCAGCTTCATCCAATTTTGCAAGATCAAATATGTCTGACAGGAAGGTCAATTAGTTACATTAGTTACATAAGTAACACTGACATTAGGTTGGATGGTAAAGGCGCTCCGGTCCACAAGTGAGACGGTTGAGGACCGTACTGCGAAAGTGTGATCCCTCCTATGATAAGAGGGTGGTTGATTGTGTGTGCTAAACTTAAAATGTAAGGTGAAAAGATAACTTTCTTCTGATAAAAGAAACGGATTTCAAACTTGTCAAATACAAGTCAATTCTTTAATATCTACACAAGCTTTACCCATGGTTTTACAATGATGAGGCATCCAACATTTTAAAGTTGGGAGGATTAGGCGGTTGTCTACAGGTCTAACTGGGAAAACTGGGCTGGGGTGTGTCACATTCCATCCTTAGATTCACATCCTCCTTTGCTTAGAGTAAGTTTCTTCCCCTTGAGGTTCTTTACTCGGGATTTCAGGATTGGGAGTTCCAAGATATCCAATCATTCTTGTGTCTAGTCATTTTCTTTATCATTGAAACCCTTAGCTCGGTGTCCTCTTAAACGCTATGTACTTGCTTTCACTGGTTTTGGTGTTAGTTCCTTTTCATCCAGTTTTTACTCTTCTTATGTCCTTCCTCATTTTTAGTGGCGCCCTTTCCTCAAGTACTTTCCTTTCTCTTAATCCACTCTTACCCGCTCGTGATCACTTCACGATCCATTATTTTGAGTTAATCCCCTTTGATCTATGTGTCGATTACTTGTTTAAGAAAGTTCCTTTATTATGGTTTTGTTCTCTACTATGTCCCTCATAGTAGAGACTTTCACCTTATGAGCTACATGCTCAACCTTCTTATTATTCCTTGAAGATTTCTTTCCTTTCTTTCTTCATACACCTTTTCTATGTTAAGGCATTTGCCCATTTGAACCCTTCTCTAACTGAAATTTCTGTTTCATTCCTTAATCTTTACTTGAGGCACTTCTGATTCTCGGTCTTATTCTGCATACTCCACACTATGTCTAGTCATCCTCTCTTTGTGCTCCATTAATTGAGCATTGACCACCACATGTCCGGATGTCAATGATCATTTACTTTATCACTTCTTAACTTAAGGGTTTGCTTTTCCAAGGGTTCTTAGATGTGCTTTACTCTATTTCCTCATTTATGGGCAATCCACCCCTTTCTTACTCGCACGACATCTTTTGATGCTATTTTCTTACTTACACGTTACTTGAACTTAACTCACTCATTGGGTCCTCCTTAGTACCTTTCCTTTGTAGTTGATCTTCCCACCTCAATCGGCAGATCATTCATGATCTTATCTTCTTTTCCACTTCTGTTGGTTTCATTACTTCTTGGTTGGGACATGTATGTCCTTCCAAGGCTTCCTTCCTTGGTAGGATTTATACTCCTTTCTCCTGTAATTCTCTTCTAGTTTTTCCATTGAAAACATCTAAACTTAAATAACATTTTTTGATGTCATCTTCTCCTGCTTACCTTTGTTCTTGAAACCTTACGTGTACTTCTTGTGTACCTCATCTTCCTTCTCACTTGTTCCTAGTACCCATCTATTTCTTTTAGGTGGAATTCACATTTTATTTGTTTTAAATTCTCTTGATCGTCCTACAAGAGGCTTTGCTTAGCATTCTCATGGCTTTTTGGTCATTACTCTCGTCTCATTCATTGATCTCTTTAAGGCTTTCCCATCATCCTTATTTCCCAAATGTTTTTGGCCTGTTCACCTCTCCCTTCTTCAATGGAGTATTGACCTTCATAAGGGTTAGTTCATTAGCCACCTCGATCCTATTATTCTCCTTGTCAAATTACCTTAAGGCCATTGTCTCTTAAGTCTTCTTGTCCTTTATGTTCATTTTGTTGCCCTTTTTAGGGTGTAATCTTCACTACTTCCCAATCCATCTTAGGGCGTCATTTATTCTCCTGTATTATCATGTTGTTATGAGTTATTTCCTTCAACTAGGTCCATCTAAAATCCCTATTTGGCTTTTCTGCTCTTCTAGAGAAGGTCACACCTAGCCATCCAGGTATGTCCTTAACCACCTATATCTTTTAATGAGGTCCTTATTTAAGTTCTAACTTCTAATGATTCATCTATCGGTTATTTAGCTTGGAACTTTCTCCTTCCATGGTCCCACTTCCTATCCTTATCCTTCTTTCTATGGACTTCCATCCTAGGAGTTTCACGTTCACCTCCTTAATGCTTATCGAGAGTTTTACATATATTCTTTTCTTACACCTTTCTGCCATTAGTATGGTTATTCACCCTAGATTCTTCTCTATCTTCTATTCCTTTTTATTCCATATCCTTCCTTCAAGAAGTCTCCTGATTATTGTTGAGTTCCTAATAATTTGTTTCATACCTATCACTAACTCTTTCCAGGTACTTGTATTATTCCTGCGGGTTTTCTTCCTACCATATTTCTTTCCTCTTTCCTTCCTCCTTGTCTTATCCCAAATTGACTTAACATCTTCTACGCTCCTATATCTTTCTTACTTTCCTCCTGGTTATCTTTCATTCCATTGGTTTCCCTTGTAATAGTCTAATCCTTCTTGATTTCCTTAATTTTATCCATAGGGCTTTTCCTTAACTCCTTAGACTTTCACTAGTCATGCACCCTTTGATGCTTACTTCCCTTGCACCAGACTTCTTCTTCCTCCCCTTAGTTAGGGTATGTCTTCCTTGGTGAAATCTAGGTAGACTCTTCTAGAATTTCTTTCCAAGTCTTGTTGTCTTGTTTCCCATTATCTGGATAGGGAAAACTTACTTGGCTATTTTAAAGGTTTGGGTTAACCAGTAGTGCCGGAAGTTTTCATTCCTTAGGTGATCTTTTCTCTACCTGTTATTCTTATACTTATTGGCATACTCCCATTTCTGTTAGTTGTATTTATCAAAGAGACTAAATTTTTAATCACAGAAAAATTGGATTTTCATTCATTCAGGAAATAGTTTCTCACTATACTTGGCTTATTACAGAGATTTTCTACTTCCTAGTCCCTTGGGGTCATAGGAAGGGAGTTAGCCTTGGAACGATTACGGGATTCATGGTTTGATGGCTTTGAGGAGCTGGTTGAAGTCCATCCATATTCCCTTATGGGAAGAACTTCATGTATGGCCTCAAGTCTGTACCTTCTTAACACCTCTACCTCGCACTCATATGTCCACTTCATCCATTGAGAAGGATTTAAGCTGGATTGAATAGGTAGGGGTACTTGGTGGACTTTCATGAAGGTGACATAGGCATCCCAATAATCGTCCCAATCATCTTTCTTAGTGGGATTTCTCTCTAGTTGTTGTGGGGTTGGAGGAGGTGTTGGGCTCCTTGGGGGCAGAACAAGTTATTCTTGTCAAGGACGAGGATATGTAATGTCCTATGGTTCTAGTAGGGATCCAATGAGTTTCTAATAATCCTCAACCATATCCTTAGTGTCACGCCCTGACCTAGTTTGGTCGAGGTTTGATGAAGAACCCGCCACTCTCTCAAGCCCTAAGTAGGGGCTCCTCGGGAATCAAGAGAGTCAGGTGTATTACCTATCATGCTTTCCCTGGACAACATTTAACAAAACTAAAACCTTTAAATTTGTGTACCTGGTTTTGGGTATGGGGAGGAAAAGTTGGCGTAGCTGGGTTCCTTCCTGAAAATGTTTATAGGGAGGGGGTGAGTTCGAAAACTCAGTGAGTGGGAGAAAACTCTTTCATGAAAGCTTAATTTAGCAATTTCAATTACTTGATAATTCGGTAATTTCTTCTTGGGTTTCTTAAATCAACAACCGCCCTCATATCATAGGAGGGATCATACATTCACAAAACGGTCCTCAACCATGCCACTTGTGGACCGAAGCACCTTTACCATCAACCTTGATAGAGGGATACTACCTCTACCTGAAGTTTGTGTGGACATCAATCGCCCAACATCAAACCCCTAAATTTCTCCACCATGTCCGCTCAATGGGACGAGACCTCATTCCCCCTACTGTCTCGGTCTCCATGCGCAGGAAGTTCCTCGACTTCATGACCTACTGAACAACAAAACCGCCCTTATGCTCCCTAGGTCGTCCAGCAGTCCTTGGGCTTCATCACTACCTCATGCCAGGTGTCCTGATGGCCTGAACATCATAGTGCATGCACAATCAACAAGCTTTTTGAATTATAGCCATTATCTTTGGCCTTCTCACATAACGGTCTGTCAGCTTGGCTTTGGCCCACCACGCGTACTAGCCCCAACAGGTTCGATGACCTAGCTTCGGCAGAGCAGTAGTTTGGCCCAACAGGCTCGACAACTCAACTTGGCTCGATGGGTATCATGCAAGGTTCCCATAATTCAGGTCTTTTAGCCGCATATATCACATGTTTGTTTTGGACGGGTCCATGCTCGTATCCACCGGCCTTAGGCTCACTGGCATCTCGAGCCTAAGCCCAGAATTAGCTCCCAAATATTTTAAGCAGAGTCACCCAATCAGGGGATGCTAATTCTGAGAAAATAATTTTTAAAACTGAACTGTCATTCAAACCGAAATGGACATCATAGCGATTCTCACTCACCCAGTGATTTTGGCGGGGTCGCGCCAGCGGATTCAGGCCTCGCGGTCTCTTTTTCGAAAGTAGGCACTCAAATAGTTTGTCCTTACATGGCATAGATGTCCTCGTTAGGGTATTGAACTATGGAACCGCACTTCTTTGCGTATTTACATATAGGCCTTTATATTTGGCCTTAATTGCACTTTAGTGCCTAAGGATTGTGTGTTTATCTTTACGTCCTCAGTTACCCATTTTTCTTTAATTCGGCCCTCAGATTTTCTAATTATCCTTTCTGGTCCTTAATTTTACCAACACTGCCATTGGGTCACAATTTCATTCAATTGACCCCTGAAACTTGGTTAATTGTCCTCATTCTTGATTTCAAGCATATCCTCTGTGTTTTTCTCATCATTTCAAGCTTTGAAACGCTCGATTTGGCTCGAAAATGAGCTCAAACAGAGCTTCGCTAGAAAATACATTCTAGAGAGAGAAAGCTTCGATATCTTACCGGTGAGGGTCCGGTGGTCAAAGCTTTGGCTACCACCGTGTTGCTCTCATCATGGAGATCCTTTCTGGATCAAACCATGCTTCAATTTTTTACCTAAGCAGTGTGAATTTTAGTGTTAAAGTTTTTGCAGAATTCAGTCGTGCACAGTGTTTTCCAGAAGGGCGATGGAGGGAGCTTACCTTTGTAGCTCGGGGGGAGGTCGGGACACCTTCAGATGGGGCGTAGGGGGACTGTCTTAGCCACAATTGACTGAGGGAAGGCTCAAAGTGGGCGGTAGGGGGCTGGCTGGGTTTCGGCCGAGGAGTGGCAACACTCTTTGAGCTTACTCGTTCCTCCTCGGTGGCTCTCAAGCTGAATGGAAGGTGTGGTTGTGTAGAGGACTTCATCCTGATTCCAAAGACACCCAATGTGGCTTCGAAGGTTGAGAAAAGTCCCGTTGCTGGAGCGATGGTTCACAGCTCGCCGAAAACTCACTCTTCTTTTTCTTTGCTCGATTATGGGATGTTGAGAATGAATGAGGGGGTGTTGTTTATATAGGCAGGACGACAACTGTTTAGGCTACCGGCCAGCATAAGACTCGGCTGCTAGAGACCTGATTGGAGCATTTTTTTAGTCATCGGAGACTCCAGCTTTTCCGGCGACTCCCTCTCTCTCTCTCTCTTTTCTATCAGCGTCTCAAGGTTGAAGACGATGACATGGCGATCATGCCATGTGGCATTCTATGATTGGTCAGTTTTTTTGACATGGAATGCTAGCTCAGCCATTGCGTCAGCCATTAACCGAACACGTGGTAGCCTCTCATTGGCTACTCATGTCTGTGTGGTGTGCTCATGGGTGCCAGTTGTCCGTTGACTAGACACGTGGCAACCTCCCATTGGTTGATCGTATATGTGTGGCAGTTGATGTGGCGTCAGTTGTCTGTTGACCATTGACCATTCACCGGTCCGGTTTGATCGGGTTCGCTATCCAAAATATGAAAATCAGCATGTTCAGACCTAGTTCGACCAGTTTTCTCAAATTTAAAAATTTTCTAAATTTATTTTCTATCTAATGGTGGTCTCAATTTTCCAATTTGATATTTTTAAGCCACCTAGAAGAATGAATTTGTAAACCAGTTCATGCCGGTTCAGATCCGATTCACCCTGAATCGGTCTAGTTCTCTCTTTAATTCCACTTCCCTGTTCTTCCGGGTGTGATGACATCTCCGCTTACAACCGGCATGCGAATTTTGTCCTTCCTTCTAGGAAGTCCATCATACTAACTGGATATAATCTCTCTACTTACAACCGGTAAGTAGTTTTTTCGCATAGTTCTCACATCACTCCAATCGGTCTGATGTTAAAATCCCACATAGAAGTGGTTTTTCATTGTTGAAATGCTCATCATCCTAACTGGGTATGATGTGAATAAACCCACTCACCCGATAATCGCAGTGTATTCCTTCTTAGTCGATTTTTTTGCCTCCATGCTAGCTTATCATTGTTGGCACTCCGGTCCTTCGTGTTCATAAACAATTTGGACATCCTTTTCTATTAATATTTGGCATGATGGCCTTCATTCCTCACGTATGAACGAAATTGCCCAAAATTTTTAATTAATTGCATTTAGGTCCCTAAAGTTCTTTTCCTTGACTTTAGGTCCCTAATGCTAACTTTTCCCCAAATTGAGTCCCGAAACATCCAAAAATTCACTTTGGGTCCTCAATTTACTCAAAATCATTTAAGGATTTCAAGTTTTCCAAATTTCCAATTTGGTCGGAGATGCTGCGGTCCGAGCTTTCTATTTGGGCAGGTAGCTCTCATCCTGAGGTTACTCCTATGATCAAGAATTGCAACAATTCATATTGAAATGAGGGAGAATTTGGTCTGTGAAATTTCATAGTTTCTCTCTCTAACATCAATCGGAAATGATAGAGAGTAGCTAAATTGCCTTACCTTTCAGCTCTAATTCGGTCGTGTGAGGGCTGTGGGAGTGTTGAGAGAGCTTGGTTTGGCCTGAGTAGTGTTGAATTCGGCCAATTTAAGCTCCGCTAAAATAGGGTACCTTCGATCTGCGAGAGCTACTTCACTGTTTGATTGCGATAGCTCTTCTTCAGTGATCCTTAGATCAAATGGAAACTGCCATCGAGTAATTAACTTCTCTTTGAATCTAAGGAACCTAATCTCACCTTCTAAGGCTCAGAAAAATCTCAATGTCAGAGCTCTAGTTCGAGCTTCACCGAAAAACTGAGTAGTTGAGAGAGAATGGAGTTTTTAGATTTGGGGAGAATGAATGGAGAGGAGCTCTTTATATAGTGAGCTCGCGGACTATCTGGTCGATCGTTTGGCACCTTAATGGTGCTCATTCATGGCCTGAAATGCCCTGACTGGAAATGTTTTATTTCCGCCAATGCTGATCATTTTTTTGGCGAGTGAACAATGTCGTCATCTGGAGGAAGAAGACGACATTGTTCCGAACCGGTCCGAACCAAGTTCAATGCATAAACTAGCCAATTCAGACCCAATTCGACCGAGTTTTTCAAAATTAAACATTTCTAAATTCATCTTCTATCCGATGGTGGTTTCAATTCCCCAATTTGAATATTTTAAACCACCTAGAAAAATGAATTTAGCAACCGGTTCAATGATGATTCAAATCGGTTCATCTAAATCGGTCTAGTTTTCTCTTTCAATTTGTCCCAAAGTCACTTTCCATGATTTTTATGACTCTTTGGGTCACTCGGGAGTTTTAAATTTCCCACCTGGGTCTCATGCTCAAGAAGCTACTCTGAGCTTCAAGACTGGCTAGCACGACGAACTGCCCTTATCTCCACCATGTCGTCCAATAGCCCTTAGGAACCATCACTACCCCCTGGGGTGTCTTGATGGTCCCGTACCACAAGTGCATGCACAAACAAAAGTTTTTTTTCACATAATATCCATCATCTTTGGTGCCAACGGTCCAACTGCCCCGACGCTCAACCCAACCTACAGTTGTTTGTCTAGGCCGGTTCGTTGACCTGGCTCTGACGCACTACCGCTAGCCCATCGAGCACCGTCGGTCCTGACTCGGTACCATGGCGAAATCACATAACCAATTTCATTAGAAATTTTCATTGCTCTCTTTAATCAAGTTTGTTTACGAGCTCTTACTCGTGCCCACTAGCATTGGGCCCACTGCACGTATTTTCCAAAACTAGGCATTGAGCCCCGTGAGTTCAAAAACCAAGGCCCTGGCCTATCTGAGTTGTTCTAGCTCTCATCAAGAAGGTGTCCCAAATGTTTTAAGCATTGGAACATAGTCAGTGGAGAACACTTCTGACAAAAATTTATTTTTAACTCATCAAACCAACCGGGTGTGATGATATCTCTGCTTACAATCGATATGCAGTTTTCTCCTTTCATCAAGGAAACTCGTCATACCAACCGGGTATGATATGAAATAATCCCACTCACATGTGGTTTTTCATTTCTAAAGTACTCACCATCCCAACCAAGTATAATGTATATTTAAGCCCACTCACCTAGTGATCGTGACGTGTTCGTCCCTAGTCAACTTCCAAGTCCATGCTAACTTTTCCTTGCTGACATTTTGGTCTCTCGTGTCCCTACATGATTTGGGTAACCTTATCAATTAAGGTTTGGCATAACAACCATCGTTTTCTCACATATGAGTGACTCAAATCAAAATTGTTGGTTTATTGCACCTGCCTCTAAAGTTCATTTTTCTTAACTTTAGGTCCCTAATGCTAACTTTTCCCCAAATTGAGTCCCAATGTTTCAAATATCCCTTTTGGATCCTTAATTTACTCAAAAATGTATAAGGAGCTCAAGTTTTCCAAATTTCCAATTTGGTCCCCAATTTTTTAAAAATTACAATTTTGCCCCTACTTTTCAAAAATGGCAATTTGACCCAAAATATTTTAAAAATTGACCAATTGGTCCCCCATTATCTTTCTCATTACCAATTGGTCTTCAATTTTGAGAAATTGCATGGAGGTCCCTCAATTTTTTAAAATAACCAATTTTCCCCAAAATTTTCCCCCAATTTCTCCCATTCAAACTGATCGAATTTGATTTCTTCAAATTGGCCATTCAATCGAGGTTAATTGCTCCAATTGATGGTATGGATCGGTTCCTACACTTCCATATGATTCAATTGAGCTTTGAACCGCAGCATTTGTGTCCGAAATGAGCTAAAATGGAGCTTCGCAAGAAAACTATTTGTAGAGAGAGAAAGCTTCAAAAGCTTACTGTTGGAGGGGTGGCGGTCCGAGCTTTTGATCTGGGAAGGTAGTTCTTGTTTTGAGGTTCTTTTTAGGATAAAGAATTGCTATAATTGAAGTCTAAATGAGGGTGAATTTAATTAGTGAAATTCAGCACTTTCTCTCTCTAACAAAGATCTACAACGATGAAGGAGGGCCGAATTGGCTTAACTTTCAACTCTGTTGAGGCCGTGTGAGGATGTGGGAGTGTTGGGGAGACTTTTTTTGGCCGGAGGAGGTCTGAATTTGGCCAAATTCAGCTCAGCCAAAATAGGGCAGCTTCGGTCCGTCAAAGTTGCTTCACTATTTGATTCTGTCGGCACTTCTCCAGGGATCCTCGTTTCGAAAGTAGGTTGCTATCAGGTAGCTGACATCCACCAGGGTCTATAGGACCTGACCTTGCCTTCTAAGGCTAAGAAAAATGCCCAAGTCAGAGCTCTGGTACAAGTCTCACCAGAAAATGGAGCAGTTGAGAGATAGTGGCAATTTGAGGTGTGTGGAGGATGAATGGAGATGAGCTCTTTATATAGGGAGCTTGGGCACCCTCTACGCGACCACTTTCCAATTTAGTCGAGCTTATCCTCGCCCAAAAATGCCCTGATCGAGTGAATATTCCTTTATCAGAGAAGGAAGGTTTCTGCATTGATGAACATTGTTGTTATTCTAAGAAAGAAAATGACACTATTCCAAATCGGACTAGACTAGTCCGACCAAGTTCAATGGCGAAAATTGGTTGGTTCAAGCCCAATTTGACTGGTTTTCTCAAAATTAAAATTTTTTAAATTAATCTAAATTCATTTTCCATCTAATGGTGGCTTAAATTTTCCAATTTGAACATTTTAAGCTACCAAGAAAAATTAATTTAGAAACTGGTTCATGTATAGTTCAAATCGGTTCAATCCGATTCGGGTATGATTCACCATGAACTGGTTTGGTTTCCTCTTCCAATTTACTTCATGGTTCCTTTGACTCTTTGAGTCATTTGGGATTTTCAATTTCCTACTTTACCCTTTCTTTATTTGTTATGGATCGTTAACCGGCTCGATTTTCTCTTTTGAAATGATCGGTTCTTTTCCCAGTTTTCATATCTTTAAAGGGATGGGATTTACATGCACAATCAAAAGTCTTATCAATCCATTATCTTTGGCCTACCGACCCCATGGGACTATTGGCTAGGCTTCGACCCCTTGCTCACTAGCCTAACGGGTTTGACGATGTAAACCTCACACTTTTGAGTTAAGGAAAATCGGGAAAAGAACCGGTCAAACCGAGTAAGAAAACTGAGCCGGTTTACAAACCCGATCATATGGGAACAAGCAATTTGGAAATTTACAACTTCCGAGTGATCCAAAGGGTTCATTAAACCTTGGAAAAGAAACTTAAGACAAATTTAAAAAATAAAAACCAAATTGGTTCAGGTGAACTAGATTCCATAAGAACTTTAAAGTTAAGTGTGCTTGTCCAAGAGTAGTGTGGGGATGGGTGACCTCCTGGAAAATATGAATTTTTTTGTAACCCGAAATTTCAGTCAAAAATTTTTATGCCAATAATTTTTGGCTTATCATAAATAGCCATAAATTAATATATATTTAATTATTGTAATTAATACCAATAATTTAATACCCAAATTAAATTATTGGAATTAATACAAATAATTTAATACCGAAATTAAATTAGTGGAATTAATACCAATAATTTATGGCAATATTAATACTAGTAATAAATCTCTCCCATTCATTCTCCTGAAACCCGAACACCTCTCTCTCTCTCTCTACTGCTCCATTTCCCGATGAAGCTCGAACTAGAGCTTCGACTTGAACAAAGGTCGGGCTCTTTAGAACCGGGGAGAAGACAACTATCTGGTAGCAAACTCCAGTCAATCCAAGAATCGTTGGAGAAGCGTCGGCATGATGGAATAGTAAAGCAGCTCCAGCGGACCGTAGCTGCCCTATTTCGGCCAATATGAAATGGGCCATTTCAAGCCCTCTTCAGGCCAAACCAAGCCTTTCCAACACTTCCTCAACCCTCCCACGGTCGAATTATGACAAAAGGTAAACCAATTCGGCTTCCCTCTACAATTTCCGGTCGGTGCTAGAGAGAGAACCGGCAGAATTTCAATAATGAAATTCTAACTCAATTCGGCATCAATTGATGTGATTCTTGATTCTAGGATGAACCTCAAGGTGAGAGCTATCTGCCTAGATTGAAAGCTCAGACTATCATTCCCTCACCGGTGAGAAATCGAAGCTTTCTCTCTCTACAGTCTATTTTCCGGCGAAGCTCCATTTGAGCTCGTTCCGGTGTTAAAATCTGCAATTCAAAGTTTCTTAGAATCGTATGAACATGCAGGAACTCAATTTCAACTCCAATTTCAACAATTAGTAGTGTTTGATCGGTCAATTTGATAAAATCAAATTCGGTAGTGTTGAAGAGTTGAAATTGGGGAAAAAATTGGGGATTTTCGAAATTCAAATGGCCAAAATGCAATTTTATGAAATTGAGGGTCAATTGGACATGAAAATAATGTTGGAGGATCAATTGAGGAATTTTGGAATTTTTGGGGCAAAACTTACCATTTTGTAAAGGAATGGCAAAATGGTAATTTTGGAAAAATTGGGGGACCAAATTGGAAATTTGGGAAATTAAACCCCTTTTTGGTGAAATTGAATAAATTGAAGTCCCAAGATAAATTTTAAAAGTTATGGGACTTAATTTGAGGGAAAACTGAGATTTGGGACTTAAAGTTAAAGAGAAATAACTTTAGGGACCTAATTGCAAATAACTAAAAGTTTGGGTTTTCTTATTCATTGGAAATGAATGAAGGCTATTATGCCGAGTAATAATGAACAAGAATGTTCATATCATGTAGAAACGCAAAATACCCGGAACGCCAGCATGGACAAGCTCGCTTGAATACAAAGAACCAATCAAGTGGAATTTACTGCGTTAACGGGTGAGTGGGTTTACTAACATCATACCCGGTTGGGATGATGAGCACAACTTAAAGATAAAAATCACTTACCGGTTGTGAGTGGAAATTTTATATCATACCCGGTAGGGTATGATAAGTACCTCGGTATAAAAACCCACTATTTAGTAGTATTTTAATCATCAGCACTTAGAGAAGGTGATGTGAAAATTATGCGAAAAAAACTACTTACCGGTTGTAAGTAGATTATACCCGGTTGGTATGATGAGACTTCCTCAAAGGAAGTTGAAAACCCGTTCATCGGTTATGAACAGAGATGTCCTTATACCGGTCGTTATAATGGACAGTAAAAACCTATTTTGTTAGAAGTGTTCTCCCCTGACTGTGTGCCCATGCTTAAACTATTTGCGAGACCTTTTTGATGAGAGCTCGAATAGCTCTGATAGGCCGGGGGCCTCGATTTTAGAACTTGGGGGCTAAATGCCTAATTTTGAAAATCTCGTACAATGGGCCCAAGGCCAGTTGGCATGTGCAGGAGCTCGTAAACAAACATGATATATGTGCCATAAAACTTAATAAGTGAATTGTTTGGCCATGGTACCAATATAGGACCAACATGCTCAGTCAACTAGCGGTAGTGCGACATGACAGGTCGACGGACTAGTCAAGACAAACAACTACGAGTTGAGTTGAGAGTCGGGGCCGTTGGACCAGTGGCACCACATATTACATGGCTTGATAAGAAAACATTCTTTGTCATGCACTGTGAGTACGGGATCATCAAGATGCCCATGAGGGGTAGTGATGTGTCCTAAGGGCCCTGGACGACCCAATGAGTATAAGGGTAAATCGTCGTTCCAGGTGTATGTGCAAAATTTGGAGTAGCACCAAGCGCATGAGATCGGGGTGAGGACGGGATGAGGTCTCTGTCCTCATACGGACACGAAGAAGTGATTTCGGGATTGTGGGTTGGATGTCACGTACATCCACTCATTCCCAAGGTAGAAGTGGTCGTACTTCTATCCGGGTGGCAGGAAAAGTTACTCCAAAGCCACTAGCGGGTTCAGTAGTGATACTGACTTGCGAATGTGTGTAACCTTCATGATGAAGGATGTGTGTTGGGTGATGACACACCGTGGTAAATAAGAAATGGTGGAAAAACCCGAATTTTTAAATGAAGGAATTTTTGAAAACAAAGGAGTCTGGCAACTCCATATAAATATTTTTCTTAAAAGTCAAAAGTTTTTAAAAACCCATTCACTAAGTAGTCGTACTCACCCCCTCCCTTATATCCCTTTCAGGAAATCCCGGAAAGCCTCCCCTTAAAGACCGTCAACTAAGATACATGTAAGACAGGTATGTAAAGTTTTAAAATTCATGTAGTTTTGATTATGCTATTCCAGGAAAAGGTGCAGGTTAAAGGATGTCTTACTCTTTACTGTTTATAATAAGGGGAAATCCTTTAATAAACCGGGAGAGTGGCGGGTTGATCACGGGGATCCGACCAAACCGGGTCGAGGTGTGACAGACGACCTGGCTTCGGCTTAGCATTTGTTTGGCCTAACAAGCCTAACGACCCGACCTTGGCTCGGTAAGTGCAACACATAATTATCCATTATAGAAATTTTAATGGGCTCATTACTCGCTAGTTTTCAACGAGCCTATACTTGTGCCCATCGGCCTTGGGCCCACTTGCATCATCTAGCCCACCCCCGAAAATAGCTCCCAAATCGTTTAAGCTGAGTCACCTAGTCATGGAAGACTAATTTCGAGAAAACCGTTTTTAAATAGGAGAGCATGACCATCGTCCCAATCATGACTAATGCTGGAAATTTCCCACTCACTCGATAGTCGCGACGCGTTTGTCCGACTAGGTTTTGATCTGTGGCATGCTCCTCGGCGTTGGTCCTCGTAGAGCTCGTCCTACATGGTCCGAGTCTTCAATTATTCCACAATTGTAATTCAATCCTAACTTTTCCAAAAAGCCCTAATTGACCCCAATTTTTCCAAAAATTAGCACTCACTAGAGAAGGCACCATCGGTAACTAGAGAATAGGGGTTTTGAAGCTAATGCACAAGCAATTCATTTTGTGGTGGTCGTTGGCGAAGTGGTTGTGGAGCTTAGCAAATTTTAGTATCAAATGGTTGCAGTATGAAGTTCTAGAATAGACTGGAAATCGGCTCGTGTAAGCCGAAAGTCCCATTTCTAAAGGTAAACCAAAGTTTGTGTGAGGTAGAGAAGAGATAGAGGGTTCTTTTAGCACTAGTGTTGGTCGGATTGGCAGCACAAGGTGGCCGAATTTGGCCCCAAAAGGGCAACGACACCGCGTAGTTTCTCTGTCATGAGTTGGAGTCAACCAAAATGGTACTCGTGTAGTATTTTTCAACCACTTGCAGGTCGGGACCTGCCATAGAACTTAATATGGCACCTTTAATAGATTTTTGATACAAAAATCATCTTATTTGGTGGTTGGATGATGAAAAATTGCTTGGTGGACCAATTAGATGTTGGGAAGGTGTCTAGGAACGAGTTTTCTAATTTTAGGAGTGAAATTCGATATAATAAAAAATTGCTTGATGGACCAATCAGATGTCGGGAAGGTGTCTAGGAATAAATTTTCTAACTTTGGGATTGAAATTCGATATAATGAGTAGGAAATAACTCAATTAACTTTATATAAAGGTCGTTAAGGGAGTTATCAAACTTATCTAAAGTCTTGTTGTGTGTAATTTAATGAAAAATTGAGTAAATTTAGTAAGTTTTCAACTACATTAGAAATCTATGGGTGAAGTGGGTGAAGGGGAAGGTGTATTGTGTTGGTCAGGTGGAGTGATCGGATTGGTTACCTAACTCAGTAACTCTTTTATTCTTTTTCCTTAATTTAATATATTTCTCGTTACTTTAACTTATTGACCCATTTTTTTCTTAATTTAACATATTTCTAAAGTTACATTTTTCTCTATTTAGATATTCTCAATAATGTAAATCATTAACATTTATGATCCTTACTAATCTAAACTAACTTTACACAAATTTTGATTTGTTGTTTGGAAAATATTTTTCGATCCAATCGGATAAACTCTCATATTTAAATTCTCAAATGTTCAATTTTAATCATCGATAAAAATGAGTTAAATTTTATTTTTAATTATTTGTTACATCGTAATTTTCTCCACTTCATGAAATTATTTGCCATCATAACTCTATATCATACTCTTCTTTCATATTCAATAAGATTGCAAACTCCATGAGCAAGGTTCTAGCCGTGCACCTTTTCTTTTTGAAATTCTTGATATTCTTGTATTTCATGTGAGGTTAGATCTGACTGCTCTGATACTACCTGTAGTACACGGGCAGTAGTGGACTGTGTGGATGGAGTTTCGAACAAGTGACCAGCAAGAATCGAATAAAATAAAAATAAACAAATAATGTGTCCATCGAAAATCAAATTGAGGATGATTGCGTGTTTAAATTATGAAATTAACCAATATTTATAAAAGTCATTTTACTTTTTCTTTTATTTTAACTAAAAAGAAATCTTATTACTGACAAATCTACACATGAACTCCGAAGTCTACCCCAAAAAAAACAACTTAGGGTGAGTTCTCTCTTTTCACCCCCTTCACATATTCCCCCTACCATACCTAATCCCATTATAGTATTAGTACTTAGCATCTTTACTATTACTTTTACAACTGAATTTTCAAAAATCCTTTTAAAATAAATAAACTTTTTTTCACTCATTCAAAAAACCCCACTAAAATGGGATCTTGATAAAATACTATAGGTGTGTGATTCCGTAATTATTGTTGTCCTACATGTGCAAAATAAAATTATTTTGTCCTAGACTAATATATAATATGGAAGGTTGATGCATGCTTTTGTGCCATCACTATTGATTTTACAAAGTTTAATGGGAGTAGGGGAGCCATCCAGCTAAGCAAAGGTGTCCTTCCATGTTGGCTAAAGTGATCAACTTATGCTTGTAGTGATCAAATCTTGGCTTGAAAAGTGAATTTGTAATTAAGTTTATAGGATTGGAGTTAGATTTATATTTTCGGATCGGTTACATGTGCGATTAATTTATGCATTAAAGTTTAAATTAATTTATAATTAAAAGTAATAAATTATAAATAATGTAATATGTACTAATAAAAATTAGGATTAATTTATATTTAAAAGTAATAAATTATTAATAATATAATTTTTATAATTTTATAAACTCACATTAGCTATATATTTTATCTAATATTATATTATATTTTCAACAAATGCAATTTTTACTTCAATACATTTCAGAATTAAGGAGATAAATACACCTTACCATTCAGATTCTATTTCTCTACTTTCACGTTTCTTCTAATATTATGGAACTCTCATTAATTTATCAATTTTTATCATAAACTTACTCATTTAAGTTAAATTCAAATGTGAAAATCAATTCCTTTTTAATTAATTTTATAGAAATTATATTTTTAGAACTTAATAGATTATTTTGATATAATTATAAATTTTAATTCTAAAAAAATATAATATAATTATTTAAAAATATTTATAAAAGTATTTATTAAATTATGAATGATGAGCGTTAAAATAAGTACTTACTGGAAGCCAATTCATATCTTCATATTATTTTACCAAATAAAATAATAATGATAATAGTCATGCATTTCTATTCAATTCCAACTACTATTTTGTTTTTTTTATTCTCAAAATCCTTTCTTACATACCAAATGAGACATTAATACACTCGGTTATGAATCTTATCTAATTTTCTTGGTGAAAGAATATAATCTTCAAAGCCTTGGAGAGCAAGGCCTTTAGAATATGCAGAAAAATAAAGCTCGGGCAACAATCCGGAGAGATGTCATCAACCAAATGCCCAATGAGGTGGTTAAATACCTGAAGCAAATAGCCATACCATGCATCGACCAACACCACAAATGCACTAAAAGAAGCTTTCAGCTTTGGCTCTTCACATGGCAATTAATTGATGGGGGCTAGAACCCCTTGCTTCCACTGACCCGCAAAGTTCGGACTCGGGTCTTGTAAGATGCTGAAGGTAGCTTTTATTGTTTTTTTTTGTCAATTTGTCTAACGTGCTTTTGACCTGATCTTCTAAGATGATCAAGCAGCTCAGTGAATTCTGGTCTCTAAATCAAGCTATTCCATTCAGTATCATTATATAGAATACGGATGGTTTTACCTTAAATGAATGAATCCTTCAGTTTCTGTTCATGGGTGGAGTCGATTGGAGGACGGTGAGGATGATCTTTCATGTTCCCTCTCGTGCGTAATGGCACCTCTGCCTTGCCGAGAAATTGTTTATTAATCTGAGTCTTCCCTCTCATCCCCCGCTGTTTCTAAAACATTTGTTTTCTCCATATCTGTCTCTTGTGCTACAACTACTGCAAGATTTGAATCGCCAGAAGGAACTAAGTTTAACGATTGGAAAATAGAATAGAAAGACAGAATCATGAAAAATTGTTTGGCATCTTTGGGCTTGATTCTTTACTGCTCCAGCATACTAAATAGCTTGTACTTTATCCGTTTTTTATTGGTTTTAGCATACTGAGAATGGTCATACTTTCAAGTTATATGCACCTCACTGGTTCTCCTTTTGTTGTAATAATCTAATGGGAACGAGAAGCACCTCCAACCATATGAACCGAGGGAAGACCCAACTGACTGGAAAACAGGTAATCTTCTGGGGACCTTAATCTCTACCTTAAATCGGCCTTAGGTCAAACTGAATGAATAGAACTGACCTCAGAACATGGGTTTCAGTGTCTCCAAGCTTCTCTATCAAAATATGCGCAGGCACCAGCAGCTTTGGTTATGTCATAAACACAGAAGAAGAATGACGCCTACTTTCAATAACAGCAACAGCAGTTCGAACATCATATTATTTCCGCCCTGCAGCATTTTGAATGCTTTCTTTTTAGTATGGCAGGCTGCCTTGCCCGCTAAGATATTGTGTGATAGTGGGCAAATATTCTAAAGTTGTTGGGCAAAAAAAATTATTCCAAAGAGGGATTATTGCCACTAGAATGGGTCAAGACGGGGGTGGGGCTAGCGAGAACACAGGACAGGGTCTATCTCATGGATGGTTGTTGCCATGTTGTGGAATTGAATCAACTGCCTCATTTTAGACCTTAGGATGACACCATCAGAATTGCGTCCTCGTAATCCATCATGTCCAGCTCAAAAGAACTGAAGTTGATCATGGAAAACGAGATTTCTTGTCATCCTGTTTTGATCGATCTTCGTACGCTAGTAGTGAAAGGAATATGTGACTCCAAGCCTACAGTTGGCCCACTCCACTCTCTCCTTTGTAATGAATCTTGTCGGGTACTGAGGGAATTTGAATGAGAAAATGGAATCCACGTTGATTTTTTCGAAATAGAATGGATGTCGGAAAGGGTAACAACGCTCTGTCTAGTGAGCCTGACTGCCAGTGGGTCTAACTTCATTCGCAGAGTCATCCTTGCATAGAAAAGAGAAAAGAAGAGAAATCAAAGGGGGGGACTTGCAACTTGCATCTTAATGGCCTTGGAGCGCAAGGTCTTTTGGATATGCCGACAAAAGAAACTCGACCACCCACCCATAGAAATATTATTTAACAGATACCCGCATAGATGATTAAATACCGAGGCAAATAGCTATCTACGGATCAGCCTCACAAAAGAAGCTTTCAGATTTGGCTCATCGCACAGCAATTGATTGGTGTGGCTAGAACAAACTCCCTTCTTCCACTTCTCTGCAAGTTCAGGTAGCTCGTATCAGCAAATTCCTCCTCTCGCATGATTTTGATCTTCTGAAGGTAAGATCGTTTAGCAGTAAATAAGCTATTCTACTTAAGGCAACTCTTCTGGTATTCATTTTCTCTGCGTGAGTGGAGTCGATTGGAGGACGGTGACGATAACATTTCATGTTCGCTCGTCGTGCGTAATGGCACCAAAGCCTTGCCGAACTCAATAATCTGAGTCCTCCCCTTCTTCCTCCACAGCTGTTTCCAAATCATTTGTGTTCTCCATATCTTGTCTCTACTCATTTGATGTTTCAATTAAGTTTTAATTTAATCTCCAAACCAATGATTCAAGTGAAGATCCAACTGATTGGAAAATAGGTAATCTTCTGTGGTCCAAAAATCAACAACTGATTGAATGAAATTGACCTTGATCTGGACCTTGAAACCAGCTGATTCAGTTTTGTCATATAGAAAAATGACATACACTTTCTTATAGAAGCAACAACAATTCCAACATCAAATGATTTCCACTCCATTGTATTGATCTTCTGAAATGGTAGCCGGCTACCATGGCACCCCTCATCTTCCTGCAACTTGAACGAAATTGTACTATATGCCCAAAAGGCCAGATGCTCCCCTGGATCATAGCTGGTATTTAGATTCAAATGGGGATTCATCAAAGGATATCCACATTATTCATGGGGCCGATGGGACAACCAAAACATTGAACTGAATGGATAAACTACTTAATGGTCTATCTACTCGATCCCAAGTGTCTCCTCTTGAATCAAACTAATGCATATGGTGAAGCGAGGACTTGCTTTATTTTTAGTCCATTATAACAATCTTTCTTTCTTTCTTTATTTTTTCAATATTTAATATCCAAAAAAATTCTAATTAATAGTCTTTAAAAGTTACAAAAAATTATTACTTTTTTTTACATAATTTTTACTCAACAAAAATGGTTATTTTTTTTTAATTTATGAGTTTAACCAATGATTTTTGGAGATTTAAAGGTTGAAATCTTTAGGTAACCATATTATACATTTATTTTTTTATGTTTTTTTTGGGGAAAAAAACTTTTATGGCAAAATATCTGTCCACCTAATCAAAGCTTGTAGCCATCCATCTGTCTAAATTATCGCCCGAAACACCTTTTTCATAGTTTCTGTTTCAAACATTATTTGTGACATTTATACTTATTTATTCTAATTAATATAGTTTTTTGGTGAATAAAGTAAGTAAAAATAAAATTCTCTAAAATGTAAAGTTTTTTTTAATTTTCATTTCAGATAATTTTGGGCTGATAGAATAAAATAATTGCTTAATATTAAATATTTTAGAAAATGGTGGTACCATATTTTTTATAAAATAAATTATTGTTAAAAATATTTTTTTGTGAGATTTTACTGAATTTAATTATAAAATTAAATAAATATATTTTATTAAATATTTGATATTATTATTTTTAATTTAATAATAATAACGTAATTTTTTATAAATATTTATTACTATTTTTTAATATTTGATAATGATATCTATTAATTTTTTTGCTCAATAAATTATTATTTTATTAAATATAATTAAATATCCTTATAATAAAAAGATAAAAATAAAATAATTCTATTATTTTAAATAATAAATCTAATATTATCAAATAAAATAACGTTAAAACCGATTTAACCCAAATTTTTACTATATAAACATATTAAATCATCTGTAAATAAATTATTTAATTATTTTAAAAGTACAAATTAACCCTCTAAAAACTCATATAATTTAGCAACTAATTAATATAAAAGCAACAATACATGTAAGTTCTAATTATTACGTATTAATGTAATAGTTAAATTTAAGTATAATTTGAAGATCTATAACTATACATTAAATGAGAGGAAATACAAATAATACTAAACATTCTCAATAAATTAAGTATTAATCATGAGATTGATGTTAATTCCACATTTATAATAAAGGAGACATTTCCTGAAAAATTAAACATTAATAATAAAGGAGACAAAATCATAAAAGCTGAGTATAAAAAATTTCTGTTCATTTCCCCTATCAGCCATTTTCATTTTGGTTCCATACCCCTACTCTCTTTACAGTCTAACACCATCTTTCATCTTTTTCCTCTTCTGATACCACTCTCTCTTTTGAACGAGAGAGGGAGGAGGAGTCGGGGGAGGAGAAGTGGCCTTTGCACAGAGGCGCCTACATTCTAGGCGAAATGTGCCCCACTAAGCCATCCAGCCGTTGCCCCGGAGGAGCCGCCACTGTATCCGCCAAATCGCCCGAGCTGGAATTCTCCAGATCCAGCTCATCTTCCTCTTCTGCCTTCACAGGTGCTTCTTGGATCGAGGAGTCCGTACAAGGAGGCTCCCTCCACCTAGTCGACCTCCACACCGGCACCAATGGCTGGTCCTCCCCTCCGAGCAACGTCTTCTCCCTCCGCTCCAAGAGCTACTTCACCAACCGCCGGAAATCTCCTTCCAGCGACTATCTCCTCTCTCCCGCCGGCATGGACTGGCTAAAATCCGCCAGCAAGCTCGAGAATGTCCTCGGTCGTCCTGATAACCGCGTGACACGCGCGCTGAGGAAGGCACAGTCCGCCGGGCTCTCCCTCAAGTCCTTCATTTTTGCAATAAACCTTCAGGTTCCGGGCAAGGACCAACACAGCGCGGTCTTCTACTTCGCGGTGGAGGAGACGATTCCCCCCGGGTCCCTTCTCTACCGCTTCATCAACGAAGGGGACGCATTTCGGAATTCCCGATTCAAGATCGTGAATAGAATAGTGAAGGGCCCGTGGATCGTGAAGAAGACCGTGGGGAACTATGGCGCATGTCTCCTTGGGAAGGCGCTGACGTGTAATTACCACCGGGGTGACAACTACTTTGAGATCGACGTCGACATCGGGAGCTCAAAGATTGCCAGCGCCATCCTCCATCTCGCCTTGGGGCACGTGACGAGCGTGGCGATCGACATGGGGTTTCTGGTCGAGGCGCAGGCTGAGGAAGAACTCCCGGAGAAGCTGATTGGCGCTGTTAGGGTCTGCCAGATGGAGATGTCGTCGGCGCAGGTGGTGGACGCACTGTCTTGCCGACCACTGCACGTGCGTGGACATGGGATCTCGTCTAAGGTCAACCACCATATCTCTCAGGACGACGGAGATATCGACCTTGTCGATTGACGAGGAGTAAAGCAATAGATACCGTAAGAGATAGAGATGGTGACATCCTTACCACCTTACCAATATTCAGATTCCTTATTTGTGTCCCCTCTACCTGGAATTGAATTTTCTACTGTGAGAGCATTGAAGTTTCACTGGATTATATTAGTTTCCCAAATCGAGAGGGGGAGCAGATTGACTGATCTGATAAGCTATAGATAGTTAAGTTTCAGCTGCAAATAACATGGACTACCCGTTGAACAGGAAAAAATGTTTTTTTTATTCATGGATGAAAAGGAATGTGATTTCTTCTCTTCTCTTGCTGGTATACCTGGAGTGCTTGAAGTATTTTGGGATTGATCATGTAGCAGAAAGTAAGACGACAAGTTTTATGTTGATGGGTCAATGATAATGATTCTGGGCTGGCTCTTCTTACAGCTTTTCTGCGTGTCTGAACTGGCTTAGTTGTTTTTGGTTGAATTTAATATTCTTTGTCTGACGTCTGAAATGAGAGGTGACTCTGCAGCTTAGGTGGCGGACAACCCTTTTCCTTTTTATTTCTTTGTTGAAGGTGGGGATTCCTTTCTTAGCTGTAATTGCACGATCATGGCAGGTTGGAAAAGGTTGCATATACTTGTGGAGGTCTTTGCAAACTGTTCTCCTTTATCACATCCACAATAGTCAACCTGTTCTAGGATACACAACACAATCTGCCCAAGACAATGTCACCTTGTGGACCCGTTCTAGCTTGGTTGGAGGATCAGAGCAGTCAATGCTTGACATAGCTGGATTATATGGTGATTTTAATGTGTCAAATGTATGTAAGTATGGCAGAAATGTTTCCATTTCTGTAGCTTTGTTGGCTTTAAAGGGAGGGTGAATTAGCTGATATTGTCAATAATTACACTAGCTATACTTGTCAGCTCAAATTCTATTCTGACCTGCAATTCAACAATGAGTCATGAACATTTCAGCTCAGATGCCTGAAAACTGATTCTGGTGCTTAAGAATAGAAAGATTGATTAGCTGAAAGGCAGGTGAGATTTAAAAAATAGATTGATTAAGCTGGGTCTGTGTCTGAAGATTTTCTATTGAGTTGTATGCGATTTTCTAGGAGGATAAATTGCCTCAATTTCAGAAATGTGGTGGTTATACTACGAGCTATTGGCATCAATTGTTTAATTTTGAGTATGAAATCCTGGAATTATCATTCCCAAAGTACCATCTTCTATCCCTCTCTCACATATTTTTATCAAGTTGGACTGCCTCATCTGTATAATCATACCCAAAACTGTACCCTTGACTTGGTCGGAAGGTAGGTTATCAAGATGTGCTGCCTCATCTGTATAATCATACCCAAAACTGTACCCTTGACTTGGTAGAAAGGTTAAAAAATTTCACCTATCCTAATTGTTGAGATGAGAGCAATCATAGGAATCAGATACATGTGACCTGATATCCATAGTAAATTTCTGGAAGTCTTTCCTTATATTGGCAGCAAGGAATTTCACTCCTTTTTCTGAACAGAATTATTGAGCATATGAGAGACATCACAGACATGTGCTTTGTGGAGAAATCTAGATGTAAATATTTAATTTATATAAATTCACAAATAATTTTTTATTAGTGGTTTTTAAGTTACCATTGTGTAAATTGAACCAAATTGGAATTTGCACATTAATTAAATTATTGTATAAACATTGGCAGCTTATTTAAGATTTTAACCAAAAAGTAAATTCATGGTCCAAATTGTATGAACCAAAAGAGAGTTATGGTTGAGTACAGTGGCACACTAAGTAATTACTTTGCTATCATTCCCTGCACAAGGCCGGCAATATTCATGTCCACAATGACAATTTTATAGATCCTTCTAGTATAACTTATTCAAGGAACTAATGATAATGCAAGTTTTCTTGGTTTCTTTTCTGATTTATTTTTTCCTTTTTTATACTTGGAAGGTTGGAGTTTATCCATTACTTGATGGGCTAACCTATTCAGCAAATGAAAGTGAAATCCAATCCAGGAACCATACTGTCTAAAAGAATACTTCAAGGATAAAATTATTTGTTCTCTCTCAAGTAGCAAGCAGAAAGCGTTCCTCCTCCAAAATTTGCACAAATTGATTTTACTTCAGCCCTCTTTCATATTGTATAACATGATCTATCAATCCCAGCTGTGGGAAATCCACAATATATTCATCTGAGAACGATGGAGAGTGTAGTCTTATTCAACAGAGTAAAATGAGTGCGCAGACCTAAGAAACATCAGAAAAAAAGCTACAACAAGCAGCTGCACTCTTTGGTCTTCTTTACTCTGAACAAACTTGAACAGAATGATGTACAGTATAACTAGCTTAGAAGCCTGACTTCAAGATATGAATATTTCTATTTGGAACTTGGAGTATCCCCCAACCATTTAGCTCGATATCCTGTCCCCTTGCAGTTCGCACAACAAGTAAACCCCTGTCAAAGAAGAATTGGTAATTGCGTTGATCTCTAAAATTACAAGCAAAGATAAACAAATGGTAAGCTTTGACTCGGATAATAAGCTGAATGGTCTTTCACCCCATCTCATAATTGAGTCCAGAGGAGTTACTCACCTTTCCCGTACAAATCACACAGCTCGTGTTCCTGGAGGGGACCTGACAAAGCATGTTGTCACCCAGAATGAAGAAACCAGTGCCTCCACACCACTTGCACTCCACATGTCCTCTAGAGTCACAAGAACTGCATGAAATTGGTTTTGGTTGCTGCAAGTGAGAAATCAAATACAGATATCACAAGCCAGTTGAGTCTTAAGCACCTTTGGATTCAATCTGAAGTTTAGCCATGATTACATAATGCAGCTAGCAGTCTATTAGATAAGAGCTGCCATATAAACTGGACAGTTCTCACAGACACCCTAGTCCATTTCATCCCATCTCCTTTACTTCACTTTGAGCTTAATCTTTACTTTCTAAAGATTGCAGCATCTAGAATAAAAGCTACCCAGAGATCATGATATAGCAATTTTACCGCAAATTTCACCAAAAGTTGCTAATTCTATACATTAGTATCATCCACTTAAAGTTTTAAAATTCTATTTAACAGCCTCAGGAGCTCATTTGCTGTCTACAGATCATAACTAAAAATCCACAATACAAACGACTATCCGAGAATCCAAAATCGCCATATCTTTCTTTGAGAAATCTAGTAGTAAGCTTAAAGTCAAGGGAATGAACCAACTTCTTCAGCTTCAATATTCGCCCAAAAGGAAAACAGAGGGTTTAAAACTGTAAGCTTAATTTTAAGCAACAGGACAAAACCCCAAAGGACCCCCACCTGAGAGATTAACCAAGCTTGCTCCATGCGCTTGAAGAAGTCAGAGGAGCTCTCGTACGAATCAACCATCGAAGCCCTAATCCCACTAGGCTTGGACCAACGGTACCCCACATCTCTACCCCACGGCGCTACGGCCTCAAAACCAGCGCCTCCCCTATGCAATCGGCTGTAATTAATGGCCGATTTCGGTAAAACTGATGGCCTACAGCAACAAATGCAACTCGTCATTTGCTCTGATTGGGAAAAAACGTAACTCTTACAGGAATAATTTATACGAGAAAGAGATAAAGATCAGGGCTTCATTCAGGGGGCGGAAATCTATCGAAATCGTTACCAGATTTTTATCTAAAGAGGTGGAACACAGGAGACGACGAGTCCCACGGCGGCCGTGTGGACCCCAGAACGTCGTTAGCGGCCGAGTTCGGCTCTCCCCCCGTAAGATTTGCATTTGGGCCACACGGCCTACGACTGTCAATACATTGCATGTTTATTTGCTTTCTCGCTCAACTACAGCCCATGCTAAATTAGAACCAACTTAATTGAGAATCTTCATTTGGTACAAAAAAAAAATTGAGAATCTTCGTGATAAATGGCCGGCAGTGGACCATAAATGCACTGGAGCTCAGTATAATGTTAGATTTATAAAATATTATTAATTTATAATAAGAGAATTTTAATAAAGCTCAAATCTATATTAATTAGATACAAATTCATATCATATATATTTTTAAATATAATATAAAAACATGTGAAAATATATATAATATAAAAATATTCAAATGTAACATTTTACTATTTGTGCTTAGTGGCAAAATTATGTAAATAAAATATAAGAAAATAAAAATATTTATTAATAAAAAATGAATTAGGGAGTGTACTAAGAAGTTCATCCCTCCATTTATAGATTTTCTAATAATTCATACTCTTAATTTAAATTTCTAAACATTAAACTTTTTTTACTATCAAAAAAATAATTTATTCTTATTTAGGAGAAGATGTCTTAAATCATTCCAAAAAACTTTATACTAATAGAGAGGGAAGATGATAGGAAAAAAAAAGGAGAAAAGGACAATAATTTAGTGTGAAAAAATGAAAATAAATAATTTAATTTGATTCTTGTTTCTCTCATCCATGTCGATATTTAATATCAATCTTTTATAATTTTTTTACTAAATTACAATTTTGACTATTTCAAAATAATTTTACTTTAAAATCCAACATTTTAATATTAATGTTGTTTGTATTGAACGGTTTGTAGTGTTTTGTAAAGTGGATTAGTTTTATAACTCAGTGAGTGAAAATCTTACAAGTAGATTTGTTTAGGGCGTGACAAAAGTACTTGAATTATCGTCTATTTCCTGAAAAATGTTAACAAGAGAGTATGAGTCTTCCAACTCAGTGAGTGAGAATAATATAGGTAGACTTGTTTGGGCTTTTCATTAATTTGTAGTGTTCCATTATTTACCACTCCTTGGGTTGACATACAATCATACACCCTTTTTATCATAAAAAGAGATCACATATTTGTAGTTCTATCCCCGACATTACTACTTGTGGACTGGATCGCCTTTACCATCCATCCCGATAGAAGTTTATAACTTGTATCCTAAGTTTGAGTGGACATCAATCGTCTGACCCTCAGACTCGAGCCATACTTCATGTCTATAATGTGGGACGAGACCTCTTCCCTCTCCGACCTCGATCTCAGTGCGCATGAAACTCTTGGAGCTTCTTGACATACTGGACGACAAACCACGCTTATACACTCTAGGTCGTCTAGCAGCCCTTGGAACCACCACTACTCCATATCGGGCGTCTCGATGATTCCGTATCTCATGCATGCAAAATTAACAGTTTTCATTAGTTATAGTCATCATCTTTGGTGTTACTTGGCCTAATGGACCCGATAACCCAGTTTTGGATTCGTAACTACTAGCCCAACGAGTTCGATGACCCAGTTTCGGCTCAACAACTCCTAATCCAACGAGTTTTTCTATCCGTATTCAGCATTGTAACCAAATTACATACAATTCACCGATTCTTATAAGAGTTTTCAAGCACATAGACCTTATCTTGTCTACGGGCCTACACCCGTACCCATTGGCCTTGGGCCCACTCGAATGGTATTACCTGACCATCGCATGTTCCACGTAATATCATAACTACCTCCCAAAAGTTTTAAGGTTGTTCAAATAGTCAGGGGAGGGCAGTCCTAAAAAATCAAATTTTAATGCGGGAGTAATGTGCTCATCAACCCCAAACGGGTGTGATTCTAAACCCACTCACCTGGGATGGTGTAACTTGTTTCCAGTAGTGTCTTGGCCGGCCACGCATTCTTGTGCATGATCCTTGAACCGCCTGTCCTGTACGGCCCGAGCCTTCATATCAACTATTTGTAGGGAAAATCCCAAAATTTCTGGATCGACAATTCAATCCTTAATTATGCCATAATTAGGATTAGGTCCCTAGAGCTCGTAAGATTTGCTCTTAGGTCCCTAATGTCCATTTATTAGCAAATAGGTCCCCAAAATTTTTAAGTTCCCCTTTGAGCCCTTAATTTCTCTCTATTTCCCTTAAAATCCTTAACTTTCCAGTATTTGCAATTCGACCCCCAAATTTTCAAAAAATCCTCAATTCGCCCAAATTTCCCCTAAAATTGCTCTTTAGCGTCCAAATTCTCATTTTCTCCAATTGACCACCTAAACTTGTTTAATTGTCCCTTTTCATGCTGCTAATCACTTCCCCCATCTCTATATGATCATCCTGGCTTTTGAACGACTTCAATTGATCCATTTTTTTAGTTCAAACAGAGCTTCATCGGAAATATTTTCTAGAGAGAGAGAGCTTGATTTTCTTACCGGTGAGGGGGTAGTGGTCTAAGCTTTGGACAGGGGTGGTTGGTTCTCTTCGAGGGGAGTCTCTCACGATAAAGTTCGGGTCAGTTGGCTGCCTGCGCATGAAGAATTTGAGTAGAGAAGTTTTAGTGTTTCATTTTCTACAACTTTACTATTCCAGCAAAATGGGGGCGGGATTGGCTTACCTCGAAGGTTCCTGGAGGTCGGGGGTTGGTCATGGGGAGTTGTGGGAGGCTTGGCCCGGTCACCTTAGGTCGGAGGTGGTTGGAATTCAGCTCGACATTTTCTGTTGTTTTGGGGGTCTCTAGAGTGACGATACTGTACCAACTTCCCGACACTTTTCCGATGATCCTCAGACCGAAAGGAGGTGGTAGCGAGGTAGGGGACTTCTTCCCAATTCCATAGAGCCCGAATGTGTCTTCTAAAGTTAGAGGAAAGGTCCCTACTAGAGCTCTAGTTTACATCTCACCGAAAAGTAAAACTCTTCTAGTTATTCGATGGCTGGTGGGATGAGGAATGTGAGTGGAGGGGTGCTCTTTATATAGGGAGCTCGACAACTGTCCGAGCTACCTACCACTCGGTGCCTGCCTCGCTCGCTAGCGATCGGATCAGAGCTTTTACTGAGTCGCCAAAGACTCCCCCCTCTCCCTTATCCTCTTCTCCATGTTAACCAACTGAGGAAGATGACACTGTGGCATGTATGCAAGCTTCGCACGCGTCAGCTTGCCACATGGCGCATCATGATTGGTTGACGTTGCTGACGTAGCATCCTCATCAGCAGCCTAGTTAGCCTTTAACTCGCTGATCGGACACGTGGAAGCCTCCCATTGGCTGCTCCTTCCTATGTGGCTGCTCACCAGTTTCCGTTGACTGTTGACCATAACACGTGGTGTCCTCTAATTGGCCATTTTAAATGCGTCAGATTTCCCTTCTCATGCACAGTGCCACTGTCATGTGTCAGCCTCTGAATGGCTGAGGTCATCTGATGTGGCTCTACCACGTGTCGACCTTTGATTGGTTGGTCATTTCCCAGACATCCCAGTCGGACACTAACGTGGCACTTTTGCCATGTGGCATCTCCTCATTGGTCAGTCTTTCCTGATGGGGCTTTTTCGACATTGACCGTTGACCGGAACATGTGTCACTCCCCTATTGGTCGGTCTTGCTGACATGACTTTTCCTCCTTTAACCGTTCACCAAGGACACACGTCACTCGCTGATTGGCCAACACTTTAAGACGTTGACCGAGTGACTGATTGGGCACACTTCGCCATGCGTCGCGTGCTAATTGGTTGTGCCGCTGATTGGGCACTAATCTGGCAGCGGTTTGTTGACCGGTTGGACTGTTGACCGGTCCGGTGACCCGAAATCGAAAATCAACTGGTTTAGGCTTGATTCGACCAATTTTCTGAAAATTAAAAATTTCTAAATTCATTTTCTACCTGATGGTGCCTTCAATTTTCCAATTTGATATTTTTAAGCCACCTAGAAAAATGAATCTTTGAATCGGTTATTCACGGTTCAACCCGGTTCAATCCGATTCAGGTCCGCTTTTCACATTCAATCCACTTCATTTTTCACCTTCTTAACTTTTTTGATTTATTTGTCACTTGGGATGTCCAAATTCTCGTCCTAAATCTTTATTCACCATTTTCGGTCCCAATGGATACTTGGTTTTCTTTGAAAAATTTGGGGTTTCTTTCCGTGGTTTATTTCTTACTTCGAAGGGACGAGGTTTACAACTCTCTCCACCTTTTAAGAGTTTTGTCCTCAAAACTTTTACATGTTGAACAGTTGAGGGTGTCTATTACTCATGACTGACTCCGTCTCCCATGTCTCCTCTTCTACATGGCCGTTTCGCCAAAGGACCTTCACCATGGGAATCCTCTTGTTCCTTAGGTTTTTTTTCCTCGTCAGTCGAGGATTCGTACTGGATTCACCTGGTAGAACAAATCTTCCTCTAGCTCGGGTGGTGGCTGATCTAGTACATGGCTGGGGTCGGGCTCATATTTTCAAAGCACTAACACGTGGAATACGTCGTGTATTCTCTGTATGTAAACCCCATCCCTTAAAGATAAGAAAACTGGGGAAAGAACCGATCAACTCAAGAGAGAAAACCGAACTGGTTCATGAACCTTAACCGATAGAGAAAGGGCAAAATGAGAAATTTACAAATCCCGAGTGACCTAAAGAATCATAAAAATCATGGAATAGGACTTTGGGACAAATTGGAAGAGAAAACCAGATCGGTTCAGGTGAACCGGACCTTAACCGAATTGAACCAGTTGCTAAATTCATTTTTCTAGGTGGCTTAAAATATTCAAATTGGGGAATTGAAGCCACCATTGGATAGAGAATGAATTTAAAAATTTTTAATTTTGAGAAAATCGGTCGAATTGGGCATGAACCGACTGGTTTAACCATTGAACCTGGTCGGACCGGTCCGGTCCGATTCGGAACTGTGTCATCTTCTTCCTTCAGATGATGACACTATTCATTCAATGCATGAATGGACAACTTTGACGAAGAGAAAATGCCTCCGTTTAGGGCGTTTTATGTCACACTCCAACCCGGTTTGGTTGGATCCTTGTGAGCAACCCGCCACTCTCTCGGTTTATTAAGGGTTTTCTTCTTCTTTAAACTATGAGGAGTAAGGCATCCTTTATACCTGCACCTTTCATGGAATAACATTAATCAAAACTGAATAATTTAGACTTATATACCTATCTTGTAGGTTTAGCTAGCAGAATGTCTATAGGTAGGTTTTTCCCTCGGTTACCTGAAAATGGGTAAAGGGAGGGGTGAGTTTGACAACCTAGTGAATGGGTGTTTTAAAAAAATGGGTTTCTTATAAAAGAGTTTGAATTGGAGTGTGTCATACTCCATATTTTCTCTTAAAACATTCTTTTCTCAAATTCTGGTTTTCAACACCTTTTTCCAAGGTTTACCAATTATTTTCCAAGGATTCTCAAATCCTTTCCAAGGTTTTCATAACCTTTTTATCATTTTCATATTCGGTGTGTTTCACAAACAACATGCCCTTCATCATGAAGGGATCACACACATTTGCGAGATATAGTTACGTCGACTGCACCCACTTGTGGATCATAGCGTTTTTACCATCCACCCTGATATAAGTCTCTGACTTCTACCCGAAGTCTAAGTGAACGTCTTTGACGTCCTACCCTTAGACTAAAAATACTCCGTGTCCATGTGATGATAGAGACCTCATCCTGTCCCCACCCCGGTCTCATGTGCAATTAAGCTACGTCGAGCTTCTCAAGACTTCTGGTACAACTAGCTGCCCTTATTTCCACCAGCTCGTCTAGAGCCCTGTGACACATCACTACCCCTCTTGGGTGTCCTGAAGGTCACGTAACACAGTGCATGCACAATCAACAATTTTTCACATAAGCCATATAATCTGTGGTACCACTGGTCCAACGGCCCTGTCCCTCAACTCGACCTGTAGCTGTTTGTCTTGACTAGTCCGTAGACCTATCATGTCGCAATGCCACTAGTCCATCGAGTATGTCGGTCCTGTCTCAGTACCATGGCCAAACAACTCATTACTTAAGTTTTCATGGCTTAATAATCATGTTTGTTTATGAGCTTCTGCTCGTTCCAACCGGCCTAGGGCCCACTGTACGAGATTTTCAAAATCAGGCATATAAGCCCCTAAGTTCCAAAACCGAGGCCTCCGACCTATATGAGCTATTCGAGCTCCCGTCAAGAAGGTCTCCCAAAATGTTTAAGTAGTGGCACACACTCAGGGGAGAGCACTTCCAACAAATATATACTTTTCAATTATCCATTATATCAACCGAGTATGAGGACATCTCCGCTTATAACCGATAAGCGGGTTTTCCATTTCCTTCGAGTAAGTTTCATCATACCAATCGGGTATGATCTACTTATACCGGTAAGTAGTTTTTTCGCATGATTTCCACATCACTCTTCTCAGATGTGATGATTAAAATACTACTTAGCAATGGGTTTTCATTTCCGAGGTGCTTATTATAATGCCCCAACTCGGTTTGGTCGGATCCTCATGATCAACCTGCCACTCTCTCGGTTTATTAAAGGATTTCCCCTTATTGTAAATCGTAAAGAGTAAGGCGTCCTTTAACCTGCAACTTTTCCTGGAATAGCATAATTAAAACTGTATGAAATTTAAAACTTTACATACCTGTCTTACAGGCATCTTAGTTGACGGTCTTTAAGGGGAGGCTTTCCGGGATTTCTTGAAAGGGATATAAGGGAGGGGGTGAGTACGACTACTCAGTGAATGGGTTTTTAAAAGCTTTTAACTTTTAAGAAAAATATTTATATGGAGTGTGCCAGACTCCTTTGTTTTAAAAAATCCCTTTATTTAAAAATTTGTGTTTTTCCACTATTTCTTATTTATCATGGTGTGTCATCACCCAACACACATCCTTCATCATGAAGGTTACACACATTCACAAGTTAGTATCACTACTGAACCCGCTAGTGGCCTCGGAGCGACTTTTCCTACCACTCGGATAGAAGTATGACCACTTCTACCCTGAGAATGAGTGGATGTACGTGACATCCGACCCACAATCCTGAAATCACTTCTTCGTGTCCGTATGAGGACAGAGACCTCATCCTGTCCCCACCCCGGTCTCATGCGCTTGGTGCTACTCTAGATTTCGCACAGACACCTGGAACGACGAACTGCCCTTATAGCCACCAGGTCGTCCAGTGCCCTTAGGACGCATCACTACCCCTCATGGGCGTCTTGATGATCCCGTACTCATAGTGCATGCACAAACAATGTTTTCTCATATTGCCATGTAATTTGTGGTGCCACTGGTCCAACGGCCTCGACTCTCAACTCAACCCGCAGGTTTTTGTCTTGATTGGTCCGTCGACCTGTCATGTCGCACTACCGCTAGTTGACTGAGCATGTCAGTCCTATCTTGGTACCATGACCAAACAATTCACTTATTAAGTTTTATGGCACATATATCATGTTCGTTTAAGAGCTCCTGCTCGTGCCAATTGGCCTTGGGCCCACTGTACGAGATTTTCAAAATCGGGCATTTAACCCCCAAGTTCCAAAACCGAGGCCTCTGGCCTATCAGAGCTATTCGAGCTCCTGTTGATAAGGTCTCCCAAATTGTTTAAGCATTGGCACACATTCAGGGGAGAGCACTTTTGACAAAACATATGTTTTCTCTGTCCATTATACCGCCCGGGTATAAGGACACCTCCGTTCATAACTAATGAATGGGTTTTCAACTTCCTTCGAGGAAGTCTCATCATACCAACCAGGTATGATCTACTTACAACTAGTAAGTAGTTTTTCCACCACTTAATAGTGGGTTTTCATACCGAGGTACTTATCATTGCCCAACCGGGTATGATATAAAATTTCCATTCATAACCGATAAGTGGTTTTTAATTTTAAGTTGTTCTCATCATCCCAACCGGGTATGATGTTAGTAAACCCACTCACCCGTTAATAACGTGAATTCCACTAGACTGGTTCTTGGTATTCACGCAAGCTTGTCCTTGCTGGCGTTCTCGATACTTAGTGTTCCTACACGATATGAACATCTTTGTTCATTATCCTTCGGCCTAATTGCCTTCATTCATTCCAAATGAATGAGAAAGTCAAACTTTCATTTATTTGCAATTAGGTTCCTAAAGTTATTTCTCTTTAAGTCCCAAATGCCGGTTTTCCTAAAATTGAGTCCCAAAACTTCTAAAATTTATCATAGGACCTCAATTTATTCCATTTCACAAAAAAAGGGTTTAATTTCCCAAATTTCCAATTTGGTCCCCCAACTTTTCCAATATTACCATTTTGCCCTTCCTTTACAAAAATGGTAAATTTTGCCCCAAAAATTTCAAAATTCCTCAATTGGTCCTCCAACATTATTTTCATGCCCAATTGACCCTCAATTTCATAAAATTTCATTTTTGTCCTTTGAATTTCGAAAATCCCCAATTTTCCCTCAATTCCAACTTCTTAACACAGACGAATTTGATTTCATCAAATTGACCCATCAAATGTTTCCAATTGTTGAAATTGAAGTTGAAATTGAGTTTCTACATGTTCATACGAGTCTTTAGAAATGTGAATCGCAAGTTTTAACGCCGGGACGAGCTCAAACGGAGTTTCGCCGGAAAATGGACTATAGAGAGAGAAAGCTTCGATTACTCACTGGTAAAGGCACGGTGGTCCGAGCTTTTGATCTGGACAGATAGCTCTCATCCTGAGGTTTATCCTAGAATCAAGAATTGCATCAATTGATGCGGAATTGGATTAGAATTTCATCATTGAAATTCGGTCGACTCTCTCTCTAGCACCGATCAAAAATTATAAAGGGGAGCCGAATTGGCTTACCTTTCAGTCCTAATTCGGCTGTGGAAAGGATGAGGAAGTGTTGGGAGGGCTTAAAATGGCCGATTTCAGCTTGGCCGAAATAGGGCAGCTTCGGTCCACTGGAGCTGCTTCACTATTCCATCATGCCGTCGCTTCTCCAACGATTCTCGGATTGATTGGAGTTTGCTACTAGATAGCTATCTTCTCCCCGGTTCTAAAGAGTCCGACCTTTGTTCAAGTCGAAGCTCTAGTTCGAGCTTCACCGGAAAATGGAGCAGTAGAGAGAGAGAGAGACAAGTGTTTGTGTGTGAGGAGAATGAATGGGGATTACCTCTTTATATAGGTGTAAAACCATGTATTAAATGGGAGAGATTTATTACTAGTATTAATATTGCCATAAATTATTGGTATTAATTCCAATTTGGTTTTTGTTTTCTAAGTTGTCTTAAGTTTCTTTTCCAAGATTTAATGAACCCTTTGGATCACTAGTAAGTTGTAAATTTCCATATTGCTTGTTCCCAAATGTAAACCGGCTCGGGTTTCTTATTCGGTTTGACCGGTTATTTTCCCGGTTTTCCCTAACTCAAAAGTGCGGGGTTTACACTTATCATCCCAACCGGGTATGATATTAAATTCCCACTCACCCGTTAATGCAATGTATTCCTCTTGATCAGTTCTTTGTATTCATGCGAGCTTGTTCTTGCTGGCATTCAAGTCCCCAATGCCAGTTTTTCCTCAAATTGAGTCCCGAAACTTTTAAAATTCACCTTGAGACCTCAATTTATTTAAATTCACAAAATGGGTTAAATTTCCCAAATATCCAATTTGGTCCCCCAACTTTTCCAAAATTACCATTTTACCCTTACTTTACAAAAATGGTAAGTTTTGTCCCAAAATTTTTAAAATTGCCCAATTGGTCCTCAATTTTATGAAATTGCACTTTAGTCCCTTGAATTTTTGAAATTCCCAAATTTCACCCAATTTTCCCCCAATTTCAACTTTCTAACTTAGCCGAATTTGATTTCATCGAATTATCCAATCAAATGAGTTTAATTGTTGAAATTGAAGTTAGATTGGAGTTCCTACACCTTCATATGATTAAATTGCACTTTGAATCGGACAATTTGATGCCGGAATGAGCTCAAACGGAGCTTCACCGAAAAAGTGGACTTAGAGAGAGAAAGCTTACCGTTGGGGGCGCGACGGTTTGAGCTTTCTATTTGGGCAGATAGCTCTCATCCTATTTTACTCCTAGGATCAATAATTGCATCAATTGATGCCGAATTGAGTGAGAATTTTGTCATCGAAATTCTATCGGTTATCTCTCTAGCACCAATCGGAATTTAATAAGGGGAGACAAGTTGGCTTACCTTTCAGCTCTAATTTAGATGTAAGAGGGCTGTAGAGGTGTTAGGAGGGCTTGGGTTGGCCTGAAAAGGGCTCAAATTGTCTGATTTTAGCTCGATCGAAATAGGGCAGCTTCGGTCCATCGAAGCTGCTTCACTATTCGATCATGCTAGCGCTTCTCTGATGATCCTCGAAGCAAATGGAGACTACAGATGTGTAGTGACTTCTCCCCGAATCCAAAGAACCCAACCTCGCCTTGTTTGGCTTAGAAAAGTGCCCAAGTCGAAGCTCTGGTTTAAGCTTTGCCGGAAATTGGAGCAGTTGAGAGAGAATTGAGTTTTCAAGTGTGGAGAGGATGAATGAGGAGGGGGTCTTTATATAGGAAGCTTAGGGACTTCTTGGCCATCTGATTGGTGCCTTAATGGTGGTCATTCATTGCCTAAAACTCCCTGGCCGGAGACTTTTCAGCTTTGCTGATGTTGCACAATTTTTCGGCGAGTGAACAGTGCAGTCATCTAAAGGAAGAAGACAACACTGTTTCGAACTGGATCGGACCAATCCGAACCTAGTTCAAAGCTTAAACCGACCGGTTCACCCTCGATTTGACCAAATTTTTAAAATTAAAAATTTCTAAATTCATTTTCTATCCAATGGTGGCCTTAAATCTCAAATTTGAATTTTCTAAGCCACCTAGAAAAATGAATTAACATATGGTTCAATAGTGATTCAAACCGGTCCAAGCCGGTTCAATCCAGTTCGGATCTAGTTCACTTGAACCGGTTTGGTTTTCATCCCCCATTCATCCTAAAGTCCTTTTTCATGACTTTTAGGTCACTTGGGATCCATCAATTTTCCATTTTGCCATCTCTCTTTGGGTTCCGGTTCATAAACTGGCTCGGTTCATAAATCGGTTCAATCTGGTTCACCCTAACCGGTCTAGTTTTTCTCTTATAATTTGTCCTAAGGTTCTTTTCCAAGGTTTATGATCCCTTTTGGGTCACTCGGGAGTTGTAAATTCCCCCATTTGGCCATTCCCCTATGATTGGGTTTGTGAACTGGTTCGATTTTTTTTACTCAGTCTAACCAGTTTTTTTCCCAGTTTTCCTTAACTCCAAACGGCGGGTTTTACAACTCTCCCATCCTTTTAGGAGTTTTGTCCCCAAAACTTTATTCAACATTCTTCGTACTGAAAAGAACTTATCTTTTATCAACTTGTTATTTATTACATATAACTTTCTTGGCTATTTCCATTTAGCTCCGGTATAATACATACTCATAAATTTATTTTCCTGTACATTCTTTACTCCCTCCATGGAGTTTATCATAACTAGTATGCCTTGCCCGTGAGTCCAAAGGGATATCCTTAAGTTTACATCTTCCTTTGCTTATCGCAAAATTCTTCCCCTTGAGGTTCTTACTCAAGATTTTAGGGTTGGAGTTCCAAGGTGCCCAATTATTCCTGTGTCTAGTTATTCTCTTTATCATTGAAACCCTCAGCTTGGTGTTATTATGAGCATTACGTACTTGTTTTTTTTCCACAGGTTTCGGTGTTATTACTCCTTTGTCCTATTTTAACCCTTCCTCCTTCCGTTATTTATTTCAACTTCGATCCAAATTATGTTTGAACTCATCAATGCTTACCAACTGACTCTTACTTTACTTGAGTCACATTTTCCTCGGGACATTGGGCTTACTTGTCCCTTACAACATGACATATTCTAGAACTTGTCTTTGACCATTTAAAATTTTTGAACACTTCTATAATGGTTGTTCACAACCTTCCAACCTTTCGGGGATTATATAGCTTCATCTCTCTCTTTGTCTGGTAGTATTTCTCGACTGCCTTTAATCATTCACCAACCTTAATTTCTTAGTTCACCCTTTACTTTCCTATCTGAGGTATCCCCGATTGTTGGGTCTTATTTCGTATACTCCTCACCATGCCCACTCCATTACTCTTCTTTAGAGTGTAGTCTCCACTACTTCTCGGTCCTTCTTAGGGTCTCGTTTATTCTCCTTGACCATCCTGTTGCTACCGGTTACTTCCTTCTTTTCTAGGTTCATCGAAAATCTCTAATTGGCTTCTTTGCTCTTCTAATTAGTTAATACCTTGGCTATCCCAGCATACCCTTAACCACTTATAGTTCTTTATGAGGTTCTTTATGTCAGTTTAAGCCTCTTAGGCTCCATCTGGTGGTTCCTTAGCTTTGGAACTTCCCTTTTTGAGGTCACTTCCTACTTGTATCCTCTACCTATGGATTCCCGTCCTAGTTCAACCTCTCTAACACTTCTTGGAGGCTTTTCCTTCCTTCCTTTTTATAAGTAGCCCACTTGTCATGGTGTCCTTTGATGCTATCTTCCTACTTACCTGCTCCTTGGGTTTAGCTTACTCTTTGGGTCTTCCTAGTATGCTTTCTTAGGGTTTCCTTCTTTAGAAAAATCCTTCTTTCTTGGAATTCCTTTTCTATTCGTCCTTGAGGGTATCCAACTTTAACATTCCTGATATCCTCGGATGCCATCCTTCCTGCTTTACCTTCGAGGTTTGGTGGGTACGTCCATAGGATTTTCTTTTATTCGTATTTTATCACAAGTTTTATAAGAAATGGAACTTTTATTATAATGATGATGAATTATAGGGTTTTTGGTTATATTGGTCTAGGGGAGCTATGGTAAGTACTAACTATAGTACTAGGTTCATCTTGTGCTTCCTTCTGGTTGAGGTTGTATACTCAGGTTGGTACTCTTGACATAGTGGCTATCTCTTGTCCTCCATCTAGTGCCCTTGGGTTTCCTTGAGGTGGTGGATGGTCACTTCGTTGGGTATTACCTCAAAGGGCTGGACAACTCTTTGCAAAGTGTCCAAGTTGTCCGCATTCGAAATAGGCTCGACACGACCCTTCATGACTTTTCCAACACCTAGGGCAAGAGGGGTTTCTCCTTTGTGGGATTGTACTTGTCTCTCTTTGAGCATGGTAATCATCATTTCTCCTAAAAGACCCCATTCTTGTCCCCCATTTTTGTCTACCAGGCTCCTTTTGACCTCTCTAGTTGCTATGTCCTTCCTCTTCCTTCTGCTCGGCTTGTTCTATTCGACGACTTGTCTGTACCAGACGTTCACACTCATGGGCCATGCTAATGATGGCGACCAAATCCGTGGGGCATCCTATTACTCCCATCCGGTCTCTTATATCCATGTTGAGACCGTTCATGAACTGTTGGCAAATATATGTCAGTCCGGCTAAATCTGGAGCAAAAGGCCTTAGCTCGTTAAACTTAGTCTCATATTCCGATATAGAGTTAAGCCCTTGTTGTAATTGGAGGAAATCCTGCTTCTTCTCATTAATTAGGTGAGGGGCTAGGTACTCCTCTGCGTATCTCTACTCAAACTACTCACAGATGGGTGTTGAAGTATCTAGGCTTTGGATATTGTCTCACCATCTTTTGGCACTACCCTCCAAGAAAAATTCTATCAGGATCACCCTATCCTCTAATGATATTCTGACTATCCCCATCAACTTCTTGATGTTAGCCAGCCAGTCCATGGCGGCTCCCGCATCTTTCTCTCTGAGAAAAGGCTTACACCTTAGTTGACGAAGAGTCTTGAGATACTTGGGAATATCAATTGGAGGGGGATGATTAACAGGAGGAGAATGAGTTTGTACTTCCTCTAGTTCAGCCCGAGAGTTGGTGCCTGCCTCAAGGACGAGGTTAGGTTACCTAAATACTCGAGTGAACTCTTCATACAACCTTCGTTGTTCTAAGCTTGGTCCAGGTGGAATTGTTTGGGTTTCTCGGGGAGTTGCTACTGGAAGGGGTGGCTGGGTAGTGTCCCAGACTGCAACTCTAGTTCTCTTGATTCCTTTCTTGGGAGCCATCTGAAAATTTTGAAAGTATGCCTATTAATTACTATGTTCTCTAGTCTTGATAATATATTCGAGAAAACAGGTTTTGATGCCACTCAAGTTGTCACGCCCTGACCTAGTTTGGTTGGATCCCCGTGAGCAACCCGCCACTCTCCCAGTTTATTAAGGGTTTTCCCCTTCTTTAAACCGTAAGGAGTAAGGCGTCCTTTATACCCGCACCTTTTCTAGAATAACATTAATTAAAACTGAATAATTTAGACTTACATACCTCTCTTGTAGGTTTAGCTAGCGGAATGCCGTAGGTAGGTTTTTCCCTCGGTTACTTTAAAAGGGGTAAAGGGAGGGGGTGAGTTTGACAACTCAGTGAATGGGTGTTTAAAAAAATGGGTTTCTTATAAAAGAGTTTGAATTGGAGTGTGCCAGACTTCTTATTTTCTTTTAAAACATTTTTTACTTAAATTCTAGTTTTCAACACCTTTTTCCAAGGTTTACCAATTATTTTTCAAGGATTCTCAAATCCTTTCCAAGGTTTTCATAACCTTTTTCTCATTTCCATATTCAGTGTGTTTCACAAACAACAAGCCCTTCATCATAAAGGGATCACATACATTCGCGAGATGCAGTTACGCCGACTGCACCCACTTGTGGATCGGAGCGTCTTTATCATCCACCTTGATAGAAGTCTCTGACTTCTACCCGAAGTCTCTGACTTCTACCCGAAGTCTCTGACTTCTACCCGAAGTCTCTGACTTCTACCCGAAGTCTGAGTGAATGTCTCTGACGTCCTACCCTCATACTAAAAATACTTTGTGTCCGTATTTATTCATGCATGGTTCATTTCCATAATTTTTGGGTCTTTATTGGCCATTTGAGATTTTCCAATTTCTCATTTTGACCCTTATTTACCAATTCAGGATCACTTTGATTTTTGGTTTTCTTTTAAAATTTTTTTATTCTCAATTCTGGCTTTCTTATTATTGAAACCGATGTTTACAATCTTTCTTAGTGATTATGCATCTATGTAGTTTTTAATCACTTTTCAAAGGATTTTCCAAAACATACTGTAAAATATGTCCCTTGGAATCAAAGAAAAACTGGGAAAAGAACCAATATAGTTTTACACATGAAGAAACCAGTCGTTTAATGAACGAAAAATAGTTAATGTGGGAAATTGGAAAATCTTAAGTGAACAAAAATTCACAAAAATTTCAAGGAAGAACCGGGAAGTGGAATTGAGGATAGAACTAGACTGGTTTAGGGTGAACCGGATCCGAACCAGATTGAACTGACATGAACCATAATGAATCGGTTAAAAATGTCAATTTGAGAAATTGAGAAAACCATTAGATAGAAATAAATTTAAAAATTTTTAAATTTAAGAAAAAACCATCGAACCGGGTCCGAACCGCTCGATTTTCAAATTTTGGACAGGGAACCCTGTCGGACCGGACCGATCAATGGTCCGACCGAGCCGATCAACAGACCGGTTAGTGAACAATAAACAGTGGTCAATAGTCAACAGCCTGTTGGCACCCCATCAGTTGCCACGTAGACATGAGTAGCCAATGAGAGGCTGCAACGTGTATGGTCAATGGTCAGTTGGCGCCCCGTCAGCCCACCAAGCAAACACGAGTAGCTAATGAGAGTTAGCCACGTGTATTGTCAACGGGTCAATAGTTGACGTGGTGGCCGAGCTAGCACTCCATGTTAGAAAAATGGACCAATCATAGCGCGCCATGTGGCATGACTGGCACATCATTGTCTTCAACCTTTAGACGCTGACAGAGAGAGGGTAGGAGATAGAGCTTACACGAGTCAGGTTAGGTTAGCAGCGACTTGAAAAACTCTCCTGTTAGGTCACCGACGGGTGAGTCTTACGCCGGCGGGTAGCCTAAACAGTTACCGAGCTCCCTATATAAAGAGCACCCCATCACTCATTCTCAACATCCCACAATCGGGCGAAGAAGAAGAAGAGTGCATTTTCTGGTGAGCTGCAAACCAGAGCTCTGACGACGGGAAAAATCTCCACCAAAGGAGCTTTGAAGAGTGGCATTGGAACTAGGGAAGAGTACTCTAGCTTCAAACCTTCTCAGAACAACCAAAGGATGCTCAGAGAAGTGCGCAAAGGATCGCATTGTGAAGTTACTTTGGAGCTCGAAGCAGCGAGCTCCTACCCGACGCAACCTCAACCCTCTCGGCCCTTCCACCACCTACATTGGCCATCTCTGACCACCTAAAACCCTCCATAACACCCTTACATGCCTCGGTAAACTCAATTCTGTCTCCCCTCGTTGAAATTTCTAAATTTCAAAGCTACACCACTTGAAACTTCTCTCTTCAAATTCCTGTAGGGCAGCAGCGAATTGCAGTAGAATTTGGTCCTGCTAGATACCCCTTGACCAACTCTAGCTACCCCCACCTCAAGCTCCGGTCGCCACCCCTTCGTGGGTAAGAAACACAAGCTTTCTCTCTCTATTGTGAACTTTCCGGCAAAGCTCCCACAAGGCGAAAAACTCAACCAAATTCATAAGTTCAAAGTGTAGGACAATTGAGGGGAGATGGAGGAGGCAAATAGAAGCAAGAATCGAAGAAATTAAGGACTTATAGGAAGCCACTTAGACGAGGTAAGATACGAAGCTCCACATGCTTGAATTGGGGAAGAAGATGAAGGGCGATTTGGGGATTTTAGGGGACTTTTGTGCAATTTTTGAAAATTGGAGGACTGAACAACAATTTCACGAAATTGAGTGTGTTTTCATGAAATTCACCCCAATTGAGGGTCAATTGGGCAATTTGGACAAATTTGGGGGCAAATTGGAAATTTTGAAAAGTTGGGGACCGAATTGCAAATTTTGGAAAATTAAGGATGAAAGGGCAAATATGGTGAATTAAGGGCCTATTGGTGAAATTGTATGAGTTAAGAACCCAAAAGGAATAATTGGGAACCCAAGGGGCCTAAAAGAGACTAAAGAGAAATTAGGGACCCATGTGCAATTTAAGCAAAGTATGAGGCCCAATGTTCAAATATAAGAACGGGTGTGACCTGTCCCTAATATGAACACTCGTACCCTTCAGGAAAAAATTACCTGAGTGCTGACCCCCTAAAGTGCACCAAGGAGGGAGACTCCGCTAGAGCGACTCCGCCGAGATCACTGGGTGAGTGGGAACCGTTATGACGTTCATTGCGGTTGGAATGACGATTTAGCTTTGAAAACTATTGTCATGCTCCGACCCTGTTTGGTGGATTCCCATGATCAACCTGCTGCTCCCTTGATTTAAGAGGGGTTTCCCCCTTTGTTTAATCAAGAGGAGCTAGGCGTAATTTAAACCTTGTTTCCTGGAATTAAATAAATCAATAAAATGTAAGGTTAAAATAACTTTTAAGCATACTTGACAAAGGATAGATCCAGGTGTTTTCTTTAGTCATGTCTACTCCTAAAAAGGGATATAGAAGAGGGATTCATCTCTATAACTCAGTGAATGGGTGTTGGGAGTGAATTTTTATAAATAGCTTTAATCAATAGTGCCAAAATTCTTATTTACTTTAACATTGATCTTTCCTCAAATTCTAGTTTTCAAAACCCCTTTTTCTTCATTTTTCACATTAGGTGTTTTTAACAGTCAACACACGCCCTTCATCAGGAAGGGATCACACTTTGCAGGGCAATACGTCCACCGCACCCACTTGTGGCTCGGAGTGTCTTTACCGGCCACCAAGATAGAAGTCCGTCCACTTCTACCTTGGGTCTGAGTGAATGTTCATGATATCTGACCCTTAGACTCGAAAGCAACTCCATGTCCATATGAGGACAAATACCTCATCCTGACCCTACCCCGGTCTCACGCGCAAGAAGCTACGTCGAGATTCCCGACTGTTGGCATGACAAACTGCCCTTATCTCCACCATTTTGTCCAGTAGCCCATAGAACCCATCACTACCCACTAGGGCGTCTTGATGGTCCCATACCACAAGTGCATGCACAAACAACAATTTTTCACATATAGCCATTGTCTTTGGTGCCAATGGCTCCGATGCTCAACCCGACCTGCAGCTGTTTGTCTAGGCTGGTCCTTCAGTCTGGCCTTGACACACTGCCACTAGTCCAACGAGTATGTCAGTTCAGTCTTGGTACCATGGCGAAATCACATAACCATTTCATTAAGAGTTTTCATGGCTTTCATAATCTCATATTTGTTTACGAGCTCTTGCTCATGCCAACTAGCCTTGGGCCCACTATACATGATTTTCCAACATCAGGCATTTAGCCCCACAAGTTTAAAAAATGAGGCCTCTAGCCTATCTGAGCTAATCTAGCTCCCGTCAAGAAGTTCTCCCAAAGAGTTTAAGCATTGGCACACAGTTAAGAGATAATACTTCTAACAAAAAAAATATAATTTTCACTTCATCACACCAACTGGGTGTGATGATACCTCCGCTTACAATCGACAAGTGGGTTTCTCCTTCCTTCAAGGAAGTCCATTATACCAACCAGGTATGATTTCCTCTACTTACAACCGATAAGTAGTTTTTAGCTTAATTTGCACATCACTCCAACCATGTGTGATGTTAAAATCCCACATATAAGTGGTTTTTCATTTCTAAAGTGTTGACCATCCCAACCAGGTATGATGTAAATAAACTCACTCACCCGATAACTTAAGTGTATCCTTCTTCAGTCGGTTTCTGCTTCCACGCTAGCTTATCCTTGCTAGCATTCTGGTCTCTCGTGTTCCTACATGATTTGGGCACTCTTATCCATTACAGTTTTGGCATAATAGCCTTCGTTTTCCCACATATGAGTGATTAGGCTCAAAATTGTTAGTTAATTGCACTTAGATCCCTAAAATTTATTTTTCTGTACTTTAGGTTCATAATGCTAACCTTTCCCCACATTGAGTCCTGAAACTTCCAAATTTTACTTTGGATCTTCAATTTACTCAAAATTGTTTAAGGGGCTTAAGTTTTCCAAATTTCCAAATTTGTCCCCAACTTTTCAAAATTTACCATTTTGCCCTTACTTTCCAAAAATGGCAATTTGACCCCAATTATTTTAAAAATTGACCAATTGGTCTTCCAACATCTTTTCTATGGCCAATTAGCCCTCAATTTTAGGAAATTGCAAATAGGTCTTTCAATTTTATGAAACCCCCAAATTCTTCCCCCATTTCCCCCCTTTCAAATTAGTTGAACTTGATTTCATCAAATTAACCATCCAATCGGGGTTAATTGCTTCAATTGGAGGTGTAAATTAGTTCCTACACTTCCATACGATTCAATTAAGCTTTGAATCGCATGAATTGAGGCCGTAACGAGCTTAAACGGAGCTTCGTCGGAAAATTGTGTGTAAAGAGAGAAAGCTTCGAAAGCTTACCGTGGGAGGTTCGGTGGTTCGAGCTTTATATCTAGGTAGGTAGCTCTTATCGATCAAGAATCGATATAATTCATATCGAATCGAGGAAGAATTCTATTAGTGAAGTTTTCACAGTTTCTTTCGCTAACACCTATAAAAAATGACAGAGGGGGGCCGAATTGGCTTACCTTTCAGCTCAATTGTGGTCAAATAAGGGATGTGGGGATATTGGGAGGGCTTGGTTTGGCTGGAGGAGGTTTGAGTTTGGTCAATTTCAGCTCGGTCGAAATAGAGCAGCTTCGGTCCTTTGAAGCTCCTTCACTGTTTGATTCCGCTGGCACTTCTCTGGCGGTCCTCATCCTCAGATCGAACGAAGGTTATTGTCAGGTAACTGACTTCCCCAGTAGTATAAAGAACCCAACCTCACCTTCTAAGGTTACGAAAATTGCCCAAGTCAGAGCTCTGGTTCGAGCTTCATCAAAAAATGGAGTAGTTGAGAGAGAATGGAGATTTCAGGTGTGAGGATGATGAATGGAGAGAAGCTCTTTATATAGGGAGCTCGATGACTCTTTGCCCGACCGTTCAACATCTTGGTCATGCTCATTCAGAACCTAAAACGCCCTGAACGGAGGTGTTTTCTCTTCATTAGCACTGTTCATTCAATTATGAATGAACAGTGTCGTCATCTGAAGGAAGAAGATAACACTATTTCGAAAATGGACCGGTCCGACCATGTTCAATGCTAAAATCAGCCAGTTTAGGCTCGATTCGACCGGTTTTCTCAAAATTAAAAATTTCTAAATTCATTCCCTATCCAATGGTGGCTTCAATTCCCAGTTTGAATATTTCAGGACACCTAGAAAAATGAATTTAGCAACCGGTTCAATGATGGTTCAATCTAGTTTAATCCAATTTAGGTCCGATTCACCTAAATCGATCTAGTTCTCTCTTCCAATTTGTCCCAAAGTCCCTTTCCATCACTTTTATGACTCTTTGGGTCACTTGGGGTTTGTCGATTTTCTATCTTGCCCTTTCTCTATCAGTTAAGGTTTATGAACCGGTTCAGTTCTCTCTCTTGGGTTAACCGATTCTTTCCCCATATTTCTTATCTTGAAGAGGCGGGGTTTACAACTATTTTCTCAAAATTAGCATCCCTTGACTTGGTGACTTTGCTTAAAACATTTGGGAGCTAATTACAAGCTTAGGCTCAAGATGCCTGTGGGCCCAAGGCCGATGGATACGGGCGTGGACCCGTCCAGAACGGACATGTGATATCTAATGCTAAAAGACCTGAATAATGGGAACATTGCATGATATCCATTGAGCCAAGCTGAGTTGTCGAGCTTGTTGGGCTGAACCACTGCTCTACAGAAGCCAAGTCGCTAAACCTGTTGGGAAAGTATGCGTGGGCCGAAGCCAGGCCGATAGATTGTTGTGCTAGAGGGCCAAAGATAAAGGCTATAATTAAAAAAAACCTTGTTAATTGTGCATGCACAGTGATGTTTGGGCCATTAGGACACCTGGCATGAGGTAGTGATGTAGCCCAAGGACTGCTGGACGACCCAAGGAGCATAAGGGCAATTTTGTCTTTCAGTAGGTCGTGAAGCCGAGTAGCTTTCTATGCATGGAGACCGAGGTAGTTGGGGAAATGAGGTCTCATCCCACTGAGTAGACACACTGAAGTAATTGGCATTTGATGTGTCAAATAATTGATGTTTACTCAAACCCCGGGTAGAGGCAGTATACCTCTATTAGGGTGGATGGTAAAGGTACTCCAGTCCATAAGTGGCACAATTAAGGACCATTCTACGATTGTGTGATCCCTCCTATGATAAGAGGGTGGTTGTTGATCATATGGAACGTATGAAATATCAAAGAAATAATTTAAAGAATAAAAAGGAAGAATTCAAGTAAAATGTTGTAATCGTTTCCCTCACTCAGTATTTTACTTACCCCCTGTCTCACCCATTTTCAGGATAACACCCAGACAGAAAGTTCTCGAATGAGCTCGAGCCCTCAAGGTACACTTCCCATCCCCAACTTAAAGTAAGGGTTTGAACTTAAACACACCTTCACCTTCTTTTTCTTATTCAGGTAGGTATACCTAGATGATGCAGGAAAGGGTGGCGGGTTGATCACGGACTCTGATCAAACCGAATTGTGGTGTGACAACTTGAGTGGTATCAGAGCCAGGTTTCCTAATTAGTTTTCCTCCAACCCATCCTAATCCCCGAATCTCGACCACTTTGTAGAAAACATGAACGAGAACGCCTCCGAAGGATATATTCCTTGGATACACGCTATTTAACAACGGGTAGAGGCACTAGAGGAACCCATCCCCTAGGATGCACCTCGAGATAGGACCCCTCGCTACTCGGTGGAAGATGAAGTGTTCCCACCTAGGGAACTAGACCTGGCCCAGATTCAAGCAGAAGATGAGAGGAATTTCTAGAAAGAATACGCCAACTACGTGAGGGTTTTTTTACCAACTCCTCTAGATCCACAGTAGTACGTGTACCGTAGGCCCCACCTAACACGCCCACGATGCTGTTGCCTTACGCTGGAATGGAATCGATATAGCACCCCCATACAGGCTAGGAGGGCACCTAGTGTGTCTACATCTGCAGAGTTCTTGGAGTCCAACATGAACCCATGTCCTTGCTGCGGAAGATACCATGGGGGCGAATGCCAACCTAGAAGTAGAATATGCCTCCAGACACCAGATGGGGAGTCTCGCAACTCGCATAGGTAAAATTCTCAGTTTGTTAACTAGTGGGGATAGAAACGAGGGTAGTAATTTCAGGCCCTGACCCGGTTTGGTCGGATCCCCGTGATCAACCCTCCACTCTCTCGGTTTATTTAAGGGTTTCTCCTTGTTATAAATTGTAAAGATTAAGATGTCCTTTAAACTTGCACCTTTCCTGGAATAACATAAATCAAAACTGCGTAATTTTTTTTTAAAATTTATCATATTTGTCTCAAAGGCATATTAGTTGGTGGTCCTTAAGGGTAGGCTTTTCGGGATTTCCTGAAAAGAGATATGAGGGAGGGGGTGAGTACAATAACTTAGTGAATGGGTTTTTGAAATTTAACTATTAGGAAAAAAATTGTTTGGAGTGTGCCAAACTCCTTATTTCCTTTAAAAAATCCTTTCATTTCAAATGTTTGTTTTATCACCATTTCTTATTAATCATGATGTATCATCACCCAACACACATCCTTCATCATAAAGGTCAATCACACAGTCGTAGGCCAGTACGTCCACTGAACCTACTTGTGGCGTTGGAGCGACTTTACCTGCCATCTAGATAGAAGCACGTCCACTTCTACCTTGAGAATGAGTGGATGTTCGTGACATTCGACCCTCAAGCCTATAACAATTCTTTATGTCTGTATGAGGACAAAGACCTCATCTTGACCCTACCCCGGTCTCGTACACTTGAAGCTATGTCTAGCTAAGCAAGGTCACGTGGTCCGACGAACAGCCCTTATACCCCAACTCGTCCAGGGCCCTAGGACACATCACTACCCCTCTTGGGCGTCTTGAAGGTCTTATAATCACAGTGCATGCACAATCAGTATTTTCACATCATACCATATAATTTGTGATGCCACTGATCCAATGGCCCCGACCCTCAACTCAACCTGCAGCTTTTTGTCTTAACTGGTCTGTTGACCTATCATGTCGCACTGCCACTAGTTGATTGAATATGTCGGTCCTGTCTTGATAATAAGGCCAAACAATTCATTTATTTAAAGTTTTATGGCACATATCGCATGTTTATTTACGAGCTCCTACTTGTGCCAACTGGCCTATGGTCCACTATTCAAGATTTTCAAAATCGAGCATATTAGCCCCCAAGTTCCAAAACCGAGGCATCCAACCTAACAGAGCTATTCAAGCTCCCGTCAAGAAGGTCTCCCAAATCATTTAAGCAGTGGTACACAGTCAGGGGGAGTACTTTTGACAATAATATATTTTTTACTATCCATCATACTAACCGAGTATGAGGATTTCTTTGCTCATAACCGATGAACAGGTTTTCCACTTCCTCCGTGTAAGTTTCATCATACTAACTGGGTATGATCAACTTACAACCAGTAAATAATTTTTTCGCGTTATATTCACATCACACCTCTAAGTTGTGATATTTAAAATACCACTAAGTAGTGGGTTTTTATTTCGAGATATTTATCATCCCAACTGGGTATGATATAAAAATCCCACTCACTCGATCGTGCAGTGAATTCCTCTTGACTGGTTCTTTGTATTTACGCGAGCTTGTCCTTGTTGGTGTTCCCAGTTCTTTGTGTTCCTACACGATATGAACATGCTTGTTCAATTCCTCTCAGCCTAATAGCCTTCATTCATTCCAATGAAATTTCTTTTCATTATAATGCTTACTCCTTTCATTGAGTTTAATAAAAAGTCATGTCTGGCTCATTAATCCAAATATATATCCTTAGGTTCACATCTCCCTTTATTTAGGGTAAGGTTCTTCCTTTTGGGGCTCTTACTCAAGATTTTAGGATTGAGGTTCCAAGGTGCCCAATCATTCCTTTGTCTAGTTATTCTCTTCATCGTTGAAACCCTTAGCCCGTCGTTCTTTCAAGCATTGGCTACTTGTTTTCATAGGTTTTGGTATTATTATTCCTTCATCCCAATTTGACCCATCCTTCATTCGTCATTGATTACAACATCGATCAAAATTTATGTTTGACCTTATTATGCTTACTAACTGACTCCTCCTTACTCGAGTCACATTTTACTTAGGATTGTTGGTGCTTATATGTCCCTTACGACATGACATAGTTCTAAACTTATCTTTGTCCATCAGACTTCTACAACACCTCCTTTAAGGTTGTTTCCAACTTTCTAACCTTTCAAGGATTGTACAATTTCAACCCTCCTTTCATCGGGTAGTATTCCTCAGCTACCTTTACTGTTATCCAATTATCCTTCATGCCTTGACAACATGTCTTATATAATCGTGTCAGTTTTCCTTACCTACTCATCCTTTCCCAACTTCTTTATTGGGTTTTTCTGTTGCCAATTATTTGGTTTCCTGATGGTTTACTGACAAACTGGGATTCTTTCCTTCTTAAGTCCTTGGCATTCCTTATTCAAGGAGTTTTCCTTTTTCTTAATCCACTTTTACTTACTCGTGATTATTTCATGATTCTTTATTCCAAATTAATCACTTTTAGTCCATGTGTTGATTCCTTTGCTTAGGAAGGTTCCCTTCTTCCGATTTCGTACTCCACTATGTCCCTCACAGTAAAGACTTTTATCTTAAGAGCTACATGCTCAACCTTCTTATCATTTCTTATTCCTTACTTAAGATTCTTCCGATTATGTGTCTTATCCCGTGCACTTCACACTATGCTCAGTCGTCCACTCTTTAGGCTTCATTATGCATGTGTGGACTACAACCCGCCTCACTAATCGTGGTTATTTCTCCTTAGCCACATCTTATTTGGAGGGCTTACTTTCCCAACGTTTTCTCAGGTGTTCTTTTCTTTATTTCTTTATTATGGGTATTCCACTCATTCTTACTTGTCATAACATCTTTTGATACTAACTTCCTATTTCTCCGTTCCTTTTAACATATTCCTTGGGTCATCCTAGTGTGCTTTCTTGGTTCTTTCACCTCAGCTTGCGCTTCATTTGTAAGTTTGTCTCTTTGTCCCTTTCACTTGGTTCCATGATCTCTTAGTTAGGATACATATGACTTTCCAAGGTTTCCTTCCTTAATAGGACTCACCTCTTTTTCCTTGGTTCTAGGGAATATCTACCTTTAAATGGCATCCTTTAATGTCATCATCTTCTATTTATCCTTGCTTTTGAAATTTTGTGGGTACATCTTTGGTACTTCTATCCTCATCCCCACTCGCACCACAATACACATCTATTTCTTTTAGGGAGAGTTTAAAACTTCCTTGTTTCAAGATTTCTTGATCATTATGTGAAAGGTTTGCCTACTCCTTTCTTGGCTTGAATTTCATCGTTAATTTGGTCATTGGTCTTTTTAAGGATTTCTTTTATCCTTCTTTTCCCCAATATTTGGCCTTTCCATCTTTCCTTTCTTTACTAGAGCTTAATCTATGACCCTCACAACGGTTAGTTCGTTACATGCTTCCATTGCCCTCTTTAGATTGTATTTCTTACTACTTCCCGGTCCTCCTTAGGGCGTCGTTCATTCTCCTTGACTATCTTGTTGTTACTATTTGCTTACTTATGCTATGTTGGTCTAAAACTCTAATTTGACTTCTCTACTTTTTCCAAAGAAAGTTGTGCTTACAATATCAAGACATCCCATTTGTCGTCAAATGCTTGGCTTGTCTTCTCTTGTGGATGCACTCCCTTCTTTGCTCCTAAATTGTTGGAAATTTCTTCTTTAAGGGAGAATTCTCTTTAGCTACCTTTTGTTGTGGTTTTATTGAGATCCTACCTTTAGCCCTTTTTCCTTCCTGCCATTTTACGAAGATCTTGAACAGCTTCTTCCTGTCTGTAGTTGAAATTTCGAGTTGAAGTCGTGTTTCTTAGGATGGTACACTTTCAGATTTCCTATAGTTGTGAGGGCGTCATTCTAGTGGTGTGGGACAGTCCTTCACTTCATGTCCTATTTCCTTTGTACCTTGTAATAGATTATTTCCTTGCCTAGTTGTTACTCCAAGAGTTCTTCTAGACTCCTTACCATGATGGTTTGTCATACCTTATTTTCCTAATAATCTCCTTGATTCATTCCTTTATCTTGGATCTCCGTGGTGTCTAGGGTATTGCGATTTTGTTTGGTAACTTTTCTTGGGGCCATCTTCCTAGCAAGATTACATCCTTTGAGAGACATAGTTTTTAGGAATTGGGAGTATTTCATTAGGGTAGGACATGGAAAGAGTGAAGAGGGATGAAATGTGCTAGGAAAGGGAACTCTAGAGGGATGTATACGACTAAGTACCCCTTGAAGGGACCATTGATGGGTAGTTGGACATAACTTGGAGTGCAAGGAACTAATCCATAATTAGGAATTCCTTGAAGGAAGGATAAGGAACAATAAGGGAATTAGAGGACAGTGAAGGATTAAGGGCGGATGACCGATGGGTGTAAGAAAGGAAAGAAGAAAAAGCCTTCAAGGAGTGTTAGGGAGGTTGAACATGAAACTCACAGGATGGAAGTCCCTAGGTAGAAGGAAAAATGTAAACCCCACCCTTTGGAGTTAAGGAAAATTGGGAAAAAACCAGTCAACCCGAGAGAGAAAACCGAACCGGTTCACGAACCCTGACCATTAGAGAACGGGTAAATTGTGAAATTTACAACTCCCTAGTGACCAAAGAGTCATAAAAACCATGGAAAAGGACTTTAGGACGATTTGGAAGAGAAAACCAGAACGGTTCAGGTGAACCGAATTGAACCAGTTTGGACTGGTTTGAACCATCATTGAATCGGATGCTAAATTCATTTTTATAAGCGGATTAAAATATTCAAATTGGAGAATTGAAACCACCATTAGATAGAGAATAAATTTAGATGAATTTAGAAATATTTAATTTTGAAAAACTCAGTCAAATTAGGCCTGAACCGGCCGATTTAAAAGTTGATCCTGGTTCAGACCGGTCCTGTCTGGTTCGGAACATTGTCATCTTCTTCCTTCAAATGACAGTACTGTTCACTCACCAGAAAATTGAACAGTGCTGAAGGAAAGGAAACATTTTCATTCAAGACATTTTAGGCCATCAATGAGTGTCATTAAGGTTCCAAATGGACAGTTCGAGAGTCCACGAGCTCCCTATATAAAGAGCCCCTCTCCATTCTTACTCCACACACCTATAAACTTCACTCTCTTTCAGCTACTCAGTTTTTTGACGAAGCTCGAACCAGAGCTCCGGCATAGGGGTTTTACTGAGCCAAAGAAGGTGTGGTCGGGTTCCTTAGACTCGGGGATAAGTCAACTACCCTACGATGGTCACCATTCGGTCCGAGGATCGCCAAAGAAGTGCCGGCATAATCAAAGAGTGAAGCAACTCCGACGGACTGAAGCTGCCCTATTTCTGTCGAACTTAAGACAGCCAAATTGAGCCCTCCTCAGGCCAAACCAAGCTCTCCCAGTACTCCCTCAACCCTCACACAACCGAATTAGAGCGGAAAGGTAAGCCAATTTTGCTCCCCTCTGTAATTTTTCGTAAGTGTTAGAGAGAGAACCAGCGAAACTTTACTGACTGAATTCTCCCTCAATTCGACATGAATTGAGGTGATTCTTGATCATAGGAGTAACCTCAGGATGAGAGCTACCTGCCCTGATTGAAAGCTCGGATCGCCGCACCCCAACAGTAAGCTTTCGAAGATTTCTCTCTCTAAGTCTAGTTTTCCGATCAAGCTCAATTTGCGCTCGTTCCGATATCAATTCATGTGATTCAAAGTCAGTTGAATCGTGTAGATGGGTAGGAACTCAATTTTACCTTCAATATCAACAATTAACCTCGATTGATCGGTCAATTTGATGAAATCAAATTCGACAAGTTTAAAAGGGAGAAATTAAGGGAAAAGTTTGGGGGAAATTGGGTATTTCAAAAAATTGAGGGATCAAAGTGAAATTTCCAAAAATTGAAGTCTAATTGGCCATGAAAAGGATATTGGAGGACAAATTAGTCTATTTTTGGAATTTATTGGGCTCAAATTGCCATTTTTGTAAAGTAGGGGCAAAATGGTAATTTTTGAAAAGTTGGGGACCAAATTGAAAATTTGGAAAAATTGAATCCCTTTTTGTGATTTTGAATAAATTGAGGTCCCAAAGTAAATTTTAGAAGTTTCGGGACTTAATTTGGGAAAAAATTAGCATTAGGGACCTAATGTTAAAGAAAAAGAACTTAAGGGACCTAAATGCAAATAATTAAAAGTTTGGGCTTTTTGTTCATTCATGAGGAATGAAGGATATTAGGCCAAAAGTTAATAAACAAGGATGTTCAAATCGTGTAGGAACATGAAAAACCGGGAATGAAAACCAAACGAGTTCAAGTGAATCGATTTGAACAACTATTGAATTGAATGCAAAATTTATTTTTCTATGTGGCTTAAAAAATTCAAATTTGAGATTTGAGGCCATCATTGGATAGAAAATGAATTTAGAAATTTTTAGATTTGAAAACTTTGGTCGAATTGGGGTTGAACCGGTCGTTTAAGCTTTGAACCCGGTTCAAACCGGTACGGTACAGTTCGGAACAGTGTCGTCTTCTTCCTTCAGATGACAGCACTGTTCACTCGCCAAAAAATTGCGCAGCCCCAGCAAAGTTGAAAAGTCTCGAACCAAAGCTCTGACTTGGGAATTTTTCTTAGCCAAACAAGGTGAGGTCAGGTTCTTTAGAACCGGGAAGAAGTCAGCTACACACTTGTAGTCTCCATTTGCTCCGAGGGTCGTCAGAGAAGCGTCAGCGTGATTGAACAGTGAAGTAGCTCCGGCGGACCTAAGCTACCCTATTTCGGTCAAGCTGAAATCGGCCAATGCGAGCCCTTCTCAGGCAAAAACCAAGCTCTCCCAACACCTCCATAGTCCTCCTACAGCTGAATTAGTGCTGAAAGGTAAGCCAATTTGGCTCCCCTCTCCAATTTCTGACCGGTGATAGAGAGAGAACCGGCAGAACTTTGATGATAAAATTCTCACTCAATTCAGCATCAATTGATGCAATTCTTGATCCTAGGAGAAACCTGAGGACGAGAGCTATCTGCCCAGATCAAAAGCTCGGATCGTTGCGCCCCCGACGGTAAGCTTTCAAAACTCTCTCTAAGTCCAGTTTTTCGGTGAAGCTCCATTTGAGCTCATTCTGACATCAAATTGTGTTATTCAAAGTGCAATTGAATAATATGAAGGTGTAGGAACTCCAATCTAACTTCAATTTCAACAATTAAACTCATTCGATTGGTCAATTTGATAAAATCAAATTCAGTGGAGTTAGAAGGTTGAAATTGGGGGAAATTTGGGAATTTTGAAGATTAGAAGGACTAAAGTGCAATTTCATAAAATTGAGGACCAATTGGGCATGATAAAGATGTGGGAGGACCATTGGACCACTGGCACCAATGATTAAATGGCTTTTGAGGAAAACTTTGTTTGTGCATGCACTTGAGTTTTGGGATCATTAAGATGCCCAAGAGGGGTAGTAATGTGTCATAAGGATTGCTGGAAGACATGGTGGTGATAAGGGAAGAGAGAAGCTACTAAGTTTGTGTTTCTCGTCATACCAGTTAGTCATGGAGTTCTGTGTTTGTACTCAACAGAGTTCTGTGTTTGTACTCCACAGAATTTTTGTGTTTGGACTCCATGAAACTACTGTGTTTGGGATTTCCTAAAGCTTCTATGTTTGAGTTCATGTACACGAGACTGAGATATGGTCTATGTCCTCATACGGACATAGAGTTTTATTCATTAGTGTTCCCTTCATGATGAAGGGCGTGTGTTGGTTGATAAGCACACTAGTTATGGTTGAGGAGTGAGTAATGGCTATGAAACCGAGATTTTGAAAATGAGAAATTTTAAAAAGAAAATAAGGAGTCTGACACACTCTAATACAAATATTTTCCCTAAAAGTCAAACTTTAAATACCCATTCACTGAGTAGTCGAACTCACCCCGTCCCTTATATCCCTTTTCAGGTAATCAAGGGAAACCTATGTAAAGACCTCCTGTTAGTCACACCTACAAGACAAGTATGTAAGTTAAAATTTGTATGCAGTTTTGATTTATGTATTCTAGAAAAAGTAGAGATTTAAAGGATGCTGTAATCCTCCCGGGTTTAAAGCAGGGGAAAACCCTTAGTAAACTGGGAAGAGTGGCGGGTTGCTTACGGGGATCTGACCAAACCGGGTCAGGGCATGACAATAGAGGACTTCCTCCTAATTCCAAAGACACCCAATGTGGCTTCAGAGGTCAAGAAAAGTCCCGTCACCGAAGCACTGGTTCGCAGCTTGCCGGAAAACTCATTCTTCTTCATCTTCGCTCAATTGTGGTATGTTTAGAACAAATGAGGGGGTGCTCTTTATATAGGGAGCTCGACAACTGTTCAGGCTACCCATCTGCATAAGACTCGGCCTTCGACTCGGTTGCCCGAGACCTGACCAGAGCATTTTTCGAGTCGTCAGAGACTTCAGTGTTTCCAGTGACTCCCTCTCTCTCTCTCTCTCTCTCTTCTTTGTCAGCGTCTAAAGGTAAAAAGATGGTGACGTGGTAGTCGTGCCACGTGTTGCATTGTGATTAGTCAGTTTTTCTAACATGGAACACTAGCTCGACCGCCGCATCAACCGTTGACCCATTAACTTGACACGTGGCAGCCTCTCATTGGCTACTCGTGTCTGCGTGGATGCTAACGGGTGTCAACTATCCTTTGATTAGACACGTGGCAACCTCCCATTGGCTGACCATGTCTACGTGGTAGTTGACATGGCACTAGTTGTCCGTTGACCATTGACCGTTAATTGTTGAAAGGTTTGTTGACCATTAACCAGTCTAGTTGGGTCGTTGACCGGTCCGGTCCGACCAGGTTCACAGTAAGGGAATTCGAAAATCAGCCGGTTCAGACCTGGTTTGACCGGTTTTCTCAATTTTAAAATTTTCTAAATTCATCTAAATTCATTTTCTGGCTAATGGTTGTCTCAATTTGACATTTTTAAACCACCTAGAAAAATAAATTTGTGAACTGATTCGCTATGGTTCATGTCAATTTGGTCCGGTTCACCCCGAACTGGTTTGGTTCTCTCTTCAATTCCATTTCCCGATTCTTCCTTGATGTTTTTATAAAATTTTGGTCACTTGGGATTTTTCAATTTCCCACGTTAGCTATTTTCGTTCATTAAACGGCTTGGTTCTTCATGTATAAACCTATACCGGTTCTTTTTCCAGTTTTCTTAGGTCCAATTGGATGGGTTTTACACTCTTTCTCCCATCCTTTTTCTTCAAGAATAGGACCGGTGCACTCCATGGAGACTGGCTAGGACATATGAAGTCCGTCTCCAATAGCTCATCCAGTTGCTCCTTCAATTCCTTTAGTTCTGTTGGAGCCATGTGATAAGGGGCTTGGGATATAGGGTTTGTACCTGGAATGATTTCTATGGCGAACTCCAATTGTCAGTTTGGGGACAGTCCAGGTAATTCTTCTGGAAATACTTATGGATAGTGTTTAACCACCAGAATGTCTTCAGGTCCCTTATCCTTAGACTTCTCATTAATGACCATGGCCAAAAATGTTGTACAACTTTTCTCTATCATCTTTTGGGCCTTTATATGGGACACCATTTGTACTTCACCCTTCCTTCAGTCTCCTTGGAATTTTAGTCCATTTGCCTCAGGAGTGTGGAAGGTTACCATCTTCTTTCCACAGTCCATCCTAACCTCCGACGGTAAGTTTTCGAAGCTTTCTCTCTCTAAGTTCAATTTTTTGGCGAATCTTCGTTTGAGCTCAATTCAAACCCAAATTACACAATTCAAAGTTCCATTGAATCGTATGGAAGTGTAGGAACTCAATTTTACCTTCAATTTCAAATTAAACTCGATTGAATGGTCAATTTGATGAAATCAAATTTGGCCCGTTGGAACGGGAGAAATTGGGGATTTCAAAAATTCGAGGGACTAAAGTGCAATTTTCCAAAATTGAGGGACAATTGGCTATAAAAAAGATGTTGGAAGACCAATTGGTCGATTTTTGGAATTATTGGGGTCAAATTTGCCATTTTTGTAAAGTAGGGGCAAAATGGTAATTTTTAAAAAGTTTGGGACCAAACTGGAAATTTGGGAAACTTGCACCTCTTTTTGTGATATTGAATAAATTGAGGTCCCAAAGTGAATTTTAGAAGTTTTAAGACTCAATTTTGGGAAAAATTGGCATTAGGGACCTAAAGTTAAAGGAAAAGAACTTTAGGGACCTAAATGCAAATAATTAAAATTTTGGGCATTTTGTTCATTTGTGATGAATAAAGGCTATTAGGCCAAATGTTAATGAACAAAGATGTTCATATCGTGTAGGAACACATAGTACCAGGAACGCCAACAAGGATAAGCTCGCGTGTGGAAAAGAGTCGGTTAAAAGGAAAAATACACTACACTTATCAGGTGAGTTGGAATTTTCACATCATACCCGGTTGGGATGATTAGTATCTCAGAATTTAAAACCCTATATTATGTGGAAATTTATCATCACACGTGGTTGGGGTGATGTGAGAAAACACGTATAAAAACTACTTACCGATTATAAGTAGATCATACCCGATTGGTATGATTAACTTTCTAGAAGGAAGTAGAAAACCTACTTATCGATTATGAGTAGAGATGTCCTCACACACGGTTGGTGTGATGGACAGGTGAAAAGTTATTTTTGTTAGAAGTGCTCTATCCTGACTGTGTGCCACTACTTAAACATTTTGGGAGACCTTCTTGACGGGAGCTCGAATAGCTTATATAGGCCAGAGGCCTCAGTTTTGAAACTTGTGGGCTAGAATGCCTGATTCTGAAAATCTCGTACTGTGGGCCCAAGACCAATAGGCACGATCAAGAGCTCGTAAACAAACATGAAATTAAGCCATGAAAATTTTAATGAATGATGTGATTTGGCCATAGTACCAATACAAGACCGACATACAAGATGGACTGGTGGCAGTGCGACGAGACCGATCGACAGACCAGTCGAGACAAATAGCTACAGGTCAAGTTGAGGGTTGAGGTCGTTGGACCAGTGGCACCAAAGATTAATGGCTTATATGGAAAAATTATTGTTTGTGTATGCACTGAGGTTTGGAAGCATCAAGACACCCAAGAGGGGTAGTGATGTGTCCTAGGGGCTACTGGACGACATGGTAGAGATAAGGGCAGTTTGTCGTGCCAGTAGTCAGGGAAGCTCAAGTAGCTTCATGCCATGAGACCAGGGTGGGGTCGGGATGAGGTCTACGTCCTCATATGGACACGAAGTATTTTGAGTTTGAGGGTAGGATGGTAGAGACGTTCACTCAGACTTTGGGTAGAAGTAAGGGACTTCTATCAGGGTTGATGGTAAAGACGCTTTGATCCACAAATGGGTGGAGTCAGCGTAGCTGCATCTCGCGAATGTGTGTGTACCCTTCTTGATGAAAAGCGTGTGTTGTTTGTGAAACACACCTAATATGGAAATGGAAAAGAGTTTTGAAAACCTTGGAAAGGATTTGAGAATCCTTAGAAAATAATTGGTAAACCTTGTAAAAAGGCTTTGAAAAACTAGAATTTGAAGAAAGAATGTTTCTAAAGGAAATAAGGAGTTTAGCACACTCCAATTAAAGTTGTTTTTATGAAAACTCGCACCCAACACCCATTCACTAAGTTGTCAAACTCACCCCCTCCCTTTACCCCTTTTTAGGAAACCAAGGGAAACTAACCTTAAAGATTTGCTTGTAGTTGAAACTTAAGTATGTAAAAATTATATTCAGTTTTGATTAATTTTCTTCCAGGAAAGATATAGGTAAAAAAGACGCATTACTCCTCGCAGTTTAGAGAAAGGGAAAACCCATTTATAAACTAGGAGAGTGGCGGGTTGTTCACTGGGATCTAGCCAAACAGGGTTGGGGCATGACAGACTTTGTCCTAGAGGGGTGAGTTCTAGGGATAAACTTGTAATTAGGTCCTCTTTGATGAAGGGTCTCTCAGTTCGTAAGTTGAAGAGGGTGTAGACCTTTTGTTTCCACAATTGCACGTACCCTGGTTAGAGAAATGCATATTTTTAGAGAGAAAATATTTCTTTTATTGAATAAGATTTCAATTACAAGTTCTTTCTTAATCTAATTGGGAGGGTTTTGGGATGTACCCACTATAGTACTAGGGACTTTCCTAGCCTCTTCCTCAGTGAGGTTGTATACCCTAGTCAATACTCTAGATGTAGCGTCTGGCTTGAGATTACCGGGGTTCCCTTGTGGTGGTCCAAATGTATTCCTTTGCTTGTTCTCCCTAAGAGTGGGGCATTCCTTTGCAAAGTGCTCCACTTGTCCACATGCAAAACAGGACAAGCATGCTCCCTCATGGTACCTTTGGCACCTAGGACAGCGAGGGTTTCCTTGTAGAAAGGTGGGAATTACTCTCTAGAGAGGTGGTGGCATATCCTTCCTCTTTTGAAATGCCACTCTATTTCCCCATCTTGAACCATTATGCTCCTTCCATCCTCCCTAACAATTTTGGCCCTTGTCCTCTTTCCAGGTCGTCTGCTCCATCCAACGGCGTCAGGTAGCACCAGTCGCTCACATTCGTGAGCCATACTAATTACCACCGCCAGGTCTATGGGGCATCCTAGTACTCCCATACGGTCTCATATGTCCATATTGAGACCGTCCATGAACCGCTGGTATATATCTGCTGGTCCAGCTAGGTCAGGAGCAAAGGGTCATAACTCGTTGAATTTAGTTTCATACTCTGATATAGAGTTAAGCCCTTGTCAGAGTCGGAGGAAATCCTGCTTCTTCTCGTTAATCAAATGTGGAGCCAGGTACTCCTCCACGTACCTCTCCTCAAACTGCTCCCAAGTGGGTGTGGAGGTATGTAGGCTTCGGACATTGTCCCACCATCTTTTGGCACTACCCTCCATGAAGAATTCTATTAGGATCACCATGTCCTCTGGTGATATCCTGACTATCCCCCATCAACTTCTTGACATTAGCCAGCCAATCCATGGCGGCACCAGCATCTTTCTCTATAAGGAAAGGCTTACACCCCAGTTGACGAAGAGTTTGAGATTTTTGGGAATGTCAACTGGAAAGGGGTGGCTAATAGGATGAGAATGGGATTATACTTCCTCCGGTTTAGCTCGAGAGTTGGTGCCTGGCTTAGGGACGAGGTTAGGTTACCCAAATACATGGGTGAACTCCTCGTACAACCTATGGTGTTCCGAGCTAAGTCCAGGTGGGGTTGTCTGGGCTCCTCGAGGAGTTTCCACAGGGAGGTATGGTTAGGTAGTGTCAGAGACTACAGCTCTAGTTCTCTTGGTTCCTTTCTTGGGAGCCATCTGAAAATTTTGAAAGTATCCCTATTAATTACTATGTTCTCAAGTCTTGATAATTTATTCAAGAAAACAGGCTCTCATACCACTCAAGTTGTCACACCCCGACCCAGTTTGGTTGGATCCCCATGAGCAACCCCCCACTCTTCCGATTTATTAAGGGTTTTCCCATTCTTTAAACCATGAGGAGTAAGGCGTTCTTTATACATGTACCTTTCTTGGAATTGCATTAATCAAAACTGAATAAATTTAAACTTACATATCTGTCTTACAGGCTTAGCTAGTGGAAGGTCTTTTGGTAGGTTATTCCTTCGGTTACCTAAAAAGGGGTAAAGGGAGGGGGAGAGTTTGATAACTTAGTTAATGGGTATTTGAAAAATGAGTTTCTATAAAATAGTTTTGAATTGGAGTGTGCCAAACTTCTTATTTCCTTTAAAATCATTTCTTCCTTGAATTCCCAGTTATTCAAAACCAATTTCCTCATTATCCATAATCGATTTGTTTAACAATCAACACATGTCCTTAATCATGAAGGGATCACACATTCGTAGGGCAGCCCGTCCACTACAACCACTTGTGGTGTCAGAGCGACTTTACCGGCCACCTAGATAGAAGCTTGTCCACTTCTAAACTGGGAATGAGTGGATGTTTGTGACATCTGACCCTAAAACCCGAAAAGCAACTCCATGTCCTTATGAGGACAGAGACCTCATCCTGACCCCACCCCAGTCTCATGCACATGAAGCAACATTGAGCTTCCCTGACTGCTGGCATGACAAACTGCCCTTATATCCACTATGTCGTCCAGTAGTCCCTAGGACGCATCACTACCCCTCTTGGCATCTTGATGGTCCCATACCTCATTGCATGTACAAACAAAGTTTTACATAAAGCCATTAATCTTTGGTACCACTAACTAAACGGCCATGACCCTCAACTCAACCTGCAACTATTTGTCTAGACCGGTTCATCGACCTGGTCCAATTGCACTGCCGTCAGTCCATCGAGTATGTCAGTCCTATCTTGGTACCATGGCCAATCACATCAATCATTCATTAAGAATTTTCATGGCTTATCATCATGTAATTGTATGAGCTTTTGCTTGTGCCAACTGGCCTTAGGCCCACTTTACAAGATTTTCAAAACCGAGCATTTTAGCCCCCAAGTTCCAAAATCGAGGCCTCTAGCCTATCTGAGCTATTCTAGCTCTCGTCATAAAGGTCTCCCAAAATTTTTAAGCATTGGCACACAATTAGAGGAGAACACTTTTGATAAAATAAATTTCAACTCATCCATCACACCAACCGGGTGTGATGACATCTCTGCTTACAACCGTTAAGAGGGTTTTCCACTTCCTTCTAGGAAGTTCATCATACCAACCGGATATGATCTACTTATAACTATTAATTAGTTTTTTGGTTTAGTTCTCACATCACCCCAACTAGGTGTGATGTTAAAATTCCACATTATAGTGGTTTTTCATTTCCGAGGTACTCATCATCCCAACCGGGTATTATGTGAAAAATCCCACTCACCCGATAAGTGCATTGTATTCCTCTTAATCAGCTTTTTGCCTCCACACGAGCTTATCCTTGATGGCATTCCGGTCCTTTGTGTTCCTACACGATTTAAACATTCTTGTTTAATAACATTTGACATAATAGCCTTCATTTCTTACATATCAACAAAATGCCCCAAACTTTTCAATTATTTACATTTAGGTCCCTAATGCAAAATTTTCCCCAAATTGAGTCCTAAAAATTATAAAATTCACTTTGGGTACTCAATTTATTCAAAATCACTTAAGGGGTTCAAATTTCCCAAATTTCCAATTTGGTCCCCAACTTTTCAAAAATTACCATTTTGCCCCTACTTTACAAAAATGGAAATATGACTCCAATAAATTCCAAAAATTGACCAATTGTTCCTCCAATATCTTTTTCATGGATAATTGGCCCTCAATTTTGGGAAATTGCACTTTGGTCCCTCAATTTTACGAAATTCCCAAATTTCTGAAAACTTTTCCCCAATTTTCCCCATTTCACACTAGCTAAACTTGATTTCATCAAATTGGCCATTCAATCGGGGTTAATTGAACCAATTGAAGATATGGATCAGTTCCTACACTTCCACATGATTCAATGGAGCTTTGAATCACGTCATTTGGGTCCGAATTGAGCTCAAACAGAGCTTTGTCGGAAAATTGAACTTATAGAGAGAAAGCTTCAAAAGCTTATCATTGGGGGTATGACGGTCCGAGCTTTTGATCAGGGCAGGTAGCTCTCGTCCTAAGGTTCCTCCTAGGATCAAGAATTACAACAATTCGTGTCGAATTGATGGAGAATTTGATCAGTAAAGTTTCATCGGTTCTTTGTCTAATAGTGATCAGAAATTACAAAGTGGAGTCAAATTGGCTTACCTTTCTGCTCCAATTCAGACGTATGACGGTTGTGGAAGTGTTGGCAGAGCTTGGTTTGACCTAAGAATGGCTCAATTTGACAGTTTTCAGCTTGGTCGAAATAGTGCAGCGTCAGCCCGCTAGAGCTACTTCACTATTTGATTACGTCGGAGCTTCTTCGATGATCCTCGGATCGAATGGTGATCACCGTCGGGTAGCTGACTTGTAAACACTGCCCTTTTGAGTTAAGGAAAACTGGGAAAAGAACCAATCAAACTGAGTAAGAAAACCGAACCGGTTCACAAACCCGATCATTTGGAAATGGGCAATTTGGAAATTTACAACTCCCGGGTGATCCAAAGGGCTCATAAAACCTTGAAAAAGAAAGAGAAAAACCATAGCGGTTTAGATGAACTGGATCCAATTGGATTGAACCAGTTTATGAACCGAGTGACCCAATGTAAACCCCGTCCTTTTGAGCTAAGGAAAATCGGGAAGAGAACCGGCCAAACCAAGTGAGAAAACCGAACCGGCTCACAAACTCGATAATTGTGAATGGGAAATTTAGGAGTTTACAACTCCGAGGTGATCCAAAGGGTTCAAAATACTATGGGAAAGGACCTTAGGATGAATTGGAAGAGGAAAATTAGACTGGTTTGGATGAACCGAGTCCAATAGGATTGAACAGGTTTATGAACCAAGTCGGCTTATTAACCGAAACCGATAGAGATCAGGCAAAACAAAGGAATTCAACTCCATTGTACTCCAAAGAAATTCATAAACCTTGGGAAGGAACCTTAGAACAAAGCAGGAGAGAAAAACCAGACCGGTTCGGGTGAATTGGACCCGAACCGGATTGAACCATTTTAAGGACCGAGTCGGTTTATGAACTGGAATCAGTAAAGAGATGGTAAACCATGAATTTTATGGACCTTAAGTGACCAAAGGAGTCACAAAAGACATGGAAATGGACTTGTGAAGGAATTGGGGATGAAAACCAAACCAGTTCAGGTGAACTGGATCCGAATTGGTTCGGACCGGTTTGAACCATTATTTAACCGAATCCTAAATTCATTTTTTAGGTAGCTTAAATAATTCAAATTGGAGATTTGAGGCCATCATTGGATAGAGAATGAATTTAGATAAATTTAGAAATTTTTAGATTTGAAAAACTCGGTCGAATGGGAGGTGAACCGGCCGGTTTAAGCTTGAACCCGATTCAGACCGGTCCGGTCCGGTTCGGAACAATGTCATATTCTTCCTCAGGATGACAACACTGTTCACTCACCGGAAAACTGAAGAAACGTCGGCGAAGAAGAAACGTTTTTGTTCGAGGCGTTTCAGGTCTTCAATGTCAGTAATAACAGTGCCAAATGCAGCCAACGGGTTCCTAAGCTCCCTATATAAAGAGCCCCTCCCCATTCATCCTCTCCACACCTAAAAACTCCATTCTCTCTCAACTGTTCCATTTTTCGATGAAGCTCGAACCAAAGCTCCGACATGGGGCCTTTTCTAAGCCAAAGAAGGCGAGATCGGGTTCTTTAGAACTGGGGAGAAGTCAGCTACACATTTGTAGTCTCCGTTCACTCCGAGGATCGTCGGCGAGACGCCGGCGTAATGAAATAGTGAAGCAACTCCGGCGGACCAAAGCTGCCCTATTTCGGCCGAGTTGAAATCGGCCATTTCGAGCCCTCTCTAAGGCAAACCAAGACTTCCCAACACTTCCTGAGCCCTCCCACGGCCGAATTAGGACCGAAAAGTAAGCCAATTCGGCTCCCCTCTACAATTTTCGGCTGGTGCTAGAGAGAGAACCAGCAGAATTTCAATGATAGAATTCTAACTCAATTCAGCATCAATTGAAGCGATTCTTCATTCTAGGATAAACCTCATGATGAGAGCTATCTGCCCAGATTGAAAGCTCGGACCGTCGTGCCCTCACCGGTGAGTAATCGAAGCTTTCTCACTCTATAGTTCGTTTTTTGGCGAAGCTCTATTTGAGCTCATTCCGGTGTCAAAACTTGCGATTCAAAGTGCTATTGAATCATAAGAAGATGGATGAACTCAATTTTAACTTCAATTTCAACAATTAGAGGTTTTGATTGGTCAATTTGATAAAATCAAATTCATTTGTGCTAAGGAGTTGAAATTGGGGGAAAATTGGGAAAAATTGGGGATTTTCAAAATTCAAAGGACCATAATGCAATTTTATGAAATTGAGAATCAATTGGGCATGAAAATGATGTTGGAGGACCAATTGAGGAATTTTGAATTTTTTAGGGAAAAACTTACCATTTTTGTAAAGGAATAGCAAAATGGTAATTTTGGAAAAGTTGGGGGACCAAATTGGAAATTTGAGAAATTAAACCCATTTGTGCAAAATTAAATAATTTGAGGTCCTAAAATAAATTTTAAAAGTTTCAGGACTCAAATTTAGGAAAAACCCGGCAATAGGGACTTAAAGAAAAATAACTTTTGGGACCTAATTGCAAATATATGTAAAGTTGGGTTTTCTCATTCATTTGGAATGAATGAGGGCTATTAGGCCAAATAATAATGAACAATTATGTTCATTTCGCGTAGGAGAACGAGACATCGTGAACGACAGTCGAGGTCCAGCTTGTTAAGGACGGAACCTGACTAAGTGGAATTTCACTACACTATCGGGTGAGTGGGTTTACTAACATCATACCCAGTTGAGATGATGAGCACAACTTAAAGATAAAAACTACTTACCGGTTATGAGTGGGATTATATATCATACCTGGTTGGGGATAATAAGTACCTCGGTATTAAAAAAACCCACTGATTAGTGGTATTTTAATCATCACCACTTAGAGAGTGTGATGTGAAAATTATGCAAAAAAACTACTTACCGGTTGTAAGTAGATCATACTCGGTTGGTATGATGAGACTTCTTCAAAGAAAGTTGAAAACCCATTCATCAGTTATGAATGGAGATATCCTTATACCGGTCGGTATAATGGACAGTGAAAACCTATTTTGTCGGAAGTGTTCTCCCCTGACTGTGTGCCAATGCTTAAACTATTTGGACACGAGCAGAAGCTCGTAAAAGAACATGATATATATATATATATATATGTGTGCTATTAAAACTTAATAAGTGAATTGTTTGGTCATGGTACCAAGGCAGGTCCGACATACTCAGTCAACTAGTAGTAGTGTGACATGATGGGTCTCCGGACCAGTCAAGACAAACAGCTACATGTTGAGTTGAAGGTCGAGACCGTTAGGACAAATGGCACCACATATTACATGGCAATTTAAGAAAACTTTGCTTGAGCATGCACTATAAGTACGGGATCATCAAGACACCCATGAGGGGTAGTGATGTGTCCTAAGGGCCCTGGACGACCCGATGAGTATAAGGGCAGATCGTCGTTCTAGGTGTCTATGCGAAATTTGGAATAGCACTAAGCGCATGAGACCGGGGTGGGACGGGATGAGGTCTCTATCCTCATACAGACACGAAAAGGAAAATTTCAGGATTGTGGGTTGGATGTCACGTACATCCACTCATTCCCAGGGTAGAAGTGGTCGTGCTTCTATCGGGGTGGCCAGAAAAGTTGCTCCAAAGCCACTAGCGGGTATAGTAGTGATACTGACTTGTGAATGTATGTAACATTCATGATGAAGGATGTGTGTTGGGTGTGTCACTCTCCATATAAATATGTTTAAATGATGGAAATTTTGAATTTTTAAATGAAGGGATTTTTTAAAAGAAAGGAGTCTGGCACTCTCCATATAAATATTTTTCTTAAAAGTTAAAAGTAGACCTTTGAAAACCCATTCACTGAGTTGTTGCACTCACCCCCTCCTTACATCCCTTTCAGGAAACCCCGGAAAGTCTACCCTTAAAGACCCTCAACTAAGATGCATATAAGACAGGTATGTAAAGTTTAAAAATTTTTATGTAGTTTTGATTATGCTATTCTAGGAAATGGTGCAGGTTTAAAGGACACCTTACTCTTTACGGTTTATAATAAGGGGAAACCCTTTAATAAACCGAGAGAGTGGCGGGTTGATCACGAGGATCTGACCAAACCGGGTCAGGGCGTGACACCCAAAGACTCCCAAAAGTCATGGAAATGGACTTGAGAATGAATTGGAGATAAAAACCAAACCGGTTCAGGTGAACCAGATCAGAACCGGATTGAACCAATTTGGACCGGTTTGAACCACTATTGAACCGAATTCCAAATTCATTTTTCTAGGTGGCTTTAAAAATTAAAATTTGATATTTGAGGCCACCATTAGATAGAAAATGAATTTAGATAAATTTAGAAATTTTTAGATTTGAAAAATTCAGTCGAATGGGGGGTGAACCGGCTAGTTTAAGCTTTGAACCTGATTCAGACAGGTCTGGTTTGGTTTGGAACAGTGTCATCTTATTCCTTCAGATGACACCACTATTCACTCACTCGCTGAAAAGTCTCCAGCCAGGGAGTTTTAGATAATGAATGATCGTCATTAAGGCACCAATCAAACGGCCAAGTAGTCCTTAAGCTTCCTATATAAAGACCCCCTCCTCATTCATACTCTCCACACCTGAAAACTCCATTCAGTCTCAACTGCTCCATTTTTCGGTAAAGCTCAAACCAGAGCTTCGACTTGGGCACTTTTTTGAGCCAAACAAGATGTGGTCAGGTTCTTTAGAATCGAGGAGAAGTCAGCTACACACATGTAGTCTCTGTTTGCTCCGAAGGTCGTCGGAGAAGCGTCGGCGTGATGGAACAGTGAAGCAGCTCCGGCGGGCCAAAGTTGCCCTATTTCAGCCGAGCTGAAATCAGCTATTTCGAGCCCTCTCCAGGCCAAACCAAGCCCTCCTAACATCTCCACAGCCCTCCCATGACCGAATTAGGACTGAAAGGTAAGCCAATTCGGCTCTCCTCTACAATTTTCGATCGGTGCTAGAGAGAGAACATGTAGAATTTAGATGATGAAATTCTAACTCAATTCGGCATCAATTGATACAATTCTTAATTCTAGGATGAACCTTAGGATAAGAGCTATCTGCCCAAATTGAAAGCTCGGAACGCCATGCCCCTGACAGTGAGTAATTGAAACTTTCTCTCTCTATAGTCTGTTTTCTTGCGAAGCTCCTTTTGAGCTCGTTCCGACGTCAAAACTTATGATTCAAAGTGCTATTGAATCGTATGAAGATGTAGGATCTCAATTTTAACTTCAATTTCAACAATTAAAAGTGTTTGACAGGTCAATTGGATGAAATCAAATTCGGTTGTGTCAATTAGCTGAAATTGGGGAGAAATTTTGAGGATTTTCGAAATTTGAAGGACCAAAATGCAATTTAGTAAAATTAAAGGTCAATTGGGCATGATAGGAATGTTAGAGGGCTAATTGAGCAATTTTAGAATTTTTGGGGTAAAAATTACCATTTTTGTAAAAGAATGACAAAATGGTAATTTTGGAAAAGTTGGGGGGACCAAATTGGAAATTTGGAAAATTAAACCCCTTTTTATGAAATTGAATAAATTGAGGTCCCAAGGTGAAATTTAAAAATTTTGGGACTCAATTTTTTAAACCTAATTGCAAATAAATAAAAAGTTTAGTTTTCTCATTTATTTGGAATGAATGAAGGCTATTAGGCCGAGAGATAATGAATAGTGTTGTTCATATCGTGTAGGAACACGAAGTACCAGGAACGCTAGCAAGGACAAACTCACGTGAATACAAAGAACCGGTCGAAAGGAATTCACTACATTAACGGGTGAGTGGGATTTTATATCATACCCAATTGGGAATGATAAGTATCTCGAAATGAAAACCCACTACTTAGTGGTATTTTAAATATCACAACTTATATGAGTGATGTAAAAATTACGCGAAAAACTACTTACCGGTTGTAAGTAGATCATACTCGATTGGTATGACAAAACTTCCTTGAAGAAAGTGGAAAACCCATTCATTGGTTATGAGCGGAGATGTCCTTATACCCGGTCAATATGATGGATAGTTGAAAACATATTTTGTCGGAAGTGCTCTCCCCTAACTGTGTGTCACTGCTTAAACGATTTGGGAGACCTTCTTGATGGGAGCTTGAATAGCTCTGTTATGTTGTAAGCCTCGGTTTTGGAACTTAGGGGCTAATATGACCGATTTTAAAAATCTCGTACATTGGGCCCAATTCCAGTTGGCACAAGCAGGAGCTCATAAACAAACATGAGTTATATGCCATAAAAATTTAACTAAATGAATTGTTTGGTCATGGTACCAAGACAGGACTGACATACTCAGTCAACTAGCGATAGTGCGACATAACAGGTCGACGGACCAGTCAAGACAAACAACTGCAGGTTGAGTCGAGGGTCGGAGCCGTTGGACCAGTGACACCACAGATTATATGGCATCATGTGAAAATACTGATTGTGCATGCACTGTGATTACAGGACCTTCAAGATGCCCAAGAGGGGTAGTGATGTGTCCTAGGGCCCTGGACGACCTGGTGGGTATAAGGGCAGATCGTCGGACCAGGTGACCTTGCAAAACTCGACATAGCTTCAAGCGCACGAGACCGGGGTGGGGTCGAGATGAGGTCTCTGTCCTCATACGAACACGGAGAATTAATTTCAAGATTGAGGGTCGGATGTCGCATACATCCACTCATTCTCAGAGTAGAAGTAGACGTGCTTCTATCTAGGTGGCCGGTAAAGTTGCTCTGACGCCACAAGTGGGTTCAGTGGATGGGCTGGCCTACGATTGTGTATTTTTTACCTTTACGATGGAGGATGTGTGTTGGGTGATGACACCCCGTGATTAATAAAAATGGCAATAAAAAAAATAAAGATTTGAAATGAAAGGATTTTTTAAAGAAAATAAGGAGTATGACACACTCCAATACAAATCTTTTTCCTAAAAGTTAAAATTTTGAAAACCAATTCACTAAGTAGTTGTACTCACCCCTCCCTTATATCCCTTTAAGAAAATCCCGAAAAGCCTACATTCAAGGACCACTAACTAATACGTCTATGAGACAGGTATGATAAATTTAAAATTTTATACAGTTTTGATTTATGTTATTCTAGTAAATGTGCAAGTTTAAGAGACGCATTACTCTTTATAGGTTATAACAAGGAAAAACCCTTAAATAAACCGGGAGAGTAGTTGTATCTAAATTAAGGTTCAACAGAACTTACACTCCATCGGGTCCAAATATGAGACCCATGCTAGACGTCAGAACATGCTCAGGTTTGATTCTCCGTAAAAATGACATGTATTCCTACTTCAATTTTATTATAAAATTCTCAAATTTGATCCGCATTTATGAAAAAATTTTCACATTTACCTTACAACAAGAACCGTCCACAAATCTGTGATGATTGCAAGACCCAGCAGTGAAATCAAGAGACAACATAGTACAATGATTCAAAGAGAAAGCAGTTCAGCTGGCGGCAGTGGAATTTGCACGAGATAAGGACGGTCCATATCTTCGAAGCTTAAACATTGCAGTAGAAGCGGGAACAGTGACTTCCGTATCCAGAACTCTATATCGTAGATTCCAAGAGCTGCTTAAAGCAGGAGAAGCGACATTGAGCGGCTACGGGTCATCGCAAGGTCGCGAAGTACCGGGTCTTCGCAGAGAGGCCATCATTGGCGGCAGCAAAGGCGGACGGGTCCTGGCCAGATTTGTGGCCCCATTTGAGCATGGGATTAGATTATATAGATAGATGGTAAATTATATAATTCACTTATTTATATAATTTAATTATATAACAAAAATTATTATATATATTATAATTATTTATATTTTATAAATATTAATAGTATTTAAAATTTACTGCTGATAACAATATTCATATTTTATAAATACTGTGATGATTGCCGTAGATATGCTGAGTTTAATTTTACCAATAATAGGTTTATTAGAATTTAAAGCACATAAACCTAAGAAGTTTGCCGCTATCGCTCCAGAGATTGATGGGTTGATAAGGTTCGATCAGCTTCAGCATCTTGTGAACTGCCCTGCTTTGACACTCAAACACAAGTTGAGTGTAATATTTTAAAATAAAATATTGAGATTATACCATATAAGATATATATTTATATAAAAATTTAAATTAATAATTAATAATTAGTAATATTTTATAATATTATTAAATCACAATATTTTTTATTTTTAATAAATATAATATTATTATTTCAATAATTTAAAATCTATTTGAATTATGATAAATATGTTAAAATATTATCTAAATCCAGTTAAAAATATGACACTAATTTTATTTTATAAAAAACAAAAAAAAATTCTAATATACAAATAGATTATTAGAAGAAGGATATAGAAAAGTATGGCCTGCATGCACTTGTTGAGTGGTTGACAAGTTTGGTATGCAGATGTTGATTCCTAATGTTAGAAGGGTTTAGTTTGCATAAAATATTATGATTTAAGTATCAAATCAATTGTAAATTATTTTTTTCCATTTAGTAAAAATATTTTTTTTATTAATCAAACTTGTAAGCATCAAGAGAGGCTACTCCTCCCAATATACCGTTCATAAGAGCTTTTTTTTGCTCAATCAGTTCATAAGAGCTTGACTTCCTAATTTGGCTACCTTAGAACCTGCAAGGGGGAAGAATATAGTTACATTCACAGTTTCGCAGCTTCTAGAAATCGAAATATTCTACAAAGCATCCATGCCCACTAAACTCAAAAGGAATCGACTATTTATCAACTTTCTTATGATTGAACCAGGCAAAAATGTACAGTAGTTACTCTCTGGTCATCTCCTACTCAACCCTAACTACTGAAACGAGAAGACCAACCTAATGGTACCCAATCACCGTATGAGAAAACAAGAGGACAGGATCATATTAAGACCCAAGTTTCCAGACTTCTTTTGGTCCGCTTTTAATTTTCTGTATCTTAAGGCATTTCTAACAGACTCTACCTTCTTAATGTTGAATTTGCTGTGGGCAGGAAGGTCCTTCATCAGATCAGCATCCAGCAAGACCGAGTCTTCCTCCTTAAAATCCCCTCTTAGGATCCCCATTGCAATCTCATTCTCCACCAATTGCTGGATCACCCGTTTCACTGGTCGAGCCCCAAAATTTGGATCAAAACCCAGTGTTGCAAGCAGCTCAATGGCTTCTTCAGTGTAGTGGAGATGGATCTTCCTCTGCATAAGCCGCTCTCTTACACGTTCCATCTGGGTAATAGAAAAGAAATAACCAATCAACTGCTGTCAGATAATACAACAGCCAGAGCTATTGTATTATCATGATAGAATGAATAGATAGCTGTCAACATGGCTTTCAAATTAGAACTAAAGAAGCTACCTGAAAGATTACATCATTTAGATTACTTACCTGTATCCTGACTATCTTCCCAATTTCTTTAAAATCCAAAGGCTGGAAAACAATGTACTCATCGATCCTATTCATAAACTCGGGGCGAAATGTCTGCCTGGCCAACTCAACAACCTGCCTCTTCATGATATTGTATGCTATCTCCTTGTTGTCTTGCGTATTCCTTAGAGTGTCGAGTATGAGGTGGGACCGAATGTTTGATGTCATGATCACAACGCAGTTGGTAAAACTCACCTTCCTCCCCTGAGAATCAGTAATCCTCCCATCATCCAACAGTTTGCAACAATATGTTGAAGACATCATGATGAGCCTTCTCGATCTCATCAAAGAGAACAACGGAATAAGGCCTACGTCGGACAACCTCGGTCAGCTGTCCTCCTTCCTCATACCCAACATAACCTGGGAGTGCCCCAACTAGTCGTGAGACTGCATGCTTCTCCATATACTCGCTCATGTCAATCCTCACAAGGGCATTCTCAGTATTAAAGAGGTAACTAGCAAGAGCCTTGGCAAGTTCAGTCTTTCCAACGCAAGTGGGTCCCATGAATATGAAACTCGCAATGGGCCTATTTGGATGTGATAACCCTGCTCGAGAGCGTCGGATGGCATCTGCCACGGATTTCACAGCAATATCTTGTCCGACCACCCTCCCATGGAGGACCTGCTCAAGCAAAACAAGCTTGTCCCTCTCAGACTGCTGGAGGTTCGATAAAGGTATTCCAGTCCATTTGCTTACAATCTCAGCAATATCAAGGTCAGTAACCTCCTCCCGAAAAAGACATTTCCCTGACTTGCGGAACTCTGCAAGGTTCTTCTCAGCTTCTTCTAACTGACGCTGAAGTGACATTAAGGTTCCATACTTGAGCTCTGCTGCACGATTTAGGTTATACTCTCGCTCAGCAGCCTCCATCTCCAGGTTCACTCTTTCAATCTACAAATTTGGATGTGAGGAAACAAATATATAACCAACACAAACCCAGAATAAAATTGAAATTTTATGCAAAAGTGCTTTGAAACAAGAAAACAATTACCTCCTCTTTTATTGATCTTATGTGGGTCATGAGGACCACCTTCTCATGATCCCACTGCTCAGTCAATTCTTTCTGCATCTGCTTAAGAGAGCTCAGATCGTTCTCCAAGTTGTTCAACCTTTCTTTGGAAACTTTGTCGGTGTCATTCTTGAAGGATAACTTCTCCATCTCCAACTTAAGAACTGCCCTATCAAACTCATCTAACTCTGTAGGTTTAGAAGTGATCTCCATTTTCAATTTCGCAGCAGCTTCATCAACAAGATCAATGGCTGAAAAAAGAAAATAAAGATTAGAAACAGTTGGAAAGATTTGGCTCCCTTTGCTTCTTGAGAACTGAGAAAAGTTTTCAGGTTTTATCATTCCCATTCAACAAAACAAAAAAATGTTGAAAAGATATTGCTCAACAGTTCTACAGACAGTCTATGTTCTTTCATCAGACTATTGCCTTTGTAACAACAATAAATTGGGTAACTGAGTAGTTATCAGTTTAACAAGTCCAATACTGCTAAAGTAAAAACCTGAATGAAGAGTCCAAGGGTACCTTTATCAGGCAAGAAGCCTTGTGTAATATATCGATCAGCAAGAACAGCTGATGATACAAGTGCACTATCAGATATTTTAACACCATGGTGGAGCTCATAGCGCTCCCTCAAACCACGTAGTATTAAAATTGTGTCCTCCACATAAGGTTGGCAACAAAAAACTTGCTGAAATCTAGGATCCTTCTCAATGTACTTCCTGTACTCATTCAGTGTAGTTGCTCCAATGCTGCGGAGTTCACCTCGTCCAAGCATAGGCTTCAGCAAGTTTCCAGCATCCATAGCTCAACCAGCAGCCCCTTTATAGTGGCAGAACGGGCAAAAATATAGATCATATATTCAACTTTGATGTAACTGATTCTCAAAGTAAATCATGAATAGTAGGTCACAATAATTCCATCAGTGTTATCTAAAGAAGAAGACTTCGCACTCACCAGCACCAACAGTGTGGATCTCATCAATGAATAATATGATCTGACCATTTGAGGCAGTAACTTCCTTCAGCACAGCTTTGAGACATTCTTCAAAATCTCCTCAGAACTTCGCACCAGCAACAAGTGAGCCCGTGTCGAGGGAAATCAACTGAGAAAGGGAGATTTTGTTAGAATATCATCTTGTTGAACACATGACTTATGAAGCTGCTCTCAATTGCTTCCTTGATATAGTATTGTCCTAAGTAAGAAAAACTGAAAATGGTAAGAAAATACAACCTTACGGTTTAGCAATGGTTCAGGGACATCCCCACGCACAATCCGTTGAGCTAATCTGTTAGAAAATGTTAAGCATGAGCTTAGAAATAAGGCAAAAGAAGCCAATATTTACAACTAAACAAGTAATGTTGTACAACACATGAAATTGGTTATCAAAATTAAGGTCTAAATAGAAAGAACTCATTAGTTAAATATACACTGTCAATTTCAATTCAGAGTCTGGTACATAGCTCCAATGAAGTAATTTTTACATTTCCTTGAGATTTGTCTTCAAAGAGTAGCTACATATTTACTTCGGAAAAACAGTGCCATTCCAAAGGAACCATAGTCCAATTTACAAGTGAAAGGCTCGATAACCAATCAAACAGGTTCATTAAGAGAAAATTCAAAATTTGCAGGTATTCAGGAAAACTAACCCTTCTGCAATTGCAATTTTCCCCACACCAGGCTCACCAATTATGACAGGGTTATTTTTTGTTCTCCTTGACAATATTTGGATACAGCGGCGTATCTCGTCATCCCGACCAATAACAGGATCAAGCTTACCACGCCTTGCTAATTCAGTCAAATCATTTCCATATTTATCAAGCGCTTCATATTTCCCTTCAGATTCTACATTTAATAAGAGTGCAAATGCCCATGGTCAAGTAGTACATTGCAGGAGAAAAAATGGAACCCAAGGTGTACATCAATATAGAATTAAATAAATTCATGAACACATAAAAATGCAACAATAAGATACCAAGTTAATAGCATATGCAAGGAAACTAGGTACTTATTTCAGAGTGAGCATAGAGATGAAGCATACTCTGATCTGTTACTCTCTGATTCCCAAGTACAGCTTTAATAGCTTCCTTTAGATCCTTCACATTAAGCTGTAGTTTTCTGAACAACTGCTGCCCCAACCAGGATCTGATAGACCTCCTTAAAGCAGGAGATGCGAAGAAGGATGACATTGAGCGGCTACGCGAGAAGGTATAGCCCGACTGCGAGGCCGTCATCGGCGGAGATGCAAGTAATGGGGCCTTCATAGAGAGGCCGTCGGCGGCCGCAAAGGCGGACCTACCGAGCCTTGTGGCGTTTCTCCTCGTCGCCATCAATTGGAGAGCTCTCATCATCGCCATCGATTGGAGAGCCCAATAATCGGAAGATAGCTATGATATTCTAGAAAGTGGTATTCAATTGTCTCTTTGGAGAGGTTTGGAGAACGAGGAATGTGTTTGCTAAAATAAAATGAAGGTGGACGGAGTTTGGAAAGTACAAGTGCAATCCCATCCAAATATAATTGTTCCTATAATTACATAATAAAAATATTATGTATAAAAAATAATATATTAAATATATATATAACTAATATGTAATTTATTATTTAAATTAATTAAATATAATTAATTATTTTTATTTTTATTTATTTATATTGTTATAAACTTTAAATAAATATTTATTAATAATATTTTATATAAAATTATATAATAAAAATATTATGTATAAAAAATAAAAAGTTGAATATATATATATAATATAATTTAATTATATATATTAACTAATAAATTATTTAATTTAATTAAAAATAAAAAATATATTTTTCTAATTTTTTATAGATAAAAATACTTAAAAAAATAAAAAAAAACTCAAAGAATTTGAAAGGATTAGCTACTTAGAACAAAAAAAGAACAAAAATATGCATACACATCTTCTACTGGCCGATTAATACGGGTTTTAGCATATTTTATCTCAATAAAATAGGTGGTGAATAACAATTGGATTATATCCAAATGGTTAATTTTTTGTGTAAAACTTTTGAATTAGTTGATATTTTGATTTTAAAATTTTAAAATATTATTTTTATAATCCAATATTTAATATTATAAATTTATTATTTTATAATATTAATCATTATATAATTTTTTATTACCATAATCAATATATTAACCTTACCCTATATCAATAATGAAATCGAGCTCGCCCATGTAACTACTTACTTCAGAGAAAATAGAGAATTAATTGTATACCAAAATTACGTGATAACCTAAGTTTAAAATTATTGAATCAAATTTATGTTATTATTTAATTATAGAATTATTGCTAGTAATATTTAAAAAAATAAAATAGTATATTATTCTTGATAAATCAACCATTTATTATAAATTTAAAATATATATTATACAATTTAATACCTATTTGAATTTTTATATATTATTTTATATACAATTTAATACTCAATTTTACCGTGGTTGAATCTTTTACAAAGTTAAAACTAATATAAATAATGCTAATAACACAAAATACTATCTATTTTCAGTAAAAATTTAAAACTTTTCTTAAGAAAATGGTGCCCAAAAATAGTTGTATAAAAATATTAGAATAAAACAGTAAATTATAACAGTGGTTAGTAGGGTAGTAGACTACCTCTATAATATCGAAACTTTTGGAACCCTGGTTAAACTTAAGTGGACCAAAAATCGAGTATGTAGCGGGAATAAAATCCCGAACTAGGAACAAAACCCTAAGTCGAGAAATGGGATCCCAAAGTTAAAGTATGAACTAAAACTAGGAATGAAATTCTAGGACCTAGGATGGGATCAGAAGTCGAGAATGGAAGTCTCAATTTAGAGACAAAAGTCAAAATTGGGAACGAGACCCCGGGCTAGGAATGGAACCTGAGTCAAGATTTAGAAAGTTGAGATTTGGATCATAACCCAATAATGGAAATGTGATAGGAAACCCGATGTCAGGACTAGGGATACGATCGAATTTGGGATCACGTTCCCAGTCACGAAAATCGAGATTTTGGGGAAAGTCGATTTTCACTCGAACATGGTTGAAATTTAGAATTTAATTACCAAAATGACACAAAAGGGCAAAATGGTAATTTAAAAATTAAAAAAAATGGAAAGAAAAGAAGAAAGGAACAAGTTGGGTCAACTCGACTTACCTCAAACCACTAAACACTAACCAACATTTTCTATTTCACTATTTCAAGATGTCACTCTAATTGACTCAATTTTTTTTATTAATTTGAGTACTACAAATTGGACAGATCAGCTAGGAACTGAGCTAACAACATCTCTATAGAGTTAATTATGTTAATTCCTCATGGATAGCTCGAAATTTTCATTCAAAGTGAGAAATCCCATTCCCGAACTACTGCCCGACCTCCTGTCAGTAAAATGGGCATATCTCTCTTGTCTGATCATCGAATGAGGTGACCCATGTGTCAAATTTATGGTAATCGAGTTCTCTAGAGATCCATGCCTAGGCCCCAACCAGGTAATGGCTAGAAAAGGCCAAAAAATGGACATTTTTTCTAACCCCGATTTTGGACAAAAAAATCGGCCGCTTCTGGCAGCCCTTTTTAGGGCCAATTCTTTGTCCTCCAGCCACCACTAGAGTCAAATTATCAACCTCCCTCCCCTCTACACCTCCATGGACAAGGCCAACTTCACGTAAAGGAGAAATCGACCGATAGGAGCTAATCACTGTCGGTGGATCTGTGCAGTTTAGCCTGATCGCGGTGAGTCGATGACCAATTGCTCCCAACTTCAGTGACCACTTGGCTGACCACCACCACAAAACGTTCCGCCTGACACTTGACTACAAAACGCCCAAGGTGTGGCCAACTCTCCTGTAAACCCCATTCTCTTAGACTAAGGAACCAAAATTTTTTAAGAGAAAACCTAGGATATAAGTGAACCGAAAATGGTAAAAAAGGGTTAAAATGGGAATTTAGAAAATCCCAAGTGGCTAAGAAATACCTAAACATCATGGAAAAGAACCATGAAGTGAATTGTATGTAAAAACCAGACCGGTTCAGAGTGAACTGGACTTGAACCGTGTAAAACTGGTTCAAAGATTCATTAACTTCCCCAAGCAGTGGTTATTGGGTTGTCTACAAATGTTTATCAGGTTTTCCTATTGAAATCGGGTCGGGGTCGGGTGAAGTAGACAACACATGTGCACGTGGTCGTGCGTGCGTGCACCCAACGTGGCGTGTCGACCAATCTACACTATAGTAAAATGGTTTCTAGCAAATATCTCGATCGATTCAGTGGTTTTTGGCATGTTTCACCCCCATTTTCGGTCGGTTCTTAAAAAAATAAAATACCTAAAATTCTACATTAAATTTCCTATTGAATGGACTCAAGAACCACTTCATTTGTATTTGTTTGGCACCTTCAAAACTAAGGGGGGTTTTCCTGCCCCGAGCCAGTTCGATCAGTTTTGGCACTTTTGAGGCCTATTCAATTCCTATTAGACTAGTTCATGGCCCAATCAATTTTTTTTTCTAAAAATCTTCATTCACATCCTCTATTGATTGGCCTCAAGATCCTCCCTTTTATAGGTTGTTTAGGTGACCTTAAAAATTGAGGGCATTTTCCCAAAATTCAGCTCGGTCCCATTTTGTACTGGTTTTCACTTTGTGCTTTTTCATCTCCTAACTCATCATCTTTGGGGTTTTTTTAGAGTCGTTTTCAGGTGCTACCCACTTCCATCATAGATTGCTTCATTTGAATCGACTCTCCAAATCCCGGCTCGGTGCTTCGTTCTCAATTTTGGCATTTTGCCTTAGATCTTGAAATTTTCTTCTAAGTTCCATATCCCCCTTTCCGGTTTTAGAGTTTTATCCTTAGTTTGGGATTTCATTCCCGATTCTTACTTAGGTTCCGGTCTACTTGGGCTTGACCCGGGTTTTGGGAGTTCCGATGTTATATTACAACTAAAGATGTAGAAGCTAAACCCTAAATATTTTTCTCAAATTCCTAGATATGGCCCCTAAAAGAGTAACCAAACGAAATTGTGCCTCTACAGTTACCCTACCATGAAACCACCAAAGAACCTCATTCCTGAGGAGGAAAGGGGTACCATGGAACAAGAGTTAATGAGGACTCAAACTAAAGTAACTCCACTTAGGATAAATGTTGAGCACCAAAAGTTGTATCAAGAGTTTGTCTTAGGTATTTAGGAAACCAAACCTTACCTCGGAGGAGACCCCTCAATCTTTCATAAATTCCCACCCTAAGAACGAGGAGGTACAATCTCAAAAGACCTCTATTACAACTCCTCCAGATTTTATACCCTAAAATACCTTAAAACACTTCGCCAATTGGGATGCAAACCTTTCCAAGGAGAGAATGATGTTGGAGCAGCCATGGAATAGCTCGCTATTATCAAGAAGTTGATGGGCATAATAAGAACACTAACTAAAGAAATGGTGATCTTGGCAAAATTCTTTCTGGAGGAAAGTGCCAAAAGGTGGTGGGACAATGTGCGAAATCTCTTCACAACCATACCAATGTGAGAGGATTTTGAAGGGAGATTCTCGGAGGGGTATTTGGCCCCTCACCTGATTAATGAGAAGAAGTAGGAATTCTTTCGATTACGGCAAGGCTCAAGTACCATTTTGGAGTATGAGACTCGGTTCAATGAGTTAAGAACCTCCGCCCTTAATTTAGCTGGTCTTATCGATATTTGCCAGAAATTTATGGACAGTCTCAACATGGATATATGAGATTGGATGGAAGTACTTGGATGACCCACGGATCTGGTAGACATTATTAGTATGGCAAGTAAATGTGAATGTCTAGTGCAAACAAGACGTCGAAGAATGGAGCTAGATGACAAGAAGGAAGACAAAGGCAATAACAACCGGGAAACCCAAAAGTTTTGTAATGCTCTCCAATGGGGAGTGAAACTAAGATATAATGATAAGAGAGGACCATCCAAAGTAAACAAGTGGTCAATAAAACCCCCAAAAGAAAAGCCCTTACAGCCTCAAATGTTGGAAGAATCATGAAGGAACATGTCAAACATGTTTTAGTTGTGGGCAAATTAGACATTTTGCAAGGAATTGTCCAACCCTCCAAGGGAACGTAGGAGTACCTATGAGGAATAATGCGCATCCATTTGCTAGAGTTCAGGAGATGAACAATGGAGGATGGGGAATGACTACAACACAAAGGATCCCAGTGAGAGTGTACAACCTCACCTAGGAAGAAGCTAGAAAGGATACTTGTCATGCCCTGACTCGGTTTGGTCGGATCCCCGTGAGCAACCCGTCACTCCCTTTGGTCCATAAAGGGTTTCACCCTTTTCTAAACCGTGAGTAGTAAGGCATCCTTCTTTCCTGTCTTTCCTAGAATAACATTATATAAAACTGAATATTTTAAAACTGTCATACCTGTCTTACAGGGGGTCTTTAAGTTTGGTTTTCCCTTGGTAACCTGAAAGGGGTAAAATGGAGGAGTGAGTTCTACAACTCAGTGAGCGGGTGTTAGGAGTGAGTTTTAAAAATAGCCACATCAAGGTTATAATTTCTCTAAGAATAAGGTTTTTTTCTCAAAGTTTGGTTTTCAAAACATTTACCCTACCAAGGGTGACATTTCCTTTCAAAAGGATTTTAATTTCTTTTCTAAACCTTATTTCAAGGTTTTAGCATTTCTTTTTCCAAGGATTCTCAAATCGTTTCTAAGGTTTTCTTAACCTTTTTCTCATTTCCACATTATGTGTGTTTAGCAAACAACACACACCCTTCATCAGAAAGGGTACATACACATTCGTGAGATGCAGTTACAACGACCGCACCCACTTGTGGATCGGAGCGTTTTTACCATCCACCATGATAGAAGTCCTTGACTTCTACCTGAAGTCTGAGTGAACATCTTCAACGTACTACCGTCAGACCCAAAATACTTTGTGTCCATATGAGGATGAAGACCTCATCTCGGCCCCACACTAGTCTCATGTGATGCTCGCACGACAAACTACCCTCATCTCCACCATGTCGTCTAGTAGTCCTTAGGATGCATCACTAGCCCTCTTGGGCGTCTTAATGGTCTCGAACCTCAAGTGCATGCACAAACAATAGTTTTTCCACAAATCCATTTATCTTTGGTGCAACTGGTCCAATGGCTCCGACCCTCGACTCAACCTATAGCTGTTTGTCTAGGCCGGTCCGTCGACCTGGCCCTGACACACTGCTGCCAGTCCATCAAGTATGTCAGTCATGTCTTGGTACCATGGAAAAATTACATAATCCATTCATTAAGAATTTTCATGGCTTTAATATATCATGTTTTTTTACGAGCTCTTGCTCATGCCAACTGGCCTTGGGCCCACTATACTTGATTTTCCAAAATCGAGCATTTAGCCCTACAAGTTCCAAAACCGAGGCCTCTGGCCTATCTGAGCTGTTCTAGCTCTTATCAAGAAGTTCTCCCAAAAATTTTAAGCATTGGCACACAGTCAGAGAAGAACACTTCTGACAAAATCATCATTCAATTCATCACACCAACCGGGTGTGGTAATATCTCCGCGTATAACTAGCAAGCGAGTTTTCTTATTCTTTCAAGGAAATCCATCATACTAATCGGGTATGATTTTCTCTACTTGCAACTAGTAATTAGTTTTATGCATAGTTCTTACATCAGTCTAACTGATTGTGACATTAAAATCTCATCATCCTAAATGGGTATAATTTGAATAAACTCACTCACCCATTAACCATGGTGTGTTCGTTCTCGGTTGGTTTTCCAAGTTGACGTGAACTTCTCTTGTTAGCATTCCGATCACACTTCTCCCTACACAAATTGGGCAGCCTTTTTCACTTAAGGTTTGGCATAATAACCTATGCTCACAATTTATCGATAAATTGCATTTAGGTCCCTAAAGTTTATTTTTCCTTAGCTTTAGGTCCCTAATGCAAACATTTGCTCAATTTGACTCCCAAAGTTTCCAAAATTCCCTTTAAGTCCTCATTTTACTCAAAATTATATAAGTAGCTCAAATTTCTCAATTTTTCCAAATTTTGAATTTGGTCCCCAAATTTTCAAAAATTACCATTTTGCCCTTACTTTCCAAAAATGGCAATTTGACCCCAAATGTTCTAAAAATTGACCAATTAGTCCTCCCACATCTTTTCCATGGCCAATTGGCCATCAATTTTGGGAAATTGCAATTTGGTCCCTCAATTTTATGAAATCCCCAAATTTCACCAAAAATTTCACCTAATTTCACCCTTTCAAATTGGTCAAATTTGATTTCAACAAATTGATCATTCAATTGGGGCTAATTGCTCCAATTGAAGATAGGGATCAGTTCCTATACTTCCATATGATTCAATTGAGCTTTAAATCGCGTCATTTGGGTCCGAATTGAGCTCAAACAGAGCTTCGCCAAAAAACTGGGCGTTGAGAGAGAAAGCTTCAAAAGCTTACCATTGGAGGTGCGGCGGTCCAAGCTCTCTATCTGGGAAGATAGCTCTCGTCCTAAGGTTCCTCCTAGGATCAAGAATCGATATAATTCACCCTGAATTGAGGGAGAATTATGTTAGTAAAGTTTTTACAGTTTCTCTCTCTAACTCCGACTTACAACGATTGAATAGGGTTGAATTGGCTTACCTTTCAACTTAATTGAGGTCGTATGAGGGTTGTGGGGATGTTTAGACAGCTTGGTTTGGCTGGAGGTGGGCTGAACTTGGCCGAATTTTGCTCGGCCAAAATAGGGCAGCTTCAGTTCATCGAAGTTGCTTCATTGTTTGATTCCGCTGGCGATTCTCTGGCGGTCTTTGGATCGAACGAGGTTTCTATCAGATAGTTAACTTCCCCCGGAGTCTAAAAAACCCAACCTCACCATCTCAGGTTGAGAAAACTGCCCAAGTCAGATCTCTAGTTCGAGCTTCACTGAAAAATTGAGCAGTTGAGAGAGAATGGAGTTTTTAGATGTGAGGAGGATGAATGGAGATGGGCACTTTATATAGGGAGCTCTAGGACTCTCTGCCCGACCATTTGGCATCTTGATGGTGCTCATTCATTACCTAAAACACCATGAACGGAGGCGATTTTCCATTCTCCCATTGAATGAACAGTGTCATCATCTGAAGGAAGAAGATGATACTGTTTCGAACCGGATCAGACCGGTCCGAACCGGGTTCAATGCTTAAATTGACCAGTTCATGCCCAATTCGACCAAGTTTTTCAAAATTAAAATTTTCTAAATTCATTCTCTATCCAATGGTGGCTTAAATTCCTCAATTTGAATATTTTAAGCAACCTGGAAAAATGAATTTAGTAACCGGTTCAATGATGGTTCAAACCAATTCAATTTGGTTCAAATCTGGTTCACCTAAACTGGTCTGGTTTTCTATTCCAATTCATCCCAATGTCCCTTTCCATGGTTTTATTACTTTTTGGGTCATTCGGGATTTGTAAATTTCCCACTTTGCCCTTTCTCTAACTGTTGCGGTTCATGAACCAGTTTGATTTTCTCCCTTGGGTTAACCGGTTCTTTCCCCAGTTTTCTTATCTTTAAGGGACGATGTTTATAATACCAGTGTAGTAATGGATTAGAATTTTGTCATTTAAATTATATTGACACTCTCTCTAACACTGGTCGAAAATTGCAGAGGGTAGCCGAATTGGCTTACATTTTGGTCCAAATTCGGCCATGGAAGGGCTAAGGAAGTGTTAGAAGGGCATGGTTTGGCCTGAGGAGGGATTAAATTGGCTGATTTCAGCTTGACCAAAATAGGGCAGCTTCGGTCCGTCGGAGCTGCTTCACTGTTTGATCACGCCAGTGCTTCTCCGGTGACTCTCGGAACAAGTGGATGTCACCACCGTGTAGATGACTTCTCCCCGGTTCTAAGGAACCCGACCTCTCCTTCTTTAGCTTAGAAATGACCCTATATTGGAGCTCTGGTTTGAGCTTCACCGAAAAACTAACTAGCTGAGAGAGAGTGAGCTTTTCAAGTGTGGAGAGGATGAATGGAGAGGGGCTCTTTATATAGGGAGCTTGAGGACTCGTCTGTCATCCGTTTGGCACCTTTATGACAGACAATGATGGCCTGAAATGTACAGAACTTCATCAAAGAATTCATGATCCAAACTATTCCCTAGGATTTAACATCACTCAAACCGATCCTCAACATCCTCACACCTTTAGGTAAATAAATTATTAGAGATTGTTTTAAAGAATTATGAGGTGAAGATCATGGCGACCCATTTAGAAGTTGACATGATTCCATTACCTTTGAAGGAGGTGGAAATGATTTTGAGAATGGATTTGTCATCCTCACATCAAGCGAAAGTGGACTATTAGAATAAGTTAGTAACATTCCATTCTCTGAAAGCTAAAGGAGTAGTGTTTCATGGAAACAGGAAGAAGGATAGGATACACTTAATATCTTACATCAAATTCTAGAGCATGTTACGGAAATGATGTAAATCATTTCTAGCCATGGTGACCAATGCAAACCATGAGAAGACAAAGCAAGAGGAGATCCTCATAGTGAGAGAATATCCTAAAGTATTTACAGAAGAATCATCAGGACTACCTCTAGATCACCAATTAGAATTCTCCATAGAAGTAGTACCCGGAACTCATCCCATTTCTCAAGCTCCCTACTGTATAGCCCAAGCAGAGTTGAAAGAGTTAAAGGAACAATCGGACAAACTCTTGGAAAAGGGCTTCATACAACCTAGCCAATCTCAATGGGGTGCACTAGTATTATTTGTAAAAAAAAAAAAAGGATTGGAGCATGAGGTTATGCATTGCTTATTGAAAATTAAATCAAGTGACATTAAAAATAGATATCCCCTACCAAAGATTGATGACTTGTTTAACCAACTTAAGTGAGCAGCCTATTTCTCCAAGGTGGACTTACGATCCGAAAATTATCAACTTAAGATCAAAGAGGAAGATATCCAAAAGATGACATTCAAGTCACGTTATGTTCATTATGAATTTAGTGTTATACTGTTTGGTTTAACAAATGCTCATGTTGCCTTTACGGACCTAATGAACAGGGTGTTTCAACCCTATTTAGAAAAATTCGTGATAGTATTCATTGATGATATCCTTATTTATTCATGAACCAAGGAGGAGCATGAAGAACATTTAAGAGTCACTTTGGAGGTTTTGAAGGAAAATAGACTTTATAACAAATTCTCGAAGTGTGAATTTTGGTTACAAGAGGTGAGCTTCTTAGGATGCATCGTCTCTAAAGAATGAGTTAAGGTGGATCCCATAAAGATAGAGGCAATATCAAATTGGAAAGTTATCACAAACCCGATAGAGGTTCGTAGCTTTTTGGGCTTAGCAGGATATTATCGAAAATTTGTGGAAGATTTCACAAGAATCGCAGCCACCTTAACACGTCTAACAAGGAAAGAAATGGAGTATAAGTGAGACGAAAGGTGCAAAAGTTTCTTCTAAGAACGAAAGTCAAGACTGGTGACAGCTCCTGTACTGGCCCTAGTGGATTCAACCATGGGGGAATATACCATGTATAGTGATGCCTCTGGACAAGGCTTAGGATGTGTTCTAATGCAACATGGAAGAGTAATAACTTATGTGTCAAGACAACTAAAGACACATGAGGTGAATTTTCCCACACATGATCTAGGATTGGCTGCAATAGTATTCACTCTTAAAATTTGGTGACACTAACTATATGGAGTCAAGTGTAGGATATTCACGTACCATAAGAGCTTGAAGTATTTCCTAACACAAAAAGAACTCAATCTAAGGCAAAGAAAGTGGCTGGAACCGGTGAAGGGCTATGATTTGATAATAGAATACCATCTTGGCAAGGCAAATGTGGTAGCAGATGCGCTTAGTTGGAAATACCACGACGGAATAGCCTATATGAAGACGACCTACTTACCATTGTTGGAGCAAATGGGTAAGTTAAAGATAGAGCTCGGCGTGGATGCTGAAGAGAAGTCTCTAATGGCAAATATCGATGTGAGACCTAGTTTGGTATATCAAATTAAAATTCAATAGAAACTAGATGAAGAACTCAAACCATACATATACCACATAGCCAACGGGAAGACACAAGACTTTGCCATAAGAGGTGATGAGCTATTGACTTTTAAGGGAAGGGTATGTGTACCAAACATGGAGAAACTAAGGAAGTCAATATTAGAAGAAGCGCATGATTTGGTATATGATATGCACGAAGATGTACCAAACCTTAAAGAAAGGGTATTGGTGGAAGGGCATGAAAAGGGACATAGCCACTTATGTGTCCAGATGTATATCTTGTTAGCAAATCAAATCATAACACGAGAAAGCTATAGGGTTACTGTCACGCCCTGACCTAGTTTGGTCGGATCCCCGTCATCAACCGGCTACTCTCCCGGTTTATTAAAGGGTTTCCCCTTATTGTAAACCGTAAAGAGTAAGGCGTCCTTTAACCTGCACCTTTTTCCTGGAATAGTATAATCAAAACTGCATGAAATTTAAAACTTTACGTACCTATCTTACAAGCATCTTAATTAACGATCTTTAAGGGGAGGCTTTCCAGGATTTCTTGAAAGGGATATAAGGGAGGGGGTGAGTACGACTACTCAGTGAATGGATTTTTAAAAGCTTTTAACTTTTAAGAAAAATATTTATATGTAGTGTGCCAGACTCCTTTGATTACAAAAATCCCTTCATTTAAAAATTCGGGTTTTTCCACCATTTCTTATTTACCACGGTGTGTCATCACCCAACACACATCCTTCATCATGAAGGTTACACACATTCGCAAGTAAGTATCACTACTGAACCCGCTAGTGGCTTCGGAGAGACTTTTCCTGCCACCCGGATAGAAGTACAACCACTTCTACCCTGGGAATGAGTGGATGTACGTGACATCCGACTCACAATCCTGAAATCACTTCTTCGTTTCTGTATGAGGACAGAGACCTCATCCTATCCCCACCACGGTCTCATGCGCTTGGTGCTACTCCAGATTTTGCACAGACACCTGGAACGACAAACTGCCCTTATAGCCACCAGGTCGTCCAGTGCCCTTAGGACGCATCACTACCCCTCAAGGGTTTCTTGATGATCTTATACTAATAGTGCATGCACAAACAATATTTTCTCATATTGCCATGTAATCTGTGGTGCCACTAGTCAAACGGCCCCGACTCTCAACTCAACCCGCAATTGTTTGTCTTGACTAGTCCGTCGACCTGTCATGTCGCATTGCTGCTAGTTGACTGAGCATGTCGGTCCTATCTTGGTACCATGGCCAAACAATTCACTTATTAAGTTTTATGGCACATATATCATGTTCATTTACGAGCTCCTGCTCGGGCCAACTGGCCATGGGCCCACTGTACGAGATTTTCAAAATCGGGCATTTAACCCCCAAGTTCCAAAACCGAGGCCCCTAGCCTATCAAAGCTATTCGAGCTCCAGTCGAGAAGGTCTTCCAAATTGTTTAAGCATTGGCACACAGTCAGGGGAGAGCACTTCCCACAAAATAGATTTTCACTGTCCATTATACCGACCGATATAAGGACATCTCTATTCATAACCAATGAACAGGATTTCAACTTCCTTCGAGGAAGTCTCATCATACCAACCGGGTATGATCTACTTACAACCAATAAGTAGTTTTTCCGCAATATTTTCACATCACTTTCTCTAAGTGTTAATGATTAAAATACCACTAAACAGTGAGTTTTTATACCGAGGTACTTATCATCCCCAATCGGGTATGATATATATAATTCCACTCACAACCGGTAAGTTATTTTTAATTTTAAGTTGTGCTCCTTATCCCAACCGGGTATGATGTTAGTAAACCCACTCACAACCGGTAAGTGGTTTTTAAATTATAAGGTGTGCTCATCATCCCAACTGGGTTTGATGTTAGTAAACCCACTCACAACCGGTAAGTGGTTTTTAAATTATAAGGTGTGCTCATCATCCCAACCGAGTTTGATGTTAGTAAACCCACTCACAACCGGTAAGTGGTTTTTAACTTTAAGTTGTGCTCATCATCCCAACCAGGTATGATGTTAGTAAACCCACTCACCCGTTAATGCCGTGAATTCCACTAGATCGGTTCTTGGTATTCACGCGAGCTTATCCTTGCTGGCGTTCCCGGTACTTCGTGTTCCTACATGATATGAACACCTTGGTTCATTATCATTTGGCCTAATCGCCTTCATTCATTCCAAATGAATGAGAAAGTCAAACTTTCATTTATTTGCAATTAGGTCCCTAAAGTTATTTCTCTTTAACTTTAAGTCCCAAATGCCGGTTTTTCCTCAAATTGAGTCCCGAAACTTCTAAAATATATCATAGGACCTCAATTTATTCCATTTCACAAAAAGGGGTTTAATTTCCCAAATTTCCAATTTGGTCCCCCAACTTTTCCAAAATGACCATTTTGCCCTTCCTTTAAAAAATGGTAAATTTTGCCCCAAAAATTTTTAAATTCCTCAATTGGTCCTCCAACATTATTTTCATGCCCAATTGACCCTCAATTTCATTAAATATCATTTTGATGCTTTGAATTTTGAAAATCCTCAATTCCCCCCCCCCCCCCCAATTCCAACTTCTTAACACAGCCGAATTTAATTTCATGAAATTGACCTATCAAATGTTTCCAATTGTTGAAATTAAGTTTCTACATGTTCATATGATTCTTTAGAAATGTGAATCGCAAGTTTTAACGCTGGGACGAGCTCAAACGGAGATTCACTAGAAAATGAACTATTGAGAGAGAAAGCTTCGATTACTCACCGGTGAAGGCACGACGGTCCGAGCTTTTGATCTGGGCAGATAGCTCTCATCCTGAGGTTCATCCTAAAATCAAGAATCGCATAAATTGATGTGAAATTGGATTAGAATTTCGTCATTAAAATTCGGTCGACCCTCTCTCTAGCACCAATCGAAAATTGTAAAGGGGAGCCGAATTAGCTTACCTTTCAGTCCTAATTCGGCCGTGTAAAGGCTGAGGAAGTGTTGGGAGGGCTTGGTTTGGCCTGAGGAGGGCTTGAAATGGCCAATTTCAGCTTGGCTCAAATAGGGCAACTTCGGTCCGCCGGAGCTGCTTCACTATTCCATCATGCCGGCGCTTCTCCAACAATTCTCGGATTGACTGGAGTTTGCTATCAGATAGTTGTCTTCTCCTCAGTTCTAAAGAGCTTGACCTCTCCTTTCGAGGTTAAGAAAAATGTTTAAGTCGAAACTCTGGTTTGAGCTTCACCGGGAAATGGAGCAGTAGAGAGAGAGAGAGAGAGAGAGAAGTGTTCAGGTATGAGGAGAATGAATGGGGATGACCTCTTTATATAGGTGTAAAATCGTGTATTAAATGGGAGAGATTTATTACTAGTAGTGTGAGGAGAATGAGGTCACCAATCCTCACACTACTCTCAAGCAAGCACGCTTAACTTTAAAGTTCTTATGGATTCTTGTTCACCTAAACTAATTTGGTTTTTCTCTTCCAACTTGTCTTAAATTTCTTTTCTAAGGTTTAATGAACCCTTTGGATCACCCGAAAGTTGTAAATTTCTAAATTGCTTGTTCCCAAATGATCTGGTTTGTAAATCGGCTCGGTTTTCTTACTCAGGTTGACCAGTTCTTTCCCGGTTTTCCTTAACTCAAAAGTGCGGGGTTTACAGTTACTACAGCCCTTACCCATCCTGGGATGGAAATGGGAAAATATCGCCATGGACTTTGTTATGGGACTACCTGTGACCCAAAGAGGACATGATGCCATATGGGTAATCGTGGATCGATTAACTAAGTCAGCCCATTTCTTACCTATACAGGTAACTGATCTAATCGAGACGTTAGCTACATTGTATATTGAAGAAATAGTGAGATTACATTGTATTCCAGTAAGCATAGTCTTTGATCGAGGCCCAAGGTTTACATCACGGTTCTAGCCTAGTCTACAAGACGCCCTATGGATAACTCCACTTGAGTGCAGTGTTCCACCCTTAAATCGATGTACAATTAGAGCGTACAATTCAAACATTAGAAGACATGCTCAGAGTGTGTGTCTTACCTCTTAACCGAAAGTGGGAGGATTATCTGTGCCTTATGGAAATTGCTTATAATAATAGTTATTAGGCCAGTATACAAATGGCACCATACGAAGCACTGTATGGTAGATCATGTTGTACACCTTTGTTTTGAGATGATGTAGGAGAAAGGTGACTTGAAAAGTTGGAGCTTATCGAGGATGCCACGGAGAAGATTAAGTTGATAAGAAAGTGATTTAAAGTCGCCCAAGACAAACAAAAGAATTATGCGGACCAGAGATGAAAAGAATCGGAATTTGAGGTAGGGGATAAGGTATTCCTAAAAGTATCACCTTGGAGAGGGATTTTAAGGTTTTAACAAAAAGGAAAATTGAAACTAAGGTACATAGGCCATTACCCAATTATACGTAGAATCGGACCAGTCACCTAACAACTAGAACTACCTCCAGAATTACAAAAGATGCATGATCTGTTTCACATATTAGTACTGAGGAAATACGAGCCCGACCCAAGTCATGTGTTGGCCTGCCTCCCACCGGAGTTAGAAAAAAATCTAACATATGAAGGGGAACCTATACACATCGTCGATAGATGGGAGAAGAATCTTTAGAATATAAAAATTCTCATGGTGAAGGTACTCTGGCGAAGTAACCAAATAAAGGAAGAAACATGGGAAACAGAGTTTGTAATAAGGGAGAAGTATCCCTATTTAATTAATGTATAATAAGTTTTTGGGACAAAACTCCCTAAAAGGAGGGGAGAAGTTATAAATCTCATTTTCTCAATATAAGGAAGCTAGAAATGAGAACCGAAAAGTTTTTAAAGAAAATCACATATCAAAGTGAATCGAAAATTGGTAAAGAGAAAATAAAATGGGAATTTGGAAAATCCCAAGTGATCAATAAAGATCCAAAAATCAAGAAAAAAAACCATGAATCAAATAGGATGTGAAAACTAGACCAGTTCAAGATGAACCGAACTTGAACCGGATTGAATCGAGAAGACTAATTCAAAAATTCATTTTTCTAAATGACTTAAAAATATCAATTTGGGAAATTGAAGTCGCTAATGTGTAGAACATGAATTTAGATAAATTTAATTTTTTTTAATTTTTAGAAAACTAGTCGAATCGGGCTTGAACCGGCTAATTTTTTATTTTGGGTCACTGAACCCGTTCTGACTGAACCGTCAATGATCCAGCTGATCAACTGATCACTAGCCATGTCAGTGCGCATGACCAATCAACACATGACACGTGGCAAAGCACGCCCAGTCAGCCACTCGTTCAGTGTCTAGAAGCGCAGACCAATTAGAGCGTGACATGTGTCTTCGGTCAACGGTCAAATGAAGAAAATCCACATCACTAAGGATTGGCCAATAGGAGTGTGATATGTGTTCTCAGTCAACGATCAACTAAGGAAAGTCCACGTTAGCAAGGCTAACCAATGGGAAACTGACACGTGGTAAGGATGCCACGTTAGCGACCAATAAGGATGTCTAAGAAAGGTTACCAATCAGGAGTTGACATGTGGCAAGGCCACATTGGACGGCCATAGCCAATCAAAGGAGAACACGTGGCAATGGCACTGTACGGGTGAAAAAATTGATGAATTTAAATCAGCCAATCAGAGGACACCATATGTCATGGTCAAAGGAGGGCTAGATTTGGTTTGTGGCCACGTCGGTTTAGGTGACCAATGAGAGGCCACCACGTGTCTTGTCAATGGGTCAAAGGGTGACTTAGACGCTGAGTGGGAGGCCACGTCAGCAATGCCATCCAATCAAATCGTGACACGTGGTAGCACGAACATGCGAACCACACACGCGCACGCAAAGTGTCGTCTTCTTCCTTCAGACTTTTGAACAGGAAGGGAGAGAGGTCGACATTTTAATTTCGGTGAGCTTTAAATTACTCTGACAAGGCCTTAAATTGAAGATTTAATGGCCAACTAATGGATGGATGGATGGCTAGAACGGTTAGTCCCCGAGCTTCCTATATAAACAGCTACTCTTCATTCGTCCTCTACTCTCCTCCATTGATTAGAGAACACGGACAGCTCCAAATTCTGACCATCCCTGAACCAGAGCTCCAACATCGACCCTTCTCTCCACCTCCAAGCACGCAATTAGGTTCTTTGGAATCCTGAAAAGTCTTCTACCTTCTTGTATACTCCGTTCAGCTCAAGAATTACTAGAGAAGCTTTGGTGAAGACGCATAATAGAGACACTTCGATGATCGAATTTGGATAGAAGTTTTTTAGCCAAATTCAGGCCACCTTCGACCTCCTAAGACTAGACCAATCCTCCCACGACTCTCCACGGCCAAGCCTTGTCCTCCCTGAGCATTTTTGGTAAGCAATTGTCACCACCCTTTGTTGGAATAGAAACTTTGCAAAGACAAAACGGGGAAATTTTTACTAAATAAATTCTCCTTGCTCAGACCACTAATTGAGGTGAAGATCCTAAGAAGATTCTCTCGATGAGAGATAGCTCCCCATAATAAGAACTTCGACAATCGTGCCCTCGCTAGTAAGAAATCGAAGCTTTCTCTCTCAAAAAATTTGTTCGATAAAACTTTGTTTGAGCTTAATTCTAGGAAATATTAGACAATTCAAAGCTTGAAATAATCATGAAGGGGTAGGGGAGATGATTAGTAGCATGATAAGAGGAAATTAACAGAGTTTAAATGGTCAATTTGATGAATTGAAGATTTGGGGCAACAGTGCAATTTTGAGGAAATTTGGCAAATTGGGGATCTTTGGAAATTTGGGGTTTTTTATGAAATTAACATCAATTGAGGGTTAATTTATAAGTAACAAGAGTTTAGAGATTTAATTATAATTAAAAATTATTTTTAGTAATTTAATTATAATTAAAAATAATTATGAGAATTTATTTGTAATTTTGAATAATTTTATTTGTATAAAATTATATAGCGGATAAAATTTTTAATAAAGTAAAATTAGAAATGTATGGTAAATAATTGGAAAATTATTGTCAATAAAATAAATTTAGGGACCGCTATGTCAAAAAAAAGAAAACATAGGGACCTAAGTAATTGTGGGAAAAAGACCATTGACCTACAACTACAATATTGTTTAGAGACATTGAAAATTAATTCGGAATGAATGAGTCATTGATTTTAGGTGAATGGGATTTCAAGCATTGTGCTTGTTTGGGGTTATGAATTAACTTTCATATTACACGAAATTAAAACCATTTTACAAACATAATCTTGCTTGACTGCGTGAAATCGCTTAAACAAATTTGGGAGTTATTTCTGAAGAAGCATACCCCCTATAGCCAAGATATTGCTCCAGTGGTCCTAAGGCCACGATTTTGAACTAAAGTGGACACAATGCCATGTTTTAAAAACTCGTACAGTCGGCTCAAGGCCAATGGAAATGGGCTCAATCTCGTGGACAAGTTATAATTGTTGAGTTTTATAAAAATTATCATAAATGAATAGTTTATGTGATTAAACTACTGAATCAAATCCAAGTCGGCGAACCTATTGGGCTGGTAGCACAAAGATGAAGTTCTTAATAAAAAAAACTATTGATTTGTGTTTGTTGAAATATGGGACCATCGAGGCACACGGTATGGGGTAGTGTTGGTTTTAAGGGTTGTTGGACAGCTCAGGGAGCATAAGGGAAGCCTTGTTGGTCCACTATGTCAAGAAACTCTGGGAGATTCATGCGCATTGAGACTGATGAATAAGGAGGAGATGTCTCGTCCCACAATAATGGATAAGTATCAAAATGGTATGGGGGTTAAGCAATAGTGCTCACATGGTAGAGGTTATAGCCTCTCACAAAGGTGTAGAGTAAAGTCGTTATGTGCCACAAGTGGAACAATTGGGTATTGTGTCTACGAGAGAATGATCAATTTAATAAAAAAAAAAAAAGGGTGTGTGATTGTTTGCATAAACTAAATCTCATTAAAGAGAAAGACGAAATTTATCGATAAAGTAAAGTGGAATAGTCGGGAATTGTGTCTACGAGAGAATGTGCCCCTTTTATGAAAAAGGGCATATAATTATTGTTTAAATTAAATCTAATGATGACAATCAACAGAGTTAAAATCCCTTAAAATCCTTGAATATGTATTATTGGTTACCCACTCATTGAGTTGTCAAATTCACTCACTCTCATTTTTCCCCACAGGAAAAATCCATCATGTTATCGAGAGTAGGAACCAGTAAATCCTAAGGTACAAAATATAATTTATGTTAAGCGAGTTTTGATAATGTTGTATCGTGAAAACACTTAGATTTTTTAGCCTTTATCATATTTAAACTATGATCGTATGTAATATTGTAATAGTACAAAAAGGTGTGGCGAATTGTACACTGGTCCAACTGTCCAAACCGGGTTTATTTGTTTTTAGGTTTAATTTTAAGAAGTTGTGTTTTTAAAAACATTTGACATGAGCTCTGCCTTTATATTGTATTTACCTTACTTATTTTACTAAAGTGAATATATTAAAATATAACTAGTAAAATTAACACAATAACTTATAAATTTTAAATTAAAACAAAATTCAATATATAAAATATGAAAGAACACGATAATGCATGCGTTCACCAATCAACGTTGATTGTGAGTATTTATGCACACTAGTTTCATCTTCATTATCAACATTAACTAATTGATACACAAAGTCATCATAGGAATCATAATCGAACTCATCAATATTAGCATTTTCTACAAAAATTATCATTTAAAATAAATTAGTATAATACATCAAATTATATAGATGTTCATAATACTAAAATAATAACTTATCACACAATTACGTATTATCGCATTATCGGTAAGTCTACTAGGTGACCCACTATTATTAAAGGTTAATTATGAATTATGATCGAAATAACCAATAAATATTTAATCTTTCTTAATAATATATGATATTATACAGAATTCATCTTCCACTATTGTAATATATTGAATTCTTCTACATTACGTATTCATCCAAATACAACTACATCTCCAACTTCAATTACTTGACTTTTTTTCTTATTTTGTTCAAACTTGATAAATTAATAAAAAATATTTTTTATATTCAAGTGACTTTACTAGTGATAATACTAATAAAATCTTCATTACTTTTAGCAATATACTTTTTTTCATTTTTTTATTTTTCGCATATTTAACAAATAATTTATTAAATATAATCATAATACTATTTTTTTTACTACTACTTTATTTGGTTATTGATCAAAACAATATAATAAATTGTCCATATTTTATCATTGATAAAATACTATAGATTTTAATAATATAACATTTATTTTTCACCAATATTTTTCAACATTTTTTATTATTTCAAAAACCGTTATTATAATACATAATATGTCACAATAAATCAACTTATTCACAAAATCTTTTATCGTACAAATAATAGAAGTATATGAATTTACATATAAATACATTCTACCAGAAAATAAATTGGTTTCACGATTGAACACACTAATATTCTAAGTAATCTCATTTATTATTAACTAAGCAAACATTTATAATTTGAACTATGCAATTTTTAAATAAAAAAATACACATTTGTAATATAATCAACATCATATAAGTAGAGTTTCAACTGGTTTTACAATATAAAACAAGTTTATTATCCGATTTTATATATAATTAATAGAAAGTTTTCTCAAATTTCTTCTATATATTAGGAGTTTGAATCAAATATAATATGTTATAATATATATTATAAATGATGTATTTAATTATTTCTAACTCTACTCTCACCATCAAATTAAGAATATTTACACCACATCTCATATGTAGCATCCAATATTAGTGATTTCAAAATAATTTATTAGTAGTAATTCAGTTGTATAATACTATCATTTATAGAGTAATTATTTAAATTAATAGTAAATAGTTTAAAATATATATTACAATCAACAATAAAATTGATAACTTATTAAATAAATTTTTACTCGTGTATACCCACCATACGTGAAAGAGTTCATAATAAAATAAATAAATAATAAAATTTTTAATTCATAAATAATAAAAAAAATAAATTTATTTATTTATTTAAATTATTACCTAGTATAAGATTTTGTAATATTCAATTATTATTAATATAATAACGCTTATTACCAACAATATAATTACCTTTTATAAATTTATAAATAACCTCGTTTTATTTACTTATTCTTTATTTTATTTGTCTGAACTATTGAACTATAAAACTTCGACATTTTTTAGTTTAAAAGTGAAAAAAAATATAAAATAATAGTGTTACATCCAAATTTAGGTCCAACGAAATTTAAATCCGATAATCAGATCTAAATACGAGAATCAGATTCCAAGAGCTGAGAGAGCTGCTTAAACCAGCAGAAGCGACATTGAACGGCTATGCGGGAGGGTATAACCGGAGTACAAGGTCGCAAGTAACGGGTCTTCGCAGAGAGGCCATCATTGGTGGCCGCAAAGGCCGACCGGACCTGGCCAGCTTTGTGGCGCCGTTTGAGCATGGGATTAGATTATATAGATAGATGACAAATTATATAATTCACATATTTATATAATTTAATTATATAACAAAAATTATTATATATATTATAATTATTTATATTTTATTAATATTTAAAATTTACCGGTCCACCAATGGCACGGTGTGCTGCGTAAGCATTTTTAATTAAATGACCATCATGAAGTGGCATTGTAACATCCATGATTCCCAATTCACACGGATACAAAATCTGTCCAATAAAGGAATCCCACGTCAATAGTTTGCCACGTGTAAGGAAAACATTTGCTGGAGCCACGTCTGGCCGACTTCCTTCGCGAATTGTTCTTCGATCGCTCTCCCTCGTGTGTAGATCTCTACGAACCCTATCATCTTTCCCCTCCCTCTCACTCCTTCTCCGGCCCGTGCGATCGGATTGAGGTCTAGTCCCAATCATTGTTCGCTCTGGATCGAACCGTGGCTCCTTCAGGGCCACCAACGCTTACTAAAAGAAAGTCCGTCCCTGCTGCAGCAGCTGCGCCTCAGTCGTCGCCTACAGCCCGGACGCGGATCATATACCGAGAGAAGCCGCCTTACGGCTCCGATTTACCGTTTTGGCAGAAGAGCTGGTTCATCGGCTTGCTCATCCTGATGGCGATCGGTTTTTTCCTACTCGCAGTTTTCCTTTTCTTGGGCCTTGATGCTGAGCAGGCCTCGCCGTCTCCTTCTTATGCTGCTGTTTCTGAAGGAGTCGAGGTGTGGATCAATCTTCATTAACATATTTTATATCCTACGGATTGTTATTGTATCGTTTCTTCGATCGCCATATAAGATGATATATGCAGCTTTGGACTATCAACAAAATTCTTCAAAATTTAGATGCCAGGGCACTTCTATAGAGAAATGTGACTTGAAAATGTGCCTGGTGGAAGGTCTGCTTAAATGGAGATCTGATTACAGCCCCCAAGCCTCCTTTTTCTCTTTTTGGGCGAAGATTGAAATTAATCTTCTATTTAAGTTAGATCATTGTGATTTCTGGCAATCTCTTGATTAAAACTGAAAAGGCAACGTTTTTGAGAAACCTGATTGCATTTGAAATGCTACAAGAAGAAATTATATTGAGAGATGATGAGGGAGGCAATGAATTGTATCGTGCTGGCTTTCAAGTCTTCCTCTATCTATCAGTTGTCTTATGAAGTAGTAATTGTTCAATAATAGTTGTTGCTTGCTCTCTCTCTCAACATCTGTTCAAATTCCAAAATAGCTACACTACAGGATTTTGTGAATAAATTATCAACTTTAGATTTTCAAAATATGCACTTTGGATGCTAATTGTGCAAAACAATTGCTGAGGTTTGCCCTTTTTTTTGGCAGATTACCTATGGTTCAGTTATTAAGTTGATGCATGAAAAGACGAAGTTTCGGCTGCATTCCCATGATGTGCCTTACGGATCTGGAAGTGGACAGCAGTCTGTTACAGGGTTTCCTGGTGTTGATGATGCCAATAGTTACTGGGTACTTCTATCTCTCTCCTTTCACGTGTATTTGACTTGAATGTTGTGGGGTTCTATATATTTAGATATAGTTACACTTCCATAGGTTGTTAGGCCTCAACCTGGTACCTCTGCTAAACAAGGAGACACCATAACCAGTGGAACAATTATTAGGCTGCAACACATGAGGACCAGAAAATGGCTGCACAGTCATTTGCATGCTTCTCCAATATCAGGGAACCTTGAGGTTAGCACTCGATATCTTTTATGGCTAAGTGAGTCTTCTAAATAATTATATTCCAATCATAAACCATATGGTTTTTTATCTTTTTCTTTTCAAAACTTTATTAGTATACTTTCTCCTAGTAAAGAAGTATTGATGAGATGACAGAAATATGCATACACAGTGCCACAATTGATGGATTTCATATATTTTATCACCCAGTAGGTTCTCAAATGGAATATATTAAATTTCAGTGCATTGATGAGCATTTAGATATTAATAGAAACAAGTAGAATGAAATCAAAGGGGAACTAGATCTGTGATAACCTGAGCTGGATGGTGTTGATGAACATAAGCCTTTTCTTTAAAAATCAGATTTGTTTTCTTGGTTATGATGATAGCTGTCTTTTGGTTATTGTGTGCAAGACACGGCAGTTAAATTTTGTGGGCATATTTCCTAAGGTGATAATCTTAAATATCCCTTGCCAGGTTGCCAGCTGAACATATGATCTTGTTTTGGCCTGATGTAGGTTAGCTGCTTTGGAGGGGAATCTGAATCTGACACAGGGGACTATTGGAGGTATAGTGAATTTATGTGGAAAAATATATATGTTTAGTGCATGTCTTGGGCCTAGATGTATTCAGCTGATTTCTCATGCAAAGAGTATGTCCTTCAGACTTATGATTGAAGGGAGCGGAAAAACTTGGAAGCAAGATCAAAGAGTTAGGCTCCAACATGTGGATACAAGTGGCTACTTGCACAGTCATGATAAGAAGTACCAGCGAATTGCTGGGGGACAACAGGAGGTAAGAATCAAAACTATGTGCTGAACTTTGTGGCAAGAGTGATTGCCTATAGATTGTTTATCCAAAACCATTTTATTTGAGGAGCAAGATGGCCTTATAAATGTGATTATCTTCCCAAATGAAGAGAAGATAATGCATCTCAGGCCATTGAAAGGACCAACTCAGGAATATTTTCTACTCACCTGCATCAAATAGGGGAGTAGTCTCCTAGTAACATAGATGAAGGCTTAGTTGTTGAACTATGGACCTCACTTGGAACGTAATCTTATTATGGGATTCCTGGAATAATTTTTTGCAGGTTTGTGGTGTGCGAGACAAGCGTGCTGATAATGTCTGGATGGCAGCTGAGGGCGTGTACCTACCCGTGACAGAAAAGAAATAGGCTCTTGATCTCTTGATCTCTACTTTGTTACGTAGAACTAGAAACTAGGTAAAACTTTTGTTTTTTTGGGTAAGCAGGACGATGCCAAGTACTCCAATTTACTTATTTTGGCAAGTACTATGCAGATTCTCCTAATTGGATTAGAAGTATTTTATTTTACATGATACTTACCAGTCAGTGCAAGTCATTGATGGTATGAGTGTGCAAGAGAGGGGGGCTTATGAAGTTCCAAGATGGATGCCAAAATTTTCTTTCCATTCTAACGGTGAAAATAAAATCTTCCCACTGCTCCTATTGTATCTCATTATCTTCGAGCATTTGGTGGAAGCTTCCTACTATTGCCTACGGACAGATAACTTCGAATATCCGAAGGAGAGACTATAAGAAAAGGTTGACTGACAACTTTGCCCTTTAGGTTTTGCCTGATCCTCAAGCTCGAATATGGATAACTTGCTGGGAATCTGAAACTATGGATTCTTTAAGAAATTAAATTATCAAAAGAAGTCATATTATGATGCTTCAAGTGAGTTGATTCCACTCACCTCTAACATTTCAGTCCTTCGGGCATCACCTTGATTTTTTTTCGCGCCTTATGTAAAATTCCAATTAAAATTATGAATTTTGAGGATCAAAGTAATTTAAATTTCTAATTTTTATCTGACTCAATTTAAATTATGAAGCTTAATTCATATATTAATTCAATTACTATATCCTAACAGTGATTGAAATTATATTGTTTTGAATATGATGGTGTAACGTAAAGAAATGTATAGATAATCTTTTTATTAAACTATTTGATGGTTTTTGTTAAAACATATTAATATTAAATAATATATGTATATATATTGACACATTTAATTATAAATTATTTTATATGTTTTTTTTGTTGAATTGACATTGATGAGATATATATTGATGTAAAACCCTCCGTGTATCTCATGCTCGAAGTAGAAAAAAATTATGATGTCGGCCATTTGATGAGACACTTGTGGAAGATATAATCAAACAAGATTATCATGTGATAGTACTAATAGTAATTAAAAACCATAATTTGGGTTGTTGTATATTAAATATTGAATAATAATGATATATTGATAGAATAATTTTCTTAATATTGTGATGAATGAATTTAAAATTTTGATTAAAGAAATTGTAAAAAAGATATATATAATTGTGATAGATGCTCATGTAATCTTTTAAACTCTATACTTCACTTATAAGAGGACAATGTTTATATACAAATATTATATAATAGTAATATGATATACTATATTATATATATTAAGTATAATTTTTATTATATAATTATATAAAATAATTTTATTTTAATACATAAATATAATGTTAGTAAAAAATTAAAAAGAAAAATAATTATAAAATTAAAAAACTAAAATATTTTAAGATAAAATTTCATAATTTTTAATATACTTAAAATTATAATAATATTTTAGTATAATAAATTTTGATATATAACCTATTTTTATTTTCCAGCCATCCTTCAGATCTAATGTTACCGGCCCAAGCATTAAATGCTTCCGTACAAGTGCCCTGGTAATAAATTTATAAATTTTATTATTATTCAAATTGAAGGGAAAATAAAATATCTCTCACTTAATTTAAGTAAATTAAAATTATATATTAAATAAATAAATAATAAAAACGCCATTCTGAATGCAAGAGAAGAGTGTCATTCCTATTAATTGGAATAAAAGGAAAATAGCGCCAAGAAAAGACGGGCAAGAATCATAGTGGCATTCCAGACAGATGTGTCGCAGAGATATATTCACAGGCAAACTGGGATACACCACCGACAATGGAGGAAAATTAGGGGACTCCTACATTATGTATCCATCCATAAGAAGACAGGGCAAAATCTATCTACCATTGTTGTGGGGACGAGAAGATCAGAAGCTCGAAAAGTCTTCTACTGTTCCACCGACAGAACAGACCTGCTCTCTGCCTCTCGAGATCTGCAACTGCCTAATAAAATCAAGGAAAAAAGAACAGCAGGAAAGGACATGTCAAAATGCATTGATTAGACACGGTAAATACAGCTAAGAGTTTGACCTTTTATCAGGAAATTTTCGCTTATGGCATTAATTAAACCTTGTTTGACAACAAAATAATGGATTCCCAGCTGGTAAGAAAGACAACTTGACCAAAAAAGGTAAAAAAACAATGAACAAAGTGACCAGTCTGGTTTCGGTTTCTCATTCATGGCGGAGAAGGAAGTGGTCGACACCTATTGCCCCGATTTACATATTATTCAATTGGGATGGACAGAAGGTATCCTAAAGAGGCTGACAGTGAGCCCTTTGTGTACCGCAGTTAATGGGAGCAAGCAGGGACCCCACTTTCAGAAATCTATTCCTGTCTTGTTTGACAAATCCAACCCTTTGATTTCTCGAATTTACATGACAAGCAAGCTAGTTTTTTTGTCTTCTCTAGGAAAGGGATCTAGGCCGTGTCAGTGGTGGCCTAATGACATGTTTCGGACTCCAATGACTTTCAGATAGGTCAAGTTCACTGCTACGCAGAGATCTCAAGAAAGTGTCTTCCGTTCAGTATTAAATCAATCAATGAACTATGCACACACACAAATTAGAAATGTTGAGAGATAAGTGTTTGGATTTTACTTGTTCAGAAGGGCAGGCTCTTGGAGGTAGAGGTCGTAGTGAGACACTTGAGATGGTCGGAGGGGACGAAATCCTTTGGGAGATTGGCCCTCTTCACTATCCTCCTCATGTTGTTCTGTAGGCTCAGCTTGACCAGCTGCTGCACTGCCTTCTTCTCCTCGCTCATCATCATATCATCCTCCTCACCCACCGTCTCCCTTCTTGAGGCTCCTGCCATGGATGCAGATGAAGACCCGCATATTGGAGCTGACACAATTGAACCCATGCTGCTGCAGTAGCTCTCTGATACTTGCTTGCCCTTGTCCACTCGCAGACACTCCAGTATCCTCGAGGCTCTCTTCTGCGCTAATGTGCTGCCGATGAGCGTCAGCTCTAGCAGGGCTGACACGATTCCTGCCTCGATCATGGCCTGCCTATGGCCGTAGCCTTTGTGAGCCATCACCATTAGGATATACGAAGCTTTCTCTTGGCATGCGGGAGAGTCGTTCCAGCTCAACACATCGACCAGTATAGTGAATGCTTCATGAACTGCACCGATTGACTTTCTACCTTCTGGAGTCGATACGATGTTGCTCAGGATTGATAGAATCCGCTCGCTCACTTCCATATCACCCAATGCATTCATGAAGAAAGGGACCAAGTTGGTTTCCAGCATGTAGGTGACATTCAAAGGAGAGATTGATAAATTGTATAGGGCTCTGAGAGCATCTTGGGTCGCTTGGAGGCTGCTCCTATTGTCTAAATTCAAGAGGGTATTCACCAAAAAGGGGATTGCACCCGAAGATCCAATAATAGGTTTATTAGAATCTAAAGCACTTAAACCTAAAAAGTTTGCCGCTATTGCTCCAGAGATTGATGGGTTCATGGTTTCGCTCGAAGGTTCGATGAGCTTCAGCATCTTGTGAACTGCCCCTGCTTTGACAATAGCTGCCTTGTTCCTGAAAAAGTATACAAAAGTGGACTAGTTAGTTCCCATGTTAAGCATTCAGACATCAAAGACCCATCTGTCTTGTAGATTAAGATAAGAGGAACAAACAGAATAAAATGAGAAAAAAAGACAATACAACAAATTTCTCAACAATGCGGCCATTGGAACCGTCTGAAGAAAATAGCCGTTCAGTGTCTAGGAAGTGAATTGTCCATAATAGTAACCCTAACAGACAGCACCCAAATAACAGAGGTGTTTGCTACACAACAAAAACAGGAGCTAACAAACCATTCTCGAGCTCTTGCCAGTAAGGGGAAACTCCAAATCGCTACCCATTTCCAGTATGCAGAGAGAAAAACAGACAGCAGAGTAAGTGAAAGACAGCCATGCAAGAAGGGACACTCACACATCGTTGCCAATTCCGAGATTGAGCAGAGCGTAGAGAGCGGCGATCTGAGAATCGACGTCCTCAGAATCGAGCATCCCAACCAGCGGAGGGATGGCTCCTAACATTGCGAGCGTAGCTCTCGCTTCCGCATTCTCCTTCGCTATCGACCTAACATCACGAGCGGCATTCTTACTCTTGTCTCCTCCATCGCCGCAGTCACCGCACTGCAGCTCTGTCACTACTCGCTTCAGCTTCTCCAGCGCGTCGGCCTTCTGTCTCGCCTCAGCCTCACCGTCTCGCTTCTCGCGAATCTCCGCCAGGTTCAACAGGTCGCATAAATTCTCCGATCTAGCCTCGTCGCATTCGGTCAGCTGCTTACATTCCTGTGCATTCTCCGGAATTTTATCGCTGTTGCTATCACACCTTTGACGGCGAGAGTGGCTGCTGCTGCCGCCACAGCTAATTAAGCAGAGGAGTTTTCGCCTGAGAGCGGTCGCAGATAATGACTTACATATATTAAAGCCGGAATTGCTGGTAGCGGCGGAGGCGTTGTTAGAGGTGGCGTGGTTGAGGAGAAGAGATCCGATGTCATTGCGGTGACACTTTGCCATGTGCCAGCCTTGCTCAGAGCTACATTGAATTTACAGAGAGGCAGTTCAAAAGGGAAGAGTAGTAGAGAGAGAACCTTATAGAGCAGTGTTGTTTGCTCTTCTCCTACTTCTAGGCGTCAACACTTAAAAACCCTCCAGCTTTCTATTCTTTCCATTTTCCTTTTTCTCGGCCGGAGAGACAAATTAAAAAAAAAACAAATAGTTGATTAATTTAAGGTGGCTGTTATTTTTTTCGCCTCTAAAATTGACTCTATTCCTGACTTTTTTTTTACATGTGTATAACATACATATGATTGAGGTGTGACTGTTAAGAGGTCGAAATCGATGTCGAACAAATGGATTGTTTCATCTCGAGAAGTCATTGTTCATGTAGTGATAGGGATATAGGAATTAGGATTGAGTCATTGTTCACCTGACCATATTCAATGGTAGATTTAAAAATACGTTTGTAGTGCAAGCCACAGCCTAAATCTGTGTGTTGGACCAGTTCCAAGGACATACATTAATGGTATATATATATAGGACAGAAAATAAAACCCACAATTGAAATTACATGAAATTCAAGGGGCCATTTGAGCATAAGGGGAAGCATCTTTCCTTGAAAAATCGTGGTGAAATCTTAAATAAGTGAGAGAAATAAAAATAAATATATAATTTAAGTTATTGGGAATGTGATAATTAAATATTTGTAAGAAAATATTGTTGATATTGAGTTTGTCTATTCAATTTGTTAAATGATAATATTTTATATTATTATATGATTATGATATTTCTCTTTTAATCAATGTGTAATAATTATCTCAACATAAAATTTGAGTGTAACATATTTATATTTTTGACACAACTAAATTTATTCTAAATTATTATCTACAAATTATTTATAATTCTTCATATATCAATGTTTCACATAAACACAAGTTGAGTGTAATATTTTAAAAGAAAAAATTGAGATTATACTATATAAGATATATATTTATATAAAAGTTTAAATTAATAATTAGTAATATTTTATAATATTATTAAATCACAACATTTTTTTATACAAATAGATTATTAGGACATAGACAAGTATAGCCTGCATGCGCATGTTGAGTGGTTGACAAGTTCCGTATGTATGTTGATTCCTAATGTTAGAAGGGTTTAGTTTGCATAAAATATTATGATTTAATTATCAAATCAATTGTAAATTATTTTTTTACATTTAGTAATTTTTTTTATTAATCAAACTTGTAAGCATCAAGAGAGACTAATCCTCCCAATATACCGTTCATAAGAGCTTTTTTTTGCTCAATCAGTTCATAAGAGCTTGACTTCCTAATTTGGTTACCTTAGAACCTGCAAGGGGGAAGAATATAGTTACATTCACAGTCGGCTTTCGCAGCTTCTGGAAATCGAAATATTCTGCAAAGCATCCATGTGAAAGTCTACCCACTAAATTCACAAAAGGAATTGGCTATTCATCAACCTTCTTATGATTGAACCAGGCAAAAATGTGCCTAATGGTACCAACCTAATGGTACACAATTACCGCATATGAGAAAAAAAGAGTAGAGGATCATATTAAGACCCAAGTTTCCAGACTCCTTTTGGTCCGCTTTTAATTTTCTGTATCTGAAGGCAGTGAGTTTTCTAGGTGCTAGTCATTGGCATCTTCATTTTTAACAGACTCTACCTTCTTAATGTTGAATTTGCTGTGGGCAGGAAGGTCCTTCATCAGATTAGCATCCAGCAACACTGAGTCTTCCTCCTTAAAATCCCCTCTTAGGATCCCCATTGCAATCTCATTCTCCACCAACTGCTGGATTACCCGTTTCACTGGTTGAGCCCCATAATTTGGATCAAAACCCAGTGTTGCAAGCAACTCAATGGCTTCTTCAGTGTCGTGGAGATGGATCTTCCTCTGCCTGAGCCGCTCTCTTACACGTTTCATCTGGGTAATAGAAAAGAAAAAACCGATCAACTGCTGTCAGATAATACAACAGCCAGAGCCGAGCTTTGTATATCATGATAGAATGAATAGATGGCTGTCAACATGGCTTTCAAATTAGAACTAAAGAAGCTACGTGAAAGATTACATCATTTAGATTACTTACCTGTATCCTGACTATCTTCCCAATTTCTTTAGAATCCAAAGGCTGGAAAACAATGTACTCATCGATCCTATTCATAAACTCAGGGTGAAATGTCTGCCTGGCCAGCTCAACAACCTGCCTCTTCATGATATCGTATGCTATCTCCTTGTTGTCTTGCGTATTCCTTAGAGTGTCGAGTATGAGGTGGGACCCAATGTTTGATGTCATGATCACAACGCAGTTTGCAAAACTCACCTTCCTCCCCTGAGAATCAGTAATCCTCCCATCATCCAACAGTTGCAACAATATGTTGAAGACATCATGATGGGCCTTCTCGATCTCATCAAAGAGAACGACGGAATAAGGCATACGTCGGACAACCTCGGTCAGTTGTCCTCCTTCCTCATACCCAACATAACCTGGGGGTGCCCCAACTAGTCGTGAGACTGCATGCTTCTCCATATACTCGCTCATGTCAATCCTCACAAGGGCATTCTCAGTATTAAAGAGGTAACTAGCAAGAGCCTTGGCAAGTTCAGTCTTTCCAACGCCAGTGGGTCCCATGAACATGAAACTCGCAATGGGCCTATTTGGATCTGATAGCCCTGCTCGAGAGCGTCGGATGGCATCTGCCACGGATTTCACAGCAATATCTTGTCCAACCACCCTCCCGTGGAGGACCTGCTCAAGCAAAACAAGCTTGTCCCTCTCAGACTGCTGGAGGTTTGATAAAGGTATTCCAGTCCATTTGCTTACAATCTCAGCAATATCGTGGTCAGTAACCTCCTCCCGAAGAAGACATTTCCCTGACTTGCGGAACTCCGCAAGGTTATTCTTAGCTTCTTCTAACTGACGCTGAAGTGACATTAAGGTTCCATACTTGAGCTCTGCTGCACGATTTAGGTTATACTCTCGCTCAGCAGCCTCCATCTCCAGGTTCACTCTATCAATCTACAAATTTGGATGTGAGGAAACAAATATATAACCAACACAGACCCAGAATAAAATTGTAATTTTATGCAAAAGTGCTTTGAAACAAGAAAACAATTACCTCCTCTTTTATTGATCTTATGCGGGTCATGAGGACCTTCTCACGATCCCACTGCTCAGTCAATTCTTTCTGCTTCTGCTTAAGAGAGCTCAGATCGTTCTCCAACTTGTTCAACCTTTCTTTGGCAGCTTTGTCGGTGTCATTCTTGAGGGATAACTTCTCCATCTCCAACTTAAGAACTGCCCTATCCAACTCATCTAACTCTGTAGGTTTAGAAGTGATCTCCATTTTCAATTTCGCAGCAGCTTCATCAACAAGATCAATGGCTGAAAAAAGGAAATTAAGATTAGAAACAATTGGAAAGATTTGGCTCCCTTTGCTTCTTGAGAACTGAGAAAAGTTTTCAAGTTTTATCATTCCCATTCAACAAAACAAAAAAAATGTTGAAAAGATAATGCTCAACAGTTCTACATACAGTCTATGTTCTTTCATCAGACTATTGCCTTTGTAACAACAATAAATTGGGTAACTGAGAAGTTATCAGTTTAACAAGTCTAATACTGCTAAAGTAAAAACCTGAATGATAAGTCCAAGGGTACCTTTATCAGGCAAGAAGCGTTCTGTAATATATCGATCAGCAAGAACGGCTGATGATACAAGTGCACTATCAGATATTTTAACACCATGGTGGAGCTCATAGCGCTCCCTCAAACCACGTAGTATTGAAATTGTGTCCTCCACAGAAGGTTGGCCATAAAAAACTTGCTGAAACCTACGTTCAAGAGCAGGATCCTTCTCAATGTACTTCCTGTACTCGTTCAGTGTAGTCGCTCCAATGCAGCAGAGTTCACCTCGTCCAAGCATAGGCTTCAGCAAGTTTCCAGCATCCATAGCTCCACCAGCAGCCCCTTTATAGTGGCAGAACGGGCAAAAATATAGATCACATATTCAACTTTGATATAACTGATTCTCAAAGTAAATCATGAATAGTAGTTCACAATAATTCCATCAGTGTTATCTAAAGAAGAAGACTTCCCACTCACCAGCACCAACAACAGTGTGGATCTCATCAATGAATAATATGATCTGGCCATTTGAGGCAGTAACATCCTTCAGCACAGCTTTGAGACGTTCTTCAAAATCTCCTCGGAACTTTGCACCAGCAACAAGTGAGCCCATGTCGAGGGAAATCAACTGAAAAAGGGAGATTTTGTTAGAATATTATCTTGTTGAACACATGACTTATGAAGCTGCTCTCAATTGCTTCCTGAATATAGTAGTCCTAAGTAAGAAAAATTGAAAATGGTAAGAAAATACAACCTTACGGTTTAGCAATGGTTCAGGGACATCCCCACGCACAATCCGTTGGGCTAATCTGTTAGAAAATATTAAACATTAGCTTAGAAATAAGGCAAAAGAAACCAATCTTTACAACTAAACAAGTAATATTGTACAACACATGAAATCGGTTATCAAAATTGAGGTCTAAATAGAAAGAACTCATTAGTTAAATATACACTGTCAATTTCAATTCAGAGTCTGGTACATAGCTCCAATGAAGTAATTTTTACATTTCCTTGAGATTTGTCTTCAAAGAGTAGCTACATATTTACTTCGGAAAACAATGCCATTCCAAAGGAACCATAGTCCAATTTACAAGTGAAAGGCTTGATGACCAATCAAATAGGTTCATTAAGAGAAAATTCAAAATCTGCAGGAATTCAAGAAAACTAACCCTTCTGCAATTGCAGTTTTCCCCACACCAGGCTCACCAATTATGACAGGGTTATTTTTTGTTCTCCTTGACAATATTTGGATACAGCGGCGTATCTCATCTCCCGACCAATAACAGGATCAAGCTTACCACGCCTTGCTAATTCAGTCAAATCATTTCCATATTTATCAAGCGTTTCATATTTCCCTTCAGGATCTACATTTAATAAGAGTGCAGATGCCCATGGTCAAGTACTATATTGCAGGAGAAAAAATGGAACCTAAGGTGTACATCAATGTAGAATTAAATAAATTCATGAACACATAAAAATGCAACAATAAGATACCAACTTAATAGCATATGCAGGGAAACTAGGTATTTATTTCAGAGTGAGCATAGAGATGAAGTATACTCTGATCTGTTACTCTCTGATTCCCATGTACTGCTTTAATAGCCTCCTTTAGATCCTTCTCATTAAGCCGGAGCTTTCTGTACTGCTGCCCCAACCACCTATCAGAATGAAAAGCTAATAACAGATGCTCCACAGAGACAAAGTCATCCCCCATTTCTTTCTTATGTTTCCGAGCATTGTCCAAGAGGATCCAAAGATTGGACCCTATTATTGGTCCACTGGTGTCTCCCATCACCTGATTGATGAAATAAATGTTAATAATATCCAATTGTGCAATACATGATCCACATGGTCAATGCACACCTACCTTTGGCTGTTGAGAGATAAATTCATCCACAGATTGCAGAACAGAACTGTTGTCAAGGCCTGCTTTTGTGAGAATTCTCCTGGCTAGTCCATCCTTTTGCTCCAGGAGTGCCTTCATAAGATGTTCAGTTTCAACAACTTGCTGTTTGCTCACTCGTGCAGCATCAACAGCACCAACAATACCTTCCCATGCCATCTCAGTGAATTCGGATGGATTTATCTGAAAGAGTAGGAGAGAGCGCTTATACTAGCCTCAAGTCTGTCCCCAAAAAGATCAACTTCGTAGATTAGCTTGTTTTATGATGAGGAAGCTTATATAACTTACAAGATTGCTAGCATCAAGTTTATCAACCACAACATATGGGAGGTTTCCTCTTTACTGTCAAATTTTTCTCTTAAGAGAAAAAAAAAATACATACTGTGAATGTTCCTAACTATCTCAATTTAATTATATAATTCTCAAATTTGGCAAGCATTTATGAAAAATCTTTCACATTTACCTTACAACAAGAATGGCCAGGTCACAATTGCAAGACCCAACACAGTGAAATTAACAGACGACATAGTACAATGATTCAAAGTGAAAACTGACTAAACCTGAGAAGTCGAGATGGGGGCAGTGGAATAGGCACGAGATAGGGACGGCCCATATCCTCGCAGCTTAAACATTGCAGCATAAGCCGGAAAGGTGACTTCCGTGTTCAAAACTCTGTGTCGTAGATTCCAGGAGCTGACGGACCTCCTTAAAGCAGGAGATGCGAAGAAGGATGACATTGAGCTGCTACGCCAGAAGGTATAGCTCGACTGCGAGGCCGTCATAGGCGGAGATGCAAGTAACGGGGCCTTCATAGAGAGGCCGTCATCGGCGGCCGCAAAGGCGGACCTGGCGAGCCTTGTGGCGTTTCTCCTCGTCGCCATCGATTGGAGAGCCCAATAATCGGAAGTGGTGGTCAATTGTCTCTTTGAGAGGTTTGGAGGACGAGGGAAAGTACAAGTGCAATCCCATCCAAAAATAATTGTTCCTATAATTACATAATAAAAATATTATGTATAAAAAATAATATATTAAATATATATAAAACTAATGTGTAATTTATTATTTAAATTAATTAAATATAATTAATTATTTTTTATTTTAATTTATTTATATAGTTATAAACTTTAAATAAATATATATTAATAATATTTTATATAAAATTATATAATAAAAATATTATGGATAAATAATAAAACGTTGACTATATATATAATATAATTTAATTATATATATTAACTAATAAATTATTTAATTTAATTAAAAATAAAAAAATATTTTTCTAATTTTTTATTAAAAAAAGAAAAAAAAAATGCCTACAGTCTTCTGTCCTACAGGCCGATTAATTCGGGTTTTAGCATCTTAAATGGAAGTTAACCTGCCAATTTGATTATATATTTTTGGTGAGTAACAATTGGATTATATTTAAATGTTTAATTTTTGGTATAAAATTTTCGTATTAGTTGATACTTTAATTTTAAAACTTTGAAATATTATTTTTATGATCTAATATTTAATAAAATAAATATATTTAGTATTATATATTTATTATTTTATAATATTAATCATTATATAATTTTTTATGACCATCATCAATATATTAACCTCACCTTATATAGGTGTCACTAGAAAAAATGGAGAACTAATTGTATACCAAAATTATGTGATAATAACCTAACTGAATCAAATTTATGTTCTTATTTGATTATAGAATTATTGCTAGTAATATTTTAAAAAATAAAATAATATATTATTCTTAATAATCAACTATTTATTATAAATTTAAAAGAAATATATATTATACAATTTAATACATATTTTGAACTTTTTTTTATATTATTCTATATTTAATTTAATACTCGATATTATAATGGTGTTTCTTTCAACAAGTTAAAACGATGAAAATAAGGCTTAAAATAGAAAACACTATAAATTTGAAACTTTTTTTAAAAAAGAATAGCATCTCAAAAATGGTTTTACAAAAATAGGAGAATATAATAGTTGATAATCAGTAAATTATAACATTTGTCAGTAGGGTAGTAGACTATCTCTGTAAAATCGGAACTTTCGAAACCCCGGTTAAATTCAAGTGGACCGAAAATTGAGTATGTAGCGAGAATAAAATTCCGAAATAGGAACAAAAAATCCTAAGCTGGGAAATGGGATCCCAAAGTTAAAATATGAACCAAAAGTGGGAATAAAATTCTAGACCTATGATGGGATCATAAGTCGAGAATGGAAGTCTCAATTTAAAGATAAAAGTCAAAACTGGGAACGAGACCTGGAGCTGGGAGTGGAACCTGAATCAAGATTTGAAAAGTTGAGATTTGGATCATAACCCAATGATGGAAATGTGATAGAAAACCTGATATTGGGACTAGAGATCCGATCGGATTTGGGATCACGTTCTTGGTAACGAAAATCGAGATTTTTGGGGAAAGTCGATTTTCGCTCGAACATGGACGAAGTTTAGAATTTAATTACCAAAATGACCCAAAAGAGCAAAATGGTAATTTAAAATTTTAAAAATTCATTAAAATTTTCATGGTTTAACATCATATTTATTTACGAGCTCCTGCTCGTGCCAACTAGCCTTGTGCCCACTATATGAGATTTTCAAAATTAGGCATTTAGCCCCCATGTTCCAAAACCGAGGCCTCTGGCCTATTTGAGCTATTCGAGCTCTCATAAAGAAGGTCTTCCAAAATTTTTTAGCATTGGCACATAGTCAGGGGAGAGCACTTCTGACAAAATAACTTTTTCACTTGTCTATCATACCAACCGGGTGTGAGGACATCTCCGCTTATAACTGGTAAGTAGGTTTTCTACTTCCTTCCATGAAGTTCATCATACCAATCAGATATAATCTACTTACAACCGTTAAGTAGTTTTTCCATGTTTTTCTCACATCACCCCAACCAGGCATGGTGTTAAAATTTCCACTGAGTAGTGGTTTTTCCTTTCCGAGGTACTCATCATCCCAACCGGGTATGATGTGAAAAATTCCACTCACTCAATATTCGCAGTGTACTTTCTTCTTATTAGCTTTTTGCCTTCACGCGAGCTTATCCTTGCTGGCATTCTCAGTCCTTTGTGTTCCTACACGATTTAAACATACTCGTTCATTAACCTTTGGCCTAATAGCCTTCATTCCTCACGAATGAACAAAAAACCCAAAATTTTAATTATTTGCATTTAGTTCCCAAAGTTCTTTTTCTTTAACATTAGGTCCCTAATGCTAATTTTTCCCCAAATTGAGTCCCGAAACTTCTAAAATTTACTTTGAGACCTCAATTTATTCAAAATCACAAAAAGGGGTTCAAGTTTCCCAAATTTCCAATTTGGTCCACAACTTTTCAAAAATTACCATTTTGCCCCTACTTTACAAAAATGGCAATTTGACCCCAATAAGTTCCAAAAATTGACCAATTAGTCCTCCAGCATCTTTTTCATAGCCAATTGGACTTCAATTTTGGGAAATTGCACTTTGGTCCCTTAATTTTTTGAAATCCCCAATTTCCCCCAAACATTTCCCTCAATTTCCCCCTTTTAAACTGGCTAAATATGATTTTATCAAATTGACCGCTCAATCGAGGTTAATTGTTGAAATTGAAGGTAAAATTGAGTTCCTACACATCTATACGATTCAATTGAGCTTTGAATCGCATGAATTGATGACAGAACGTGCTCAAACGGAGGTTCGTCGAAAAACTAGACTTAGAGAGAGAAATCTTCAAAAGCTTACTGTTGGGGTGTGGCGGTTCGAGCTTTCAATTAGGGTAGGTAGCTCTCATTCTGAAGTTCCTCCTAGGATCAAGAATAACCTCAATTCATGTTGAATTGAGGGAGGATTCAGTCAGTAAAGTTTCGTCAGTTCTCTCTATAACACTAATCGGAAATTATAGAGGGGAGCCAAATTGGCTTACCTTTCCACTCTAAATTGGTCGTGTGAGGGCTGAGGTAGTGCTGGGAGAGCTTGGTTTGGCCAGAGGAGGGCTCAATTTGGCCATCTTAAGCTTAAGAGAAACATGGCAGCTTCAATCCACTATCAGGTAGCTGTTTGATTACACCGACGCTTCTCTAGCGATCCTCGGATCGAATGATGACCACTATCAGGTAGCTGACTTCTCCCCAAGTCAAAGGAACTTGACCATGCCTTCTTTGGCTCATAAAAACCCCTATGTCGAAGCTCTAGTTCGAGCTTAATTAGAAAACTGAGTAGCTGAAAGAGAGTGAAGTTTATAGGTGTGTGGAGGATGAATGGAGAGAGGCTCTTTATATTGGGAGCTCGGGGACTCTCCAACCATCTGTTTGGCACCTTAATGATACTAATTGATGGCCTAAAATGTCCTAAATGGAAATGAACAGTGTTGTCATATGATGGAAGAAGACAACACTGTGTCCGAACCGGATCGGACCGGTTTGAACCGAGTTAAACATTTAAACCGGTCGGTTCGGGCCCAATTCGACCAAGTTTTTCAAAATTAAAAATTTCTAAATTCATTCTCTATCCAATGGTGGCTTCAATTCTCCAATTTGAATATTTTAAGCCACCTAGAAAAATGAATTTAGCACCTAGTTCAATGATGGTTCAAACCGGTTTAATCCGGTTCGGATCCAGTTCACCTGAACCGGTCTGGTTTTCTCTCCCAAATCATCCTAAAGTCCTTTTCCAAGGTTTTTATGACTCTTTGGTTCACTAGTGAGTTGTAAATTTCATAATTTACCCGTTCTCTAATGGTTGGGGGTTCGTAAACCGGTTTGGTTTTCTCACTCGGGTTGACCGGTTCTTTCCTGGTTTTCCTTAACTCCAAAGTACGAGGTTTACATTTATCCTTCTATCTAGGACTTCCATCCTGTGAGTTTCATGTTCAACCTCCCTGACACTCCTTGAATGCTTTTTCTTCTTTCCTTTCTTCCACCCATTGGTCATCCGCCCTTAATCCTTCACTATCCTCCAATTCCCTTTTTGTTCCTTATCATTCCTTTGAGGAATTCCTAATTATGGGTTAATTCCTTGCACTCCAAGCTATGTCCAACTGCCATCAATGGTCCCTTCAAGAGGTACTTAGTCGTATACATCCCTCTAGAGATCCCTTTCCTAGCACATTTCAGCCCTCTTCACTCTTTCTGTGTCATACCCTAAAGTTGTTGAAGGATGTTTTCCGTGTTTTCTCTTTCTAAGGGGGTTCTAGGTGTACTTCCCATGTACCTTACCTCAATTCTTATGATATTTCTCTCTTGTTTGACCTTCTTAAAAAGAAGTTTGAATTTTTTTTCTTTATCCTGCTATTTCTTTACCTCCTTGTGAACAGCTTACTTAACCCGCTCCATGGTTTTGGTTACCGGTCCTTTCTTGATTCTTGCTTTTCACATCCAAGAAATTCCTTCTACTTCTCTTTTCCTTTTATCTATATTATGCCTCATTGTATTTCCTATGCTCTTCTTATCTTCTATGATCCCTCCTCATATAGCTGAGGTATGAGAATGTGATTTTGTTTGAGGGACAAAGTTTTGAAAAAAATAGAATTTTTATTAATAAGGGGTACAATACATTTTGGGCATTATCCCTATTACAAGAAGTAGTTTCAGCTGGTGGAGCTACTATTCTAGGTTCTTAGTAAACGTCCTTCTTGGTTATAAGTCCTTTACGGTGTCCTTGGTGTTAGGTTGGCTCTCCTCTTACTCATAGATGTGACCTTAACAGGTACTGGCACCACATTCCTTGGTGGAATTGGGTACTTTCCCATAATGCCTCTTGGTCCTTTGTGACTTCTGCTACACCTCAGGCATTGGAGAGCTTTTAGGGTGGTCTTCCTATGGGAACAAATTGTTGGGTAATGTTGGAGACATCAGTCCTAGTTTTCTTGGTTCTCTTAGTTACTATTTTATATAGTCTTGATAATGTACTCAAGAAAACATGCTCTGATACTACTCAAGTTGTCACACTCTAGTCCGGTTTGGTCATATCCCCGTGAAAAACCCGTCACTACCTTTGGTTCATGAAGGGTTTCACCCTTTTCTAAATCGTAAGGAGTAAGGCGTCCTTTTTCCCATCTTTCCTAGAATAATATTATACAAAACTGATAATCTTTTAAACAGACATACTCGTCTTAACAGTTCCCATACAGGGAGGTCTTTAAGTTTGGTTTTCCCTTGGTTACTTGAAAGGGGTAAAAGGGAGGGGATGAGTTCTACAACTCTGTGAGCGGGTGTTGGGAGTGCGTTTTCATAAACAAAACAACTTTAATCGGAGTGTGCCAAACTCCTTATTTTCTTTAAGAATATTTTTTCCTAAAATACCAGTTTTTAAAACCCTTTTTCCAAGGTTTACAAATTTTTTTCCAAAGATTCTCAAATCCTTTCTAAGGTTTTCAAAACCTCTTTCCCATTTCTATATTAGGTGTGTTTCACAAAAAACACACACCCTTCATCAGGAAGGGTACACACATTCGCGAGATGCAATTACGCCGACTACACCCACTTGTAGATCGAAGCGTCTTTACCATCCACCCTTATAGAAATCCTTGACTTCTACCCAAAGTCTGAGTGAATATTTCAGATGTACAACCCTCATACCCAAAATACTTCGTGTCCATATAAGGACGGAGACCTCATCCCGACCCCACCCCGGTCTCATGCGCATGAAGCTACGTCGAGCTTCCCTGACTGTTGGCATGACAAATTGCCCTTATCTCCACCATGTCATCGAGTAGCCCTTAGGATGCATCACTACCCCTCTTGGGCGTCTTAATGGTCTCAAACCTCAAGTGCATGAACAAATAATAGTTTTTCCATAAAGCCATTTATCTTTGGTGCTACTTGTCCAAGGACCCCAACTCTCAACTCGACCTACAACTATTTGTCTAGGCCGGTCCGTCGACCTGGCCCTGACGCACTGCTGCCAGTCCATTGAGTATGTCAGTCATGTCTTGATACCATGGTGAAATAACATAATCCAGTCCATCGACCTACAACTGTATGTCGTGCCAACTAGCCTTGGGACCACTGTACGTGATTTTCCAAAATTGCACAAGTTCCAAAACTGAGGCCTTGGCCTATCTGAGCTGTTCTAGCTCTTGTCAAGAAGGTCTCCCAAAACTTTTAAGCATTGACACACGGTTAGGGAAGAACACTTCTGACAAAATTGCAATAAAGGCAAAGTTAGGGACTAAAGTACAAATATAAGTATTTGCATGACCAAAAGGCAACTTTGGGGCTGTCCAAGGTCCTAAACATAATTAAATAAAGTTTAGGGTTAGATTGTAAAAATTTGGGATCAAATGGATTATGAAACCTAAGTTCTCAATAATAGGGACAAAATGGTATTTTTTTCCAAAACTTAAGGTCTTTTTAGTAATTTGGGGAAATGGAGCTTGGCAATTTTCCAATGCCTATTTGGAACCTAAATGGGACTCAAGAGAACTTGAGGGACCCAAATGGAAGACTTGGGAAAGTCTTCCATCCAAAGAAAGGTAAGTTATAAAGTATAAGGGTGAAATGGTAATTTTGCCCAAGTTGATTATCAAATGGTAAATTGGGAAAAGTAGGACCACTAGGTGGTAAATAAATGAATGATGGACACTTCAATATGGAAGTGAAAATAAAATATCCTTGAGCTTGAGTGACTAACCTTAGAGAAGGTTAGGGTAAGGGTCGACTTACCAACTAGTGAGTCGGGTAGTCAGGCCTCCGGAGGAAAAATAGTAAATTCTTAAGTGAATTATGATATAGTGATTTGTGTCATACCAAGAGGGAACTCACCCCTCTATCTGCTATATATTGTAGAAATAGCAAGAGATCAACCAAGCGAGACTAGGAGCTGGATCTCTAGAACCCCCAGAATGAACAAGTTCTAACACTCGAGGTGAGTGGATTGTTTTGACGATGCATCCTATTGGATCGACTAAGTTCCTTAATTGCTTTCTTGTGTGACCATGTGTGGTAAAGTAGCAAATTGTATCTTGAAAGCTTATATAAGAAGTGTGAATTAGTAATAGCATGCCCACTAAAGTAAATACCATTTTTGAAATATAAGTAAGAACCGAGCATATGGATTGAGGTATGAAAAGAATGATGGCTTTTGAGATACTGGGGAATAAACTATTTTGGATTAGTGCCATTGTGTGAATTAGGGAGAGGGTCGATGTGGGTCAGACTACAAATATGTATGCATTATTGTTGTAGTGACCAAGTTGAGGATCATGTCGTAAGACCCGATTCTAGTTTTTGGGTCTTATTTCGTGTATTCCACACTATGCCCATCCGTTATGCTTTAGGCTCCGTTAAATTAATGTAGACTACGACAAGTCTTGATGTCTGTAGTCGTTTTAATTATCCACTTTCTAATTGGAGGACTTACTTCTCCCAAGGTTTCTTAGATAGTCTTTCCTCTATGTCCTTATTATGGGCAATCCACCGCTTTCTTACTTATACGGCATCTTCCGTTGTTGTCTTCTCATCTACCCGTTCCTTAGGTTTAATTTACTCCTTGGGTTCTGGGTAAATTTCCCTTGTACTGGTTCTTTATTCCCAACTTGTATTCTATTTGAAACCTTTCTCCTCTATTCCATTTTAGTTGGGTTCATTACTTCTCCGTTGGAATATGTATGCCTCTCCAGGGCTCCTTTCCTTGGTAGGCTTCCTCCTATTTTCCCGGATTTCCTCTTTCATTCGTCTTCTTGGTTATCTATCTTTATGTCAACCTCAAGACATCCTTTGACGTCATCATCTCCTGCTTACCTTTACTTGGGGGAATCTTGCTACCACATCCCTTGTACCTTATCTTGTACTCACTATAATTTTATTTCTATTAGGCAAGGGTTTTTGATCTCCTTTATTTCCACCTTTCCCTTCCTTGATGGAGTTTAAATTTATGGTCTTCTCGAGTGTCAGTTCATTAACTGCCTCATTCTCACTATTTTCCTGGTCCACTTGTTTTAGAACAATTGTCCTTCAAGTTTACTCGTCCTTGATGTCCATCTCGTCGTTCATTTAGAGTGTAGTCCTTACAATTTCCCGATCCAACATAGGGTGTCGTTTATTCTACTTGATCATTCCATTGTTTCTATTTGTTTCCCCACTTTACTACTCTCTTTTTTCCAAAACAAGTCACACTTGTCATCCTAAGCCATCCTTAACCACTTACGTCCATTTCTAAGGTTCCTTATTTTGAGTTAAGCCACTTACGATCCATCGGTCGATTCTGTAGCTTGGGAATTTTCTTCTTATGGTCTCACTTCTTACCTTCACCCTTTTTTTCTTAGGAACTTTCGTCCTGGGATTTTCACGTTCAACCTCTCTAATACTTCTTGAAGGCTTTTCCCTCTTCCCTTTCGTACACCCTTTCGATATTGGTAAGGTTATCCGCCTTGAATCCTTTTCTGCCCTCTAATTCCCTTTTTGTTCCTTATCCTTCCTTTGAGGAGTTCCCGATTGTGGGTGGGTTTCTAGCACTTTACGTTATATCCATCTGCCTATCAATGGTTCTTTCAAGGGTACTTAGTCCTATACATTCCTCCAGAGTTCTCTTTCCTATCACATTTCATTTCCTCTTCACTCTTACCGTGTCCTACCTAGAGTTGCCAGAGGAGGTCTTCCGCATTCACCCCTTTTGATGGAGTTCTTGTACCTTATCTCTTCTCTTGGTTATCTTTCATTCAACTGGTTTTTCTTAGAGGCAACCCAATTCCTCGAGGTTTTCAATTCTTGTACGAGGGCTCTCTCAATCCCTTATGGTCCTTAGGCTTTCCTCCACACTTCACTAATCTTTTAATGTTGCCTTCCCTTATACTGGACCCCTTATGAACACACTCTTTCCCTTCTTCCTACCCTTGGTTAGGGTATGTCCTTTTCGGTGACTCCCTTTCTAGCTAGACTCTTGGTTCTTCTCTAGAAACTTTCTTCTTTTGTCTAGTTGCCTTGTTACTCGAAGTTTCCTAGTTCTTGTTGGAGCAACTATTTAGGCTATCTTAGGGGTAGTCTTCTTCCTTAGGTGGCCTTCTTTCCAATTATTACCCGATCATGATTGGTTTACTCCAATATGTTAGTGGTATTTGTCGTTATCATGGAAAAAGTAGCTTTTAATAAAGAAAATAGTCTTTATTCATTAAAGGAGGTAGTTTATTGCTGTACTTGGCTTATTACAAGAATTTCTCACTACTTCCTAGTCCCTTGGAGTCGTCATAGGCTGAGAGTTAGCAACTGAATGGTTTTAAGATTCATGGTCCGAGGGTTCTGATGAACTAGTTGATGTCTATCCATACTCTTGTCGAGCTATCTTGATAGGACGGACTTCATGGAATACCTTGAGTCCGTATCTCCTTAATACTTCAGCCTCGCACTCATAGGTCCACTCATCCATTGGGAAGGGTTAGAGTTGAATTGATATGGTGGGGGTGCTTAGTGGACTTTCATAAATGTTGTGTGGGCATCCCAATAGTTATCCCATGCCTTCTTCTTAGTTGGGGTCCTTTTTGGTTGTCGAGGGCTGGAGGGGGTGTTGGGCTCCTTGGAGGAGGGATAGGTTCTTCCAACCTTGGAGGAGGATATGTGATGCCTTTTGACTCTAATAATGCTCCAACAAGTTTCCTATAGTCCCCGACCATATCTTGAGGTACTCTCTTCTCGACCTCTACGAACCTTTGAATGACTACCTCACTGGAAGTAGGCGTCTTTTTTATGATCTCATGTGTGCGTTTGGTTCGTATGGCAAATTTCCTAAGAACTCTTCTTCCTACAGAGTAGTTAAGTTTTTGTTAGTGTCGGGGCATAGTATTGATAATGCTTTCAAGGGAACATTGCTCTGATACCACTCAAGTTGTCATGCCTCGACCTAGTATGTTTGGATCCCTATGATCAACTCGCCGCTCCCTTGGTTTATGAGGGGTTTCCCCCTTCTTTTAATCAAGAGTAACCATCCGTAATTCAAACCTTGTTCCCTAAAATAGCATAAATCAATCAATATGCAAGCTTAAAAGTGACATTAAGCATACCTGACAGAGGGTACATCTTCATGTTTTCTTTTGTCATGTTTCCTTACTCCTGAAAGGGGTATAAGAGAGGGGGTGAGTTCTATAACTTACTGAGCGGGTGTTGGGAATGAGTTTTTAATAAATTAGCTTCATTTAAATTGTACCAATGTAATCGTTTCCTTTAAAATAAGTTTCCTCAAAATTTAGTTTTCAAAACCATTTTCTCATTTCCATATTAGGTGTGTTTAGCAGACAACACACGCCCTTCATCAGGAATGGAACACACATTCGCAGGCACAACCCGTCCACTACACCCACTTGTGGCTCGGAGCGTCTTTACCAGCTACCAAGATAGAAGCCCGTCCACTTCTACCCTAGGTTTGAGTGAATGTTCTCGACATATGACCCTCAGACCTAAATGCCACTATGTGTATGTATGAGGACAGAGACCTAATCCCAACCCCATCCCGATATCATGCGCAAGAAGCTACACCGAGCTTCCCGACTGACTGGCATGACGAACTGCCCTTTTCTCCACCATGTCATCCACTAACCATTAGGACCCATCACTACCCCTCTTAGGCATCTTGATGGTCATGTACCACAAGTACATGCACAAACAATAATTTTTCACATATGGCCATTATCTTTGGTGCCACTAGTCCAACAGCCCCAACCCTCCACTCGACTTGCAGCTATTTGTCTAGGTCGATCTGTCAATCTAGCCCTGATGCATTGTCGCCAGTCCATCGAGTACTGTCAGTCCTGACTTGGTACCATGGCGAAATCACATAACCATTTCATTAGAAATTTTATGGCATTCTCAATCATGTTTGTTTACGAGCTCCTTCTCGTGCCCACTGCACGTGATTTTCCAAAACTGGGCATTTAGCCTCATAAGTTCAAAAATCAAGGCCTCTAGCCCATATGAGCTGTTCTAAATCCCGTTAAGAATGTCTCCCAAATAGTTTAAGTAGGGGCACATAGTTAGGGGAGAACACTTCTGATAAAAAGTATGTTTTCAACATCATCACACCAACCGTTTCACGCCCCGACCTAGTTTGGTTGGAGTACATGATCAACCAGCCACCCTTCCTTGTATAATTTTGGTATATCTACCCAAATGAGGCAAGGAATGTGAAGGCATGTTCATGTTAGTACCTTGGGGGCCTGAGCGCATCCAGAACTTCCTGTCGGGGTGATGTCCTAAAAAGGGTTGAGGGAGGGGGTGAGTACAACACTTAGTGAGGGAAACTACTATAACATTTTACTCGAATTCATCTTATCTTTATTTATTTTAATCCATTTTTGTTATTTCACACAGTCACATGATCAACAACTGCCCTCCTATCATAGGATGGATCATACATTCATAGAACGGTCATCGACCGCACCACTTATGGATCGGAGCGCCTTTACCATCCACCATAATAGAAGGATCTTGCCTCTACCCGGAGTTTGTGCCGACATCAATAGTCTAACCCCAAACTCAAGTTTCTCCACCATGTCAGCTCAATGGGATGAGACATCATTCCACCTACTACCTCGGTCTCCGTGCGAAGGAAGCTCATATGCTTTGCGACCTACTAAATGACGACACTGCCCTTATGCTCCCTAGGTCGTCCAGCAGTCCTTGGGTTCCATCAATAATGCATGCCAGGTGTCCTGATGGCCCAAACATCATGGTGCATGCACAATCAACAAGCCTTTTGAATTATAGCTATTATTTTTGGCCCTCTCGCACAACGGTCTATCAGCTTGGCTTCGGCTCCACCACGCATAATGGCCCAACAAGTTCAACGACCTAGCTTTGGTAGAGCAGCGGTTCGGCCCAACAAGCTTGACAACTCAGGTTGGCTCGATGGGTATCATGCAAGTTCCCATTATTTAGGTCTTTTAGCCTCATATATCACATGTATGTTTTGGACAGGTCCATGCCCATATCCACTGACCTTGGGCTCACTCACATCTCGAGCCTAAGCCCGAAAATAGCTCCCAAATGTTTTAAGCAGGGTCACCCAGTCAGGAGATGCTAATTCTGAGAAAATAGTTTTGAAAACTTAAACCATCATTCCAACTATAATGGACGTCATAACAGTTCCCAATCACCCGGTGATCTTGGCGGGGTTGTGTCAATGAAATTTTCTCTCCTCGGTGCGCTTCTAGGGTCGGCGCTCAAGTAATTTGATCCTGTAGGGTGCAAGTGTTGGTATTAGAATGTGATGACAAATGGGTCCCATACTTTCTCATATCTGCACCTAAGGCCCGTACTTTGCCTAAATTGCATGTGCGTCCCTAATTTCTATTGGGTCCCCTAGGTTCCCAATTATTCTTTTTGGGTCCTTAAATCTATCAATTTCACTAATTTTCCCTTGATTTAGCAATTTTTTTTTCTTTTAGTCCTTAATCTTCTAAAAATTGTAGTTTGGTCCCCCAAATTTTCAAAATTTTCAATCTGCCCCAAATTTGTCCAATTTGCCCAATTGACCCTCAATTGGGGTGAATTTCATGAAAACACCCTCAATTTTGTCAAATTGCCGTTTAGCCCTCCAATTTTTGAAAGTTGCACAAAAGTCCTCCAAAATCCCCAAATGTCCCTTCATCTTCTTCCCCAATTTGAGCATATGACACTTTGAATCTTACCTCATCCAATTGACGGCATGTAAGTCCTTGTTTTCTTCAATTCTTACTTCTAATCGCCTCCTGAATTTGCTTGAGTTTTGTGCCTTGTTGGAGCTTCACCGAAAAAGTTACAGTAAAGAGAGAAAGCTTGCATTTCCTACCGACAAAGAGGCAGTTGTTAGAGCTTGAGGTGGGGGTAGCTAGAGCTAGTCTAGGGGTCCCTTGCAGAATCAAGTTATGCTACAATTTGTTGCTGCCCTGCGGGAATTTAAAGAGAGAAGTTACGGTTGGTGTAGCTCTCAAATTTGGGAATTCTAATAGTGGGAGGCAAAATTGAGCTTACCGGGGCCTGTAAGGGTGTTGTGGAGGGTCTTAGATGGTCTGTGGTGGCCTGGTGGGTGGTGGAAGGGCCGGAAAGGGCGAGGTGGCGTTGGGCAGGAGCTCGCTGCTTCAAGCTCTGAAGCAGATTAACTATTTGATTCTCTTCTCACCTCCATGAGCACTCTCTGGCTATTTTGAGAAGGTCTAGAGCTAGAGGACTCTTCCTCGGTTCCAATACCACCATTCAGAGCTCCTTTGGTGGAAGTTTCGCCTGTCAGAGCTTTGGTTTGCCGCTCACCGGAAAATTTACTCTTCTTCTTCTTTGCTCGATTGCGGGATGCTGAGAACAAATGAGAGGGTGCTCTTTATATAGGGAGGTCGACAACCGCTCAGGCTACTGGCCGGTGTAAGACTTGGCCTCCGACTCGGCCGCCGGAGACCTGAGCAGAGCATTTTTTGAGTCACAAGAAACTCTAGGTTTTTCAGTAACTCCCCATCTCTCTCTTCTCTATCAGCATCTGAAGGTTGAAGATAATGATGTGGAGGTTGTGCCACATATTGGTCAATTATTCTGACGTGGAACGCCAGCTCAGCCGCTGCGTCAGCCGTTGACCATTGACCGGACATGTGGCAGCCTCTCACTGGTTGCTCGTGTTTGCATGACTTACTATCCATTGACCGGACACGTGGTAGCCTCCCATTAGCTGACCGTGCCTACATGATAGCTGACGCGGTGCTAGTTGGCCGTTGACTGTTGACCATTGATCGGTTCATTGACCATTTACTGGTTTGGTTGGACCATTAACCGGTCCGGTCTAATCGAGTTCACGGTCCAAAATTTGAAAATCGACCGGTACAGACCTGGTTCAACCAGTTTTCTCAAATTTAAAAATTTCTAAATTCATTTTCTATCTAATGGTGGTCTTAATTTTCCAATTTGACATTTTTAAGTTACCTAGAAAAATGAATTTGTGAACCGGTTCACTATGGTTCATGCTAGTTCGGTTCGGTTCACCCCAAACCGGTTTTGATTATCTCTTCAATTCCACTTCCGATTCTTCCTTGATTTTTGTGAAATTTTGGTCACTTGGGGTTTTCCCATTTCCCACGTTAGTTATTTTTCATCCATTAAATGGCTCGTTTCTTTATGTATAATCTTAGACCAGTTCTTTTCTCAATTTTTCTTTGCTTCCAAGGAATGGGTTTTATAGCTCTCACCTCCTTTTAGGAGTTTTGTCCTCAAAACTCTATCGCCTGACCCTTTTTCCTTAAAGAGGTCCTTAGAGGTAAATCGATATCCTACCAACCTAAGTCACTCGCTTTGCCTCAGATCCTTTACCTTTCGGGGTTTGGTCAGTTGACTTATCCATTTTTCCCTGACATTCGTGGAGCCTTGCATGTCTAATACTTCTGATAGGGTGGGGTCGGACTTGCGTCATGGGCATTTATTTGAGTTCAAGGTTTCTATATGTTCCACCATACATGGGTTCATCTACTCTGTCGTCGGCTATTGCATTTGTCTTCTACTACGTTACCTCCCTTTCCTTGGTTCTTTAGTCCCTCTTTTAGTACTTTACTTCCCTCCTGGGTGGTGATTTGAACCTCGTTTCCCCTAGCGGTATGATCCCCACATCATGTGGTTTTACTCTAGGCGCCAGGCGCGGCTTGCTTCGTGATTAGGATCATGTCCCTTCCGTTCCTACCCATAGTGTGTATTCTCTTTTAGGCTCATCCTTTATGTTGTCTAGATCAATTCCTTGCTGGAATCCCTTACTCCTTGGGATATGATCCCCTATGTCCTGCCCATGCTTTGATGTCACCGAGAATATAAGTGTCCGACTCTTTATGTGAGTTTGGGTTTCCCCAGGTTTCTTCCTTCTATCCCGTTTTTCCTATTGTGTTAGCTCATCCCTGCTGTCGGGTTTTCGGGCCCGTCTACTCGCCGGTCCTTCTACGTTTGTCCGTTCGTGCAGTTGTTGGCGTTCTCCGGCTAGTGAGGGGTCCTTTCCTTTTTCGGTCCCTCTCTTCTTTCTTGGCCAATGGTTCATTATACTAGCTGATGTGTAATGGATGTAGTTCTCCTGAGTTATTCCTTTCTCATGAAAGTTGCCCCCTCCCCCCCCCCTCCCCCGGGGAACTTCTCCCCCTTGCTGAGTCTATGGCCTACATGGAACTGGTTTTCCAGAGTTTTACCTTACTTGTCCTGAGCTGGGGTCTCAAGTGTCATCCTCGACGACTCGGGGTCCTTCCTTACCGATCCTTGGTGGCTTTGTCTAGAGAGTCGCTACAATTCATTCTTTTGCCCATTCCTCCCTTAGGATTAGTGGTTCTACGTGTTGATTCTCCCTACTTAGGGTTGTGTTCCTCTTCAGGTGTTGGGGTTTGTGCCTCTCCTTTGCTTTTCATCATGTGATTGGTTTGTTCTTTCCATACGACGTCCTTTTCTTCTTTCGAGTCTCTCAAGGTGACTTACTTACGTAATTGTTCCATATGATTTTATAATTTTCATGCTTTTCGACTCCTACCTGCTCCCTTTCCCTAACCTCTGAAGTCAGGAGGTTTCATCACAGTCTTTCTTGTCTATCCTTCACCCCTGGGGTACTATGCTACAATCCTTTGGTCTCATGGGGTGGTTAGGTCTATCCCTCGTCTGTTCATGGTGTCAGATCAGAGCCTCTAAGTAATTCGACCTTTGTCTTGCCTCCAATCCTTGTACAGGTCCTTCATCCCTATTTCCCCGAGGTTACCTTTCTTGATATGGCTCTCCTTTGGCTCACCTCTTGGGGCCCTTACTGGTTTGATGGGGGTATCTAGTCCGTACAGTTTCCTATTCTGCTCTCTGGGCTAGTCATTTATTGTTCCAGCTTTCCTTTGTCTGGTAAGGTACTTCTTTGGCCATCTGAACCTAGTCTTGGGGTGTAGGTGTCATGCCCCGACCCGTTTTAGTCGAATCCACGTGATCAACCCGTCACTCTCCCGATTTACTAAGGGTTGCCCCTTCTTTTTAAAATGTGAGAAGTAAGGCGTCCTTTAAACCTGCACCTTTCCTGGAATAACATATATCAAAACTACATAAAATTTTTAAAATTTATCATACCTGCCTCATGTTAGCTGGTGGTCTTTGGGTAGGCTTTCCAAGGTTACCTAAAAGGGATATAAGGGAGGGGGTGAGTTCAACGACTCAGCGAATGGGTGTTTTAAGGTATGACTTTCAGAAACTAGTTTGAATTGGAGTGTGTCAGACTCCTTATTTTTTTCTTTAAAATATTTAATTCTCAAATCTAGGTTTTTCATGGCAATTTCTCATCACAACAGTGTAATTATCAATTAATATACGCCCTTCATCATGAAGGAAACACACATTCACAGGCCAGCCCATCCATTATACCCACTTATGGCGTTGAAGCAACTTTACCGGCCACCTATATAGAACCACGTCCACTTCTACCCTGAGAATGAATGGATATACGCGACATTTGACCCTCGATCCACGTCCACTTCATTCATTTCGGTTTTATGTCTTAAAATCATGTATGTTTACTAGCTCCTACTCGTCCCAATTGGCCTAGGGCCCACTATTCGAGATTTTCAACATCGGGCATATTACCCCCCAAGATCCAAAACCGAGGCGTCCGGCCTAACTGAGCAATTCGAGCTCCCGTCAAGAAAGTCTCCCAAAATGTTTAAGCAGTGGCACATAGTCAGGGGAGAGCACTTTTGAAAAAATAAACTTTTCAATCGTCCATTACACCAACCAAGTATGAGGACATCTCCACTTACGATAAGCGGGTTTTCTACTTCATACCAGGAAGTTTCATCATACCAATCGGGTATGATCTACTTACAACCAGTAAGTAGTTTTTTCCGTGTGATTTCCATATCACTACTCTCAGGTGTGATGGCTAAAATACCACTTAGCAGTGGGTTTTCATTTCCGATGTGTTTATCTTCCCAACCGGGTATGATATTAAATATCCCACTCACCCGTTAATGTAGTAAATTACTCTCAATTGGTTTTTTATCTTCACGCGAGCTTGTCCTTGTTGGTGTTCCCGGTACTTCATGTTCCTACATGATATGAACATCCTTGTTCATTATTCTTAAGCCTAATAACATTCATTCATCGTGTATGGATGAAATACTCAAACTTTTCAATTTATTACAATTAGGTTCCTAAAGTTCTTTTTCTTTAACTTTCGGTCCTTAATATTGTTTTACCCTCAAATTGAGACTCAAAATTTCTAAAATTCACCTTGGTACCTCAATTTATTCAAAATCACTTAAAGGGGTTCAAGTTTTCCCAATTTTCAATTTGGTCCCCAACTTTTCCAAAATTACCATTTTACCCATACTTTACAAAAATGGTAAATTTTGCCCCAAAATTGTCTAATTGGTCCTCCAACATCTTTATCATGCCCAATTGACCCTCAATTTTATGAAATTGCACCTTAGTCCCCCGAATTTTTGAAATCCCCAAATTTTCTCCAATTTCAACCTTCTAACTCAACCGAATTTGATTTTATCAAATTGACCAATCAAATAAGTTTAATTGTTGAAATTGAAGTTAGATTCGAGTTCTTCTACCTTCATACAATTCAATTGCACTTTGAATCGCACGATTTGATGTCGGAATGAGCTCAAATGAAGATTCGCCGAAAAATTGGACTTAGAGAGAGAAAGCTTCGAAAGCTTACCGTCAAGGGCACATCGGTCCGAGTTTTTGATTTGGGCAGATAGCTCATGTCCTGAGGTTTCTCCTAGAATCAAGAATTGCATCAATTGATGACGAATTAAGTGAGAATTTAGTTATAGAAGTTCTGTCGGTTCTCTCTCTACCACCAATCAGAATTTATAGAGGGGAGCCAAATTTGCTTACCTTTTAGCTCTAATTCAGCTATAGGAAGACTATGGAGGTGTTGGAAGGGCTTGGTTTGGCTTGAGAAGGGCTCAAATTGGTCGATTTCAGCTCAGCTGAAACAGGGCAACTTCGGTCCACCGAAGCTGCTTCAATGTTCGATCACGCTGGTGCTTCTCCGATGATCCTTTAAGCAAATGGAGACTACAGGCAAATAGCTGAATTCTCCCCAAATCCAAAGAACCCGACCACGCCTTCTTTGGCTAAGAAAAAACCCTATATTAGAGCTCTAGTTCGAGCTTCACCGGAAATTGGAGCAGTTGAGAGAGAATGGAGTTTTCAGGTGTGAAGAGGATGAATGGGGAGGGGATCTTTATATAGGAAGCTCGGGGACTTCTTGGCCATCTGATTGGCGCCTTAATGGTGGTCATTCATTGCCTGAAACTCCCTGGCCGGAGACTTTTCAGCTTCGCCGGCATTGCTCAATTTTTTGGTGAGTTTACTATGTTGGCATCTGGAGGAAGAAGACGACACAATTCCGAACCAAACCAATCCGAACCGAGTTCAAAGCTTAAACCGGTCAATTCGGGCCTGATTTTACCGAGTTTTTCAAAATTAAAAATTTCTAAATTCATAGTCTATCCAATGGTGGCCTCCAATCTCAAATTTGAATTTTCTAAGCCACCTAGAAAAATGAATTTAGCATCCAGTTCAATAGTGGTTCAAATTGGTCCAAACTGGTTCAATCCAGTTTGGATCTAGTTCACCTGAACCGATTTGGTTTTCATCTCCAATTTAGCCTAAAGTCCTTTTTCATGACTTTTGTTACTATTTAGGTCACTCGGGATCCATAAATTTCTTGGTTTGCCCTTTCTCTATCGGTTCTGGTTCATGAACCGACTCGGTTCATAAACCAGTTCAATCCAGCTCAAATTCGGTTCTCCTAAACCGGTCTAGTTTTTCTCTCCGAAATTGTCCTAGAGTCTTTTTACAAGGTTTTATGAACCCTTTGGGTCACTCAGTAGTTCTAAATTTTCCAAATTACTTGTTCTTTGATGATCTGGTTTATGAACCGGTTATGTGTCTCTCACTCGGTTTGACCGGTTTTTTTTCCTGATTTTCCTTAACTCCAAAGGGCGAGGTTTATAGTAGGTGTTGAAAGGGGATGGCCCAAGGTAGGTTTTGATTTCACTCCTTTAGGGTTCTTGGTATTTTGGAGCTCCTATCATTTTTTGGGAAATGGTTAACAGATTTGGTTTTCTCTTTGAAAAGGAAATCTTCTTTATTTATTGGACTGGAAAAACCCCAACCAAGCTTTATTAAAATAGACATTTCTAGAATCTCCTACCCCTTTCTATCCCCACCAATTAACTGATCTAGAATTATACCTATGCGAATTGTGAGACTTCGTATCAGGTGTCCCGAGGCGTCTTCTCCTTCTGGATGGGCATTCACCTCCATGGTAACTGTCACAACGGGGGCACAGATTCATGCTGATGCTGATAGACTAGGGCCCCCCCTGGCCTGTATAGGAGGAGATATATTTATGCCATACCGGCGTAGGACACTTGCATCATGGGCATGTTGGGTGGGGTCTACGGTACATGTACTACTATGAATTGGGGGAAGTCGGTGAAAAACCCTCATGTAGTTAGTGTAGGCTTCCCATAAATTCCTTTCAATTTCTACCTAAATCTGGGCTAGGTCCGGTTCCTTTAGTGGAGACACTTCATCCTCTACTGAGTAGGGAGGGGTCCTATCTCGGGGTGCATCCTAAGGGATGGGCTCTTCTAGGGCCTCCACTCATTGTTCCATAGTGTGGATCCAAGGAATATGTTCTTCAAGGGCATTTCCATTCATATTTTTTGCAAGGTTGTCAAGAATCGGGGTTAGGATGGGTTGGGGAAAACTAATTAGGAAAGTTATGCTCTAATACCACTTAAGTTGTCACGCCCCAACCCAGTTTGGTTGGAGTCTGTGATCAAACTGCCACCCTTCCTTGTATCATTCAAGTAGATCTACCCGAATGAGGCAAGGAAGGTGAATGCGTATTCACATTCAAACCCTTACTTTAAGTTGGGGGTAGGAAGCATACCTTGAGGGCCTAAGTGCGTCCAGAACTTCCCGTCGGAGTGATGTCCTAAAAAGGGTTGAGGGAGGGTGTGAGTATAACATTCAGTGAGGGAAACTACCATAACATTTTACTTGAATTCATCTTATCTTTCTTTAATTTAATCCATTTTTGTTATTTCACACATTCACATGATCAACAATCACCCTCCTATCATAAGAGAGATAACACATTCGCATAACGAACATCGACCGCGTCACTTGTGGACCGAAGCGCCATTATCGTCCACCCTAATATATGGATGTTGCCTCTACCCGGAGTTTGTGCAGACATCAATAGTCCGACCCCAAACTCAAGTTTCTCCACCATGTCTGCTCAATGGGACGATACCTCACTCCCCCTACTGCCTCAATCTACGTGCGCAGAAAGCTCCTTAGCTTTGCGACCTACTGAATGACGACACTGCTCTTATACTCCATGGGTCGTCCAGCGGTCATTAGGTTCCATCACTACCTCATGCTAGGTGTCTTGATGGCCTAAACATCATGGTGCATGCACAATCAATAAGCCTTTTGAATTATAGCCATTATCTTTGGCCCTCTCGCACAACGGTATGTCAGTTTGGCTTTAGCACCACCATGCATACTGACCCAACAAGTTTGATGACCTGGCTTCAGCAGAGCAGCGGTTCAGCCCAACAAGCTTGACAACTCAACTTGGCTTGATGGGTATCACGCAAGTTCTCTTTATTTAAGTCTTTTAGCCTCATGTATCACATGTCTATTTTGGACGGGTCCATGCCCATATCCACCAGCCTTAGGCCCACTGGCATCTCGAGCCTAAGCCCGAAATTAGCTCCCAAATGTTTTAAACAAAGTCACCCAGTCACGGGATGCTAATTCCGAGAAAATAGTTTTCAAAGCTTAAACCATCATTCCAACTGAAATGGACATCATAGCAGTTCTCACTCACCCGGTGATCTCGACGGGATTGTGCTGGCGGAATTTTCTCTCCTTGGTGTGCTTCTAGGGTCGGCGCTCGAGTAATCTGGTCCTACAAGGTGCGAGTGTTGGTATTAGGATGTGGTGACAAATGGGTCCCATACTTTCACATATCTACACCTAAGGCCCATACTTTGCCAAAATTGCACCTCGATCCCTAATTTCTCTTTAATTTCTATTAGATCCCCTAGGTTACCAATTATTCTTTTTGGGTCCTTAACTCTTTCAATTTCACTAATTTGCCCTTGATTTACCAATTTTTTCCTTTTAGTCCTTAATTTTCTAAAAATTGTAATTTGGTCCCCCAACTTTTCAAAATTTCTAATATGCCCCAAATTTGTCCAATTTGCCCAATTGACCCTCAATTGGGGTGAATTTCATGAAAACACCCTCAATTTCGTGAAATTGTTGTTTAACCCTCCAATTTTTTAAAACTGCACAAAAGTCCCCCAAAATCCCCAAATCACCCTTCATCTTCTTCCTCAATTCGAGCATATGACACCCATCAATCGTCCTACACTTCGAATTTCTGAATTCGGCTGAGTTTTGTGCCCTGTCGGAGCTTCGTCAAAGAAGTTATAATAGAGAGAGAAAGCTTGCATTTCTTTCCAACGAAGAGGCGGTGGTCAGAGCTTGAGGGGAGGGGGGCAACTAGAGCTAGTCGAGGGGGCCCTTGCAGGATCAAGTTCTACTACAATTCGTTGCTGTCCTGCGGGAATTTGAAGAGAGAAGTTACGGTCGGTGTAGCTCTCAAATTTGGTAATTCCGATGGGGAGGCGAAATTGAGCTTACTAGGGCCTGTAGGGGTGTTGTGGAGGGTCTTAGGCGGTCAGTGGTGGCCAAGGTGGGTGGTGGAAGGGCCAGAAAGGGCAAGGTGGCATCAGGTAGGAGCTCGCTGCTTCGTGCTTCGAAGCAACTTCACTGTGCGATTCTCTTCGCACCTTCCTGGGCATTCTCTGGCTGTTCTGAGAAGGTTTGTAGCTAGAGGACTCTTCCTTAGTTCTAATGCCACCCTCCGGAGCTCCTTTGGTGGAAGTTTCGCCTGTCGTCGGAGCTCTGGTTTGCACCTCACCGAAAAATTCACTCTTCTTCTAATTCGCTCGATTGTGTAATGTTTAGAATGAATGAGGGGGTGCTCTTTATATAGGGAGGTCAACAACTGCTCAGGCTACTGGCCGGCATAAGACTCGGTCGCTATAGACCTGACCGAAACATTTTTTGAGTCGCCAGAGACTCTAGCTTTTCTGGCAACTCCCTCTCTCTCTCTCTCTCTTCTTAGTTGAAGATGATGACGTGGTGGTCATACCACGTGGCACACTGTAATTGGTCAGTTTTTCTGACGTGGAACGCTAGCTCGGCCGCCGTGTCAACCGTTGACCCGTTGACCGGATACATGGCAGCCTTTCATTGGCTGCTCGTGTCTGCATGGCATGCTGATGGGGCACCAACTGTCCGTTGATCGAACATGTGGCATCCTCCCATTGGTTGACCGTGTCTACGTGGCAGCTGATGTGGCACCAATTGGTCGTTCACTGGTCTGGTCGGACCAGTTCTTTTTCCGATTTTTCTTTGCTTCTAAGGAACGGGTTTTAAAAATCGGGTGTGATGATATCCCTGCTTACAACCTGTAAGCGGATTTCCCCTTTTCTCAAGGAATTTCCTCATATCAACTAGGTATGATTACCTCAACTTATGACCATTAAGTAGGTTTTTAGCTTAAATTGCTCATCACACCAACCAAGTATGATGTTAAAAGTCCCACTCACAAGTGGTTTTTCATTTCTAAAGTGCTCACAATCCCAACCGAGTATAATTTAATTAAGCCCACTCACCCAATGACTGTGACATACTCATCTCTAGTCAGTTTTCAAATCCATGCTAGCTTATCCTTACTGGCGTTTCGTCACTCGTGTCCCTAAAGTTTGGCATAACATTCTAGGCTAAAAAATTATTGATTAATTGCACTTAGGTCCCTAAAGTTCATTTTCCTTAACTTTAGGTCCCTAATGCCAACTTTTCCCCAAATTGAGTCTCAAAACTTCCAAAATTCTCTTTGAGTCCTCAATTTACTCAAAATTGTATAATGGGCTCAAGTTTTCCATGTTTTCAATTTGGTCCCCAACTTTTTGAAGATTATAATTTTGCCCCTACTTTACAAAAATGGCAATTTGAAGCCAAATGTTCCAGAAATTGACCAATTGTCCCTCAACATCTTTCTCATGGCCAATTGGCCTTCAATTTTGGAAAATTGCAAAGAGGTCCCTCAATTTTCTAAAATACCTAATTTTCCCCAAATTTTGCCCCTTCAAATTGACTGAATTTGATTTCTTCAAATTAGCCATTCAATCGAGGTTAATTACTCTAATTGAAGGTATGGATCAGTTTCTATATTTCCATATGATTCAATTTAGCTTTGAACTGCAACATTTAGGTCCGAATTGAGCTCAAACGGAGCTTCACCAGAAAACTGCTCATAGAGAGAGAAAGCTTCGAAAGCTCACCATCGGAGGTGCGGCAGTACAAGCTCTCGATTGGGAAAAGTAGCTCTTGTGCTAAGGTTCCTTCTAGGATCAAGAATTGCTACAATTAATATTGAATCAATGGAGAATTTTATCAGTAAAGTTTAGCACTTTCTCTCTCTAACTCCGATCTGCAATGACTGAGTAGGGCCAAATTAGCTTACCTTTCATCTCTATTAAGGTCATATTAGGGTCGTGGGGGTGTTGGAAAGGTTTGGTTTGGTCGGAGGAGAAGGGCTAAATTTAGTCAAATTCAGCTCGGCCAAAATAGAGTAGCTTCAATCCGTCGGAGCTACTTCACTGTTTGATTTTGTCAACACTTCTCCGGCAGTCCTCGAGTCGAAAAAAAAGATGCTATCAGTTAGAGACTTCCCTCGGAGTCTGTAGGACCCGATCTTGCCTTCTAAGGCTCAGAAAAATGCCTATATCGGAGCTCTAGTTTGAGCTTCCCCGGAAAATGGAGCAATTGAGGGAGATTGGAGATTTTAGGTGTGTGGAGGATGAATGGAGAGGAACTCTTTATATAGGAGCTCAGGGACCCTCTGCCTGACAACTTTCCATTTTGGTCGAGCTTATCCTTGCCCTAAAACAGCCTGATCAGAGCAATTTAAGCTTCATCGGTGCTATTCGTTTTCTACATTAATGAACAATGTTGTCATCCTAAGGAAGAAGATGACATTGTTCCGAATCGGACCGGATCGGTCTGACCGAGTTCAATGCGTAAATCAATCGGTTCAGGTCCAATTCGACTAATTTTCTCAAAATAAAAAATTTCTAAATTCATTTTCTATCTAATGGTGGCTTCAATTCCCCAATTTGATCATTTTAAGCCACCAAGAAAAATAAATTTAGAAACCGGTTCATGTCTAGTTAGCCTTTAACTGGTCTGATTTTCTCTTCCCATTTGTCCCAAAGTTCTTTTCCATCATTTTTATGACCCTTTGAGTCACTTGGAATTTGTCAATTTCCCATTTTACCCTTTCTCTATCGGTTAAGGTTCATGAATCGGCTCGGTTTTCTCTATTGAATTGACTGGTTTTTTTCCCGATTTTCTTACCTTTAAAGGATGGGGTTTACAACCAACCTCTGATTGGTTACCTTTGATTGGTCAGTCATTTCTCTAACAACCTTGCCAGATGTTGACGTGGTGTCCTTGTCATGTGTCAGCTCCTCATCAATCGATCTTGTTGACGGGTCTTTTCCAACATTGACCATTGATTAAGACATGTGTTGCTCTCCTATTGGTTGGTCGTCACTGAGGTGGATTTTCCTTCTTTGACCGTTGATTAAGGATATGTGTCACCTTCTGATTGGCCAACGCTTCCAAGCGCTAATTGAGTGGCTAACTGGGCATTCTTCGCCACATGTTGAGCGTTGATTGTTCACGCTTGTTGGCTGGGTAATGACCTAGCAGCGATTCTTTGACTAGCTGGACCGTTGAATGGCCCGGTCCGATCGGGTTTGGTGACCCGAAATAAAAAATTGGCCAGTTTAGGCCCGATTCAAGCAGTTTTCCAAAAATTAAAATTTTCTAAATTCTTCTAAATTCATTTTCTATCTAATGGTGGCTTTAATTTTTCAATTTGATATTTTTAACACACCTGGAAAAATTAATCTTTGAACCAGTTGTACACGGTTCAAGTCCAGTTCACCTTGAACCGGTCTAGTTTTCACATACAATCCATTTCATGGTTCTTTTTCATGATGTTTAGGTATTTCTTAGCCACTTGGGATTTTCCAAATTCCCATTTTAACCCTTTTTTTTACCATTTCCGATTCACTTATACACTAGGTTTTCTCTCAAAAAATTTTGGTTCCTTAGTCCGAGAGAACGGGGTTTATATGAGAGTTGACCACACCTTGGGCATTTTGTAATCAAGGGTCAGGTGAAACGTTTTGTGGTGGTGGTCAGCCAAGTGGTCACTAGAGTTGGGAGCAATTAGTTGTCGACTCACCGCAATCAGGCTAAACTGCACAGACCCACCAACAGTGATTAGCTCCTACCGGTCGATTTCTCCCTTACGAGAGGTTGGCCTTGGCCATGGAGGTGTAGAGGGGAGGGAGGCCGACAATTTGACACTAGTGGGGGCTGGAGTGGTGGCTAGAGGATAAAGAATTGGCCCCCGAAAGGACTATTAGAAGCGGCTGATTTTGTTGTCCAAAATCGGGGTTAGAAAAAAAAATGTCCATTTTTTGGCCTTTTCTTGCCATTACTAGGTCGGGGCCCATGCATGGATATCTAGAGGACTCGATTACCGTAAATTTGACACAGGGGTCACCTCATTCGGTGATCAAACGAGAGAGATATGCCCAGTTTACTGACCGGAGGTCGGGGAGTAGTTTGGGAATGGGATTTCTCATTTGAATGAAAACTTCAAGCTATCCATAAGGAATTAACACAATTAACTCCATAGAGATGTTGTTAGCTCAGTTCATAGCTGATCTGTCCAATTTGTAGTACTCAATTTAATAAAAAAAAATTGAGTCAATTAGAGTATCTTAAAATAGTGCAGTAGAAACTGTTTGTTAGTGTTTGGTGGCTCGAGGTGAGTCGAGTTGGCCCAACTCGTTCCTTTCTTCTTTTCTTTCTATTTTTAAAATTTTAAATTACCATTTTACCCTTTTGGGTCATTTTGGTAATTAAATTCTAAATTTCGGCCATATTTGAGTGAAAATTGACTTTACCCAAAACTCTCGATTTTTATGACTGGGAAAATGATCTCAAATCCGATCGGATCCCTAGTCCCGACATCGGGTTTCCTATCACATTTCCATCATTGGGTTATGATCTAAATCTCAACTTTCCAAATCTTGACTCAGGTTCCATTCTCAGCTCAGGGTCTCGCTCCCAGTTTTGGATTTTGTCTCTAAATTGAGACTTACATTCTCAACTTCTGATCCCATCCTAGGTCTAGAATTTCGTTCCCAGTTTTAGTTCATATTTTAACTTTGGAATCCCATTTTCCAGCTTAGGGTTTTATTCCTAGTTCGGAATTTTATTCCCGCTACATACTCGATTTTCGGTCCACTTGAGCTTAATCGGATTCCGAAAGTTCGATGTTACAGAGGTAGCCTACTACCCTACTCACGAATGTTATATTTTAATGATTATCAATTGTTATATTCTCGTATTTTTGTAAAACTATTTTTGAGGTGTCATTCTATTAATAAAAGTTTTAAATTTCTAATGAAAATAAATAGTGTTTTCTATTATAAGCCTATTCATCGGTTTTAACTTGGTTAAAGATCCCATCACTGTAATATCAATTATTAAATTGTATGTAAAATAATATACAAAAATTTTAAATATGTATTAAATTGTATAGTATATATTTCTTTTAAATTTATAATAAATAGTTAATTTATCAAAAATAATATATTATTTTATTTTTTAAAATATTACTAGCAATAATTCTATAATCAAATAAGAACATAAATTTGACTCAATAATTTTAAAGTTAGGTTATTATCACATAATTTTGGTATATAATTAGTTGTCCATTTTTTGATCTTTATCACATAAATTTGACTCTACAAAGTTGATCTACGAAGTTGATCTTTTTGGGGGCAGACTTGAGGCTAATATAAGCGCTCTCTCCTACTCTTTCAGACAAATCCATCCGAATTCACTTAGATGGCATGGGAAGGCATTATTGGCTGTTGATGCTGCACGATTGAGCAAGCAGCAAGTTGTCGAAACTGAACATCTTATGAAGGCACTCTTGGAGCAAGAATTCTCACAAAAGCAGACCTTGACAACAGTTCTGTTCTGCAATCTGTGGATGAATTTATCTCTCAACAGCTAAAGGTAGGTGTGCATTGACCATGTGGATCATGTATTGCACAATTGGATATTATTAACATTTATTTTGTCAATCACGTTATGGAAGACACCAGTGGACCAATAATAGGGTCCAATCTTGAATCCTCTTGGACAATGCTCGGAAACATAAGAAAGAAATGGGGATGACTTTGTCTCTGTGGAGCATTTGTTATTAGCTTTTCATTCTGATAGGCGATTGGGGCAGCAGTTGTTCAGAAAGCTCCAGCTTAATGAGACGGAGCTAAAGGAAGCTATTAAAGCAGTACGTGGGAATCAGAGAGTAACAGATCAATGCTTCATCCCGGTATATGCTATTAAGTTGGTATCTTATTGTTGCATTTTTATGTGTTAATGAATTTATTTAATTATACATTGTACACCTTAGGTTCCATTTTTTTCTCCTGCAATGTACTACTTGACCATGGGCATCTGCACTCTTATTAAATGTAGATCCTGAAGGGAAATATGAAGCCCTTGATAAATATGGAAATGGTTTGACTGAATTAGCAAGGCGTGGTAAGCTTGATCCTGTTATTGGTCGGGGTGATGAGATACGCTGTTGTATCCAATTATTGTCAAGGAGAACAAAAAATAACCCTGTCATAATTGGTGAGCCTGGTGTGGGGAAAACTGCAATTGCAGAAGGGTTAGTTTTCCTGAATTCCTGCAAATTTTGAATTTTCTCTTAATGAACCTATTTGATTGGTCATCGAGCCTTTCACTTGTAAATTGGACTATGGTTCCTTTGGAATGACACTGTTTTTTCTAAGTAAATATGTAGCTACTCTTTGAAGACAAATCTCAAGGAAATGTAAAAATTACTTCATTGGAGCTGTGTACCAGACTCTGAATTGAAATTGACAAGTGTATATTTAACTAATGAGTTCTTTCTATTTATAACTCAATTTTGATAACAGACTAGCCAACGGATTGTGCGTGGGGATGTCCCTGAACCATTGCTTAACTGTAAGGTTGTATTTTCTTAGCAGTTTCATAAGTCATGTGTTCAACAAGATAATATTCTAACAAAATCTCCCTTACAGTTGTTGGTGCTAGTGAGTGCTAAGTCTTCTTCTTTAGATGGAATTAGTTACATCAAAGTTGAATATGTGATCTATATTTTTGCCCGTTGTGCCACTATAAAGGGGCTGCAAGTTGAATATGCTGTAAACTTGCCGAAGTCCAAGGTGAATTGAGTACAGGAAGTACATTGAGAAGGATCCTGCTCTTGAACGTAAATTTCAGAAGTTTTTTGTGGCCAACCTTCTGTGGAGGACGCTCCCTCACTTGAGGGAGCACTTTGAGCTCTACCATAATGTTAAAATATCTAATAGTGCACTTATATCAGGTACCCTTGGACTTATCATTCTTGTCGTAGAACTGTTGAGCATTATCTTTTCAACATTTTTTTGTTTTGTTGAATAGGAATGATAAAACTTGAAAACTTTTCTCAGTTCTCAAGAAGCAAAGGGAGCCAAATCTTTCCAACTGTTTCTAATCTTTATTTCCTTTTTTCAGCCATTGATCTTGTTGATGAAGCTGCTGGAGATCACTTCTAAACCTACAGAGTTAGATGAGCTTGATAGGGAAGTTCTTAAGTTGGAGATGGAGAAGTAAGAATGACCCAGTGGAGATGGAGATGGATCTTCTTAATGTTGAATTTGCTGTGGGCAGGAAGGTCCTTCATCAGATCACCATCCAGCAACAGTCTTCCTCCTTAAAATCCCTTCTTAGGATCCCCATTGCAATCTCATTCTCCACCAACTGTTGGATCACCCGTTTCACTGGTCGAGCTCCAAAATTTGGATCAAAACCCAGTGTTATAAGCAGCTCAATGACTAAGCCGAAGAAGCCATTGAGCTGATTGCAACACTGGGTTTTGATCCAAATTTTGGGGCTCGGCCAGTGAAACGGGTGATCCAGCAGTTGGTGGAGAATGAGATTGCAATGGGGATTTTAAGGAGGAAGACTCAGTGTTGCCGGATGCTGATCTGATGAAGGACCTTCCTGCCCATAGCAAATTCAACATTTGCTAGTGGAGATAGAAGTACCCAGTAATTATTAGCATCATCAACACCAGGAAATCCTGTAAGTCCACTTCCAGATCCGTAAGGAACATCATGGGAATGCAGCCGAAACTTAATAACTGAAACATAGGTAATCTGACAAAATAATGAGCAAACCTCAGCAATTGTTTTGCACAATTAGCATCCAAAAGTGCATATTTTGAAAATCTAAAGTTGATAATTTATTCACAAAATCCTGTCGTGTAGCTATTTTGGAATTTGAACAGATGTTGAGAGAGAGCAAGCAACAACTATTATTGAACGATTTCTACTTCATAAGACAACTGATAGATAGAGGAAGACTTGAAAGTAGCACGATACAATTCATTGCCTCCCTCATCATCATTCAATATAATTTCTTCTTGTAGCATTTCAAATGCAATCAGGTTTCTAAAAAACGTTGCCTTTTCAGTTTTAATCAAGAGATTGCCAGAAATCACAATGATCTAACTTAAATAGAAAATTAATTTTAATCTTCGCCCAAAAAGAGAAAAAGGAGGCTTGGGGACTGTAATCAGATCTCCATTTAAGCAGACCTTCCACCAGGCACATTTTCAAGCCACATTTCTCTATAGAAGTGCCCTGGCATCTAAATTTTGAAGAATTTTGTTGATAGTCCAAAGCTGCATATATCATCTTATAAGGCGATCGTAGAAACGATACAATAACAACCCGTAGGATATAAAATATGCTAATGAAGATTGATCCACACCTCTGACTCCTTCAGAAGCAGCAGCATAAGAAGGCGACGGGCGAGGCCTGCTCAGCATCAAGGCCCAAGAAAAGGAAAACAGCGAGTAGGAAAGAACTGATCGCCATCAGGATGAGCAAGCCGATGAACCAGCTCTTCTGCCAAAACGGTAAATGGGAGCCGTAAGGCGGCTTCTCTTGGTATACGATCCGCGTCCGGGCTATAGGCGACGACTCAGGCGCAGTTGCTGCAGCAGGTACGAACTTTCTTTTAGTAAGCGGTTCGATCCAGAGCGAACAATTATAGGGACTAGACCTCAATCCGACCGCAGGGACCGGAGAAAGAGTGAGAGAGAGGGAAAGATGATAGGGTTTGTAGAGATCTAAATGAGGAGGAGCGATGGAAGAACAATTCGAGGAAGGAAGTGGCCCTGACATGGCTCCAGCAAATGTTTTCCTTACAAGTGGATTGACGTGGGATTCCTTTATTGGACAGATTTTGTGTCAGTGTGAATCGGGAAACATGGATGTTACAATGCCACTTCATGAAGGTCATTTAATTAAAAATGCTTATGAAGCACACCCGTCCACGCCATTGGGTGGACCGTTAAATTTTAAATACTATTAATATTTATAAAATATAAATAATTATAATATATATAATAATTTTTGTTATATAATTAAATTATATAAATAAGTGAATTATATAATTTGTCATCCATCTATATAATCTAATCCCATGCTCAAATGGCGCCACAAAGCTGGCCAGGTCCGGTCGGCCTTTGCCGCTGCCAATGATGACCTCTCTGCGAAGACCCGTTACTTGCAACCTTGTACTCCGGCTATACCCTCTCGCGTAGCCGTTCAATGTCGCTTCTCCTGCTTTAAGCAGCTCTTGAAATCTACGATATAGAGTTCTGGATACGGAAGTCACTGTTCCCGCTTCTACCGCACTGTTTAAGCTTCGAGGATATGGACCGTCCTTATCTCTGCGAGGATATGGACCGTCCCGCTTCTACCGCACTGCCGCCAGCTGGACTGCGTTCTCTTTGAATCATTGTACTATGTTGTCTCTTGATTTCACTGCTGGGTCTTGCAATTGTCACAGATTTGTGGACCGTTCTTGTTTTAAGGTAAATGTGAAAGATTTTTTAGAAATGCTGGTCAAATTTGAGAATTTTATAATGAAATTGAAGTGAGTAGAGATGTGATTTTTACCCAGAATCAAAACCTGAGCATGTTCTGAGCATGGGTCTCATATTTGGACCCAATTGAGTGTAAGTTCCGTTAGACCTGAATTTGGATACAATCCTTTTATTTTATATATTTTTTTTGCTTTCAAACCAAAATGATGTAATTTTATAGTTCAAACACATAAAATGAAATAAAACGAGGTCGTTTATAGATTTATATAGAATTATTATATGGATAATAATTAAATATTAAATAATTATATACTGAGGTAATGATTTAAATAAATATATAATTTATTTATAAATTAAAAAAAATTATTATATATTTATTTTATTGTATACTATTTCATATAATATTTGTATATACAAGTTAAATTTTATATAGGAAGTTATCAACTTCACTTATTAAATAGAATATATATTTTAAACTGTTTACTATTAATTTAGATAATTTAATAGTATTATATATCTAATTATTAATAAACTACTTTTAAAATCACCAATATTACTTTTAAAATTACCAATACTGGTATGCTACGTGTAAGATGTTCTCCACATATTCTTAATTTATTTATAAGAGTTGAGTTAGAAATAATTATATACACCATTGAAAATATATGCGATAATGTATTATATTTGTAAATTAAAGAAAATTTTAAAAAATAATTATTAATTTACAAATGAAAAACTGAATTGGTTTATAAAACTGTAACCGATAAAAAAATGGTAAATTGATAAATTTATAAATACTAAGCGAACTAAACAGTAACAAAAGTAATGGAAAAGGAATTTAGGGTAAATTGGAAAATAAAATCAAACCGGTTCACTTGAACTAAACCTGAATATGATTAAACTGATTTGAACCAGTTTTTAAATTTATTTTTCTATGTAACTTAAAAAATTCAAATTAGAGAATTGAATTCACCATTGATTAGAGAATTAATTTAGATTAATTTAGAAATTTTTAATTTTAAAAAACTCGGTCGAATCGGGCCTAAACTGGCCGATTTAAGCATTAAGCCTAATTCGAACCGGTACGGTCCGGTTTAGAACAATGTCGTATTTTTCCTTTACAACACTGTTCACTCGCCGGAAAAAATAAAAGCGCTGGCGAAGATGCAAAGTTTTCGTTCAGGGCGTTTTTTACCATGAATTATCACCATAAATGCACTAATCGGACGACCAAGAAGTTCTCGAGCTTCTTATATAAAGAGCTACTCCTCATTCATACTCCTCACACTTGAAAACGCATCTCTCTCTAATACTCCAATTTCTGGTGAAGCTCGAACCAGAGCTTCGACTTAGGCATTTTTGAGCCAAATAAGGCGAGGTCAGATTTCTTAGACTTGGGGAGAAGTCAGCTACCCGACGGTGATCACCATTCGATCCAAGGATCGCCAAAGAAGCTCTAGCGTAATCAAACATTGAAGTAGTTCTGGCAAAAAGAACTTTAGGGACCTAAATGTAAATAATTAAAAAATTTGGGTCATTTTGTTCATATGTAATGAATAAAGGCTATTATGCCAAATGTTAATAAATAAGAATGTCCAAATCGTGTAGGAACACGAAGGATTGGAACGCCATCAATGATAAGTTCGCATGGAGGGAAAAGTCGATTAAGAGGAATATAATGCACTTATCGGGTGAGTAGGATTTTTCAAATAATACTCGGCTGGGATGATGAGTACCTCGAAAATGAAAAACCACTACTATGTGAAATTTTAACATCACACCTGGTTGGGGTGATGTGAGAACTACGCGGAAAAACTATTTATCAGTTGTAAGTAGATCATACTCGGTTGGTATGATGAACTTTCTGTAAGGAAGTGGAAAACCCACTTAACGGTTTTAAGCGGAGATGTCATCACACCTGGTTGGTGTGATGGACGAGTAGAAATTTATTTTGTTAGAAGTGTTCTCCCCTGATTGTGTGCCAATGCTTAAAAATTTTGGAAGACCTTTTTGACGAGAGCTCGAATAGCTCAGATAGGCTAGAGGCCTCGGTTTTAGAACTTGGGGGCTAAAATGTTTGGTTTTGAAAATCTCGTACAGTGGGCCCAAGGCTAGTTGGCACAAGCAAAAACTCGTAAACAAACATGATGATAAACCATGAAAATTATTAATGAATGATTGATGTGATTGGCCATGGTACCAAGATAGGATCGACATACTCGATAGACTGGCAGCAGTGCGACAAGACTAGGTCAACGAATCGGTCTAGACAAACAGCTAGAGGTCGAGTTGAGGATCGGGGCCATTGGACTAGTGGCACCAAAGATTAATGTCTTTACAGAAAACTTTGTTTGTGCATGCACTGAGGTTTGGGACCATCAAGATGCCCAAGAGGGGTAGTGATGCATCCGAGGGGCTACTGGATGACATAGTGGAGATAAGGGCAGTTTGTTGTGCCAGTAGTCAGGGAAGCTCAACGTAGCTTTATGCGCATGAGACTGGGGTGGGGTCAGGATGAGGTCTTTGTACTCATATGAACATGGAGTTTCTTTTCAAGTTTGAGGGTTGGATGTCGCGAACATTCACTCATTCCCAGGTTAGAAGTGGACATGCTTCTATCTAGGTGGTTAGTAAAGTCGCTCCGACGCCACAAGTGGGTGTAGTGGATGGGTTGCCTTGCGAATGTGTGATCCCTTCATGATTAAGGGCGTGTGTTGATTGTTAAACACATCGATTATGGATAATGAGGAAATTAGTTTTGAATAACCAGAAATTCAAGGAATAAATGTGTAAACCCCATCCTTTGATAATGAGAAAACCAGGAAAAGAACCGGTCAGTTCAAAATTTAAAACCGAGTCGGTCAACAAGCCCAATTATCAGGAAACAGACAAATTTAAGAATTTACAACTCCCATGTGACTCAAAAGGATTCATAAACCCTGGAAAAGAACCATAGGACAAAATGGGAGAGAAAAACTAGACCAGTTCGAGTGAACTAGATCCGAACCGATTTATGAACCGAGCCAATTTATGAGCCAGAACCCATAGAGAGAGGACAAACCGAGAAATATAGGGACCCTAAGTGACCTAAGGAGTCATAAAAAGTCATGAAAAAGGCCTTTAGGATGAATTAGAGATGAAAACCAAACCGGTTCAGGTGAAACGGATTCGAACCAGATTGAATCGGTTTGAACCACTATGGAACCATATTCTAAATTTATTTTTCTAGGTGGCTCAAAGAATTTAAATTTGAGATTTGAGGTCACCATTGGATAGAAAATGAATTTAGATAAATTTAGAAATTTTTAGATTTAAAAATTTTGGTCGAATGGGGGGTGAACCAGTCGGTTTAAGCTTTTAACCCAGTTTGGACTGGTCCGGTCCTGTTCGGAACAGTGTTGTCTTCTTCCTTCAGATGACAGCACTGTTCACTCACCGGAAAATCGAAGCAGTGCCAGTGAAGAAGAAACGTCTTCGTTCAATAAGTTTCAGGCCATCAATGTCTATTATAAAGGTGCCAAACGGATGGTTGATGAGTCCTCGAGCTCCCTATATAAAGAGCCCCATCTCTACACTTGAAAAGCTCACTCTCTCTTTGCTGCTTAATTTTTCGGTGAAGCTCAAACCAGTCAGGGAGGGGAAGGATTTACTTTTTTGGGTCGGTTCGATGATTTTGGCCTTGTTTTGGTCGATTCACTTTCGATCCCATTAGTTTTTTGCCCAATTCATTTTCTTAAAATGTTTCATCTCATATTAAGATGTTTAGGCTCAAGTAATGTTATTTTTTATTTATTTAATCCCTCTTAAAAATTGGGGGCATTTTTATTTAATTTTCCCGTATACCCTTTTTGTCCCATTTTTCATCCTTTATCCATGATCAAGAGAGGTATCCTTGGGTCGTTTAGGTGTACTTCTCACTCCTAAGTTTAGGGTTTTGTACAGATTCTCAATCTAATTTGATTTCCTCAATTGGTTCATCGGTATCCATCTTGGCTTTCCTGATCCACTTGGGTTGAAGTCTCAGTTCATATTTTTTCAATGTTATAAAGCAACTCCAACCTAGGCCGATATTAAGGTACGGATCCTGCACGAGAATTACACAAATGTTTGTGAATCAATTAATTAAATTTTATGAAAACTTTTAATTTTTTCTGAAAATTGTAAGTGTTTGTCTTGTGATCTTTGGTGTTGTGAGTACTAATTTTTTTAAAGTACTTATCATTATAAAATCGAAAAAATATAACAAGTTATTATCAGATCTCGCTAATTTAATCGGAACTGAATTAAGGCATGACACTTAATTTTTGATCCAGTTAAGTTTAATTTTATTTCTAGAAATTATGGTGTTACAATTTTAGTACACCATAAGCATTCTCCAACTAATTTTTCCATTCACAATAATTCTATTGACTAACACATTATGTTCACTAGGGCACAGTGAGTAGAAACCATTTCAAGTACTCGATCCACTAGGATGTTAGGAGGGGTATGGCATACTCGGTGAGGTGAATGTTGGATTTGAACTCGACTAATTCTTGCAAGGCCAAAAATTGTTGTAAGAAGAAGAGAACAAGCAAAGAGGGGTTGTTGTCGCTGTTGACCCCTACGCTATTAGGAAAAGGAGATTAAGCCGCAACTACTATGTTGCTGGGAAATCGTCATAGCTAGTGAGTATGTTCCTCGAGAAAGCTTACGGGGCTTAATTCGCAGTGAATTAGGGCAACTATTTAGCTCCCGTCATTTGATTGCAGACGGAACAGCGTTAGAGTATCTGTACCTCCATCCTGAGAGTGGTCTCTTACTGACGAACAAGGGAGTGATGGCGAACCTAAGTGTTCAGTGACAAGGCAATTGAGATTGCATTTTTGACAACAAAGATATTTAGGTTATATAAAGGAGTACACCGGCAAGAAAGAGAAGTTTGAAAATTAAAGAAGAGAAGAAAAGATGGATAAATTTATTCATTTCAATTGAAAATGTCTCTATCTCATAAAATCAACCAAATATATTTAGCAATTAATATATAAGAAAATAATAAAATTGATATAAATAGATATTATATTAATGTAAAATTTGATAAAAAGGTGAAAGGAAAACAAACCATTCATATTTCATCATTCCTATAAGAAACTTCATAGGATAATTTATAATTTTTTATAAAATTTAGTAGAACTATTTTTTTACTCTGTACATTATTATAATTAATTTTTTTATTTGCACTTGGACGTAAGATATATTAATTTAAATTTTGAGATACATCAATATTTTTCATAATGAACAAATCAGTCAATTTATGAGATGCAGTTGAATGAACTAAATAATTTGATAAGTTATAATAGTGAAACAATTACTTCATTCTTATGCATGCCTATGTACCAGAATTACAATATTCACTAACTAAGTTGAATTTAATATTAGATTTGTCAAGTGATAACTATGTACAAGAATTATCTACGTTAAGTTTAATGTTAGATTTGTGGGATATGTACATATGGTTGTCTATTCTTCAAAATTAGGTTCTCAAACAGTTTTAATTGTTATTTGATTGGTATTGCTAAGTTAGTTGAACTCTCTTGACTTTGTTATTTTTACCACGAATTGTACATGTAATATAATTAAAAAAATAGTTACAACTTATTTTAATTATATTTAATCCATTATTCTTTCATGATCAACTTACTTAATTGATCTCAAATAAATTTTATTATCTTTATTAGAGCTAGAAGAGACTCTATAACCAATCGATCTACTCCTCCAGCTTATTGTTTTATATTATTATAATTGTAGCTTATTGTTTTATATTATTATAATTGTTCTAAGTTCGTTTGTGATTTTGGTGATTTTATTATTTCTTTGCATTTTAATTTTTTTTCTACTTTACCTAAAAAATTTCTAATTCATTCTATAACATACTCGAAACTCCTAAATATTCATAACGCGTGTCCACTCGAATATAATATTACATTAAACAGTATTCATATGCATTAATTTCTAGATAAGATATTAGTATTTATGTTATTACCATAAAACCGATTCCCTTCTAAACCCCTAGGTTAAATATGGGATTCTTTTCAATTTATCACTCTTTTTCTTCATTTTTTTTTATAGAAAGAGTATATTTGATTTTTTCTTTTATGTATTATTATATGTTTTACCAATATAATATACTCTTTTTTTAAGTCTCCGCTCATTTTTTTGGTCATCTTCTTCTATCTTAAGGACTTTTTAAGTTGTAGTTGGTCCATAAGATATTTATTAGGTTTCTCTAAGTTCTCATCTTCCGATGTACATTGAGTGACAATTTGCTAATAGATAATGTCATAATAAACTAAACTATTTGTATCCTGTCATCCTCGATTCAACCATTTTTTTGTACCTTTACTACATAATTAATACAAGCTATATGGCCCCAATTGCTTGTTTGGATACCTTCATAAATTTTAATTTATTATTTTAAATTTAATTTAATTATCTATTAAATTAAATATATCACATTTTATTATATAATCAAATTTATATTAACATACAAAATAAATTAATATTAATAGATATAAAAATATGGTATAATTATAAAAGAAAATTAATATATATAATAAAGTATATTATATATACATAATATATATTCTTAATTATAATATTTTTATTATAAAATATTATTAATGTATAAATTTATTTAAAATGTATAAAAATAAAAATAATTAAAAATAAATAAATAAAATCTAATTATATATAAGTGTATTAAAATAATTTAACTAAATTGTGCAAAAAAAATTAATTTAACTAAAAAAGTACCACCATTCAAATTCATAAAAGATGAGAATCCCTTATCTTTATTTTATTAGAATTTTTCAGTCTCTTGATTTGGGCAAATAAGATCATTCCCTTATTTTTATTAGAGTTCAAAGATGAGAAGCCCTTATCTTGTTTTGGGCACACATTCCTTTCACTAATTGTTTGAGAGGACTTCTGGGCCCTCATCCAAGGCTGAAAGTAGGCACTCTTCATAATCTTTCATATTTAAAAATGATACATGATTTATCTCCCTTGTTGCTGAAATGTAACTTACAAACTTAAAAGCCCCTCAATCTTTAAAACAGTTCAGATCCTAAGTAAACCACTCTTCCATAACTAGTCAATAGATTTTCAACTTCCAAAACAGATTATAATTTCGCTAATGTTATGATAATACATGATATTCTATATGTTATTATTGTTTAAATTATAAAAATATTATAATATTATTTAAAAAATAAATTTGATAAAAAGTAAGATGAAAAAAATCATTGCCGTTAGAAATTTGTACTAAAATAAAAAAAAATTAATTACTTTATGGGTATTTTGCACTTCAAAAAATGGAAAGTTATATCAAAAAATGAAATAAAGAGAAAAACGGAAAACGAATATCACCTGTAGCTTCTAGAAGACTGAGCGAACTACTCCTTTCCTTTTTTTTCTTCGGAAACCATATGAATCTGATGAAAATCTCCCGAAAGAGGAAATAGGATCACCAGGAATCCAATTTTGCCCTAACATGGCCGAACGCATTGCTTTTTAATTGATTCGATCGATGTTGAATTGGTGGAGGGGCTGTGGCGTGTTGTGATTCTGCTTCAATCACGTTGCGGTCATCGATGAAAAACCCTAAGGTAAGGGGAGCCGGGAGTTGAGCGGCAGTAGCATGCATGTGATCGGAGTCTCGCTGGATCTCAGATGGTCCCTGCCGTTCATATTCACAGCATTCGTGGTTGCCGCCGGCCTGCTCCATCTAGTTAAGAACACTGCTTCTAAGTACTTCGAAGTCGACGCGAATTTCGACGCTACCGAAGGAGGAACTTTCATTAAATCCGCCATGTCTTGCGCTCGAACAGAACCCGCCGTTTGCATTGTTTGCGGCAGCGATGGTCCCAAGATTTGCTCCCGCTGCAAAGCTGTAAGATATTGGTAATGCCTCACTTTGGATTTCTAGTACTTGTCAATAATTGTGTAATTTATTTCATGTTTCTTTCGTCCATTACAAAAAAAATTCATGCTTCGTTCTTCCTCGATGTGGTTCCTCTAGGAAATTGCTGAAGATTCTTTCCATCTGTAAAGTTTAACATTTTTTTCGTTTCTTTTTTTAAATTATCATAAATTTTGCGTCGACCTGTTGTGGTTATGCTGGGACATGTTAATATTTATGTATATTGTGCAATATATTTGGTGCACTATAGATGATCCTAACACTATTAATATATTGTCCAAAAGATGTGGATACTCAAACTTATTGTTTGCCTGGTGTTAAAATGGCTTTGTGCATTCTTTTATAGCATCTGTAAAGTGAGATATTTCTGTAGAAAATGATTATTTTGAAGAAGTAATCTCCTTTAAATTGCTAATTCATGGCAACCAATCCTGTTCTCTTTCACCGGCTGGCATGAGAGAAGGGTGCCCTTATAAGTTGGACTAATCTGTAATTATTTCATGGATTAGAAACTTGATTGTTCCAAGGAAAAATTGGTACTAATTAGTAATACTGTATGATGAACTATTGGGCCCTTCCCTTGGATAGGGAATTGTTGAAATATTTTCAGCTATTCTAGATTATGGACTGTTATAGTTTTTGTGTCATATTAGGAATATGGCATTACATGTTTTATTTGTTGTTATCTATCCATGCTACAATAAGTTAACTGTAGATGCCTCTTGTTAGTATCATGCTGATTTTTATGTTCTCTTTATAGCTCGCAAAAATGCCAAGCAGATCATTGGAAATATCATAAACTGGAGTGCAAAAATTTTCAGCAATCCTCTAAGGATAAATCTGGGAACATCCCTCTGGTTGTTGGGAATGGGGCATCCAAACCTCTCAGACAAATTAAAACGGTAATCTATCCATATTTGTTTTTTTAAAGTTATTTTGGAACTCCTAGGTAACATTTATAATCAATTAATCATAAATACCAGGTTCTCTTCCCCTATGATGAATTTGTCGATCTTTACAATTGTGGGAGGCCAGGATATCCTCCTTGTGGGCTCATAAACTGTGGAAACAGGTATTCCATTTTTTGTTACATTTTGATTGTATGGGGTTGAAAAGGCACAGCACTCCCAATCATTCTGTAAATCAGAGAAAAAAGTAATAATATTTCATAGTGTCATCTTTGATAACTCATTTTATTCTTCTTCCGTGCAGTTGCTTTGTCAATGTGGTCCTTCAGTGCCTTGCATCCACTAGGCCACTTGTTGCCTATCTGTTGAAACGAGGTCATAGAAGAGAATGTAAGTTATAGCATTAAATTATCATGGTCCGGTAGTGTTATTAATTGTAACAAGCATGACTCTGATTCTTCTATATCATCTATTATTCTCAGGCAGGCGAAATGATTGGTGTTTCCTATGTGAACTGCAAACTCATCTAGAAAGAGCAATCAATAATTTTAACCCTTTTTCCCCTGTCAATATCCTCTCTCGACTTCCTCATATTGGTGGAAATCTAGGCTATGGAAGGCAGGAGGATGCTCACGAATTCATGAGGTTTCCTAATACTTCTATGAGATTATTAATTTTATTTACCTTAAAACATTATTTAATCATCTTTGTGCTCTTCCTGGCTTAATTTCATGTCCGGCTTCATTTTATGAAGACTCATCCTCATTTGGCAGGTTTGCTATAGATACTATGCAGTCAGTATGTCTAGATGAATTTGGCGGTGAAAAAGCGGTTCATCCCAGCTCTCAAGAAACAACCTTTGTTCAACATATATTTGGTGGTCAATTACAATCTCAGGTACTATCATATGCTACACATGATAACTGGTCCAAAATAAGGAACATACTTCATTTTTCTTTTAGCTTCTTAGTACAAAGGTATTACAACAAACACATGCATATGTAAGTTGCTAAGGACTACTAAAACGCCATGACATGTTTGCAGATGCATGAAAAGGGACTGCATTGTTCAGACTCACCAAGTATGATTGCATTCATCTACACTTGTCTAATCTTGGAGGACATAGCATTATGAAATTCTGTGCATTAAGCATTGTGCTCTGATGTTTGAATTTTCTTTCTATAAATATGCATTTTATCATTTAATTTTAATGGATGCCTTTTTCTAATGGTTTTCTTGTTAACTACCCCAGTATCTTTATTGGATTTTGACGGAAATTTCATGGACTTGCTGCTTGGAGCTGTGCACTCTCCCATTTAAATGATTGCTTCACTTTATTATTGATTCCAGGTTATGTGTGAAAACTGCGATAAGGTTTCAAATCAGTATGAGAATATGATGGATTTAACTGTTGAAATTCATGGGAATGTTGTATCCTTGGAAGAATGCCTTGAGAAATTTACAGCTAAAGAGTGGCTTCATGGAGATAATATGTATAAATGTGATGGGTATGTGCTTCTGATTTCTTCCTCCAATCAATGGCATCATGCTCTGAAAGTACCAATTTTTTTCACTTTAGTCAATGCTCTAATTTGAACTGCAAAAATCTTGTTTTCCCCTGTTCATTTTTACTTTTCGTCTTGCATCAATCATGCATTCGGGATTGTATGCCCAACAACTGTTTATGCAGATGCAATGACTATGTCAAGGCATGGAAGCGACTGACTGTACGACATGCTCCAAATGTTCTCACAGTTGCATTGAAACGATTTCAGGTCAGGGCCTGCAGTAACTCATGTCTTTCTCTGCACATGGAAATTTGACTGAAATTGTAGATGTTGTCTAGTTGGAATACATGTTACAATGTCAAATATAAAGCATATACCCTTCTTGAGGATGGTATCATGTATGATACAGTGTGTATTTTGCATATAGGATATAATTCTTTATGTTGAATATTTTGAGGGAATCCTTTCATAATGTCACTGAACTATTAATTTAACATAAAGCATGGATTATTTAAATTTATTATGCTTCATGCTATCATGGTTTTGAAAATGTTCTTTAAGGTCTCTTGAATGCATATGGTATTAAATTCAGATATATTACTTTTATGAACACCAGCAATTCATGGTTTTATTTTCTTTCTGAAACCTCTCCCAGAGTGGAAGGTATGGAAAGCTTAACAAGAAGGTCAATTTCCCTGAGACATTAAATCTTGGCCCTTACATGAGCGAGACTGGTGATGACACTGATTTATACAAGCTTTACGCTGTTGTGGTCCATTTGGATTTGCTAAACGCATCCTTCTTTGGACACTATATTTGCTATACCAAGGATTTTTCTGGGGATTGGTATAGAATCGATGACTGTAAGGTACTCTCTCTTTCACTCAGCAGATGTTTTATGTTGGAATGCTTAAATTTTAGGTCCAAATTAAGGTGAATTTTATCTAATATTCTAAGGCTTAATTCGTTTATGTGCCCTTTGTGAACTTTGTAGCTGGATTCTCCAATGTAAATTTCTTTCTGACACTTGTATTTTTAGGAGGATCACTTGTATTTTTTCTTGTTTTTTGACACAAATTTTGGCAGGTTGCGAGGGTTGAACTAGATGAAGTGCTCTCCCAGAGGGCGTATATGCTCTTATATAGCAGGTATATAACTATTTTGTCAGAAGCCATTATCTCATGTATTTTGTGGACATATGTTACCTTTAAGCAAGTTTTGAAGACATAAATGAATCTATAGACTCATTGTGCAGGAGTGCTTCCTTTAGAAATTAATGATGATGCTTGTTAATCATTGTTTATTTTAAGAGTAGGTCTTCTCATAGTGCTTGCTGCCAATAGGCTCAAGTCTAGGTTAAAATCTCAAATAAGATGCAAATCTGTGTGGAACCTTTTATTTGGCTCAATCACAGGCAAACATTTAAACATTTCATTAATGGGTCAATTCGAAGTTACTATTTATAAAAATTGAGCCATCAATGAAAGATTTGTTTGTAAATTGAGCAATCAGTGGAATATTCTGTGAAATGAGCCAAAAAAAAAAGGCTTGCACATAAATTGAGCCACCATGCAAAATTTTGCACCTTATTTGGGATTTCAGCCTAAGTCTAAGAAGGTACCAAGATATACCTGAATTTATCTGATGAAATTTCTCGGTGACAGGATTTCTCCTCGTCAATCATGTCTGATGACTCCTGAGATTTCTTTGGAGAAAGGTGGAAAGGTGGAGAGTTCAGATTTTGAATATTGCTCTAATAATCTAGCTGAAAATACTTCTGCTTTGGGATGCTTCCAATCCCAGAAGGTATCCACAAGGGCAGAGCCAATGCATCTAGATATTGAGCCCGTCTCCCTTCCGGAACTTCCTAATGGTAGCAAGGCACCATCTTACCAAGAAAACCTGGGAGCGGACTGTCCAGACCAGGATGATGCTGATAGTGTTGACTCCACAGTAGCTATGACCCTTAATGGGGAGATCTCCATCTTTGAGAATGGTTCAGCATCAATTGGAGGATATGTTCCAAATTGTCGCGGAGAAGAGATGGTGGATGTTGATGCTGACAACAGAAAGTTGGGCTCCTTGATTACTCTGGAAAATGGAGATTGTTCAAATAGTCATAGGCAATTGGGGGATGGTCTCGATGGAAACCTATGTTCTTCAACTGCAGCTGAAAATGGAGCATATTGCAATGGTAAAGCCCTGGGAATCCCCATCCCAATCAGAAGAACTTGTTGATGATCATGTAATTCCTGGATGCCCTTTGAGCCCCAAGAGTGAATCCAAATGTCTACAACTGAGAGGGAATCCAAGGTCGATTCAAGAGGAATATCACTGCGAATCCTTTTGTTCTTTGTTTTTCTCCTGTTGTTTCTTCTGCTTATTAGTGAGTGGTCTTTAGTTGAGCCTCCCCACCTTCACCTAGCGGAAATAAGGATGGAGAGATTCTTTTGACTTGCCCGGGGTTTCACTATTTGCATAAATCTCGGATAATGTCTCGATGTATGGGAATTCTAAGCATTTTAACAGAATTAATGAGTGTCCTAACAACACTGCGCGACTACTCTATTTTTGTAATGATAATGTACTTCTTACTATATATATTAGCACATTATTAAAAACCAAGTTGTGAGCCCTAATCGTGATTAAATCACACCCTCATGAGATTCCATATTGCAAACAAAATAATGAAATTGGTTATGTATACTAATAAATTAACTACTTGAATTATTGGTATAGTTGAATTATTATAGGTATTAACAATTAAACTCACTCTAACCATATCTAATTGGGTAGAGATTTTGTAAAAATTCTCATACATTTCTCGTGCTATTCAATATAGATTTTTTATACACCTCAACAATTACTATATTCTATCTAAATTGTTATGCTAAATGTATTCCTTTAACTTGAATTGAAAACAATTTAAATTATTTACTCGTGAGAATATTATTTTAAATTTGATAAAATAAATAATTATTATATATTTATAATATTAAAAATATTTTACTAATTATAAATTATTAATTTTAATTAAATATAAACCTTAGCTCACAATACTCTAAAACATCACGTATTACTATAAAATCTCCATATTTTGACCTAATTAAATAGTTGGCATGTGGCGAACTTATTTATTCTCCAAACTTATTTTCTTAAACTTTGATGTACGTTTGACTTTTAATTGAATTTGTCTGTGAGTAGGGGCGTGGAAGGAGATTTGCCTGTACGTGCCCCACCTGTTTTATTGGTTACTGTAGTGAAAGTTTCCAAATAATAAATTAACCGGTGACCAATTTTAATGTCTGTACATTTTTAATATAATTGGTTATTTATTTAATTTAATTTTATAAAAAATTATTATGTTCATTTTCTTGAGTTTTAATTAAATAATTATTTTTTTATCATTTTCAAATTTACTCAACTTTTTAAAAAAATTTCTAATTTAACTAAATTCAATTCGATTTTCATCTCGTTATAAATCAAATATTTCTCGATTCTAAATTTCTAATATAAGTTATTTAAATTTTATTTATTATTATTTTCACAATATCCAACGTCTTCATTCAAATTAATTTTCCAATTCATCTTTATTTCTTAATTCGATTTAATCTTAAATATTAGTTTAAATATTAGTTTAACTCTAATTAGTAACTCTTTTAACCAAATTTTTCCTTTTTTAAAAATTGAATATTACAATTTTTCTACTCATTTTTAAGAATTTTATCATTAAAATTAAATCTAACCTATCATTTATTTAGTTCATAATAATGGCCATATCCTTCCATATAAGGGATTTTTTCCACCTTATAAAAAATTCAATTCATATATCTACTTCCCTCTCAACCGTTATTTCATTGTACATAAGTTAATTATAATTTTTTTTTCACGTGTAATTTCCCATGGATCTAGAACTCCTACTGGTTCCACCAAGAGGTTGGAAGTACACGACTCACATATTTCTTGATTTTAAACTTCCCATGGATCTAAAATTTCTACTGGTTCCACCAAGTGGGTTAACCTCACTTTGAGGTTGGAAGTAGACGACTCACATATTCCTTGATTTTAACTATTTTCCTTTTATGTTACGATTTGGATACATCCGCCCATGATATTATTTTCAAGTAAAACTTTATCTTTTGTTGACCTCTTACTCCATTTGTCACCATCTCCATAAATTCTTATATCCCTCTATAGCTACTTTTATCATACCCCTCTTAACATTATTGACTCATTTTTGTGCCACCTTATACAAGTTCGATTCTTTTGTGATTTCTTTGCACTAATCTTTTTACATTGTAATGACACCATAGACTCCTTTTCAGGCAGTGCCTATTATGAGTTACCTGGTGCTAATTTAGTCATTTTTTAATCCGACATGAATGATTCTCTAAAATCCTCGTTAACTCATCGCATGTGTAACATGTCCCTCTATGCTCGAATGGTTCTTTTAGACCCTTTACAAGTCTTTTCCTATAAGTTATACTCTCTTTAGTACAAATATGGAGATTATTTTAAGTATCATTTCTAGTTCTTATATATCATGTTCTCCCTCGTTTATATTAGACCTACTTCAACGTATCATGAATTTTCATACACTTATATGGTATACCATATGAGATTTCATGTTACTACTCATCAACCATGATATTAAATTTTCCATCATTAGTTATTGACATAACCATAATACCTCATGTGAGTCCCTTAGCACATTTTACACAATCTACGATCATACTTTATAATTTCATTTCCTTCCTTCACATCCATTTTCATCTAGGTACATTTCAAAATCTCTTTCCATAAATCCAAATTCCTTAATCATCATCTTCTAGGTAACTCCATGAACTCTGGTTGATTCAAATTTTGATATGGTTATAGGTCACTGACTTCGATATTGACTTCTTCATTTTTATCGACTATCTCATGCGTGATCTGACATCCACTCTATGTACCTACTCAACATTCCTTTCTAGGTTTTCTATCATTTACGAGTTGTATCCTCGACTCAATTATTAGAATAAAGTTGTTTTACACCTTCTATTTTACCATGCCTATAATGGACTCTGAAGATTCCATATCTCTTGGTTATTATTTCGTAGTTCTTTCCCTAACTATTCGATGATTGTTGATAGGTTCATGACCTTTTTCTATAGGATCATTATTCATACAAGTCAATTTTATTACTCATGCATTCAACAAATATGTTGTAAAACCCGTCCTTTGGAATTAAAGAAAACTAGGAAAAGAATCGGTATAGGTTTATATATGAAGAAATGAGGTGTTTAATAAACGAAAAATAGCTAACGTGAGAAATTGGAAAATCCCAAGTGAAAAAATTTATAAAAATTACAAGGAAGAACCGGGAAGTGGAATTAAAGAGAGAATCGAATCGGTTCAGGGTGAACCAAACTTGAATCAGACCGAACCGACGTGAAACATAATAAATCGGTTCACAAATTCATTTTTTTGGGTGGCTTGAAAATGTCAATTTGGAAAATTGAGACCACTATTAGATAGAAATTGAATTTAGAAAATTTTAAATTTAAGAAAAACGGTCGAACTGGGTCCAAACCGGTCAATTTTCGAAATTTGGACAGTAAACCCGGTCAGACCAGACTGGTCAACGGTCAGTTGGCGCCACGTCAACTGCCACGCATACAATATCAACCAATGGGAGACTGCCACATGTCCAGTCAACGGATAGCTGGCGCGCCCATCAGCATGCCACACAGACACGAATAGCCAATGAGAGACTGTCACGTGTCCAGTCAACGAGTCAACGACTGACGCGGTGGCCGAGCTGACACTCCACATTAGAAAAGCTGACCAATTAAAGTGTGCCATGTGGCATGAATGCCACGTCATCATCTTCAACCTTCAAACACTAACAGGGGGAGAGAGAGAGAGAGAGAGTCGTCGGAAAAGCTGGAGTCTCTGGTGACTCGAAAAATGCTCCGGTTAGGTTGCCGGCGGTCGAGTCTTACGCCGACAGGTAGCCTGAACAATTGCTGAGCTCCTTATATAAAAAACACCCCCTCATTCATTCTCAACATCCTACAATCGAGCAAAGAATAAAAAGAGTGAGTTTTTCGGTGAGCTGTAAACCAAAGCTCCAACGACGGACAAAACATTCACCAAAGGAGCTCTGAAGGGGGCATTGGAACCGGGGAAGACTTCTCTAGCTCCATACCTTCTCAGGATAGCTAGAGGGTGCTCGAGGAAGTGCCCAGAGAATCGCATAGTGAAGTTGCTTTGGAGCTCGAAGCAGCAAGCTCCTGCCCGACACCACCTCGCCCCTTTCGGCCCTTCCACCACCCACATTGGCCATCACTGACCACCTAAGACCCTCCACAACAACCCTACAGGCCCCGGTAAGCTTAATTCTGTCTCCACTCGCTGGAATTTTCAAATTTCAGAGTTGCACCAACCAAAACTTCTCTATTCAAATTCCTATAGGGCAGCAACGAATTGCACTAGAACTCAATTCTACTAGATCCTCCTCGACTAGCTATAGCTGGCACCACCTCAAGCTCCGGCCGCCACCCCTCCGTTGATAAGAAACGTAATCTTTCTCTCTCTATTGTGAATTTTCCGGCGAAGCTTCGATAGGGCGTAAAACTCAGCCAAATTCAGAAATTCGAAGTGCAGGATGATCGAGGGGAGCTGGAGGAGACGATTAGAAGTAAGAATCAAAGAAAATAGGACTTATAGGCTGCCAATTGGATGAGGTAAGATTGAAAGTTCCACATGCTTGAATTTGGGAAGAAGATGAATGGCGATTTGGGGGGTTTTGGGGGACTTTTGTGCAATTTTCAAAAATTGGAGGGATGAATGACAATTTCACGAAATTGGGGTGTTTTCATGAAATTCACCCCAATTGAGGGTCAATTAGGCAATTTGGAAAAATTCGTGGCAAATTGAAAATTTTGAAAAGTTGGGGGGACCAAACTACAATTTTTGGAAAATTAAGGACTAAAAGGCAAATTTGATAAATTAAGGGCCAATTAGTTAAATTGAAAGAGTTAAGGACCTAAAAAGAATAATTGGGAACCCATGGGACTTGATAGTGACTAAAGGGAAATCAGGAACCCAAGTGCAATTTAAATAAAGTACGGGGCCTTAGGTGCAAATATGAGAAAGTATGTGACCCATTCATCACCACGTCCTAATACAAACACTCGCACCCTGTAGGAACGTATTACTCGAGTGCCGACCCTAGAAGTGCACCGAGGAGAGAGATCCCGTTGGCACGAGCCCGCCGAGATCATCGAGTGAGTGGGAACCGCTATAATGTTCATATTGGTTGGGATGACGATTCAACTTTAAAAAACTATTTTCTCGGAATTAGCATCCCCTGGGTGACTTAGGGTTTTTTAGGGTTTTTTGAGAGCTAATTTCGGGCTTAAACTCGAGGTGCCAATGGGCCCAAGGCCGATAGATACGGGTGTTGACCCGTTCAGAACAGACATGTGATATATGATTGTTAAAAGACCGAATAACGGGAACCTTGAGTGACACCCATTAAGCCAAGCTGAGTTGTCAAGCTTGTTGGGCCAAATCGCTGCTCTACCGAAGCCAGGTGGTCGAATCTGTTGGGCCAGTATGCACGGTGGGCTGAAGCGAAGCCGACAGACCGTTGTGCAAGAGAGCCAAAGATAAAGGCTAGAATTTAAAAATATTATTGATTGTACATGCACCGTGATGTTCGAGCCATTAGGACAGTTGGCATGAGGTAGTGATGGAGCCTAGGGACTGCTGGATGACCCATGGAGCGTAAGGGCGGTCTTGTCGTTCAGTAGGTTGTGAAGTCGAGGAGCTTCCTACGCATGGAGACCGAGGCAGTAGGGGAAATGAGGTCTCGTCCCACTAAGCGGACATGGTGAAGTAATTGGGGGTTTGATGTGTCTGACTATTGATGTCCACTCATACCCCAGGTAGAGGCAGTATCCCTCTATGATGGTGGACGGTAAAGGCGCTCCGGTCCACAAGTGGCACGGTAGATAATCGTTCTGTGAATGTGTGATCCCTCCTATGATAGGAGGGCATTTGTTGATCATTGATTATGTGAAATGCTTGAATAACGGCAAATGGAAAAATTCAATGAACAAATAAAATTAAGAAAATGTTATAGTAGTTTCCCTCACTAAGTGTTTTACTCACCCCCAACTCTCACCCTTTTTCAGGATCATACCCTGACGGAAAGTTTCTTGACGTGCTCAAGCCCTAACTGTACACTTCCTACCCCCAATTTAAAATAAGAGTTTGAACATAAACATACCTTCACCTTCTTTGCCTCATTTGGCTTGGTATACCCGAATGATACAAGAAAGAGTTACGGGTTGATCACGGACTCCGACCAAACCGGGTCGGGGCATGACACATGTCTTCCTAACATGTGCTTTCCTCTTTGTTGGGCCCTCATTGACAAATGTATTATGGATACTTGACCATTACCTAAGTACAAATCAATTATTGGTTTCATTCTCTTAAGAAACAATCGCTTATCAATTTCTTCAAAAATTTTCCTAGATTCCACCCATATACAATTCTTACTTCTGGATTTCCTTAAAGTCCCATAACGTCTATTCTCATTGTGTGTCATGCCACGAACCAATTTGGTTGGATCCCCATGATCAACCTGCCGCTCCCTTGGTTTAAGAAGGGTTTTTCCCTTTCTTTAATCAAGAGGAGCCATGCAAAATTTCCACTATGTTCCCTAAAATAACATATATCAATAAAAATGCAAGCTTAAAAAGAAATTAAGCATACATGAAAGAGGGCAAATCTTGGTGTTATCCCTAGTCATTTCTCTATTACTAAAAATGGATAGAAAAGGTGGGTGAGTTTCTACAACTCAATGAATGAGTGTTTGAAAAGGAGTTTCAATAAAAATAGTTTTTAATTGGAGTGTGCCAGACTCCTTATTTCCTTTAAGATTATTTATTACTCAAATTCTTGGTTTTCAAAACCATAATTCCTCATTATCCATAATTGGTGTGTTTAATAATCAACACACACGCTTCATCATGAAGGGATCACATATTTACAGGGCATCCCGTCCATTGCACCCACTTGTGGCGTTGGAGCGATTTTACCGGCCACCTAAATAGAAGCTCATCCACTTCTACCCTGGGAATGAATAGATGTTCGTGACATCCGACCCTCAAACCTGAAAATCAACTCTATGTTCGTATGAGGACAGAGACCTCATTCTGACCTCACCCTAGTCTCATGCACATGAAGCTACGTCGAGCTTCTATGACTGCTGGCATGACAATATGCCCTTATCTCCACCATGTCGTCCAATAGCCCTTAGGACGCATCACTGCCCCTCTTGGGCATCTTGATGGTCCCAAACCTCAGTGCATGCACAAACAAAGTTTTTCATAAAGCCATTAATCTTTGGTGTCACTGGTCCAATGGCCCCGACCCTCAACTTGACCTGCAACTATTTGTATAGACCAGTTCGTCGACTTGGTCCTGTCGCACTACCGCCAGTCCATAGAATATGTTGGTCCTGTCTTGGTACCATGGCCAAATCATATAATCATCCATTTTGAATTTTCATGGCTTATCAACATGTTTGTTTATGAGCTCTTGCTCGTGACAACTGGCCTTGGGCCAACTATATGAGATTTTCAAAATAGGGCATTTTAGCCCCCAAGTTCAAAAACCGAGCCCTCTGGCCTATCTAAGCTATTCCAACTCTCGTTAAGAAGGTCTCCCAAAAGTTTTAAGCAGTGGCACACAGTTAGAGGAGAACACTTCTAACAAAATAACTTTTCACTCGCCCATCACACCAACGAGGTGTGATGACATCTCCGCTTACAACCGGTAAGCGGGTTTTCTACTTCCTTCCAATAAGTTCATCATACCAACTAGGTATGATCTACTTACAACCAGTAAGTAGTTTTTCCGTGTAGTTCTCACTTCACCCCAACCAGGTGTGATGTTAAAATTCCTCATAGTAGTAGTTTTTCATTTCCGAGGTACTTATCATTCCAACCGGGTATGATGTGAAAAATCCCACTCACCCGATATTCGCAGTGTATTTTCCTCTTAATTGGCTTTTAGCATCTACGCGAGCTTATCTTTGCTGGTGTTCCCGGTCCTTCGTATTCCTACATGATTTGAACATCCTTGTTCACTAAGATTTGGCCTAATAGCCTTCATTCCTCACAAATTAACAAAATGCCCAAAGTTTTTAATTATTTACAATTTGATCCCTAAAGTTCTTTTTCCTTAACTTTAGGTCCCTAATGCTAATTTTCCCCACTCTAACTCCCAAAACTTCTAAAATCCACTTTGGATCCTCAATTTATTCAAAATCACAAAAAGGGGTTCAAGTTTCCCAAATTTCTAATTTGGTCCCCAACTTTTCAAAAATGACCATTTTACCCCTAATTTTCATAAATGGCAATTTGACCCAATAAATTTAAAAAATCAACCAATTGGTCCCCCAACATCTTTTTCATGGCCAATTGGCCCTCAATTTTGGGAAATTGTACTTTGGTCTCTCAATTTTACGAATTCCCCAATTTCCCTCAATTCCCCCTTTCAAACTGGCCGAATTTGATTTCATCAAATTTACCATTCAATCGAGTTTAATTATTGAAATTGAATGTAAAATTGAGTTCCTACACATCCATATGATTTAATTGAGCTTTGAATCACATGATTTAAGGCCAGAATGAGCTTAAACGAAGCTTTGTTGGAAAACTAAACTTAGAGAGAGTAAGCTTTCAAGGTGTATAAAATATGAATGGAGAGGGGCTCTTTATATAGGGAGCTCAAAGACTCTCCGGCCGTCCGTTTGGCACTTTTATGACACCCATTGATGGCCTGAAACATCCTGAATGGAAACGTTTCCTTTTCATCGACGCTATTCATTTTTCTGGTGAGTGAACAATGCTGTCATCTGAAGGAAGAAGATGACAGTGTTCTGAACCGGACTAAACCGGTCCAAACCGAGTTCAATGCTTAAATGACCGGTTCAGACCCTATTCGACCGAGTTTTTCAAATTTAAAAATTTCTAAATTCATCTAAATTCATTCTCTATCCAATGGTGGCTTCAATTCTACAATTTGAATATTTTAAGCCACCTAGAAAAATGAATTTAGCATCTAGTTCAATGATGGTTCAAACTGGTCTAATCCGGTTCAGATTCGATTCACCTAAAGCAATATGATTTTCTCTCCCAAATTGTCCTAAAGTCCCTTTCCAAGGTTTTTAGGACTCTTTGGGTCACTCGGGAGTTGTAAATTTCCCAATTTGCCCATTCTTTAGTGGTTGGGTTTCGTGAACCGGTTCGATTTTCTCACTTGAATTAACCAGTTATTTCCTGATTTTCCTTAACTCCAAAGGATGGGGTTTACAACTCTCTCATCCTTTTAGGAGTTTTGTCCCTAAAACTTTTTCAACATCCTTCGCACTGGAAATAACTTCCCTTGATATCAACTTTTTGTTTATTCACATACAACCATTTCGGTTATTTCCACCTAGCCCCTTTATAACACACTTAAAAATTTTCTTTTCCTTCCCATTACTTACTCATCCCATGGAGCTTACATTAGTTAAGCATACGTTACTTGAAAGTTTAAGGTTATATCCTTAAATTCACATCCTTCTTTCCTTAAAGCATAATTCTTTCTCTTGAGGTTATTTACTCAGGATTTCAGGATTGGGAGTTCCAAGATACCTACTCATTCCTGTGTGTAGTCACTTCCTTTGTTGTTAAAACCCTTAGCTCAGGGTCCTCTTGAGCACTATCTACTCACTTCATAGATTACGGTGTTAACTTTTTTTTTTTATCTAGTTTTGACCCTTCTTATGTCCTTCCTTAGTTTCAGTGGCATCCTTTTGTCAAGGACTTTTTTTTTCTTTTAGTTAACTCTTATTCTCTCGTGATCACTTCAAAATTCTTATAAGAGTTAATCTCCTTCGATCTTAAGTGTCGATTTCTTATTTGTGATAGCTCCCTTATGTCGATTTTGTTCTCTACCATGTCCCTTACAATAGAGACGTTCACCTTAGGAACTATATGTTTAACCTTCTTATAATTTCTTTGAAGATTTCATTCCTTCCTTTCTTCATACCCCTTCTTATAATAGGGTATTTGTGCTTTTGAATCCTTCTCTAATTGAAATTTCGGTCTCTTCCCTTATTCTTTACCTAAGACATTTCCAATTATCGATCTTATTCTGTGTACTCCACACTATGTCTAGTCATTCTCTCTTTAGGCTCTATCAATTTGAGCGTTGATCACTACCAGTCCTGATGTTAGTGATCCTTTGCTTAAATCCCTTCGTAACTAAGGGGTTAACTTTTCCAAGGGTTCTTAGATGTGTTTTCCTCTATTTTCTCTTTTATGGGCAATCCACTCCCTCCTTACTCGCATGACATCCTTTGATGTGTTCTCCTACTTACACATTACTTGGACTTAACTTGCTCCTTGGATCCTCTTGAGTATCTTTCCTTTGTACTTGATCTTTCCATCTCGATTGACATATCTTGGATGAGTTTATCTCGTCTCCATTTCTATTGATCCCATTACCTTTTAATTGGGACCCTTTTCTCCTTCCAAGGTTTCCTTCCTTGGCAGTTTATATTCTTTTCTCTTGGGTTCTCTTCCCATTTTGCTATTTAGAATATCTAACTTTAAAAGTTATTCCCTGATACCAACTTTTCCTGGTTACATTACTCTTGAGAACTTACATGTACTTCATCTTCATTCTCCTTTCTTTCTTGTATCCATCTATTTCTTTTAGATGGGATTCACATCTTCCTTATTTTAAGACCTCACGATCATCCTGTGAAAGGCTTACTTTATTTTCTCCTATCTTAAGTTTAGTTGTGAATCCGATCTTGGACATTGATCTCTTTAAAGATTTTGCCTTCATCTTTAATTACCATAGGTTTGGCTTTTCCATCTTTCCCTTCTTTACTAGAGTTTAAATTTATAATCGTCCTGAGGGTCAGTTCATTAATTACTTCGATCTTATCCTTCTTCTTTTCATTTGATCTTGAGGCTATCGTCTCTTGAGTCGTATTGTCCTTAATATCCATCTCATTTCCTTCTTTAGGGCATAGTCTTCACTACTTCCTATTCCATCTCAGGGCGTCTTTTATTCTCCCATATTATCTTATTGTTACGAATTTATTTCCTTCAACTAGGTCTATCTAAAATCCTTATTTGGTTTCTCTATTCTTTTGAAAGTATATCACACCTGGCCATCCAGGTATATCCTTAGCCACGTTTGTCTTTTTAATAAGGTCCTTATTCCGCCTTTAGTTTTATGGCAGCTCGTTTGTTGGTTACCTAAGCTTGGAACTTCCTCCTTTCACGGTTCCACTTCCTATCCTTATCCTTCTTTTAGGGACTTCCGTTCTGGGATTTTCATGTTCAATCTCCCTACTACTCCTTGAAAGTTCTTCCTTTATTCTTTTCTTATACTTTCTGACCTTTGTATGGTTATTCACTCTGGATTTCTTCCCTATCTTATATTCCTTTTCATTCCATCTCCTTGCTTCAAAAAGTCCCCTTATTATTATTGAGTTCCTAAGAATTTGTGTCCTAACTCTTTCCAAATACCAGTATTATTCCTAGGGTTTTCTTCCTATCATACTCCTTTCCTTTCTCCTTTCTCCTTGTCTTATCTCAATTGACTTAACATCTTCAATGCTCCCATATCTTTCTTACTTTCTTCCTGGTCAACTTCCGTTCCATTAGTTTTCCTTTGGATAGTCTAATCCTTCTTGTTTCCTTACTTTTATCCATAGAGTCTTTCCTTGATTCCTTAGACTTCCACCAGTCCCATACTCTTTGACGCTCACTTCCCTTGCTCTAGACTTCTTCTTCCTTTCCTTAGTTAGGATTTGTCTTCCTTGGGTGAACTCTAGTAGTCTCTTCTTTGCCAAGTCTTATTGTCTTATTTTTCCCTTCCCTGGATGGTAAACTTACTTTAAAGGTTTGGGTTAACTAGTAATGACCCGTTGTTTTTTCTTCCTTAGGTGATTTCTTCCCTACCCGTTACTCTGATCCTTATTGGCATACTCTTATTGTTTGAATTCATCAAAGAGACCTAAAAGTTTTATCAGGAAAAATTATATTTTCATTCATTCAAGAAATAGTTTCTTGCCATACTTGGCTTATTACATAGATTTTCTACCCCCTAGTCCCTTGGGGTCATAGGCCGGGAGTTAGCCTTAGAACGGTTGTGGGATTCATGATAGATGGCTCTGAGGAACTGGTTGAAGTCCATCCATCTTCCCTTATGGGACGAACTTCATGTATGGCCTCCAATCCATACTGCCTCAATACCTCAGCCTCACACTCATATGTCCACTTCATCCATTGAGAGGGATTGAAGCTGGACTGAGTAAGTGGGGGGTACTTGGTGGATTTCATGAAGGTGGCATAAGCATCCCAGTAGTTGTCCCAAGCCTTCTTCTTAGTGGGATTTTCTTCTGGTTGTCATGGGGCTGAAGGAGGTGTTGGACTCCTCGAGGAAGGAACATGTTCCTCTTGTCCTGGAGGAGGGTATGTAATAGCCTCTGATTCTAGTAGGGCTCCCACGAGTTTTCGATAATCCTCCACCATATCTTTGGGCACTATCTTCTCGCCCTTTAGGAACTGTTGAATAGCTGCCTCCCTGGGGGTAGGTGTCTTTTTTAGGGTAAGGTATGGAAGATTGGATTTAACGGTGAACTTTCTAGGGATTCTCCTTCCTAAACGGTAGTTAAAGTTTTATTAGTGTCAGGGCATAGTATTGATAATGTTTAAAGGGAACTTTGCTCTGATACTACTTAAGTTGTCATACCCCGACCAGGTTTGGTCGGATCCCCGTGATCAACCCGCCACTCCCTTGGTTCAAGAAGGGTTTCCCCTTTCTTTTATCAAGAGGAGCCATGTGAAATTTCAATTATGTTTCCTTTCTTTAATCACACATTCACAGGGCATCCCGTCCACTGCACCCACTGTGGCGTCGGAGCATCTTTACCGGCCACCTAGATAGAAGCCCATCCACTTCTAACCTTGGAATGAGTGGATGTTTGTGACATCCGACCCTCAAAACCGAAAATTAACTTTATGTCTATATGAGGACAAAGACCTCATCCCGGCCCCACCACGGTCTCATGTGCATAAAGCTACATCGAGCTTCCCTGACTATTGGCACGACAATCTACCCTTATTTCCATCATGTCGTCCAGTAACCCTTAGAACACATTACTACCCCTCTTGGGTGTCTAGATGGTCCCGAACCTTAGTGCAAGCACAAACAAAGTTTTGCATAAAGCCATTAATCTTTGGTGCCATTGGTCCAACGACCCTGACCCTCAACTCAACCTGTAGCTGTTTGTCTAGACCGGTCCATCGAGTTGGTCCTGTTGCACTACCGCTAGTCCATCGAATATGTCGATCCTGTCTTGGTACCATGGCCAAATCACATAATCATTCATTTAAAATTTTCATGGCTTATCAACATGTTTGTTTACAAGCTCCTGCTCGTGCCAATTGGCATTGGGCCCACTGTACGAGATTTTCAAAATCGGGCATTTTAGCCCCAATGTTCCAAAACCGAGGCCTCTGGCCTATTTGAGCTATTACAGCTCTCGTCAAGAAGGACTCCCAAAAGTTTTAAGCAGTGGCACACTGTTAGGGGAGAATACTTTTGACAAAATAACTTTTCACTCGTCCATAACATCAACCGGGTATTGATATGAATCAAATTGGGCACACTGTGATTCACAAGTTAAGTACCCAAAGATTTGAAGAAGCATTGAATGGACTAATTGGAGCAATTGAAGAAACCCAAGTGGAAGCCCAAAGGAAGAGCCCAATAAGATCTCAAGCCCAAAAGAAAATCCCAATAAGATCTCAAGAAGATAATTCAAATTTGAATTTAAAGTGTGAGATTTATCATAAATCTTCTAGAAGATTAAATTATGAAACAATATATTTTCTAGATATGATCAAGAAATATATTAACAATATTTTCTATATGGTTGGCATGTCAACTCTAATATTTTATTTCCTTATTTAGTAATTACTAATATTCTCAAGTGCCTATAAAAGGCTAACTTTAGACTATTGTAAAGATAGATATTTGATTTGAATTTTATTGTGAGGCTTATGTCTTCTTTCTCTTTTAAGAGAACTTTTGAACTTATCAGCTTTTTACTTGTGGCGTTCAAGCAATCGGACTTATCACCAGGGTTTTCTAGGAGCTCTTCTTAGAGAAGTTTGGTGCGGCATCTACATCTATCCATACCTTGTTTCTTAACCAAACAAGGTATATTCCATTCTTTTTACTTACGTCGTTAAAGTCTTGGGGTCTATTCCATATTTGGTGTAGGGTGTCGTTAGTATATTGGCGGGGTTCGTGTCAGGTATGATGATATCTCTGCTTACAACTGGTAAGCAGGTTTTCTACTTCCTTCGAGGAAGTTCATCATACCAACCGGGTATGATATACTTACAATCGGTAAGTAGTTTTTTCGCGTAGTTCTCATATCACCCCAACCGGGTGTGATGTTAAAATTCCACTTGGTAGTGGTTTTTCATTTCCGTGGTACTCATCATCCTGATCGGGTATGTTGTGAAAAATCCCACTCACCCGATATTCGTAGTGTATTTTCCTCTTAATCGACTTTTTGTCTTCACACGAGCTTATTCTTGTTGGCGTTCCTAGTCCTTCGTGTTCCTACATGATTTGAACATCCTTGTTCATTAACATTTGGTCTAATATCCTTCATTTCTCAAAAATGAACAAAATGCCCAAACTTTTTAATTATTTGCATTTAGGTCCCTAAAGTTTTTTTTCTTAACTTTAGGTCCCTAATGCTAATTTTCCCTACTTTGAGTCCCGGAAATTCTAAAATCCACTTTGGGTCCTCAATTAATTCCAAATCACAAAAAGGGTTTCAAGTTTCCCATATTTTCAATTTGGTTCCCAACTTTTCAAAAATTAACATTTTGCCCTTACTTTGCAAAAATGGCAATTTGACCCAATAAATTTCAAAAACCAACCAATTGGTCCTCCAACATCTTTTTCATGGACAATTGGCCCTCAATTTTGAGAAATTGCACTTTGGTCCCTCAATTTTACAAAATCCCAATTCCCCCTTTCAAACTGGCCGAATTTGATTTTATCACATTGACCATTCAATCAAGGTTAATTGTTGAAATTGAAGGTAAAATTGAGTTTCTATACATCCATACGATTCAATTGAGCTTTGAATCGTATGATTTCAGGTCGGAAAGAACTCAAAGGGAGCTTCACCAAAAAACTAAACTTAGAGAGAGAAAGCTTTGAAAGAATATCGTCGGGGGTGTGGCAGTCTAAGATTTTGACCGGGGCAGGTAGCTCTCATCTTGAGGTTTCTCATAGGATCAAGAATCACATGAATTCATGTCGAACTGTAGGAGAATTCAGTCAGTGAAGTTTCACCAGTTCTCTCTCTAACACTGATAAGAAATTACAGAGTAGAGCCAAATTGTCTTACCTTTCGGCTCTAATTTGGTCATATAAGGGATGAGAGAGTGTTTTGAAAGCTTCGTTTGGCCTGCGGAGGGCTCAATTTGGCCGCTTTTAGGTCGGCCGAAACAGGGCAGCTTCGGCCTGCCAGAGCTGCTTCATTGTTTGATTACGTCGTTGCTTCTCCGACGATACTCGGATCGAATGGTGACCATTGTCGGGTAGCTAACTTCTCTCCTACTATAAGGAACCCGACCTCGCCTTGTTTGGCTCAGAAAAATCCCTATGTCAGAGCTCTGGTTTGAGCTTGGTCAAAAAACTAAGTAGTTGAGAGAGAGTAAAATTTTCAGGTGTGTAAAGGATGAATGGAGAGGGGCTCTTTATATAAGGAGCTCAGGGACTCTCCGATTGTCTGTTTGGCACCTTTATAAACTCATTGATGGCCTAAAACGTCCTAAATAAAAACGTTTCCTTTCCATTGGTGCTGTTCATTTTTCCATGAGTGAACAGTGCTATCATCTGAAGGAAGAAGATGACACTATTCTGAACTAGATCGGACCGGTCCGAACTAGGTTCAATGCTTAAACTGGCCGGTTGAGGCCCGATTCAACCTAGTTTTTCAAAATTAAAAATTTCTAAATTCATCTAAATTTATTCTCTATCAAATGATGGCTTCAATTCTCCAATTTGAATATTTTAAGCTACCTAGAAAAATGAATTTAGCATCTAGTTCAATGATGGTTCAAACCGCTTCAGATCCGATTCACCTGAACTGGTTTGGTTTTCTCTCCCAAATTGTCCTAAAGTCCCTTTCCAAGGTTATTATGACTCTTTGGGTCACTCAGGAGTTGTAAATTTCTCAATTTGCCCGTTCTCTAGTGGTTAGGGTTCATGAACTGGTTCAATTTTCTCACTTGAGTTGACCGATTCTTTCCATATTTTCCTTAACTCCAAAGGACTGGGTTTACATTGTGGGTCATCACTACACACAATTTTGCCTCAAGATTTGATGACTTCTAATATCATGTCTCGACCTGATTTTGTTGGTCGGGGTCCTATAAACCCCTCTCTAATCCCCCTCGATATCACCATGGTGGGTAACTTCGCCAGAGTGAAACTAGATAGATTAAGGCTTCTGATAAAACTTCTCTGTATTTTGCAGAAAAATTTTAGAACTTTTCTTTAAAGACTCGCATTCAAGCCCAAAGTGGTTTACATAAATATGGTGTGAAAAATAACAAGTTGATAATAAGCATAATCTATCCTTCATATGCAAATTAAGAGGGCTACCTTATACGACGATCGTCTTGGGTTCCAATTGTCGTATAAGGTAGGGAAAATTTTTAAATTAGTCTAAATTCATTTTCTATCTGATGGTGGCCTCAATTTTTCTAATTTGAGATTTCCACGCCACCTAGAAAAATGAATTTTCCAATCCGGTTCATTATGGTTCAACTCGGTTCAATTCGGTTAAGGTCCGGTTCACCCTAAACCGATCCGATTTTCCACTCCAATTTACTTCATGGTTCTTCCCCATTATTTTTATGACTTTTTGGTCACTTGGAATTTTTCAATTTCCCATTTTAACCCCTCTTTGTCATTCTCAATTCCTTAAGTGGTTTGGTTTTCTCATTAAATTGATTGGTTCTTTCCTGGTTTCCTTGATTCCTGATGATGGATTTCACAACTCCCTCCCTTTAGAAGTTTTGTTCCTAAAACTAAATCACATATACTTTACATTGGGAATAATCGTGTCAGTTTTCCTTACCAACTTCCTCATTGGGTTTTCCCAATTCCAACCATCGGGTTTCCCAATGTCTTCTTGACTGACCAACATGCTTGGGATTTTCCCTTCCGATTGTCTTGGGTTCATGGTGAACTAAACCTAAACTAGATTGAACTAGGTTGAACAATAATGAACCATATTGGAAAATTCATTTTTCTAGGTGGCATGGAAATCTCAAAATGGAAAATTGAGGCCACCATTAGATAGAAAATGAATTTAGACTAATTTAGAAATTTAAAAGTTTGAGATAACCGATCGAATCAGGCCTAAATAGGCCAATTTTGGTCACCGAACCCGGTCGGACCGGTCCGGTCTGGTCCAGAATAGTATCATCTTCTTCCTTGGGATGAAAGCACTGTCATATGGTAGAAAAACTTTCCTTATCTAGTGATAGAATATTCCCTCTAATTTCGACATTTTTGATGAGGATAAGCTCAATAAATATGAAAACTAGTAGAGCAGACGGTCCCTAAGCTTCTTATATACAGAGCTCCCCTCCATTCATCCTCCACACACCTTAAATCCTATCCTCCTCCGAAGTGCTCAGTTTTTCGGCGAAGCTTAAACCCGAGCTCTGAATTGGGCACTTTTCTCAGCCTTAGTTGGCAAACTCGGGTCCTATAAAATTTGGGGAAGTCAACTACCTGACAACAACCTCCCTTAGCCCCCAAGGCCACCACATGATGTAAACCCCGCACATTTGAGTTAAGGAAAACCGGGAAAAGAACCGGTCAAACCGAATAAGAAAATCAAACCGGTTTACATTTGGGAATAAGTAATATAAAAATTTACAACTTTCGATTGATCCAATGGATTTATTAAACATTGGAAAAGAAAATTAAGACAAACTAGAAAACAAAAATCAAATTGGTTCAGTTGAACTAGATTTCATAAGAAATTCAAAGTTAAGCGTAGTTACTTGAGAGTAGTGTGAGGATGGGTGACCTCCTAGGAAGTATAATTTTTTGTAACTCGAAATTTCGGTAATTTTTATGCGAATGTACGGCTTATCATAAATATCTATCAATTAATATATATTTAATTATTAAAATTAATACCAATAATTTAATAGCTAAATTAAATTATTGGAATTAATACCAATAATTTAATACCGAAATTAAATTATTAAAATTAATATTGAAATTAAATTATTGGAATTAATACCAATAATTTATGGCAATATTAATACTAGTAATAAATCTCGCCCATTTAATACACGTGTTTTACGACTATATAAAGAGGTCATCCCCATTTCATTCTCCTCACACGTGAACACTTCTCTCTCTCTACTGCTCCATTTCCCGATAAAGCTCGAACTAGAGCTTCGACTTGAACAAAGCTCAGACTCTTTAGAACCGGGGAGAAGTCAGCTATCTAATAGCAAACTTCAGTCAATCTGAGAATCGTTGGAGAAGCGCCGACATGATGGAATAGTGAAGCAACTCTAGCGGACCGAAGCTGCCCTATTTTAGCCAAGCTGAAATCGGCCATTTCAAGCCATCCTCAGGCCAAACCAAGCCCTCCCAACACTTCCTCAGCCTTTCCACGGCCAAATTAGGACTGAAAGGTAAGCCAATTCGGCTCCCCTTTATAATTTTCGATCGGTGCTAGAGAGAGAGTCTATCGAATTTCAATGACGAAGATCTAATCCAATTTCACATCAATTGATACAATACTTGATTTTAGGATGAACCTCAGGATGAGACCTATCTGCCCAGATCGAAAGCTCGGACTGTCGTGCCTTCACCGGTGAGTAATCGAAGCTTTCTCTCTCTACAGTCTGTTTTCCAGCAAAGCTCCGTTTGAGCTCGTTCCGACGTTAAAATCTGTGATTCAAAGTTTATTAGAATCATATGAACATACAGGAACTCAATTTCAACTCCAATTTCAATAATTAGAAGTGTGTGATCAGTCAATTTGATGAAATCAAATTCGGTAGTGTTGAAGAGTTGAAATTAGGGGAAAATTTGGGGATTTTCGAAATTCAAAGGGGTCAAAATACAATTTTATGAAATTGAGGGTCAATTGGGCATGAAAATAATGTTGGAGGACCAATTGAGGAATTTTGGAAATTTTGGGGAAAAACTTACCATTTTTGTGAAAGAAGGGCAAAATGGTAATTTTGGAAAAATTGGGGAACCAAATTGGAAATTTGGAAAATTAAACCCCTTTTTGGTGAAATTGAATAAATTGAGGTTCCATGATAAATTTTAAAAGTTACGAGACTCAATTTGAGGAAAAACCGACATTAGGGACTTAAAGTTAAAGAGAAATAACTTTAGGGACCTAATTGCAAATAACTAAAAGTTTGGGTTTTCTCATTCATTAATGAATGAAGGCTGTTATGCTGAGTAATAATGAACAAGGTTATTCATATTGTGTAGGAATGTTAAATATCGGGAACACCAGCAAGGACAAGCTCGCGAGAATATAAAGAATCAGTATAGTGGAATTCACGACATTAACAGGTGAGTGGGTTTACTAACATCATACCCGGTTGGGATGATAAGCACAACTTAAAATTAAAAACCACTTACCGATTGTGAGTGGGTTTACTAACATCATGCCCAGTTGGGATGATGAGTACAACTTAAAGTTAAAAACCACTTATCGGTTGTGAGTGGGTTTACTAACATCATACCCGGTTGGGATGATGAGCACAACTTAAAGTTAAAAATCACTTACCGGTTGTGAGTGGGTTTACTAACATCATACTCGGTTGGGGATGATAAGTGCCTCGGTATAAAAACCCATTGTTTAGTGGTATTTTAATCATCACTACTTAGAGAAAGTGATGTGAAAGTTATGCGAAAAAACTACTTACGGGTTGTAAGTAGATCATACTTGGTTGGTATGATGAGACTTCCTCGAAGGAAGTTGAAAACCCGTTCATCGGTTATGAATGGAGATGTCCTTATACCGGTCGGTATGATGGACAACAAAAACCTATTTTTGTCGGAAGTGCTCTCCCCTGACTGTGTGCCAATGCTTAAACAATTTGGGAGATCTTCTCGACAGGAGCTCGAATAGCTCTAATAGGCAGGGGGCCTCGATTTTGGAACTTGGGGGCTAAATGCCCGATTTTTAAAATCTCGTACAGTGGGCCTAAGGCCAATTGGCACGAGCAGGAGCTCGTAAATAAACACGATATATGTGCCATAAAACTTAATAAGTGAATTGTTTGGCCATGGTACCAAGATAGAATCGAAATGTTCAGTCAACTAGCAGCAGTGCGACATGACAGGTCGACAGACTAGTCAAGACAAATAGCTACGGGTTGAGTTGAGAGTCGGGGCCGTTGGACTAGTGGCACCACAAATTACATGGCAATATAAGAAAATATTGTTTGTGCATGCACTGTGAGTACGGGATCATCAAGACACCCATGAGGGGTTGTGATGTGTCCTAAGGGCACTGGACGACCTGGTGGCTATAAGGGCAGTTCGTCGTTCCAGGTGTCTATGCGAAATCTGGAGTAGCACGAAGCGCATGAGACTGGGGTGGGGACAGGATGAGTTCTCTGTCCTCATACGGACATGAAGAAGTGATTTCGGGATTGTGGGTAGGATGTCACGTACATCCACTCATTCCCAGGGTAGAAGTGGTTGTACTTCTATCCGGGTGGTAGGAAAAGTCGCTCCGAAGCCACTAGCGGGTTTAGTAGTGATACTGACTTGCGAATGTGTGTAACCTTCATGATGAAGGATGTGTGTTGGGTGATGACACATCGTGGTAACTAAGAAATAATGGAAAAATCCAAAATTTTAAATGATGGGATTTTTGAAAACAAAGGAGTTTGGCACACGCCATATAAATGTTTTTCTTAAAAGTCAAAAGCTTTTAGAAACCCATTCACTGAGTAGTTGTACTCACCCCCTCCCTTATATCCCTTTCAGGAAATCCCGGCGAGCCTCCTTTTAAAGACTGTCAACTAAGATGCCTGTAAGACAGGTATGTAAAGTTTTAAATTTCATACAGTTTTGATTATGCTATTCCAGGAAAAAGGTGCAAGTTAAAGGACACCTTACTCTTTACGATTTACGATAAGGGGAAACCCTTTAATAAACCGGGAGAGTGGCGGGTTGATCACGGGGATCCGACCAAACTAGGTCGGGGCATGACACATGACCTCTACAAAGGAGAAAGGTAAGCCAATTCGGCCACCCTCCATCATTGTAGTTTGGTTCTAGAGTGAGAAAGTGCTAAATTTCACTAACCAAATTCACACTAATCTTGATATCAATTGTAGCAAATCTTGAACCTAGAAGGACACTAAGGACAAGAGCTACTGTTATGCCCCAATCCAGTTTGGTTGGATCCCCGTGATCAACCTGACACTCCCTTGGTTTAATAGGGGTTTCCCCCTTTCTTTAATCAAGAGGAGCCAGGCGTAATTTAAATGTCACGCCCTAATCTAGTTTGGTCAGATCCCCGTGAGCAACCCACCACTCTCCTAGACAATTAAGAGTTTCCCCTTCACTAAACCATGAGGAGTAAGACATCCTTTTCACCTGTGTTTTTCCTGGAATAACATTAATCAAAACTTAATACATTAAACCTTACCTACCTGTCTTGTAGATTCAGCTACAGGAAAGACTTTAGGTTGGTTTTCCCTTGGTTACCTAAAAAGGGGTAAAAGGAGGGGGTGAGTTTGATAACTTAGTGAATGGGTGTTGGGAGAGAGTTTTCATAATCAAGAAATTTTTAATCGGAGTGTGCCAAACTCCTTATTTTCATCAAATTTCGGTTTTCAAAACCTTTACCCTGCCAAGGGTGATATTTTCTTTCAAAATTTCTTATCCAAACCTTATTCCAAGGTTTTACCATTTCTTTTTCCAAAGATTCTCAAATCCTTCCCAATGTTTTCTCAACCTTTTCCCCATTTCCACATTAGGTGTGTTTAACAAACAACACACGCCCTTCATCAGGAAGGGTACACACACATTCGCGAGATGTAGTTACGACGATTGAACCCACTTATGGATCAGAGCGTCTTTACCATCCACCCTAATAGATGTCCCTAACTTCTACCCGGAGTTTGAGTGAACATCTTCAACGTCCTACCCTTAGACCTAATATACTTCATGTCCATATAAGGATAGAGACCTCATCCCGACCCCACCCCGATCTCATACGCATGAAGCTACGTCGAGCTTCCCTGATTGCTGGCACGACAAACTGCCCTTATCTCCACCATGTCGTCCAGTAGCCCTTAGGACACATCACTACCCCTTTTGGGCTTCTTAATGGTTTTGAACCTCAAGTGCATGCACAAATAATAGTTTTCCACAAAGCCATTTATCTTTGGTGCCACTAGTCCAACGGCCTCGACCCTTAACTCGACCTGCAACTGTTTGTCTAAGTCGGTCCGTCGACCTAGCCCTGATGCACTGCCACCAGTCCATCGAGTATGTCGGTTCTATCTTAGTACCATAGCGAAATCACATAATCCATTCATTAAGAATTTTCATGGCTTTAACATATCCTGTTTGTTTACGAGCTCCTGCTCGTGCTAACTGGTCTTGGGCCCACTGTAAATGATTTTCCAAAATCGGGCATTTTAGCTACACAAATTCCGAAACCGAGGCCTCTGGCCTATCTGACCTATTCTAGCTCACGTCAAGAAGGTATCCCAAAAATTTTAAGCATTGGCACACAATCAGGGTAGAGCACTTCTGATAAAATAATGTTTCCATTCATGAAACTAACTAGGTGTGATGACATCTCCGCTTACAACCGGCAAGCGAGTTTTCTCCTTCCTTCCAGGAAGTCCATCATACCAACAAGGTATGATTTCTCTACTTATAGATGGTAAGTAGTTTTTCCGCTTATTTCTCACATCACTCCAACCATGAGTGATGTTAAAATCCCACATATAAGTGGTTTTTCATTTCCGAGATGCTTATCATCCCAACCAGGTATGACGTGAATAAACCCACTCACCCGTTAGCCATGACGTGTTTGTCCTCACTTGGTTTTCTAAGTTGACATGAGCTTCTCTTACTGGCGTTCTGATCACACTTGTCCCTACACAAATTGGGCAGGCTTTTCACTTAAGGTTTGGCATAATAGCATAGGCTTACAATTTATCGATAAATTGCATTTAGGTCCCTAATGCAAACCTTTGCCCAATTTGACTCCCAAAGTTTCCAAAATTCCTTTTGAGTCCTCATTTTACTCAAAATTATATAAGGGGATCAAGTTTCCCAAATTTCTAATTTGGTCCCTAACTTTTCAAAAATTACCATTTTACCCCTACTTTCCAAAAATGACAATTTGCCTCCAAATGTCCCAAAAATTGACCAATTGGTCTTCCAACATCTTTTCCATAGCCAATCGGCCCTCAATTTTGGGAAATTGCAAAATGGTCCCACAATTTTACAAAATCCCCAAATTTCCCCAAAAGTTCCCCCCTAATTTCATCAAATTGACCATTCAATCGGGGTTAATTGCTCCAATTGAAGGTATGGATCATTTTCTACACTTCCATACGATTCAATTGAGGTTTGAACTGTGTCATTTGGGTCCGAATTGAGCTCAAACGGAGTTTCGTCAGAAAATTGAGCGTAGAGAGAGAAAGCTTCGAAAGCTTACCGTCGGAGGTGTGGCGGTCTGAACTCTCTATCTAGGCATGTAACTCTCTTTCTAAGGTATCTTCTAGGTTCAAGAATTCCTACGATTGACCCCGAATCAAGGGAGAATTTTGTGGGTGAAATTATGTAGTTTCTCTCTCTAACTACAACTTGCAACGATTGAGGGGGGCTGAATTGGCTTACCTTTCAGCTCCGTTGATGTCGTATGAGAGCTGTGGGGATGTTGGGAGAGCTTGGTTTGGTCGAAGGAGTGCTGAATTTGACCGTTTTCAGCTTGATTGAAATAGGGCAGCTTCGATCCGTTAGAGCTGCTTCACTGTTTGATTACGTAGGCGCTTCTCCGACGGTCCTCGAATCGAACGGAGGCTGCTATCAGATAGTTGACTTCCCCCAGAGTCTAAAGAAACCGACCTCACTTTCTATGGTTGAGAAAACTGCCCAAGTTGTAGGTCTGGTTTGAGCAGGTATGAGGAGTTTTCAGGTGTGAGGAGGATGAAAGGAGAGGAGCTCTTTATATAGGGAGCTCGGGGACTCTCTGCTTGACTGTTTGGCACCTTTATGGTGCTCATTAATGGCCTAAATCGCCCTGAATGGAGGTGATTCATCTTCACCGGTGCTGTTCATTCTTTTGGTGAATGAACAGTGTCGTCATTTGAAGGAAGAAGACGATACTGTTTCGAACTAGACTGGACTGGTAGGAACCGAGTTCAATGCTTAAACTGGCCGGTTTAGGCCCGATTCGATTTAATATTTCAAAATTAAAATTTATAAATTAATCTAACTTCATTCTCTATCCAATGGTGGCTTTAATTCCCCAATTTGAATTTTTTAAGCCACCTAGAAAAATGAATTTAGAAACCGGTTTAATGATGGTTCAAACTGGTTCAGGTCGGATTCACCTGATCCGGTTTGGTTCTCTCTTCCAATTTGTCCCAAATTCCCTTTCCATTGTTTTTTTGACTTCTTAGGTCACTCGGGATTTGTAAATTTCCCAATTTGCCCTTTCTCTAACGGTTGTGCTTTGTGAACCAGTTCAGTTCTCTCTCTTGGGTTGATCGGTTCTTTCCCCGGTTTTCTTACCTTGAAGGGGTGGGTTTACAAATCTCCCCTCTTTTTAGGAATTTCGTCCCCAGATCTTAATCAACATATTTCACATCGAGATTAATTCCCCTTAATGTCCACTTGGGGTTTGCCCGACATACTAACACTTCAATTGTTCTTTTACTTAGCCCCCTTAAATTATCCATTTAAGTAATTTCATTTCCTTTACATTGTTTACTCCCTCCATGAAGTTTATCATAACTACGCATGTCTTGCTCACTAATCCAAATATATAACCTTAGGTTCACTTCTTTTTATGCTTAGGGAAAAATTCTTCTTCTTGGGGTTCTTGCCCAAGACTTCAGGATTGAGAGTTCCAAAATGCTCAATTGTTCCCTAGTTTAGTTATTCTCTTGATTGTTAAAACCCTTAGCTTGGTGTTCTTTTGAGCGTTATGTACTTGTTTTCATGGGTTTCGGTGATATCACCTTTTCGTCATATCTCGACCCTTTCCAAATTTCCTTATTGGGTCTTTCCTGTACCAATCATTGTGTTTCCTGATGGCTTATTGACACGCTGGGTTTCTTCCCTTCTTATGTTCTTACTCATTTATAGTGGCGTCCTTAACTATAGGATTTTCCTTATTCCTTAACCTGCTCTTGCTTGTTTGTGACCATTTCACGATTCCTTTATTTGTGGAGTTCTCCTTAAACGATTTTCATTCTCTACTACGTCCTTTAGGTAGAGACTCCCTCTTTTAGGCGCTATGTGTTTGAATTTCTTACTATTCTTTAATGGTTTCCTTCCTTCACATTCTTACACCCTTTTGAATTAGAACTTTTGCCCATCTTTAATCATTCACTGACCTTAATTTCCCAATTCACACTGTACTTTCCTATCCGAGGTAGCTCTGATTGTCAAGTGTTATTTCGTATACTCCACGACATTATGCCCATCCTATTGCCCTTCTTAGAGTGTAATCTCTACTACTTTCTATCCTTCTTAGGGCATCCTTGATTATCTTGTTGTTACTAGTTTTCTTCCTTCCACTAGGTTCGTCTAAAATCCTTATTTAGTTTCTTGCCTCTTCCTAAACAAGTCACACTTGGCCGTCCTGATATAACCTCATCCACTTATGCTTCTTTATTAGGTTCCTTAGCTTGGGAATTTCACTTCTAAGGTCTCACTTCCTACCTTTATCCTTCTACCCAGGGACTCCTGTCCCGACCCAACCTTCCTAATGCTCCTTGGAGGCTTTTCCTTCTTTCTTTTATTTCCTTATTATGGGTAGCCCACCATTCTTACCTGTCACCACGTCCTTTGATGACATCTTCCTACTTATCCGTTCCTTGGATTTAACTTACTCCTTGGCTCTTCCTAGTATGCTTCCCTTGGTTCTTTCACCTCAGTATGCACGTCATCTCCTCATCCTTCGTCACTTGTTCCATTAATTCCTAGTTGGGACATGTATGCCTCCCCAGGGTTTCTTTCCTTGGGAGAAACCATCCCTTTCTATCCCAGAATTCCTTTTTTTATTCGCCCTTGAGGGCATCTAACCTTAAATTTACTTTCCTGACATCATCAGATGCCATCCTTCCTATTTCCCTTTCTTTGGAGATTTGGTGAGTATGACTTTTAAATTTTCCCTTACTCTCTTCACAAGATTATTTTTGTAGGAAATGGAACTTTTCTTTATTATAATGATAGCAAATTACAGGGTTTTGGTCATATTAGTCTAAGGGAGCTATGGTAAGTACTAGCTATGGTACTATGATCATTCTGTGCTTCATCCTAGGTGAGGTTGTATACTTTGGTTGGTACCTCAATGTAGTGGTTGTAAACCCAGCTCTTTGGAGTTTAGGAAAACCAGAAAAGAACCGGTCAAACTGAGTGAGAAAACCTAATCGGTTCACAAACCCAATTATTGGGGAACGGGCAAATTGGAGAATTTACAACTCCTGAGTCACCAATAAGGGTTCATAAAGCTTAGGAAAGAACCTTAGAACAAATTGGGAAATAAAAATTAGACCGGTTTGGGTGAATCGGATTCGAACCGAATTGAACTAGTTTATGAACCGGAACCGATAGAGAGAGTGCAAATCGGGAAATTTTTGGATTCCAAGTGACCTAAAGGGGTCACATAAGTCACTAAAAAGGACTTTAGGATTAATGGGGAATGAAAGCCAAACCGGTTATGGAGAACCAGATCCAAATTGGATTGAACTGGTTTGGCCCGATTTGAACCACTATTGAACCAGATTCTAAATTCATTTTTCTTGGTAGCTTAGAAAATTCCAAATTGAGAATTGAGTCCACCATTTGATAGATAATGAATTTAGAAATTTTTATTTTTTGAAAAACTTGGTCGAATAGGGCTTGAACCGACCAGTTTAAGCTTTGAATCCAGTTCGGACCGGTCTGGTCCTGTTCAGAACAGTTTCATCTTCTTTCTTCAGATGACAACACTGTTCATTCGCCAGAAAATCGAAGCAACGTCGACAAAGAAGAAACATTTCCATTCATTACGTTTCATGCCATCAATGACTGTCATAAAGGTGCCAAACAGACGATCGACAAGATTGAAAGTTGGACCCTCCCCCCCCCCCACGACGGTAGCCATTTGAAGCTTTCACAATCTACGTTCTGTTTTCCGGTGAAGCTCCATTTGAGCTTGTTCCGACATTAAAACTTGCAATTCAAAGTGCAATTGAAGGAACTCCAATTTAACTTCAATTTCAACAATTAAATTTGTTTGATTGGTTTATTTGATGAAATCAAATTTGATTGTGTTGGAAAGTTGAAATAGGGTGAAAAATTGGGGATTTCGAAAATTCGAGGGACTATAATGCAATTTTATAAAATTGAGGGCCAATTGGGCATGATAAAAGTGTTAGAGGACCAACTGAGCAAAATTTAGAATTTTTGGGGTAAAACTTAACATTTTTGTAAAGGAAGGGCAAAATGGTAATTTTGGAAAAATTGGGGACCAAATTGGGAATTTGGAAAAACTGGAATTTGGGGCCTAAGGTAAAAGAAAAAGAACTGTAGGGACCAAATAGTAAATATTTGAAAAGTTAGATATTTTTAGCCATTCATAATGAATGAAGGCTATCAAACCGAATGATAATGAATAAAGATGTTCATAACGTTTAGGAATACGAGATATTGGAAACGCCAGCTAGAGCAAACCTCACAAGGGATGGAAGCCGATTTAGAGGAAATAAAATGCATGATTGGATGAGTGAGATTTTTATATCATACCTGGTTGGGATGATAAGCACCTCTAAAATGAAAACCCATTGCTAAGTGGTATTTTAGACATCACACTTGAGAGGAGTGATGTGAAAATCACGTGAAAAAACTACTTACTAGTTGTAAGTAGATCATACCCGATTGGTATGATGAGACTTCCAAGAAGAAAGTGGAAAACCTGCTTGTCGGTTGTAAGCGGAGATGTCATCACACCCGGTTGGTGTGATGAATGGAAAGATTATTTTGTTAGAAGTGCTCTTTTCTAACTATGTGCCACTGCTTAAAAATTTTGGGAGACCTTGACGGGAGCTCGAATGGCTCATATAGGCCGAAGGCCTCGGTTTTGGAACTTGGGGGCTAATATGCCTGATTTTGAAAATCTCGAACAGTGGGCCCTAGGCCAGTTGGCACGAGCAAAAGCTCATAAACAAACATGATTATTATGCCATGAAAAATTAAGTAAATGAGTTGTTTGGCCATGGTATTGAGACAGGACCAACATACTCGATAGACTAGTGGTAGTGTGACATCACAGGTCCTCGGATTAGTCAAGACAAATAGCTGTAGGTCGAGTTGAGGGTTGTGGCCGTCGAACCAGTGGCACCACAAATTATATGGCATTATGTGAAAAAAATTGTTGATTGTGCATACATTGTGTTACAGGACCTTCAAGATGCCAAAGAGGGGTAGTGATGCGTCCCAGGGCTCTGAACGACCTAGTGGGTATAAGGGCAGTTAGTCGTACCGGAAGTCTTGCGAAGCTCAACGTAGCTTTAAGCGCATGAGACCAGGGTGGGGACAGGATGAGGTCTCTGTCCTCACATGGACACGAAATTTTGTTACGGGATTAAGGGTCGGATGTCGTGAACATCCACTAAATCTAAGGGTAGAAGTGGACGTGCTTCTATATAGGTGGCCAGTAAAGTCGCTTCGATGCCACAAGTGGGTACAGTGGACGGACTGGCTTGCGATTGTGTGTTCCTTCATCATGAAGGGTGTGTGTTGGTTGTTAAACACACTATTGTGATGAGAAATGATTTTGAAAACTGAGATTTGACGACGAGAAAATTTAAAGGAATTTAGGAGTCTAGCACACTCCATTTTGAAAATTATTTTTTTTTATTGAAACTTCATTTTTGAAAATACCCATCCACTGAGTTGTAGAAACTCATCCCTCTTTTTATCTATTTTTAGGAAATAGATAAAATGACTAGGGATAAGACCAAGCCTTACCCTCTGTCAAGTAGGCTTAATTTCTCTTAAGCTTGCATTATATTTGATAAACGTCTCTTGAGGGAACAAGGTTGAAAGTATGCCTGGCTCCTCTTGAGTTAAAATAGGAGGAAACTCCTCTTGAACCAAAAGAGTGGCGGGTTGCTCACGGGGATCTGACCAAACTGGGTTGGGGCGTGATAGTGGCTATGTCTCATTCTCCGGCTAGTGCCCTTGGGTTCCCTTGTGGTGGTTGACGGTTACTTCGTTGGATGTTACCTCGAAGGGCTGGACAACTCTTTGCAAAGTGTCTGAGCTGTCCACATTCGAAACATGCTTGGGCACCTAGGGCAATAGGGATTTCTCCTTTGTGGGGTTATACTTGCCTCCCTTTGGGCATGATAACCGTCATTTCTCCTAAAGGACCCCATTCTTGTCCCCCATATCTACCCACCAGGCTCCTTTTGACCTCTCTGGCTTTTCTGTCCTCCTTCTTCCTTCTTGCCGGCCTGCTCTATCTAGTGGCGTCTTGTCTGTATCTGACACTCACACTCATGGGCCACACTGATGATGTCAGCCAAATTCGTGGGGTGTCCTATTACTCCCATTCAGTCTCGTATGTTCATGTTGAGACCGTCCACAAACCATTGGCAGATATCTGCTGGTCCGGCTAAGTTTGGAGCAAAAGGTCTTAGCTCATTAAATCGAGTCTCATACTCCGAGATGGTGTGGGATTCTTATTGAAGCCGAGAGAATTCTTGCTTCTTCTCATTGATCAGATATGAAGTTAAGTATTCCTCTAAATATCTCTCCTCGAATTGCTTCCAGGTGGGTGTGGTGATGTGTACGCTCTTGACGTTGTCCCACCACCTTTTCGCACTACCTTCCAAGAAGAATTTTTCCAGGATCACCATCTCCTTTGGTAAAATCCTGATTATTCCAATAAGTTTCTTAATGCTGACCAGCCATTCCATAGCGGCTCCAACATCTTTCTCTTTTGGGAATGACTTACATCCTAATTGACGGAGGGTCTTGATGTATTTGGGGATATCAATTATAGGAGGGATGTTGACAAAAATTGGATGGGATTGTACTTCCTCTGGCTCGGCATAAGAGTTGGTGTTCACTTTTGGAGTGTGGTTGGGCCTTCCAAACACTCAGGTAAAGTCTTCATATAGTCTAGGTGGACCCATTGGGGCTTTTCTAGGAGTTTCTACATGGATGGGTTATTCAGTAGTGTCAGAAACTGCTACTCTTGTTCTCTTGGTTCCTCTCTTGGGAGCCATCTGAAAATTTTTAAGATTTATTCCTCTTAGTTACTATGATATATAGTCTTGATAATGCATTCAAGGAAACAGGCTCTAATACCACTCAAGTTGTCACACCCCGACCCGGTTTGGCCAGATTCTCGTGAGCAACCCGCTACTCTCCTAGTTTATTAAGAGGTTCCCCTTCTCTAAACCGTGATTAGTAAGAGGTCCTTTTCACCTGTATCTTTCTTAGAATAACATTAATCAAAACTGAATACATTAAACCTTACATACCTATCTTGCAGGTTCGGCTACAAGAAAGTCTTTAGGTTGGTTTTCCCTTGGTTAACTGAGAAGGGGTAAAGGGAGGGGGTGAGTTCGATATCTTAGTGAATGGGTATTGGGAGAGAGTTTTCATAATCAAGACATCTTTAGTCGGAGTGTGCCAAACTCCTTATTTTCCTTTAAGAATGTTCTTTCCTCAAATTTGCATTTTCAAAACCTTTACCCTGCCAAGGGTGACATTTTCTTTCAAAATTTCTTTTCCAAACTGTATTCCAAGTTTTACCTTTTCTTTTTCCAAGGATTCTCAAATCCTTCCCAAGGTTTTCTTAACCTTTTTCCCATTTCCACATTAGGTGTGTTTATCAAACAACACACGCCATTCATCAGGAAGGGTATACACACATTCACAAGATGCAGTTACGATGACAACACCCACTTGTGGATCGGAGCGTTCTTACCATCCACCCTGATAGAAGTCCCTGACTTCTACCTGGAGTCTGAGTGAACGTCTCCGATGTCCAACCCTTAAACCCAATATACTTCATGACCATATGAGGACGGAGATCTCATCCCTACCCCACCTCGGTCTCATGCGCATGAAGCTACATTCAGCTTCCCTGACTAATGGCACGACAAACTGCCCTTATCTCCACCACGTTGTCCAGTAGCCCTTAGGATGCATCACTACCCCTCTTGGGCATCTTAATGGTCCTGAACCTCAAGTGCATACAAAAACAATAATTTTTCACAAAGCCATTTTTCTTTGGTGCCACTTGTCCAATGACCCTAACCCTCAACTTGACCTGCAGTTGTTTGTCTAAGTCGGTTTGTCGACATAGCCCTGACGCACTGCCGCCAGTCCATCAGTCTTGTTTTGGTACCATGGCAAAATAACATAATCCATTGATTAAGAAAATTTTTATGGCTTTAACATATCATGTTTGTTTATGAGCTCCTGCTCTTGCCAATTGGCCTTGGGCTAAGATCATGCATTTTAGCCACACAAGTTCTAAAACCAAGGCCTCTATCCTATCTGAGCCGTTCTAGCTCTCGTCAAGAAGGTCTTCCAAAACTTTTAAGCATTGGCACACAGTTAGGGGAGAACACTTCTAACAAAATAATCTTTCCATTCATCACACCAACTGGGTGTGATGACATCTCCGCTTACAACTAACAAGCGGGTTTTTTTCTTTCCTTCTAGGAAGTCCATCATATCAATAGGGTATGATCTCTTTACTTATAATCGATAAGTAGTTTTTCTGCTTAGTTCTCACATCACTCCAACCGGGAGTAATGTTAAAATCACACATATAAGTGGTTTTTCATGTCTGAGGTGCTCATTATCCCAACCAGGTATGACGTGAATAAACCCACTCATCCATTAACAATGATGTGTTCGTCCTCGGTTGGTTTTCTAAGTTGACGCGAGCTTCTCTTGCTGGCATTCTGATCACACTTGTCCCTACACAAATTGGGCAGGCTTTTCACTTAAGGTTTGTCATAATAGCCTAAGCTCACAATTTATCGATAAATTGTATTTAGATCCCTAAATTTTATTTTTCCTTAGCTTTAGGTCCCTAATGCAAACCTTTGCCCAATTTGACTCCCAAAGTTTCCAAAATTCCTTTTGAGTCCTCATTTTACTCAAAATTATATAAGGGGCTCAATTTTCCCAAATTTCCAATTTGGTCCCTAACTTTTCAAAAATTACCATTTTGCCCCTACATTCCAAAAATGGCAATTTGTCCCCAAATGTCCCAAAAATCGACCAATTGGTCTTCCCACATCTTTTCCATGGCTAATTGGCTCTCAATTTTGGGAAATTGTAAAATGGTCCCTCAATTTTTTGAAATCCTCAAAAATTTCCACCAATTTCCCCTTTTCAAACTGGCCAAATTTGATTTCATCAAATTGACCATTCAATAGGGGTTAATTACTCCAATTGAAGGTATGGATCAATTTCTACACTTTCATACAATTTAATTGAGCTTTGAACCACATAATTTGAGTCCGAATTGAGCTCAAACAGAGCTTCATCGGAAAACTTAGCGTAGAGAGAGAAAGCTTCAAAAGCTTACCGTCAGAGGTGGGGCAGTATGAGCTCCCTATCTGGGTAGGTAGCTCTCTTCCTGAGGTATCTTCTAGGATCAAGAATTCCTACAATTGACGCCGAATTGAGTGAGAATTTTGTTAGTGAAATTCTGATGTTTCTTTGTAAACTCCATCCATTAAAGACAAGGAAACCGGTGAAAGAACCGGTCAACCTGGGTGAGAAAACCTAACTGGTTCACGAACTCCAACCATTAGAGAAAGGACAAACCGGGAAATTTATAAATCCTGAATGACCTAAAGAGTCACAAAAGTCATGAGAAAGGACTTTAGGATGAATTGGAAGTGAAAACCAAACCGGTTCAAATGAATCAGTCCTGAACCGGTTTGAACCACTATTGAACCTGTTTCTAAATTCATTTTTCTAGGTGGCTTAGAAAATTCAAATTGGAGAATTGAAGCCACCATTGGATAGAGAATGAATTTAGAAATTTTTAATTTTGAAAAACTTGGTCGAATAGTTCTTAAACCAGCCGGTTTAAGCATTGAACCTGATTCGTACTAGTCCGGTTCGATTCGGAACAATGTTGTCTTCTTCTTTCAGATGATAGCACTTTTCACTCACCGAAAAATTGAGCAGCGCCGATGAAGATGAAAAGTCTGAGTTCAGGGAGTTTCAGGCAATGAATGACCGCCGTAAAGGCACCAATTAGATGACCAATGAGTCCCCGAGCTTCCTATATAAAGAGCTCCTCCTCATTCATCTCCCTCACACCAGAAAACTCCTCTCTCTCTCTAATGCTCAATTTTTTGGTAAAGCTCAAACCAGAGCTCCAACAATGGGGTTTTTTTGAGCTAAAGAAGGTGAGGTCAGGTTCCTTAGATTCGAGGAGAAGTTAGCCACCCGACAGTAGTCTCTATTTACTTTGAGGATCGTCGAAGAAGTGCCGCCGTAACCGAACAGTGAAGTAGCTCCGGCGGACCGAAGCTGCCCTATTTCAACCGAGCTAAAAAAAGCCAATTTGAGCCCTTCTCAAGCCAAACCAAGCACTCCCAACACTTTAACAACCCTCATACGACTGAATTAGAGAGGAAAGTTAAGCCAATTTTGCTCCCCTCTATAATTTTCGATCAATGTTATAGAGAGAATCAACAAAACTTCACTGACCAAATTCTCCCTCAATTTGGAAAGAATTGATGTGGTTCTTGATCCTAGGAGGAACCTCAGGATGAGAGCTATCTACCCAGATCGAAAGCTCGGACCGCCGCACCCCCGACGGTAAGCTTTCGAAGCTTTCTCTTTCTAAGTCTAATTTTCCAATGAAGCTTAGTTTGAGCTCAACTTCTGATCCAAATGATGCGATTCAAAGTTCCATTGAATCACGTGGAAGTGTAAGAACTCAATTTTACCTTCAATTTCAAAATTAAACCCAATTGGACGGTCAATTTGATGAAATAAAATTTGGCCAGTTTGAAAGGGGGAAATTAGCTAAAAAGTTTGGGAAATTTTGGAAATTTCGTAAAATTGAGGGACCAAAGTGCAAGTTTCCAGAATTGAGTCCATTTGACCATGAAAAAGATGTTGGTGGACCAATTGGTCGATTTTTTTGGAATTTTTGGGGTTAAATTGCCATTTTTGTGAAGTAGGGGCAAAATGGTAAATTTTGAAAAGTTGGGGACCAAATTGGAAATTTGGGAAACTTGAACCCCTTTTTGTAATTTTGAATGAATTGAGGTCCCAAAGTGAATTTTAGAACTTTTGGGACTAAATTTGGGGAAAATTTTGCATAAGGGATCTAAAGTTAAGGAAAAAGAATTTTAGGGACCTAAATATAAATAATTGAAAAGTTGGGGCATTTTTTTCATACGTGAGTGATGGAGGCTGTTATGCCAAATGTTAATAAACAAGAATGTCCAAATCATGTAGGAACATGAAGAACCAGAATGCCAACTAGGATAAGCTCGTGTGGAGGCAAAAAGCCAATTAAGAGGAATACACTACACTTATTGGGTGAATAGCTCATATAGGCTGGAGGCATCGATTTTGGAACTTGGGAGCTAGAAGGCCCGATTTTCAAAATCTTGTACATTGGGCCCAAGGCCAATTGGCATGAGCAGGAGCTCGTAAACAAATATTATGTTAAGCCATGAAAATTTTAATGAATCATGTGATTTGTGACCAAGACAGGACTGACATACTTGATGGACTAGTGACAAGACAAGTCGATGAACCAGTCTAGACAAATAGCTGTAGGTCGAGTTGAGGGTTGGGGCCATTGGACTAATGACACCAAAAATTAATAGCTTATATGGAAAATTATTGTTTGTGCATGCATTGAGGTTCGAGACCATCGAGATGCCCAAGAGGGGTAGTGATGCATCCTAGGGGCTATGGATGACATGGGGGACGTAGTTTGTCGTGCCAATAATCAATGAAGCTCGACGTAGCTTCATGCACATGAGACCGGGGTGGGGTCGAGATGAGGTCTCCGTCCTCATATGGACACAAAGTACTTTGGGTCTGAGGGTAGAATGTCGAAGAAGTTCACTCAGACTTTGGGTAGAAGTTAGGGACTTCTATTAGGGTGGATAGTAAAGATGCCTCGATCCACAAGTGGGTGCAATCAGCGTAATTGCAGCTCACGAATGTGTGTGTACCCTTCCTGATGAAGGGCGTGTGTTGTTTGAGAAAAACATCTAACATGGAAATGTGAAAGAGGTTATGAAAATCTTGGAAAGGATTTGAGAATCCTTGGAAAAGAATTGGTAAACCTTGGAAAAACGTTTTGAAAACCAGAACTTGAGGAAAGAATGTTTTTAAAGAAAATAAGGAGTTTGGCACACTCCGATTAAAGTTGTTTTTATTAAAACTCGCACCCGACACCCATTCACTAAGTTGTCAAACTCACCCCCTCACTTTACCCCTTTTTAGGAAAACAAGGGAAACCAACCTTGAAGATCTGACTATAGCTGAACCTTAAGGCAAGTATGTAAAATTTATATTCAGTTTTGATTAATGTTATTCTAGGAAAGATACTTGTGAAAAGGACGCCTTACTCCTTACAGTTTAGAGAATGGGAAAACCTTTATAAATTGGGAGAGTGGCGGGGTTGTTCATGGGGATCCGACAATACTAGGTCAGGGCATGACATTCTCTCTCTAACTCCGACCTGTAACGACTGAGTGGAGCCGAATTGGCTTACCTTTCAGATCAGTTGAGGTCGTATGAGGGCTGTGGAGATGTTGGGAGAGCTTGGTTTGGTCGGAGGAGGGCTGAATTCGGCCGTTTTCAGCTCGGTTGAAACAGGGCAGCTTCGGTCCACTGGAGCTGCTTCACTGTTTGATTACGTCGACGCTTCTCCAGCGGTCCTCAGATCGAACGGAGGTTGCTATCAGATAGCTGACTTCCCCTATAGTCTAAAGAACCTGACCTCACTTTCTAAGGTTGAGAAAACTGCCCAAATTAGAGCTCTAGTTCGAGCATCACCGGAAAATGGAGTAGTTGAGAGAGAATGGAGTTTTAAAGTGTGAGAAGGATGAATGGAGAGGAGCACTTTATATAGGGAGCTTGGGGACTCTCTGCTCGACCGTTTGGCACATTTATGGCACTCATTCATGGCCTGAAATGCCCTAAACGGAGGTGATTCATCTTTGCCAGTGCTGTCCGTTCATCTAGGGAATGAACAGTGTCATCATCTGAAAGAGGAAGACGACACTGTTCCGAACCGGATTGGACCGGTACGAACCGGCTTCAATGCTTAAACCGTCTAGTTTAGGCCCAATTTGACCATATTTTTCAAAATTAAAATTTTCTAAATTTATCTAAATTCATTCTTTATCCAATGGTGGCTTCAATTTCCCAATTTGAATACTTTAAGCCACCCAGAAAAATAAATTTAGAAACTGGTTCAATGATGGTTCAAACCAGTTCAATCTAGTTCAACCAAGTTCAGGTCCAGTTCACCTGAACCTGTCTGGTTCTCACTTCCAATTTGTCACAAAGTCCCTTTCCATGGTTTTTATGACTCCTTAGGTCATTTGGGATTTTTAAATTTCCCAATTTTCCCTTTCTCTAACGGTTGCGGTTCATGAATTGGTTTAGTTCTCTCTCTTGGGTTGACTGGTTCTTTCCCCGATTTTCTTACCTTGAAGGAGCGGGGTTTACAACTCTCCCCTCCTTTTAGGAGTTTTGTCCCCAAAACTTAATCAACATATTTCACCTTGGGATTAATTTCCCTTAGTGTCCACTTGGGGTTTGCCTGACATACTAACACTTGAGTTATTCTTTCACTTAGCCCCCTTAAATTATGGATTTAAGGAATTTCTTTTCATTTACCATGTTTACTCCCTCCATGGATTTTATCATAACTAGGCATGTCTTGCTCACTAGTCCAAATATATATCCTTTGGTTCACTTCTTCTTCTACTTAGGGAAAGATTCTTCCTCTTGGGGTTCTTGCCCAAGACTTCAGGATTGGGAGTTCCAAAATGCCCAATCATTCCCATGTTTAGTTATTCTCTTGATCGTTGAAACCCTTAGTTCGGTGTTCTTTCGAGCATTATGTACTTGTTTTCCTGGGTTTCACTGGTATCACCTTTTCGTCCTATCTCTACCCTTTTTAAATTTCCTTATTGGGTCTTTCCTATGCTAATCATTGTATTTCCCAATGGCTTACCGACACGCTGGGATTCTGCCCTCATGTCCTTACTCATTTATAGTGGCTTCCTTAACTAAAGGATTTTCCTTATTCCTTAACCCACTCTTGCTTGTTTGTGACCATTTCATGATTCCTTTATTTGGGGAGTTCTCCTTTAACGGTTTTCATTCTCTACTATGTCCTTTAGGTAGAGACTTTCCCTTTTAGGCACTATGTGTTTGAATTTCTTACTATTCCTTGAAGGTTTCCTTCCTTAGCATTCTTACACCCTTTTGAATTAAAGCTTTTGCCCACCTTTAATCATTCATCGACCTTAATTTCCTAATACACTCTTTACTTTCCTATCCAAGGTAGCTCCGATCGTCAGGTCTTATTTCATATACTCCACACTATGCTCATCTTATTGCCCTTCTTAGAGTGTAGTCTCTACTATTTTCGATCCTTCTTAGGGCATCCTTGATTATCTCATTGTTACAAGTTTTCTTCCTTCCGTTAGGTTCATCTGAAATCCATATTTGGTTTCTTTGCTCTTCCTAAATAGGTCACACTTGGCCATCCCGATATTCCATCATCCACTTATGCCTCTTTATTAGGTTCCTTAGCTTGGGAATTTCCCTTTTAAGGTCTCACTTCCTACCTTTATCCTTCTACCTAGGGACTCCTGTCCCGGTCCAACCTTCCTAATGCTCCTTGAAGGCTTTTCCTTCTTTACTTTATTTCCTTATTATGGGTAGCCCACCATTCTTACTTGTCACGACGTCCTTTGATGACATCTTCCTACTTACCCGTTCCTTGGGTTTAACATACTCCTTGGGTCTTCCTAGTATGCTTCCCTTGGTTCTTTCATCTCAGTATGCACATCATCTCTTCGTCCTTTGTCACTTGTTCCATTACTTCCTAGTTGGGATATGTATGCCTCCCCATGGTTTCCTTCCTTGGGAGAATCCTTCCCTTTCTATCATAGAATTCCTTTTTTTATTCGCCCTTGAGGGTATCTAACCTTAAATTTACTTTCTTGACATCATCAGATGCCATCCTTCCTATTTCCCTTTCTTTGGAGATTTGGTGAGTATGTCTTTAAAATTTTCCTTTACTCTTATCACAAGTTTATTTTCGTAGGAAATGGAACTTTTATTTATTATAATGATAGAAAATTATAGGGTTTTGGCTATATTAGTCTAGGAGACCTATGGTAAGTACTAGCTATGGTACTAGGATCAGTCTATGCTTCCTCCTGGGTTAGGTTGTATACTCTAGTTGGTATCATTCTCCATCTAGTGCCCTTGGGTTCCCTTGAGGTGGTTGATGGTTACTTCATTGGGTATTACCTCGAAGGGCTAGACAACTCTTTGTAAAGTGTTTGAGCTGTCCGCCTTCGAAGCATGCTCGACACGACCCTTCATGGCTTTTTCGACATCTAGGGAAATAGGGATTTCTCCTTTATGGGGTTGTACTTGCCTTCCTTTGGGCTTGATAATCGTCATTTATCCTAAAGGACCCCATTCTTGTCCCCTATATCTTCCCACCAGGCTATTTTTAACCTCTCTAGCTTTTCTATCCTCCTTCTTCCTTCCTACTGGCTTGCTCTATCCGGTAGCGTCTTGTCTATACCAGACGCTTACACTCATGGGCCATGCTAATGATGTCATCCAAATCTGTGGGGTGTCCTAGTACTTCCATTCGGTCTCGTATGTCCATGTTGATACCGTTCACAAACCATTGGTAGATATCTGCCGGTCTGACTAAGTCTGGAGCAAAAGGTTTTAGCAAATTTAAATTGGGTCTCATACTCTGAGATGGTGTGGAATCCTTGTCGGAGCCGGGAGAATTCTTGCTTCTTCTCGTTGATCAGATGCGAAGCTAAGTATTCCTCTAAATACCTCTCCTTGAATTGCTCCTAGGTGGGTGTGGTGATGTGCAGGCTCCTAACGTTGCCCCACCACCTTTTTGCACTACCTTCCCAGAAGAATTCTGCCAGGATCACCATCTCCTTTGGTGAAATCTTGATTATTCCCAGAAGTTTCTTAATGTTGACTAGGCAGTCCATGGCGGCTCCAACATCTTTCTCTCCTAGGAATGACTTACATCCTAATTGACGGAGGATCTTGAGGTATTTGGGGATATCAATTATAGGAGGGATGTTGACAAAAGTTGGATGTGATTGTACTTCATCTAGCTCGGCTTGGGAGTTAGTGTTCACTTCTAGAGTGAGGTTGGGCCTTCCAAATACTTGAGTAAAGTCTTCATATAGTCTTTGATGTTCCGAGCTTAGTCCAGGTGGACCCATTGGGGCTTTTCTAGTAGTTTCTACAGGGAGGGGTTGTTGGATAGTGTTAGAAACTACGACTCTTGTTCCTTGGTTCCTCTCTTGGGAGCCATCTGAAATTTTTAAGATTTATTCCACTTAGTTACTATGTTATATAGTCTTGATAATGCATTTGAGAAAATAGGCTCTAATACCACTCAAGTTGTCACGCCCCGACCCGGTTTGGTCGGATCCCCGTGACCAACCCGCCACTCTCCCGGTTTATTAGGAGTTTCCCATTCTCTAAACTGTAAGGAGTATGGCGTCCTTTTCACCTCTATCATTCCTAGAATAACATTAATCAAAACTGAATATATTAACCCTTACATGCCTGTCTTGCAAGTTCGGCTACAAGAAAGTTTTTAGGTTGGTTTTCCCTTAGTTACCTGAAAAGGGGTAAAGAGAGGGGGTGAGTTTGACAACTTACTGAATGGGTGTTGGGAGAGAGTTTTCATAATCAAGACATCTTTAATTAGAGTGTGCCAAACTCCTTATTTTCCTTCAAGAAAATTCTTTTATCAAATTTCGGTTTTCAAAACCTTTACCCTTCCAAGGGTGACATTTTCTTTCAAAATTTCTTTTCCAAACTGTATTCCAAGGTTTTACCATTTCTTTTTCCAAGGATTCTCAAATCCTTTCCTAGGTTTTCTTAATCTTTTTCCCATTTCCACATTTGGCATGTTTAAAAAACATTGCACGCCCTTCATCAGGAAGGGTCTACACACATCCGCGAGATGCAGTTACGACAATTGCACCCAATTGTGGATCGGAGCGTCTTTACCATCCACCTTGATAGAAGTCCCTAACTTCTACCCGTAGTCTGAATGAATGACTCTGATGTCCTACCCTTAGACCCAATATACTTCGTGTCCATATGAGGACGGAGACCTCATCCCGACCCCACCCCTGTCTCATGCGCATTAAGCTATGTCGAGCTTCCCTGACGGCTGGCACGACAAACTGTCCTTATCTCTACCATGTCATCCAGTAGCCCTTAGTATGCATCACTACCCTCTTGGACATCTTAATGTTCCCGAACCTCAATTGCGTGCATAAACAATAGTTTTCAACTCGACCTACAGCTGTTTGTCTAAGCCAGTTTGTCGACCTGGCCCTGACGCACTACTGCCAGTCCATCAAGTATGTCGGTTCTGTCTTGGTACTATGGAAAAATCACATAATCCATTCATAAAGAATTTTCTTGGCTTTAGTATATCATATTTGTTTACAAGCTTCTGCTTGTGCCAATTGGCCTTGGGCCCACTGTATGTGATTTTCCAAAATAGGGCATTTTAGCCCCCATAAGTTCAAAAATTGAGGTCTCTAGCCTATATGAGCTGTTCTAGCTCTCGTCAAGAAGGTCTCCCAAAAGTTTTAAGCAATGGCACACAGTTAGGGGAGAACACTTCTGACAAAATAATCTTTCCATTCATCACACCAACCGGGTGTGATGACATCTACGCTTACAACCAACAAGCGGGTTTTCTCCTTTCCATGAAGTCCATCATACCAACAGAGTATGATCTCTCTACTTACAATTGGTATGTAGTTTTTCTGCTTAGTTCTCACATCACTCCAACCGAGTATGATCTTAAAATCTCACATATAAGTGGTTTTTCATTTCCGAGGCACTCATCATCCCAACCGTGTATGACGTGAATAATCCCACTCATTCGTTAACCGTGACGTGTTCGTCCTTGGTTGGTTTTCAAAGGTGATGTGAGCTTCTCTTGCTGGCATTCTGATCACACTTGTCCCTACACAAATTGGGGAGGCTTTTCACTTAAGGTTTGACATAATAGCCTAGGCTCACAATTTATCGATAAATTACATTTAGGTCCCGAAAGTTTATTTTTCCTTAGCTTTAGGTCCCTAATGTAAACCTTTGCCCAATTTGACTACCTAAGTTTCCAAAATTCCGTTTGAATCCTCATTTTACTCAAAATTATATTAGGGGCTCAAGTTTCCCAAATTTCCAATTTGGTCCCCAACTTTTCAAAAATTACCATGTTTCCCTACTTTCCAAAAATGGCAATTTGACCCCAAATATCCGAAAAATCCACCAATTGATCTTCCAACATCTTTTCCATGGCCAATTAGCCCTCAATTTTGTAAAATTGCAAAATGGTCCCTCAAGTTTACGAAATCCACAAATTTCCCCAAATATTTCTCTCAATTTCTCCTTTTTAAAATGGCCAAATTTGATTTCATCAAATTGACCATTCAATCGGGTTAATTGTCCAATTGAAGGTTTGAATCAGTTTCTACACTTCCATACGATTCAATTGAGCTTTGAAGCACATCATTTGTGTTTGAATTGAGCTCAAATAGAGTTTTGCCAAAAAATTGAGCATAGAGAGAGAAAGCTTCGAAAGCTTACCGTCAGAGGTGTGACAGTCCGAGCTCTCTATCTGGGTAGGTAGCTCTCTTCCTGAGGTACTTTTTAGGATAAAGAATTCCTACAATTGACCCCGAATCAAGGGAGAATTTTGTTAGTGAAATTCTGTAGTTTCTCTCTCTAAATTCGACCTACAACAATTGAGGGGCCAAATTAACTTACTTTTCAGCTTAGTTGAGGTCATATGAGGGTTGTGGGGATGTTGGAGCTTGGTTTGGTCGGAGGAGGGCTGAATTCGGTCATTTTCAGCTTGGATGAAATAGGGCAACTTCAGTCCTTTAGAGCTGCTTCACTATTTGATAATGTCAGCTCTTCTTCGACGGTCCTCATATCAAATTGAGGTTGCTATCATATAGGTAACTTCCCTTGAAGTCTAAAGAACTCGACCTCACTTTCTAAGGTTGAGAAAACTGCCCAAGTCAGAGCTCTGGTTTGAGTTTCATCGAAAAATGGAGCAATTGAGAGAGAATGGAGTTTTTAGGTATGAGGAAGATGAATGGAGAGGTGCTCTTTATATAGGGAGCTCGGGGACTCTCTACCCGAACGTTTGGCACATTTATGGTGCTCATTCATGGCCTGAAGCACACTGAATGGAGACGGTTCATCTTTGCCAGTGCTGTCTGTTCTTTTGGTGAATGAACAGTGTTGTCATATGAAGGAAGGAGACGACATTGTTCCGAACAAGACCAGATTGGTCCAAACTGGGTTCAATGCTTAAACCGACCGGTTTAGGCCTAATTTGACCGAATTTTTCAAAATTAAAACTTTCTAAATTCATTCTCTATCCAATGGTGGCTTCAATTCCCCAATTTTAATATTTTAAGCTACCTAGAAAAATGAATTTAGAAACTGGTTCAATGATGGTTCAAATTGGTTCAGGTTTGGTTCACTTGAACCAGTCTGGTTCTCTCTTCCAATTTGTCCCAAAGTCCCTTTCCATGGTTGTTATGACTCATTAAGTCACTTGGATGTAAATTTCCCAATTTTCCCTTTCTCTAATGGTTGCGGTTTTTGAACCATGGAGAAATCATACATCCATTTCATTAAGAATTTTCAAGGCTTTCATATCTCATGTTTGTTTATGAGCTTCTGCTCGTGCCCACTAGCCTTGGGCCCACTGCACGTGATTTTCGTAAATTGGGCATTTAGCCCCACAAGTTCAAAAACTGAGGCCTCTGGCCTATCTGAGTTGTTCAAGCTCTCGTCAAGAAGGTCTCCCAAAAAGTTTAAGCAATGGCACATAGTAAGGGGAGAACACTTCTGACAAAACATATTTTCACTCTATCACACCAATTGGATGTGATGATGTAAACCCCACCCTCTAGAGTTATGGAAAATTGGGGAAATAACTGGTCAAACCGAATGAGAAAACCGAACCAGTTCACAAACTCGATCATTAGAGAATAGGCAAATTGAGAAATTTACAACTCTCGAGTGACTCAAAGGGTCATAAAAACCTTGGAAAGGGACCTTAGAACAATTTGGGAGAGAAAACCAAACCGATTTAGGTGAACTGGATTTGAACCACTATTGAACCAGATTCTAAATTCATTTTCTAGGTGGTTTAGAAAATTCAAATTAGAGAATTGAGGCCACCATTGGATAGAGAATGAACTTAAAAATTTTTAATTTTGAAAAACTCAGTCGAATTGGGCTTGAACTGACTAGTTTAGGCATTAAACCCGGTTTGGACTGGTCCGGTCCAGTTTAGAACAGTGTCATCTTCTTCCTTCAGATGACAGCACTGTTCACTCGCTAGAAAATCGAACCAGCACCGGTGAAGAGGAAACGTTTCTATTCAGTACATTTCAAGACATCAATGATTGCTATTAAGGTGGCAAACAGATGGCAGAAGAGTCCCCAAGCTCCCTATATAAAGAGCCCCTCTCTATTCATCCTCCACACACCTAAAAACCCCACTCTTACTCAGCTACTCAGTTTTCCGATGAAGCTCAAACCAGAGCTCTAACATAGGGGCTTTTATGAGTAAAAGAAGGCATGGTCAGGTTCCTTAGACTCGGGGAGAAGTCACAGCGGTAGTCTCCAATTGCTCTGAGGTTCATCGGAGAAGCGCTGGAATGATTGAACAGTGAAGCAGTTTCGGCGGACTGAAGCTTCCCTATTTTTGACGAGCTGAAATCAACCAATTCTAGCACTCGTCAGGCCAAACCAAGCTCTCCCAACACCTCGTCAGCCCTCCTATGACTGAATTAGATAAGAAAGGTAAGCCAATTTGGCTCCCCTATAGGAATTCCGATTGATGCTAGAGAGAGAACCGACAAGTCTTTGCTGACCAAATTCTCCCTCAATTCAACATGAATTGAGGTGATTCTTGATTATAGGAGGAACCTCATGACGAGAGCTATCTGCCCAGATTGAAAGCTCGCACCGCCGTGCCCCCGAGGGTAAGCTTTCGAATCTTTCTCTTTCTATGTTTAGTTTTCTGGTGAAGCTCCATTTGAGATCGTTATGGCATCAAATCGTGTGATTCAAAGTGCAATTGAATTGTATGGAAGTGTAGGAAATGAAATCTAACTTCAATTTCAAAATTAACTCATTTGATCGGTCAATTTGATGAAATCAAATTCGATCAAGTTGGAAGGTTGAAATTGGGGGGAAATTTTGGGGATTTTGAAAATTTGATGGACTAAAGTGCAATTTCCTAAAATCGAGGGTCAATTCGATGGACTAGTTGTTCAATTTTTAGAATTTTTGGGGTGAAATTTACCATTTTTGTAAAGTAGGGGCAAAATGGTAATTTTGGAAAAGTTGGGGACCAAATTGGAAATTTGGGAAACTTGAACCCCTTTTTTTTTATTTTGAATAAATTAAGGTCCCAAGGTGAATTTTAGAAGTTCCGGGACTCAATTTGGGGGAAAATTGGCATTAGGGACCTAAAGTTAAAGAAAAAGAACTTTAGGGACCTAATTGTAATTAATTGAAAAGTTTGAAGTATTTCATCCATTTAGGATGAATGAAGGCTATTTATGACAAGGGAGAATGAACAAGGATATCATGTAGGAACACGAAGTACCGGGAACGCCAACAAGGACAAGCTCACATGAAGACAAAGAACCGATTAAGAGGAAATTAATGCGTTACCGGATGAGTGAGATTTTTATATCATACCCGGTTGGGATGATAAGCACCTCGAAAATAAAAACCCACTACTAAGTGGAATTTTAAACATCACACCTGAATGGAGTGATGTGAAAATTACACGAAAAAACTACTTAACTATTGTAAGTAGATCATACTCGGTTGGTATGATGAACTTACAAGAAGGAAGAAGAAAACCTGTTCATTGATTATGAACGGAGATGTCCTCATACCCAGTTGGTGTGATGGGCGGCTAAAAGGTTATTTTTGTAGGAAGTGCTCTCCCCAGACTATATGCCACTGCTTAAACTTTTTAGGAGACCTTTTTGATGGGAGCTCGAATAGCTCAGATAGGCTAGAGGCCTCGGTTTTGGAACCTAGGGGCTAATATGCCCGATTTTGAAAATCTCGTACAGTGGGCACAAGGCCAGTTGGAATGAGCAGGAACTGGTAAACAAACATGATTTTAAGACATGAAAACTTTAAATGAATGATATGTTTGGACATGGTACCAAGACAAGACTGACATACCCGATGGACTGGAGATAGTGCGACATGACAGGTCGACGGACTAGTCGAGACAAACAACTGCAAGTCGAATTGAGGGTTGGAGCCGTTAGACCTGTGGCACCAAAGATTAAATGGCTTATGAGGAAAACTGTTGTTTTGTGCATGCACTGAGGTACAAGACCTTCAAGACGCCCAAGAGGGGTAGTGATGTATCCTAGGGGCTATTGGACGACATGGTGGAGATAAGGGCAAATTGTCGTGCCATCAGTCATGGAAGCTCAACGTAGCTTTAAGCGTATGAGATTGAGGTGGGGTTGGGATGAGGTCTCTGTCCTCAGACGGACACGAAGTTTTCTTTATGGGATTGAGGGTCGGATGTCTCATACATCCACTCATTCTCAAGGTAGAAGTGGATGTGCTTCTATCTAGGTGGTCGGTAAAGTCGCTCCAATGCCACAAATGGGTGTAGTGGACGTGCTATCCTACGAATGTGTGTTCCCTTCCTAATGAAGGGCATGTGTTGGTTGATAAAGACACCGGTTATGATTAACGATAAGAAATGGCTACGAAAATTGAGATTTTGAGGATGAAATATTTTAAAAGAAAATAAGGAGTCTGGCACACTCCAATTTAAACTATTTTCTGAAAGTCATATTTTAAAAATCCATTTAGTGAGTTGTAGAAACTCACCCACCCTTTTTATCCCTTTTTTAGGAAATAAAGAAATGACTTGAGATAACACCAAATCTTACCCTTTGTCAGGTATGCTTAATTATTATTAGTTGAATTTTTATTGATATATGTTATTCTAGGGAACAAGGTTAATATTACACTTGACTTCTCTTGAATTAAACAAGGTGGAAACCCGTCTTGAACCAAGAGAACGACAGGTTGTTCATGGGGATCTGACCAAACTGGGTCGGGGCGTGAGAGATGATGTCTCCACCTACAACCGGTAAGCAATTTTCTTATTCCTTCTAGGAAGACCATCATACCAACTAGGTATGAGTTTCTCTACTTACAACCGGTAAGTAGGTTTTAGGTTAGTTCATCCATCACCCCATCAGGGTATGATGTTAAAATTCCCACTTAAAAGTGGCTTTTCGTTTCTAAAGTGCTCACATTCCAATCGGGTATGATGTGAATAAGTCCACTCACTCGATAACCGTGACGTTTTTGTCCTCGATCGATCTTCAAATTCTACGCGAGCTTTCTCTTGCTTACATTCCGGTCACACTTGTCCACACACGATTTGGGCAGCCTTGTCAATTAGGGTTTGACATAAAAGCCTAGTCTCACAATTATCAATGAATTGCACTTATGCCCCTAAAGTTCATTTCTCTTATCTTAGGTCCCCAATGCCAACTTTAGCCCAATTTGAGTCCCAAAACTTCCAAATATTCTCTTTGGGTCCTCAATTTACTCAAAATTGTTTATGGGGCTCAAGTTTTCCAAATTTCCAATTTGGTTCCCAACTTTTCAAAAATTACCATTTTGTCCCTACTTTCCAAAAATGACAATTTGATCCCAAATATTTCAAAAATTGACTAATTGGTCCTCCAACATCTTTTTCATGGCCAATTGGACCTCAATTTTGGGAAATTGTGGGGAGGTCCCTCAATTTTACGAAATCTTCAATTTTCCCAAAACAATTTCCCCCTTTCAAACTTCCTGAATTTGATTTCTTCAAATTGACCATTCAATCGAGGTTAATTGCTTCAATTTAAGGTGTAATTCAGTTCCTACACTTCCATACAATTCAATTGGGCTTTGAATCGCATGAATTGAGGCCGAAACAAGCTCAAATGGAGCTTCGTCGGTAAACTTTGTGTAGAGAGAGAAAGCTTTAAAAGCTTACTATTGGAGGTACGGTGGTCTAAGCTCACTATCTGGGCAGGTAGCTCTCATCATGAGGTTCCTACTAGGATCAAGAATCGCTACAATTAACATTGAATCGAGGGAGAATTCTATCAATGAATTTTCACATTTTCTCTCTCTAACTCCGACTGGAAATGATAGAGGAGGGCCAAATTGGCTTACCTTTCAGCTCTATTGCAGTCATATAAGGGGTCGTGGTGGTATTGAGAGGGCTTGGTTTGGTCGGAGGAGGGCTGAATTTGGCAAAACTCAGCTTAGCCAAAATAGGGCAGCTCCGGTCCTTCGGAGTTGCTTCACTATTTTATTCCACCGATGCTTCTCCGGCGATCCTTGGGTTGAACAGAGGTTGCTGTCAGGTAGGTGACTTTCCAGAGTCTTTAGAACTCGACCTTGCCTCCTAAGGCTGAAAAAAGGGCCTATATCAGAGCTCTGGTTTGAGCTTCACTAGAAACTAGAGCATTTGAGAGAGAATGGAGGATGAATGGAGAGGAGTCACTGGACTCGAGCTTCCCCCGAGTCTTTTGAGGTATTTGGAGGATGAATGGAGAGGAGCTCTTTATATAGGGAGCTCAGGGACCCTCTACGCGACAACTTTCCTTCTTGATCGAGCTTATCCTCATCTTGAAATGGCTTGATCGGAGCAATTCAAGCTTCGTCGACATTATCCATTTCTACATTGAATGAATAGTATTATTATCTAATGGAAGAAGACGACACTATTCCAAATCAGACCGGATAGATCCGACCAGGTTCAATGGTTAAATCGGCTAGTTCAAGCCCGATTCGAGCGGTTTTCTCAAAATTAAAAATTTCTAAATCCATTCTCTATCTAATGTGGCTTTGATTCTCCAATTTGAATATTTTTAGCCACCTAGAAAAATGAACTTAGTAACCGGTTCAAGGATGGTTCAAACTGGTTCAATCTGGTTTAGGTCTGGTTCACTTGAACCAATCTAGTTTTCTCTTCCAATTCATCCCAAGGTCCTTTTCCATGATTTTTATGACTCTTTGAGTCATTTGGGGTTTTTTGATTTCCCATTTTTCCCTTTCTCTACCGGTTAAGGTTCATGAACTAGTTCTATTTTCTCTCTTGAGTTGATCGATTCTTTACCCGGTTTTACTTATATTTAAGGGACAACGTTTATAGCTATCTTTCCAGATCGAGAGCTCAGACTGTCGCGCCTCTGACGATAAGCTTTCAAAGATTTTCTCTTTACGTACAGTTTTTCGGTAATGCTCTGATTGAGCTCGTTTCAGACCCAAATTGTCACGCCCGACCCAGTTTGGTTAGATCCCCATGAGTAACTCGCCACTCCCTTGGTTCAAGTGGAGTTTCCCCTTCTTTTAGACAAGAGAAGCCATGTGAAATTTCAAATATTATTCCCTAGAATAACATTAATCAAACTAAATCAAGCTTAAAAAAAACTTTAAGCATACCTGACTTAGGGTTCATCTTCTTAAGCTCCCTGGATGATATCCTTTTTCCTAAAAAAAGGGATAAAGGGAGGGGGTGAGTTTCTACAACTCAGTGAGCGAGTGTTGGAAGTACGTTTTAGGAAAACTATGCTTAGTTTATTAAAAGCCCTTTTTTATAATCTTTCTTGATTCATTGGTGTGTTTAACTCTATTAATGCATCCCCTTGTCTCGGGAGGTGTTTAGCAAACAAACATACACCCTTCATCATGAAGGGTACAAATATTCGCAGGGCAGTCCTAGACTGCACCCACTTGGGGAACAGCGCGACTTTGCTATCCACTCTGATAGAAGTCCCAGACTTCTACCCTAAGTTTGAGTGGACGTCTTGGATGTTCGACCCTCAAACCCGAAACCCACTTCATGTTCGTATGAGGACAGAGACCTCATCCTAACCCCACCCCAATCTCATGTCCAAGTAGCTCCCAGAGCTTCCTAACTAACTGGCACGATGATGTGCCCTTATCTCCACCATGTCATCCAGCATCCCTAGGAACCCATCACTACCCCCTAGGGCGTCTTGATGGTCCCAAATCCATGTGTGCATGCAAAAATAATAATTTTTCATAATTATCCATTTTATTTGTTGCCGATGGTCCAGTGGCCCCTATACTCAACCTGACCTGCAACTGTTTGTCTAGGCTCGTCCATCGACCTAGCCCTGATGCAGTGCCGTCAACACATCGAGCATTGTCGGTCCTGGCTTGGTACCGTGGTGAATCACACAATTGATTCCATTTCACATAAGAGTTTTCATGGATCTTCCTAATTATGTTTGTTTGTGGGCTTCAGCCCGTGCCCACTAGCCTTGGGCCCACTGCATGTGTTTTTCAAAATTAGGCCTCGAGCCTTATGAGTTCAAAACTGAGGCCCTTGACCTATTAGAGCTGTTCTAGCTCATGTCAAGGTCTCCCAAATTGTTTAACTAGCGGCACACAGTAAGGGGAGAACACTTTTGACAAAATCTCTTTTAACTCATCACACCAACCAGGTGTGATGATAAATCCTTTTACAACTGGTATGCGTGTTTTTTCTTTTCTTAATGAAGCTCATCATACTGACCGTGTATGATGTTTAAACGATCCTACTCACAACCGGTATGTAGGTTTATAACCTTTAAAATGTGCTCATCATCCCAACTGGGTATGAAGTATAAAGTTCCCACTCATAACCAGCAAGTAGGTTTTTAACTTTAAACTATGTGCTTATCACCCCAACTGGGTATGACATTAGATAATCACACTCACAACCATTAAGTGGTTTTTAAATTAAACATGTACTCATCACCCTAACCGGGTATGACGTTTAAAATATCCCACTCACTCGGTGACTTTGACGTGTTCGTCCTTAGCATGTTCTCCAAGTCTGAGTTTGGCTCCCTCATTAGCGTTCCGGTCTCATGAGTCCCTATAGGTTTATACCACTCTTATACATTAGGGTTTAGCATAAAAGCTTCCTAGCTTTTCAGTATTGGCCACTAGGCCCACATTTCTGATTTATTACACTTAGGTCCCTAAAGTTCATACTTTTTTACTTTAAGTCCCTAGTGTTAAATTTTTCCCAAATTAAGTCCCAAGGACTTTCAATATCCGCCTTGGGTCCTTAATTTACTTAAAATTGTGTAAGGGGCTCAAGTTTTCTAAATTTCCAATTTAGTCCCCAATTTTTCAAAAATTACAATTTTGCCCCTACTTTCCAAAAATAGTTACTTGGCCCTAAAATATTTTGAAAATTGACCAATTGGTCCTCCAACATCTTTCTCATGGCCAATTAACCTTCAATTATGAGAAATTGCATGGAGGTCCCTCAATTTTTTGAAATCCCCAAAATTTTCCCCAATTTCTACCCCCTTTATTGACCGAATTTGATTTATTCAAATTAGTCATTCAATTGGGGTTATTTCTTCAAATTGATGATATGAATAAGTTTCTACACCTCCATACAATTCAATTGCACTTTGAATTACAGGATTTGGGTCTGAAATGAGCACAAACGGAGCTTCACCGAAAAACTAGACGTAGAGAGAGAAAGCTTCGAAAGATTACCGTTGGAGGTGCGACAATATAAGTTCTTGATCGGGGTAGACAGCTCTAATCCTCAAGGTCCTCCTAGGATCAAGAATTGGGGAAATTGTTGTCAAGATTAGTGGGAATTCAATCGAAGAATTTTGTCACTTTCTCTCTTTAGAACTGAACTGTAACGACGGATGAGGGCCAAATTGGCTTACCTTTCGCCTCTATAGAGGTTGTGTGATGACCGATGGGACTATGGGAGGGTTTGATTCGGCCATAGGACGTCAGAAAAGGAAAGAATTTTTTTCCTCGATGAATAGTATCATAGGACGGAGGAGGAAGATGACACTGTTCTGCACGTGTGAGCTTCTCATGTCCGGGCCGACCACGTGGCAGCACATGATTGGTCGGTCCTATTGACATGGCGATCCGACTTAGCCACCACATCAGTCGTTGACCGGACACGTGGCAGCCCGTAAATGGTTGGTTCAACTGACATGGCGATCTGACTCAACTACCACGTCATCTGTTGACCGTTGAACAAACACGTGGCAGCCACTCATTGGCTGGTTGTGTCTGCGTGGCTGCTGATTGGGCACTCGCTGACGGTTGACCATTGACTGGTTGATAGAGCATGCCTTGCCATGCGTCACTCTTTGATGATCACGCGTGTGCTGATAGGGCACTGACCGTTCAGCGGTCTGTTGACCGATCTGGTCTGACCAGAAAGTAAAAATTAGCTGGTTCATGCTCGATTCAACCAGTTCTGTCAAAATTAAAATTTTCAAAATTCATTTTCTATTCAATGGTGGCCTCAATTTCCCAAATTGATCATTTTAAGCCATCAAGAAAAAATGAATTTAGAGACCAATTCATGTATAGTTCAAACCAGTTCAATCCGGTTCAGTCTGGTTTTAGGTCTAGTTCACCCCGAAGTGGTTTTAGGTCTGGTTCAACCTTTGTCATCACACTCGATTGGTGAGATGAGTACTTTAAGCTAAAAGAGGTTTTTGTCGGAAGTGTTCTCCCCTGAATGTGTGCCATTGCTGAAACTATTTGGGAGACCTTCTTTACGGGAGCTAGAACAGCTCTATGAGGCCAGGGGCCTCGAATTTGAACTCATAGGGCTCAAGGCCCAGTTTAAAAAAATGCATGGGGCCTAAGGCCAGTGGACAGGGCTAAAACACGTAAACAAACATGAATAGGAAGAGTCATGAAAACTCTTATTAAAAGTGGAAATATTTGTATGATTTGCCACGGTACCATGTTAGGATCGACAAAGCTCGATGGGCTAGCAGTAGTGCGCCAGGGCTAGGTCGACGGACCGGTCAGGCAAATAGCTGCAGATTGGGTTGAGTGTCACACCTCGACCCAGTTTGGTCGGATCCCCATGAACAACTCGCCACTCTCCCGATTTATTAAGGGTATTCCCCTTCTCTAAACCATAAGGAGTAAGGTGTCCTTTTTACATGTACCTTTCCTTGAAGAACATTAATCAAAACTGGATATATTAACCTTACATAACTATCTTAAGGTTTAGATACCGACAAATCTTTAAGGTCGGTTTCCCTTGGTTACCTGAAAGGGGTAAAAGGGAGGGGGTGAGTTCTACAACTCAATGAATGGGGGTTGGGAGTGAGTTTTTATAAACAAAACAACTTTAATCGGAATGTGTCAAACTCCTTATTTTCTTTTAAAATATTTTTTTCTCAAATTCTGGTTTCAACACCTTTTCCCAAGGTTTGCCAATTATTTTTTTAAGGAAAATATTTTCAAATTGAAGTGTGCGAAACTCCTTAATTCCTTTAATTTTTCTCCACTTTAAATTCTCAATTTTTCAGAAACACATCCTTCATCGTGAAGGTCAATCACACAATCGTAGGCCATCATGTCTACTGAACCCACTTGTGGCATCGGAGCGACTTTATCGGCCACCTAGATAGAAACACATCCACTTCTACCCTAAGAATGAGTGAATGTTCACAACATCCGACCCTCAATCCCGTAATGATTCTCCATGTCTGTATGTGGACAGGAACCTCATCCTGATCCCACCCCAGTCTCATGCGCTTGAAGCTACGTTGAGCTTCGCAAGGTCCCCTAGTCCGACGAACTGCCCTTATATCCACTAGGTCGTCCAGGGCCCTACGACACATCCTACCCCACTTGGGCATCTTGAAGGTCTTGTAATTACAGTGCATGCACAATCAGTATTTTCACATCATACCTTTTAATATGTGGTGCCACTAGTCCAACAAGCCCGACCTTCAACTCAACATACAGCTGTTTGCCTTGACTAGTCCAGAGACCTGTCATGTCACACTACCACTAGTTGATTGAATATGTCAATCCTATCTTGGTACCATGGCCATACAATTCATTTATTTAAACATTTATGGCATATATCTCATGTTTCTTTACAAGCTCCGCCAATTGGCCTATGGCCCACTGTTCAAGATTTTCAAAACCAGGCATATTAGACCCCAAGTTCCAAAATCGAGGCCTCTGACCTAACAGAGCTATGAGACTCCCATCATGGTCTTCCAAATCGTTTAAGCAGTGGCACACAGTCAGAGGATAGCACTTCCGACAAAATAAATTTTCAACTATCCATCATACTAACCGAGTATGAGGACATCTTCGCTAATAATTGATGAACAGGTTTTTCCACTTCTTCTGAGGAAGTTTCAACATACCAACTGGGTATGATCTACTTACAATCTATAAGTAGTTTGTTTGCGTTATTTTTACATCACTCCTCTAAGTTGTGATGTTTAAAATACCACTAAGTAGTGGGTTTTCATTTTGAGGTACTTATCATCCCTAACTGGGTATGATATAAAATTCCACTCACAATCGGTAAGTGGTTTTTAACTTTAAGTTGTGCTCATCATCCCAACTGGTCATAATGTTAGTAAGCCCACTCACCCATTAATCGTGATGTGTTTGTCCTCGATTGATTTTCTAAGTTGACACGAGCTTTCTCTTGCTGGCGTTTCGATCACACTTGTCTTGTCGGAGGTGCGATGATCCGAGCTTTCTATCGAGAAAAGTAGCTCTCTTCAAGAATTTCTACTATTGACCTCTCAGCTTCGTTGAGATCGTATGAGGGTTGTAGGGATATTAGGAGAGCTTGGTTTGGCTAGAGGAGGGCTGAATTCGACCAATTTTAGCTAGGCTGAAATAGGGCAGCTTCAATCTGCCAGAACTGCTTCATTGTTTGATTATGTCGACGCTTCTTCGACGATCCTCAAATCGAATGGAGGTTATTATCAGATAGATGACTTCCCCTGAAATCTAAAGAGTCCGACCTCTCCTTTTGAGGTTGAGAAAAATGTCCAAGTCAGAGCTTTGGTTCGAGCTTCATCGGAAAATAGAGTAGTAGAGAGAGAGAGAGATGAGTTTTCAGGTGTGAGGAGGATGAATGGGAATGAGATTGGGGAAGATTTATTACTACATTATGGCCATTATTCTCATTAAATTGGAAATTGATGGGTATTTATTAATATTAATTCCAATAATTAAATGTAGGTATTAAATTATGAGTATTAATTCCAATAATTAAATGTAGGTATTAATTTATGGATATTTAGGTAGGGGCATAGGATTAAAACTAATTAAACAAAAAAATATAATTATCTCATTATTTTCACCTCTAAGGGAATTTACTAGGTATTTATTTATTTCGGTCAAAACAACACTTTTTATTTTATTTATTCCAATTATATAAATTAAATTTTAAACTTACAATATAATTCCATAAAATATTTTTTACTGAAATTTCGGGTTAATAAAAAAATAACTTCCCGGAGGTCACCCATCCTAGCACTACTCTCACCTAAGCAAGTTTAACTACAGAGTTCTAATGAGATCCGGTGCATTAGTGCTAGTATTCTTTTTTAAATTTTGGGTTACTAAAAAATACAATGTTACAACTATTGATGGGTGCAACATGAATACATCCCAGTAGGTCACCAATCCTAGCACTACTTGCCCCAGCATGCTTAACTTCGTAGTTTTGATGGGATCTGGTGCATTAGTGCTGGTATGTTTTTTTTTTATTTCTAATTACTAAAAACATGGTGTTACATCGAGTGTCGGGGTCGTTGAACCGTCGACACCAAAGAGAATGGCTAAATATATAAAAACTATTGTTTGTGCATGCACTTTGAATCGGGGCCATCAAAACGCCCAAGGGGGTAGTGATGGGTTCCAAGGGCTGCTGGATGACATGGTGGTGATAAGGGAAGAGAGGAGCTACTGTGTTTGAGCTTCTCTTCGTGCTAATTAGTCATGAAACTATTGTGTTGGGGCTTCTTGCACATTGAGACTGGGGTGAAGGTGGAATGAAGTCTTCATCCTCATATGGACACAAAGTTATGTGGAGTCTAAGGGCCTAGCACCTGGGGCATCACTCAAACTCAAGGTAGAAGTCAGGGACTTCTATTTTGGTGGATGGTAAATACGCTCTGATCCACAAGTGGGTGCAGTGAGCATGCTGCACTAGCAAACATGTGTGCCCATTATGATAAATGATGTATGTATGATTGCTAAATGCCTCCCGAGGAAAGGGGATGTCCTAAAAGAGCTAAACACACAAAGGCTTTGAAAAGGATGAAAGGTTTAAAGAATGATGTGTTCAATATTTTGATAAACTGGTTACTTTTAAAACTTATTTCCCAACATCCACTCACTGAGTTGTAAAAAACTCACCCCCTCCCTTTAACCCTTTTTCAGGAAAGAAGATGAACCCATAGAGAATATCTCAAAGTTGAACCCTTAAGACAGGTGTGTAAAGTTTTTAAAATATTAAGTTTTTTATAATGCTATTCCAAGAAAACAAGGTAAAAAAAGGACGCATGACTCCTCGTGGTTTAGAAAGAAGTAAAATCCTTCATAGACCAAAGGGAATGGCAGGTTGCCCATGGGGATCTCACCAAACTGGATTGGGATGTGACAACATGAGTGGTATCAAAGCCTGTTTCCTTGAATACATTATCAAGACTATATAACATAAGAATTAAACAAAAACTATCTAGCTTGTAGGAAGATGGCCCCAAGAAAAGTAGCCAAACAAACTCGCGTTACCCTAGACACCACGGAAACCGAGGAGAATCCCATCCTAAATAAGGAAATGAATCAGGGAACTCAGGAGTCCATGAGGACTCTTGGAGTAACCCTTGGTCAAAGAAGACTCAACAAGAAAACATTTAAGGTGTTCGAGCTCAAGGACGGCAAAGCACCAAACTACCAGCAATCCCCTAGAAAGGCTCTACAATGCTCGAAATATAGGAGGAACCACACACGTCCACACAAGGAAATGACCTGTTACAGGTGTGCACGATGGAGACACTACATGAAGAAGTGCCCAACACTAATGAGGACGGGTACCAAGATAACTGGTTATAGGTGTAGAGGAATAGGACATATGGAGAAGGACTATCCCACACCGCGAGGATTTATGATAATATCTTCCAAGAACAACAACTCCTCAGTTGTAGGAGTCTGAAAGGATACCACCATAAGAACCACAACTTCCGCTCGAAATTTCAACCACACCCAAGAGGAAGTTCTTCAAGATCCTAGCATATTAGTGGGTACTTCCTGGCCCGTCATTATAACAATCTCTCTTTAAGAAGAGTTAAAGCCCCAAATTGTAATCATACTTCGAAAATAAATAAGAAAATTCTGAGTTCCTAAAAATTGTTCTGTCCCTTAATGATGATGCGATTGTGTGCCTCAACTACCTAACGAAGGGTCATGAGAAAAACTGAAGGAATGACCCTAAGAAGTTGCAAATGGAATGAAACCTAGAGACAAAATTTTCCCTAAGGAGAGTTACAAGCCATTTAGGAGCAAAAAAGGAAGCTCCACCACAAGAGAAGATAAGCCCCGACCATTGGACGACAACTAGGATGTCTCGGATGGCGAAGTGTGATCTACTTTGGAAGAATGGATGAGCCAAAATTGGGTTACAGACGAACGCAGCGATGGGAAGTAACTAGTAAGCATGGGGTAATCAAGGATGATAAATGATGCCCTAAGAAGGATAGTGAAGTAGTAATGACTACACCCTAAAAAGGGCGATAGGATGGGCATCAAGGACAAAGTAAACTCGAGAGACAACTACCCCTAGACAGTTTGTCATGCCTCGACCCAGTTTGGTCGGATACCAGTGAGCAACACGCTACTCCCTTTGGTCTATGAAGGATTTCACTTCATTCTAAACCGTGAGGAGTCAGACATCCTTTTTACCTGATTTTTCTGGAATAACATTATACAAAACATAATATGTTAAAAACTTTTCATACATGCCTTTGTCTTAAGGATTTGGCTTTGAGTTATTTCTTATGGGTTCGTCTTCCTTCCTAAAAAGGGGTTAAAGGGGGGTGACTTTCTACAACTTAATGTGCTTTTCAAAAATATATGTAGTTTTCACACTTGTTCTTTAAAAACATTTTAACCCTTTTTAAGCCAATTCGACCTCTCCAAAGGTGAAAGGTAAGCCAATTCGATCCTCCTTCGTCGTTATAGTTCTATTCTAAAGAGAAAGTGACAAAGTTCATTGATCAATTTCCTACTGATCCTGACAGCTTTGCTTTGATTCTTGATCCGAGGACCCTGAGGACAAGAGCTAACTTCCCCAATCAAGAACTCGGATCATCGCACCTCTAACGATAAAATTTCAAAGCTTTCTCTCTCTATGTCTAGTTTTTTGGCGAAGCTCCGTTTGAGCTTGTTTTGGACCCAAATCCTATAATTCAAAGTGCAATTGAATTGTATGGAAGTGTAGAAACTGATTCATATCATCAATTTGAGAAAATAACCCCAATTGAATGGACAATTTAAAAAATCATATTCGATCAGTAGAGAGGGGTAGAAATTGGGGGGAATTTAGGGATTTTAGAAAATTGAGGGACCTCCATGCAATTTATCAAAATTGAAGATCAATTGGCAATGGGAAAGATGTTGGAGGACCAATTGGTCAGTTTTTGAAAGATTTGGGGTCAATTGGCCATTTTTGGAAAGTAAGGGCAAAACGGTAATTTTAGAAAAATTGAGGACCGAATTGGGAATTTGGAAAGTTTGAGCCTCGTTCCCAATTTTAAGTAAGTTAAGAACCCAAGGTGGACATTGGAATTCCTTGGGACTTGATTGGGGAAAGATTGAAAACTAGGGACCTAAAGTCAAGAAGTATGAACTTTAGGGATCCAAGTACAATACCCCAAAATTTTGGGCCTAGTAGCCAATACTTGAAAAGCTAGAAGGCTCTCACACCAAACCCTAACTTATAAGAATGGGCAAACCATGTAGGGATAGTTGAGACCAGAACGCAAGCAAGAGAGCCAGACTCAGACTTGGAAAACCGGCTAGGGACAAACGCGTCACAGTCATCGTGTGAGTGTGATAGTTTAAATGTCATACCCAGTTGGGATGATGAGCACCTTTATTTACTGAAAACCTACTTACCGGTTGTAAGTAGGACTTTTTATACATCATGCCTGGTGGGGATGATGAGCACTTTTAAAGAAAGGAAAAAAACCTGCTTACTAGTTGTAAGTAGACCTACCTCTATCATCACACCCAATTGGTGTGATGAGTACCTTAAGCTAAGAAAAAGATTTTATCGAAAGTGTTCTCCCTTGACTGTGTGCCATTACTTAAAATCTTTGGGAGACCTTTTTAATGAGAGCTAGAATAGCTCTAATAGGTCAAGGCCTCGAATTTGAACTCATATGGCTCAAGGCCTAGTTTTTTTTAAATGCGTGAAGTGAGCCTAAGGCCAGTGGGCACAGGCTAAAGCCCGTAAACAAACATGGATAGTAAGAGCCATGAAAACTCTCATTTAAAATGGAATTAATTGTGTGATTTTCCACGGTACCGAGTCGGGACTAACAAGGCTCGATGGGCTAGTGATGTGCATTAAGGCCATGTTGACGGACCGACCAAATAAACAGTTGCATGCCGAGTTGAGTGTCGGGGCCGTTGGACCATCGACACCAAAGAGAATGGATAATTATATGAAAACTATTGTTTGTGCATGCACTTTTAGATTCGAGATCATCATGATGCCCAAGGGGGTAGTGATGGATTCCAAGGGCTACTGGATAACATGGTGGAGATAAGGGCAGTTCATCAGGCTAGTTAGTCATGAAGCTCCGGGAGCTTCTTATGCAATGAGACCAGGGAGGGTGTGGGATGAGGTCTCGTCCTCCTACGAACATAGAGCTATGTGGAGTTTGAGGACCTGACTCTTGGGCATCACTCAGACTCAAGATCGAAATCTGGGACTTCTATCATGATGGACGATAAAGACACTCTGATCCACAAGTAGGTGCAGTGGGCATGCTGCACTGGCAAACATGTGTACCCTTTATGATAAATGGTGTGTGTTTGTTTGCTAAATGCCTCACTGGGCGAGGGGATGTGATAAAAAAACTAGACACACAAAGACTTTGAAAATAGATAAAAGAATTTCAGAAACACATTTTAAACTAAATCTTTTAAAACTTCACTTCCAAGCCCCACTCATTGAGTTGTAGAAACTCACCCCTTCATTTCTCCGTTTTTTAGGAAAGAGGAAAACTAACCAAGAGAACCCATGAAGATCAACCCCAAGTCAGGTATGCTTAAAGTCCTTTAAGCTTTTCTTTAGTTTTGATTTATGCTCTTCCAGAGCACAAGTTTGAAAATTTCGTCTGGCTCCTCTCACTTTCAAGAAATGGGAAACCCTTTCTGAACCGAAGGAGCAGTGGGTTACTCACGAGGATCCGACAAAACCTAGTTGGGGCATGACAACCCAAGTGGCTTTCGAAAGGAAAATCCTCCTCGATAAAGGATTTAGTTTTTATTACAAAACTCCTAAAAGGAGTGGAGTAGTTGTCACACCGAAACTAGAGTTAAGCCCAAATGTACTAGAAATAGAGTCTAAATCAAGAATGGAATCTCTAACCAAGAATGGAACTCTAAACTAGGAATGGAACCCTAAATCTATTAGTGAGCTATGGGCCCCCCTACAAAGCTAATTGCTTTAACTCTCCTTAAACATATTGAATTTTAGATTCAAAGTTTGAAATCCTCTTATCGGAAATCATCCTGGCCTCTCAATGATTGAATCTCTAACCAAGAATGGAACTCTAAACTAGGAATGGAACCCTAAATCTATTAGTGAGCTATGGGCCCCCCTACAAAGCTAATTGCTTTAACTCTCCTTAAACATATTGAATTTTAGATTCAAAGTTTGAAATCCTCTTATCGGAAATCATCCTGGCCTCTCAATGATTGAATGAATAATTCTCCTTCATTTGACCACCAAATGGAGTGATATTAGTGCCAAAATTTCACTTATGGATTCCTCTTTAGTTTTGCGTTGGAAAATGTTGCACAAGGACAATTTTGTTTTACCCAAATCTAAGATAGAAAATCTATTTATCGCAACCCTTGTCGCACAAGGACGACCACTTTGGTGGCCACCTGTGTCAAAGTGGCAGCATGCCTCTCCTCTACCTCTCCATAACAATGTCTGACCTTTGAAAAAGGGAAAATCCGCTGCCACGAGTCAATTTCCACCGTTAGGTCTATTGGGCTCCACTTGATGTTGTGAGTTGAGGGCCAAATTCTCCCAACTCTAATGACCACTTGGTCGGCCAACACCACAAAATGACTCGCTTGGACCCTGTCTTCATAATGCCTCAACTCCAACCACCTCCTATGAGAATTTCCAATAACTCATAGGGTAGCTTTGTTTTGGCCAATTTTGGAAAATGGCGAAATTCAGTTGTATTTTGTCGGGGTAAGACCCCCCATTCCACCCACGAGCCATTAGGAGTATATTGATTGTATTTGGGAGTGGTTTGTGAAGTTATAAGTTGATTTTGTTGAGTTTTAAAGTTTAGGGATTAAAGTGAAAACATAGAAAGTTTGGCAGCCAATTAGCAAAAATAGGATAATTTGTGGAATAAGTTCCCAAGAGTACCCTAAGTGGGCTAGGATGTGATTTTAAGACAAACAAAAATGTCTAAATTTATTTTCAGGAGTTTGGGGAAATTGTAATTTTTGGTAAATAAGGGACAAAATTGTAAATTTTCTCGAATAGGAGCAAAATAGTCATTTATGTCCAATGGGGGTAAAATAGTTCATTTTTGAACTATGGAAGGTAAAATGATATTTTTGCACATTTTAGGGACTAAAGTGTAATAAATGGATCTTTAGGGACCAAATGAGTAAAATTTTACAAACAAAATGATAAACTTGGGATGTCTAGGGTCCAAAATGAGAAAGTTTTGATGAGTATAGGCAAAATAATATATTTTTCCAACTTAAGGATGAAAATGAAAACTTTTGAAAAGTTGAGTTATCTAAGTGGGGAAGTTAGAAACATTTGAAAATGTTGGTAAATAAGACCAAATGTGGGTTTAACCCATCATAAGTGAAATGAAATCGTAGGAGGGTTTAGTAAAAACAATTTCATCAACACGTGAGTCGAGAAAACCAAGCTCGAGGGAAAATTTTGCAATTTTGGGGAAATTACAAGATAGTTTATAAGTACTAGGTTGATATCTATACTGACCCTAGTTATGCAAGCTCAAGGTCTAAACCGGTTCCCAATCCGGTACTATTTCAAATCTTGGTTTTAGAAATTCTAGTGTTATAGATAAACCGTAAGATACCATAGTAGCATGTTAGAACTATGTAAGAAAGGGATTTGTGCCCAAGATTGATTCTCTAATAAGGACTTGGGAGGGTTGAGGACCAAGCACCACGTAATTGAGATATGAACAAGTTTGATTTATGAATATTGTGCATGCATCTGAGTTATGAAGTTGGTCAGGTTAAGGAACAAGCTCATCATGATTATGATTTGAACACGCATAATACTTGTTCAATATTATGAATGTATTTGAGTTATGGAGTTGGTTGGATTAAGGACTAAGCTCCTCATGACTATGATTTAACACGCATAATGCTTGTTAAATATTGTGCATAGTTTTGAGTTATAGAGTTGGTCAAATTAAGGCCAAGCTCCTTGTGATTATGAATTGAACATGCATGTTGCTTGTTGTATATTGTGCATGCATATGAGATATCGAGTTGGACGGATTAAGTACCATACTTTGTGATAATTTGAAATGAGCATATGTGCTATTCATATGCGTGTTCTTTGATGGTTATATATTGGTTGGAAGTTTTAGGTATCTATGGCACACCTATCGATATACTATCGATGCCTAGGGTATATGGTAAGTAGCAGATAAGAGGAGATTGAAATTTATAATTCTAGATTACTCGGGACCCCCAAATAATGTATTGGTATGGTCCTAGTGAGTACATAACTACAATGAGAAGTTTGGTGGAATTGAATTGTATATGTATAGAGGCATGAGAAGGAGTTAGGTGGGATAATTTAATGACCTCAGGATGCAAAGGCGTTCAAATGAGAGAACGAACTTGAATAGCATCAATTGTGTAGAGTACATGTGACTCACATACTATAATATTACCCGATCGAAATTATGGCATGACTTTTGGAATGGATTGGGCCATGATGTTGCATATAATTCTGTTGTGTTATTATCATGTTGTTGTTAATGTGATTTTGGGGAGAGAGAGCTCGTCCCAATGTAATTGTGATTATGGTTGCGGGAGGTCCGAGACATAAGTCGCGAGTGTTGGGTAAAAGTGTGAAAGTTATTAAATTTGTAAAATTAAGAGTAAATCTTCATATGTAGATTTTTATGTGAAGTCTAAAGTTATAAGCCAAGTAGTGGTCCAATGTTAGTACCTCATTCACTGAGCTATGAGCTCACTCCCCCAAACAATTATAAGTGAAAGCCAAGTACTCTGTGGAACAAAATTGGGACATCGCCTACAGAATTTACATGACATGAGGTATGGATCTCGACATTCACGTATGAAGGTTTTTAAGTTATTCTTATCAGTTAATTAATTCCCATGATATTGTATAAAGCTTTTTATTTCACTTTGTATTAAAGAAAAGTTTAAGTTTCTGCAAAAAATTGAGGTAGCCTTTTTATTCTTAGCCTTAGTCCCTCTGATTTTATCTTATTGATGGTACCCACATTATAATATCGAGTGGATTGACGGGTTGCACAAGACCGCTAGACTTGGACTAGGCCGAGGCATGACAACATTTAGTTGTATAAGAGCCCATATTTTCAAAACATGAGATTTTATTAACAAAACATTTTGGGTTGAATGAAAAAATGGGAATAGCACTAATAAGGCCTCTATTTATAATATAAATCATCCTTAAGGATTGAAGTACTCAAAACGCAAATGAAAGAGAGTAAAAACCTTATAGAAATGGTCATAAGGGAGTACCATGAGAGGTACAACTGACATATGGTCAGATACCTTAGTAGGTTGTGCCATAGAATCGATGGGCCACACAACTCAAGGAGTTAGGGATAGGAATAGGTAGTAGAGAATGTAAGAAAAAAGCTTTTGGCTAAGGAAACATAACATTAAAAATATACCTCAACTATATATGATTCATATGACATACCCAAGGGACGGAAAAAAATATGTTGATATAGTTGAAACCATCAAGGTGAGATGCTAAGAGTGCATGATGCCTCTCTGAACACCTCGGTATGGAACTGGGATGAACACTACTTAAATATACTCAAGTATGTGAAGTCTCTAGTTAGTATTAGACTATGAATTCTACAAAAAAAAGGTGGATGCAATCACAGCAATGGATGACTCAAGAAATGAGAAAGATACATGAGTGTCCTAGGAAATCTAGTGATTAAGTGCGTTAGTGTGGTTGAGTTAATATGACAACTAGAACAATGCTCAAAGCAATGACACAAATGATAGTGTCTAAGAGACTTGAACTACTATAGGGTACTAGGGAAAGATTAATATGACCTAACTTATTGAAACATTGGTATAGATGTGAAGGAAACCACGAGTACAACTTAGGACCTTAACTAAGGTTAGGTACTTCCTTACTTAATCAATCAAATGATGGGCACCCATATACAAGAAAACTATGGGGCGAAAACTCTAACAAGATGGTAATGTACTTGAAAAGGAACAAGTGCCCAATAATAAAAGACCTATTGGATAGGATTTGTTGGTAAGGACGTAAGAAGTAATGAGTTCCAATAACCCTTGAATATAGGAAGGGTACCAACATAAGTGTGTGATAGGATTGAGTGGGCAAACAGAGCAGATACCCACCACTATTATGATTCAAAACTCTTATTAAGGTTGATTACCTTAAGGGTAGAGGCTATTTTCCTCACAAGTAACAAAGCTAAAGGATGAAAGCTCTAACATAAGAAAATGTACATGAAAAAATGTGCAATACTCATTTTACTAAAAGACTATGGGGGCATCCTTGTGGAAAGGATCGAATAATATACGATACAAAGGATAGTTCCCCAAATAAATTGGAAAGCATCTAATGGTGAAGAAAGTATCATAAATGTCTTCAAAATAGTTAACCATAAGTTTGAAATGGTAGATTTCCAGTACCATTGGACAAATGACATGACGGAATTATAGTCATAAGCAGAGAACGCCATGAAACTATAAGGTAAGAACTGCATGATGGACAGATAAGAAAGACTCAACCTTGGTACCAATGGAATGAGCAAGTATTGTTGATAAGAGGTTGACTACTACTAAGAAAGCTAACATGGACATGTTACATTTAAGTACGCATGAACAACACCTAACCTTGGGCTATAGTGAGCATAACTTATACAAAAATGGTAATAAAAACCCTCGCAGATGTCGAAGAATGGCTCGGGTAGCGACCTGATGAGTGACATGACTAGGCAACCCCTGTGTGTAGTAAAGGGTGCCAATAGTAGGACATAGCCTATTACAAGAGGAAGTCGAAGCAAATCAGGACATGTGTGATAGTAAAAATACAAACCTTTTGTTAATATTTCAGATTGTTCACGAGAAAAGGAAACTCTCAGACTAAATGTGCGAATAAGGTTCACTAAGTATTACTGTAATTATTTTGGTAACATACTATATAAGAGGAAGTATGTGGTAAATTATATTGAGTAAGGAGTGTGTGGCTCAAGTTACGAATGTTTGAAATAGGGGTTCGAATAGATTTGCCCCAAAGAAGTGGAGAAGCCTATGAGTACAAGTATGTGTGTGTAATAAAATGTCAGAAGGCGTATCACTGTGAGAAAGGAAACTTGACACACTCGATACCAATTGAGGTGAGAGATAACTAAGGTAAACAAAAGGTCTAAAATCCTATAATAAGATGAATGAAGAATGAATGATACTAAGGGACGAAAACAAGGCCTATGAAAAGGAAGCCAAGAGTCACAACGAAAGTGTGACAAGTATTGTGAATATGAAATTTACACCATTAGTAGGTACATGTCATACCAATACAATGAGTGAAACACTTATTATAAGAGAATTATGATATCATAAGCTAAATGAACTAAGGTGTGTTATGGAGAAACACAAACCAACACATTTAAGAAATATTGGGGATTGATTAAGTTTGAGTGGATATATAAATTTGTTATTGTAGACAACAAGTGACACTGAGGAATAGTTTGGAAGTTGAATGGTCTACTAAAGAATGGTAGGGATAGAGTAAGAAATGTCCTTAAATTAAAATACAATGAGGAATTTGCCAAAAGGCAGATAGGCAATGATGGATCAATTTCCCAATGTTGTTAAACGTGGATGAAAAAAGAAATACCAAATGTGAACACCACACTATTACAATCACATGATATTGAAATTAGTCAGCTAATCGAATAGATTCTGGGGGCACCACAACAATCAATTGTCAAGATGCAAGGATAATTCCTCTAAAGTCAAAGAGGGATAAAGTTGAATGACTTTCCAAGGGAATGAAGTAATGGACAAATCTCATGAGAGTTCGAATATTAAGGCTCAAAAGAAAATGAGTAATAAATGATGAGCAACTCTAGTCATGTGATAGGGTGTAACCATAAAAGTGGGATTGTTGAAGCAAGCGAATGTATTGGACATAGACTCGAATGTCATTATAGAATCTCACTTTGCATTAGACATAAAACGATGTCTAGATATAATAGACCATGTTAGTACATATGATAAATCAGGTGCAAAAGTGAGATATTAAGAATAACTTATTTTGATGGCCACAAGTTTGTTTATTTGGTCAAACATTTGAAAATTATTAAAAACATTCCATGCCAATGAGAAATAAAATGTGGAATGGGGACCTAGGACCTCAAGGGTCCAAAGGCAGGTACATGTAATCATTAGAAAGAAAATACCCATGTACCATAGACGACCAAGTCATGGTAATGAGTTATATGCCAATGGGCATACAAGAAAGAAGTATAAAGTCTTCCGTAAATCAAGATGAAACTATATTGGACTATGCTAAACAAGTTGCATCATAATCCATATTCAAAAAAGGATGTAAGGTATCATCCATGAAACCGAGAACTACAAAAGAATCACACTAAAGGTTCTATTGATAAATATTGGGTTGTGTTCTCTTAATCTAGGAAAAAGGTCAAAAGGGAGAGATGCCCAAAAGGCCACAAACTGAGTAAAATCTCTATAAGTACCCAACAAGTTATGGTATAATACCATTAATCAATAAAAGAGAAGGAACCCCATACGGATGGATGGGCCACGATAAGGAGAGAGGTACTAGAAGTATACCTCAAATATGTAACTATTTCTTATAAAAAACTAGACATCAACAAGTGATAGGTCGATTTGAAAACCTCCACCCAAGGATGAGTACAGAAGTAAATGATTTTTATCTTAATATTGAAAATTGGTAGATAAGGATACCAATAAGATAATCCCTGAGAGAGACCTCATGGTGTATCAGACATTGAGATTTGGAAATTTAAGAAACATGATGAGAATCACCCTTAGGTGATAAAGAATGTATCACAATAACCGGGATGTTACGGGTAAAAGTACTCAAGTATTATAACACATTTGGGAGGTGAAATAGTGTTCAAAAGAGGATTTGGATTATTGAACCGTTATGGCATGATTATGTCAAGGGGAGGCAAAGTCAAATTTTTAGACCTTGAGATATGTTATGGGTCGTCAAGATCTATGGGATAGATTTGACTCTAAGGAGCATCACGAGAGGCATGAATCATAAGTGCAACAAATGAAAGAAATTAAGTTGGTAAAAGAGAAAGTCTTGGTAAAAACAAATGTTCACTCTTTTATAAGTATTGTGTGAGGCCAACACAAGTTGATAAGATGAGATGGAGGGGTTAGCATAGTAGTGTTGGTATGACTATGTAGACTCGTACAACCACACATAGTTAGAAGAAGTTATACCATTAGGCACTTAATCTCAAACAGAGACTTTTTGAACAAGTGTTGTGATTTGACTTGGATATAGTATTGAGATGTTTGTTTATGACAAATAGGACAAAAAAAGAGGAAAACACCCATAATGGCTAAGTACGAAAGAGTACTTCTATAAGGAAGTTTGCAAGTTTATGCTAAAATCCAAGATATTGGTGCTAACCAAAGTTATCCATGAAAACTGAGATGTCATAATGAGGAAGTATACGGGTAACCAAGAGGTATGATCTGTGATGTAAAATTATTGGCAGGAACCTCTAATGATGATAACTCTAGGAGGAGAATTATAGGGAATAGTATGATATTCATAAAGGATGTATTGTAAAAGAGGTTACCATAAGTCGAAGATAAATGATGGGGCTAAGTTGAATAAGCAAAATTGGACAAAAGGGAAGTTCGCATAAGAATGTGAATGGAAGATGGTAAGAATACACTAAGGTATTATGACCATGTGAATTAGAGGAAGTGTAAAGACCCTAGTGGGTTATGAAAGGAAAACCCTCATCAGCAAATGATTTAGATTTGAGAATAAAACTCCTAAAATGAGGGGAGTAGCTGTAAGGCTGAAACTTCCAAAACTGAAGTTAAGCATAATTGGACTGAAAATAGAGATTAAATTGGTAATGGGATCGTGAACCAAGAATGGAACCCTAAACAAGAAATGGAATTTAGAATCAAGAATGAGATCCTAAAATGAGAATGGAACCCTAAATTAGGAATGAAACCCTAAAATGGGAATGAAACCTCGAACCGGGATTGGAAATCGAATTGGATCTTAAACTAAATTTACAAGTGGGGATAGGAACCCGAGTCAGGAATAGAGATGTGATCGGATTAGTGATCAGTTTTTCGAGCAAGAAAATCAAATTTTTGGAAAATGTTGGTTTTCGATCGAACAAGGTCGGGATTTTTGATTAAATTATCAAAGGAACCTAAAAGGGGTAAACAAGTAATTTAATTTGCAAAAAACAAAAGGTAGAAGAAAGGAAGTCGAGTTACGCAGATTTGAATCGGGTGGAGTAGACTCACTCGACTCGTGCAAATACCACTAGTGCCCCCCCTTCTTGTCCAGCGAATTTCAGTCGCACACCTTTAGACATATCAATCAAATTGATTTGATTTTGGACCAAATATCATGCCACAAAATGTAGAGATCAATTGATAATTGTGCTATTGGTCCCCCTACGAAGTTAATTGAATTAACTATACCTAAACATATGGAATTTCCTATTCAAAATATGAAATCTCAATATCAAAAACCGTCCTGACTTCCTGATGATTGAATGATCAATTCTCTTTCGTCCAACTACTAAATGGAGTGATCTTGATATCAAATTATGCTTATGGACTCCACTTGTGTTATGTGGTTTGGGTCCTCACTTATTAGTTGTCAAAATGTCACACCCCAACCCAGTTTGGTTGGAACCCCATGATCAACCCGCCATCCCTTCCTGTACTAAATTGGTATTTCTAACAAAATAGACTAGGAAAGGTAAAGGCTTACAAGAATATTTTTTTTCCATAACAAAATTAACAAAACAACTTAATAAAAAGTTTACCTTCTCATGGTAACTCTAACTTACTTTTCTAGTGTTCACTTTTCTTGGCGTAAAAGCTTCCCTAAAAAGGGGATTAGGGAGAGATGATGAGTTCTATAACTTAGTGAATAGGGTTTACAGGACATCATGACTTCATGTCCTTAATTTAGTATGCACTTAAGCAGAGTTTTCCTTTCTTGAAAACCACATGATAAGCAAGACACTACTTACCTTATCTTTCTTTAAAAAGTTTCTCAAAATTCTCTTATCTTATTTTATCATGCATAAGGTAGGTACCTTCCTAGTTAGAGGGATTTAACTAATTAAACCTACCATGGTTTGTTTCACACAAACAAACAACCTTTATCCATAAAGGGATCAAACAGTCACATAACAAACCCTCAGAGGCAACAATCTCGATCAGTTCCATTAGTGACCTGGAGTGACTTTACCGTTCACCATGGTGAGAGGCCATCAACTTCCACCACAAGTTTGTGTGAGAACCATTGCTCAACCCCTAGACCTCATCACTTCTTTTTTCCGCTATTGAGGGACAAGTCCTCTACCCCCTTCTTCATCGGTCTCAATGTGCATGAAACTCCCATAGATCCATGACATACTGAAACAACAATTTTTCTCTTATGCTAACTTTATTGTTCATCAGCCCTTAGAATCAATACTACCACTATAATGGATGTCTTTTGATTCCGTACGATTTGTAAATCATAAGCAATAGTCTTTTAGTTAAGACCTTTATTTTGGTGCTACTAGGCCTATGAGTTCCATGTCCTAGCTTCAGCTCGGTAGCTTTCACCCATTTATCCATTGTAATAAATTTTTATTACCATGCTCATAAATCAAAATTTATCTATGGGATTGGACTTGTTTCCATTGGCCATGGGCCCACTGTACAAGTTTTCAGAATACAACCTTGTGCCCACTTTACTTTTCAAAACTGCAGCTTTGGGCCCACTTCTACAGAACTAGATCTAGCCCACTGTTTTCGACCATGGGTCTCACCCATATCTTGCATCGATGGTCGTACTATACCATACCCCTTAAGGTGTTTCTATCATGCCCCGACCCGATTTGGTCTGATCCCCGTGAGCAACATGCCACTCTCTCGGTTTATTAAGGGTTTTCCCCTTCTTTAAACTGTGAGTAGTAAGACATCCTTTAGACTTGTACCTTTCTTGGAATAACATTAATCAAAACTGAATAAAATTTTAACTTACATACCTGTCTTTCTAGTTTGGCTAACTGAAGGTCTTTAGGTAGGTGTTTCCCTTAGTTACCTGAAAAGGGATAAATGGAGGGGGTGAGTTTGACAACTTAGTCAATGGGTGTTTGAAACATGAGTTTTAGAAAATAGTTTGAATTGGAGTGTGCTAAACTCCTTATTTTCATTTAAACCATTTCTTCCACAGTTTCTCAATTTTCAAAACCATTACTCATCATTAATCATAGTCAGTGTGTTTAACAATCAACACATGCACGTCTACTTCTACCCTGAGAATGAGTGGATGTACGCGACATCCGACCCTCAAACCTAAAAGGAAACTCTATGTCCGTATGAGGACAAAGACCTCACCCCGACCCCACACCGGTCTCATGCGCATGAAGCTACGTCGAGCTTCCTTGACTACTAGCACGACAATCTACCCTTATCTCCACCATGTCGTCTGGTAGCCCCTAGGATGCATCACTACCCCACTTGGGTGTCTTGATGGTCTCGAACCACAATGCATGCACAAACAATAATTTTCCATATAAGCCATTAATCTTTGGTGCCACTGGTCCAACGGCCCCGACCCCCAACTCGACCTGCAACTATTTTTCTTGACTAGTCTGTCGACCTGTCTTATCGCACTGCCACCTATCCATCAAATGTATCGGTCCTGTCTTGGTACCATGGCCAAATCACATCATTTATTAAAGTTTTCATGGCTTAATGTTTGTTGATGAGCTCCTGCTCGTGGCAATTGGCCTTGGGCCTAGAGTACGAGATTTTAAAAATCGGACATTTTAGCCCTCAAGTTCCAAAACCGAGGCCTCCGGCCTATTTGAGCTCCCGTCAAGAAGGTCTCCCAAAATGTTTAAGCAATGGCACACAATCAGGGGAGAGCACTTCTGAAAAAAATAACTTTTCAGCTGTCCATCACACCAACTGGGTGTGAGGACATCTCCGCTTATAACCGATAAGCAGGTTTTCTACTTCCTTCCAAGAAGTTCATCATACCAATCAGGTATGATCTACTTACAACTGTTAAGTAGTTTTTTCGCATGTTTCTCACATCACTCTATCCAAGCGTGATGTTAAAATTTCACATAGTAGTGGGTTTTAAATTCTGAGGTACTCTCATCCCAACCAGGTATGATGTAAAAATTCTCAATCACTCAATAGTGTAGTGAATTCCTCTTATTTGGCTCTTTTTCCTCCACACAAGTTTGTCTTGCTGGAGTTCCCGGTACTTCATGTTCCTACACGATATGGACACCCTTGTTCATTAATCTTTAGTCTAATAGCCTTCATTCATCATGAATGAATAAAATCCCCAAACTTTTAATCTATTTACATTTAGGTCCCTAAAGTTCTTTTTTTAACTTTAGGTCCTTAAAGCCAATTTTTCCTAAACCACTTATTTGCAAAATTCTCCAATGTGGCAGTCCGAGCTTTCGATCTGCACAAATAGCTATCGTCATGAGCTTTCTCCTAGAATCAAGAATCGCATCAATTCATGTCAAATTGAGGGAGAGTTTGGTCAATAAAGTTTCGTCGATCTCTCTCTAACACTGATCGAAAATTATAAAGGGGAGCCAAATTGGCTTACTTTCCACCCTAATTCAGTTGTATGAGGGTCGTGGTAGTGTTGGGAAAGCTTGTTTTAGCTTGAGAAGGGTTCGAATTGGCCATTTTCAGCTCAGCCGAAATAGGGCAGCTTCGATCCACCAAAGCTGCTTTACTATTCGATCACGTCAGTGTTTCTCTGGTGATCCTTGGAGCAAATGGAGACTACCGTTGGGTAGCTAACTTCTTACTGAATCTAATGATCCCGACCTCATCATCTTTGGCTTAGAAAAACCCCAATGTCGAAGCTCTGGTTCGAGTTTCACCAGAAAATGGAGCAGTAGGGAGAGAGAGAAGTTTTTAGATGTGAGGAAGATGAATGAGGAGGGGCTCTTTATATAGAAAGCTTGGGAACTTCTTAGCTGTCTGATTGGAGCCTTCATGTCTGTCATTCATTGCCTGAAACTCCCTGGCTGGAGACTTTTCATCTTCTCTGGCACTGCTCGATTTTCTGGCGAGTGAACAGTGCTGTCATATGAAGGAAGAAGACGACACTACTCCGAACTAGACCGCTTTGAATCTTGTTCAATGCTTATACTGGCTGATTCAGGTTCAATTCGAACGAGTTTTTCAAAATTAAAAGTTTGTAAATTCATCTAAATTCATTCTCTATCCAATGGTGCCTTCAATTGTCATGCCCCGACCCGGTTTGGTTGGATCCCCGTGACCCACCCGCCACTCACCCGATTAAAGGGTTTCCCCTCATTATAAACTGTAAAGAGTAAAGCGTCCTTTAAACATGCACCTTTTCCTAGAATAACATAAATTAAAACTACATAATATTTTAAATTTATCATATCTATCTCACAGGCATCTTAGTTGATGGTTTTTAAGGGTAGGCTTTCCGGGATTTCCTGAAAGGGGCATAAGGGAGGGGGTGAGTACGACTACTCAGTGAGTGGATTTTCAAAAATTAACATTTAGGAAAAAAAATTTGTATTGGAGTATGCCATACTCCTTATTTTCTTTCAAAAATCCTTTTATTTCAAATCTCAATTTTTATTGCCATTTCTTATTAATCACGGTGTGTTATTACCCAACACACATCCTTCATAATGAAGGTCACTCACACAATCGTAGGCCAGTCTGTCCACTGAACCCACTTGTGGTGTCGGAGCGACTTTACCAGCCACCTAGATAGAAGCACGTCCACTTCTACCTTGAGAATGGGTGGATGTATGTGACATTCGACCCTAAATCTCGAAATCAATTCTCCATGTCCGTATGAATACAGAGACCTCATCATGACCCTACCACGATTTTGTGTGCTTGAAGCTACGTCGAGTTTCGCAAGGTTACTTGGTCCGACGAACTGCCCTTATATCCACCAAGTCGTCCAGGGCCCTAGGACACATCACTTCACCTATTGGATGTCTTAAAGGTCCCGTACACATAGTGCATGCACAATCAGTATTTTACATCATGCCCGATAATCTGTGGTGCCACTAGTCACACGACCCCGACCATCAACTCAAACTACAACTGTTGTCACGCCCCGACCCGGTTTGGTCGGATCCCCGTGATCAACCCGCCACTCTCCCGGTTTATTAAAGGGTTTCCCCTTATTGTAAACCGTAAAGAGTAAGGTGTCCTTTAACCTGCACCTTTTCCTGGAATAGCATAATCAAAACTGCATGAAATTTAAAACTTTACATACCTGTCTTACAGGCATCTTAGTTGACGGTCTTTAAGGGTAGGCTTTCCGGGATTTCTTGAAAGGGATATAAGGGAGGGGGTGAGTACGACTACTCAGTGAATGGGATTCAAATCTTTTGACTAAAAAAAACATTTATATGGAGTGTGCCAGACTCCTTTGTTTTCAAAAATCCCTTCATTTCAAAATTTGGATTTTTCCATTATTTCTTAGTTACAACGGTGTGTCATCACCCAACACACATCCTTCATCATGAAGGTTACACACATTTGCAAGTCAGTATCACTACTAAACCCGCTAGTGGCTTCGGAGTGACTTTTCCTACCACCTGGATAGAAGCACGACCACTTCTACCCAGGCAATGAGTGGATGTACACGACATCCGACCCACAATCCCGAAATCACTTCTTCGTGTCCGTATGAGGATAGAGATCTCATCCTGTCCCCACCCCGGTCTCATGCGCTTGGTGCTACTCCAGATTTCACATAGACACCTAGAACGACAATCTGCCCTTATACTCACCGGGTCGTTCAGGGCCCTTAGGACACATCACTACCCCTCATGGGCATCTTGATGATCCCATACTCATAGTGCATGCACAAACAATATTTTCTTATATTGCCATGTAATCTGTGTTGCCACTAGTCCAACGGCCCCGGCTCTCAACTCAACCCGCAGCTGTTTGTCTTGACTAGTCCATCGACCTGTCATGTCGCACTGCCGCTAGTTGACTGAGCATGTCGGTTCTATCTTGGTACCATGGCCAAACAATTCTCTTATTAAGTTTTATGGCACATATATCATGTTTGTTTACGAGCTCCTGCTCGTGCCAACTGGCCTTGGGCCCACTGTACGAGATTTTCAAAATCGGGCATTTAGCCCCCAAGTTCCAAAACCGAGGCCCCCGACCTATCGAAGCTATTCGAGCTCCCATCGAGAAGGTCTTCCAAATTGTTTAAGCATTGGCACACAATCAGGGGAGAGCACTTCCGACAAAACATATGTTTTCTCTATCCATTATACCGCTCGGGTACAAGGACACCTCCGTTCATAACCGATGAACGGGTTTTCAACTTCCTTCGGGGAAGTTTCATCATACCAACCGGGTATGATCTACTTACAACCGGTAAGTAGTTTTTCCGCATGATTTTCACATCACTTTCTCTAAGTAGTGATGTTTAAAATACCACTTAATAGTGGATTTTCATACCGAGGTACTTATCATTGCCCAACCGGGTATGATATAAAATTTCCACGCACAATCAGTAAGTGGTTTTTAATTTTAAGTTGTGCTCATCATCCCAACCGGGTATGATGTTAGTAAACCCACCCACCCGTTAATGTCGTGAATTCCACTAGACCAGTTCTTGGTATTCACTCGAGCTTGTCGTTGCTGGCGTTCCCGGTACTTCGTGTTCCTACACGATATGAACATCTCGGTTCATTATCCTTTGGCCTAATTGCCTTCATTCATTCCAAATAAATGAGAAAGTCAAACTTTCATTTATTTGCAATTAGGTCCCTAAAGTTATTTCTCTTTAACTTTAAGTCCCAAATGCCGGTTTTTCCTCAAATTGAGTCCCGAAACTTCTAAAATTTATCATAGGACCTCAATTTATTCCGTTTCACAAAAAGGGGTTTAATTTCCCTAAATTCCAATTTGGTCCCCCAACTTTTCCAAAATTACCATTTTGCCCTTCCTTTACAAAAATGGTAAATTTTGCCCCAAAAATTTCAAAATTCCTCAATTGGTCCTCCAACAATATTTTCATGCCCAATTGACCCTCAATTTCATAAAATTTCATTTTGATGCTTTGAATCTAAAAAATCCTCAATTTTCCCCCAATTCCAACTTCTTAACATAGTCGAATTTGATTTCATCAAATTGACCCATCAAACGTTTCCAATTGTTGAAATTGAAGTTGAAATTGAGTTTCTACATGTTCATACGATTCTTTAGAAATGTGAATCGCAAGTTTTAATGCCGAGACAAGCTCAAACGAAGCTTCGCCGGAAAACAGACCGTAGAGAGAGAAAGCTTCGATTACTCACTGGTCAAGGCACGGCGGTCCGAGCTTTCGATCTGAGCAGATAGGTCTCATCCTGAGGTTCATCCTAGAATCAAGAATTGCATCAATTGATGAAGAATTGGATTAGAATTTCGTCATTGGAATTCGGTCGACTGTCTCTCTAGCACCAATAAAAAATTGTAAAGGGGAGCCGAATTGGCTTACCTTTCGGTCCTAATTCGGCCGTGGAAACGCTGAGGAAGTGTTGGGAGGGCTTGGTTTGGCCTGAGGAGGGCTTGAAATGGTCGATTTCAGCTTGGCCGAAATAGGGCAGCTTCGGTCCGCCGGAGTTGCTTCACTATTCCATCATGTCGGCGCTTCTCCAACAATTCTCGAATTGACTGGAGTTTGCTATCAGATAGCTACCTTCTCCCCGGTTCTAAAGAGCCCGACCTTTGTTCAAGTCGAAGCTCTGGTTCGAGCTTTACCGAGAAATGGAGTAGTAGAGAGAGAAAGAAGTGTTAAGGTGTGAGGAGAATGAAATGGGGATGACCTCTTTATATAGGCGTAAAACTCGTGTATTAAATGGGCGAGAAATTTTGGGTTACAAAAAATCATACTTTCCCAAAAGGTCACCCATCCTAACACTACTCATAGGCAAGCACGCTTAACTTTAAAGTTCTTATAGAAGCTAGTTCACTTAAACCAATTTGGTTTTTGTTCTCTAGTTTGTCTTAAGTTTGTTTTCCCAGGTTTAATGAACCATTTGGATCACCCGAAAGTTGTAAATTTCCATATTGCTTATTACCAAATGTAAACCAGCTTGGTTTTCTTATTCGGTTTGACCGGTTCTTTTCCCGGTTTTCCTTAACTCAAATGTGCAGGGTTTATATCGGTCAACCCGAGTAAGAAAATCGAGTTGGTTTACAAACCCAATCATTTGGGAACAAGCAATTTGGAAATTTACAACTTCCGGGTGATCCAAATGGTTTATTAAACCTTGGAAAATAAATTTAAGATAAATTAAAAGAGAAAAACTAAATTGCTTTAGGTGAATGAGAATCTATAAGAACTTTGAAGTTAAGCGTGCTTGTTTGACAGTAGTGTGAGTATGGGTGACCTCCTGGGAAGTATGATTATTTTTGTAACCCGAAATTTCGGTCAAAACTTTTTATGCAAACATACTTCTTATTATAAATAGCCATAAATTAATATATATATTTAATGATGGTAATTAATACCTATTTAATACCTAAATTAAATTATTGAAATTAATACAAATAATTTAATACTAAAATTAAATTGTTGGAATTAATACCAATAATTTATGGTAATATTAATACTAATAATAAATCTCTCATATTTAATATACGGTTTTATACCTGAACACTTCTCTCTCTCTCTCTACTTCTCCATTTCCCGGTGAAGCTCTCACCAGATCTTCGACTTAAATATTTTTCTTAACCTCAAAAGGAGAGGTTGGGCTCTTTAGAACTGGAGAGAAGACAACTATCTAATTACAAGCTCTAGTCAATCCGAGAATCGTTGGAGAAGCGCCGGCATGATGGAACAATGAAGCAGCTCCAGCAGACCGAAGTTGCCCTATTTTGGCCAAGCTGAAATCGACTATTTTGAGCCCTCCTCAGACCAAACCAAGCCCTCCCAACACTTTCTCAGACCTCCCACGGCCAAATTAGGACTGAAAGGTAAGCCAATTCGGATCCCCTCTGTAATTTCCGGCCGGTGCTAGAGAGAGAACCGACAGAATTTCAATGATGAAATTCTAACTCAATTCAGTATCAATTGATGTGATTCTTGATTCTAGGGTGATCCTCAAGATGAGGGATATCTACCCAAATCGAAAGCTCGGACCGCCGTGACTTCACCGGTGAGTAATCGAAGCTTTCTCTCTCTATAGTTCATTTTTCGGTGAAGCTCCGTTTGAGCTCGTCCCGATGTTAAAACTTGCGATTCATATGAACATGTAGAAACTCAATTTCAACTTCAATTTCAACAATTGGAAATGTTTGATGGGTCAATTTGATAAAATCAAATTCAATTGTGTTAAGAAGTTAGAATTGGGGGAAAATTGGCGATTTTCAAAATTCAAAGGACCAAAATGAAATTTTATGAAATTGAGAGTCAATTGGGCATGGAAATAATATTGGAGGACCGATTGAGGAATTTTGAAATTTTTGGGGCAAAATTTACCATTTTTTGTAAAGGAAGGGCAAAATGGTAATTTTGGAAAAGTTAGGGGACCAAATTGGAAATTTGGGAAATTAAACCCCTTTTTGTGAAATGGAATAAATTGAGGTCCAATGATAAATTTTAGAAGTTTCGGGACTCAATTTGAGGAAAAACTGGCATTTTGGACTTAAAGTTAAAGAGAAATAACTTTAGGGACCTGATTGCAAATAAATGAAAGTTTGACTTTCTCATTCATTTGGAATGAATGAAGGCGATTAGGCCGAAGGATAATGAACCAAGATGTTCATATCATGTAGGAACATGAAGTACCGGGAACTTTAGCAAGGACAAGCTCGCGTGAATACCAAGAACTAGTCTAGTGGAATTCACAACATTAACGGGTGAGTGGGTTTACTAACATCATACCCAGTTGTGATGATAAGCACAACTTAAAGATAAAAACCACTTACCGGTTGTGAGTGGAAATTTTATATCATACCTAGTAGGGGATGATAAGTACCTCGGTATAAAAATCCACTATTTAGTTGTATTTTAATTATCACCATTTAGAGAAAGTGATGTGAAAATTATGTGGAAAAACCACTTACCGATTGTAAGTAGATCATGCCCAGTTGGTATGATGAGACTTATTCGAAGGAAATTGAAATCTCGTTCATCGGTTATGAACAGAGATGTTCTTATACCGGTTGATATAATGGACAGTGAAAACCTATTTTGTCGAAATTGTTCTTCCCTGACTGTGTGCCAATGCTTGAACAATTTGGGAGACCTTCTTAACGGGAGCTCAAATAGCTCTTATAGGCCGGGGGCCTCGATTTTGGAACTTGTGGGCTAGAATGCCTAGTTTTTTGAAAATCTCGTATAGTGGGCCCAAGGCCAGTTGGCATGAGTAAGAGCTCGTAAACGAACATGATATATGTGCCATAAAACTTAATAACTGAATTGTTTGGCCATGGTACCAAGATAGGACCGACATTCTTAGTAACCTAGCGGTAGTGCGACATGATAGGTCGACGGACTAGTCAAGACAAACAACTACGGGTTGAGTTGAGAGTTGGGGCCGTTGGACTAGTGGCACCACATATTACATGGCTTGATAAGAAAACATTGTTTGTGCATGCACTATGAGTACGGGATCATCAAGACGCCCATGAGGTTTAGTGATGTGTCCTAAGCGCCCTGGACGACCCGGTGAGTATAAGGGCTGATCGTCGTTCCAGGTGTCTGTGCAAAATTTTGAGTAGCATCAAGCGTATGAGATCGAGGTGGGGACAGGATGAGGTCTCTATCCTCATATGGACACGAAGAAGTGATTTCAGGATTGTGGGTAGGATGTCGCGTACATCCACTCATTCCTAGGGTAAAAGTGGTCGTACTTCTATCCGGGTGGTAGGAAAAGTTGCTCCGAAGCCACTAGCGGGTTCAGTAGTAATACTGACTTGCGAATGTGTGTAACCTTCATGATGAAGGATGTGTGTTGGGTGATGACACATCGGTAACTAAGAAATAATGGAAAAACCCAAATTTCTGAATGAAGGGATTTTTGAAAAGAAAGGAGTTTGGCACACTCCATATAAATATTTTTCTTAAAAGTTAAAAGTAGACCTTTAAAAACTCATTCACTAAGTAGTTGTACTCACCCCCTCCCTTATATCCCTTTCAGGAAATCTCGGAAAGCCTACCCTGAAAGACAATCAACTAAGATGCCTGTAAGACAGGTATGTAAAATTTAAAATTTCCTACAATTTTAATTATGATATTCTAGGAAATGGTGCAGGTTTAAAGAATGTCGTACTCTTTACGGATTATAATAAGGGTAAACCCTTTAATAAATCAGGAGAGTGGCAGGTTGTTCACGGGGATCTGACCAAACCGGGTCGGGGCGTGACAACTAGAGTGGTATTAGAGCCTGTTTCCTCGAATACATAATCAAGACTAGAAAATATAGTAACTAATAGGATTTATCCTAAAATTTTCAATTGGCTCCCAAGAGAGGAACCAAGAAAACTTGGAATGGCTCTACTCAACACCCTACCTCCATAGGGAGACAACTCCAGAATCTTCCCAAATGCTTGAGACCGGGCTGAAATGTCAAAAGACCAAATGGGGAAGTATCCTGGAGAATGGTGCTAGGACCTATTGGTGGCACAACTCTAAGTATGGAGGAAGACGTTTATCAAGAATTTCATAGCTCCTTAATTATTTTGCAACCATTTCCTATGATAGGGCTGAAAGCCTAATCTTTTGTATCCCCATATTAATAAAATACTCAAATTCTCAAAACTCTCTCTCCTGATGATGCAATCTTGTTGGGAATATGGCCTAAGGAAAATAAAGCAAACCCACAATATCCTAGAAGCTAAGGAAAAGTTACATCCCGGTTATAGAAGATGAATTAGGGAATTAAGAAACCTAGGAAGACTCTTACCATCACCCTTTAGCAAAGGAGATTCAGTAAGAAAACTGTCAAAGTGATCAGACTCAAAGAACGGTAGAGCACCAAACCAATAGTAACCCTAGAAAAAGCCCCACACGAAGGAAAGAAAGAACCACAACAATCCATGTAAGGGAATAACGATGGGACAATACCTGAAGAGATGCCCAACCCTACTAAAGGACTAGTACCAAGTTGAACTATTATAGGTGTAAGGAAAGAAGGGGTGTTCCAGACCTCATAGATTCATGGCAATACCTCCTCAAAGGTCACGAAGGACATGAAGGATTGGAGACCAATACCATGGAGCGGATTACATAAACGATTCAAAAAGAGGTCAAGAAAAGACGAGGTGAATACAAAAACTTCTTAAGAAGGTCAAACCGAGAAGGATACCTCATAATAAGGTACATGAGAATCATACTTAGAACCCTCTCATAAGGGGCAAACACAGAAAAACGTCCCCCGAAACTCTAAGGAATGACATAGTAAGAGTGAAGAAGAGAAGGAATATGCTGTGAAAAGGAATCATTGGTTGGCAGATGTGCAAGGAGCCAACCCCTCATTAGAAACTACTTGAAGGAAGGAAGGAAGTATTGGAGGCCAATTATGACTTGCCTTGGAAGAGTAATATAGCTAAATAACGGGATGTATTGGAATGAATCGCCTTGGAAAAAGTAATGAAGCCAAATAGGGTCAAGGAGAATAAATGACACCCTAAGAAGGACCGGGAGGTAGAAAGGACTATAGCCTAAAAAGGTCAGTGAGATGGATGTTAAGGAGAGGAGGACTCGAGAAACAGCTACCCTAAGAAACTTAGACTAAACAAATGGTGGAGGCAAAGTAGTTAACGAACAAATACTCGGGAAAGCCATAATGTAAGTTCCAACAAAGAAGAGAGAGGCGAAAAGGTCAAATACTCGGGAAAAGAAGGATGCAAGAAATCCTTAAAAGGACCAAAGGCCAATTAACGACTAAACTCAAGCCAAGAAAGGAATAGGCAAGCCTCTCCCACAATGATCTTGAAACAAGGAAGATCTGTACGCTCCCTAAAGAAATAGACAGGTACTAGGTATGAATAAGGATGCAAATAGAGCATAAAAGATGTGCCTACAAGATTTGAGGAGTGAAAGTAAATAGGAGAAGATGACATCAAGGGATGTCATTTAAGGGTAGAAATCCCCTAGAGCAAATGTAAGAAAAGAATGTCAGGGGAAAGGCAAAGAATCTAACCAAGGAAGGAAGCCCCGGAAAGACATGCGTATCCCAATTAAAAGAAAATGGAATCAACCCTTATTTAGGAAATGTTTTCCAAGTAAAGAAGTATTGTAATGATCTAGTGTGACCTATTTGGAGAGAATAGGAGAACAATGTAGAAAGAGGAAAACTAGTAACAGCGGATAGCCAAAGATAATGAACAAAACCCTAAGAAAGGATGAGATGTAGTAAAGACTACACTCTATGATGGACAATAGGATGGGCATGAATACAACTGCCCATATAATAGGACCAGAAAAATAAGGAGAAAGAGACAGTTAAAGAACTGGTCTTCAATAGAACCATCGATTTAAACCACAACAAAGAAGGGAGAAGTGAAAAGGCCAAAATACTAGGAAAGAAGAACGGAGGAAAATCCTTAAAGCAATCGATGGCCAAAACTGGATTTATAGACTTAAGACAGTTAAGTGAGCCTCACGAAGGGCGAACAAGAGAATTTGAAACAAGGAGGATGTGAACCCTCCTTAAACGGAAATAATCTAACGAATTAACACCAAAAGATGCTGTGACAAGTATGAATGAGTGGACAACCCATACTAAGGTAATAAAGGAAAGAATGTTGGAGAAACGTTGTGAAAGTAAATCCCCCAAATAATATGTGGCTAAGAAGGAATAACCACAATTGGTAAGACGGGTCATAGTCCACACGTACATATGAAGCTTAAAGAGTGGACGACCGAGCATAGGGTGGAATGCACAGAATAAAACCAATAATCAGAATTATCCCATCTAAGGAATAAGGGATAAAACAAAAGTTATGGATAGAGAAGGATTCAAAGCAAACAGATGCCCTAACATAGATAAGGGTGCAAAGAAAGGGAGAAGGAACCACACAATAAATGATAAGGAGGTTGAGCATGTAACTCCTAAGATGGAAATCTCTATTGTAAGAGACATAGTAGAGAACAAAACTGGAAGGAGTGAACCTTCCCAAACAAAGTAATCGACACATAGATCGAAAGCAATTATTGTAGAATGAAGAATCATGAAGTGATTTATGAGCAAGTAAAAGTAGATTAAGGAAAAAGAAAGTCATTGAATAAGGGATGTCACTAAAGAAGAGAAAGGACATAAGAAGGGAAAAAATCCTCGTATGTCTCATTAGAAAATCCAACGATTGGAATTGAAAGGACCCAATAAAAACATTTGGAAAGGATGAGTAGGTAAGAAAAATCCATGCGGTTATGTGAGACATAACTTCAAAGGCATGATGGATGAAAGGATAATAGTAAAAAGGATACTTGAGGAATGCTATCAAAAGAAAAGAGGGATAAAGTTATATGATCCCTGAAAGGTAAAAAAAAAAGCTAAGAGAGACCCTCAAGGAGATGTTCTAGAAATCTAATGGACAAAGACAGGTCCTAGAAAATGCCATGCTGTAAGGGGTATGTAAGCCCAACAATCCCGAGGAGAATATGACTCAAAGTAAGAAAGAGTCGGCTAATAAGCATGACGAGGTCGAATATAAAAATTTGGACCGAAGTTATAATAGACAACAAATGAAGGAAGGGTCAAAATAGGACGAAAAGTGATAATAAAGAAAACCATGGAAACAAGTACGTAACGCCTGAAAGAACATTGAGCTAAAGGTTTCAATGACCAATGGGATAACTAGACACGGGAATGGTTAGGTATCTTGGAATTCCCAATCTTGAATACAAAACCTCAAAGGGAAGAATGTGCTCTAAGCAAATTAAGATATAAATCTAAGAATATACCTTGAAGTAAGGTATGTCTCGTTATGATAATCTCCATGGAGGGAGTAAATAATATAAAGGAAAATAAATTCCTTAAGGATGTAAAAAGGACTAATTGAAAGAACAAGAGAAGAGTTTACATGTTAAGCAAACAACAAATGGACATCAAAGAAAATGGTTTCTCATGCAAGGTTGCAAATTAAGTTTTGGGGATAAAGCTCCTAAAAGGAGGGGACAATTATAAACCCCACACTTTTGAGTAAAGGAAAATTGAGAAAGAACCGGTCAACCCGAGTAAGAAAACCGAGCCAGTTTACAAACCCGATCATTTGGGAAAAAAACTAAATTAGTTTAGGTGAACTAGAATTTATAAGAACTTTGAAGTTAAGCGTGCTTGTACAAGGGTAGTGTGAGGATGGGTGACCTCTTGGGAAGTATGATTTTTTTTGTAACCCAAAATTTCTGTCAAAACTTTTTATGCGTACGCCTTATCATAAATAGCCATAAATTATATATATATTTAATTATTGTAATTAATACCAATAATTTATGGCAGTATTAATACTAGTAATAAATCTCTCCCATTTAATACGGTTTTACACCTATATAAATAGGTCATCCCCATTCATTCTCCTCACACCTAAACACTTCTCTCTCTCTCTCTCTCTACTTCTCCATTTCCCGATGAAGCTCGAACCAGAGCTTCGACTTGAATATTTTTCTTAACCTCAGAAGAAGAGTTCAGGCTCTTTAGAACTGGGGAGAAGATAACTATCTGATCGCAAGCTCTAGTCAATCCAAGAATTATTGGAGAAGCGTCGGCATGATGGAACAATGAAGCAGCTCTGGCAGACCGAAGCTGCCCTATTTCGGCTAAGCTGAAATCGACTATTTCGAGCCCTCCTCAGACTAAACCAAGCCCTCCCAACACTTTCTCAGCCCTCCCACGACCGAATTAGGACTGAAAGGTAAGCTAATTCGGCTCCCCTCTGCAATTTCCGGCCGGTGCTAGAGAGAGAACCGACAAAATTTCAATGATGAAATTCTAACTCAATTCAGCATCAATTGATGCGATTCTTGATTCTAGGATTATCCTCAAGATGAGAGTTATCTGCCCAGATCGAAAGCTCGGACCGTCGTGCCTTCACCGGTGAGTAATCGAAGCTTTCTCTCTCTATAGTTCATTTTCAGGCGAAGCTCCATTAGATCTCGTCCCGACGTTAAAACTTATGATTCACATTTCTAAAGAATCGTATGAACATGTAGAAACTCAATTTCAACTTCAATTTCAATAATTGGAAACATTTGATGGGTCAATTTGATAAAATCAAATTCGGCTGTGTTAAGAAGTTGGAATTGAGGAAAAATTGGGGATTTTTGAAATTCAAGGGACCAAAATGAGATTTTATGAAATTGAGGGTCAATTGGGCATGGAAATATTGTTGGAGGACCAATTGAGGAATTTTGAAATTTTGGGGGCAAAATTTACCATTTTTGTAAAGGAAGGGCAAAATGGTAATTTTGGAAAAGTTGGGGGACCAAATTGGAAATTTGGGAAATTAAACCCCTTTTTGTGAAATGGAATAAATTGAGGTCCTATAATAAATTTTAGAAGTTTCGAGACTCAATTTGAGGAAAAACTGGCATTTTGGACTTAAAGTTAAAGAGAAATAACTTTAGGGACCTGATTGCAAATAAATGAAAGTTTGACTTTCTCATTCATTTGGAATGAATAAAGGCAATTAGGTCGAAGGATAATGAACCAAGATGTTCATATTATGTAGGAACAGAAAGTACCGAGAATGCAAGCAAGGACAAGCTTGTGTGAATACCAAGAACCAGTCTAGTGGAATCACGGCATTAACATGTGAGAGGGTTTACTAACATCATACCCGGTTGGGATGATAAGCATAACTTAAAGATAAGAACCACTTACCCATTGTGAGTGGAAATTTTATATCATACCCAGTAGGGGATGATAAGTACCTCGGTATAAAAATCCACTGTTTAGTGGTTTTTTAATCATCACCACTTAGAGAAAGTGATGTGAAAATTATGCGGAAAAACTATTTACCGATTGTAAGTAGATCATATCCAGTTGGTATGATGAGACTTCCTCGAAGGAAATTGAAAACCCGTTCATCGTTTATGAACAGAGATGTTCTTATACCAGTTGGTATAATGGACAGTGAAAACCTATTTTATCGAAAGTGTTCTCCCCTAACTGTGTTCCAATGCTTAAACTATTTGGGAGACCTTATTGACGAGAGCTCGAATAGCTCTTATAGGCCGGGGGCCTCGATTTTAGAACTTGAGGGCTAGAATGCCCAGTTTTTTGAAAATCTCGTATAGTGGGCCCAAGGCCAATTGGCACGAGCAGGAGCTCATAAACGAACATGATATATGTGCCATAAAACTTAATAAGTGAATTGTCTGGCCATGGTATCAAAATAGGATCGACATGCTCAGTCAACTAGCGGCAGTGCAAAATGACAAGTCGACGGACTAGTCAAGACAAACAACTACGGGTTGAGTTGAGAGTCGGAGCCGTTGGACCAATGGCACCACATATTACATGGCTTGATAAGAAAACATTGTTTGTGCATGCACTATGAGTATGGGATCATCAAGACACCCATGAGGGGTAGTGATGTGTCCTAAGGGCTCTGGACGACTCAGTGAGTATAAGGGCAGATCGTCGTTCCAGGTGTCTGTGCAAAATTTGGAGTAGCACCAAGTGCATGAGACCGGAGTGGGGACAGGATGAGGTCTCTGTCCTCATACGGACACGAAGAAGTGACTTCGGGATTGTGGGTCAGATGTCGCATACATCCACTCATTCTCAGGGTAGAAGTGGTTGTACTTCTATCCGGGTGGTAGGAAAAGTCGCTCCGAAGCCACTAGCGGGTTCAGTAGTGATACTGACTTGCAAATGTGTGTAACCTTCATTATGAAGGATGTGTGTTGGGTGATGATACACCGGTAACTAAGAAATAATGGAAAAACTCAAATTTTTAAATAAAGGGATTTTTGAAAAGAAAGGAGTCTGGCACACTCCATATAAATGTTTTTCTGAAAAGTTAAAAGTAGACCTTTAAAAACCCATTCACTAAGTAGTCGTACTCACCCCCTCCCTTATATCCCTTTCAGGAAATCCCGGAAAGCCTACCCTGAAAGACAATCAACTAAGATGCCTGTAAGACGGGTATGTAAAGTTTAAAATTTCATGCAGTTTTGATTATGCTATTCCAGGAAATGGTGCAGGTTTAAAGGATGCCTTACTCTTTACGGATTATAATAAGGGGAAACCCTGTAATAAATTGGGAGAGTGGCGAGTTGTTCATAGGGATCCGACCAAACCAGGTGGGGGTGTGACAACAACTGTTTGTCTTGACTAATCCGGAGACCTGTCTTGTCGCACTGCCACTAGTTGATTGAATATGTCGGTCATGTCTTGGTACAATGTCCAAACAATTCATTTACTTAACGTTTTATGGCATATATCTCATGTTTGTTTATGAGCTCCTACTCATGCCAATTGGCCTATGGCCCACTATTCGAGATTTTCAAAATCGGGCATATTAGCCCCCAAGTTCCAAAATCGAGGCCCCCGGCCTATAAGATCTATTCGAGCTCCTATCAAGAAGGTCTCCCAAATCGTTTAAGCAGTGGCACACATTTAGGGGAGAGCACTTTTGACAAAAATAAATTTTTAACTATCCTTCATACCAATCGGGTATGAGGATATCTCCGCTCATAACCGATGAACGGGTTTTCCACTACCACCGAGGAAGCTTCATCATACCAATTGGGTATGATCTACTCACGAATTGTAAGTAGTTTTTCCGCGTCATTTTCACATCACTCCTCTATGTTGTGATGTTTAAAATACCACTAATTAGTGGGTTTTCATTTCGAGGTACTTATCATCCTCAGCTGGTATGATATAAAATCCCACTCACCCAATCATGCAATGAATTTCCACTTAGTCAGTTTCCGTCCCTAGCAAGCTTAACTTTCGCTAGGTTCCCGATGTCTCATTTTCCAACATGAAATGAAAATAGTTGTTCATTATTCTTTGGCCCAATACACTCATTTGTTCCAAATGAATGAGAAAAACCAATTTTTCCTTTATTTGCATTTAGGTACGTAAAGTTATTTTTCTTTAACTTTAAGTCCCTAATGCCGATTTTTCCTCAAATTGAGTCCCAAAACTTTTAAAATTCAGCTTGGGATCTCAATTTATTCAATTTCTCAAAAAGGGGTTTAATTTACTAAATTTCCAATTTGGTCCCCCAACTTTTCTAAAATTACCATTTTGCCCTTCCTTTACAAAAATGGTAAGTTTTACCCCAAAAATTCTAAAATTCCCCAATTGGCCCTCTAACACTCTTATCATGCCCAATTGACCCTCAATTTTAGAAAATTGCATTTTAGTCCTTCAAATTTTCAAAAATCCCCAATTTCCCCAAAATTTCCCCCAATTTCAACTCACTAACAGAACCAAATTTGATTTCATCAATTTGGCTGATCCAACGGAGCTTCACCGGAAAACAGACTATAGAGAGAGAAAGCTTTAATTGCTCACCGATGAGGGCACGACGGTTTGAGCTTTCTATCTAGGTAGGTAGCTCTCCTCCTGAGGTTCCTCCTAGGATCAAGAATGACATCAATTGATGTCAAATTGGATTAGAATTCTGTCATTTAAATTTTGCCAACTCTCTCTCTAACACCGTTCAGAAATTGTAGAGGGGAGTCAAATTGGCTTACCTTTTGGTCCTAATTCGGTCGTGGGAGGGTTGAGGAAGTGTTGGGAGGGCTTGGTTTGGCTTAAGGAGGGCTCAAATTGGCCAATTTCAGCTCGGCCGAAACAAGGCAGCTTTGGTCCACCGGAGCTGCTTCACTATTCGATCACGCTGGTGCATCTCCGGCGACTCTCAGAACGAGTGGATGTCACCACCGTGTAGCTAACTTCTCCCTGGCTCTAAGGAACCCGACATCACCTTCTTTTTCTCATAAATGACCCTATATCGGAGCTCTAGTTCAAGCTTCGCCGGAAAACTAAGCAGCTAAGAGAGAGTGAACTTTTCAGGTGTGGAGAGGATGAATGGAGAGGGGCTCTTTATATAGGGAGCTCGGGGACTAGTCTGTTGTCCGTTTGGCACCTTTATGATAGACATTGATGGCCTGAAACATACTGAACGGAAACGTTTCTTCTTTGTCGGTGCTGCTTTGATTTTCCGGCAAGTGAACAATGTTGTCATCTGAAGCAAGAAGACGACACTATTCCGAACCGGACCGGACCGGGTTCAAAGTTTAAATCAACCTGTTCACCCCCTATTCGACCGAATTTTTCAAATCTAAGAATTTCTAAATTTATCTAAATTCATTTTCTATCCAATGATACCTAGAAAAATGAATTTATAATTCGGTTCAATAGTGGTTCAAACCGGTTAAATCCGGTTTGGATCCGGTTCACCTAAACCAGTTCGGTTTTCATCTCCAATTCCTTCTCAAGTTCATTTCCATGACTTTTGGGACTCTTTGTTTCACTCGGTATCCATAAATTTCCCAGTTTTCCCTTTCTCTATCGGTTTCGGTTCATGAACCGACTCGGTTCATTAACCGGTTCAACCCAGTTCGATCCGGTGCATCTAAACCGGTCTAGTTTTTCTTTTCCAATTTGTCTGAATGTTCTTTTCTAGGGTTTATGAATCATTTTGAGTCACATGGGAGTTTTAAATTCTCAAATTTGCCCGTTTCCTGATAATCGGGCTTGTAGACCGACTTGGATTTTGAAACTGACCGATTCTTTCCCTAGTTTTCTCATTATCAAAGGATGGGGTTTACAACTCTACCCTCCTTTTATGGTTTTTGTCCCCAAAATAGTTACACATTAAATAATTGAGGGTAACTATCCCTCATCATACACTCAGTTTCCCATGTCTCTTTCTACACGGGTCCATTCTGCCAAAACACCTTGACCGTAAGAATTTTCTTGTTCCTCAAATTCTTGTCTCTCCAGTCGATAATTCGTACCGGTTCTATCTGATAGGTCAGATTCTCTTCTAGTTCCATTGGAGGTCGGTCCAATACATGACTAGGATCAGACTGATATTTTTGAAGTACTGAGATGTGGAATACATCATGTATTCTCTGCAGATCAGGAGGTAGTTCCAATTTATAAGCTACGAGTCCTATCCTTTGAATCATGGGATATGGACCAATATATCTTGGTTTCAACTTTCCTCTTTGCTGAAACCTAAGTATTCCCCTCCAGGGGGATACTTTGAGGAATAATTGATCTCCTACCTCGAACTCCAAATCTTTCCTTCGATTGTTCGCGTAACTCTTTTGTCTATCCTGTACAGTCTTAAGATGACTCCTTATTAATTTTATCTTCTGAATGGCATCCTCAATTAGTTCTACTCTTTCTATCTTTCTTTCCCCCACTTCTTCCCAAAATAGAAGGGAACAACATGGTCGTTCATAAAGGGCTTCATAGGGGGCCATCTGAATACTGGTCTAATAACTATTATTGTAAGAAAACTCCATCATGCATAAGTATTCCTCCTAGTTTTTATTCATGGTAAGTGCACACTCTCTCAGCATGTCATCAAAGTTTGGATGGTTCGCTTAGACTGGCCATCTGTCTAAGGGTGAAATGTCATGCTCATATGAAGCTTGGTCTCCATGGCATTTTGTAAACTTGGCCAAAACCTGGAAGTAAATCTTGGATCTCTATCTGATACTATACTCACCGGGACACCATTGAGTCTTATGATTTCCTTCATGTATAGGACGGCCAGTTGTTCTACTGTGTCCGTCACTTTTATAGGAAGGAAATGTGTTGATTTGGTCAATCTATCCACTATGACCCAAATCGTATCTCGACCCTTTCTGGTCACCGGTAGGCCCATGACGAAGTCCATGGTGATGTGCTCCCATTTTCACTCCGGAATTGGTAAAGGTTGTAGTAGTCCTCACGATTTCTGATGCTTTGCTTTTATCTATTGACAACACAAACATCGGGCTACATATTCCATAATGTCCCTCTTCATACCTTTCACCAGTATCTTTTTTTGAGGGTGCGGTACATCTTAGTACTGCCCGGATTCATAGTATACACCAAATTGTGTGCCTCTTCCAGAATTAATCTTTTCAACTCCTTATCTTGAGGCACACATACCCTACCCTTATAGGTTAGTACTCCATCACCTCACACGTCATAGTCTGGTTTCGTTTCTCTGTTTACCAGGTCCAAATAAGATTGGAGTTCTTTATCGGTCCTTTGTTGAGCCTTAATATGCTCGTTTAGATTGGGTCTTACTGCCACATTAGTCACCAAGCATTTTTCCTACTTATCTATCCTCAGATCTACCTCCATCCTTCCCAATTGTTGTAACAAGGGTAGGTAACTTGTCTTCACTTGTGCCGCCTCAGTTTGATACTTGTGACTTAAGGCATCTACTACCACATTTTCCTTTCCGAGGTGATATTCTATCGCAAGATCATAATCCTTCACCAATTCCAGCCATCTCCTCTTAATTGAGATACGCATGTCTTTCTAGGGCTTCCTTCCTTGGTAGGATTCTTTCCCTTTCTCTTGAAATTCTTTTTTTTTTATTTCCTCTAAGGAATTTCTACCCTTAAATAACACCCTCTAATGTCATCTTCTCTTGTTTACCTTTACTTTTGAAATCATGCGGTCACATCTTTTGCACTATATCCTCATCCTTACATGTACTTTAGTACATGTCTATTTCTTTTAGGAAGAGCTCATATCTTCCTTATTTCAAGATCTCTTGATCATGCAAGGGGCTTACCTACTCCTCTCTTGGCTTATGTTTGGTCATTAATTTAGCCATTGGTCTTTTTAAGGATTTTCCTTCATCCTTCTTTTCTCCAATATTTGGCCTTTCCACTTCTTCCTTCTGTGTTGGAGTTTAATCTATGACCCTCACGAGGGTTAGTGTGTTACCTGCCTCGTCTCTCCTATTCACCTTGTCTAATTCTCTTGAGGCAGTTGTCTCTCGAATCTTCTTGTCCTTAATGACTCTTCCATTGCCCTTTTTAGGGTGTATTCCTTATTACTTCCCGGTCCTCCTTAGGGCGTCATTCATTCTCTTTGACTATCTTATTTTTTATGGTTTGCTTACTTCTACTATGTTGGTTAGAGACTCCAATTTCTTGTCCTGCCTTCTTTGCCTAATATTCTCCTTGATTTATTCCTTTATCCTTGATCTTTATGGTGTCTAGGGAATCATAGTTTTGTTAGGTTACTTTTCTTGGGGCCATCTTCCTAACAAGATTACATCCTTTGAGAGACAAGGTTTCTAGGAATTGGGAGTACTTCATTAATAGAATAATACAATATGTTGGGGGGTTTTGCCTTATTATAGAAAGTGGTCATAAAATAAATAGGAAGCTACGAGATTCTTGATAAGCATCCTCCTAGGTAAGGTTATACGCCCGTTGATGACGTTTATAGCTTCACGCTTGGCTTCCATTGTACTTAGAGTTGTGCCCTCAATATGTCCTAACACCATTTTTCCTGAATACTTCCCCATTTAGTCTTTTGAGATTTTTACCATGCCTCAAGCATTGGGAACTTCTAGGGTTGTCTTCCTACGAGGACAGAGTATTGAGAAGAGTCATTCCTAGTTTTCTTGGTTCCTCTCCTCAGGGCCATCTCAAAATTTTAAGATGAATCCTTTTAGTTACTATAATTTCTAGTCTTGATTATGTATTCGAGGAAATAGGCTCTGATACCAATCAAGTTGTCACGCCCCGACTCGGTTTGGTCGGATCTCTGTGATCAACCTGCCACTCTCCCGGTTTATTAAAGGGTTTTCCTTCATTATAAACCGTAAAGAGTAAGGCATCTTTTAAACCTGCACATTTTCCTCAAATAACATAAATCAAAACTGCATAATATTTTAAATTTATCATACCTGTCTCACAAGCGTCTTAGTTGATGGTATTTAAGGGTAGGCTTTCTGGAATTTCCTGAAAGGGACATAAGGGATGGGGTGAGTACTACTACTCAATGAATCGATTTTCAAAATTTAACTTTTAGGGAAAAAATTTGTATTTGAGTGTGTCAGACTCCTTATTTTCTTTCAAAAATTCTTTCATTTTAAATCTCTATTTTTATCACCATTTCTTATTAATCACGGTATGTTATCACCTAACACACATCCTTCATCATGAAGGTCAATCACACAATCACAGGCCAGCCCGTCCACTGAACCCACTTGTGGCATCGGAGTGACTTTACTGGCCACCAATATAGAAGCATGTCCCCTTCTACCCTGAGAATGAGTGGATGTACGCAACATCCGGCCCTCAATCCCAAAATCAATTCTCTGTGTTCGTATGAGGATAGAGACCTCATCTCGACCTTACCCCGATCTCGTGCGCTTAAAGCTATGTCGAGCTTCGCAAGGTCACCTAATTCGACGAACTGCCCTTATATCCACTATGTCGTCCAGGGCCCTAGGACACATCACTACCCCTCTTGGGCATCTTAAAGGTCCCATACACAATGCATGCACAATCAGTATTTTCACATCATGCCTTATAATCTATGGTGCCACTGGTCTAACGGCCCCAACCATCAACACAACCTACAGTTGTTTGTTTTGACTAATCCGGAGACATGTCATGTCGTACTGCCACTAGTTGATTGAATATGTCGGTCCTATCTTGGTACCATGGCCAAACAATTCATTTACTTAAAGATTTATGTCATATATCTCATGTTTGTTTATGAGCTCTTGTTCGTGCCAATTGGCCTATGGCCCACTATTCGAGATTTTCAAAATCGGGCATATTAGCACCTAAGTTCCAAAACCAAGGCCTCCGGCCTATAAGAGCTATTCGAGCTCCCATCAAGAAGGTCTCCCAAATCATTTAAGCAGTGGCACACAATCAGGGGACATAATTTTTGACAAAAATAAATTTTTAACTATCATTCATACCAACCGGGTATGAAAATATCTCCGCTCATAACCGATGAACGGGTTTTCCACTTCCTCCGAGAAAGCTTCATCATACCAAGAGGGTATGATCTACTCACGACTTGTAAGTAGTGTTTCCACATCATTTTCACATCACTCCTCTATGTTGTGATATTTAAAATATCAATAAGTAATGGGTTTTCATTTCGAGGTACTTATCATCCCCAACCGGGTATAATATAAAATCCCACTCACCCGATCATGCAGTGAATTTCCACTTAGTCGATTTCCATCCCTAGCAAGCTTAACTTCTGTTGCGTTCTCGATGTCTCATTTTCCTACATGAAATGGACATATTTGTTCATTATTGCTTGGCCTAATAGCCCTCATTCGATCCAAATGAATGAGAAAAATCAATTTTTCCTTTATTTGTATTTAGATCCCTAAAGTTATTTTTCTTTAATTTTAAGCCCCTAATGTCAAATTTTCCTCAAATTGAGTCCCAAAACTTTTAAAATTCCCCTTGGGACCTCAATTTATTCAATTTCACAAAAAGGGGTTTAATTTCCCAAATTTCCAATTTGGTCCCCCAACTTTTCCAAAATTACCATTTTGCCCATCCTTTACAAAAGTGGTAAGTTTTATCCAGAGATTCTAAAATTTCTCAATTGGCCCTCTAACATTGTTATCATGCCCAATTAACCCTCAATTTTAGAAAATTGCATTTTGGTCCTTCAAATTTTTGAAAATCCCTAATTTCCCCTTATTTCAACTCACTAACACAACCGAATTTGATTTAATAAAATTGGCCAATCAAACACTTTTAATTGTTGAAATTGAGTTTCTACATGTTCATACGACTTCTTAGCACTTTGCATCATAAGTTTTAACGTTGGAATGAGCTCAAACGGAGTTTCATCAAAAAATAGACTGTAAAGAGAGAAAGATTTGATTTTTCACCATTGAGAGCACGACGGTCTGAGGTTTCTATCTGGGCAGGTAGCTCTCCTCCTGAGGTTCCTCCTAGGATCAAGAATGATATCAATTAATGTCAAATTGGATTAGAATTTTGTCATTTAAATTCTATTGACTCTCTCTCTAACACTTGTCGGAAATTGTAGAGGGTAGCCGAATTGGTTTACATTTTGGTCCAAATTTGGTCGTGGGAGGGCTGTGGAAGTGTTAGAAGGACTTGGTTTGGCCTGAGGAGGGCTCTAATTAGATGATTTTAGCTTGATCAAAATAGGGCAGCTTCGGTCCGCCAGAGCTGCTTCATTGTTCGATCACATAGATACTTCTCTGGCGACTCTCGGAACAAGTGGATGTCACCACCGTGTAGATGACTTCTCCCCGATTCTAAAGAACCCAACCTCTCCTTCTTTTGCTTAGAAATGACCCTATATCTGAGCTCTGGTTTGAGCTTCACCGGAAAACTAAGCAGCTCAGAGAGAGTGAGCTTTTCAGGTGTGGAGAGGATGAATGGAGAGGGACTCTTTATATAGGGAGCTCGGGGACTCGTCTGCCATCCGTTCGACACCTTTATGACAGACAGTGATGGCCTGAAATGTATAGAACGGAAACGTTTCTTCTTCACCGGTGTTGATTCAATTTTCTAACGAGTGAACAGTGTTGTAATCTAAAGGAAGAAGACGACACTGTTCCGAACTGTACTAGACCGGTCCGAACCGGGTTCAAAGCTTATACCGGCCGGTTCAACCCCCAGTCCACCGAATTTTTCAAATCTAAAAATTTCTAAACTTATCTAAATTCATTTTCTATCCAATGATGGCCTCAAATATCAAATTTGAATTTTTTAATCCACCAAGAAAAATGAATTTAAAATCTGGTTCAATAGTGGTCCAAAATAGTTCAATCTGATTCGAATCCAGTTCACCTGAATTGGTTTGGTTTTCATCTTCAATTCCTTCTCAAGTCCATTTCTAGGACTTTTGGGACTCTTTGGGTCACTCAAGATCCATAAATTTCCCGGATTGCCCTTTTTCTATCGGTTCTAATTCATGAACCGACTCGGTTCATAAACCGGTTCAATCCAATTGGATCTGATACATCTAAACCGATCTGTTTCCATCTAAACCGATTTTTTTTCTTATTATCAAAGGACAGGGTTTACAATTCTCCCCTCCTTTTAGCGGTTTTTGTCCCCAAAATATTTACATGTTAAATAATTGAGTGTAACTATCCCTCATTACACTTTCGGTCTCTCATGTCTCTTCTTGCACGGGTCCGTCTTTCCAAAGAACTTTGACCATAGGAATCTTCTTATTCCTCAAGTTCTTATCCCTCTGGTCGATGATTTGTACCAGTTCTATTTGATAGATCAAGTTCTCTTCTAGCTCTAGTGGTGGTCGGTCCAATACATGGCTAGGATCATGTTGGTACCTCCGAAGCACAGTGATATGTAATACATCATGTATTCTCTACAAGTTCAGAGGTAGTTCAAATTTATAGGCCAATGGCCCTATCCTTTGGATGACGGGACAAGGACTGATATACCTTGGTTTCAACTTTCCCCATTGTTGAAACCTAAGTATTCCCCTCTATGGGGATACCTTCAGAAACACTTGGTCTCCCACATCAAACTCCATATCCCTTCTCCGATGATCCGCATAACTCTTTTGCTTGTCCTGAGCGGCCTTAAGGTGACTCCTAATTAACTTAATTTTCTTTGTGGCATCCTTAATTAGCTCGACCCTTTCCAGTTTCCTTTCTCCCACGTCTTCCAAAAATAAAGGGTACGACAAGGTCGTCCATAAAAAGGCTTCATAAGGAGCCATCTGAGTACTGGCCTAATAGCTATTATTGTAAGCAAATTCCATTAGCCATAGGTATTCCTCCCAACCTTTGTCCATGGTGAGTATGCATGCCCTCAGCATGTCCCCCAAGGTCTGAATCATCCGTTCAAACTGTCCATCGGTCTGAGGATGAAATGCCATACTCATATGGAGCTTGGTTCCTAAGGCACTTTGTAAACTTGACTAGAACCTTGAAGTAAATCGAGGGTCTTTATCCGATACTATACTAATCGGGATGCCCTAGAGTATTACTATCTCCCTTATGTATAAGACAGTCAGTTGTTTTATTGTATCTGTCACTCTTATAGGAAGGAAATGAGCGGATTTGGTCAATCTATCCACGATGACCCATTTTGCGTCTCGACCCTTCATGGTCACAGGTAGTCCCTATGACAAAGTCCATGGTAATGTGCTCTCATTTCCATTCCAAAATTGGCAAGGGTTGGAGCAATCCTGATGGTTTTTTTTATGCTCAGCCTTTATCTTGTGATAGGACAAACATCAGGCTACGTATTTCGCAATGTCCCTCTTCATTCCCTTCCATCAATATCCTTGTTTGAGGGTGCGGTACATTTTAGTACTGCCCGAATGCATTGCATACATAAAATCGTGTGCCTCTTCCAGAATTAACCTCTTCAACTCCTTATCTTGAGGCACACATACCCTACCTTTGTAGGTTAGCACTCCATCACCTCGCAAGTCGTAGTCCGGTTTCATTTCTCTGTTAACCAGGTCCAAATAAGATTGGAGTTCCTTATCACCCTTTTGTTGAGCCTTAATCTGCTCGATTAGACTGGTCTCACCACCACATTAGCCAACAAGCATTTCTCCTACTTGTACATCTTCAGGTCCACCTTCATTCTCCCCAGCTGTTGCAACAAGGTTATGTAACTTGTCTTTATTTGTGCCGCCTCAGTTTGGTATTTGCGACTTAAGGCATCTGCCACCACATTTGCCTTTTCTGGGTGATACTTTATCACAAAATCATGGTCTTTCACCAATTCCAACCATCTTCTCTAGTGGAGATTTAACTCTTTCTGAGTCAAGAAATACTTAAGACTTTTGTGATTAGTGTATATCCTACACTTAACACCGTAGAGGTAGTGTCGCCAAATCTTTAAGGAAAACACTATCGTAGCTAATTTCAGGTCATGGGTTGGGTTGTTTCTCTAATATACCTTAAGTTGTCGTGAGACATAGATGATAACCTTTCCTTGTTGCATCAGTACACATCCGAGTCCTTGTCCGGATGCATCACTATAGACAGTGTACTCTCTCGCACTTGAGTTAGGAAGGGAGAGTACCAGTGCAGTTGTCAATCGAGTCTTCAATTCCAAGAAAGAGTTCTCACAGCTTTCATCCCATTTATACTCAACTCCTTTCCTGGTGAGTCAAGTCAGAGGGGTTGCTATCTTAGAAAAGTCTTGCACAAACTATCTGTAATATCCTGCCAGACCTAAGAAACTTCGTATCTCTGAAGGATCCCTAGGTGCCTTCCAATCGAATATGGCTTCCACCTTTGCTGTATCCACCTTAACTCCATCCTTGGATACTGTATGTCCTAAGAATCCTACCTCCTGTAGCCAGGACTCACACTTGGAGAATTTTGCAAATAAGTGGTTTTCCCTCAATATCTCCAAGGTGATTGCCAAATGTTCTTCGTGCTCTAACCTAGTTTGTGAGTATATGAGAATATCATCTATGAATACTATCATGAACATGTACAAATGTGGTTAGAACACATGGTTCATTTAATCCATGAAGGTTGTAGGGGCATTTGTTAATCCGAATGACATTACTCTAAATTTGTAATGTCCGTATCGGGACCGAAATGCTGTCTTAGGAATGTCCTCTCGGATCCTGAGTTAGTGATAGCCAAACCGAAGGTCTATCTTGGAAAAGTAGGCTGCTCCTTTTAGTTGGTCGAATAGGTCATCAATTCGGGGAAGTGGGTACCTATTCTTGATGGTAACTTGATTCAACTCCCTATAATCTATGTTCCATCCTTTTTCTTCAAGAATAGGACAAGTGCACTCCATGGAGACTGGCTAGGATGTATAAAATCCTTCTCCAATAGTTTGTCCAATTGTTCCTTCAATTCCACTAGAGCCATGCGATAAGGGGCTTCGGATATGGGGTTTGTTCCTAGGATAATTTCTATGGTGAATTCCACTTGCCGACTTGGAAGTAGTTCATTTAATTCTTCTGGAAATACTTCTGGATCGGAATGTCTTTGAGTCTATTCTCTTCAGACTTTTCATTTATGGCCATGGCCAGAAAAGTCATACAACCTTTTTGTATAATCTTTTGGGCCTTCATATGAGACACCATCTGTACTTCACCCTTCCTTTGGTCTCCTTGGAATTTTAATCCATTTGTTTCAGAAGTGTGGAAGGTCACTGTCTTCTTTCCACAGTCCATCCTGGCCTAATGGTTACTTAACTAATCCATTCCAAGGATCACTTCTACCTCCTTTAGAGGCAACGTAATAAAATCTGTCTCAAGTTTAATTCCTCCAATCTTTACCTCACATCCCTTTAATTGTTTGTTCCTTTTTAACCCGTCTCATAAGGGCATGAGGATGTTGAGAATTTGTCCTAGAGGAGTGAGTTCTAGAGGTAAACTTGGAATTAAGTCCTCTTTAATGAAGGATATCTCAGCTCTTGAGTCGAAGAGGGCATAGACCTGTTGTCCCCATAATTGCACATACCCTGATTGAAGAAATGTATATTTTTAGAGGAAAGGCTTTCTTTATTGAATAAAAATTTCAATTACAAGATTTTCTAAAGCTAATTGGGGGGTTTTGGGAGGTACCCACTATAGTACTAGGGTCTTTCCTAGCCTCTTCCTGGTGAGGTTGTATACCCTAGCTGGTACTCTATTGTAGCATCTAGCCTGGAATTCATGGGGTTCCCTTGTGGTGATCCAAGTGTATTCTTCTGCTTGTTCTCCTTGAGAGTGGGGCATTCCTTTGCAAAGTGCCCCATTTGACCACATGCAAAACAGGTCAAACATGCTCCCTCATGGTGCCTTTGGCACCTAGGACAGTGAGGGTTTCCTTAGGGCAAGGTGAGGATTACTCTTTGGGGAGGTGGTGGCATGTCCCTTATCTTTTGAGATTCCACTCTATTTCCCCATCTCAGACCATTATGCTCCTTTTGTCCTCCCTTACGGTTTTGACCCTTATCCTCCTTCCAGGTCGTTTGCTCCATGCGACGACGTCAGGTTTGCACTAGTCACTCACACTCATGAGCCATACTGATTTCTGCTGCCAGGTCCATGGGGTGTCCTAGTACTCCCATACGGTCTTGTATGTCCATATTAAGACTGTCCACGAACCACTGGCATATATCTGCTAGCCCAGTTAGGTTAGGAGCAAAGGGTCTTAACTCATTGAATTTTGTTTCATATTCCAATATGGAGTTAAGCCCTTGCCGAAGTCGGAGGAAATCTTGCTTCTTCTCATTAATCAAATGAGGAGACAGGTACTCTTCCGCGTACCTCTCCTCAAATTGCTCCCATGTGGTGGTGGAGGTATGCAAGTTTCAGACATTGTCCCACCATCTTTTAGCACTTCCCTCCAGGAAGAATTATGTCAGAATCACCATGTCCTCGGGTGATATCCTGACTATCCCCATCAGCTTATTGACATTTGCCAGCCAATCCATGGCAGCACTAGCATCTTTCTCTCCAAGGAAAGGCCTACACCCCAGTTAACAGAGAGTCTTGAGATTTTTGGGAATGTCAATTAGAGGGGGATGACTTACAAGAGGAGGATGGGATTGTACTTTCTCTAGTTCAACCCGAGAGTTGGTGCCTGCCTCAGGGACGAGGTTACGCTGCCCAAATACACAGGTGAATTCCTTGTACAACCTCTTAGTATTCCAAGCTCAGTCCAGGTGGGGTTGTTTGGTCTCCTCGGGGAGTTTCCATAGGTAGGGGTGTTTGGGCAGTTTTGTAGACTGCAACTCTAGTTCTTTTGGTTCTTTTCTTGGGAGCCATTCTGAAAATTTTAAAATCATCCCTATTAGTTACGATGTTCTCTAGTTTTGATAATGCATTCGAGGAAACAGGCTCTGACACCACTCAAGTTGTCATGCTTTGACCCAATTTGGTTGGATCCTCATGAGCAACCCGCCACTCTCCTAGTTTATTAAGGGTTTTCCCCTTCTCTAAATCGTGAGCAGTAAGGCATCCTTTAGACATACCTTTCCTAGAATAACATTAATCAAAACTGCATAAAATTTTAACTTACAATTATGTGTTGCAGGTTTGGCTAACTAAAGGTCTTTAGGTAGGTGTTTCCCTCGGTTACCTAAAAAGGGGTAAAGGGAGGGGGTGAGTTTGACAACTCAATGAATGGGTGTTTGCAACATGAGCTTTAGAAAATAGTTTGAATTGGAGTGTGCCAGACTCCTTATTTTCTTTAAAACCATTTCTTCCATAGTTTCTCGATTTTAAAACCATTACTCATCATTAACCATAGTTAGTGTGTTTAACAATCAACACACACCCTTCATCATGAATGGATCACACATTCATAGGGCAGTACGTCCATTGCACTCACTTGTGGCGTCGGAGCGACTTTACCGGCCACCTAGATAGAAGCCCGTCCACTTCTACCCTAAGAATGAGTGGATGTACGTGACATCCGACCCTCAAACCCAAAAAGAAACTCTGTATCCGTTTGAGGATAGAGACCTCATCCCGACCCCACCCTGGTCTCGTGCGCATGAAGCTACGTCAAGCTTCCCGAACTGCTAGGACGACAATCTGCCCTTAACTCCACCATGTCATCTAGTAGCCCCTAGGATGCATCACTACCCCTCTTGGGCGTCTTGATAGTCATGAACCTCAGTGCATGCAAAAATAATAATTTTCCATATAAGCCATTAATCTTTGGTGCCACTAGTCTAATGGCCCCGACCCTCAACTCGATCTACAGCTGTTTGTCTCAACTGGTCCATCGACCTATTTTGTCACACTGCCACCAGTCCATCAAATGTGTTGGTCATGTCTTAGTACCATGGCCAAATCACATCATTCATTAAAGTTTTCATGGCTTAACATAATGTTTGTTTACGAACTTTTGCTCATGCCAACTGGCCTTGGACCCACTGTACGAGATTTTCAAAATAGGGCATTTTAGCCCCTAAGTTCCAAAATCGAGGCCTTTGGCCTATTTGAGCTATTTGAGCTCCTGTCAAGAAGGTCTCCCAAAATGTTTAAGTAGTGGCACACAGTCAGGAGAGAGCACTTCTGACAAAAATAACTTTTTAGCTCTCCATCACACCAACCGAGTGTGAGGATATTTCCGCTCATAACCGATAAGCAGGTTTTCTACTACCTTCTAGGAAGTTCATCATACCAACCGGGTATTATCTACTTACAATCGATAAGTAGTTTTTTACGTGTTTCTCACATCACCCCATCTAGGTGTGATGTTAAAATTCCACATAGTAGTGGGTTTTAAATTCTGAGGTACTCATCATCCTAACCGGGTATTATGTGAAAATTCCCACTCACCCGATAGTGCAATGAATTCCTCTTATTTGGCTCTTCGCCTCCACGCAAGCTTATCTTTACTAACGTTCCTTGTATTTCATGTTCCTACACGATATGAACAAATTTATTCATTAACCTTTGGCCTAATAGGCTTCATTCATTATGAATAAATAAAACCCCCGAACTTTTAATTTATTTGCATTTAGGTCCCCTAAAGTTCTTTTCTTTAACTTTAGGTCCCTAATGGCAATTTTCCCCAAATTGTGTCCGAAAATTTCAAAAATTCATTAAGGGTTCTCAATTTATCCAAAATCCCAAAAAGGGTTCAAGTTTCCCAAATTTCCAATTTGGTCCCTAACTTTTCAAAAATTACCATTTTGCCCCTACTTAGTAAAAATGGCAATTTGACCTCCGAAAATTCCAAAAATTGACTAATTGATTCTCCAACATCTTTTCCATGGCTAATTGACACTCCATTTTGGGAAGTTGCACTTTAGTCCCTCAAGTTTTCGAAATTCCCAAGTTTTCCCCTAATTTCCCCCTTTCAAACTGGTCAAATTTGATTTTATCAAATTGACCATTCAATCAGGTTTAATTGTTGAAATTAAAGGTAAAATTGAGTTCCTACACTTCCACATGATTCAATGGAACTTTGAATCACGTCATTTGGATCCAAATTGAGCTAAAATGGAGCTTTATCGGAAAATTGGACTTAGAAAGAGAAAGCTTCGAAAGCTTACCACCAGTGGTGCAGCGGTCCAAGCTTTCGATCTGGGCAAATAGCTCTCATCCTAAAGTTACTCCTAGGATCAAGAATTGCATCAATTTATGTCGAATTGTGGAAGAATTTGGTTAGTGAAGTTTCATCGATTCTCTCTCTAACATTGATTGGAAATTACAGAGTGGAGCTAAATTGGCTTATCTTTCCACTCTAATTTAGTTGTATGAGGGCAGTGGAAGTGTTCGAGAAGCTTGTTTTAGCCTGAGAAGGGCTCAAATAGGCCATTTTCAGCTCGGCCGAAATAGAGCAGCTTCAATCCGCCAGAGCTGCATCAATGTTCGATCACGCCGACATTTCTCCAACGATCCTCGGAGCAAATGGAGACTACCATTGGGTAGCTGACTTCTCCCCGAATCTAATGAACCCAACCTCACCTTCTTTGGCTCAGAAAAACCCCAATGTCAGAGCTCTAGTTCGAGCTTCACCAGAAAATGGAGCAGTAGGGAGAGAGAGGAGTTTTTAGGTGTGAGGAGTATGAATGAGAAGGGGCGCTTTATATAGGAAGTTCGAGGACTTCTTGGCCATTGGATTGGTGCCTTTTTGGCAGTCATTCATTGCCTGAAACTCCCTAGCCAGAGACTTTTCATCTTCATCAGCACTGCTCAATTTTCCGGCAAGTTAACAGTGCTGTCATCTGAAGGAAGAAGACGACACTATTCTAAACGAGACTAGACCGGTCTGAACCGTATTTAATGCTTCAACCAGCCGGTTCGGACCCGATTCAACCAAGTTTTTCAAAATAAAAATTTGTAAATTCATCTAAATTCTCTATCCAATGGTGGCTTTAATTCTCCAATTTGAATTTTCTAAGCCACCTAGAAAAATAAATTTAGAAATCGATTCAATAGTGGTTCAAACCGGTTCACCTGAACTGGTTTGGTTTTCACCTCCAATTCATCCTAAAGTCCTTTTTCATTACTTTTTGACTATTTAGGTCACTAAGGATTTATAAATTTCCCAGTTTTCCCTTTCGCTACCGGTTACTATTTATAAACCGACTTGATTTTCTCTTTAAAAATAACTGGTTTTTTTCCCATTTTTTTATTATCAAAGGACGGGGTTTACAGTATCCATACATTGTTCATAGTTGTCCTAATAACATACTTCATGATCTAAAGTTTGTGCATAATCGATCCAATTGGTCCCAATGTCAAAAATCCCACTCATCTGAATTTCGAGACTTAGTTGTCCTAAAGATTTCTAAACTTGATGTGCCTTTACTTTGCACAGACTTGTAGGTGATTCGTTCCTACAATAGATTAGGCAATTAGGTCCCAAGCAATAAGGTAATTATATTTAATACCCGTAACTTACCAAAATTACAATTTGGTCCTTAAGTTATACCTTAATTTCGATTAGGTCCTTAAGATTGTCAAATCTTCCATTTGGGCCCCTAATTTCCTCATATTTCCAATTGGGTACATCATTTCTTGTTAATTACCTTAAATCCCCAATTTTTCAAATATTAAAATTGTGTCCAAACTTTCAAAAATTATAATTTACTTCTCCAACTTCAATTTTATCAATTCAACCTTAATCTTTCCCAATTGAGTTGTAACATGATTCTAATCATCTTCCCTATGTCCCCATAATTAGTTCAACCTTTTAATCACAGAGCTTTATCGGAAAATCGTACTATAGAGAGAAAGCTTTTATTACTCACTGGTGAGGATCTGGCAATCAGATCTTTTGCTTCCACTGAGTTGCTCTCTTCCTAGGAATCCTTCTTAGATCAAAATGTGTTTCAATTGGTGGCCTGAGCAGTGTGAATTGTTTAACTTAGTTTTCAGGTAAAACACACCGTGGACAGTAAATTACGGTAAAGGGTGGCAGAGGGGACTTACCACAATGGTTCATGGAAGGTTTGGACTCCTCTAGGGAAGGTCTAGAGGGCATGGTTTGGCCCGAGGATGGCTCGAATTGAGCTTGACCAACTATGTTCATAGACTACCTAGGGAGCAAAGGTACTATGCGAGCTTGTCAGCACTTCTCTGAGGACCTTTGAGTTGAATGAAGTATGCATGAAGTTAGAGTACTCTCTGAGTATTTTAGGCAACTCAAATTCACCTTCAGAAGTGGAGAAAAGTCCCCAAGTCAAAGCTCTGCTTCGTGCTTCCTTGAGAAAAGAAGCACTCTCCTTCTTCAGGCGTTTGAGGGATGATGAGGATGAATGGAGAGGAGCTTTGTCATGCCTCAACCCGATTTGGTCGAAACCCCATGAGCAACCCGCCACCTTTCCTTGCTCCATTCGGGCATTTTTACTGGGGTGGAACGAGGAAAAGGCATACAATCTATAGTTTTTCCAAAACAAAGTAATCAAAACTACTGTAGTAAATTTATCATACCTTAGATGTGTAGGCATCTCGCTTGACTTCTCCCCCTCCTTAGTGTAGTGCTTCCTTGAAAAGCGGTAGGGGAGGGGTGAGTTTTCAAAACTTAGTGAGGGGTTAAGCTATCAATGTATTTAAGCATTCATGAAGTTTATTTAGTTTGCGTATTTGATTCACAAACAATTATCCGCCCCTTTATCATCAAAGGGGATCACATGATGCAGGACAGTCCTCGACTATCCCACTTGTGGACCGGAGTGACTTTACCATCCACCCTAGTAGGAGTTCGCCACTTCTACCAAAAGTCTGGGTGGGCATCAATTGGCTAACCCCAAACCCGAATTCGTACTTCATGTCCACATATGTGGGATGAGACCTCTCCCCTCTTGACCTCGGTCTTAGTGCGCATGAAGCTCCTCGAGCTTCCCGACACACTAAACGACAAAGCTTCCCTTATGATCCCTGGGTCGTTCAACAGCCCTTAGAACCACCACTACCCTATATCAAACGCCTCGATGGTTTTGTATCTCATGCATGCACAAACAATATGTCTTTTCAATTTAAGACCTTTTTTATTTTTGGTGCTACCAACTTGTTTACCCAGCTTCGGCTTGGTACCTCCAGCCCAATGGGTTTGACAACCCAACTTCGGCTTGGGGACCACAAGCCCAACGGGTTCAATAACCCTGGTCATGGTCCGGTAGCTATCACACACATTTGTCCATTATATGAGTTTTCATGGATTTATTACTCAACTACTTATCTACGAGCCTAAGCTCGTGCCCATCGGCCTTGGGCCCACTTGAGCAAGACTATCTCTAATTATTTCATGATTCATGTTTCATTCGGAAAAGTCTCCTAAAAGTTTTTATGCCTGTTCAAGCAATCAAGGGCGAGCAGTTCCGAAAAATGAGTTTCAATTTAGCAAGGTCCGTTCATCAGACCAATCGGACGTGATGCTAAAACCCACTCACCCGGTATGTCACCACTTGTTCCCGGCTGAATCTTGGTTGGCTATGTGCTCATCTTCATAAGTTCTGGAATCGTCCATCCTACACGACCAAAACATTCATATTAGAAAATTTGTACGAAGGTCCGTAAATTCCTCTTATTTCCACCCAAGTCCTCAATTTCTTCTATAAATGTCATTAGTATCCCAAATTTATACTTAATTGCACTTAAGTCCATAATTTCCCCAAAATTACCAATTAGCCCTTAATTTCTTCAAAATTGCCAATTGGTCCCCAAATTTCCTCAAAATCACCAATTGGCTCTCAATTTCACCCAATTTTTCAATTTTCCCTCAATTGAAAGTTAATTTCATAAAAGTCTTTCAATTTTCAAAAATCCCTAATTTCTCCCAAACTTCCCAAATTTGCACATTTTGGTCTAAAATCTAGTTTCATCAAATTGACCCTCCAAACTTGATTAATTGATTCTCAGCATGCCACTAATCGTCTTTACCATCTTTCTACGATTTGTTCATTCTTTGAATTCTCTCATTTGGCCTATAAATGAGCTCAAACAGAGCTTCACCGAAAAACTGAACTTAGAGAGAGAGCTTCAAATTCTTTCCGGTTGGGGTGTGGTTACTAGAGCTCTGAATTCGGGGGGGGGGGGGGGGGGGGGGGGGGGGGGGGGGGGGTCCTTCAAGGATTAGAATTCGTCCCAATTGAAGTCCTAGGTAGAGGAAATTTGGTCAGTAAGTTTCTACCACTTTCTCTCTCTAAAACTTTAGTACTTCGATGAGTGGAGGTGGAATGAACTTATTTGGAAGCTTTAGGGAGGTTGAGATTGGCCCAAAGGAGTCATGGAAGGGTTGGTTCAATTGTAGGAGGTTGGGGGTGGCCAGAATTGGGCTCAACAAGATTTTGTCACTTTTGACCAATTGGAGCATAAGCACTGTGCAGGCTTGTCGGCGCTCCTCCAATGGTCCTCGGGTCGAACGGAGGGTGCAACTAGGTGGAGAACTTCCTCCTAGTTCTAACGACACCAATTAGAGCTTCTGAGGTTGAGGAAGGACCCAATGTTGGAGTTCTGGTTTATGCCTCGCTAGAAAACTAAGTACTTCTCCTTCTTCACTAGTTGGTGGGATGAGAAAAGCGAGAGGAGGGGTGCTCTTTACATAGGGGGCTTGAAAAACTAACCAGTGAATTGATGCTCAAGACTCGGCCCCTAACTCAGTCATCGGCGGTCATACTGGAGGATTTTTTGGGTCACCGAAGACTGTACCTGTCTCTCTTATCCCTTTCTATCAGCTATCCTAAGGAGGAAGATGATACTATGCTACACATGCGAGCTTTCTATGTGACATGTCGTGATTGATTGGCTTTGCTGATGTCGCTTCCTACTCAGCAGCCTAGTCAGCCTTTGACTCACTAACCGGACACGTGGTGACCTCCCATTAGGCGTTGATTCTACTATGGTTGTTGATCGTACATCCTATGATTAACATATTTAAATATGTTAGATTTCTCCCCTGACACACAATGTCATTGTTGATGTGGCTCTACCATGTGTCGACCTTTGATTGATCGACCGTTTCTCCAATGGCCCAGTCGGATACTAATGTGGCACCTTTTCCATGTGTCCACTTCCTATTGGTCGGTCTGACTGACTAGGCTTTTCTGACATTGACCACTCACCAGGGACATGTGTCGCTCTCCTATTGGTCTGTTGTCATGGATTTTTCCAATGACACGTATCACTTCCTGATTGGCCAATGTTTCCAGGCGCTGATCAGGCGGTTGACGGGGCACGCTTCACCACGTGTCACACATTGATTGGTCACGCCTGTTGACTAGGCATTGACCTGGTAGGCGGTCCGTTGACTGATTGGACCATTAACTAGTCCGATTAGGCCGGGTTCGGTGATCCGAATTCAAAAATTGGTTAGTTTAGGCCCGATTTAATCGGTTTTCTGAAAATAAAAAAATTTTAAATTCTTGTAAATTTATTTTCTATCCTAGGGTGAGTTCAATTTCCCAAATTAATGTTTTTAAGCCACCTAGAAAAATGAATCTTTGAACTAGTTCTATACGGTTCAATCCGGTTCAGGCCCGGCTCACCCTGAATCGATGTGGTTCTCATACCCAATTTCATCCATGATTCCTTTACATGATTTTGTGGTGTTCATTGACCACTTGGAATTTTCAAATTTCCCATTTTGACTCCTATTTACCATTTCCAACTCATTTCGATACTTGGTTTTCTCTCAAAATTTTCAGGTTCCCATCTCTAGTTCCTTAGTTTGAGAGAACGCGGTTTACAATCTCTTTATATATGGAGCTTAGGGAGTGACAAGTCTATCCATTCATCAATCAATCAGCCACAATTTCTCCTATTTACGGCCATGTTGGGAGGATTTATTGGTCGCCAGCATGATGGTAGTCATTATGTCATCTTTATCTACCTAGTTTAGAGGTTGAAGATAACACTACGCATGTGTGTGATATGCCATGTGGCGTGCTGTGATTGGCTAGCTTGGCTAACGCGGTTCCCCCTTAGCATCCGAGTCGTTCATTGATCAATTGACCGACCACGTGACGACTTCCCATTGGTCGCTCGTTCCAACATGGGTACTGACCACATTTGACCATCTACTGACTATGACATGTGTCATCCTCTGACACAATTTTTATTATGGTTGCGAGAGGTCTGAGAAATGACTCTCAAGGTCGGGTCAAATTGTGAAAGTGATTAAATTTATAAAATCATAAATAAATCTTCATGTATGGATTTTTATATGAAGTTTAATTTTGTAAGTTATATAGTGGTACGCCGTTAATAACTTAATCATTGAACTATAAGTTCACTCTCCCTCCTCAAACAATGATAAATGAAAGTCAAGTTTCAGGTGGTAAAAGATGGGACGTTGCTTATTTACACGACTTGAGATATGTATCTCAAAATTCGTGTACGAAGATTTTTAAGTTATTTTTATCAATTTTTGTAACACATATTATATTGTATAAAAAATTTAGATTCACTATATATTATGAAAAAATTTTAACTTTTCAATGAAATTCGAGTTAAAATTTTTATTTTGAGCATTAGTTATTTCGATTTTACTTTTATGATAATACCCACTATTGTAAAATCTAGTAAATTGACAAGTTGCACGAAATCGGAGATTCTGTTTACACTGAATGTTAGTAATTTATGTGACCAAAAAAGCTATGCAAAGATAATAAAAGAGAAATATTAAGATATTTACAATAAATATCGATTCTAATAGTTAGTTTGATATAATTACTCGGGATTGGAGTACTAGCTAGTAAAAATGTTTCCATGTATTTACAATAAATATCAATTTTAATAGTTAGTTTGATATAATTACCCAGGATTGGAGTACTAGCCAGTAAAAATATTTCCATGGCAAGGGGAATCATGTGCTTTGGTTTGTGGACTCAAGATAGCTACGGAGGTTTTTTTTTTTTTTTTTGCTCAATAGCTATGAAGGTTCAAGCCAATGAAATTTGGAGATAGATTCCAAGGTACTGAGGGACGCATGGCTAATCAATGTGAACCGTTGTGATAGCAAGCTCACCCATACTTGTCGGAATTTAGATCTATCACACAACAATTTGATAAAGTTGAAGTGAGTTTAATCAATAGAGGATCAAATATTTGTGAGGATGGGCTACCACACTTAGGAAAAATATGAATTTGTATGACCATGTAGCAATGGAGCCTAAGCCCATTAGGACAATTTTTTTATGAATGATTTCAAAAGTTTAATATATCTTTTTTTTTTTTAACTTAAGGTGATTCTTGAGAAACAATATGGGTCGTTCATCTATTAATGGTGACCAAGACGAATAATTACCTTAATTAGTCAACAAAATGTCAGAGTAAGATCCATCCTCAAAGCTTTCCATTCATGATTTATAAAAACTGAGAAATAGGAAATATAATAAAAATGAAAATAGTAAATTGAACAACCTTACATAATCCAAAGTGCTTAGCACCTAAGAAATTAGTCCGGTATGTAACACAAATTGCGAATTCAAGTTTCTCTAATTCACACATTTGACCTTAGTAACTTAGGGTGTACCATGTACTATGTAAACCCATGTACCTTTAAAGATTTTGTATTAATGGATGATGACCCTTTTAACATATATATGTGTGTAAAGATACAAAATCCTAGTTATTTAAAAAATGAAATCCTTGTTATTTTAGAGGAAAAAAATAATACATATGAAAAAGATATTATGTAGATGTGCAGAAATATACTTCATGAGCTCGCTTTGCTATCCTCATGAAAGAGAAGTTGTATGAGCCCAAAAAATTGAAATATTTTATATTTAAAAAAGTTTGGATTAAATTAGTAATATTTTAATGTATTTTTTGTATATCGCTAACTATATATTCTAAGTCTTTCCACTTCAACATATCCAATTCTCCTAATAAACTCTTCTTCTTCTTCTTCCCCATTCTCCTTTCCTCATCCTCATGCTCCTACTGCAGCTTCCTACTCCATTTTCTTCTGATAATCTCAGCTCAGCAGCCCCCTTCTTTTCCTTGTACGTCTAAAAGGTACAATATATCCAATTTCTCCTCAAACGTTTTTGCGTTTTCTGAACTCATTATGAGACCAGACCCTCCGAACACTTGTAGACTCACTACGAAACCCAGACTTCTTCGAGGGGTCTAAAGCATAGTATACAGTTATAGAGAGAGTATATTTCCCGATACCAAAAGAATCGCGTTTTCTGGTTTGTTTTTCTTATAAGCTCTACGGAAATGGTATAACGAACAGCTTAGTGAAAATGTAATTAGATATCTTTCAATTATTTTGCCTAGCTCTTCCAAGAGTCAAAGTTTTGAGTGTATTGGCAGTGAGTGCAAAGAGAAATATTGAAACACATAATCTCTTCCTCTCATTTCAAGGGCTGCCTCCTTTGAACCCTAGCTATTTTCAACCATCCACGGACAGGGTCCCCATCAGGTTTCTGCTTTTTCATTAAGATATATATACCACTTGACTTTTTCACATAAAATTACCCAACTATTTATCTGAAGAGGAAAAAGGTATGTATTAGATCTGAATCTGTATCATATTCTCTTGTTTTTCTTTGGTGGAAGGTTTCAGATTGAAGAGGGAGGGAGGGAGGGAGAGTTGCCTGCAACAATTCATCCAGAATATATATTCCATTACCATAAAATTAACACCATGGCATCCTCGTCACTGTCCACATCTCCGTGTGCAGCCTGCAAGTTCCTCCGTCGGAAATGCCAGCCAGAGTGCGTATTCGCCCCTTACTTCCCACCTGACCAACCCCAGAAATTCGCAAATGTGCACAAGGTATAATTTGGGCTTAAAAAATAAGAGAATGCTTCTAGTTCAAAACCCTTTTCAGTTGTTCTTTCTGTGAAAAAAAAAATAGGTCTTTGGAGCAAGCAATGTGACAAAGCTACTCAACGAGCTTTTGCCGCACCAGAGGGAGGATGCCGTCAACTCGCTAGCTTACGAGGCCGATATGAGGCTGCGGGATCCGGTCTATGGATGTGTCGGCGTCATCTCCCTCCTCCAACACCAGCTTCGTCAACTCCAGCTCGATCTCTCTTTTGCCAAGTCCGAGCTCTCCAAATATCAGAACCTAGGCCTCATCAATCACCATCAGAATCTAGGGATTAATAATCTCATTGCTGCAGCTGGAGGAGGTGGTGGCGGCACCCATCATCAGCTCTTTCTGCGGGATCATCATCACCATCATCGGGCGATTACCATCAATGGCTACGATGCAGCGGCGAGCAGTCTCCTTGTGATGAATGTGAGCCAACCTCGGGGACCAGTTTCACCACGCGGCTAGAGCAGACGATTATGGTTGCAACATGGTTGTTCTATCTTAACTTAGCCAGCTTGACTTAAATCCCATCTCCTCCGACTTCTATATCCATAGGTAATTGGATATATGGGAGAAAAGCCAAGTTAATTTAAATCTTTTGCTTCATTATATCGACTTGAGAGCTTAAAGCTTTGAGATTGGCATAAGCATTATAAAGGATTATCAATCATGCCGACCTCCAAAGTTGGGAAGAATAATGCAACCTTGTGTCCATTGTGATTGTCAACTTTACCATCAATTATGCAACTTATATAGTTGATGATCAATTGATTGTTATCTCATATATATGCGCTAGCTAGCTGTGACTACTTCCTAGTTCTTGATTAAACCCCATATAAAGACTTGAATAAATTCTAGCCTTGGAAATTTATCTTCCTTATAGTTGATGATCAATTTAACACATATCTTTAAAATTTTATATAATTAAAAAATTGTCTTGATATAAAAAAAATACATATGAGAGTAGCTAATCAAATCATCAACCTGACATTGAATAAGGGAAATTGTATGTAGAATTCATGATGATTAGGCATTAAAAAAATCTTCTGGAAAAGTTGGTATATAAATCAGACATGGAATAGCTGCGGAAGAGGAATGAAAATAAATGGTCTCTGAGAAACACTACTATGCCCACAGAGACACTGGGAAGACAACTGTCACAAATCATCAAAGATCCGAGAGCATTTGGAAAAAAGAAAAAAAATCAAATATCAGAGGGAAAGACCGCTTTAATGAGACTAAGGATACCGTAGCAAGCAAAGGATCAAACGGGTTGGTAAGAAGTTTAAAGTCATTCTCTCTCTATGCATAGGCATGAGATAGAGAGAGAACACAGGAAAGGCATTGAATGAGGTCAGACAAGGCAGGGACAGTAATGTCATGCTGAAGAACTCAAAATCCAACGCGATGGATCGGAAGAAGAAAAGAGGGAGCACAGAAAATTTTGCAGGAATGAATTGATGAGACAGAGAAGAGAAGAGTGCCTTTTAAATCTCTTTCTTAGGCATTAGGCTTTGTTACTCGCTCTCACTATTTTATTTTTTCAATCAATCCCTCTCACTATTTTTCACCTCATTCAAATTTGTTGTCTTTGTAGTCAAGGGAGAGAGAAAGAGGGCGAATACCAACCATATCGTATATTTGCAATGATGGTTCCCCCCTTAAATGCTTCATCAGAGTCATCTCCTCTCCTCTCTACACCTTTCTTTTTTTGGTAGAAAAAGATAATAGTCTAACTCTCCTATATCTGTTTCTTCCCATGCTTTTCCACACCATCAAACCTTCGTGCATACAGTGGTTTCATACATAAACAGATCCCTTAATTTTTTGCCAAATACAGATGAACTCATACCATAAATTCAAAGGCTACAAAAAAACTTATGATCCATTCTTCTCCTTCAAACTTAAAACTATAACATATTATCGGCATATAGACACCCATATGCCTACTACCATAGTTATCTCAACTTGCATAAAAACTTATCATTGAAAATAAATTTTCATTTTTTGCTAAAAAAAGAAAACAAACTTAAATACAAAGGTTGATAACCTAACATTAGTGCTTAATAACTTGCATACCACATATATGAAATATTAGACAAATGTTTCGATGAATGGATATCCACCTATAAAAAATCTCATATGTCATGCATGCCATCACTAATATCTTATTATTAAAGTGACTAAAAATATAATATATAGCTTTATTTATTTTTTTAATAATTGGTGTAAATCACCCTCTGATATTCTCTATTTAATGTTTCTGTAAAGGTGGAATGCATGTAATTTCTATTCTCTTCACGTGACTGTGACTTGACTAATCCTCATTCTTCCCCTCCCCTATGTTATCATCAGTAACAGCATCAGTGGTAGGCTAGGATGGTCCCACCTTCCGCTTGACTCCTTTAAATTGTGGTTCTTCATTGGCTTTGAGTTTGACACCATTAATTGACTGTTCCAACTTCATTCGGGCACGTCACCTTTTATTTTTCTCCTTGTTTCTTTCAAATTCAACGTTCAAGTATTTGTTTAGAATGTGCCAAAAGAAATGTTCAAGTATTAACGTAAGCATTCATTAGAAAAAGCCTTAACGTGTGCACCCACAAAATATTTCTATAAAATATCCGGAAAGGATTTTTCGATGAAGTTACCTTAGTCATTGTAAATGGATAAATGATATAAAATTTTCTTTAAGATTATAATATACAAAAAGAAAGAAGGAAGAGAGTAAATCAAGAAAAGATCAAGTCAGGAACAACAATACGTATCAAGAACTCTGTCCCTCGCCTTTTGAACTGTCATCCATAATTAAGTGCCTTTTGTCTCCCATCCCATCTCTCTACCCTTTCCATGCGATGCCTTTGAGGCTGCTCAAGCAGAGTCAACGCCACAGACAACACATCTTACTATCAATGTATTCCCCTCCCTCTTGACTAAATCGAGTGTTATGGCTCATTTATATATTTACGAGTAAACTATCATTTTAGTTAGGAAGTATGTGGCATAAATAATAGCTTGGTCTAAAATATTTTTAACCATTATTAAAATTTTAAATTTTATTCCACAATGATTATATTTTATCATTTCACATAAATTTATCATTAAAATATTTAATATAATATTTTTTCTGCATGCGGGTTAACATGTGTACAGCCTAGTGTTGGTCCAAAATCCATTTTGTAAAAATACATTTACAGATTTTTCTGAACGGGCAATTGAAAATCACGTGCCAATATAATTGGTTGAACTCAATTCAAGTTACACTAGATCAACCATTATCAAAGGAAACCATTTATACATTCCCTAAATAAGTTACAACATTATGAACCACTTTTGTAATTTCACTCTGGCGCCTAATGCTGGATTTCACTACTCGCAATCTCGTTTGCTCAAAAATTAAATTAAACAATTTGTACTGCTCAGATCACTAATTGATCAGCAGTTTAATTCGATAATTATCTCTATAAAAATAATAATTCAGTGGATGTAAAAGCTTTGATTGTCGGGTTTTCATCGATTAGTAATCAAATTCTTCTCTTTTTAGAATGATTTTCTGACTAAACTCGATTTGAACTCATTTTTAAGTCAAATTAACTGTTTCAAATTTTCAAATAAACCAGGGGACATAGGGAAGATGATTAGTATCATATTAGGACTAGATTTAGAAGAATTGATGTCAAATTGATTAAATTTAAGTTATAGGACTAAATTGAAAATTTTGGAAAGTTTGGGATTTAATTGCAATTTTTGAAAAAATTGGGAATTTTCTGTAATTAAAAGAATTATGGTACACAATTAGAAATTTGAGGAAATTAAGGACTCGAAGGAAAGAATTGATAATCTTAGGGACCTAATTGGAAATAAGGTATACCTAAATACTAAAACATAATTATTAGAAAGTTACAGGTTTTAAGTGTAAAATATCTTATTGTTTAGGACCTAATTGTCCAATCAATTTTAGGAACAAATCACCTACAAGTTCGTGTAAAGAAAAGTTACGTCAAGCTTGTAAATCCTCGGGACGACGAAGTCTCGGTATAAGGGTGAGTGATATTTCTAACATAGGGACTGATTGGACCGATGATAAAGTCATGCTTCCTTTTGAAACCCGATTTTCCAGAAATACAACCCCTTGACTGTGTGAATATACATAAACTATTTGAGATTATATATTTTTTTATAATAATATAAAGCATGATGTTAGGACAACCCATGAACGGTGTAGGAATATACCTCAAGAATTATGGTCTAGTCCGACTGTCGATTCAGGATATGAGTGAGGCCCATGATAGACAATGGTGGCCTAGATCTAGTACTATGCGAGTGGGCATAAGGCCACGACTTTTTGAAAATGAAGTAGACCCAAGGCCATGTTTTGAAAATCTCGCATAAGTGGGCCAAATGCCAATGGGAACGAGTCTAGTCTCGTATATAAGTTTGATTTAAGAGCATGTCAATAATTATCATAATTGGATAATGCTAGTTTAAGCTACTATGTCAAAGCCAGGTTACAACATGTTGGGCTAGTAGTACAAAGATAAAGGTCTTAAATCAAAATACCTTTGTATGTGATTGCAATCATATGGGACCAAAGAGACACTCTATCACACCCTGACCTGATTCAGTTGGGATCCTATGATCAACCTATCACCCTTCCATGAACCATCTGGGTATCTCTGCCTCGATGGCCTCAGGAAGGTAAATGCATACTTATACATGTTTTCTAGAACAATTGAAAATTTGAGATTTCATAGTATATGGCTTACCTTGAGGGTACGAGCCTTTGTTCGGTCTTCGGTTCTATATGATTCGACCCTTTTTCTTGAATGGGATAAAAGGAGGGAAATGAGTATACAACTTAGTGAGGGGAAATTTTCTACAGCATTTGATTAGTCATATATATATATATTTATTCTTTTTTTCCCACGATCCATGAAGGTTTCATCCAACAACCGAACTTTTTATCATAAATAAGGATCACACAATCGTAGAACAGTCCCTGACTGCTCCACTTATAGACCGGAGCGTCTTTACTGTTCACCTTGATAGAAGTCTATGACCTCTACTGTTACACCCTAACCTGTTTGGGTCGGAGTCCTATTATCAACCTACCACCCTTCCCCGGACCATTTTTGGCAATTCTACCTCGACAGTCCAAAGAAGGTAAAGGCGTACAGAAACGTGTTCCCATGAAATAATCAAAGTTCGTTGTGTGGGGTGTACCTTGGGGGTTCGTGCCTTCACTTGGGACTTTAACTACGCCTGACCCGCCTCCTCCTAAGTATTTCCTGACAGGGGTGAAAGGAGGGGAATGAGTATACACTTAGTGAGGGGAAAATTTCTACAATGATCGATTTATAAATTTAATTATTTATTCCATTTCCTAGGATTCACACAACATTCATACATCAACCGCCCTTTTGTTCATAAAAGGGATCACACCATCGTAGACCAGTCCCTAACTAATCCATTTGTGGACCAGAGCGCCTTTACCGTCCATCCCGATGGAGGCCCGTGGCCTTTACCTTGAGTTTGAGTTGACATCAATCGTTTGACCCTTAAACCCTAGCCATACTCCGTATCTGCTTTGTGGGATGAGACCTCTACCCTCTCCTACCTCGGTCTCCATGCGCATAAAGCTCCCAGAGCTTCTTGACATACTGGACGATGGACCGCCCTTATGCTCACTGGGTCGTTCAGCAACGTTGGAACCACCACTACCCCATACCGGGAGACTCGATGGTTCTGCATCTCATGCATGCACAATCAAAGTCTTTTCATTAAGGCCATTACCTTTGGTCCACCAGCCCCAATGTCTATTAACTTGGCTTTGACCCCTTGCTTATTGTCCCAACGAGTTCGATGACCTGACTTTAACTTATCAGCGGTTTGGCCCATTAAGCCCAACATCCCGACCTTGGCTCGGTAGGCATCACACGCAATTACCCATTAGAGAGACTTTTAATGGATCATGACTTGCTAGTTTTCAATGGGCTTGTACACGTGCCCATCAGCCTTAGGCCCACTTGTACTATCTAGTCCATCACCGGAATTAGCTCCCAAATCGTTTAAGCAGAGTCACCTAGTCAGGGAGGCTAATTTTGGAAAAATGATTTTTAATTTCAAATGCATGGCCATCATCCCAATCGGGGCCAATGTTGGAAATTCCCACTCACTTGGTAATCGTGACACATTTGCCCCACTAGGTTCCGATCCAAGGCATGCTCTCCCGTGCAAGTCCTTGTGGGGTTCATCCTCCACGATCCGGGCTTCCAATCATTTACAAACTAAAATTAAATCCTAACTTTTTGTGAAACTTCCTAATTGGCCTTAAACTATTAAAAAGTTATTAAATTACCCCCAATTTTTTTCCAAAATTATTGAAATGCCCATATTTCATGAAAGTTGTCCATTTGGCCCTCAATTCCTCATTTTTACCAATTGGCCCTCAGATTTTGAAGAATTACAAAAAAGCCCTTATATTTTGAAAAATTCCCAAATTGCCCCCAATTTGAGCTTTGGATTTCCGATTTCTTACCTCGTCCATTTGATTGCCTAAACCTTTTTAATTTCTTCCTCTCGTGATGCTATTCTCCTTCTCTGGCTCCCCACGATAGTCTTGCACTTTCAATTTCTAAATTTGACTAAGTTTCAAGCTTCGTCGAAAAATAGATTTAGAGAGAAAGCTTGATGAGCTTATCTGTAAACCCCGCACTTTTGAGTTAAGGAAAACCGGGAAAACAAACCGGTCAAACCGAGTAAGAAAACCGAGCCGGTTTACAAACTCTATCATTTGGGAACAAGCAATTTGGAAATTTACAACTTCTGGGTGATCCAAAGGGTTCATTAAACCTTGGAAAATAAACTTAAGACAAATTAGAAGAGAAAAACCAAATTGGTTTAAGTGAACGATAATCCATAAGAACTTTGAAGTTAAGCGTGCTTGCCCGAGACCTCCTAGGAAGTATTATTTTTTTTATAACCTGAAATTTCGGTAAAAAAATTTTATGCGAATGTAGGCCTTATCATAAAATAGCTATAAATTAATATATATTTAATTATTGTAATTAATACCAAAATTTAATACCTAAATTAAATTATTGAAATTAATACAAATAATTTAATACCGAAATTAAATTATTGAAATTAATACCAATAATTTATGGCAATATTAATACTAGTAATAAATCTCTCCCATTTAATATGGGATTTAATACCAATAAAGAGGTAATCCCCATTTAGTCTCCTTACACCTGAACACTTCTCTCTCTTTACTACTCCATTTCCCGGTGAATCTCGAACCGGAGCTTTGACTTGAACATTTTTCTTGACCTCAAAAGGAGAGGTCGGGCTCTTTAGAACTGGGGAGAAGACAACTATTTGATAGCAAACTCTAGTTAATCCGAGAATCGCTGGAGAAGCATTGACATGATGTAATAGTGAAGCAGCTTCGACGGACCGAAGTTGCCCTATTTCGGCAAAGCTGAAATCGGCCATTTCGAGCCCTCTTCAGACCAAACCAAGCCCTCCCAACACTTCCTCAGCCCTCCCACGATCGAATTAGGACTTAAAGTTAAGCCAATTCGGCTCCTCTCTACAATTTTCGATCGGTGCTAGAGAGAGAACTAACAGAATTTCAATGATGAAATTCTAACTCAATTAGGCATCAATTGATGCGATTCTTGATTCTAGGATGAACCTCAGGATGAGAGCTATCTACCTAGATTAAAAGCTCGGACTGCCGTGCCCTCACCGGTGAGTAATCGAATCTTTCTCTCTCTACAGTCCGTTTTCCAACGAAGTTCTGTTTGAGCTCGTTTCGGTGTCAAAACTTGCGATTCAAAGTGCTATTGAATCGTAAGAGGATGGAGGAACTCAATTTTAACTTCAATTTCAACAATTAGAGGTGTTTAATTGGTCAATTTGATGAAATCAAATTCAGCTGTGCTAAAGAGTTGAAATTGGGGAAAATTGGGGATTTTCGAAATTCAAAGGACCAAAATGTAATTTTATGAAATTGAGGGTCAATTGGGCATGAAAATAATGTTGGAGGACCAATTAAGGAATTTTGGAATTTTGGGGGCTAAACTTACCATTTTTGTAAAGGAAGGGCAAAATGGTAATTTTGGAAAAGTTGGGGGAACAAATTGGAAATTTGGGAAATTAAACCCCTTTTTGGTGAAATTGAATAAATTGAGTTCCCAAGATAAATTTTAAATGTTTCGGCACTCGATTTGAGGGAAAAAAACCGATATTAGGGACTTAAAGTTAAAGAGAAATAACTTTAGGGGCCTAATTACAAATAACTAAAAAGTTTGGCTTTTCTCATTCATTTAAAATGAATGAAGGCTGTTATGCTGAGTAATAATGAACAAGGATGTTCATATCGTATAGGAACGCGAAGTACCGGGAATGCCAGCATGGACGAGCTCGCGTGAATACAAAGAACCGGTCTTGTGGAATTCACTACGTTAATGGGTGAGTGGGAATTTTATATCATACCCGATTGGGGATGATAAGTACCTCGGTATGAAAACCCACTATTAAGTGGTATTTTAAACATCACAACTTAAAGGAAGTGATGTGAAAATCATGCGGAAAAACTACTTACCAGTTGTAAGTAGATTATACCCGGTTGGTATGATGAGACTTCCTCGAAGGAAGTTGAAAACCCGTTTATTAGTTATGAATGGAGGTGTCCTTATACCCTCCCCTGACTGTGTGCCAATGCTTAAACAATTTGGGAGATCTTCTCGATGGGAGCTCGAATAGCTCTGATAGGCCGGGGGCCTCGGTTTTGGAACTTGGGGGCTAAATGCCCGATTTTGAAAATCTAGTATAGTGGGCCCAAGGCCAGTTGGCACAAGCAGGAGCTCGTAAACAAACATGATATATGTGCTATAAAACTTAATAAGTGAATTGTTTGGCCATGGTACCAAGAGAGGACCGACATGCTTAGTCAACTAGCGGTAGTGCAACATGATAGGTTGACAGACCAGTCAAGACAAACAATTGCGGGTTGAGTTGAGAGTCGGAGCCATTGGACCAGTGGCACCACAAATTACATGGAAATATGAGAAAACATTGTTTGTGCATGCACTATGAGTATGAGACCATCAAGATGCCCACGAGGGGTAGTGATGTGTCCTAAGGGCACTGGACGACCTGGTGGCTATAAGGGTAGTTCGTCGTTTCAGGTGTCTGTGCGAAATTTGGGGTAGGACCAAGCGCATGAGTCCGGGGTGGGGACATGATAAGGTCTGTGTTCTCATACGGACACAAAGAACTGATTTCGGGATTGAGGGTCGGATGTCACGTACATCCACTTTATCTCATGGTAGAAGTGGTCGTGCTGACCTACGGGTGGCCGATAAAGTCGCTCTGAAGCCACTAGTGGGTTCAGTGGTCGTGCTGACCTGTGAATGTGTGTAACCTTCATGATGAAGGATGTGTGTTGGGTGATGACACACCATGGTTAAAAAGAAATGGTGATAAACCCGAGATTTGCAAATTAAATGGTTTTGAAAGAAAGGAGTCTGGCACACTCCAAAACTATTATTTTCCTAAAAGTTAAAGTTTGACTTTGAAAACCCATTCAATGAGTAGTTGTACTCACCCTCCCTTATATTCCTTTTCAAGAAATTATGGAAAGCATGCCCTTAAAAGACTGCCAAATAAGACGCTTGTGAAATAAATATGTTTAATTTATTACAGTTTTAAGTTATATTATTCCAGGAAAGGTGCATATATAAATGATGCCTTACTCTTTACAGTTTAGGATAAGGGGAAATCTTTTAATCAAACAGGAGAGTGGCGGGTTGTTCACGGGGATCCGACCAACCAGGGTCGGGGTGTGACATTATTGGTGGAGGGGTGGTGGCTGGAGCTCTAGGTATAGGCAATTTGTACTCGTCGAGGGTGTTCTACTAGAATCGAGTCCTACCGCAATTTGTTGCTAGATGATAGGAATGAGAAGAGAGAAATTTCTGAGAGGTGAAGCCCTGAAATTCTACTATTTCAATGAGAAGAGATGAAATTGACTTACTTGGCGACTAGGAGGGATCAAGAGGTGTGTCAGGGGAGTAAGGGGAGGTCAATTTCAGCAGTAGGAGGTTGGAGATGGCTTAGATTAGGTTGGTCAAAGGTTAGCTGCTTCAGGCCGTCGAAGAAGCTGGTGTTTTTAGTAACTAGGAAAAATAATTTAGAATAGAAAAACTAAATTGGTTTAGATGAACTTGATCCCATTAGAATATCGAAGTTAAGCGTGTTTGCGTGAGAGTAATGTTAGGATGGGTGACCTTTCGTTAAGTGTACTTGGGTGAGAGCAGTGTTAGGATGGGTGACATTGGGAAGTATTCATTTTGCATTCTCTCAATAGTTGTCAAACAATATTATTTTAATAACAAAAAATTTAATAACATACTAGCACTAATGCATTGAATCCTATCAAAACTTTAAGGTTAAGTGTGTTTGGGCTAGAGTAGTGTTAGGATGGGTGATCTCTTGGGAAGTACTCATGTAGGGTTGCACCCTTACAATAGTTGAAAAATCATATATTTTTTTAGTAATCCAAAATTAAAAATATACCAGCACTAATGCAGGATCCTTTTAGAACTTCGAAGTTATCCAATATAGCACCTATAGGTACATAAGAAATGTATTGAATCGATTCTTTTTAATGAATAGATCTGACCGCAACTTCAAATATGGAATTCAAAGGGATCAATTAGGAAATGAGACTCTGAATCATAGAACTATAATGAAATATATGATCAACCGACATTTATCGAATTTGAAAAAGAGTCAGAAGAAGAAGAAATGGTTCGATCCTCTTATTTTTATTTCTCTAACCTAGAGATCCGTGAATCGGGATCCTAATGCATATAGATACAAATGGTCCAATGGGAGCAAGAATTTCCTGGAATATTTTGAACCTTTTGTTTCTGAGCAGAAGAGCCATTTTCAAGTAGTCTTCAATCGATTACATATTAATCAATATTCGATTGATTGGTTTGAGGTTATCGACAAAAAAGATTTGTCTAAGTCACTTCGTTTCTTTTTATCCAAATTGCTTCTCTTTTTGTCCAAGTTTCTTCTTTTTTTTGTCTAACTCGCTTCCTTTTTAGTTGACAAATCATATATTTTTTTTAGTAATCCAAAATTAAAAATATACTAGCACTAATGTAGGATCCTTTTAGAACTTCGAAGTTAAGCGTGCTTGGTGAGAGTAGTGCTAGGATGGGTGACTTATTGGGAAGTATTAATGTTGCTTCCCCTCAATAGTTGTCAAACCATATTTTTTTAGTAACCTAAAATGTAATAACATACTAGCACTACTCTCACCCAAGCAAGCTCGTAAATATCATAAATACCTATATTTATTTATTGAAATTAATACCAATAATTTAATACATATATTTAATTATTGGAATTAATACTAATAAATGCACATCAATTTCCCAAGAATAATGACAACATTAATACCGTAGTAATAAATCCTCCCCATTTAATAGGTAATTCTACTCCTATATAAAGAGCTCATCCCCATTCATTCTCCTCACACCTGAAAACTCTCATCTCTCTCTAATACTCCATTTCTCGGTGAAGCACAAACCAGAGCTTCGACTTAGGCATTTTTCTTAACCTCAGAAAAAGAGGTCGGGCTCTTTAGATTTCGGAGGAAGTCAATTATCTGATAGCAACCTCCATTCGATCTAAGGATTGTCAAAAAGTGCCGACATAATCAAATAGTGAAACGGCTCCGGCAGACTGAAGCTGCCCTGTTTTGATCTAGCTAAAATTAGCCGAATTCCACCCTCCTCTAGCCAAACCAAGCTCTCCTAACATCCACATGACCGGTGATGTGAAAATCACACCCAATTGGTATGATGAAACCCAATTAGAGAAGTGATGTGAAAATTACATGGAAAAACTACTTACCGGTGTAAGTAGATCATACCCGATTGGTATGATGAAACTTGCTTGAAGGAAGTGGAAAACCTGTTCATCAGTTATGATCGAAGATATCCTCATACTCGGTTGGTATGATGGACAGTTGAAAACATATTTTTTCGGAAGTGCTCTCCCCTAACTGTGTGCCAATGTTTAAACGATTTGGGATACCTTCTTGACGAGAGCTCGAATAACTCTTATAGGCTGGGGGCATCAGTTTTGGAACTTGGGGGCTAATATGCCCGATTTTGCAAATCTCGTACAGTGGGCCCAAGGCCAATTGGCACGAGCAGGAGCTCGTAAACAAACATGAGTTATATGCCATAAAACTTCAAATAAAGAAATTATTTGGTGATGGTATCAAGATAGGACCGACATACTTAGTCAACTAGCGGCAGTGCGACATGACAGGTCGACGGACCAGTCAAGACAAACAACTGCGGGTTGAGTTGAGGGTCGGGGTCGTTGGACCAGTGGCACCACAGATTATATGGCATGATAAAAAAATATTAATTGTGCATGCATTATGATTACGGGACCATCAAGACACCCAAGAGGAGTAGTGATGTGTCCTAAGGGCCTTGGATGACCTGGTGAGTATAAGGGCAGTTCGTCGTACCAAGTGACTGTGTGAAATTTGGAGTAGCACCAAGCGCATGAGACTGGGGTGGGAACGGGATGAGGTCTCTATCCTCATATGGACAACGAAGAATTGATTTCGAGATTGAGGGTCGGATGTCGCGTACATCCACTCATTTTTAGGGTAGAAGTAGACGTGCTTCTATTTAGATGGCTGGTAAAGTCGCTCCGACACCACAAGTGGGTTCAGTGGACGAGCTGGCCTGCGATTGTGTGTTTTTGACCTTCATGATGAAGGATGTGTGTTGGGTGATGACACACCATTATTAATAAGAAATGGTGAAAAACTGAGATATTTAAAGTGGAGAAAATCTAAAGGAAATTTAGGAGTCTAGCACACTCCAACTTGAAAATGTCACACTCGGTAAGGTAAAGGTTTTAAAAACCAGTATTTGAGGAAAGGATATTTTAAAAGAAGATAACGAGCTTGACACACTTCAATTAAAGTTGTTTTGTTTATGAAAACTCACTCCCAACCCTTGCTCACTGAGTTGTAGAACTCACCCCTCCCTTATATCCCTTTCTGGAAACCAAGGGAAAATCAATCATAAAGACTTCCCTGTATAGGAACTATAAAATCAAGTATGTCTGTTTTTCAGTTTTGTTTAATGTTATTCCAGGAAAGGTGTATGTCTAAAAGATGCCTTACTCTTTATGGTTTAGAAGAGGGGAAAATCTTAAATAAACCGGGAGAGTGGCGGGTTATTCATGGGGATCCAACCAAACCGGGTCGGGGTGTGACATTGGTGATCCTCAGACTATTCTTAGGTTAGGCTGAGGGTGCAGTTAGTTGGAGGACCTCTTCCAAGTTCCGTTGCCACCAACCAAAGCTCCTTTGGTTGAGAAAAGGTCCATCGCCGGAGCTCTGGTTTGCACTTCTTTGGGAAAGGGACAATCTATCTTTAGGGGGTTCTCGAGCGGTGGGGAAGCTGAGTGTGAGGGTGCTCTATTTATAGGGTGCTCAACAACTAACAAGGCTACTTGTAACACCTTGTTTTTAGTAAATAGGAAAAAAACATGCCAACACTAATGCACCGGATCCCATCAAAACTCCAAAGTTAAGCATGCTTGGGAGAGTAATGTTAGGATAGGTGACCTCCCGGGAAGTATGCTTGGGAGAGTAATCAAATAGTGAAGCAGCTCTGATAGACCGAAGCTGCCCTATTTTGGCCAAGCTAAAATTGGCCGATTCGAGCCCTACTTAGACTAAACCAAGCTCTCCCAACATCCCCACAACCCTCATATGACCTCAACGATGCTGAAAAGTCAATAGTAGGAATTCTTGATCCTAGAAGGTATTTTAGGAAGAGAGCTACCTTTCCCAATAGAAAGCTCAGACCATTGCACCTCCGACGGAACAAGTGTGATTGGAACGCTAGCAAGAGAAAGCTCACGTCAACTTGGAAAACCAACCATGGATGAACACGCCATGGTTAACGGGTGAGTGGGCTTACTAATGTCATACCTGGTTGGGATGATGAGCACAATTTAAAGTTAAAAACCACTTACCGATTATGATTGGGATTTTATATCATACCCGATTGGGGATGATATGTACCTTGAAATGAAAACCCACTACTTAGTGATATTTTAAACATCACAACTTAGAGGCATGATGTGAAAATGATGTAGAAAACTACTTACAGATTGTAAGTAGATCATACCCGGTTGGTATGTTGAAACTTCCTCAGAGGAAGTGGAAAACCCGTTCATCAGTTATGAGTGGAGATAACCTCATACTCAGTTGGTATGATGGATAGTTGAAAATTTATTTTTGTTGGAAGTGCTCTCCCCTAACTGTGTGCCACTCCTAAAACGATTTGGGAGACCTTCTTGATAGGAGCTCGAATAGCTCTGATAGGCCGGATGCCTCAGTTTTGTAACTTGATGGCTAAAATGCCGATTTTGGAAAATCACGTACAGTGGGCCCAAGGCCAGTGGACATGAGTAGAAGCTCGTAATTAAACATGAGATATATGCCACAAAACACTAATAAATGAATTATTTGGCCATGGTACCAAGACAGGACCAAAATATTCAGTCAACTAGTGGTAGTACGTCATGACAGGTGTCCAAACTAGTCAAGATAAATAGTTGCAGGTTGAGTTGAAGGTCAGGGCCGTTAGACTAGTGGCACCACATATTATATGGCATGATGTGAAAATACTGATTGTGCATGCACTGTGTTTACGGGACCTTCAATATGCCAAAGAGGGGTAGTGATGTGTCCTAGGGCCTTGGACGACCTAGTTGGTATAAGGGCAGTTTATCGGACCAGGTGACCTTGCGAAGCTCGGAGTAGCTACAAGTGCACGAGATCGGGGTGGGGACGGGATGAGGTCTCTATCCTCACATGGACATGGAGAATTGTTACGGGATTGAGGGTCGAATGTTGCGAACATCCACTCATTCTCAAGGTAGAAGTGGACGTGCTTCTATCTCGGTGGCTGGTAAAGTTGCTCCAATGCCACAAGTGGGTTCAGTGGATGGGCTGGCCTGTGATTGTGCGATTGACCTTCATGATGAAGGATATGTGTTGGGTAATGACACAATTTGATTAATAAGAAATCGTGATAAAACTGAGATTTGTAAAGTGGAGAAAATATAAAGGAAATTAAGGAGTCTAGCACACTCCAACTTGAAAATGTCATCCTCGGTAGGGTGAAGATTTTAAAAACTAGTATTTTAGGAAAAAATATTCTTAAAGGAAATAAGGAGTTTGGCACACTCCGATTAAAGTCTTTTTGTTTATAAAAATTCACTCCCATCATCCGCTCACTCAGTTGTAGAACTTACCCCCTCCCTTTTACCCCTTTCAGGTAACCAAGGGAAACCGACCTTAAAGATCTGTTGGTAATTGAACCTTAAGATACGTATGTAAGGTTAATATATTCAATTTTGATTAATTTTATTTCAAGAAAGATACATGTGAAAAGGACACCTTACTCCTCACAATTTAGAGAAGGGGAATACCCTTAATAAACTGGGAGAGTGGCGGGTTGTTCAAGGGATTTGACCAAATCGGGTCAGGGCGTCACAACTTTAGGTTGAAAGGATGCCTTACTCTGCCCGGGTTTCCAAGAGGGGAAAACCCTTAGTAAACCGGGAAGAGTGGTGGGTTGCTCACGGGGATTTCGACCAAACTGGGTTAGGGTGTGACACTATCGGTCAATGGTGGTTTTGGCATCTGACTCGCCCAATTCCATCGGCAGTGACCAATTTTTCAAAGGTGTAAGATCTGGACTTCCTCTAGCTATCGTAGATTGTCTGTTAGCCAAAGGTTGAAGACGACATTTTTTTGCGTTTATGAGCTTCACACGTGCGAAAGTGCCATGTGGTGCCTCGTGATTGGCTGGCTTGGCTGACGCGGCATCCCATTCAACAACCTGGTCATCCTTTGAATCGTTGACTGGACACATAGTAGCCTCCCATTGGCTACTCTCACCCATGTGGCTAATGACCGAATTCCATTGACTGCTGAACGTGACACGTGGTGTCCTCTAATTAGTTGTTTTAAATTTGTCAGATTTACCTCCACACAACGTGCCACTGCTACGTGTCGGCCCCTGATTGGCTGGGGTCATCTAATGTGGTGTTGCCATGTGTCGGCCTCTAATTGGTCAGTCTTTTCTCTAAGAACCTTCTCGGATGCTGACATGACACTTTTGCCACATGTTAACTCCTTATTGGTCGGTCTTTGCTGATGAGGCATTTCTAGCATTGACCGTTGATCAGGACACGTGTCGCTCACCTATTTTCCAATCGTCACTGAGGTGGATTTTCCTCCGACCACGGACACGTGTCGCGCTCTAATTGGCTAGTGCTTCCTGGCGCTGATTGAGCGGCTAACTGGGCGCTCTTCACGACGTGTCACACGCTGATTGGTCATGCTTGTTGTCTGGGTGCTAACCTTGCAGTGGTCCATTGACCGACTGGACCGTTGACCAGTCCGGTCCAACTGGGTCCGGTGACATGAAATTGTAAATCAGCCGGTTCATGCCCGATTCGACTGGTTTTCTAAAATTTAAAAATTTCTAAATTTATTTTCCAATTTGAAAATTTTAAACCACATAAAAAATGAATATTTGAATCGGTTCTTCGTGGTTCAACCCGGTTCAGGCCCAATTCACCCTGAACTAGTTGGGTTTTTGCACCCAATCTACTTCACGGTTCTTCTCCATGATTTTTTTTTGTGATTTCTTGGCTATTTGGGATTTTCCAAATTCCCATTTTGATCCCTTTTCACCAAATTTTTCCATTTAAACTCTCGATTTCCCTCTCTTGAAAACTTTTGATTCTCCTTCTCAGTTCTCTTGGTTTGAGAGGATGAGGTTTACAACTCTCCCCTCATTTTAGGAGTTTTGTCCCCAAAATTCGTTCCTCGCATAGGGAGTGATATTCCTTTATTGTCAACTTGGGAACTGTTCCGACATGATGTCTTGGGCACATCCCTACCTCGACTGCATCCCTCATGTCTGTTCGACCTTTAGGCATCTTTCTTTCCTCTGGTCTTGGCCATGTATTATCTCTTTATAGATTTCTCCTTGTTCCAAATGGTGTGACCTGTCCCGGCTTTGTGATAAGGAAATTTTGGGATGATCCGACTCTCATTTCCTTTCATTTGGGCATTTTCTTACGCAACCCTTTTCTTTAGTAACATGTCCCTAAGGTGACTTCTTCCCTTAATTCCTTAAGCGATGATTTAATGGAGTCCCCATGCTCCAAATGTCCATATAGTCCATGGGACCATTCCGAGTGGCCAGTCCTACACATTTACTAGGGGTATTTCCCCGGCTCCGTGTCATATAGTCCCCGGGGGAGAGTTCTCCCTCTTAGGGTTTTGTCTGAATTTCTTCTAACCCAGACCATGAGGTTGGTGATTCTGAAAGGTTCATTTGTTTCCTTTGTCGCCAAAAGTCTCCAGCCCGGATCCTTTTGAGCTTCTCGCCCCTGCTTCCATGGGTCTTGTGGTCACTTTTCCTTCACTTCCTTCCAGTCTTGTATTGGCCATTTAATTATTTATTTACTCCTACACAAGTCCATCCTACCTCTAGTCTAGCCCTGTTTCATTTAGATAACTGACTCTTCTCCTCATGAGTCATACTTCTTTGAAACCCTTGGACCTACATGTCCCTTGGTAGGAACATATGTTCCAGAAATATCTTGATCCACCATACTCCTAGGGTATTCCCTTACTACAACTCTTTGATTCCTAATCATTTAGGGTTCGTGGGACTCGGTCCCTCCTTACCATCGGGTAGGGTTTTTTAACTACTTTGGCATTGCCCAAGCACCCAATGCATACACCGATGACTTGTCACCCAATATATATTCTACCGAACCCTCACCATTTGATGATATCCCTATGCTCTTCTCTTCTTATGTTGGTAGAGTATTTTAGCACTTGTCCCTTGGTCTCCCTGAGTACCAAATCCCCCCACCCCTTATATCGCACTTCAACCAAACTCTAGTGTAGGCCCCATGCTTGTTTCTCCCGATTTCCCTTATTATTTTAATGACATTTTGGGGGGTTTTCCAAGAATTCCATGCATTAACTATTTGCCTACCCTTTACAAGTCTCCTAACGGACCGTCTCTAGTTCCAACTATCAAGTTCCTCGATTACTTCGCAGTTGGCCTAACTTTCTCATTGCCATTCCATGATTATCCCTTATGTTATTTACGAGGGGTCCTTTATGGTGGGGAAATTCCCCTTTTGGGTTCGTCCTTATGATGTAGCTTCTGCTTGCCCCATTTTCTGCTCGTGTGTCCTGAGGTTGAGACTTCCATCTTTATGACTAGGCACCCATCTTATTGTCAATCCTGGAAGGTGTCCTTCCTTCATACCCTCACATCCCCTTTTTGTGGGTGCATTCTTAGTTCCGACCATTGGCTCTTCTATCCCTACTTAGTTTACCGACAGCGCCGCACACTTCCTTCTGTCGATGACATCCTTACCTAGGGGTTTTCATCATCTAGTCCATTGTTGCTCGCTTGTGGCCGTCTCATAATATTTCATTCCACTTATCCCTTAAGGTTTCCCCTTGACCCCTTAGATCCACCAAGAGGGGTTGCTTCGTGGGTCTTATCTACTACCCTATATTTCGGAGTAGCGATCTCTATCTAGAAAGTTGTGTCTAAACCTTCCTTGCTATCCATGGGGGATTTCTCTTGATACCCTCATACCCCCTCTTTGGCCTTGTTGCCCTAAGGGACTTCCACTTCTCGTGATCTCCCCTTGGAAGTTTGTACTGCGTCTCTTCATTATGAGCTTAATTGAACGGGGATGGGCTAGTTCATCCTATGTTTATTTCTTGACCGAGGTCTATCACTCTCCTTATTCTTGTGCTCCTACAATTCTAGGGTTTTCTTTGTCTAGTAGTACCATGTAGACCAGTTTATTCCTTGTTTTGAAGAATTTCAACTTCCAGTACTTTCGTCTTTTCTTGGGGTACTTGACCATCTTAGGGATCCCTGAACTGAGGGTCACTTTTTCTTTCTTTCCTTTTGTGTGAGAGTAAAATAAAAAGGAACTTTTATTCATTAACCGGCTATGCCCCGATTGTGGCTTATTGCAACAATTTAAATAAAGACTCCACCTATCACCCTAACCTAATCTCTCATGTTAACCGACCTAGAGTTTAACATTGGCGGATTGCAAGATTCTACATTAGTTAGCCTGACGTGCCTATTCCTCCTCCTAGGTGGACACTCGTCTCCATGGTATCTTCCACATCTAGGGCAAGGGTTCATGTTGGGCTCCTCATATTTAGAGGAAGACGACGTGCCGGTTGCCCTTCTTACCCGTACCTCCTATGATACATGCTTCGCCTTGTTTTGGGGGTGGTTGATGGAAGATTCTCACATAGTTGGCATAGGCCTCCCAAAAGTTTCTTTCTGCCTCTTCTCAGGCCTGGGTCTAGTTTGGTCCTCGAGGTGGAGAGGTCTCATCTTCCATCGAGCATTGAGGGGTCCTCCTTCGGGGTTCCCTCCATGGAATGTACTCCTCCTCATCTTCTATCCTCTTTTCGATAGCATTCCTCTAGGGGATATATTCTCCGTTGGCATCACCATTCATGCTACTCTACAAGGTTTTGGGGGTTAGGGCCTATGGTTTGTGGGGACTTGTTAGGAACACTATGCTCTGATACCACTCAAGTTATCACACCCTAACCTATTTGGGTCGGAGTTGTAAACCCCGTTCTTTATAGATAAGAAAATCGGGAAAAGAACCAGTCCTTTCAAAGGAGAAAACTAAGCCGATTTACAAACCATAACCGATAAGGAAAGGGTAAATTGGGGAATTGAAAAATCTCGAGTGGCTCAAAGAGTCATACAAATCATGGAAATGAACCTTGGAACAATTGGGAATAGAAAACCAGACTGGTTCAGCGTGAACTAGATTGAGCCGGTTTGAACCATACTTGAACTAGTTCCTAAATTTATTTTTCTTGGTGGCTTAAAATGATCAAATTCGAGAATTAAAGCCACAATTAGATGGAGAATGAATTTAGAAAATTTTAATTTTGAGAAAATTGGTCGAATCGGGCCTAAAACGGTCGATTTATACATTCAACCCGGTCAGACAGGTCCGGTCAAGTTCGAAATAGTGTCATCATCTTTCTCTAGATGACAACACTGTTCATTCAATACAAAAATGGATAATGCTGGTGAAGGAAAAACATCTTCGATCAGGCTGTTTCAAGGCGAGGATAAGCTCGACCAAAAAGGAAAGTTGTCGGGCAGAGGGTCCCCAAGCTCCCTACATAAAGAGCTACTCTCCATTCATCCACCACACACATGAAATCTCCATTCCCTCTCAACTACTCCATTTTCCGATGAAGTTTGAACCAGAGCTCCGATATAGGTATTTTTCATAGCCTCAAAAGGCAAGGTCAGGTCTTACAGACTCTAGGGGAAGTCAGCTACCCAATAGCACCTTCCTTTCGACCCGAGGACCGCTAGAGAAGTGCCGACAGAATCAAATAGTGAAGCAGCTTCGACGGACCAAAGCTATCCTATTTTGACCGAGCTGAATTTGACCAAATTCAGCCCTCCTTCGGCCAAACCAAGCCTTCCCATCACCCTCATAGCACTCATACGACCTCAACAGAGCTGAAAGGTAAGCTAATTCGACCCTCCTCGATCGTTGCAGATCGGAGTTAGAGAGAGAAAGTGCTAAATTTTACTAACAAAATTCTCCATCAATTCGATATCAATTTTAAAAATTCTTGATCCTAGAAGGAAGCTCAGGACAAGAGCTACCTTCCTCAATCCAGAGCTCGGGCGCCGCACCTCCGACGGTAAGCTTTTGAAGCTTTCTTTCTCTACGTATAGTTTTTCGGTGAAGCTTCATTTGAGCTCAATTCAGACCAAATGAAGTGGTTCAAAGCTTAATTGAATCGTATGGAAGTGTAAGAATTGATCCATACCTTCAATTAGAGCAATTAACCCCGATTGCATAACCAATTTGATGAAATCAAATTCGGTCAGTTTGTAGGGGTGAAATTGGAGGAAACTTTTGGGAATTGAAATCAAAAAATTGAAGGACCTCTATGCAATTTCCCAAAATTGAAGGGCAATTGGCCATGAGAAAGATGTTGAGGGACCAATTGGTCAATTTTTGGAACAATTGGGGCAAAATTGCCATTTTTGGAAAATATGGGCAAAATTGCCATTTTTGGAAAATATGGGCAAAATTGTAATTTTGGAAAATTTAGGGACCAAATTGGAAATTTGGAAAACTTGAGCTTGTTATACAATTTTGAGTAAAACGAGGACTCATAGGGAATTTTGGAAACCTTGGGACTCAAAATCGGGGAAAAGTTGGCCATAGGGACATAAAGTTAAGAAAAATGAACTTTAGAGACCTACGTGCAATTTATCGATAATTTGTGAGCCTAGGATTTTATGCCAAACCAAAATTAATAAGGATGCCCAAATCGTGTAGGGACAAGTGTGACCGGAACACAAGCAAGTGAAAGCTCACGTAGACTTGGAAAATCGACCGAGGATGAAACGTTATGGTTATCGGGTGAGTGGGCATATTTACATCATACCCGGTTAGGATGGTGAGCACTTTAGAAACGAAAAACCACTTGTAAGTGGGATTTTAACATCATACTCGGATGGGGTGATGGGCGATTTAGGCTAAAACCTACTTACGGGTTATAAGTAGAGGAAATCATACTCGGTTGGTATGGTGGACCTCCTTGAAGGAAGGAGAAACTCGCTTGCCGGTTGTAAGAGGAGATATCATCACACCCGGTTGGTGAGATGAAGTGAAAATATATTTTTGTCAGAAGTGGTCTCCCTTGATTGTGTGCCAATGCTTAAACCATTTGGGAGAACTTCTTGACAGGAGCTAGAATTGCTCATATAGGCTAGAGGCCTCAGTTTTTGAACTTGTGGGGCTAAATGTCCAGTTTTGGAAAATCACATGCAGTGGGCCCAAGGACAATTGGCACAAGCAGGAGCTTGTAAACAAATTTGAAATGAGAAAGCCATGAAATCTCTAATGAATCTGATGTGTGATTTTCGCCATGGTACCAAGTTAGGATCGACAGTACTCAATGGACTGGCGGCTGTGCATCAAGGCCAAGTCGATAGAGGGGTCTAGACAAATAGCTGCAAGTCGGGTTGAGGGTCGGGGCCGTTGGACCAATGACACCAAAGATAATGGCCATATGTGGAAAACTATTGTTTTTGTGCATGCACTTGTGGTATGGAACCATCAAGATGCCCTAGGGGGTAGTGATGGTTCCTAAGGACTATTGGACGATATGCTGGAGATAAGGACAATTCGTCGTGCCAGTTAGTCTTGAAGCTTGAAGTAGCTTCTTGCGCATGAGACCGGGGTGGGTTGGGATGAGGTCTCCATCCTCATACGGACATGAAGTATTTTGGGTCTGAGGGTTGAACGTCTAGGATGTTCACTCTGACTCCGGGTAGAAGTGAGGGGATTTTATTAGGGTGGATGGTAAAGACGCTCCGATCCACAAGTGGGTGCAATCGTTGTAACTGCATCTCACGAATGTGCGTACCCGTCCTAATGAAGGGCGTGTGTTGTTTGCTAAACACCTCTCGAGGCAAGGGGAAGGGCTAAGAAAGTTAAACACACCTAATGTGAATAAAGAAAAAGGTTTTTGAAAACCTTGTAAAGGATTTGAGAATCTTTAAAAAAAGGAATGGTAAACCTTGGAGAAAGGTTTTGGAAAAGAAATTGAATTTGAAACCCTTTTGAAAGAAAATATCACCCTTAGGTAGGGAAAAGGTTTTGAAAACCAAAATTTAGGAAATATCCTTTTTAAAAGAAATGATGATCTTGGCACACTTTGAATAAAACTAATTTCTTGATAACTCACTCCTAACACTTGCACACTAAGTTGTAGAACTTATCCCCTCCCTTTTACCCCTTTTAGGTAATCAAGGGGAAAACCAAAACTTAAAGACCTCCTTGTAAGACAAGTATGTCAGTTTTAAAATATTTAGTTTTTTATAATGCTATTCTAGGAAATATAGAAAAGAAGGACGCCTTACCCCTTGCGATTTAAAAAGGGTGAAATCCTTTATGGACCAAAGGGAGTGGTGGGTTGCTCACATGGATCTGACCAAACAGGACCGAGGCATGAAAGTTTGAGTTATATCAAAGCCTGTTTCCTTGAATGTATTATCAATACTATATAACATAGTAACTAAGAGGAATATATCTTAAAATTTTAGATGGCTTCCAAGAGAGGAACCAAGAGAACAAGAGTTGTAGTTTTTGACACTGCTCAACAACCCCTCCATGTAGAAACTCCTAGAAAAGCCCTAATAGATCCACCTAGACTAAGCTTGGAACATCAAAGTCTATATGAAGACTTCACCTGAGTGCTTGGAAGGCCCAACCTCACTCTAGAGGCGGACACCAACTCTCGAGCTGAGCTCGAGGAAGTACAATCCCATCTTACTTCTGTCAACATACCTCTTATAATTGATATCCCCAAATACCTCAAGACCTTCCGTCAATTAGGTTGTAGGTCGTTCCAAGGAGAGAAGGATGTTGGAGCCGCTATGGATTAACTGGCCAGCATTATGAAAATTATGGGAATAATCAGGATTCCACCAAAGGAGATGGTGATCCTGGCAGAATTCTTCTTAGAAGCTAGTGCGAAAAGGTGGTGGGACAGTGTCAGAAGCCTGCACACCACCACACCCACTTGGGAGCAAATCGAGGAGAGGTATTTAGAGGAATAGTTAGCTCCGCATCAGATCAACGATAAGTAGCAAGAATTCTTCTGACTTTGACAAGGATCCCACACCATCTCGGAGTATGAGACTAGATTTAATGAGCTAAGACATTTTGCTCCAGACTTAGCCAGACAAGAAGATATCTGCCAATGGTTCATGGATGGTCTCAACATGGACATATGAGACCGGATGAGAGTACTAGGATGCCCGATAGATTTGGCTACCATCATCAGCATGACCCATGAGTGTGAGCATCTGGAACATGCAAGATGTTGTTGGATAGAGTAGGTCGGCCAGAGGGAAGAAGGAGGACAGGACAGCCAGAGAGGTCAAAAGAAGCTTGGTGGGTAGAGATGGGGGACAAGAATGGGGTCCTTTAGGAGAAATGAAGGTTATCATGCCCAAAGGGAGGCAAGTACAACCCCACAAAGGAAAAACCCCTATTGCCCCATGTGTCGGAAAAACCATGAAGGGTCATGTCGAGCATGCTTCAAATGCGGACTACTTAGACACTTTGCAAAGAGTTGTCCAGTCCTTTGAGATAATACACAACAAAGTACCCTTCAACCACCCCAAGGGAATCCAAGGGCACTAGACGGAGGACAAGACAGAGCCACTACGTCAAGGGCACCAACCAAAGTAAACAACCTCACCTGGGAGGAAGTATGAAAGGATCCTAGTACCATAGCTAGTACTTACCAAAATTCTCCTAGACAAATATAGCCAAAACCCTATAATTTTTTATCATTATAATAAATAAAAATATTCCCTATAAAAAATAAAACTTGTGATGAGATAAAAGCAGGAGAAAATCCAAAGGACGTACCCACCAAAGGGAAATAGGAAGGATGGCATCCAAGGGAGTCATGAAGTAGGTTTAAAGTTAAATGCCCTCGAGGGCGAATAAAAAGGAATTCTGGGAGTGAAAGGGAAAAATCCTTCCAAGGAAGGAAACCCTGAGTGGGCATACATGTCCCAACTAAGAAGTAATAGAACCAAGTGACTAGGGATGAGGAGATGAAGTGTATGCTAATATGACAAAATTAAGGGAAGTATACTAGGAAGACCCAAGGAGTAAGTTAAACCCAAGGAGCGAGTAAGTAGGAAGATAGCATCAAAAGACGTGTTACAAATAAGAATGGGTGGACTACCCATAATAAGGGAAATAACATCTGAGAAACCTTGGAGAAGTATGCCCTCCAATTAGGAAGTGGTTAAGGGGAACAACCACTGACATTAAGGTAGGTTGTGGTCTACACTCGCTTAATGGAGCCCAAGGAGTGGATGACTGAGTATAGTGAGGAGTTCATCCAATAAGGAATAAGTGATGAAATAGAGGTTTAAGATAATGGAGGATTAAAAGTGGACAATTGCCCCAAATTAGAAAGGGTGTAAGGAGATGAAGAAAGGAAACTTTCAAGAAATGGTAAGAAGGTTGAACATGTAGCTACTAAGGTGGAAATCTCTACCTTAAAGGACATAGTAGAGAATGAAACCGCAAAAATGGAACTCCCCAAACAAAGCAATCGAGACGTAGACTGAAAACTCAGAAAAGAACCGATCATTTCCAATGAGAAAACTGAGTCGGTTTATAAACCGGAACCAATAGAGAAAGGGTAAACTAAGAAATTTATGGATCCTGAGTGACCTGAAGAGTCACAAAAGTCATGAAAAAGGGACTTTAGGATGAATTGGAAGTAAAAACCAAACCAGTTCAGGTGAATTGGACATGAACCGGTTTGAACCACTATTGAACCAGCTTCTAAATTAATTTTTTTAGGTGGCTTAGAAAATTCAAATTGGAGAATTGAGACCACCATTTGATAGAGAATGAATTTAGATAAATTTACAAATTTTTAATTTTGAAAAATTCAGTCAAATTAGGCATGAACCAGCTGGTTTAAACTTTAAACGCAGTTCAGACCTAACCGGTTCAGTTCGGAACAGTGTCGTATTCTTCCTTTAGATGACAACACTGTTCACTCACCGAAAAATCAAGCAGCACCGGTGAAGATGAAAAGTCTCTGGCAGGGGTGTTTTAGGCAATGAATGATTGCCATTAAGGCACCAATCAGAGGGTCAAGAAGTCCCTGAGCTTCCTATATAAAGAGCCCCTCCTCATTCATCCTCCTCACACCTAAAACTCCACTCTCTCCCTACTGCTCCATTTTCCAGTGAAATGAAGCAGAGCTCTGACTTGGGCATTTTTCTAACAAAAGAAGGCATGGTCGGGTTCTTTACATTTGGGAGACGTCTGCTACCCAATGGTAGTCTCTATTTGCTCCGAGGATAGCCGGAGAAACGCTGTTGTGATAGAATAGTGAAGCAGCTTCGGTGGATCAAAGCTGCCCTATTTCTGTTGAGCTAAAATCAGCCAATTTGAGCCATTGTCAGGCCAAACCAAGCTCTCCTAACACCTCCTTAGACCTCCTACGACCGAATTAGTGCTGAAAGGTAAGCCAATTTGGCTTCTATCTCTAAATTCTGATCGATGCTAGAGAGAGAATCGATAGATCTTTACTAACCAAATTCTCCCTCAATTCGACATGAATTGAAGTGATTCTTGATTCTAGGAAAAACCTTAGAATGAGAGCTATTTGCCCAGATCAAAAGATCGGACTACTACATCCCCGACGGTAATCTTTCGAAGATTTCTTTCTCTACTTTCAGTTTTCCAGCGAAGCTCTATTTGAACTCGTTTTGGCATCAAATTGTGCGATTCAAAGTGCAATTGAATCGTATGGAGGTGTACAAACTTAAATTTAACTTCAATTTCAACAATTAACCTCATTTGATTGGTCAATTTGATGAAATCAAATTCGACTAAGTTGAAAGGTTGAAATTGGGGGAAAAATTGGAGAAACATTGGGAATTTCAAAATTTTGAGAGACTAAAGTGCAATTTCCTAAAATTGAGGGCTAATTGGGCATGATAAAGCTGTTGGAGTACCAATTGGTCAAGTTTTAGAATTTTTGGGTTGAAATTTACCATTGTTGTAAAGTAGGGGCATAATGGTAATTTTGGAAAAGTTAGGGACCAAATTGGAAATTTGGTAAACGTGAACCCCTTTTGTGATTTTGAATAAATTGAGGTCCCAAGGAAATTTTAGAAGTTTCGAGACTCAATTTGGGTGAAAATCGACATTAGGGACCCAAAGTTAAAGAAAAAGAACTTTAGGGGCCTAATTGCAATTAATTTAAAAGTTTGATATTTCATCCATTCATGATGAATGAAGGCTATTAGGCTAAGGGATAATGAACAAGGATGTTCATATTGTGTCAGAACACGAAGTACCTGTAACGCCAATAAGGATAAGCTCGCGTGAAGACAAAGAATCGATTAAGACAAGATCACTACTTTATCGGGTGAGTGAGATTTTTATATCATACCCAGTTGGGATGATAAGCACCACGAAAATGAAAACCCACTATTAAGTGGAATTTTAAACATCACATCATAAGGCAGTGATGTGGAAACTACTTATCGGTTGTGAGTAGATCATACCCGGTTGGTATGTTGAACTTCCTAGAATGAAGTAGAAAACCCGTTAATCGATTATGATCGGAGATGTCCTCACATACGGTTGGTGTGACAGATGGCTAAAAGATTATTTTTGTCGGAAGTGCTCTTCCTTGAGTGTGTGCCACTACTTAAAAGTTTTGGGAGACCTTATTGATGGGAGCTCGAATAGCTTAGATAGGCCGGAGGCCTCAATTTTGGAACTTAGGGGCTAGAATGCCCGATTTTGAAAAATCTCTTACAGTGGGCCCAAGGCCAGTTGGCACAAGCAAGAGCTTGTAAATGAACATAAGTTTAAGCCATGAAAACTTTAAATAAATGATATGTTTGGCCATGGTACCAAGACAGGATCGACATACTCGATGAACTGGTGGTAGTGCGACATGACAAGTTGATGGACGAGTCGAGACAAACAACTGCAGGTTAAGGGTTGGAGCAGTTGCACCAGTGGCACCAAAGATTAAATGGCCTATGAAAAAACTATTGTTTTGTGCATGCTCTGAGGTACGGGGCCTTCAAGACCCCTAAGAGGGGTAGTGATGCATCCTAGGGGCTATTGGACGTCATGGTGGAGATAAGGGCAGATAATCATGCCAACAGTTAGGAAAGCTCGACGTAGCTTCACGCGCATGAGACCGAGGTGGGATCGGGATGAGATCTCTGTCCTCATATGAACATGGAGTTTCTTTATAGGATTAAAGGTCGGATGTCGTGTACATCCACTCATTCTCAGGGTAGAAGTGGATGAGCTTCTATCTAGGTGGCCTATAAAGTTGCTCCGACACCACAAGTGGGTGCAGTGGACGTGCTGCCCAGCAAATGTGTGTTCCCTTCATGATGAAGGGCATGTGTTGATTGATAAACACACCGTTTGTGGTTAATAATGAGATATGGCTATGAAAACTGAGATTTTGAGTATTAAACGTTTTGAAAGAAAATAAGCAGTCTGACACACTCCAATTCAAACTATTTTTTGAAAGTCAAATTTTAAAACACCCATTCACTAAGTCGTTGAACTCATCCCATCCCTTATACCCTTTTTAGATAAACAAGGGAAAGCCTACCCAAAGACCTCAAGTTAACCACACCTGTAAGATAGGTATGTTAAATTTAAATTTGTTGCAGTTTTGATTAATGTTATTCCAGGAAAGGTACAGGTATTACTCCTCTTAGTTTAAGAGAAGGGGAAAACCCTTAATAAACTGAGAGAGTGGCGGGTTAATCACGGGGATCTTACCAAACCGGGTCGGGGTATGACAACTTGAGTGGGATAAGAGCCTATTTCCTCGAATACATTATCAAGACTATAGAAAATAATAATTAATAGGAATGATTTTAAAATTTTCAGAATGGCTCCAAGGAAAGGAACCAAGAGAACTAGAGTTGTAGTTTCCAACATTGCTCGACCACCCCTACCTGTGGAGAATCCTTGAGGAGGCCAGAAAACTCCTCCTGGACTTAGCTCAGAACACCAAAGGCTATATGAGGAGTTCACCTGTGTATTTGGGAAACCTAACCTTGTCCTTGAGGCAGGCACCGATTCTTGGGTTGAACCAGAGGAAGTATAATCCCATCCTCCTTCTGTTAGCCATTCTCCTCCAACAGACATCCCCAAAAATCTTAAGACTCATTGTCAACTATGGTGTAATCCTTTCTTCAGAGAGAAAGACACTGGTGCCGCCATCGATTGGCTGGCAAACATTAAGAAGCTGATGGGAATCGTCAGGATACCACCAAAGGACATGGTGATCCTGACAAAATTCTTCCTAGAGGGAAGTGCCAAAAGGTGGTGGGACAATGTCAGAAATCTGCATGCTTCCACCCCCGCCTGGGAGCAATTTGTGGAGAGGTACAGGGAGGACTACCTAGCTCTTCGTTTGATTAATGAGTAGAAGCAAGAGTTCACCCGACTTCGGCAAGGGCTTAACTCCAAATCTAAATACGAAACAAAATTCAATGAGTTAAGACCCTTTGCTCCTGACCTAGTTGGGCTATCAAATATATGCCAGTGGTTTGTGGACGGTCTCAATATGGACATACGAGACCGTATGGGTGTACTAGGATGCCCTACAGACCTAGCAACGGTAATTAGTATGGCTAATGAGTGTGAGCAACTAGTGCAAACCCGACGCCGTCAGATGGAGCAGACAACCCAGAAGGAGGATAAGGGTCAAAACTGTCAGGGAGGATCAAAGGAGCATAATGGTCCAAAATGAGGAAATAGAATGGCATTTCAAAGAAGAAAGGACATGCCACCACCTCCCTAGAGAGTAATCCCCACCTTACCTCAAGGAAACCCTTGCTATCCATGGTGTCAAAGGAACCATGAGGGAGCATGCTTGACCTGCTTTGCATGTAGACAAGTGGGGCACTTTGCAAAAGAATGCCCCACCGTCAGGGAGAGCAAGTAGAGGAATACACTTGGACCACCAAAAGGGAACCCCAGGAATCCTAGGCCCGATGCTACAGCTGAAGTACCAGCTAGGTTATATAACCTCACCCAAGAATAGGCTAGGAAAGACCCTAGTACTGTAGCGGGTACATCCCAAAACCCTCTCAATTAGTTTAAGTAAAACTTGTAATTGAAAGTTTTATTCAATAAAGAAACTTTTCACCAAAATCTGTACATTTCATCAATTAGGGTATGTGCAATTATGGGGACAATAGGTCGCCCTTTTCGACTCGGGAGCTGAGAGATCCTTGATCAAAGAGGATCTAATTCCAAGTTAACACTTAGAACTCACTTCTCTAGGACAACATCTCAACATCCTAACGCCCTTAGGAGAAGGGTTAAATAGGAATAAACAATTAAAGGGATGTGAGATAAAGATTGGGGGAATCAAACTTGAAGCAGAATTGATTCCATTGCCCTTGAAGGAGGTAGATGTAATCCTTGGGATGGATTGGTTAAGCAACCATCAGGCCAAGATGGACTGTGGAAAGAAGATAGTGACCTTCCACACTCCCGAGACAAATGGATTATGATTTCAAGGAGACCGAAGGAAGGGTGAAGTCCTCATGGTGTCCCATATGAAGGCCTAGAAGATGATATAGAAAGGCTATATGGCTTTTTTGGCCATGGTCATTAATGAAAAACCTAAAGAAATGGAACTCGAAGATATTTCAATAGTCAAACACTACCCAAAGGTATTTCCAGAGGAATTACCTGGACTACCTCCTAGACGGCAAGTGGAATTTACCATAGAGATTATCCCTAGAACAAACCCCATATCCCAAGCCCCCTATCGTATAGCCCTACAAGAACTGAAGGAATTGAAAGAACAACTAGATGAGCTATTGGAGAAGGATTTTATATGTCCTAGCCAGTCTCCATGGGGTGCACCCATCCTATTCGTAAAGGAAAAGGATGGAAGCATGAGATTGTGCATAGACTATAGGAAGTTGAATCATATCACCATCAAGAATAGATACCCCCTTTTGTGGATTGCTGTCCTATTCGACCAATTAAAAGGAGCAACTTACTTCTCCAAAATAGACCTTCGGTCGGGCTATCACCAATTCAGAATCCGAGAGGATGACATTCCTAAGACAACATTCCGATCCCGATACAAACATTACAAGTTCAAAGTGATGCCTTTCGAATTAACGAATGCCCCTGCAGCCTTCATGGATTTGATGAACCGTGTGTTCTAACCACACTTGAACAGGTTCGTGATAGTATTCATAGATGACATTCTTATATACTCATGAACCAGGTTGGAGCATGAAGAACATTTGGCAATCACCTTGGAAATATTGAAGGAAAACATGTATGCAAAATTCTCTAAGTGTGAGTTCTGGATGCAAGAGGTGGGCTTTTTAGGACATATAGTGTCCAAGGATGGAGTCAAGGTAGATCTAGCAAAGGTGAAAGCGATATCTGACTAGAAGGCACCAAAGAATCCTTTAGAGATACGAAGTTTCTTAGGTCTGGCAGGATACTGCCGACGTTTTGTGCAAGATTTCTCTAAGAGAGTAGCCACTCTAACTTGGCTCACTAGGAAAGGAGTTGAGTATAAATGGGATGAAAGCTGTGAGAAGTTTTTCTTGGAGTTAAAGACTCGGTTGACAACCGCACCGGTACTCTCCCTTCCTGACCCAAGTGCGAGGGAGTACATCGTCTATAGTGATGCATCCGGACAAGAACTCGAATGTGTATTGATGCAACAAGGGATGGTTATTGCTTATGCCTCGTGACAACTTAAGGTACATGAAAGGAACTATCCAACCCATGATCTAGAATTAGCTGCGATAGTGTTTTCCTTAAAGATTTGGCGATACTACCTTTACGGGGTTAAGTGTAGGATATACACAGATCACAAGAGTATTAAGTACTTCCTAACTCAAGTGCGAGGTAAATCTTCGCTAGAGGAGTTGGCTAGAATTGGTGAAGGACTATGGCCTTGTGATAGAGTATCACCTCGGAAAGGCGAACGTGGTGGCAGATGCCTTAAGTCACAAATATCAAACCGAGGCGGCATAAATAAAGATGAGCTACATACCCTTGTTGCAACAGCTAGGAAGAATGGATGTGGATCTGAGGATGGCCAGGCAGGAGAAGTGCTTGTTGGTTAACGTGGTGGTGAAGCCTGGTCTAATTGAGTAGATTAAGGCTCAATAAAAAGTGGATAAGGAACTTTAATCTTATTTGGATCCAATTAACAAAGAAATGAAATCGGACTACGACCTACGAGGTGATGGAGTGCTAACCTACAAGAGTATGTGTGCCTCAAGATAAGGAGCTTAAGAGGTTAATTCTGGAAGAGGCACATGATTCGGTGTATGCAATGCATCCGGGTAGTACCAAGATGTACCGCACCCTCAAGCAAGGATATTGGTGGAAGGGAATGAAGAGGGACATTGTGGAATATGTAGCCCGATGCTTATCCTATCAACATATAAAGGTTGAGCATTAGAAACCATCAGGACTGTTGTAACCCTTACCAATTTCAGAATGGAAATGGGAGCACATTACCATGGACTTTGTCACAGGACTACCTGTGACAAGGAAGGGTCGAGACGTGATTTGGGTCATCGTGGATAGATTGACCAAATCCGCTCATTTCCTCCCTATAAGAGTGACGAATACAATGGAACAACTGGCCGTCTTATACATGAGGGAGATAGTGAGACTCCATGGTGTCTCGGTGAGTATAGTATCAGATAGAGACCCTATACTCACTTCAAGGTTTTGGCCAAGCTTACAAAGTTCCCTGGGGACCAAACTCCACAGGTGCACGACGTTTCATCCTTAGTCCGATGGACAGTCTGAGTGAACGATTCAGACCTTGGAGGACATGCGTACTCACTATGGACAAAGGCTGGGAAGAATACTTGTGCCTAATGGAATTTTCTTACAATAATAGCTATTAGGCCAGTATTCAGATGGCTCCTTATAAAGTCCTTTATGGACGACCATGTCGTACCCCTCTATTTTGGGAAGAAGTAGGGGAAAGGAAGCTGGAAAGGGTACAGCTAATCAAAGATGCCACGAAGAAAATAAAATTAATCAGGAGTCACCTTAAGACTGCTCAAGACAGGCAAAAGAGTTATGCGGATCATCGAAGGAAAGATCTGGAGTTTGATGTGGGAGTTCAAGTGTTTCTCAAGGTATCCCCATGCAGAGGAATACTTAGGTTTCAACAACATGGAAATTTGAAACCGATGTATATTGATCCATATCCCATCATTCAAAGGATAGGACCGGTGGCCTATAAATTGGAACTACCTCCAAACTTGTAGAGAATACTCGACATATTCCATATCTTTGTGTTTCAAAAGTACCAGCCTGATCCTAGCCATGTATTTGATCAACCTCCACCAAAGCTGGAAGAGAACTTGACCTATCAAATAGAACCGGTACGAATCATCGATCGGAGGGATAAGAACTTAAGGAATAAGAGAATTCCTATGGTTGAAGTTATGTGGTAAAATGGACTCATGCAAGAAGAGACATGGGAAACTAAAAGTATAATGAGGGAAGGTTACCCTAAATTATTTAACATGTAACTATTTTGAGGATAAAACCCCTAAAAGGAGGGGAGAGTTATAAACCCTATCCTTTGATAATAAGAAAACCGGGAAAAGAATCGGTCATTTCCAAAGAGAAAACTGAGCCAGTTTATAAACCAGAACAGATAGAGAAAGGGCAAACCGAGACATTTATGGATCCCAAGTGACCTAAATAGTCACAAAATTCATGAAAAAAGGAATTTAGGATGAATTGGAGGTGAAAACCAAACCGATTCAAGTGAACCAGACCCGAACCGGATTGAACCGGTCTCAATCGATTTGAACCATGATTGAACCGGTTTCTAAATTCATTTTTCTAGGTGGCTTAGAAAATTCAAATTGGAGAATTGAGGCAACCATTTGATAGAGAATGAATTTAGATGAATTTAAAAAATTTTAATATTGAAAAACTCGGTCGAATCGGGCCTGAACTAACTGGTTTAAGCATTGAACCCAATCCGGACCGGTCCAGTCTGGTTCGAAACAGTGTCGTCTTCTTCCTTCAGACGACAACATTGTTCAATTGTCGGAAAATTGAGCAGCGCCAGTGAAGATGAAAAGTCTCAGGCCATGGACTTTCAGGCTATGAATGACTACAATTAAGACGCCAATCGGATGGTCAAGAAGTCCCCAAGCTTCCTACATAAAGAGCCCCTTCTCATTCATCCTCCTCACACCTAAAAACTCAGTCTCTCCCTACTGCTTCATTTTCTGGTGATGCTCAAACCAGAGCTTTGACTTGGGCATTTTTCTAAGCCAAAGAAGGCATGGTCAGGTTCATTAGATTCGGGGAGAAGTCAACTGTCCAACGGTAGTCTCCATTTGCTCCGAGGATCGCCGGAGAAACACCGTCGAGATAGAATAGTGAAGCAGCTCCAGTGGACCGAAGTTGCCCTATTTCTGTCGAACTGAAAATAGCCAATTCAAGCTCTCCTCAGACCAAACCAAGCTCTCCCAACACCTCCTCAGCCCTCATACGATCGAATTAGTCCGGAAAGGTAAGCCAATTTGGCTTCACTCTCTGAATTTCGATCAGTGCTAGAGAGAGAACTGACAGATCTTTACTGACAAAATTCTCCCTCAATTCGACTTGATTCTAGGAAGAACCTTAGGATGAGAGCTATCTGCCCAGATTGAAAGCTCGGACCACTGCGCCCCCAACGGTAAGCTTTCAAACCTTTCTCTCTCTACGTTTAGTTTTCCGGCGAAGCTCCATTTGAGATCGTTCTGATATCAAATAGTGCGATTCAAAGTACAATTGAATCATATGGAGGTGTAGGAACTTAAATTTAACTTCAATTTGAATAATTAACCTCATTTGATCAGTCAATTTGATGAAATCAAATTCGACCAAGTTGAAAGGTTGAAATTGGGGGAAAATTGGGGATTTCAAAAATTCGCGAGACTAAAGTGAAATTTCCTAAAATTGAGGGCAAATTGGGTATGATAAAGATGTTTGAGGACCAATTGGTTAATATTAGGAATTTAGGGGTGAAACTTACCATTTTTTGTAAAGTAGGGGCAAAATGGTAATTTTGGAAAAGTTTGGGACCAAATTGGAATTTGGGAAACTTGAACCCCTTTTTATGATTTTGAATAAATCGAGGTACCAAGGTGAATTTTAGAAGTTTTGGGACTCAATTTGGGTGAAAATCGGCATTAGGGACCTAACGTTAAAGAAAAAGAACTTTAGAGACCTAATTACAATTAATTAAAAAGTTTGAGTATTTCATCCATTCATGATGAATGAAGGCTATTAGGCCAAGGGATAATGAAAACGATATTCATATAGTGTAAGAACACGAAGTACCGATAACACTAGCAAGGATAAGCTCACGCGAAGACAAAGAACCGGTTAAGAGGTGATCATTGCATTATCGGGTGAGTGAGATTTATATATTATACTCGATTAGGATGATAAGCACTTCGGAAATGAAAACTCATTATTAAGTGGAATTTTAAACATCACATCTGAAGGGAGTGATGTTGATATTACGCAGAAAAACTACTTACCGGTTGTAAGTAGATCATACCTGGTTGGTATGATGAACTTCTTGGAAGGAAGTAGAAAACCCGTTAATCAATTATGATAAGAGATGTCCTCACACCCGGTCGGTGTGACAGAAGGATAAATGATTATTTTTTTATGGAAGTGCTCTCCCTTAACTGTGTGCCAGTACTTAAACTTTTTGGGAGACCTTCTTGACGAAAGCTCGAATAACATAGATAGGCCAAAGGCCTCGGTTTTGGAACTAGAGGGCTAGAATGCCCGATTTTGAAAAATCTCGTAGAGTCGGCCTAAGGCCAGTTGGCACGAGCAGGAGCACGTAAACAAACATGAGTTTAAGCCATGAAAACCTTAAATAAATGATATGTTTGGCCATCGTAGCAAGACAGGACTGACATACTCAATGTACTGGCAGTAGTGCGACATGACAGGTCGACGTATCAGTTGAGACAAATAGCTACAGGTCGAGTTGAGGGCCGGAGCCATTGGACCAGTGGCACCAAAGATTAAATGACTTATGAGGATAACTATTGTTTTGTGGATGCACTAAGGTACGGGACCTTCAAGATGCCCAAGAGGGGCAGTGATGCGTCCTAGGGGCTACTGGATGACATGGTGGAGATAAGGGCAGATCGTCGTGCCAACAGTCAGGGAAGCTCAACGTAGCTTCATGCGCATGAGACTAGGGTGGGGTCGGAATGAGGTCTCTGTCCTCATATGGACATGGAGTTTCTTTATGGGATTGAGGGTTGGATGTAGTGTACATCCGCTCATTCTCAGGTAGAAGTGGATGGGCTTCTATCTAGGTGGCCGGTAAAGTCGCTCCGACGCCACAAGTGGGTGTAGTGGACGTGCTGCCCTATGAATGTGTGTTCCCTTCATGATGAAGGGCATGTGTTGATTGATAAACACACAATTTGTGGTTGATAATGAGATATGGCTATAAAAGCCGAGATTTTGAGTATGAAATGTTGTGAATGAAAATAAGGAGTCTGGCATACTCCAATTCAAACTATTTTCTGAAAGACAAATTTTAAAACACCCATTCACTAAGTCGTTGAACTCACCCCCTCCCTTATACCATTTTCAGGTAACCAAGGGAAAGCCTACCCAAAGACCACAAGTTAACCACACCCGTAAGACAGGTATGTTAAGTATAAATTTATTGCAGTTTTGATTAATGTTATTCCAAGAAAGGTACAGGTTTAAAGGACGCCTTACTCCTCTAAGTTTAAAAGAAGGAGAAAACCATTAATAAATCGGGAGAGTGGTGGGTTGATCACGGGGATCTGACCAAATTGGGTCAGGGTGTGGCATAATGTAACACCGTGTTTTTAGTAACAAGAAAAAAAACCAGACTTGTTCGGATGAACTGGATCCCATTAGAACACCGGAGTTAAGCGTGCTTATGTGATTGTAGTGTTAGGATGGGTGATCTATTAGTAAGTATTCATTTTGCATTCTCTCAATAGTTGTCAAACCATATTGTTTTCGAAACCTAAAATTAAATAACATACTAGCACTAATGCATCATATCCTATCAAAACTCAAGGTTAAGCATGCTTGGGCTAGAGTAGTGAGGAAGTATTCATTTTGCATTGTCTCAATAGTTGTCAAACCATATTGTTTTAGTAACCCAATATAAAATAACATACTAATACTAGTGCATCGGATCCTATCAAAATCACAGGTTAAGCGTGCTTGGGTTAAAGTAGTGTTAGGATGGGTGTCCTAGGAAGTATGCATTTTGCATTCTCTCAATAGTTGTCAAACCATATTGTTTTAGTAACCCAATATTAAATAACATACTAGCACTAATGCATCGAATCCTATAAAAACTATAAGATTAAGCGTACTTGGGCTAGAGTAGTGTTAGGATGGCTGACCTCCGGGAAGTATTGATTTTATATTCTCTTAATAGTTGTCAAACCATATTGTTTTATTAAGTAATATTAAATAACATATTAGCACTAATGTATTTGATCCTATCAAAACCCTATAAGACCTATTCGAGCTCCCGTCAAGAAGGTCTCCCAAATCATTTAAGCATTGACACACAGTCAAGGGAGAGCATTTCTAACAAAATATTTTTTCAACTGTCCATCATACCAATCGAGTATGAGGACATCTCCGATCATAACTGATGAACGGGTTTTCCACTTCCTTCGAGGAAGCTTCATCATACCAACCAGGTATGATCTACTTATAACCGGTAAATAGTTTTTGCATGTGATTTTCACATCACTTCTCTAAGTTGTGTTGTTTAAAATACCACTAAATAGTGGGTTTTCATTTCGAGGTACTTATCATTCCCAACCGGGTATGATATAAAATCCCACTCACAACCGGTAAGTGGTTTTTAACTTTAAACTCTGCTCATCATCCCAACCGAGTATGACATTAGTAAGACCACTCATCCATTAACTGTGACGTGTTTGTCCACGGATGGTTTTCCAAGTTGACACGAGCTTTCTCTTACTAGCGTTCCGATCACACTTGTCCGGTCAGAGGTGCGACGATCCGAACTTTCTATCGAGAAAGGTAGCTCTCTTCCTAAAGTACCTTCTAGGATCAAGAATTCCTACTATTGACCTTTCAGCATCATTGAGGTCATATGGGGGTTGTGGGGATGTTGGGAGAGCTTGGTTTGGCTAGAGGAGCTGAATTCGACTAATTTTAGCTAGGTCGAAACAAGGCAGCTTCAATCTACTAAAGCTATTTCACTATTTGATTATGTCGGCGCTTCTTCAGTGATTCTCGGATCGAATGGAGATTACTATCAGATTGTTAACTTTCCCCGAAATCTAAAGAGCCCGACCTCTCCTTCTAAGGTTAAGAAAAATGGCTAAGTCAAAACTCTGGTTCGAGCTTCACTGGGAAATGAAGCAGTATAGAGAGAGAAAGAGGGAGATAAGTGTTCAGGTATGAGGAGAATGAATGGGGATAAGCTCTTTATATAGGAGTAGAATTGTGTATTAAATGGGAAGGATTTATTACTACGATATTAATGTTATCATTATTCTTCGGAAATCGATGTGCATTTATTTGTATTAATTTATATAATTAAATATAGGTATTAAATTTTGGGTATTAATTCCAATAATTAAATATAAATATTAATTTATGATATTAATGGACGTAGAATTAATACAAATATATATATATATCTCATTATTTTTATCTACAATAATTTGCTAATTATTTATTTATTTTAGTCAAAACAACACTTTTCATTTTATTTATTCTAGTTATATTAATTAAATTTTAATATAATTTCATATGATATTTTGACCAAAATTTCGACTTACTAAAAAATAATAACTCCCTAGGAGGTCACCCAAGCACGCTTAACTTCGAAGTTTTGATAGGATCCAATGCATTAGTGCTAGTATGTTATTTAATTTTAGTTTAGTAAAAATATGGTTTGATAACTATTGAGGGGATGCAACATGAATACTTCCCGAGATCACCCATCCTAACACTACTCTCACCTAAGCATACTTAACCTTGGAGTTTTGATAGGATCAAATACATTAGTGCTAATATGTTATTTAATATTACTTAATAAAACAATATGGTTTGACAACTATTGAGAGAATATAAAATCAATACTTCCCGGAGGTCAGTCATCCTAACACTACTCTAGCCCATGTACGCTTAACCTTATAGTTTCTATAGGATCCGATACATTAGTGCTAGTATGTTATTTAATATTGGGTTACTAAAACAATATGGTTTGACAACTATTGAGAGAATGCAAAATGCATACTTCCTAGGAGGTCACCCATCCTAACACTACTTTAACCCAAGTACGCTTAACCTGTGATTTTGATAGGATCTGATGCATTAGTATTAGTATGTTATTTTATATTGGGTTACTAAAACAATATGGTTTGACAACTATTGAGACAATGCAAAATGAATACTTCCTCACTACTCTAGCCCAAGCATGCTTAACCTTGAGTTTGATAGGATATGATGCATTAGTGCTAGTATGTTATTTAAGTTTAGGTTTCGAAAACAATATGGTTTGACAACTATTGAGAGAATGCAAAATGAATACTTCCTAATAGATCACCCATCCTAACACTACTCTCACACAAGCACGCTTAACTCCGATGTTCTAATGGGATCCAGTTCATCCGAACAAGTCTGGTTTTTTTTCTGGTTACTAAAAACACGGTGTTACATTATGCCACACCTTGACCCAATTTGGTCAGATCCCCATGATCAACCCGCCACTCTCCCGATTTATTAAGGGTTTTCTCCTTCTTTTAAACTGAGAGGAGTAAGGCGTCCTTTAAACCTGTACCTTTCTTGGAATAACATTAATCAAAACTACAATAAATTTATACTTAACATACCTGTCGTACGGGTGTGGTTAACTTGTGGTCTTTGGGTAGGCTTTCCCTTGGTTACCTGAAAATGGTATAAGGGAGGGGGTGAGTTTAACGACTTAGTGAATGGATGTTTTAAAATTTTTCTTTCAGAAAATAGTTTGAATTGGAGTAAGCCAGACTCCTTATTTTCATTCACAACATTTCATACTCGAAATCTCGGCTTTTATAGCCATATCTCATTATCAACCACAAATTGTGTGTTTATCAATCAACACACACCCTTCATCATGAAGGGAACACACATTCATAGGGCAGCTCGTCCACTGCACCCACTTGTAGCCCCTAGGACGCATCACTACCACTCTTGGGCATCTTGAAGGTCCCGTACCTTAGTGCATCCACAAAACAATAGTTATCCTCATAAGTCATTTAATCTTTGGTGTCACTGGTCCAATGGCTCTGGCCCTCAACACGACCTGTAGCTATTTGTCTCAACTGATACGTCGACCTGTCATGTCGCACTACTGCCAGTCCATTGAGTATGTCGGTCCTGTCTTGCTACGATGGCCAAACATATCATTTATTTAAGGTTTTCATTGCTTAAACTCATGTTTGTTTACGTGCTCCTGCTCGTGCCAATTGGCCTTAGGCCGACTCTACGAAATTTTTCAAAATTGGGCATTCTAGCCCCCAAGTTCCAAAACCGAGGCCTTTGGCCTATCTATGTTATTCGAGCTTTCATCAAGAAGGTCTCCCAAAAAGTTTAAGTACTGGCACACAGTTAAGGGAGAGCACTTCCATAAAAAAATAATCATTTATCCTTTTGTCACACCGACCGGGTGTGAGGACATCTCTTATCATAATTGATTAACGGGTTTTCTACTTCCTTCCAAGAAGTTTATCATACCAACCAGGTATGATCTACTTACAACCGGTAAGTAGTTTTTCTGCGTAATATCGACATCACTCCCTTCAGATGTGATATTTAAAATTCCACTTAATAATGAGTTTTCATTTCCGAAGTTCTTATCATTCTAATCGAGTATAATATATAAATCTCACTCACTCGATAATGCAATGGTCACTCTTAACCGGTTCTTTGTCTTCGCGTGAGCTTATCCTTGCTAGTGTTATCGGTACTTCACAAGTGGGTTCAATCAACGGGCTGGCCTGCGATTGTCTATTTTGACCTTCATAATGAAGGATGTGTGTTGGGTGATGACACACCGTGATTAATAAGAAATGATGAAAAACTAAGATTTTTAAAGTGGAGAAAATCTAAAGGAAATTAAGGAGTCTGGCACACTCCAACTTGAAAATGTCACCCTCGGTAGGGAAAGGTTTTAAAAACCAGTATTTGAGGAAAGGATATTTTAAAAGAAAATAAGGAGTTTGACACATTCCGATTAAAGTTATTTTGGTTAGGATAACTCACTCCCAACCCCCGCTTACTAAGTTGTAGAACCCACCCCTCCCTTATATCCCTTTCAGGAAATTAAGGGAAAACCAATCTTAAAGACTTCCCTGTATAGGAACTATAAAATCAGGTATGTCTATTTTTCAGTTTTGTATAATGTTATTTTGGGAAAGGTACAGGATTAAAGGACGCCTTACTCCTCTTAGGTCTAAAAGAGGGGAAAACCCTTAATAAACCGGGAAGAGTGGTGGGTTGCTCATGGGAATCTAACCAAATCGGGTCGGGGCGTGACACATAACATGTAGCTCCTAAGGTTAAAATCTCTACTTTGAAGGACATAGTAGAAAATAAAATCATAAAAAGGGAACTCCCCAAACAAAGCAATTGAGATGTAGACTGAAAGGGATCAACTCAGAATAAATAATTGTGAAATAGTCACGAGTGAGCAAGAGTGGATGCAGGAAAGGAAAAGTCCTTCAGTAAAGGATACCACTTGGAATGAGGAAGGACCTAAGAAGGGAAGAATCCTAGCGTGTCAGTAAATCATCGAAAAATCAAATAATTGGAAACGGAAAAACCCAATAAGGAAGTTGGGAGAGAACGAGTAGGCAAGAAAAATCGACAGGTTATGTAAGACATGACGTTAAAGGCAAGAAGGATAATGGGATAACGGTAAAGGTAGTCGAGGAATACTACTAGATGAAAAGAGGGACAAAATTATACGATCCCCGAAAGGTTAGAAAGTTGAGAACAACCATTAAGGAAGTGTTCTAGAATTCTAATGGACAAAGACAGGTTCTAGAACATGTCATGTAGTAAGGGACATGTAAGCCCAATAGTCCTGGGGAGAAATGTGACTCAAATAAGGAAGAGTCAGTTAGTAAGCATGACAAGGTCAAACATAAAATTTGAACAGAAGTTGTAATAAACAACGAATGGAGGAAGGGTTAAAATAGGATGAAAGGTGACAACACCAAAACCCGTGAAAACAACTAGGTAACGCTCGAAAGAACATCGAGCTAAGGGTTTCAACAATCTAGAGAATAACTAGACATGGGAACGATTGGGCATTTTGGAACTCCCAATCCTGAAATTCTAGGAAAGAACCCTCAAGAGGAAGAATCTTGACCTAAGTAGAGGAGGAAGTGAACTTAAGGATGTGCCTTTGGAATAGTGGGTAAGACATGCCTAATTATGATAAATTCCATGGGGTGAGTAAATGATTGAAATGAAAAGAAATTTCTTAAGTGCGTGATATAATAGGGCTAAGTGAAAGAACAACTGAAGTGTTAGCATGCCAAGACACCAAGGGAAATTATTCCTGATGCAAAGGATGCTAATTAAGTTTTGGGAAAAAAACTCCTAAAAGGAGGGGAGAGTTGTAAACCTCGTCCTTTATAGATAAGATAACAGGGAAAAGAACCAGTCGTTTCAAAAGAGAAAACCAAGTCGGTTCACAAACCATAACCGATAAGGAAAGGGTAAATTGGGGAATTGACAAATCCTGAGTGGCCCAAAGAGTCATACAAATCATGGAAATAAACCTCAGGACAACTGGGAAGAGAAAACCAGATCGGTTCATGGTGAACCGGATTGAACCGATTTAAACCATACTTAAACCGATTCCCAAATTCATTTTTCTTGTTTGCTTAAAATGATCAAATTGGGGAATTAAGATGGAGAATGAATTTAGAAATTTTTTATTTTGAGAAAACCAGTCAAATTGGGCCTGAATCGATCGATTTACATATTAAACTTGGTCAGATCACTCCCGTCCGATTCAGAATAGTATCATCTTCTTCCTCCAGATGACAACACTGTTCATTCAACGCAGAAATTGATAACACTCACAAAAGAAAAATGGCTCTGATCAGGCCATTTTAGGGTGACGATAAGCTCGACCAAAAAGGAAAGTTGTCGAGTAAAGGGTCCCAGCTCCCTATATAAAGAGCCACTCTCCATTCATCCTCCACACACCTAAAATCTCCATTCTCTCTCAATTGCTTCATTTTCCGGCGAAGCTCAAACGATAGCTCTAATGTAGGCATTTTTCTTAGCCTCATAAGGCAAGGTCGGGTCCTATAAACTTCGGGGAAGTCAACTACATGATAGCACCTTCCTTTCGACCAAAGGACTACCGGAGAAGCACCAACAGAATCAAACAGTGAAGCAGCTCTAACGGACCGAAGTTGCTCTATTTTGGCTGAGCTGAATTTGCCCAAATTCAGCCCACCTCCAACCAAACCAAACCTTCCCAACACCCCCACAGCCCTCATACGACCTCAACAGAGTTGAAAGGTAGGCCAATTCGGCCCTCCTCAAATGGTAAGTTTTTCCCCAAATTTTCCAAAATTCCTCAATTAGTCCTCCAACATTATTTTCATGCCCAATTGACCCTCAATTTCATAAAATTGTATTTTGGCCCCTTTGAATTTCGAAAATCCCCAAATTTTCCCCCAATTTCAACTCTTCAACACTACCGAATTTGATTTCATCAAATTAAGCAATCAAACACTTCTAATTATTGAAATTGGTATTGAAATTGAGTTCCTGTATGTTCATATGATTCTAAGAAACTTTGAATCGTAGATTTTAACGTCAGAACGAGCTCAAACGGAGCTTTGCTGGAAAGCAGACTGTTGAGAGAGAAATATTCGATTACTCACCAGTGAAGGCACGAGAGTCCGAGCTTTCGATCTAGGCAGATAGGTCTCGTCATAAGGTTCATCCTAAAATCAAGTATTGTATCAATTGATGCGGAATTGGATTAGAATTTCGTCATTGAAATTCGGCCGACTCTCTCTCTAGCACCGATCGAAAATTATAAAGGGGAGCCGAATTGGCTTACCTTTCGGTCCTAATTCGGCCGTGGAAAGGCTGAGGAAGTGTTGGGAGGGCTTGGTTTAGCCTGAGGAGGGCTTGAAATGGCCGATTTCAGCTTGGCCGAAATAGGGCAGCTTCGGTCCGCCGGAGTTGCTTCACTATTCCATCATGTTGGTGCTTCTCCAACGATTCTCGGATTGACTGGAGTTTGCTATCAGATAGTTGTCTTCTCCCCGGTTCTAAAGAGCCCGACCTTTGTTCAAGTCGAAGCTCTGGTTCGAGCTTTACAGGGAAATGGAGCGGTAGAGAGAGAGAGAGAAGTGTTCAGGTGTGAGGAGAATAAAATGGGGATGACCTCTTTATATAGTCGTAAAACCCGTGTATTAAATGGTCGAGATTTATTACTAGTATTAATATTGCCATAAATTATTGGTATTAATTCCAATAATTTAATTTCGTACAAAAAAATCATACTTCCTAGGAGGAGGTCACCCATCCTCACAATACTCTCAGGTAAACACGCTTAACATTAAAGTTCTTATGTAATCTAATTCACTTGAACCAATTTGGTTTTTGTTTTATAGTTTGTCTTAAGTTTCTTTTCCAATGTTTAATAAATCCTTTGTATCAACCGAAAGTTGTAAGTTTTCATATTGCTTATTCCCAAATGTAAACTGGTTTAGTTTTCTTATTCGGTTTGATCGGTTCTTTTCCCGGTTTTCCTTAACTCAAATGTGCGGGGTTTACAACTCTCCCCTCCTTTTAGGAGTTTTGTCTCCAAAACTTAGTTAACATCCTTGCATGAGCAATCATTTCCTTTGATGCCCCTTTGGTGTTTGCTTAACATGCAAAGTCTTCTCTTGTTCTTTTAATTAGTCCTTTTTACATCCTTCACTTAAGGAATTTCTTTTCCTTTATATTATTTACTCCCTCCATGGAGTTTATCATAATGAGACATACCTTACTTCAGGGTATATTCTTAGATTTATATCTTTCTTTGCTTAGAGCACATTCTTCCCTTTGAGGTTCTGTACTCAAGATTGGAAATTCCAAGATACCTAACCATTCCCATGTCTAGTCAACCCCTTGGTCGTTGAAACCTCAATGTTCTTTCGGGCGTTACGCACTGGTTGCCACAGTTTTCTTTATTCTCACTTTTTCATCTCATTTTGACCCTTCCTCCATTCGTTGTCTATTATAACTTCAGTCCAAATTTTTATATTCGACCTCGTCATGCTTATTATCCAACTCTTTCGTACTTTGAGTCATATTCTCCTCGGGATTGTTGGGCTTACATACCCCTTACAGCATGGCATTTTCTAGTACCTGTCTTTGTCCATTAGATTTCTAGAACATCTCCTTGAGGATCTCTCTTAGCTTTTTTTTTTTACCTTTCAGGGATCATATAACTTCATCCCTCTTTTCTTTTGATGGCATTCCTCAACTATCCTTTTTACTGTTATCCTCTCATCCATCATGCCTTTGAAGTTATGTCTCACATAACCGCATGGATTTCTCTTACCTACTCATCCTTTCCAAATGTTTTTATTGGGTCCTTTCAATTCCAATCGTTGGGTTTCCTGATGATTATTGACATACGAGGATTTTTTTTCCCTTTTTATGTCCTTTCTCTTCTTTAGTGACATCCCTTATTCAATGACTTCCTTTTTCCTTAATCCTCTTTTACTTGCTCATAAATCACTTCATGATTCTTCATTCTACAATAATTACTTTCGATCTATGTGTCGATTACTTTGCTTGGGAAGGTTCACTCCATCCAGTTTTGTTCATTATCTTTGGTTGTCCGCCGTTACTAGTATTCCTCTTTCTACATGGTTCTCCTATTCTCTCCAAACAGGTCATAATGGACCATTACAATACTTCCTTCCTTGGAAAACATTTCCTAAATAAGGGTTGGTTCCATTTCCTCTTAATTGGGATACACATGTCTTTCTGGGGCTTCCTTCCTTGGTAGGATTCTTTGCCTTTCCCCTGACATTCTTTTCTTATATTTGCTCTAGGGGATTTCTACCCTTAAATGACATCCCTTGATGTCGTCTTCTCCTATTTACCTTTACTCCTCAAATCTTTTAGGCACATCTTTTATGCTTTATTTGAATCCTTATTTGTACCCAGTACCTGTCTATTTCTTTAGGGAGCATACAAATCTTCCTTGTTTCAGGATCATTGTGGGAGAGGCTTGCCTATTCCTTTCTTGGCTTGAGTTTAGTCGTTAATTGGCCCTTGGTCCTTTTAAGGATTTCTTGTATTCTTCTTTTCTCGAGTATTTGACCTTTCCACCTCTCTCTTCTTTGTCGGAACTTACATTATGGCCTTCTCGAGTATTTGTTCGTTAACTGCTTTGTCTCCACCATTTGTTTGGTCTAAGTTTCTTAGCAGCTGTTTCTCGAGTCCTCCTATCCTTAACATCCATCTCACTGACCTTTTTAGGGTGTAGTCCCTTCTACTTCCCGGTCCTTCTTAGGTGTCATTTGTTCCCTGTAACTATCTTGTTGTAACGACTTGCTTTCTCTTGTCCTGTTGGACCGAACTTCCTATTTGACATACTTGCTTTTTCCAAGGTGATTTATTCCTGTAATCCCAATACATCCCGTTTGTCATCAAATGTTCATCTTGTCTTCTCTTGTGGATGCACTCCTTTCTTTGCTCCTAAATTGTTTGGATTTTCTTCTTAAAGGGGGAATTCTCTTCAGCTATCCTTTGTTCCATTTGTGGTTTTATTGATGTCCTACCTTTACCCCTTTTTTCTTCTCACCACTTTGCTAAGATTTTGAAGAGTTTCCTCTTATCTGTGGTTGCAAATGGAATCACGTTTCTTGGGATGGTATCCTTTCGGATTTCCTATAGTTGTGGGGTGTTTATTCTTGGAAAATATTGTCCTGACCCCTGGCAATGTGGGACAGTTTTTCACTTCGTGTCCTATTCCCCACTAGGTTAACTTGATTCCTATCCTTTGTAGGGTTAGGCACTTCTCCACGCAGTGTCCCTATCATTCATGCTTGTAATTACATGAACATAAGTGGTTCCTCCTGACGTTTTCTTGGGAATTGTTAGTTTTGGTGCTCCTTCGTCCTTAAGTCTGGATACCGTGGGAGTTTTTTTTTTTTCCTTTTTGGAGTCTTCCTTGAAGATCACATCATTTGAGGGACATGGTTTTTAGGAATTTGGAGTACTTCATTAATAGAGTAGTACAGTATGTTAGAGATTTTGGCCCTATTACAGAATATGGTCACCAAATAACTAGGGAGCTACGAGATTCTTGATAAGCATCCTCCTATGTAAGGTTATCTGCCCCATTTTATGGCTTCACGCTTGGCTTCCTTTATACTTAGAGTTGTGACCTCAATAGGTCCTATCACCATTCTCTAGGATACTTTCTCATTTGCTCTTTTGGGACTCCTGCCTTGCTTTAGGCATTTGGGAAGCCTCTAGGGTAGTCTTCCTACGAAGATAAGGTGTTGAGTAGAGCCATTCCTAGTTTTCTTGGTTCCTCTCCTGGGAGCCATCTGAAAATTTTAGGATAAATCCTATTAGTTACAACATTTTATAGTCTTGATTATGTATTCGAGGAAATAGGCTATGATACAACTCTAGTTGTCATGCCCCAACCCGGTTTGGTTGGATCCCCGTGATCAACCCGCCACTCTCCCGGTTTATTAAAGGGTTTCCCCTTATCGTAAACCGTAAAGAGTAAGGCGTCCTTTAACTTGCACATTTTTCCTAGAATAGCATAATCAAAACTGTATGAAATTTAAAACTTTACATACCTATCTTACAGGCATCTTAGTTGACGGTCTTTAAGGGGAGGCTTTCCGGGATTTCCTGAAAGGGATATAAGGGAGGGGGTGAGTACGACTACTCAGTGAATGGGTTTTTAAAAGCTTTTGACTTTTAAGAAAAACATTTATATGGAGTGTGCCAGACTACTTTGTTTTCAAAAATCCCATCATTTAAAAATTTGGATTTTTCCATTATTTCTTAGTTACCACGGTGTGTCATCACCCAACACACATCCTTCATCATGAAGGTTACACACATTCGCAAGTCAGTATCACTACTGAACCCGCTAGTGGCTTCGGAGCGACTTTTCCTGCCACCCGGATAGAAGTACGACCACTTCTACCCTGGGAATGAGTGGATGTACGTGACATCCTACCCACAATCCCGAAATCACTTCTTCATGTCCGTATGAGGACAGAGACCTCATCCTGTCCCCACCCCGGACTCATGCGCTTCGTGCTACTCCAGATTTCGCACAGACACCTGGCACGACGAACTGCCCTTATAACCACTAGGTCGTCCAGTGCCCTTAGGATGCATCACTACCCCTAATGGGCGTCTTGATGATCCCGTACTCACAGTGCATACACAAACAATGTTTTCTTATATTGCCATGTAATCTGTGGTGCCAATAGTCCAATGGCCCCGACTCTCAACTCAACCCGTAGCTGTTTGTCTTCACTAGTCCGTCGACCTGTCATGTCGCACTGCCGCTAGTTGACTGAGCATATCAGTCCTATCTTGGTACCACGGCCAACCAATTCACTTATTAAGTTTTATGGCACATATATCATGTTCATTTACGAGCTCCTGCTCGTGCCAACTGGCCTTGGGCCCACTGTACGAGATTTTCAAAATCGGGCATTTAGCCCCCAAGTTCCAAAATCGAGGCCCCCGGCCTATTAGAGCTATTCGAGCTCCCGTCGAGAAGGTCTCCCAAATTGTTTAAGCATTGGCACACAGTCAGGGGAGAGCACTTCCGACAAAAATAGGTTTTTACTGTCCATCATACGGACCGGTATAAGGACATCTCCGTTCATAACCGATGAACGGGTTTTCAACTTCCTTCGAGGAAGTCTCATCATACCAATCGGGTATGATCTACTTACAACCTATAAGTAGTTTTTTTCGCATAACTTTCACATCACTTTCTCTAAGTAGTGATGATTAAAATACCACTAAACAGTGGGTTTTTATATCGAGGCACTTATCATCCCCAACCGGGTATGATGTTAGTAAACCCACTCACCCGTTAATGCCGTGAATTCCACTAGACTGGTTCTTTGTATTCACACGAGCTTGTCGTTGCTGGCGTTCCCAGTATTTAACGTTCCTACACGATATGAACAACCTTGTTCATTATTACTCGGCATAACAGCCTTCATTCATTAATGAATGAGAAAACCCAAACTTTTAGTTATTTGCAATTAGATCCCTAAAGTTATTTCTCTTTAACTTTAAGTCCCTAATGTCGGTTTTTCCTCAAATTGAGTCCCGTAACTTTTAAAATTTATCGTGGGACCTCAATTTATTCAATTTCACCAAAAAGGGGTTTAATTTTCCAAATTTCCAATTTGGTTCCCCAATTTTTCCAAAATTACCATTTTGCCCTTCTTTCACAAAAATGGTAAGTTTTTCCCCAAATTTTCCAAAATTCCTCAATTGGTCCTCCAACAGTATTTTCATGCCCAATTGACCCTCAATTTCATAAAATTGTATTTTGGCCCCTTTGAATTTCGAAAATCCCCAAAATTTCCCCCAATTTCAACTCTTCAACACTACCGAATTTGATTTCATCAAATTAACCGATCAAACACTTCTAATTATTGAAATTGGAGTTGAAATTGAGTTCCTGTATGTTCATACGATTCTAAGAAACTTTGAATTGCAGATTTTAACGTCAGAATGAGATCAAACGGAGCTTTGCCGGAAAACAAACTGTAGAGAGAGAAAGATTCGATTACTCACTGGTGAAGGCACGACAGTCCGAGCTTTCGATCTAAGCAGATAGGTCTCGTCCTGAGGTTCATCCTAAAATCAAGTATTGTATCAATTGATGCGGAATTGGATTAGAATTTCGTCATTGAAATTCGGTCGACTCTCTCTCTAGCACCGATCGAAAATTATAAAGGGGAGCCAAATTGGCTTACCTTTCGATCCTAATTCGGCCGTGGAAAGGCTGAGGAAGTGTTGGGAGGGCTTGGTTTAGCCTGAGTAGGGCTTGAAATGGCCGATTTCAGCTTGGCCGAAATAGGGCAGATTCGGTCCGCCGGAGTTGCTTCACTATTCCATCATGTCGGTGCTTCTGCAACGCTTCCTAGGAGGTCACCCATCCTCACACTACTCTTAGGTAAGCACACTTAACTTTGAGGTTTTTATGGAATCTAGTTCACCTGAACAAATTTGGTTTTTGTTTTCTAGTTTGTCTTAAGTTTCTTTTCCAATGTTTAATAAATCCTTTGGATCAACCGAAAGTTGTAAATTTTCATATTTCTTATTCCCAAATGTAAACCGATTTGGTTTTCTTATTCAGACCGTCCTGCCCTCACCGGTGAGTAATCGAAGCTTTCTCTATCTACAGTCTATTTTTTGACTAAGCTCTGTTTGAGCTCGTTTCGGCGTCAAATCTTGTGATTGAAAGCGCTATTGAATCGTAAGAAGATGGAGGAACTCAATTTTAACTTCAATTTCAACAATTAGAAATGTTTGATCGGTTAATTTGATGAAATCAAATTCGACTGTGCTAAGGAGTTGAAATTGGAGGAAAATTGGGGAAAATCGGGAATTTTCGAAATTCAAAGGACCAAAATGCAATTTTATGAAATTGAGGGTCAATTGGGCATGAAAATAATGTTGGAGGACCAATTGAGTTATTTTGGAATTTTTTAGGCAAAACTTACCATTTTTGTAAATGAAGGGCAAAATGGTAATTTGGGAAAAGTTGGGGGACCAAATTGAAAATTTAGGAAATTAAACCTTTTTGTGAGAAATTAAATGATTTGAGGTCCTAAGATAAATTTTAAAAGTTTCGGGACTCAAATTTAGGAAAAACCCGACAATTGTGACTTAAAGAAAAATAACTTTATGGACCTAATTGCAAATATATGTAAAGTTGGGTTTTCTCATTTATTGGGAACGAATGAGGGCTATTAGGCCAAAGAATAATGAACAATTATGTTCATTTCTTGAAGGAGAATGAGACATCCGGAACGCTGGTCGAGGTCCAGCTTGCTAAGGATGGAACTCGACCAAGTGGAATTTCACTACACTATCGGGTGAGTGGGATTATAAATCATACCCGGTTGGGAATGATAAGTGCCTCAGTATAAAAACCCACTGTTTAGTAGTATTTTAATCATAACCACTTATAGAAAGTGATGTAAAAATTATGCGGAAAAAACTACTTACCGGTTGTAAGTAGATCATACCCGGTTGGTATGATGAGACTTTTTCGAAGGAAATTGAAAACTCGTTCATTAGTTATGAACGGAGATGTCCATATACCGGTTGGTATAATAGATAGTGAAAACCTATTTTGTCAGAAGTGTTCTTCCCTGAATGTGTGCCAATGCTTAAACTATTTGGGAACCTTCTTGACAGGAGCTCGAATAGCTCTTATAGGTCGGAGGCCTCAGTTTTGGAACTGGAGGGCTAAAATGTCCAGTTTTTGAAAATCTCGTATAGTGGGCCTAAGGCCAGTTGGCACGAGCAGGAGCACATAAACGAGCATGACATATGTGCCATAAAACTTAATAAGTGAATTGTTTGGCCATGGTACCAAGATAGGACCGACATGCTCAGTCAACTAGCGACAGTGTGACATGATAGATCGATGGACTAGTCAAGACAAACAACTGCGGGTTGAGTTGAGAGTCGGGGCCATTGGACTAGTGGCACCACATATTACATGGCTTGATAAAGAAAACATTGTTTGTGCATGCACTATGAGTACGAGATTGTCAAGACGCTCATGAGGTGTAGCGATGCGTCCTAAGGGCCCTAGACGACCCGGTGAGTATAAGGGCGGATCGTCGTTTGAGGTGTCTATGCAAAAATTGGAGTAGCACCAAGCGCATGAGACCGAGGTGGGGATAGGATGAGGTCTCTATCCTCATATGGACATGAAGAAGTGATTTTGGGATTGAGGGTCGGATGTCATGTACATCCACTCATTCCCAAGGTAGAAGTGGTCGTGCTTCTATCCGGGTGGTAGGAAAAGTCGCTCTGAAGCCACTAGTGGGTTCAATAGTGATACTGACTTGCGAATGTGTGTAACCTTCATGATGAAGGATGTGTGTTGGGTGATGACACACCGGTAACTAAGAAATAATGGAAAAAAACCCAAATTTTTTTTAAATGAAGGGATTTTTGAAAAGAAAGGAGTCTGGCACACTCCATATAAATGTTTTTCTTAAAAGTTAAAAGTAGACCTTTGAAAACCCATTCACTAAGTAGTCGTACTCACCCACTCCCTTATATCCCTTTTAGTAAATCCCGGAAAGCCTACCGTTAAAGACCATCAACTGAGATGCCTCTAAGACAGGTATGTAAAATTTAAAATTTCATGCAGTTTTGATTATGCTATTCCAGAAAATGGTGCTGGTTTAAAGAACGCATTACTCTTTATGGTTTATAATAATGGGAAACCCTTTAATAATCTGGGAGAGTGGCAGGTTGACCACGGGGATCCGACCAAAGAAGGTTGGGGCATGACAATTCTCCCCTAATTGTGTGCCAATGCTTAAACCATTTGGGAGACCTTCTTGATGAGTGCTAGAATAGCTCAGATAAGCCAAAGGACTCGATTTTTGAACTTGTAGGGCTAAATGCCTGATTTTGGAAAATCACGTGTAGTGGGCCCAAGGCCAGTGGACATGAGCAAGAGCTCGTAAACAAAATTGAAATGAGAAAGCCATGAAATCTCTAATGAAACTGATGTGTGTTTTTTGCCATGGTACCAAGTTAGGACCGACAATGCTCAATGGACTAGCGGTAGTGCGTCGAGGCTTGGTCGACGGTCAGCCTAGACAAATAGCTGCAAGTCGGGTTGAGGGTCAGGGATATTGGACCAGTGGCACCAAAGATAATGGCCATATGTGGAAAACTATTATTTTGTGCATGCACTTGTGATACGGGACCATCAAGATGCCCTAGGGAGTAGTGATGGGTCCGAAGGGCTACTAGACAACATGGTGGAGATAAGGGCAGTTCATCGTGCCAATTAGTCTTGAAGCTAGAAGTAGCTTCTTGCACATGAGATCGGAATGGGGTTGGGATGAGGTCTTCATCCTCATACGGATACAATGTATTTTGGGTGTGAGGGTCGAATGTCTAGGATGTTCACTCAGACTCTAGGTAGATGTGAGGGACTTCTATCAGGATGGATGGTAAAGACACTTTGATCCACAAGTGGGTGTAGTTGTCGTAACTACATCTCACGAATGTGTGTACCCTTCTTGATGAATGGCGTGTGTTGTTTGCTAAATGCCTCCTGAGGCAAGGGGATGGGCTAAGAAAAATAAACACACCTAATGTGAATAAGGAAAAAAGGTTTTTGAAAACCTTGGAAAGGATTTAAGAATCCTTGAAAAAAGGAATGGTAAACCTTGGAAAACGTTTTTGCAAAAAATTTGAATTTGAAGCCCTTTTGAAAGAAAATGTTACCCTTAGGTAGGGTAAAGGCTTTGAAAACCAAAATTTAGGAAAGATCCTTCTTAAAAGAAAAGATTATCTTGGCACACTTTGAATAAAGCTAATTTCTTGAAAACTCACTCCCAACATCCGCTCACCGAGTTGTAGAATTTAGCCTCGCCCTTTTACCCCTTTCAAGTAACCAAGGGGAAAACCAAAACTTAAAGACCTACTTGTAAGATAGGTATTCCAATTTTAAGATATTTAGTTTTGTATAATGCTATTCCAAGAAAGACAAGAAAGAAGGACGCCTTACTCCTTGTAGTTTAAAAAGGGTGAAACCCTTTACAGACCAAAGGGTGTGGCGGGTTGCTCATGGGGACCTATCCAAACCGGGTCAGGGCATGATAGGAGTCCTACGATTAACCCACCACCCTTCCTTGGACCATTCTGGCAATCCTACCTCGATAGTCCAAAGAAGGTAAAGATGTACATAAACATGTTCCCATGAAATGATCGAAGTTCGTAGTGTGGGACGTACCTTGAGGATTCAAGCCTTCACTTGGGACTTTAATTACACCTAACTTGCCTCCTCCTAAGTATTTCCTGAAAGTGGTTAAAGGAGGGGAATGAGTATATACTCAATGAGGGGAAATTTTCTACAACGATCGATTTGTCAATTTAATTATTTATTCCATTTTCCCAGGATTCACACAAGGTTCATACATTAACCGCCCTTTTGTTCATAAAAAGGTATCACACCATCGTAGACTAGTCAGTGACTGATCCACTTGTGAAATAGAGCGCCTTTACTATCCGACCCTCAAACTCTAGCCATATTCCGTGTCTACTTTGTGGGACGAGAAATCTTTCCCCTTCCTACCTCGGTCTCCATGCGCTTTAAGCTCATAGAGCTTCTTGATATAAGCCCATCCACTTCTACACTGGGTCTGAGTGGATGTCCTAGACATATGAGCCTCAGTCCTAAATGCTACTCCATGTCTGTATGAGGACAGAGACCTCATCCTGACCCCACCCCTTTCTCATGCGCAAGAAGCTTATAGAGCTTCAAGACTGACTAGCACGACGAACTGCCCTTATCTCCACCATGTCGTCCAGTAGCCCTTAGGACCCATAACTACCCCTAGGGCATCTTGATTGTCCCATACCACAAGGGCATGCACAAACAAGAGTTTTCCACATATAGCCATTATTTTTGGTGCAAACGATCTAATGACATTGACGCTAAACCCGACTTGCAACTATTTGTCTAGACCGGTCCGTCGACCTAGCCTTGACGCACTGCCACTAGTCCATCGAACACTGTCAGTCCTAGCTCGGTACTGTGGTAAAATTATACGACCAATTTCATTAGAAATTTTTATGGATCTTGCTTAAACAAGTTTGTTTATGAGCTTTTACTCGTGCCCACTAGCATTGGGCCCACTGCATGTATTTTTCCAAAACTGGGCATTTAGCCCCATGATTTCAAAAACCAAGGCCTCTAGCCTATCTGGGATGGTTTAGCTCCTGTCAAGAAGGTCCCTCAAATGTTTTAAGCATTGGCACACAGTCAGGGGAGAACACTTATGACAAAATTCATTTTCAACTTCATCACACCAATTAGGTGTGATGATATCTCTGCTTACAACCGGTAGGTGGGTTTCTCCTTTTCTCAAGGAAACTCATCATACCAACCGGGTTTGATTATCGATACTTACAACTAGTAAGTAGGTTTTATCCATTAAAGATAGTGCTCCTCATCCCAATAGATATGATGTGTAAACTAGCCTACTCACCCGATGATCGTGACGTGTTCGCCCCTAGTCAATTTTGCAAGTCCATGCTAGCTTTTCCTTGCTAGCGTTCCGATCATTTGTGTCCCTACATGATTTGGGCATCCTTATCAATTAAGGTTGGCATGACAACCATAGTTTTCTGACGTATGAGCGACTAGGCTCAAAATTGTTGGTTTATTGCACTTAGATTCGTAAAGTTCATTTTCCTTAACTTTAGGTTCTTAATGCTAACTTTTTCCCAAATTGAGTCCCAAGGCTTCCAAGATTCCCTTTGGGTTCTCAATTTACTCAAAATTGTGTAAGGGGCTCAAGTTTTCTAAATTTCCAATTTGGTCTCCAATTTTTCAGAAATTACAATTTTACCCCTATTTTCCAAACATGGCAATTTCGCCCCAAATGTTCTGAAAATTGACTAGTTGGTCCCCCAACATCTTTCTCATTTCCAATTGGCCTTCAATTTTGAGAAATTGCATGAAGGTCCCTCAATTTTTTGAAATCCCCAATTTTCCCCAAAAATTCCCCTAATTTCTCTCCTTCAATCTAATCGAATTTGATTTCTTCAAATTGGCCATTCAAACGAGGTTAATTACTCCAATTGATGATATGGATCAGTTTCTATACTTCCATATGATTCAATTGATTGCATGATTTGGGTCTGAAACAAGCTCAAATGGAGCTTCGCCGTAAAACTATTCGTAGAGAGAGAAAGCTTCAAAAGTTTATTGTGGGTGTTGCAGCGGTCCGAGCTCTCGATCTGGGGAGGTAGCTCTCGTCCTGAGGTTCCTTCTAGGATTAAGAATTGCTACAATTGATGTCCAAATAAAGGTGAATTTGGTTAGTGAAATTCGACACTTTCTCTATCTAATACCTATCTGTAATGACGGAGGAGGGCCGAATTGACTTACTTTTCAGCTCTGTTGAGGCTAGGTGAGGGTCGTAGGGGTGTTGGAGAGGCTTGGTTTGGCTGGAGGATGGTTGAATTTGGACGAATTCAGCTTTTCCAAAATATGGCAACTTCAGTTCATCGGAGCTGCTTCACTATTTGATTCCGTTGGTGCTTCTCCAATGGTCCTTGGGTCGAAATGAGATTGTTGTCAGGTAGGTGACTTCCCCCGGAGTCTGTAGGACCAAACCTTTCTTTCTGAGGCTAAGAAAACTGCCCAAGTTAGAGCTCTAGTTTGAGCTTCACCAAAAAATGGAGCAATTGAGAGAGAATGGCGATTTGAGGTGTGTGGCAAATGAATGGAGAGGAGCTCTTTATATAGGGAGCTCGGGGACACTTTGCCCGACCACTTTCCATTTTCGTCGAGCTTATCCTCAACCGAAAATGCTCTGATCATAGGGGTTACACCTTCGCCAGAAAAGGAAGTTTTCTACATTAATGAACAATGTTGTCATCCCAAGGAAGAAAATGACATTGTTCCAAATAGGACTAGTCCGGTCTGATCGGGTTCAATGGGAAAAATCGGCCGGTTCAGGCTCGATTCGATCAGTTTTCTCAAACTAAAAAAATCTAAATTCATTTTCTATCCAATGGTGGCTTCAATTTCCCAATTTGATCACTTTAAGACACCACAAAAAATGAATTTAGAATCCGGTTCATGTATGGTTCAAACTGGTTCACCCTAAACTAATTTGGTTTTCTCTTCCCATTTGTTCCAAGGTTCTTTTCCATAATTTTTATGACTGTTTGAGTCACTTGGGATTTGCCAATTTCCCATTTTACTCTTTCTTCACCGATTGGGTTCATTAACCGGCAAGATTTTCTCTTTTGAATTGACTAGTTCCTTTCCCGATTTTCTTATCTTTAAATGACAGGGTTTACAATTAAGGCCATTACCTTTGGCCCACTAGCCCCACAGTTTGTTAACTTGGCTAAGGCTCCTTGCTTATTGACCAAACGGATTCGACGACCCGACTTTGTCTTAGCAGTGGTTTGTCCCAACAAGCCCAACAACCCGACATTGGCTCGATAGATATCACAAACAATTACCCATTATAGAGTCTTTTAATGGCTCATGACTTGCTAGTTTTCAACGGGCCTGTACCCATGCCCATCGGCCTTGGGCCCACTTGTACTATATAGTCCATTACCGAAATTAGCTTCCAAATCATTTAAGCAGAGTCACCTAGTTAGGGGAGGCTAATTCCGGGAAAATGCTTTTCAATTTCAAATTCATGGCCATTGTCCCAACCGGGGCCGATGTTGGAAATTTCCACTAGGTTTCGATCTGAGGTGTGCTCTCAGGTCCAAGTCCTTGTAGGGTCCGTCCTCCACGATTTGGGCTTCCAATCATTCACAAAATGAAATTATATCTCAACGTTTTATGAAACTTCCTAATTGGCCTCAAACTATTCAAAAATTACTAAATTACTCCCAAAATTTTCCACAATTATTGAAATGCCCCTATTTCACGAAAGTTGTCTACTTGGCCCTCATAATCCTTTAAAAATGCCAATAGGCCATCAATTCCACATTTTTGCCAATTGGCCCTCAAATTTTAAAGAATACACAAAAGCCCTCATATTGGTCGGTCTTTGCTGATGATGTCGTTCACACATTGACCAGGACACGTGTTGATCTCCTATTGGTCAGTCGTCGCTGATGTGGATTTTCCTCCATTGACTGTTGACCAGGGACATGTGTCGCGCTCTAATTGGCCAATGCTTCCATGCTGACTGAGCGTGTTTTGCCACATGTCACACGCTGATTGGTCGTGCATGCTGACTGGGCACTAACCTCGTAGCAGTCCATTGATTGGCTGGACTATTAATTGGTATAGTCCGACCGTGTCCGGTGACCTGAAATTGTAAATCGGTCGGTTAAGGCTAGATTCAACTGGTTAGCTAAAATTTAAATTTTTTTAATTCATCTAAAATTATTTTCTAACTAATGGTCACTTCAATTTTCTAATTTGACATTTTTAATCCATCTAAAAAAATGAATTTTTGAACTAGTTTTTCGTGTTTCAACCTAGTTCTTGTTCAGGTCTAGTTCACCCTAAACCGATTCAATTTTTGCATCCAATCCACTTCACGGTTCTTCTCCATGATTTTTTTTGTGAGTTCTTGGCTGGTTAGGATTTTCAAAATTCCCATTTTAACCCTTTTTCATCAAATTTCGTTCTGTTTAAACTCTAAGTTTCCCTCTCTTGAGAACTTCCGGTTCTCCTTCTCAGTTCTCCTTCTCGATTCTCATGGTTCTTGAGGACGAGGTTTAATTCTACCTTGAGTTTGAGTGGATATTAGTTGTCCGACCCTCAAACCCGAGCCATCTGCAATGTGGGACGAGACCTCTCCCCACTCCGACCTCGGTCTCCGTGCGCATGAAGCTCCTAGAGCTTCATGACATATTGGATGACAGACTGCCCTTATGCTCCTTTAGTCGTCCAGCAGCCCTTGGAACCACCACTACCCCATACTAGGCGACTCGATGGTTCCGCATCTCATGCATCCACAATTAAGAATCTTATCAATTACGACCATTATCTTTTGCCCACCGACCTCATGGGTGTGTTGGCCCGGCTTGGGCCCATTGCTCACCAGCCCAATAGGTTCGACGACTCGGCTTTGGCTTCGCAACTGTTTGGCCCAACAAGCCCAACAACCTGACCTTGGCTCAGTAGGTGTAACACACAATTATCTAGTATGAAAATTTTAATGGACTGATTTCTTTCTAATTCTCAACGGGCCTATACTTGAGACCATTGACCTTGGGCCCACTTGCATCATCTAGCCCATAATTATTTCCCAAATCATTTAAGTAGAGTCACCTAGTTAGGGGAGACTAATTATGAGAAAACCTTTTTAAGATGAGAGCATGACCATTGTCCCAATAGGGACCAATGCTAAAAATTTCCACTCACCCGATAGTCGCAACGCGTTTGTCCAACTAGGTTCCGATTTGTGCCTTACTCCTTGGTGCAGACCCTTGTACAATCCGTCCTACATGATCTGAGTCTTCAATTATTCAAAATTGAAATTAAGTCTTAACTTTTCCAAAATTCCCCAATTGACCCCAAATTTCCAAAAATTACCGAATTGGACCATTTTTTTCCAAAATTTGCCTAATGGCCCCAATTCTTTTCCTAAATGATCAATTAGCCCCCAATTTCTTGGAAATTGCTTTGTAGCCCTCAAATTTTCTGAAATTTACAGTTAGGTCTTTCAATTTCTAAAAATTCCCAATCCCCCCAAATTCATCACTTTTTCCCCAAGATCCAATTTCGTCAAATTGGGAGCTAAAACTATGCCAATTACTTCTTAGTCTACTTCTAATCGGTTTCTCTACCCTCCCATGATCATTGTATGCTTTCGATTGCAGTTTTTGACCCGAAACTAGCTCAAACAGAGCTTCACCAGAAACTAGACTTAGAGAGTGAGAGAGAGAGCTAAGTATTCTTACCAATGGTGGGGTGGTGGTCGAGGCTCTAGATATGGGTAGCTAGTACTCACTGAGAGTGTCCTACGAAAATAGAGTTCTACAACAATTAGCTATTGGACGATGAGAATTAGAAGAGAGAAGTTTTTCAGGTGTAGAGCTCTACAACTCTATTGTTTCGATGGAGTGAGATGAAATTGGCTTACCTAGAGATTGGGAGGGATTTAGAGGTGTCTCAAGAGAGTTGTGGGAGCTCGATTTCTGTTGCAGGAGGTCAGGGACGTCCCAAATTCTACTGGCCAGAAGTTTGCTACTTCGAGCCATTAGAGCAACTTCATTGTGGGATCACTCTAACGCTCCTTAGGGAGTTCTCAGGTCAGCCTAAGGGTGTAGCTAGTCGGAGGACTTCTGCCCGGTTCTGTTGCCACCAATCAAAGCTCCTTTAGTTGAGTGAAGGCATATCGTTAGAGCTCTTGGCCAGAAAGTGGACTATCTGTCTTCGGTGGACACCCAAGTGGTGAGGAGGCTGAGTGAGATGATGCTCTTTATATAGGGAGCTCGACAACTGATAGTGCTACTGGTCAGCATTGGTTTCAGCATGGAACTCGCCCTATTCCATTGACGGTGGCTGATTTTTCGGATGCAGAAGATCTGGTCTCCTTCCAGCGGTCACGGGTTGCCATTGGTCCAAGGTTGAAGATGACACTACTCCGCGCATGCGAGCTTCACACGTAGGATTTGCCACGTGGCACTATGTGATTGGCTCGCTTTACTGACGTGGCTTCTGACTCAGCTACCTAGTTAGCCTTTGATTCTAGACACATGGCAGCCTTCCATTGACTACTCCCTTCTATGTGGATATTGACCGGATTCTATTGATTGTTGACCATGACTCGTGGCGTCCTCTGATTAGTTAATTTAAATGTGTTAGATTTCCCTCATGATGCATAGTGTCACTACCACATGTCAGACCTTGATTGGCTGAGGTCATCTGACGTGGCACTACCACATGTCAACCTCTGATTGGCCGATCGTTTCTCCTACATCATTGTTGGATGCTGACTTGGCACCCTAGCCACATGTCAGCTTCTCATTGGTCGATCATTGCTGATGGGGCCTTTTCAACACCGTTGACCAGGACATGTGTCACTCTCCTATTGGCCGATCATCGTTGATATGGATTTTCCTCTAACCATTGACCAAGAACACGTATCACTCGTTGATTGCCTGTCGCTTCCAGCTACTGATTGAGCAGGGCTGACTGGGCATGCTTCACAACGTATCGTGGGTTAATTGGTCATGCATACTGGCTGGTCACTAACCAAGCAGCGGTTCGTTGACTGGCTAGACCGTTGACTAGTCCGGTCCAACCGAGTCTGGTGACCCAAAATCATAAATTGGTCGGTTCAAATCTGATTCAACTGGTTTTCCAAAAATTAAAAATTTCTAAATTAATTTTTCTATCTAATGGTGGCTTCAATTTTCCAATTTGATATTTTTAAGCCACATAGAAAAATGAATCTTTGAATAGGTTCTTCACGTTTTCAACCTAGTTCAATCCGGTTCACCCTAAAATGGTCCAGTTTTCACACCCAATAAGCTTCATAGTTCTTTTCCATGTTGTTTGGGTATTTCTTGTCCACTTTGAATTTACCAAATTCCCATTGTGATCTTCCTTTTCTAATTCCGATTCGTTTAGATTCTCGGTTATTTTTCTATCAAAAACTCCCAGCTCTCTTTTCTGGTTCCCTTGGTCCGAAAGGACGGGGTTTACAACTCTCTCCACCTTTTAGGAGTTTTGTCCCCAAAACCCGTTATACATTCCTCACAAAGAAAGTGATTTCCTGTAAGGTCAACTTGGAATTTACTTTGATATGATGCCTCGGGGTACGTCCCCATACTGGCTACATCCCAAGATGACCTCCACTTCCTTTTTGGCATCCCTCGTGCATGTCCAACCTTTAAGCATCTTTATTTTCTAGGTCTTGGTCGTCTATTATCTTGTTATCTATTTGCCCCTTGTTTCAAATGGTGTGACATGTCCCTATCAAGTGATAAGTAGATTTCAGAATGACCCAGCCTCCCATTTCCTTTTATTTGAGCATTTTCTTACTCATTCTCTTTTCTTTGGTAAAATATCCCTAAGGTTTCTTCTTCTCTTAATTCTTTAGACAACATACTTAATGGAGTTCCTTTCTCCTCGAATACCCATCTAATCCATGGAACCATTCTAATAGGTTGGTCTGACCCATTTACCAAGGATATTTTCCTCGACCCATGTTGTAAACCCCGCCCCTTCTAGATAAGAAAACTGGGGAAAGAACTGGTCAAAACCAAGAGAAATAACCAAACTGGTTCATGAACCCCAACCGATAGAGAAAGGGCAAATCAACAAATTTACAAATCCTGAGTGACCAAAAGAGTCATTGTCACGTCCCGACCCGATTTGGTCGGATCCCCGTGATCAACCTGCCACTCTCCCGGTTTATTAAAGGGTTTCCCCTTATTGTAAACCGTAAAGAGTAAGGCATCCTTTAACCTGCACCTTTTTCTTGGAATAGCATAATCAAAACTGCATGAAATTTAAAACTTTACATACCTGTCTTACAGGCATCTTAGTTGACAGTCTTTAACGGTAGACTTTCTGGGATTTCCTAAAAGGGATATAAGGGAGGGGGTGAGTACGACTACTTAGTGAATGGGTTTTTAAAGGTCTACTTTTAACTTTTAAGAAAAAATATTTATATGGAGTGTGCCAGACTCCTTTCTTTTCAGAAAACCCTTCATTTAAAAATTTGGGTTTTTTCCATTATTTCTTAGTTATCGGTGTGTCATCACCCAACACACATCCTTCATCATGAAGGTTCACACATTCGCAAGTCAGTATCACTGCTAAACCCGCTAGTGGCTTCGGAGCGACTTTTCCTACCACCCGGATAGAAGTATGACCACTTCTACCCTGGGAATGAGTGGATGTATGTGACATCCGACCCACAATCCCGAAATCACTTGTTCGTGTCCATATGAGGACAGAGACCTCATCTCGTCCCCACCCCGGTCTCATGCGCTTGGTGCTACTCCAAATTTTGCACAAACACCCGGAACGACGATCTGCCCTTATACTCACCAGGGTCATCCAGGTCCCCTAGGACACATCACTACCCCTCATGGGCGTCTTGATGGTCTCATACTCATAGTGCATGCACAAACAATGTTTTCTTATCAGGCCATGTAATATGTGGTGCCACTGGTCCAATGGCCCCAACTCTCAACTCAATCCGCAGTTGTTTGTCTTGATTGGTCCGTCGACCTGTCATGTCGCACTGCTACTAGTTGACTTAGCATGTCGGTCCTATCTTGGTACCGTGGCCAAACAATTAACTTTATTAAGTTTTATGGCACATATATCATGTTCATTTATGAGCTCCTCCTCGTGCCAACTGGCATTGAGCCCACTGTACCAGATTTTCAAAAATCTGGGCATTCTAGCCCTCAAGTTCCAAAACCGAGGCCCCCGACCTATAAGAGCTATTCGAGCTCCCGTCAAGAAGGTCACCGAAATAGTTTAAGCATTGGCACACAGTTAGGGGAGAACACTTCCGAAAAAATAGGTTTTTACTGTCCATTATACCGATTGGCATAAGGACATCTCTGTTCATAACCGATGAACGGGTTTTCAACTTCCTTTGAGGAAGTCTCATCATACCAACCGGGTATGATCTACTTACAACCGGTAAGTAATTTTTCCGCATAATTTTCACATCACTTTCTCTATGTGGTAATGATTAAAATACCACTAAAATTTCCACCCATAACCGATAAGTGGTTTTTATCTTTAATTTGTGCTCATCATCCCAACTGTGTATGATGTTCGTAAACCCGCTCACCTGTTAATGCCGTGAATTCCATTAGATCGGTTCTTAGTATTCACGCAAGCTTGTCCTTGCTGGCGTTCCAGGTACTTCGTGTTCCTACACGATATGAACATCTTGGTTCATTATCCTTTGGCCTAATCGCCTTCATTCATTCCAAATGAATGAGAAAGTCAAACTTTCATTTATTTGCAATTAGGTCCCTAAAGTTATTTCTCTTTAACTTTAAGTCCCAAATGTCAGTCTTTCCTCAAATTGAGTCCTGAAACTTCTAAAATTTATCATAGGACCTCAATTTATTCCATTTCACAAAAAGGGGTTTAATTTCACAAATTTCCCATTTGGTCCCCCTATCTTTTCCAAAATTACCATTTTGCCCTTCCTTTACAAAAATGGTAAATTTTGCCCCAAAATTTTCAAAATTCCTCAATTGGTCCTCTAACATTATTTTCATGCCCAATTGACACTCAATTTCATAAAATTTCATTTTGGTCCTTTGAATTTAGAAAATCCCCAATTTTCCCCCAATTCCAACTTCTTAACACACCCGAATTTGATTTCATCAAATTAACCCATCAAACATTTTCAATTGTTGAAATTGAAGTTGAAATTGAGTTTCTACATGTTCATACAATTCTTTAGAAATGTGAATCGCAAGTTTTAACGCCGGGACGAGCTCCAACGGAGCTTCGCCGGAAAATGAACTATAGAGAGAGAAAGCTTCGATCACTCATCGGTGAAGGCACGACGGTCTGAGCTTTCAATCTGGACAGATAGCTCTCGTCCTGAGTTTCATCCTAGAATCAAGAATCGCATCAATTGATGCGGAATTGGATTAGAATTTCGTCATTGAAATTCGGTCGACTCTCTCTCTAGCACTGATCGAAAATTGTAAATGGGAGCCGAATTGGCTTACCTTTCAGTCCTAATTTGGCCGTGGAAAGGCTGAGGAAGTGTTGGGAGGGCTTGGTTTGGCCTGAGAAGGGCTTGAAATGGCCGATTTCAGCTTGGCCAAAATAGGGCAGCTTCGGTCTGTCGGAGCTGCTTCACTATTCCATCATGCCAGTGCTTCTCCAACGATTCTCGGATTGATTGGAGTTTGCTATCATAGCTGTCTTCTCCCCTGTTCTAAAGAGCTCGACCTCTCATTTCGAGGTTAAGAAAAATGTTGAAGTCAAAGCTCTGGTTTAAGCTTCACCAGGAAATGGAGCAATAGAGAGAGAGAGAGAAGTGTTCGGGTGTAAGGAGAATGAATGGGGTGACCTCTTTATATAGGTGTAAAACCCCAGAGGGATTTATTACTAGTATTAATATTGCCATAAATTATTGGTATTAATTCCAATAATTTAATTTATGTATTAAATTATTGGTATTAATTACAAGAATTGAATATATATTAATTTATGGTTATTTATGATAAGGAGGTCACCCATCCTCACACTACTCTCGAGTAAGCACGCTTAACTTCAAAGTTCTTATGGAATCTCGTTCACCTGAACCAATTTGGTTTTTGTCTTTTATTTTGTCATAAGTTTCTTTTCCAAGGTTTAATGAACTCTTTGGATCACCCGAGAGTTGTAAATTCCCAAATTGCCCGTTCAGAAATGATCGGGTTTGTGAACCGGTTTTGAATCCTCACTTGGTTAGATCGGTTCTTTTCCCTGTTTTCCTTAGCTCAAAAGGGCGGGTTTTACAACTCTCCCCTCCTTTTAGGAGTTTTGTCCCCAAAACTTAGTTATCATCCTTGCATGAGCAATCATTTCGTTTGATGCCCCTTTGGTGTTTGCTTAAGATACAAACTTTTCTCTCGTCCTTGAAATTAGTCCCTTTTACAACCTTCACTTAAGAAATTCCTTTTCCTTAATATTATTTACTCCCTCCATGGAGTTTTTCATAACTAGACATACCTTACCTCTGGGTATGTTCTTAGATTTTATCTCTCTCTTTGCTTAGAGCAACATTCTTCCCCTTGAGGTCCTGTACTCAAGATTGGGAATTCCAAGATAACTAACCATTTTCGTGTCTAGTTAACCGCTTGATCATTGAAACCTTTTAGCTCAATGTTCTTTACTATGTCTCTTACAATAGAGATTTCCATCTTAGGAGTTACATGCTCAACCTCCTTATCATTTATTGTATGGTTATTTCTCCCTTTCTTTGCACCCTTATCTATCTTAGGACATCTGTTTGCTTTGAATCCTTATCTATCCACAACTTTTGTTTTATCCCTTATTCCTTAGATGGGATACTTCTGATTATTGGTTTTATTTCGTGCATTCCACCCTATGCTCAGTCGTCCACTCTTTAAGCTTCATATGCGCGTGTGGACTATGGCTTGTCCACTCATTCATACTTGTCACAACATCTTTTGGTGCTAATTCGTTAGATTATTTCCGTTTAAGGAGGGTTCACATCCTCCTTGTTTCAAATTCTCTTGTTCGCCCTTCGTGAGGCTCACTTAACCATCTTAAGTCTATAAACCCGGTTTTGGTCATCGATTGCTTTAAGGATTTTCCTTTGTTCTTCTTTCCTAATGTTTTGGCCTTTTCACTTCTCCCTTCTTTGTTGTGGTTTAAATGGATGGTTCTCTTGAAGACCGGTTCTTTAACTGTCTCTTTCTCTTTATTTTTTTGGTCCTATCATATGGGTAGTTGTATTCATGCCCATCCTATTGTCCATCACAAAGTGTAGTCTTTAATACATCTCATCCTTTCTTAGTATTTTGTTCATTATCTTTTGTTGTCCACCATTACTAGTTTTCCTCTTTCTACATGGTTCTCCTATTCTCTCCAAACAGGTCACACTGGACCATTACAATACTTCTTTCCTTGGAAAACATTTCCTAAATAAGGGTTGGTTCCATTTCCTTTTAATTGGAATACGCATATCTTTTCGGGGCTTCCTTCCTTGGTAGGATTCTTTGCCTTTCCCCTGACATTCTTTTCTTACATTTGCTCTAGGGGATTTCTACCCTTAAATGACATCCCTTGATGTCATCTTCTCCTATTTATCTTTACTCCTCAAATCTTGTAGGCAGCAGCTAGACAAACCCTCCCCCAACTCTCCCCGACTGACACCTAACCTCCTAAAGCTAGGTCGAGAGTGATCGAAAGTCTGCTCGAAGTAAGTCGATTGTTTCACAACCGTAGGAGCAATGAGGTAGAGGACCTCCTTCGATGGTCCTCGAGCTGAGTGGGGATTGTAGTGGGGTAGAGGACCTCCTCACAGTTCCAGGGACTCCGAATTCACCTTCAGAGGCTTTAGAAAACTCCCATGTCGGAGCTCTAGTTTGCGTCATGCTAGAACTTAGAGTTCTCTATCTTCTTCGGCCGCCTAAGGGGTGGGGAGGATGAACTGGGAGGGGCTCTTTATATAGAGAGATCAATCTGATTTTTGTCATATGTCCAAGGTTGAAGATGACACTGTGCACACACGTACGAGCTTCGCACGTTCGAACAGCCATGTGGTCTGCTATGATTGGCTGGTTTTGCTAATGCGACTTCCCACTCAGCATTCGAGTCAACCATTGTCTCGTTGACTGGCCACGTGGAGTCCTCCCATTGGTCGATCGTTCCAGCATGGTCGCTGACCATACTTCGTCATCCATTGACTATGACATGTGGCGTCCTCTAATTGGTTGATTTAAATAAATGAGATTTCCCTCTCACACTATGTGGTTGCCACATGTCGGCCTCTGTTTAGCTAATTTAAATAAATTGGATATCTCTCCTAACATACTATGTGACTATCACATGTCAGTCGTTGATTGGTTGAGGCCATCCGACGTGGCTTTACCGCGTGTCGACCTTTGATTGGTCGGTCGTTTCTTTAATGTCCTACTTGGTCGCTAACATGGCATCTTGCCATGTGTCAGCTCCTCATTGTCCATCCAACTGATGAGGCTTCTCCTGAATTGACCATTGACTTATGACACGTATCGCTCTTCTATTGGTCAATCATCAGTGATGTGCCTTTGATTGTTAACCAAGAACACATATCATGCTCTGATTGGTCAGCACTTTCAGGCACTGACCAAGTGGCTGACTGGATGCGCTTCACCACATGTTGTGCACTGATTGGTCGTGCTTGGTGACTAGGTGTTGACCTGATAGGCAGCTCATTGACCAACTAGATCATTGACCGGTTCGATCAGACAAGGTTCGGCAACCCAAAATCGAAAATCGGCCTGTTCAGGCCCAAATCGACTGGTTTTCTAAAAATTTAAAATTTTTAAATTTGTTTAAATTCATTCTCTATCTAATGGTGACTACAATTTCCTAATTTGACACATTTAAGTTATCTAGAAAAAAGCATCTTCAAACCAGTTCTTTAGGGTTCAATCTAGTTCAGGTCTGGTTCACCCTAAACCGATCTAGTTTTCTCATCCAACTTCATTCATGGTTCTTTCCAAGAGTTTTGGATCTTTATTGGTTACCAATGATTTTCCAATTTCCCATTCTCATTCTAATTTACCAATTTCTAGTTCATTTTAAATTCTGGTTCTCCTTGGAAATTATCCAGTTCCCTTTCCTGATTCCTTATCCCAAGAGTATGGAGTTTACAACTCTCCCCACCTTTAAGGAGTTTTGTCCCCAAAACTTGTTATTCGTTACATAAATAGAGAATGATTTCCTCTTACTTTTTCCTCTTTTCTCTTCCCATTCTGGACATCCAGCCAGCATACCTATGAAACCCATCCTCTCGAATCAAGGAAACCGAGAAAAGAACAAGCAAATCTCATGAGAAAACTGAGCCATAAAATGAACCAAAAATGGTAAAAAAAAATGGTTAAAATGGGAAATTAGAAAATACCAAGTGAACAAGAAGACATAAAAATCATGGGGAAGAACCATAAAGTAAATTGGATTGAAAAATCGGACCGGTTCAGGGTGAATCAGACATGAACCAGATTGAAATGGGTTGAACCATGGAGAACTAGATTCGATAATTTATTTTTCTAGGTGGCTTAAAATTGTAAATTTAGAGAATTAAGGCCACCACTAGAAAGAAAATAAATTTAGATTAATTTATAAATTTTTAATTTTTAGAAAACTGATTGAATCGGGCCTCAACTAGCAGATTTTCATCACTGAACCCGGTCAGACCAGACCGATCAACGGTATAACCGGTCATTGAATAGTGTCATCGTCTTCCTTAGGATGACAACACTATTTATGGAAGGATTCCACCTTTCATTTCTGGCGAGGGAATATTCTCTCCAATTATGGCATTTTCTAATGAGGATAATTTTGACCAATATGGAAATTGGTAGAGCCAAGGGTCCCCAAGCTCCCTATATAAAGAGCTCCCCTCCATTCATCCTCCACACACCTCCCACCTTCGAAAAAGTAGAAGTGCTCCATTTTCTGATGAAACTCAAACCAGAGCTTTGACTAAGGTACTTCTCTCAACCTTAGAAGGTGAATTCGAATCCTATAGATTCCGGAGTAAATCAGCTACCTAATGGCACCCTCCATTCTGCCTAAGTACCACTGGAGAAGCGTCAGTGAGTCCAAACAGTGACGCAGCTCCATTGGTTCCGAAGCTGCCCTATTTTTTCTGATCAGAATTTGGCCAATTCAGACTCCTGCAACTGAATTGACCCTCCCTTAGCCCCCACAACCATCACACAACATTCCCAAAGGGAAAAGGTAAGCCAATTCGACTCTTCTTCATCGGAGCAGTTCAGTTCTAGAGAGAGAAAATGCTGAATTTCATTAACCAAATTCTCACTGATCCTGACATGAACTGTATCAATTCTTGATCCTAGAAGGACCCTGAGAATGAGAGCTACCTTCCCAAATTAAGAGCTCAGATCATCACACCTCCGACAGTAAGTTCTTAGAGCTTTTTCTCTCTACCTTCAATTTTTTGAAAAGGCTCCATTTGAGCTTGTTTCGGACCCAAAACCCCCAATTCAAAGCTCAATCAGATTGTATGGAAGTGAGGGATCAAATGATATCACAAATTGGAGCAATTAACCCCATTTGAAAGGCCAATTTAAAGATGTCAAATTCAGTTAGTAGAAAGGGGTGAAATTGGGGGAAACTTTTGGGGGAAATTGGGGATTTCGAAAAATTGAAGGACCTTCGTGCAATTTTTCTAAAATTGAGGATCAATTGTCAAAGAAGAAGGTATTGGAGGACCAATTGGTCATTTTGTAAGAATTGGGACTAATTGATCATTTTTGGAAAGTTTGGGGCCAATCGATAATTTTGTAAAAAATGAGGGACCTATTGGAAATTTAGAAAATAAGGAGTCCCAATTACAATTTTGAGGAAATTAAGGACCAATGAGGATATTGGAAATCCTAGGGACTTGATAGAAGAAAAATTAGCATCTAGGGATCTAAAGTCAAGGAGTATGACCTTTAGGGACTTAAGTGTAATAAAACCAAAGATTTGAGCCTAGTTGTCAATATGTGAGAATAAGAAGTCATTCATGTCGAGCCCTTCCTTATAAGGAAACTCAAACCATGTAGGGGCACTTTAGACAAGAACGTGAGCAAAGGGGATCACGACTTGGACTTGGAAAACTGACTAGGGACGAATACATCATAGTCATCAGGTGAGTGAGACCTTTATACATCATACCTAATTGGGGTGATGAGCACGTTTTGAACTAAAAATCCACTTTGAGTGGACTTACTAACGTCATACCCGGTTGGGGGGATGAACACCTTTGCCTAAATGAAAAAAAATCACTTACCGATTGTGAGTGGACCTATTTATACATCATACATGGTTGGTATGATGAGTCACTTTTGAAATTAAAAACCATTTTTTTCAGAAATGATCTCCCTTGAATGTGTGCCAATGATTATAATATTTGTGAGACTTTTTTGACGAGAGCTAGTGTAGCTCCAATAGGTTGGGGGCCTCAATTTTGAACATATAGTGCTCAAGGCCCAGTTTTGAAAAAACTCGTGAAGTGGGCCCAAGGCTAGTGGGCATGGGTTGGAGCTCGAAATTGTGGCTTCGTATGCGTAGGCACATTGCATATGGTTCACCATACATGCGTGGCCTTGTATCAGGGGTAGTCAGTGGAAGACCCTCACATAGTTAGTGTAGGCCTCCCAAAAGTTTCCCTCCGCCTCTTCTTGGGCATGAGTCTAATCTGGTTCTCAGGGGTGGAGAGGTCTCATCTTCTATCAAATGGAGAGGGGTCCTCTTCCGAGGTTCCCTCCATGGCATTTTTCCAGGGAATGTACTCTCCGTTTGCGTCCCCATTCATGGCTCTCTGCAAGGTTTCGGGGGTTAGGGCCTATGGTTTGTGAGGACTTATTAGGAAACTATGCCATGGTACCACTCAAGTTGTTACACCCCGATATGGTTTGGTCAGGGACCTGTGATCAACCTGCCACCCTTCCCCAAACCATCCCAAGGGATCTGTCTTGATGGCTTGAAGAAGAAAAAGTTGTATCAACATATGTTCCCTTAATATGATTTAAGTTTTGTGATGGGGAGTGTACCTTGAGGGTTCAAGTCGTTGCTTGGAGCTTTAAACCTCTCCTATCCCAACTCTTTTTAAATGTTCCTGAAAGGGGTGAGATGAGGGGGATGAGTATACACTCAATGAGGGAAATTTTCTACAATGATTGATTCATTTGATTTAGTTGCTTAATTCATTATCCAAAGTCCACATAGTATTCACAGATCAACCGTCATTTCTATCATAGAAAGGGATCACATGTTCGCAGAACAGTTCCCCACCGTTCCACTTGTGGATCGGAGCACCTTTACCATCCATCCTAGTAGAGGTTCACAACCTCTACCCTGAGTTTGAATGGACATCACGTGCCCGACCCTTAAACCCTATCCACACTTCATGTCCACTTTGTGGGATGAGACCTCTTTCCCCCTACTGCCTTGGTCTTCATGCATAGGAAGCTCCTAGGGCTTCTTGACGTACTGAACAATAGACAGCCCTTATACTCCTTGGGTCATTCAATAGCCCTTGGGACCACCAGTATTGTCATGCCCCAACCCATTTGGTCAGATCCCCATGAATAACCCAACGCTCTCTTGGTTTAAGAGGTGTTTCCCCCTTCTTTAAATCAAGAGGAGCCAGACATAATTCTCAACCTTGTTCTCTGGAATGACATATATCAATAAAAATGTAACTTAAAATAATTAAGCATACCTAACAAAGGGTAAGGTCTAGTGTTATCCCTAGTCATTCCTTTATTTCCTGAAAAAGGATAAAAAGGGTGGGTGAGTTTTTACAACTCATTGAATGAGAAATTTAAAAAAAATAAAGTTTTAGTAAAATAGTTTTTTAATTGGAGTGTGCTAGACTCCTTATTTCCTTTAAGATATTGGTTTCCTCAAAATTTTGGTTTTCAAAGCCATTTCTCATTATTAACCACAAACGGTGTGTTTATCAACCAACACACACCCTTCATCATGAAGAAAACACACATTCGCAGGGCAACACATCCACTACACCCACTTGTGGCGTCGGAAAGACTTTATTGGCCACATAGATAGAAGCACGTCCACTTCTACCCTGAGAATGAGTGGATATACGCGATATCCGACCCTCAATCTCATAACAAAACTCTATATCCGTATGAAAACAAAGACCTCATCCCATCCCCACCCCGGTCTCATGCGTATGAAGCTACGTCAAGCTTCCAAGACTACTGGCACGACTAACTGCCCTTATCTCCACCATGTCGTCTAGTAATCCTAGGACATATCATCATACCAACCGACTATGATCTACTTACAACCGGTAAGTAGTTTTTCTGCGTAATTTCCACATCACTCCTCTTAAGTGTGATGGTTAAAATACCACATAATATAGGGTTTTCATTTTCGAGGTGCTTATCATCCCAACCGGATATGATATTAAATCCCACTCACCCGGATATGATATTAACCGGATTGTTGCCTCCACGCGAACTTGTCTTAGCTGGCGTTCTCAATACTTCGTGTACCTACACGATATGAACATTCCTTGTTCATTATCCTTTGGCCTAATAGCCGTCATTCATCACAAATAAATGAAATAACCAAACTTTTCATTTATCTGCAATTAGATCCCTAAAGTTATTTTTCTTTAACTTTAGGTCCCTAATGTTAATTTTTCCTAAATTATGTCCTAAAACTACAAAAATTTACTTTGAGACCTCAATTTATTCAAAATTTCATAAAGGGGTTCAATTTTCCCATATTCCCAATTTGGTCCCCAATTTTTCCAAAATTACCATCTTGCCCCTAGTTAACAAAAATGATAAATTTCACCCCCAAAATATCCAAAAATTGATCAATTGGTCCTCCAACATGCCCAATTGGCCCTCATAGAAAATTGCACTTTAGTCCCTCGAAGTTTTAAAATCCCCAAAATTTCCCCCCAAATTCAACCTTTCAACTTGGCTGAATTTGATTTCATCAAATTGACCAATCAAATGAGGTTGATTGTTAAAATTGAAGTTAAATTCAAGTTCCTACGCCTCCATACAATTCAATTGCACTTAGAATCACACAATTTGACGTCGGAACGTGCTCAAACGGTTCTTTGTCGAAAAACTGAACGTAGAGAGAAAGCTTTGAAAGTTTACTATCGGGGGCGCGACGGTCCAAGCTTTCAATCTGAGAAGATAGCTCTCATCCTGAGGTTCCTCCTAGAATCAAGAATCACCTCAATTCATGTCGAATTGAGGGAGAATTTGGTTAGTAAATATCTGTCGGTTCTCTCTATTACACTGATCGGAATTCCCAGAGGGGAGCTAAATTGGCTTACCTTTCCATTCTAATTCGACCATATGAGGGTTAAGGAGGTGTTGGGAGAGCTTGGTTTGGCCTTAGGAGGGCTTGAATTGGCTAATTTCAGCACGAAAAAAATAGGGCAGCTTTGGTCTGTCAGAGCTACTTCACTATTCGATCACACCGATGCTTCTTCGGCAACCCTCGGAGCAATTGGAGACTACCACCGTGTAGCTGATTTCACCCCGAGTCTAAGGAACCCAACCACGCCTTCTTTAACTTAGAAAAGATCCTATGTCAGAGCTCTAATTCGAGCTTCATCTTAAAACTAATTATCTAAGAGAGTGAGGATTTCAGGTGTGTGGAGGATGAATGGAGAGGGGCTCTTTATATAGGGAGCTCGAGGACTCTCTAGCCATCCATTAGGCACCTTAATAGCAATCATTGATGGCCTGAAACATACTGAACAGAAACATTTCCTCTTCATCTGAGCTGGTTCGATTTTCCAGTGAGTGAACAATGTCGTCATTTGAAGGAAGAAGACGACACTATTCCGAATCAAACTGGACCGGTCCGAACCGAGTTCAATGCTTAAACAGGCCAGTTCAGGCCTGATTCAACCGAGTTTCTCAAAATTAAAAAATTCTAAATTCATTATCTATCTAATGGTGGCCTCAATTCTCCAATTTGAATTTCCTAAGCCACCTAAAAAAATGAATTTAGCATTTGGTTCAATAGTGGTTCAAACCGGTCCAAACAGGTTCAATCCAGTTCGGATCTGGTTCACCTGAACCGGTCTGGTTTTCTCTCCCAAATTGTCCTAAGGTCCTTTGCTTCTCTGCCCCAAATTTTCCTAAGGTCCTACACCCACGATATGTTTCTCTGTCGCCTCCCTTATCGTAACCAGCTTAGTACGATAACCAACTGTCACCAAAATCCATGGGAAACACTTCATGCAAGGATCGCCCCGAGCATGTTTATCATAGCATTACCATGCATATTCCTCCTTCCACCCTTCGAGTCCATACTTATTCTTAATACCAAAATGACATGGGAAAGGCCCAGCAGTGGCCTCCCCTTAAAATTCTTCATACGACAACTCTCTCTCACGCTCAAGTTGAGCTAAACTTAGTCATTTGTTTATGTTTCTGCCTCATGCTTCTCTAAATCCCTTCTCTTGCAAGCCTCAGAGTTTCAAGAACTTCATCAACACTTGTATTGATTACCTTCAGCTCCCTTTGCTGTGATTTCTCAACCACATGGTGGCTAACAGCTACTAATGCCAACGAGTTATCTACTCCATCATTACCTTCTTCTTCCGAGACTTCCCTATGACCATCAAATCTTGTGACTTCTAAATCTAACCCGCCTTCCTCATGGAATGAGTCACCTAATATCTCGATGACACCCGAATTATGATCATCTACAGTGCAAGAACTACCATTTCTTTGCTTTCTCTATGCAAATTCTGGGTCTTCTGGATCTATATTTTCTCGCACTACTCAAGTCCTAATTTGGGAATCTAATTCTTGTTCTTGTGGTTGGTTGAATGTGCCTGAAGTAATTGTAGTTGTGACAGTTGAATCATAGGAGTATGCCAAGCTATTTTCGGATACACTTGAGCAGAGCCGTACGCCTAAATCCTCAAACCCATCTTGAAGTTTTCAAGGATTCCAACTTCCTCTTTAGGAGTCTGAACCTTTTTTCCTGCTCTATCCCTCATCTTAGTGTCTTCTTTCAGCTTATCCTCCATCTCTTTCAACTTTTTTTCCCAGCTGATCTACATTTTCCTTGGCAGCTTTGAAGCACTATCTCTCTGCAACCAACCTTCCTCTTAGGCATTCTATCTTCCTCTTCAAGCTCTCGTTTTCTTCCATTCCCTTCATACTCCACATCTTCTCCTCCTTGGACATGTTTCACTCTTCTCCGGGCGTCACAAATAGAGGGGCAGAGAGAGAAAGATAATCCCTTCAAGGACAAAGCTCCCAATGAGAGCTTAGGAGGCATGCGTCCGCCACCACTTCCTTATTCGATAAGAGATCAGCCCTCAACGACATCAGAAGCAGATTCTGGAAGTTCGAGGGCTCTTGAAGGTGGATCAGCGGTACTTATGATCTTAGCCGGAAGCGGGGGAAGATGAATCCAAGGAGGTTACTTACTCAATCTTTGACAAGAGCGGCCACGGATGTGAGTAACAAGGCGAGGTGGCTCGGACCATTAGAAGCAGTCGAGGAGGTTATAGAAATATGAGGAAGGCAACGGAGGGAGGAGGAGATAGCAAGTATAGGATGGAGTTGTAAACCCCACCCTTTTTAGTTAAGGAAAACCAGGAAAAGAACCGGTCAAACCGAGTAAGAAAATCAAACTAGTTCACATACCCGATTAATTGGGAATGAAAAATTTGAAAATTTACAACTCCTGGGTGATCCAAAAGGTTTATAAAACCTTGGAAAAGAACCTTAAGACAAATTGGAAGAGAAAAACCAAACTGATTTAGATGAACCGGATCCAACCGGATAGAACTGGTTTATGAACCGAGTTGATTCGTGAACCAAAACCGATAGAGAATGGTTAAACCAAGAAATTTATGGATCCCTTGAGATTCAAAGAGACTTATAAACATTGGGAAGGAACATTAGAACAAAGTGGGAGAGAAAAACCAGATCGATTTAGGTGAATCGGACCCGAACTGGATTGAACCGATTTAAGAATCGAGTTAGTTTAAGAACCAGAATCGATAAAGAGATGGTAAACCGGAAATCTTATGGACCTTAAGTGACCTAAGGAGTCACAAAAGTCATGGAAATGGACTTGTGAAGGAATTGGGAATGAAAACCAAACCGGTTTAGGTGAACCGGATTCAAACCGATTTGGACTGGTTTGAACCACCATTGAACTGAATCCTAAATTCATTTTTCTATGTGGTTTAAATAATTCAATTTTGAGTTTTGAGGCCACCATTAGATAGAAAATGAATTTAGATAAATTTAGAAATTTTTAGATTTGAGAAACTCATTCGAATGAGGGGTGAACCGGACAATTTAAGCTTCAAACACGGTTCGGACTGGTCCGGTCCAGTTCGAAACAGTGTTATCTTCTTCCTCCGGATGACAGCACTGTTCACTCATTGAAAAATCGAAGCAGCACCCGCAAAGAGGAAACGTCTCCATTCAATACATTTCTGACCATCATTGCCTTTCATAAAGGTGTCAATCGGACGGCCAAGAAGTCCCCGAGCTTCCTGTATAAAGACCCCCTCCCCATTCATCCTCTCCACACATGAAAAGCTCACTCTATCTTAGTTGGTTAGTTTTCTAGTGAAGCACGAACCAGAGCTCCGATATAGGGTCTTTTCTAAGATAAAGAAGGTGAGGTCAGGTTCTTTAGAACCGGGGAGAAGTCAGCTAAATGCTTGTAGTCTTCATTTGTTCTGAGGGTCGTCGGAGAAACGCCGACGTGATGGAACAATAAAGCAGCTCCGGCAGACCAAAGCTACCCTATTTCATCTGAGTTGAAATTGGCCATTTCGAGCCCTCCTTAGGCCAAACCAAGCCCTTCCATCACTTCCTCAGCCCTCCCATGGCCGAATTAGGGCTGAAAGGTAAGCCAATTCGGCTCCCCTCTACAATTTTCAGTCGATGCTAGAGAGAGAATGGGCAGAATTTCAATGATGAAATACTAACTCAATTCAGTATCAATTGATGTGATTCTTGATTGTAGGATGAACCTCAGGATTAGAGATATCTGCCCAGATCGAAAGCTCGGACTATCGTGCCCTCACCGGTTAGTAATCGAAGCTTTCTCTCTCTATAGTCTGTTTTCCGGCGAAGCTCCGTTTGAGCTCGTTCCAACGTTAAAACACACGATTCAAAGTTCCATGGAATCGTATGAACATGGAGAAACTCAATTTCAACAATTAGAGGTGTTTGATGGTATATTTGATAAAATCAAATTTGGTTGTGTTAAAGAGTTGAAATTGAGTGAAAATTTGGGGGAAATCGGGAATTTTCGAAAATACCGAAATGCAATTTCCTAAAATTGAGGATCAATTGGGTATGATAAAATTGTTAGAGGGCCAATTGAGAAATTTTAGAATTTTTTGGGGTAAAATTTACCATTTTTTGTATAGGTAGGGCAAAATGGTAATTTTGGAAAAGTTGGGGGACCAAATTGGAAATTTGGAAATTTAAACCCCTTTTTGTGAAGTGGCATAAATTGAGGTCCTTTGATAAATTTTAAAAGTTTCGGGACACAATTTGAGGAAAAACTAGCATTAGGGACTTCAAGTTAAAGAGAAATAACTTTAGGGACCTAATTATAAATAAATGAAGGTTTGAGTTTCTCATTCATTTGTAATGAATGAAGGCTATTAGGTCGAAGGATAATGAACCGGTTCATATTGTGTAGGAACACGAAGTACCGGGAACGCCAGCAAGGATATGCTTGCGTGAATACAAAGAACCGGTCTAGTAAAATTAACTGCATTAACGAGTGAGTGGGTTTACTAACGTCATACCCGGTTGGGATGATGAGCATAAATTAAAGTTAAAAACCACTTACCGGTTGTAAGTGAGATTTTTATATCATACCCGGTTGGGAATGATAAGTATATCAGAATGAAAATCCACTACTATGTGGTATTTTAAACATCACAACTTAGAAAAGTGATATGAAAACCATACGAAAAAACTACTTATCGGCCGTAAGTAGATCATACCTAGTTGGTATGATGAAACTTTCTCGAAGGAAGTTGAAAATCCGCTCATCGGTTATGAGCGGAGATGTCCTTATACCCGGTCGGTATAATGGATAGTTTGAAATATATTTTGTCGGAAGTGCTCTCCTCTGACTGTGTGCCAATGCTTAAACTATTTGGGAGACCTTCTTGACGGGAGCTTGAATAGCACTTATAGGTCGGGGGCCTCAGTTTTAGAACTTGAGGGCTAATACCAAATTTTGAAAATATCGTACAATGGGCCCAAGGCCAGTTGGCATGGGCATGAGTTCATAAACAAACATGAATTATATGCCATAAAACCTTAAATAAAGGAATTGTTTGGCCATGGTACCAAGATAGGACCGGCATACTTAGTCAACTAGCGGTAGTGTGACATGACAGGTCGACGGACTAGTCAAGAAAAACAACTACGGGTTGAGTTGAGAGTTGGGGTCATTGGACCAGTGGCACCACAGATTATATGGAATAATAAGAAAATATTAATTGTGCATGCACTGTGAATACGAGATCATCAAGATGCCCAAAAGAGTTAGTGATGCGTCCTAAGGGCACTGGACAACCTGGTGAGTATAAGGGCAGATCGTCATACCAGGTGACCATGCAAAATTTGGAGTAGCACCAAGCGCATGAGACCGGGGTGGGGACGGGATGAGGTCTCTATCCTCATACGGACATGAAGAATTGATTTCGGGAATAAGGGTTGGACGTCGCGAACATCCACTCATTTTTAGGGTAGAAGTGGACGTACTTCTATCTGGGTGGCCTGTAAAGTCGCTCCGAAGCCACAAGTGGGTTCAGTGGATGTACTGACCTGCGAATGTGTGTTTAACCTTCATGGTGAAGGATGTGTGTTGGGTGATAACACACCATGATTAAATAAGGAAATTGTGATAAAACTTGAGATTTTAAATGAAATGGTTTTGAAAGAAAAGAGTGTGACACACTCCAAAATTTATCTTTTGCTTAAAGATAAAAAGTTTTAAAAATCTATTCATTGAGTAGTCGTACTCACCCCCTCCCTTATATTCCTTTTAGGAGATTTCGGAAAGCCTACCCTTAAAGACCATCAACTAAGACACCTGTGAGACAGGTATGATAAATCTGAATTATTATACAGTTTTGATCTATGTTATTACAGGAAAAGGTGCAGGTTAAAGGACGCCTTACTCTTTACAATTTATAATAAGGGGAAACCTTTTAATAAACTGAGAGAGTGGTAGGTTAATCACGGGGATCCGACCAAACCGGGTCGGGGCGTGACAGGAGTGATGGGGACGAAGAGAGGAGGGTGGGACGAGCATGGAGTGGCACTAATAAGTTTTTTTTACAAGTAGGTATTTATAGTGATGCTTATATAGGGATGGGTGGCCCACTTGTAGTGGGCTAGGCCTCACTTTTTATTTATTTATAGTTATTTGTAATTTAAAATAGGATTTATATTAATATGTATCCATCCAACTATATATATACATTTATATTATTTAATTTCTCATTCACAACTTTATATATATATACACTTAATAAATATTTATTTCTAAAATATTTATTTTTACCTAATTACTCAAATTTAACCCCGTTTCCCTGAGTTATTTAAACTGGCTATATTAGTTATAATCAATTAAATTAATTATGTTTATTTATATCGAATCCGAATCAAATCAATCAGATTTTAAACAAAAATTCTGAAGTAATTTATGATCGATTTTATTTTTAAAAATATTGGTGTTACAATTACTCTCCACCTTTTTATAAGTTTTGTCCTCAAAACTTTTGTTACATATGCTTCCGATTTACAAAGTTATTCTATGCATTTCACTCATTTACTCATTATTGTATTTTTTTTGCAAGTGTAACCATATTCATTGGTAATTGATATCCCATTATCCATATTTTACTTTTTGGGTCGAATGCCCTTATAATACCTTATTACATTTTAAGTTAACAAATATTTACTATTTGTGGTTTGTTTTATTCATATGTACTCTTTCATTACGTGTTAAACAAACGTACCACCACTCTCTTTGGTAGTATATGTTTAATGCTTCTTATCTTTCATTTCGTACTTTTTACCATATGCATTTTATATCATTAACAAATTTTTACTAAATAGTTCATCCAATAAGGGTATAAACGATTATCCCCAGAAATATTGGTCATTATTTTGTATTGGTTTTGACAATCCCAAAGTCGTTCACTACATTTTAGGTTATTGGATACCCATCTGTAAGACACCCTTTCTCATTGTCTGATCGATTATCTATTGGTAACATTATAAGGTTAGCTCTTTTTAACAACATGGGTACCTTTATTGATATGAGTATTGTTCATGTGCACTAGTGTCATACTTAATCATTATTGACCAAGTTTTCCATCTGTTGACTTATTTGGAGTACTGAGTTACTCCACCTCCTATGGGGTCAATCCTCTTCATTTCATCCTACTCTTCATTTCGGGTAAATTTCCACTAAGCCTTGTCACCAAAAAGACATGTGTCAAGAGTTGTCTTTGGAATCATTGTTAGAGGTGCAAGCTCAGGATAGACATTCGGGTTTCTCTTTACTCCTCCAAACTCTTTCTCCTTTAGCATGCCATCATCATTTTTCCACCTCCTTGGCCTATTCCCATGGGCAATACATGCTTCTCGATTTTGTTAGAAAGAAGATTTTCCCAAAAGCTTTGCCCCTATTTCACACTTTACTCTATGGATATTCCCAAATAATTTATTTAGGATAATATTTATACTTTATCCCTTGCCATTTTTTTTCTTTAATGACATCCTTTAATATAATCTTACTAATCCTCATTCTAGGTATCAAGAGGGTGGTGCTCGAGACTTTATCTTGCACACTTCTTCCCTCATTCTTACTCCATGACGTTTTCTTCAGTGTCATAATCGGATTTCCATCTCTTTAGTCTCTTTATGACCTCCTTTGATGTCTTATTCCACCTTACCCATTATTTGGAGTATGATCCCTTTGGGGTTTCTTAGAGGTGTACATCTTTTTTTCTGTGAGGAGACTTACTTTCACCCTTCTTGTTCTCCCCCAACATTCTCAAGTTGGTAACTATTTGTGACCTTACTCTCTAAGGCCATTATTGTCTAAGAACTTAGACTTAGATGTTATCTCATGAGTAACTTTTCCTTTCCAATACTTGATATTCCATTGAGATTTTGTAAATCCTTTCAATTTAGGGTGCAAGGCTCAAAACAAAATATCCCAAATTATTTTCCAATTTAGTAAATTGACTTTTGGAAAATCAAATTAAAAAACCATATACCAGGACTATATACTAAATGTAAGACATACCTTTGGTTTAGGTTTGGCTTTCTCCATCAACACATGTCCTTCTTTACCATTTTTACCTGGAATGAGTTTGAAAACTCGGTGAGAGAGTTTTGCTGACATCATGACTTCATGTCCACTATTTAGCTCATACTCTAAATAGGGTTTCAGGAAGGTTTAGGAAAAATAGGAGTCATCATGGGTAAGCTTGTGTAGATATTAAAGAATTGACTTGTATTTGACAAGTTTCAAATCTGTTTCTTTCATCAGAAGAAAGTTATCCTTTTACCTTAAGTTTATCACACACAAAATTAACCGCCCTTCTATCATAGGAGAGATCACACATTTGCTTCCATTGAGAGCTCAAGAGGCTTGCTTCTGCCTCCACTTCATTATTCGACAAGAGATCAGCCCTCGACGGCATCAAAAGTAGATTTCGAAAGTCTGAGGGCTCTAGAAGGTGGATCAGCGACACTTATGATCATAGCCGGAGGTGGGGGAAGATGAATCTGAGTAGGTTACTTACTCGATCTTTGATAAGAGCGGTCATAGATGTGAGTAACAAGGCAATGTAGCTCGGACCATTAGCAGCGGTCGATGAGGTCACAGGAATCCGAGGAAGGCAATAGAGGGAGGAGGAGACAACAAGTATAGGATAAAGTGATGGGGATGAAGATAGGAGAGTGGGAGGAGCGCAAAGTGGCACTGATAGGTTTTTTTTTACAAGTAGGTATTTATAGCGAGGCTTATATAGGAGAAGCCAGACATATTGTACATCTCAGAGATAGTATGTCTGCATGAGGTCCCAGAATCGATAGTCTCCGATAGAGACCCGAGGTTCAACTCTAGGTTCTGGCCAAGTCTGCAAAAGTCCCTCGGAACAAGGTTGCACATGAGTACTACGTTCCATCCCTAGACATATGGACAATCTGAAAGGATAACCCAAACGTTAGAAAACATGCTCTAAGTGTGCCTCTTGACTTTGGAAAAAGGTGGGAAGACTAACTTTGCTTCATAGAGTTCACTCACAACCAAGATTAGGCCAGTATTCATATGGCTCCGTATGTAGCTCTATATGGTAGAAAGTGTCAAACTCTAATATATTGGGATGAAGTGGGGGAAATGCAAGTTGTAAAAAGTCGAGCTGATCGAAGAAGCCACAAACACAATCCACATCATTCACGATCGGCTCAAGGTGGCATATGATCGGCACAAGAGTTATATCGACAACCGTCACCAAGAGTTAAACTTTGAGGTAGGGGACCAAGTGGTTTTGAAGGTGTCCCCATGGAAGAGGGTCATCAGGTTCCAAAGTTGGGGCAAACTAAACTTGAGATACATCAACCCCTACTTAATTTCAAAAAAGATTGGATCGATGCCATACAAGCTGTCACTTCTCGCCAAAACTTGACCGGATCCATAATGTCTTCCTTGTGTCTGTGTCAAGGAAAAATAAACCAGACCCCAAACACATGCAAGACCGACCTCCTCTAGAGATAGAAGAAACTCTAACCTACACGGTAAATCGGTGAGCATGCTAGACTGCCAGGAAAAGAGCCTCCTGAATCAGGATGTGGAATCAAATCGAAAACCGATGGGTAACCGAGGAGTAGATTTAACCTGGAGGAGGGAAGAGATCAATGACAGGAATGAGTGATGAAAATGGGTCACGGGAAAGCCTTAGTAGGGTTATGGGACTCGGAATAATGATGGGGAGACAACCATGAGGGAACCGGTTCGAACCAAAATCAAGATAGATAGAGTCATAAAAGCCCCTGAATTTTTAAAGGGTCAAAACAAATTCAAATTGGGAAGTTCTAAAATTCATTCAATAGGAAATTGAATGTTAAATTTTTATGTATTATTATTTTCTCAAGAATCGGTTGGGAAAAACCGAGCCAAAAACTGCTAAATCAACCAAGAAATTCATCGAAAATTGGTTCGTTAAAGTGTCAAACCGCTCAGTAGGGAAGCTGAGCACACGCACATGCTGCACACGCGAGGCGCACGTACACGCAGCCACGTGCGCATGTGTCATCTTCTTCGCCTGACTCCTAACATGGATTCACCTGTTTTACCTGACACCTCATTCGTTGACGGACTCTACTGCTTAGGGAACTTAATTCATTGCTAGCACCACATTCTATGAATTAATGAAAGGAGTATATGGATAAATTGCCACAAAGGTCTAGATCACATCCATATAAATTGGGGTTGCGAGCTCACTGGAAATTACTCGAAATTATCACTCGACCATCGACCACTCCCAACTTAGGTGACCATGCTACTAGAAAATATAACTTCGTCATCTGACGACCTTCGATAACATTCTTGGTATCCCTGGAGTTTTCATCACCACCCCTCTCGACCTTCAACTCTCCCTCTATCGGTGGTGGCACACAATAACCAATCTCTAGCAAACCGAAATAGAGCACTAGTTTTCGGGGCCAATTCCGACAGCTTCAATGGCGCTCATGAGTTAAGCAAAATTAGGTGAGTCCCTTGCACTACAAGCTTTCCATAGCCACCAGATTTGTTCGAATTGATCTAGAAATGTGTCTGAATTAAATCTTGGAAGCATCAGATCACATGTAAAGTGACCAATCTGACTAAAATGTCAATTGTAGGAGCTACAGACCATCAATTAGGTCGGTTCAAGTGGATGTAGACTCTTGAGATTGTCAGCTTTCCAACCCCATCGGCCTCAATTGTTGATGTTCCACTTCCGGTGAGTTTTTGATGTTGACCCAATTTTTTACTAGTTGGGTTAAATTTTCTCATCAAGATCGGTCGGAGCGACTCTGATCGATGCCGACCAAACCAGGCATAAGAATGGGTAGAGAGAGGCCAATTGGGAATAAGCTTTTATGGGGGTCTTCTTGACTGTCTAAATAAGGTATTGGGGCTATTTGTGATGTTTGGTGAATTTTTTGGACCGGTTTTGCCTATTGGGAAAGGTTTAGGGACCTTTTTGCAATAAAGGTAAAGTTTGGGTCCAATGTGCAAATATGAACTTTTGCATGGCCAAAATGGACTTTTGGGTAGTCCAACAACCAAAACATAGTGAAAAGAAGTTTAGGGGCTCATATGGGAAATTTGGGGGTCAAATAGATCTCGAAACCTAAGTTCTCAAGTTGAGAGGCAAATTTATAATTTTGGCAAAATTAGGGCCTTGTGGCAATAAAAAGGGAAATAAGCCTTGGGATCATTTCCAATGCCTATTGGGGCTTAAATGGAACCCAGAGGAACTTTAGGGATCGATTGAGAAAGACATAAGAAAAGTCATAGGTCCAAAGAAAGGAAACTTAAAAATGTAGGGACCGTTGGAAGATTACTATCGGAAAGAATATAAGGAATCAGTAGAGAGACTTACTCTGTATTACTATACCTTGTAGAGAATGTCATAAGCATCGAACTGAAATCAGAGTGGATTCTAGGCAACTCAAAGAATGAACAAGTTCTCTGAACTTGGTGAGTGAGTTTTATTCTATTGTTGATAGCGCGTCCTATTAGACTGACCAAGTATGATTGCTTGATTTTGTGTGCCAAGTAGTAAACTGCATTTTGAGAACTTATATAAGAAGTGTGAACTAGTAAAAGTATGCCCACTAAATCAAAGATCATTTGGAAAGTGTAAGAAATAATTGGTCATGAGAATCGAGATGTTAGATTAATGTCAATTTTTGAGAAACCGAGGAAAAAGTGTGTTGGGCTTAGAGCCTTGTGTGAATTTGGGAAGAGGGTCACTGAGGGTCAGACTCTTGATAAATGTGATTCGCTTTGTTATGATAGTGATCGGGACAAGCTTATGTGGTAAAACTTGAGCATGGGGTCGTTGGGCCAGTTGCTTGAAAAGGGAAGTCAACTCACATAGAGTCGAGCTCTCGTTGTTTGTGCATTCATCCAAAAAGGGGGAGACGAACAGAGAGGTCTTACCTCTCATGTGTAAACCACGTTTTATCATGAGAATTGTGAGATGCATGATGTGCACAAAGTTATGGGGAGTCGGGCATGTGTTGTGTTAAACTCCCGGTAACATAGTGGTAACATAGTGTGTGTGATACTTTCATGTTTTCCCAATACACCCGAAACATGTACGAGTACCATCCTAGTACACCTCTACAACTGGTAGCTGAGGGAGATGAGTCATATGTGTAAGGTGCCATAGGTCAGTAACTGGTGAGAATGCGGCTATGACCCGGGTAATAAGACATCAATTGTGAGTGCTTACAAAGTTCATAACCCCTTCACTCCAAGTCCCTATTTGGTGTCGTCCTGAGAGAGGGCGGTGCATTATGGGAGGTTGTTATGATTATGTGGGGCCCGAGTAGCCCGTAATTGTTATGTAGGTTTGAATGTCACGCTGTGCGGGCGAGCAGCTACAAGTCTACAAGGAACATGGTGATAAGGCATCGAGCTGACAAGCGGCACATGTGAGGTGTCGATGGTGGGGATGAGAGTCATAGGGCCTCCTACACTCCAACTCTCGGTATGGGATTTGTCTATTGGCTATCCATTACGGGTGGATTGTGGTTGTGTGTTTAGGGCCATGAGTGTCACTTATGTTATAATTGTTGCCTAAGTTGTCAGACTGGGGCACGTGTCGCAATAACCTAGGAGTGTTGCCCAAGCGGAGGCCAAGTGAGTGTGTGTGACTAAGTCCCATGTTTGCAATAAGTAAATTAAATACATGAGTTCCTGATAAGGGGTGATTGAGGGTATCCCGGTCGTGAGATAGAGGCCAGTCGAGTGGCCCGAGACTATGTCTCAAAGAGGAGGAAGTAAACCACGATGATCGTATGGGGGATAAGAGTGATTAGAGTAAACCTTGTATGCTTGGTAGTTTATGGGAAAGGTTTGGGTCGTAAGTTATGTAGTGGCACGACAACAGCATCCCACTCACTAAGTTGTGAGCTACCCCCTCCCCTAATAATTTTGCAGATAAGTTGAGGAAACCCGACAGAAGAAGAAAGGGAAAGTCAAAGTTGAAACCCTTAACACGGGTGAGCACACCACTACTACAAATGTTTGAATTTTCTATCATTTCATTACTCTACCATTCCCGTAATTTTTAACCAAGTGTTTGCAAGGAGCCCCACAAGGGACTTATTCCAAAAAATTAGAAGTTTTCATATTAGTTTTCATGATTTCACAGTTCTAAGTTTTGATCTCGCTGGTGTTAACTTAGTGAAGGTACCTGCATCTGTAACGTCGGGTGAATTAGTAAGGAATTTATAGGTTCTCGGCCAAGGATTTTGGGTTATGGCATGACACTAATCCCCCAAGTACCAATGGAAGATAGACTAATTTGGGCTTCGGAAAAATTAGGAATGATCATAGCCAAATAAACATAGGCTTTCCTCTTTCCTCCTTAGAAAGGACAAACCCACTCCAGAGATATGTTGTTCATCCCATCACTATTCCTAAGAGAGTATAGATTGGTATAAAGAAAATAATATGTGTACCTAGAGTTAGAAATTTTATATGGAGGGTCTTCTCTAATACTTTGTATGTAAATGCTAATTTGAGTAGTATAAATTCTAGTTTAAATTCGAATTACCTTCTCCATGAAAAACTAGATCCATTGATAATAAGTTATTTCAATATAGTTGGATTAGATATGTTTAGTTTGTTGTTTAGATATTGCACATAGATTCTAAGAATCACTTTCTTTGGTTTAATTACTAGATAATATCTTAGAAGATATTAATTTATATTGATAAAGTTGGGTACATACTATGAGTAAAATAGCTTATACTATTGGGACATTTGGAAATGTCAAAATGTTCAATATATTTTAATATATTAAATTTTCAATTTGAGTAGATACATGTTGCTTATGTATGTTGTGAAATTTTAACTAGTAATTTCTCTAATTCTTTAATATACCTGATCCATTTTTAACTTACATAGACATGTACTTTAAGATGTTAGGAGATGTAAGTTCCAACCGGATTATTTTATATAAGTGATGAATTATTTTTTGGTGCAAAAAAAAGTGGTGAAGTCATTGAGTATCTATAATTAGTATAATAATTTTAATCAGTCATGTTTCAATATGATGTAGTTTAATTAGTATCCACCTAAGTTCATAATCTAATTATATCAAAATGTGGATTAAGTGAAACATGAATTCTATTAATAATTAAGTGCAGAATTAAATGAAAAGCTTAGTATGTGTTTACATTAAATCTAAATTCCAGCAAGAGTGGCAACGTGAGCCATAATGGTTCATACTTCACCACATTTGGACTTTGTTTGGGCCGTGGTTCGTTCCATTTTTAATTGCTTTACGTACCACTTTTGCCCCCCTCAAGTTTTAATTTTCGATTACATTGCTAATGTAATTAATTTATTTCACTTTTAGCCAAATGAACATAAAAACACTCTTATCTTCGAGAACTACATTCTACTTTTTTTTACATTGCATATCATTGGATTGCTGACCATAAAATTAGAGGCATGGGCTAACCTTGAGGCCTGTGGCTTGTGATCTAACAACTTCCATGATTTGAGCATGTAGACAAATTCCATGTCATCTTGATCGCCTAGGAAATTAGACAGGTGAGCTACATACTTCGCAAACTCTATGGTCCATGGTTTTGCCTAATAATAATTTGATTTCTAATTCACACTTCTCTTAGTTTCCGTGTTGTCCAATGGCCACTTTATTAGATGTTTTACTAGGGACAGTCAGCCAAGCCACCTATACTCACTATGGCCATTTCTCTCTAGTCTCTATCGCTTTACCACATGTAGGAATCATTGATGTGCTCCGCGACAATTCCATCAAGAGGAGTACAGCTAAAATTGCCTGCCTTGATTGGATATCCATTGGATATGGCATGCCATCCACCCGATTCCCTTTGCCCTCTTTCGTCATTTTCCACATAAACAAAATGCCTTTTTCTTTCCCTTTGCCCTCTTTGGTCGATATTACATGTGCTCCCAATCAGTTATCATTTTGTTATGCCATCAATTTTGCATACAATCTTACAAAATCTCAAAATATATATGAAATATATACACATATGTTAGTTTATACTAAACTTTCATTTTAGCTAATACTTACCATTTATAATTTTTTATTATTAATTATATCACATTATAATTACTATGTTAAGGGAAAATGCTTTTGACAAGGGAGGCCTGGTGAAGTTGCATCTGCTGGCCTCTGCTCTAGTATAAATAAATGTGATAAACAATAGACCATTCCTATATCAGAGGTAAAGTTTCCTTTCCGGCTCCTTCCTTTTGCCTCTTGAGAAAAAAATCTTCAACTTAGGGATAATGGCTGGAATAGCCTTCGGAAGGTTCGATGATTCATTCAGCTTGGCCTCCTTCAGGGCTTATCTTGCAGAGTTCATCTCCACCTTGCTCTTTGTCTTTGCTGGGGTCGGCTCTGCCATTGCTTATGGTTAATATCCCTCTTCTCTACCCAGTTTTCACATATGCTAACCCGTTTGATCATTAACTCATTCATTTCAAGTTGCAGCCGACCGAATAGCTAGCTCGAGATGTTCTCTTGGAAGTATCACTCTAGGAGTTAATGCTGGTCTCATTAACTTGGTCGGGAGAGATCTAAATATGTGGTTAACACATTTTACATTAAATAAGCCCATATAGCCACTAGTAAAGTCGTATATTGCAGTGAGTTGTTCGGATTCAATCACCATAAGAACGAATACTCGAGCCTGTGAACATCACATAGCCAGTCCCCATGTTTGTGCATCTATAACAGAATGTAAAGGTGGTGCTTTAACGACTTGAACGATGTGTGACCTTGTATACATTTTATGTACAGGTAAATTGACAGCTAATGCAGCCCTCGACCCGTCGGGGCTGGTGGCTATAGCAGTTTGCCATGGATTTGCGTTGTTTGTGGCGATTGCAGTGGGAGCTAACATCTCAGGTGGACACGTGAATCCTGCCGTCACCTTTGGCTTGGCTCTCGGAGGACAAATCACCGTCCTCACCGGCATACTGTACTGGATTTCTCAGCTCCTCGGCTCCGTAGTCGCCTGCTTCCTCCTCAAAGTCGTCACTGGTGGCTTGGTAACTTTCAAGCTCCCAAGATTAAAGAAAACACTCTATATTGTGCATTATTGCAAAGGAATAAATATTTTGTGGGTATTACACAATGGTGTATTGTTGTTCTATAAGACCTAATAAGAAGTTGGCATATACTATTTTAGGGTGATACTAACCTAATATATTGCCTTGAGTTTCAATGTGTTTGTTTTGCATGTAATTCTACAGGAAATTCCAATTCACAGCCTCGCATCAGGAGTAGGTGCAATTGAAGGAGTGGTCATGGAGATTATCATCACCTTCGCACTCGTCTACACGGTCTATGCCACAGCCGTGGATCCTAAGAAGGGATCAATAGGAATCATTGCCCCGATCGCAATCGGCTTCATCGTAGGAGCCAACATTCTTGCCGCCGGGCCTTTCTCGGGCGGGTCAATGAACCCAGCACGTTCCTTTGGGCCAGCGGTCGTCAGCGGCGACTTCCATGATAACTGGATCTACTGGGTTGGTCCGCTCATCGGCGGTGGCCTAGCAGGGCTCATCTACAAGAACATCTATATTAACCACGAGCATACATCGCTTTCCGGAGATTACTAAGCCACACCATAGAAATTTCTCCTCCAGCTGTGAAAAAAAAATTTCAGACTTTCGAAATAAAAGGGGAAGGGGCTGTTGTTGCTCTTTCTTCCCTTCTGTTTCTGCCATCTTTTTGACTCATTGCGATCTCATATTTCATGCTGCTGTAAAGCCTTGATGTGTCGTCAATTATGGTTTTAATCTCAGTAGTGCATTGAGTCGCTGAGCTTTGGTAGCTTCACATTAAGCATTTACCTTCACATCCTCCTCATCCTTGCTATCTTGAGTGCATTATGCAACTGGGATTGTCGTGGAGCTATTTGAATTAAAATGCTTTCCTCCTTTATGGCTCATGTCAATAATTGAAGGAAATCAATATCCTTGTGGGGTCCAGCCTATCCCTACTTTTCACTAAGCGCCAAAGTTCATCTTCCACCTCTCCAGGTATGTTTCTCTATCCACTCTAGGAGAGATTCTTGATGGACGTAAGTACTTGGAAAATTACACAACACAAAGTATTTGGCGTTGTACCAGCATGATGCAACTTTTAATTTGTAATGCTTTGATATAAATCTTTCAGTGTGCAACTGTTTGATAAATTCTGTAACAGATGTTGCAGTAGCGTCAAAATTGTTTAATATGATATAAGCACCTCTACAACCTCTTGGGTTTCTGTATGCGAATCCAATCGGTCTTCTACAAGAACGTGTGCCAACTTGTTACAAAAGTCATCCCATAGTATGGAGGGATTTCTCATTGTTGAATGGGTTAATTCATTGCCTTCCTATTTATTATGGTAGCTCGTTTTCCTGGTAATAAATAAGGTTGCAATTTATTGTAACTAATAAAGAATATTGCCTTTACTTTCTTTCCCTAAGTATCACGGCCTTTACATGGCCTCCACGTGACTTTTATCTTCTGCCTATGGAGGCTCATCCTCATCCTCCACGGCCCCTCGCGGCCCCCCACGGCCCCGTGGTCAGGTTGTTGACCTCCATGCCATCACTATGTCTCTCACAAATCATTAGCCCCTTCTTGGTTTAATGTACCAAACTTATATAAAACAAAAAGTAGGGTGCGCTCGGCTTAAGGATGTTCATATCTTAAACATGATATTATTAATGAAAATCGAATGTAAAATCTATAATTCACCGAACTAACTACTTGCTAGATTGTTAAATGGTAAATATCTTTGATATACTAAAATTTTGTGTGCAGGTAGAAGGACACTCTTGAATATGTAGAATTTTACATGAAGTGAAATAAATATAAATAAAGATGTTGCAATGGTAGATAGGCAATGGTCACTAAGCCAACATCTAGGGAAGTGGTATGGGGGCGACCCATATACGAGTTGAGACAAATGAAAATTATGAAAATATAATAATAGTCTGCTGCATTATAAATGGTAACACATGCACTTGGTGACTATACACCATAGAGCAACACTTGTTCCTGAGTCATCTAGAAGTAATTTTGGCTATCTCACTCACTATAATCAATCAATAAGGAATATAAAATAGTGTGACCATAATAAAAGTCGAGTCTTTCCTTTTAGATTGAAGGTAGGTGCTCTCTAAATACTCTAAATTTCATATCATTATGGTATCTAAGAAATTATGAAAGTGACATATTAATTGAATTCCTAAAATTAGGAATTTATTGTGTAGAGTGCTTTCCAATACTTTACTTATTTATAATTAAAAGTCAACTCAATATATATATGCAGCTGCAATCATCAAATTACCTATAAGTACAACACCACTTGTAAGTTAACTCAATATATCTGCAAGAATTTGTTATCAGTAGTGATCACTCCATTTATTGCATATTTTTTTTTCTCATTTTGTATGTACAAGATATATAAATCACCATATAAGTGAAGAATGAATACACACATAAATTACTCACTTTCTCTTCCTTTCTTTTATGGTATTAAAGTATATCGCTCAACAGCTTCCTTCTCCTAGAAATTTGGCTCTTGCATAGCATCATCTTTTCTAGTTCAAGCATTTTCTCAAACATATAGCCTACTTCACATACTTCTTCCTCATTCAAGCATTTTCTCAAATACATAACTACCATGAACACTCAAAATGAGCACATCAACCACTATCATTCTTCCCAATGCACTTCTCTCACTACTAATCAAACTTGATAAACACCAACTACTACCTATAGCGAAATAATATTAGTAATATACTACAAGCCTATCAACTGTATGACTATGTCAATGGTAGCATACATCAGCCAAAATCTACCTTGCTGGTGAAAGAAGAAGATAAGGAACTAGAGATTGTCAACCCAGAATATGATGCGTGGGTGGTCTGAGATAAGTTTACCTTGACTACACTAACTGCATCTCTGTCTACAGAAGTCAATTTATAGATCATTGGTGTTCCCACATCAGCTGAAGCATGGAACAAGCTGGAGACTCTATATAACTCTTAATAAATTCCTTCTCAATCCTATCTATTATGTTCCCTGAATTTCTTTAAATCTTCCCTCTATCTCTCAATTTACTCGAGATAATTCATGTTATTTTGAATTTTATTTTACATATTTCCTTATCAAATATCTCTTCTCTCATCAGGAGTTGTTACGTGTGCATCGTAAGGGCAAACTATACTATCTTCACATAAGTCGTACATCTTCTCCCATTTTTCTTGTTACTTATGTCACTCATGTTGCGTCTGTTTCTATTTGGCATCAACATTTGGGACATCCTGCGTTTCCCATTGTTAGTCATATGCTTTCTAATCATCTCTCTATGAAAAATATATCTCTGTTGCCATTATGTGAATCTTATTCTTGTGGTAAAATTATTCAACAACCATTTCCTCTCACCCATCATAAGACTCTCGCTCCACTTGAGCTAATTCATACCGATATATGGGGAACCACTCCCATTCTCTCTCATATGGGTTATACTTACTATGTACACTTTCTTGATGATTATAGTAAGTTTTCTTGATTTTACGTTATGAAGTAATGTTTTGACATTATCTCTTTTTTTGGAGCATTTTGTTTACAAATTGAAAATCAACTCAATTCCAAAATCAAATACTTACAATTTGACGGGGCCAAAGAATTTTTGTCCAAATCTTTCCAGTCTGAATTGTAGGCGGCATGAACCTCTCACCATATTTTATGTCCTCATACGCCTCAACAAAATGGTTCTACTAAACGTAAGCATAGCCACTTAGTCGATATGGGCCTTACTCTCCTAAGTCATTCTCATGCTCCTATTAAATACTGGAATTTTACTTTTAAGAGAGCTGTATACCTCATCAACCATCTTCCTACTCGGTCTCTTAGGTTTTGTTTGCCTATTCAAGTCCTCACCCATATTCTTCCTCATTATAAATCACTTTGTGTTTGTGGTTGTCTTTATTTGCATACCTTCGTCCTTATCTTTCCCATAAATTACAACCACACTCTTCACATTATATTTTTCTTGGATATCCCTCTAATTATGTAGGTTACTGAGTTCTTGATCCTCAAACTGGTCACATTTTTATTTCTCGTACCGTCCACTTTAATGAGTTTGTCTTCCCCTTCTCTCATGACCCTCCACCCCTTCCTTCCCCCGTCCAACACTCAATCACTACTCTCTTGATTCCCTCCCCTGTCCCAACGCTGCCATTGGACTCAGGTATGGTTCCTCTTTCTCCTTTGAGTATACATGAGACTTCTTCACAGGCCTCTCCTACGGGTTTGCCTACTCCTCCTCCACCGGTTCCCCGCATGGTCACTCACTCTTAGGATGGTTCTCTTCCTCTTCGACGCTTTACTATAAACCCCTCCTTGTTTGTAGCGCATGAACCTCACACCTTTGCTCAAGCTCATCATGACCCTCTTTGGATGGACGCTATGAAAGTTGAACTCTCTGCGCTTCTTCACAATCATACGTGGTATTTGGTTTCTGCCCCTCCTGATCATCTTGTTATTGGCTGCAAGTGGGTTTATAAGATTAAGGAAAATCCTAATGGTACCATTGCTTGACATAAGGCTCGACTCGTTGCCAAAGGTTTCTCCCAACAACCGGGTCTGGATTATGATGCTACCTTCAACCCAGTCATCAAGCTATCACTATTCGGGTCATTCTCTCTATTGCGGTCTCTTCCAATTAGCATATCCGTCAATTAGACATAAATAATGCTTTCTTGCATGGTCACCTTATAGAGGAAGTCTACATGTCTCAATCACTCGGGTTTTTTGACCTTGTTTATCCTCATCATGTGTGTTGACTTTGGCGGTCACTCTATGGACTCAAACAGGATCCTCGTGTCTAGTTCCTCCGCCTCAGCTCCTTTCTTCAAACTCTGGGTTTTTATGGCTCCATTGCTCATAGCTCTCTCTTCATTTATCGCACTGCTTATTTTGTTATATTTCCACTTGTCTATGTTGATGATCTTCTCATCACGGACTCGCCCACAACTCCTGTCGAGTCCATTATTTGTGCTCTTCAAACTGAATTTTCTATCAAGGATTTGGGTCTGCTGCATTGGTTCCTTAGCATTGAAGTCAAGCACTTCTCTCAATGTATCCAACTTACCCAAACCAAATATATTCATGATCTTCTCTCTAAAGCTTCCATAACTACCTGCCGGCTTATCTCAACTCCCATTAGCTTTGGCCCCTGTTTATCTACTCTTAAGGGCACTTTACTCTTTGATCCAACCCAATATTGTCAGATTGTGGGTTCTCTTCAATAGCTCTTACGCGGCCTGATACCACTTATAATGTTCACCAAGCATATCAGTTTATGCATCAACCCACAGATGCTCATTGGACTGCTGTCAAGTGTATTCTTCGCTATCTCCAAGGTACTGCCCACATTGGCTTAACTTTCTGGCGTCACTCACCTCATGATCTGTATTATTTTTCTAATGCCGATGGGCCCGACAACCCTGATAATCGTTGCTCTATTAGTGGATTTGCCATTTTTCTAGGTCGTAATCTAATCTCATGGAGCTCCTATAAGCAACACACTGTTGCTTGCTCTAGCACTGAGGCGTCACTCACCTCATGATCTGTATTATTTTTCTGATGCCGATGGGCTCGACAACCCTGATAATCGTCGCTCTATTAGTAGATTTGCCATTTTTCTAGGTCGTAATCTAATCTCATGGAGCTCCTATAAGCAATGCACTGTTGCTTGCTCTAGCACTGAGGCTGAATATAAAAACATTGGCAATGCTACTAAAGAGATTATTTGGCTCTGCTTCCTACTTCACAAACTCCATCTACCTCTCTCTGACCCTCCTATATTGTGGTGTGACAATCTCTTAGTCATTTATCTCACAGATAACCCTATTTTTCATGCACGCACCAAATATATTAAAATTGATTATCACTTTGTTCGTGAACAAGTTAGCAATGGGCATCTTTGTGTTTGTTTTATTGGTACCGATTCTCAATTGGCTAACATTCTGACCAAATTCTTGTTTACTTCTCACTTCTACTTTCTACGGTCCAAGCTCAATCTCTGAGATCTCCCCTTGAGCTTGCGGGGGAGTAAAAGCCAACTCGGCATATCTGTAGCTGCAATCACCACACCACCTTCAAGCCAACTTAACATATCTACAAGAATTTGTTATCAGTAGTGATTACCCTCATTTATTACATAATAGAAGCCAAATCAACATATTTGGTGATCACCTCCATTTATTGCATCTTTTTTCTTATTTCCTATGTACAAGATATATAAATCACCATATAAGTGAATAATTAATACACATAGAAATTACCACTTACTCTTCCTTTCTTTTAATGATAATCTATATCTAACAAAAATATCCACTTCCAATGCGTGCCCCATATGTGGGGAAATTGAATTTATAAAGTATATGATTATTAGATGTGATTGGATCCATCTGATTTGGTTTACCATAGGTATAAGGTATTACAATATGACTAATATAACTCTTGTAGATTGGTTTGAATCTTGGATTTGTAATCTAAAACAAGGTAGAGAGACAAACGAGTATATGAAAAGCCGAAATATGCTCTATGATTTGGAAGGAACAAAATTGGACCCTCTATCAAGGTCGCCCCCTCAGATTAAATAGCTGATAGGGATTATCACGGGTCCCTCTAGGAACTAAGCTACTTGAACGACACCTTAGGCTAGTGTGCTACCTGAGAGAACTTGGGTGAGGATCTAGTAATCATGGAATGGAGACGACCACCATAGGGCACTGTAAAAATCAATTTGGACGGAAAATTTTATTCACTTACAAAGTAGTAGGAGCTAGTATTATAGCAAGGGAAGTTGAAGGCAACCTATTGTGGACAACCGAGGAAAAACTCTATTGTGGACATGCGTTAGAAGCTGAAGCTAAAGCTATCTTGGAAGGAGTTCGATTGGTTTTAAGTAAAGGATGGAACAAAGTCATTATCAAAACATATTCAGTTTTGTAGGGATAGAGGGTGGCGACACCATGGAACGCTCTGCCTTATATATAAGAGATTATGCTTATTTTACCTAAAGTTTAGAAATATAATTTATTATTTGTACAATGGTAAAATAACAAATGTACTAATGCGTTAGAATGCATATATAAGAATATTCGTGACTCAAGCAACTTATAACCTACTGTTCTCTCGATCTTCTTTTGACTATATTAGAGAGTCAGATGATACATTCATCCAATATTATATTCTTTTTAGAGCCACATTCTATTATATTATATTATTTTATATTATATAAGAGTTTGTTGAGCAAACAAAAATATTCATTAGATTCATATATAAACTCTATGAAATTAACAAATTAACACATATCAACTGCCATGGAAATACATTTCACATCTACATGTATTTTTCTTTCCACAAAAAGCACCCACAACAATTTTTTAATATATTTCAATTATAATATCTTTGATGTTTTATAACATTAGTTATTCTTTCAAAAAACCGATCTCTCCTCTTACCTTCTATCAAAACCTTAGTCCCACTTTTTAAAAAATTTGGTTCCCTCATGGTATTCCCGAGCCTTCACTTCATTTATTTAAAAAAAGGTATTTTAGGTCTAACCCACTTTTCAAATTTTATCTAAAATACAAGTTTACTACTTGTTTAGAGATTTTTATAGAATATTACGTCATGTTATATCTTCTAAAGCCATAAATTGTTAAAATTAGACCGGACTCGACGTCAATAAATTACACTCAACTTGGTTAGGAATTTAGTACTTAAATCTCACATTTCCTAAATAGTATACATGGTGCCTTGGGTTCTCTTAACCTACAATTTCTATACCAAGATTATATTCTATACGTCGAATCTATTTGGTCACTTTTATACTACTTGTACCAATTTTATCTAAGGGTTTATCTAGTTCTGATGGTCTAGTCAATTCCATAATTTAATCCCTTGTAAATTCAATATCTGGTCTCACTCTTTTGTCATTAAGAGTCCTAAAATTTTCTAATTTACCTTGTTTTATACTCTCTATAATGCATCTCTTTTTCATCGTATTTTCTCATTTTCCCATTCTTACCATTTTTTCTAAAAATTACCATTTCCCCTTATAAAATAAAGATACTTTATCCCCTTAAATTTCAAAAAAATACTCAATTTGCCCCTTATACGTCCAAATTCTTTATTTACCCCCTATTTATTCCAAAATTTCAGAGTGGACCCTTTCTCATTTTCAATTTACTAAACTACTCTTCACATTTTCCTAAAATTAAAAAATTAGCCTTCATGCTTTAAAAATCCCATTTTCACCCTTAAAAATTCCCAAACCCTTAATTTTCTAAAACTTTTAAAAATCCCACTTTTAACCTTCTTCTTTTGAAAACTTCTAAAAATTACCAAATTGGCCTTTTACTTTCCAAAACTTCTACCTTTCCTTAAAAATCACATTTACCCATTTGATAATTTTCAAAATATTTTTTTAGTTCCTTAATCCTTTAAAATTTGTATTGAACCCAAATCTTTTCAAAATTCTATTTTTGCCCCCATTATTCAAAATTACCTTTTTGCCAATATATTTTCCAAAAATAATACTTTGGACCCTTGAACAAAAAATCATTCCATTTGGCCACTATATTTCTAAAACACCCTAGTTCGATCCTCAAAGTTTTCAAAATATTATTTTGAACCATATTTTCAAAAAATTACACTTTATTCCCTAAAATTTTCAAAATATCATCTTTAAGCCTCCCAAAAATCATACAATAGCCCAAAAGTTTCTAAAAAATTGCATCTCAACCCATATATCTCCTTTTCACAGTTTTCTCAAAGTTTTTCCCTTTTTGCTAACAAGTCCTTGATCTTTAAGAGTTTGTATTTTGATCCATATTATTTTTAAATCTTTTCATTATGGGGATTGATCTCTCAAATTCATTCTAAACACTTCCCCTACTCTTCTCATGGTCCTTAGGATGTTTAGGGGTCTCGATTATGGTGGATTTTGGATGATTTTTTACAATTGCCTAAAATGGTTGAAATTGTTTAACAGAGAATGTTGGTCAAAATACTTATCGAAGACAGTCGAGACATTGGCTATGCATGAGGGGAAAAGTAGCTCAAGTCTATGAGAGTTTGTCGGTGTCTACCATTAGCCTCGTGGTCACTAGAGCTATCTATATTTTGAAGTTTATTAGTGTTGGTTGAGAGTTATCATGGTGAGTTTCCATTAGAAAACATCTCGATAAGGGTCGTTAGGGGCTTATATAGGCCGATACAAGGTTGTGATAGGTAGAGGAGAGTCACTTCATTCCTTTGCCACCAATCCTAACTAGTATTGTGTCTTGGGTCTCAACATCAGATCTGGAGAATAGGTCTTCATTGTTCTATGCAGATATGAAGAAGGTGATTTGGTGGTTTGGGAGAGAGAATTTTGGCTCGAAAGCCTTGGGTGTGAGGGTGGCGATGAGCTTTCTCTCTCTATGTGTAGGGTGAAATTCGATCTTTTGAGAGTAAATAATCTCTATTATTTTTAAGGAGATGTAGAGGGATAAGTTACCTTCTCGTTTATACCCCTATTGATACGAAATTTGACTAATGTATAACCTTTTTAGAGAATCCCTTTTCATGATGTAAAGGGGAAATGACATATAGGGTAATGGGGAAGGGGAATGCGAAAAGGTCTCAAATTGAGTTATTCAAGTGGAGAAGGCACATTGCGTGTATGTCACACATGGGAGAGTCGTGCTCTAGCTTGTACGAGGCATGCCATTCACTAACTATAAATGTTACTTTCCATGTGACACTTCACAATTGGTTAGGGTTGTTTGATTGGGTTTAAATTGTTGCTGATTGTGTAATTTTCTTTTCCACACAGTGCACTGGGATTGGCCACACCTGCTTACATGCCTTGGTTGACTCAGATCCACCCACTTGACTTGTTGACTAGTTTAACACTATTTGAAATGGGATTAAGAGTTGTAAGAAGTCTTTTCTAGAGTTAAAAAATTCGACTAACAACCGCATCAGTACTCTCCTTACCTGATCCTAATGCAGGAGAGTACACAGTCTATAGTGATGCCTCTAGACAAGGGTTTGGATGTGTCTTAATGTAATAAGGGAAGGTTATCGCGTATGCCTCGCGACAATTGAAGGTACATGAAAGAAATTACCCGACTCATGACTTGGAATTAGTCGCAATAGTGTTTTCCCTAAATATATGGTGACACTACCTTTACGGGGTTAAGTGCAGGATATACATAGATCACAAGAGTCTTAAGTACTTCCTAACTCAGAAGGAGTTAAAATCTCCATCAGAGGAGATGGCTGGAATTGGTGAAGGATTATGATCTTGTTATAGAATATCACCCCGGAAAGGCAAATGTGGTAGCAGATGCCTTAAGTCGCAAGTATCAAACTGAGGCGGCACAAGTAAAGACAAGTTACCCCTTGTTGCAACGGTTGGGAAGGATGGAGGTGGACCTGAGGATAGACAAGCAAAAAAAATGTTTGGTGGCTAATGTAGCGGTAAAGCCCAGTCTAACCGAGCATATTAAGGCTCAACAAAGGACTGATAAAGAACACCAATCTTATTTGGACTGGTAAACAGAGAAAGGAAACCAGACTACGACATGTTTTCCACTTTTAGGGTATTCCATTATACTTCTAAGGTATTCCCTTTGCTTTTCATCTTACCTTGGTAGAGTGTTTCCCGCACTCGCCCTTTTTTAACTCAATCACCCTGAGTATCGAGTTCCTCCTCATTGCCTCTCTTATATTGTGCTTCGACCAAACTCTATCACGGGCACCATGCATGTTTCCCCCAATCTCCCCTTGTCACGGTGAGGATATTTTGGGTTCTCCAAGAATCCCATACATGGACGATTTGTCTACCCTTCGCTAATCTCTCAGGGGTCAATCTTGATTCCAATCGGTCGAGGTTCTCGATCACTTCCCAGTAGCTTAACTTGCCTCTTACTTTCCTGTTGGTTTGGAATATTCCCCTTCAAGGATTCCCACTCATCAATATACTTGTACTAGTTCCTGACTGTTCAACGATCTTCTCTCCCTATTTCTTGTGAGGGGTCATCCATGGCAAGTATTTCTCTTCCTTAGGCTTGCCCTGGGGGAGTATCTCTTGCTTGTCCCATTCTTCATTGGATATCCTAGGGTTAAGATTCCCTCCTTTATAATTAGGAAGCTATCTTATTATCACTCTTGGGAGGTGCCCTTCCTTCACACCCTCACACCCCTTTTTGTGGGTGTAGTCTTAGTCCCATCCATTGGCCCCACTATCCCTACACGATTTACTGACAATGCTGCACAGCTCCTCTGTCGATGGCATCCCTACCTAGGGTTTCTCATCCTCTAGTTCATTGTTGCTCGCATGTGGCCCTTTCACGGTACTTAATTTCAGTTTATTCTATAGGGCTTTCCCTTTGACTCCTTGGACCCATTGTAAGAGGTTTTCGTTGCTGATATTGTCTTCTACCCCGACCTTCCAAGGCAGAGGTTCCTATCCAAAAATCCTTCTGTCATTCTTGGGGGATCTCTCTCAATGTCCCCTTGTCCTTCTCTTTCTTACTATTCTAAGGAACTTCCAATTCCTATATCTTCTTTTAGGTAGTCAATACTACACCTAGTCATTATAAGCTTTTTGAAGCTAGGACGGCTAATCCATCTAAAGTTGGTTTCTTGACTGAGGTTTATTACTCTTGCTTCTTGCCTCCTAGGGCTTCATGGCACCCCATGCCACCTCTCTTGTCTCATTTGCATGGGGAATGTATTTCCTCTTACAAGTACCACTCCGTACTTACTCCCCATTTTCACGCTCCAATGGTTCTAGGGCTTTCTCTATTTATGAGTATCATGTAGGCTAAGTTTGTTTCGAAGAATTTCAGCTTCTAGTTCCTTCGTCCTTCCACGGGGTACTTTTACTTTCTTAGGGGTTTCTCGTACTAGTGGTCACTTCTTTCCTTCTTATTTTCCATTGTGTGAGAGTGTAATCAAATGGAGATTTTATTCATTAACCGGTGGTGCCCTGATTATGGCTTATTACAATTATTGAAATAAGTAATTTATCGTCCCTAACCTAGTCTCTCATGTTAACCGACCTAGAGTTTAACATGGGAGGATTGCGAGATTCTACATCAATTGTCCTAATGTGCCTACTCCTTCTCCTCGATGGGTGGTCACCTCCATGGTATCTTCCACATCTGAGGCAAGGGTTCATGCTGGGCTCTTCAAACTCTGAGGAAGACGACATGCTAGTTACCCTTCTAACCCATAACTCTTGTGCAAATGGGACACCATTTGTACTTCGCTTTTCCTTCGATCTCCTTAGAACTTTAATCCATTCATCTTGGGAGTGTAGAAGATCACTGTCTTCTTTCCATAGTCCATCCTAGCCTGATGGTTACTTAACCGATCCATCCCAAGGATTATTTCAACTTCCTTCAAGTGCAATGGAATCAAGTCAACTTCAAGTTTGATTCCTCCAATCTTTATCTCACATCCTTTTAATTGCTTATTCATGTTTAAACCTTCTCCTAAAGGTGTGAGGATGTTGAGACTTTGTCCTAGTGGAGTAAGTTCTAGGGGTACACTTGAAATCAACTCTTCCTTAATGAAGGATCTCTCAACTCCTAAGTTGAAGAGGGCATAGACTTGTCCCCATAGTTGTATCTATCCTAATTGAAGAAGCGTGTATTTTAGAGGAAAGCTTTTCTTTATTAAATAAAAATTTTCAATTTACAAGATTCTCTTGAACTAGTTTGGAGGGTTTTGGAATGTGCCCACAATAGTGCTAGGATCTCTTCTAGCCTCTTCCTAGGTGAGGTTGTATACCCTAGCTGGTACTCGTGCTGTAGCATCTGGCCTAAGATTCCTAGGGTTCCTTTGAGGTGCTCCAAGAGTATTCCTCTACTTGTTCTCCTTGAAAGTGGGACAGTCCTTTGCAAAGTGCCCTACTTGTCCGCATGCAAAACAAGTAAAGCATGCTCCATCATTATTCTTTTGACACCTTGGACAGTGAGGGTTTCCTTGTGGTAAGGTGGGAACTACTCTTTGGGGAGGTGGTGGCATGTCCTTTCTTCTTTAAAATTCCATTCTATTTCCCAATTTTGAACTGTTATGCTCCTTTTGTCCACCCTGACGATTTTGACCATTATCCTCCTTTCGAGTTGTCTACTCCATCCGATGGTGTTGGGTCTGCACCAGTCACTCGCACACATGAGCCATACTAATTACTGTTGCCAGGTTCGTGGGATGTCCTAGTACTCTCATACAGTCTTGAATGTCTATATTGAGATCATCCACGAACCTCTAGCATATGTCTGTCGGCCCAGCTAGTTTAGGAGAAAAGGCTCTTAACTCGTTGAATTTTGTTTCGTACTCCGATATGGAGTTAAGCCCTTGCTGAAGCCGAATGAACTCTTTCTTCTTCTCATTTATTAAATGAGGCACCAAGTACTCCTCCGAGTACCTCTCCTCAAAATGTTCCCAAGTGGGGATGGTTGTATGTAGGTTTCGAACATTGTCCCACCATCATTTGGCACTTCCCTCCAGGAAGAATTCTATCAGGATCACCATATCCTATGGTGGTATCTTGACGATACTAGCTTCTTAATATTTGCCAGCCAATTCATGGCGGCACCAACATCCTTTTTTCCAAGGAAGGGTTTATACCCTAGTTGACGGAGAGTCTTGACATTTCTAGGAATGACTATTGGATGGGGATGGTTAACAGGGGGAGGATGGGATTGCGCTTCCTCTAGTTCTACCTGAGAATTGGTGTCTGCCTTAGGAACGAGGTTAGGTTGCCCAAATACATGGGTGAACTCCTCGTACAACCTCTGTTGTTCCATGCTAAGTTCAGGAGGAGTTGTCTGGGCCTCTCTGGGAGTTTCCACAGGTAGGGGTGGTTGGGCAATGTTAGAGACTGCAACCCTAGTTCTCTTGGTTCATTTCTTTGAAGCCATTTTGAAACTTTTAAGATCAATCCTATTAGTTACTATATTTTCTAGTACTGATTATGTATTCAAGGAAACAGGCTCTGATACCACTCAAGTTGTCATGCCCCGACCCAGTTTGGTCGGATCCCCATGAGCAACTCGCCACTCTTCCGGTTTATTCAAGGTTTCCCCTTTCTTTAACTTGGGAAGAGTAAGGCGTCCTTTAAATCTGCACCTTTCCTGGAATAACATAAATTAAAACTGCATAAAATTTAAAATTTTCATACTTGTCTTATAGGTGTAGTTTAAATTGTAGGTCTTTTGGTAGCTTTTTCCCCAGGTTACTTGAAAGCGATATAAGGGAGGGGGTGAGTTCAACAACTCACTAAATATGTGTTTTAAAGTATGAATTTCAGAAAATAGCTTGAATTGGAGTGTGTCAGACTCCTTATTTTCCTTTAAAATATCTCATCCTCAAATCTCAATTTCATAGCCATTTCTCATCACGATGGTGTGTTATCACTCAACACACACCCTTCATCGTGAAGGGAACACACATTCGTAGGGCAGTACGTCAACTGCACCCACTTGTGGTGTCGGAGCAACTTTACCGGCCACCTAGATAGAAACACATCCATTTCTACCCTGAGAATGAGTGGATGTACGCGACATCCAACCCTCAATCCTATAACAAAACTCTGTATCCGTATGAAGACAAAGACCTCATCTTGTCCCCACCTCGATCTCATGCGCATGAAGCTACGTCGAGCTTCCAAAACTGCTGGCACGACTAACTGCACTTATCTCCACCATGTTGTCCAGTAACCCTAGGACACATCACTAACCCTCTTGGGCATCTTGAAGGTCCCGAAACTCAGTGCATGCACAAATCAACAGTTTTCCACATAAGCCATTTAATCTCCAGTACCACTAATCCAACGGCCCCGACCCTCAACTCGACATGTAGCTATTTGTCTCGACTGGTTTGTCAACCTGTCATGTTGCACTACTGCCAATCCATTGAGTATGTCGATCCTATCTTGGTACCATGGCCAAACAAATCATTCATTAAAATTTTTCATGGCTTATCTCATGTGTATTTACGAGCACCTCCTTGTGCCAACTGGCCTAGGGTCCACTGTACGAGATTTTCAAAATCGGACATATTAGCCCATAGTTCCAAAACCGAGGCCTCCCACCTATCTGAGCTATTCGAGCTCCCATCAAGAAGGTATCCTAAAAGTTTTAAGCAGTGGCACACAGACAGGGGAGAGTACTTCAGACAAAATAAACTTTTCATCTATCGATCATACCAACCGGGTATGAAAACGTCTCCGCTTATAACCAATAAGCGGGTTTTCTACTTCCTTCCAGGAAGTTCATCATACCAACCGGGTATGATCTACTTACAACCGGTAAGTAGTTTTTTCAGGTATTTTCTACATCACTCCTCTTAGGTGTGATGGTTAAAATACCACATAATAGTGGGTTTTCATTTTCGAGATGCTTATCATCCCAACTAGGTATGATATTAAATCCCACTCACCCGATAATGTAGTAAATTTCCTCTTAACCTGCTTGTTGCCTTCACGTGAACTTGTCTTAGCTGGAGTTCCCGGTACTTTGTCTTCCTACACGATATGAACATTACTTGTTTATTATATTTTGGCCTAATACCCTTCAATCATCACAAATGAATAAAATAACCAAACTTTTCATTTATTTGCAATTAGGTCCCTAATGTTAGTTTTCCCATAAATTGAGTCCCTAAACTCTAGAATTCACCTTAAGACCTCAATTTATTCAAAAGCACAAAAAGGCGTTCAACTTTCCCAAATTTCCAATTTGGTCCCCAATTTTTCCAAAATTACCATTTTGCCCCTCCTTTACAAAAATGGTATGTTTTGCCACAAAAATTCCAAAAATTGCCCAATTGGTCCTCAAACATCTTTATCATGCATAATTGGCCCTCAATTTTATGAAATTGCACTTTAGTCCCTCAAATTTTTTAAATTCCTAAATTTCCCCCAATTTTTCCCTCAATTTCAACTTTCTAATTCAGTCGAATTTAATTTCATCAAATTGATCGATCAAATGAGTTTAATTGTTGAAATTGAAGTCAGATTGGAGTTGTTTCACCTACACTTTGAATCACATGATTTGATGCCGGAATGAGCTCAAACGAAGCTTCGCTGGAAAATTGAACATAGAGAGAGAAAGTTTTGAAAGCTTACAGTCAGAGGTGTGGCGGTTCGAGCTTTCGATCTGGGTAGATAGTTCTCGTCCTGAGGTTCCTCCTAAGATCAAGAATTGCATCAATGGATACTGAATTGATGGAGAATTTAGTTAGTGAAATTCTGTCGGTTCTCTCTCTGGCACCGATCGTAATTTACACAGGGAAGCCAAATTGGCTTATCTTTCCACTCTAATTCAATTGTAGGAGGGTTGTGGAGTTGTTGGGAGGGCTTGGTATCGCCTGAGGAGGGCTTGAATTGGCTGTTTTCAGCTCAACCAAAACAGGACAACTTTGGTCTGCTAGAGTTGTTTCATTGTTCTATCATGTCGGCGTTTCTTCGGCAACCCTCGGAGCAAATGGAGACTACACACGTGTAGTTGACTTCTCCCCAAATCCAAAAAACCCAACCACACCTTCTTTGGCTCAAAAAAATGCCCAAGTCAGAGATCTGGTTTGAGCTTCACTAGAAAATGAAGTAGTTGAGAGAGAATGGAGTTTTTTGGTGTGAGGAAGATGAATGAGGAGGGGCTCTTTATATAGGAAGCTCGAGGACTTCTTGGACGTCCAATTGGCACCTTAATGGCAGTCATTCATTGCCTGAAACTCCTAGGCCAGAGAATTTTCATCTTCGCCAACATTGCTCGATTTTCCGATGAGTGAACAGTGCTATCATCTAAAGGAAGAAGACGACACTGTACGAACTTATTTCAAATATTAAACTTGCCGGTTCAGGCCCGATTCGATCGAGTTTTTCAAAATTAAAATTTTCTAAATTCATTCTCTATCCAATGGTGGCTTCAATTCTCTAATTTGAATTTTTTAAGACACCTAGAAAAATGAATTTAGAAATTGGTTCAATAGTGGTTCGAACCGATTCAATCCTATTCAGGTTCGGTTCACCTGAACCAGTCTGATTTCCTCTTCCAATTCATCCCAAATTCCTTTTCCATGACTTTTATAACTCTTTGAGACACTCGAGATTTGTAAATTTCTCAAACTACTCTTTTTCTATCAGTTAAAGTTTATGAATCGACTCGATTTTCTCTTTGTAAATGATTGGTTCTTTTCCCGATTTTCATATTATAAAATGACGGGGTTTACAACTCTCCCTTTTTTTAGGGGTTTTATCCCCAAAATAGTTACATATCGAATAATTAAGGGTACCCATCCCTCATCACACTCTCGGTATCCCATGTCTCTTCTTGCACGGGTCTATTTTGCCAAAGAACCTTCACCGTAGAAATCCTCTTATTCCTCAAGTTCTTATCCCTCCAATTGATGATTCCTACTAGTTCTGTTTGATAGGTCAAGTTCTCTTCTAGTTCTGGTGGAGGTCGGTCCAATACATGGCTAGGATCAGGCTAGTACTTTCAAAGTACCAAGATATGGAATACATCATGTATTCTCTATAAGTCTAGAGGTAGTTCCAATTTGTAAGCCACTGGTCCTATCCTTTGGACGATGGGATAAGGATGTACATTGGTTTCAACTTTCCCTATTGTTGAAACCTAAGTATTCCCCTCAATGGGGATACTTTTAGAAACATTTGGTCTCCCACATCAAACTCCAAATCTCTTCTCCGATGATCTGCATAACCCTTTTGCTTGTCCTAAGCGACCTTAAGGTGACTCATAATTAGCTTGATCATCTTTGTGGCATCCTCGATTAGTTCGACCCTTTCTAGCTTCCTTTACCCCATTTCTTCCCAAAATAAAGGGGTATGGCATGGTCGTCCATGAAGGGCTTCATAAGGAGCCATTTGAATAATGACCTGATAACTATTATTGTACGCAAATTCCATTAGGTACAAGTATTCCTCCCAACCCTTATCCATGATGAGTACGCATGCTCTCAGCATGTCCTCCAAGGTTTGGATCCTTCGCTTAGACTGTCCATCGGTCCGAGGATGAAATGTCGTACTTATGTCGAGCTTGGTTCCCAAGGCACTTTGCAAACTTGGCCAGAACCTTGAAGTAAATCTAGGGTCTCTATCCGATACTATGTTCATTGGGACACCATGAAGTCTTACTATCTCCCTCATGTATATGACGATCAGTTGTTCTACTAAATCCGTCACTCTTATTCACAGGAAATGGGCGGACTTGGTTAATTTATCCACTATGACCCAAATTGCATCCCATCCCTTCCTTGTAACAGGTAATCTCGTGACAAAGTCCATAGTGATCTGCTCTCATTTCTATTCCGGGCTTGGCAAGGGTTGTAGTAGTCCTTATGGTTTATGATGCCGAGCTTTAATTTGCTGGCAGGACAAGCATTGGACTATGTATTTCGCAATATTCCTCTTCATTCCTTTCCATCAATATCCTTGTTTGAGGGTGCAGTACATCTTAGTACTACCCAGATGCATTGCATACACAAAATCATGTGCCTCTTCCAAAATTAACCTCTTCAATTCCTTGTCTTGAGGCACGCACACTCTTCCCTTGTAGATTAGTACCACGTCGCCATGCAAGTCATAGTCCAATTTCATCCCTTGGTTAACCGGGTCTAAATAGGATTGGAGCTCCTTATCCACTTTTTGTTGGACTTTAATTTGTTCTGTTAGGCTGGGTCTCACCACCACATCAGCCAGCAAGCATTTCTCCCTCTTGTCCACCTTCAAGTCCACTTCCATTCTTCCCAGCTGTTGCAATAAGTGTAAGTAACTTGTCTTTATTTGCACCGCCTCAGTTTGGTATTTGTGACTTAGGGCATCTTCCACCGCATTTGTCTTTCCAGGGTAATACTCTATCACAAAGTCATATTCTTTCACCAATTCTAGCCATCTCCTATGGCGGAGATTTAACTCTTTTTTAGTTAAGAAATACTTAAAACTCTTGTGATCAATGTATATCCTACACTTAACCTCGTAGAGGTAGTGTTGCTAAATCTTTAAGGCGAACACTATCGCAGCTAATTCCAAGTCATGGGTAGGGTAATTCCTCTCATGTACCTTAAGTTGTCGCGAGGTGTAGGCGATAACTTTTCCTTGTTGCATCAGTACACATCCGAGTCCTTGTCCGGATGCATCACTATAGACAATGTACTCCCCCAGACTAGGGTCAAGAAGGGAGAGTACATGTGCGGTTGTCAAAAGAGTCTTCAAATCCAAGAAAGACTTCTCACAGCTTTTGTCCCATTTATACTCTACTCTTTTCCTGGTGAGCCGAGTCAAAGTGGCAGCTATCTTAGAGAAATTATGCACAAACTGTCTGTAGTATCCCGCTAGGCCTAAGAAACTTCGTATCTGCGAAGGATTCTTGGGTGCCTTCCAATTGGATATGGCTTTCACCTTTGTCGGGTCTGCTTTGACTCCATCTTTGGATACTATGTGTCCTAAGAATCCTACCTCCTATAACTAGAACTCACACTTGGAGAATTTTGCATAAAAGCGATTTTCCCGTAGTATCTCCAAGATGTTCGCCAAATGTTCTTTGTGCTCCAACCTTCTTCGTGAGTATATAAGAATGTCATCTATAAATACTATCATGAATCTGTCCAAGTGTAGTTGGAACACTCGGTTCATTAAGTCCATGAAGGCTGCAGGGGCATTGATTAAGCCAAAAGGTATCACCCTAAATTTGTAATGCCCGTATCAGGACCGAAATACGGTCTTAGGAATATCTTCCTCTCTGATTTTGAGTTGATGGTAGACAGACCGAAGATCTATCTTGGAGAAGTAAGGTGCTCCTCTCAGTTGGTCAAATAGGTAATCGATCTGTGGAAGTGGATATTTGTTCTTGATAGTGACTTGGTTCAGCTTTCTATAGTCTATGCACAGTCCCATGCTCACGTCCTTTTTCTTTACAAATAGGACTGGTGTACCCCATGGAGACTGGCTAGGACGTATGAAGTCCTTCTCCAACAACTCATCTAGCTGCTCTTTTAGTTCTTTTAGCTCTGTTGGAGCTATGTGATAGGGGGTTTGGGATATGAGGTTTGTTCCTGGGATAATTTCTATGGTGAACTCTAATTGTCGGTTTGGGGGCAGTCCAGGTAATTCTTCTGGAAATACTTCTGGATAGTGTTTAACCACCGGAATGTCTTTGGGCCCCTTCTCCTTAGACTTCTTGTTGATGACCATAGCCAGAAAAGTCGTACAACCTTTATGTATCATCTTTTGGGCCTTTATATGAGACACCATTTGTACTCCTCTCTTCCTCTGGTCTCCTTGAAATTTTAGTTTATTTGTCTCAGGATGGAAGGTTACTATCTTCTTTCCACAGTCCATCCTAGCCTAATGATTACTTAACCAATCCATTCCAAGGATTACTTCTACCTTCCTAAGAGGTAACGGAATCAAATCTGCTTTGAGTTTGACTCTTCCAATCTTTATCTCACATCCCTTCAGCTATTTGTTCCTATATAACCCTTCTCCTAAGAGTGTGAGGATGTTGAGACGTTGTCCTAAAGGGGTGAGTTCTAGGGACAAACTTGGAATTAGGTCTTCTTTGATAAAAGATCTCTCTGCTCCTAAGTCAAAGAGGGCATAGAACTTTTGTCCACATAAATGCACGTACCCTAATTGGAGAAACGCATATATTTAGAGAAAAGATTTTCTTTATTGAATAAAATTCCAATTACAGGTTTTTCTTAATCCAATTGGGAGGGTTTTGGGAAGTACCCGCTATGGTACTAGGGTCTTTCCTAGCCTCTTCTTGAGTGAGGTTGTATGCCCTAGCTGGTACTATAATTGTGGCATCCTGTCTGGGATTCTTGGGGTTCCCTTGAGGTGGTCCAAGCGTATTTTGTTGCTTGTTCCCTCTTAGAGTGGGGCATTCCTTTGCAAAGTGCCCCACTTGTCCACACGTAAAACAGGACAAGCATGCTCTCTCGTGGTACCTTTGACACCTAGGACAGCGAGGGTTTCCTTGTGGCAGGGTAGGGATTACTCTCTGGGTAGATGGTGGCATATCCTTCCTCTTTTGAAATCCCACTCTATTTCCCCATCTTGGACAATTATGCTCCTTCTGTCCTCCCTAGTGGTTTTGGCCCTTGTCCTCTTTCCCGGTTGCCTACTCCATTCAGCTGCGTCGGGTCTGCACCAGTCGCTCACATTCATGAGCTATACTGATCATTGCCACCAGATCTGTGGGGCATCCTAGCACTCCCATACGGTCTCGTATGTCCATATTGAGATCGTCCACGAATCGTTGGCATATATCTGTAGGTCCAACCAAGTCAGGAGAAATGGGTCTTAACTCATTGAATGTGGTCTCATAGTCCGATATCGAGTTAAGCCTTTACCAAAGTCAAAGGAAATCCTACTTCTTCACGTTAATCAGATGAAGAGCCAGGTACTCCTCCACGTACCTCTCCTCAAACTACTCCCACATGGGTGTGGAGGTATGCAGGCTTCGGACATTATCCCACCATCTTTTGGCACTACCCTCCAGGAAAAATTCTGTCAAGATCACCATGACCTCTGGTAATATCCTGACTATCCCCATTAGCTTTTTGATGTTAGCCAACCAATCAGTGGTAGCTCTCGTATCCTTCTCTCCAAGGAATGGCTTACACCTCAGTTGACGTAGAGTTTTGAAATATTTAGGGATGTCAATAGGAGGCGGATGAGATTGTACTTCCTCTGGTTCAGCCTAAAAGTTGGTACCTGCCTCAAGAATGAGGTTAGGTTGCCCAAATACTCGAGTGAACTCCTCGTACAACCTTTGGTGTTCTAAGCTTAGTCCATGTGGGGTTGTTTGGGCTCCTCAGGGAGTTTCCACTAGAAGGGGTGGTTGGGCAGTGTCAGAGACTATGTCTCTTGTTCTCTTGGTTCCTCTCTTGGGAGCCATCTGAAATTTTAAAATTATCCCTATTAGTTAATATGTTATATAGTCTTTATAATGTATTCGAGGAAATAGGCTCTGATACCACTCAAGTTGTCACGTCCCGGCCTAGTTTGGTCTGATCCCTGTGAACAACCCGCCACTCTCCCGATTTATTAAGGGTTTTCCCCTTCTCTAAACTAGGAGGAGTAAGGCGTCATTTTTATCTGTACCTTTCCTAGAATAACATTAATCAAAACTGAATATATTAACCATACATACCTGTCTTGCAAGTTCAGCTATCAGAAGGTCTTTAGGTAGGTTTTCCCTCAGTTGCCTTAAAAAGGGTAAAGGGAGGGGGTGAGTTCGATGACTCAGTGAATGGGTGTTGGGAGAGAATATTCAAAACATATTTAATTGGAGTGTGCCAGACTCCTTATTTTTTTAAAAAAATATTCTTTTCCTTTCATTCTTGGTTATTCAAAACCATTTTCCTCATTTCCATATCAGGTGTGTTTAACAATCAACACACACCCTTCATCAGGAAGGGAATCACACATTTGTAGGGCAGCCCATCCACTGCACCCACTTATGGTGTCGGAGTGACTTTACCGGCCACCTAGATAGAAGCCCATTCACTTCTACCTGGGAATGAGTGGATGTTCACGACATCCGACCCTCAAAACTGAAATCATCTTTGTGTCCGTATGAGGATAGAGACCTCATCCCAACCCCACTCAAGTCTCATGCGCATGAAGCTACGTCGAGCTTCCCTAACTGCTAGCATGACAAACTACCCTTATCTTCATCATGTCGTCCAGTAGCCCCTAGGACGCATCACTACCCCCTCTTGGGCTTCTTAATGGTCTCGAACCTTAAGTGCAAGCACAAACAAAAGTTTTCCACAAAGCCATTTATCTTTGGTGCCACTAGTCCAACGGCCCCGACCCTCAACTCGACCTACAACTATTTGTTTAGACCGGTCCGTCAACCTAGTCCTGTCGCACTACCGCTAGTCCATCGAGTATGTCGGCCTTGCCTTGGTACCATAGCCAAATCACATAAATCATTCATTAAGAATTTTCATGGCTTATCATCATATTTGTTTATGAGCTCCTGCTCGTGCCAACTAGCCTTGGGCCCATTGTATGTGATTTTCCAAAACTGGGTATTTTAGCCCCCAAGTTCCAAAATCGAAGCCTCTGGTCTATCTGAGCTATTTTAGCTCTCATCAAGAAGGTCTCCCAAAAGTTTTAAGCATTGGCACACAGTCAGGGGAGAACACTTCTGACAAAATAAAAAAATTTTCCATCCATCACACCAATTGGGTGTGATGACACCTCCACTTACAAACGGTAATTAGTTTTTCTGCGTAGTTCTCACATCACTCCAACCAAGTGTGATGTAAAAATTCCACATAGTAGTGGTTTTTCATTTTTTGAGTTACTTATCATCCCATCCGGGTATGATGTGAATAACCCACTCACCTGATATTCATAGTGTATTCCTTCTTAATCGGCTTTTTGCCTCCACACGAGCTTATCCTTGCTGGTGTTCCAGTCCTTCATGTTCCTATACGATTTGGACATCATTATTTATTAATAATTAGCATGATAGCCTTCATTCCTCATGTATGAACAAAATACCCAACTTTTCAATTAATTGTATTTAGGTTCTTAAAGTTCTTTTTCCTTGCCTTTAGGTCCCAAATGCTAACTTTTCCACAAATTGAGTCCCGAAACTTCCAAAAATTCACTTTGGGTCCTCAATTTACTCAAAATCGTTAAAGGGGTTCAAGTTTTGCAAATTTTTAATTTGGTCCCCAACTTTTCAAAAATTACCATTTTACCCCTACTTTACAAAAATGGAAATTTGATCCAAATTATTTTCAAAAATCAACCAATTAGTCCTCCAACATCCTTTTCATGGCCAATTGGCCCTCAATTTTGGGAAATTGCAATTTGATCCTTCAATTTTATGAAATTCCCAAAATTTCCCAATTTTCCTTCTTTCAAACTGGTCGAATATAATTTCATCAAATTAGTCATTCAATCGTGGTTAATTGCTCCAATTGAAGGTATGGATCAGTTCCTAAATTTCCATACGATTTAACTGAGCTTTGAACCACATCATTTGGGTCCGAATTGAGCTCAAACAAAGATTCGTCAAAAAATTGAATATAGAGAGAGAAAGATTCAAAAGCTTACCATCAGAGGTGCGATGGTTAGATCTCTCTATCGAGAATGATAGCTCTCTTCCTGAGGTATTTTTTAGGATCAAGAATTCCTACAATTGATCCCGAATTGGGTGAGAATTTTGTAGTGAAATCCTATAGTTTCTCTTTCTAACTCTAACCTACAACGATTGAGAAGGGTCGAATTGGCTTACATTTCAGCTCAATTGAAGTCGTCTAAGGGCTGATGGGACATTGGGAGATCATGTTTTGGCCAGAGGAGGGCTGAATTTGGCCAATTTCAACTTGGCCAAAATAGGGCAGCTTCGGTCCATCGGAGCTTTTTCATTATTTGATTACACCGGCGATTATCCGATAATCCTTGGAGCAAATGGAGACTACCATCGGGTAGTTGACTTCTCCCCGAATCTAAGGAACCCGACCTCTCCATCTAAGGCTCAGAAAAATACCCAAGTCAAAGCTCTGGTTTGAGCTTCACCGTAAATTGGAGCAATAGAGAGAGAGAGAAGTTTTCAGGTGTGAGGAAGAAGAATGGAGACTTTATGGCTCTCATTCATGGCCTGAAATGCCCTTAATAGAGACTTTTCACCTTCGTCAGCGTTGTTCGATTTTTCGACGAGTGAATAGTGATGTCATCTAAAGGAAGAAGACGACACTTTTCCGAACCGGATTGGACCGGTCTGAACCGGATTTAATGCTTAAACCGACCGGTTCAGGCTTGATTCAACCGAGTTTTTCAAAATTAAAATTTTCTAAATTCATTTTCTATCCAATGGTAGCTTCAATTCTCCAATTTAAATTTTTTAAGCAACCTAGAAAAATGAATTTAGAAACCGGTTTAATAGTGGTTCAAATGGTTTCCTCTTCCAATTTATCCCAAAGTCCTTTTCCGTGACTTTTATGACTCTTTGAGTCACTCAGGATTTGTAAATTTCTCAAACTGCTCTTTTTCTATCGGTTAAAATTTATGAACTGACTCAGTTTTCTCTTTGGAAATGACCGGTTCTTTTCTCAGTTTTCTTATTATAAACGGACGGGGTTCATAGGCTGTGACATTGTGAATTTGACAAATTACAAAAAATACCATCAATGCCATATTTGGGACGATAGATAACGTCAAGATATCAAAATTACGAAAATGCCCCTAAAGGCATAATTGGAGTATGAGGGAAATTCCAAGCTTTATTAACCGACCTTAGAATATTCAAGTACCAGATTTCAAGTGGAAAGTACAAACATTAGGAATTAATTTTTATTTAATAGACATAGATTTAAATAAGAAAATAGGGCATAAGGGTAAAACTGTGATTTTTGGAAATATTACGGTATAGTGAAATAAATGCATGGATTTCAACCTTAGGAACATTTATAAAACCATGTATGATGTGTTGGGAGCAAAACATAGATGATCGTGCGAGAGGTACACGAAGATTTGGGAATCCGTTTGGGACGAATATATCCTTGGATAATTGTAAGTGAGATTTCTAGTATCGAGTACGATTGGACCGGTAATGCAATATTACTCGCAAAGTTTACTACTTTATTTGCTTATAAAAATTATTTTCCAGAAATATAATCTAATGAATGTGTGAAAGTTTATAAACTATTTTGGGATATATATTTATGTTGAAAGCATGAATCTTGATTTTAGGATTTCTCATGAAAAGTGTGTGAACACACTTCAATGGGTTGATCTAATTCAACGGTCAATTCATGATATGGGTGTGACCCATGATCGATAAAGAGTTTATTAGATTTATTTCTATGAAAGTGGCCCTAAGGCCACGATTTAGAAAGAGAAGTGGGTCCAAGGCCATGTTTGAAAACTCGTACAGGTGGGCTCAAGGCCAATGGAAACGGGTCAAATCTCGTAGATAAGTTCTGATTTATGAGTCTGATAAATATTTGCTTAAGTTAATGAATAGAAGCTGGGTTGTAGCCTGTTGAGCTAGCAACACATAAAGAAATGTCTTAAATTAAAAACTACTTATTTGTGATTGTAATCGTGTGGAACCAAGAGACGTCCAGTACATGGTAGTGGTGGTTTTAAGGGCTGCTGGACAGCGAGATCAGTACAAGGGAAGTTATGTTGGTCCGGTATGTCTTGGAGCTCTAGGAGCTTCGTGCGCATGGAGATTGAGAAAGAAGTGAGAGAGATCTCATCCCTCAATAGCGAACAAACTCATTTTAGAAATATATGTTGGTTGGGAAATGATGTTCACACATACAAATGGTCGCACTAACGTGGTAGAGGTTGTAGCCTCTTACTAAGGTGGACAGTAAAAGCTCTCCGTGCCACAAGTGGGACAAATTGAGGTTGTAGCCTCCGAGTGTTTGTTCTGTGAATGAATGATTACTTTAATGAGAAAGGGTATTTGATTTATTTATTTGTCTTATATAAACGTATGAAAAATTTACTATAAATAAATTGTAAAAAGTTTTTCTAGGTGGGAATGAATATAGTTTTTAGCCTGTGAGATACAAACATTGAAATTAACTGAAAAATAATGCGAAATATTTTTTAATGATGAAACAAGTGATAGTTTGTTAGGTTGATCTCTCAACATATCAGGAATTAAAGAATAAGTGTCATTATGTATATTCGGACATGGAGACATACTTACCAAATATAAGTAAATTATTATGACTTGTTAAGTAAATTATTATGACTTGTTATTCGGGCATGGTAGGTTTTTTTCTATTAATTGAATAGAATATAAACTTGTTATATACAAATTTATTTATTTTAAGTTTTAATTTTACTTGAGGTGAACTTTATTTTACGAAAAGTAAGTACTCTCACTTATTTGTAAAATCAATCCACTTCAAATACCATTTTTAGAAATAAAAATACTTTTTTAATACAAGAAGAATGGTAAGATTTCATATAATCTCAATAGTATGTATTATTTTAAGTACTTGATACTGGTGTGGTTTATAAAATTTATTTTCTAAATATTTAATTTAATATTTTTAAAAAATAATTTGAATAATTATATATTGAGTCTTACACCATTTTAAGTTTATAATAATTAGATACCCATTATTTTAAAATTGAGAGTATATAACAATTGTATTTAAATTCAACCAAAAAAATCTAGTCGGATGTAATATTAACTGTATCTAGTGAGAATAGTTATTTTTTAGGATTGTCAATTCATTGTCTAATTATAACGACGTGGAGAGTTTTCTTCCATTATCAACCATATGTGTAGAGTACAACTCATTCTTTTAAGTAGATCTGCCATCACATTTACTAATATATTTGTACATATATACTACTTATCTCATCATCACTCAAATATGTATTTTTCTATTGTATTTGATTATATTCAAACATTAATTACTCAGAATTTATTATTTTTTTCTGCTCGTCTCATATTAAATAAGATTTTTTTAAATGTAATAATTCATTGGAAAGTACAAAAAGTTCATACCCTTATTTATCTGTAAATGTAAAGATAGGACTAACCACTCAACTGCTTTTCCATCTCAATCCAACGGCTATTTCATCGCTCTGAATAATTCCCCTTTTGCAATATTATTGCCGATATAATAATAAAAAGCTAATTTTTCAGGAATTTTAGACCAAGTAAAAAATGACTATAGTATCTTTCCCTTTATTTTTTAATCTCGTTATCTCCAGAGTTATAAATCATTAAATTAGGTGAATATTTAATTTATGCATTAAGAATGGATGCACATAATAATTGTAATATAACTAAAAGAGGGAAACTTGCCATTCAAAATATCATTGATAATAAATATAGGAAATAATCATAGTTTCACATCTACACAATCAAGAAGATATGCTTACTTGATATGATGAATATTGCAGCATGTTCATAGTAGCCATGAGTGATTGCCACGGGGCAATGCAAATATTCTTAGTTTTGCTATGATTTTGTTAATGTTTGATGTATGATAATACATTTCTTCAGTCTTTCATAGTCTTTCTTACATATTTTAACATTTGAGTTTTGTGATTTCTTATCTATAAATAAATCGTCTATTCAATTCAATTTTTTAATAATTTAGTCATACAATTTTAATTTTACATAATATTTTGATCTATTTGTCCTATTATTGCGAATAATATGTTTGTCTAACTTGAATGCAAATACTAAAATATGTTGTGAAAGTAAAATTGAATAATTAATTTATTAAAAATAATAAATAAATAAAATTGATGGACTATGTTCACTATGTAAATTTATAAATGAAGGTATTTTTAATTATAACTTATTTTTTATATAAGGGCAACGGACTCTAGGCCCAGAACAAGCGACAGCCCGGGTCATTACTCTAAGAGGCGGAGGCTCGCTTAAAATTCGCAGTTTCAATTCATTAGATCTCTTTCAGATCAGGACCCAAAATACTGTTCTTCTTCTTCTTCGATTGAATTCGCGGAGAGAGGAGAAGGGCGAGAGACCAATGGCTTCGAATGCAGCTGTGCCATTCTGGAGAGCAGCAGGAATGACCTACATAACATATTCTAACATATGCGCGAATCTCGTGAGGAACTGCCTCAAGGAGCCATACAAGACCGAAGCCCTAACCCGCGAGAAGGTCCACTTCTCTATCGCCACATGGAACGACGGGAAGGCTGAGAAGCCTGGTATCTCTCTCTATCGCTCTATACATCTCATGATTATATTGATTTACCATGTTATGGTTCAATTCCCTTTATTTCGGAGTCGATGCTTGGAGTTCCGATTGCTAGGAAACCGATTTCGTGGTTTGGTTATCTCTATCTATCGAATATTGTCCTAGAGTCTTATGTTTGAGCTGATTCAGTTGCGATTTTATCTGAATTAACTGTTGAAATGCTATATGAACCTGCTAATGGGATACGGGCATTTAGTAACTTGATGGTGCTTTACCATTTGGAGTCGAGGATTCAAAGTGAAGTTTTCACTTTATTACACTGTTTTGCCATTTTTATTAGGTAAAGGCTTTGACGTGTTCATAAAAAAGCACCCTTCAATGAGGTTATAGTTTTCTATTAAAGTGGGAAATGTTTTGGTTTGGTGTGATTAATGTTGGATTTTTCATTTAGCTGAGCTCGGTTGCTTCAATCAATTCTGAGTTTCAATTAGCTGTCTTTTCTGATGAGAACTATAATATCCATGCCTAGTGTGGGGACTCAAACCCAAGACCTGCTTAGTTTGGAACTATAATATCATTGCTTTTCAAAACGTTTGATTTGTTTCAACTCTTGTTAGTTTACTCTAAATAAGTTACAATACATAATTTGGTATATAAGTAGGTTAGCTACAAACAGTTTTCAGTATTTGCTGGCATTGAGGCTCTACTATATCTACTACTTGTTTTGTACTACTTTGATAAACTGTTTTCAGTATTTGCTGGCATTGAGGCTCCTACTATATCTACTACTTGTTTTGTACTACTTAGATAAACTGTTTTCAGTATTTGCTAATATTGAGGCTCTACTGTATCCACTAGTTTCTGAACTAATTGAATATCAAAGCCTCTACTGTACTTACTTCTTGTTTCTGAACTATTGGATATAAGTTTTTTGTTCACTCAACTGAGCTGATTTCTTATCTAATGGCCCTGTCTTAACAGTGCTTCGCTCGGATACCCCAGAAGATTGAAGGGCTCAACTTTTTTCATTGTGAATACTTGAAGTGGGTTTTGCTTGGACAGCTGAAACTCATACTTCAAGTTTTGGTTGGTAATGAGCTTGTAATAAAGTACCTATGCTGTTGCTTCTTCAGACTACCGTTCAATATTATTTTCAAAATGTTGATTTCTCTCATCTATAGTTGAGGTGCTCTTTCCTTTCTATTGACAATTTTCTGGTAATGAGCTTTCCCTCAGGAAGAGCATGTTTGAACCATACATCATTGCCATCCAAATCTTTTTGCTCCATTTATTCTACACTTTTCTTGTGCTGTTGTTGCTATCACTTTATTATCCTTGATCACTTTCAGAAATCTCATGGTAGTCTTGGACCTAGTTTAGTGTAGTGCATGTGGACACTGGGTGTGATTTAAAATTCACATGGGAGCAATACAAATATAATAAACAATATTGCTAGGAAATAGAGCTCGGTCGTGGTTTCTCCGCAATGGGAGATGTAGACAGATGACAAAGACTATCATTTCAGGTCATCCATGTATCAATTGTATCAGCTCCAACCTTGTGTTGCTCGAGATGAACGTTCTAAGGAACGAAAATTTCAGGGAACAATGACAAAGGTGGAGACACTTGAGCGAGAATAGATTTAGAACTGTTGGATGGAGGAGATTTTTGGTGGTTTAGGCCTTTGTTTGGAAGAAATTTGATCAAAATTTAGTGTTTCGAGTGATGTAGATTTGGACCCATCCGAACTCCATCAGATCCTGATGTCGGAGTGCTGTTCTTCAAGGTGTAATGTGAAAATAAAAATATAATAATAATAATTATAAACTATTTACATAATCATTTACTATGAGATTTTTAATTATAATTTTATTATATATATGTTAATATATAATATATTATTAATAGTTTGAGTAAAACTTTATATTATAATTTTATGATTTGTTTTTTAATATATAACATATTATTAATAATTTAAATTTATAATGATATTAAGTCTCCTGAGTTTAAATTTAAGAGTGCTCCTTAATACTTATTTATTAAAATTTTAGTGTTTTAAAAATTATTATTTTAATTAGAGTTGCACTTTGTTTAGATCGAAAGTTGGGTAGATATTATAAATTTATAATAATTAATCGTTTATACGAAAATTTAATTATTTGTAAAATTATTAATAAAAAATTATTATTTTAATTAAATTAAATAATTTATTAGATATTATATATAATTAAATTATATTAAATATATCCTATAATAAAATACTATATTATATAAAATACTTATTTTATTATTATAATAATTAATTAATAATAAGTATATAATAATTAATATACATATTTTATAATTGTAATAAAAAAATAATATAAATATATATAATAAATTATATTATATATATTACATATATCATTTTATTATGTATAATATTTTTATTATATAATTTTATATAAAATATTATTAATATATAAATATATTTAAAATATGTAAAAATAAGTAAATTATAATATAAACATAGTATTAAAATAATTTAAATAAAAAATTATACAATTACTCCAAAACAATCCAAATGTATACATTTTAATATAAATAAAATTATTTTAAGATTTTTCTCCCTACAACCCAACACACCTCTTAAATTTATTTTAATAAATAAATAAATAATTTACCATTCAAATATATCAATTCAAACCATTATTAAGGTGCGGTGAATAAATTATATAAATTGATAAATTGGATATGTTTTTATATTTAACTTTATATTCAAATGAATGATCTTGACATTGGTTAAAATATAAAGGTTATTATTTTTCATAAAAATATAAAGTAAACTATTATTTATACAACCAAAAAAATATTGTAATATCTTAGTACTATAGAGTAAAAATAAGGAAACTTAGGAGTGATTATTATGAATACAAAAACGGATGCATATCTTTTAAAAATATTAGCATTATCCCTAATATAAATTTTTTTTTATAGAAATTGTAACGGGACTCAAATAATAAAATGGAATAATATTCAATTAATTGAGCAAAAAAATGATGATATTCAATCATTTATATGCATTAAATAAAGTTATGTTAATTAAAAGTGCATGGATATTGTCAAAAACCATCGATCCCTCAAGTAAAGAGTAATTAAAGATTTCCATTATGGATATGCCAAAAACCATCATTAAGGTTAAGGGCAATCTTAAAATATGAAGGGGGATTTTTTTTCAAATGAATAACTTCTTAGGAGGAGTTATATGACCAAAGAAATGGAGATATTCCTTAAATATGTGAATCACTTTCCCTAATATGCAAATTTAATACATGCAGTATATCAATAATAATTATGAGCTAGGATCTCAACGGTATTTATTTTCTTTTTATTTGTGGTTATATTACTCACCATATTATCTCCCTTATATAATACATTATATTTAGGACAATCTCTTACTTATCCTTGATATGCACCCTCTATTACTCATCCGATAGGTAACCCTATTCGGGTTGAACTATTCATTCCCCACGTACTACAGTTCTATCTCATATCTGGACCTCATTTCTTTTATAGGTCATAGTTCTTAACTTTTCTTAAATTAATTATTTGTGACCTTGTATTGGTACTCTAAATTTGTGGTCTTTAGACCTGGTGAACATCGCGCTCACTTGTTCAATTGGTAAACCCATATCCATTCTTAAAATATGAACTTGGGCTTAATTCATAAATTGAATATTTTGCCCTTATTTGAAAAAAAATATATAATTTTATCCATACTTTACAATCAATTTACGATTTTACCTCCGAACTCTCAAAAATTATTTTAGACATAACCATATATCTTAAAATCACTTTTAAGATGCTAAGCTATTTTTAGGAATATTTTTCATATTTTTAATTTGGTCCCTAAATTTCCATAATTGTATTTTAGTACCCAAACTTTGAAACTTTAATTGAATTAATTTCTAAATTCACAATTTACCCCCAAATGGTCTTATCCTACCACCAATGGCATGTGGAATGAGTGGGGGGCATACCCTAACTAACCATGGACGACTTTGATCATTTTCCAAAACTAGTTGAAACTAACCAACTAGTGGGTTATCAAAAATTCTCACCAGAGGTGGCTTGAGGTTAGGTGTTTTGCAGCCAAGGTCCAATCGATGCTTCATGTAGTGTTGGTTGGCCAAGTGGTCGTCGGAGTTGGGCAAATTTGGTCATTAATTAGTCGCGATCGGGCTGAACCTGATAGACCCGCCGATAGAAATTGGCTCGTGCTAGTCAATTTCTCCATTTTCAAAGGTCGACGCTTGTTATAGAGGGGTAGAGTGGAGGCAGACGGTCACTTTCACACTAGTGGTCATCCGAGTGGTGGTCGAAGGAGGGGGGGATTTAGCCCCATAAGGCCGTCGGTAGCAACCGAACATTTTATCTGTAATCAGTGTTAGCTTTAAGATCCTTCGTGCAGATTCTTTCAGCCACTAACAGGTCAAGACCTAGCCATATAACTTAAGAGGAGTTCATTACCATCATTTTAACACCAAGATCACTCAATTTGGTGATTAAACGAGATAGAATTTCTTGTTTAAGAGATTGGAGGTGGTGGAGTTATCCTAGGACGATAATTTTTATTTTAAACTCCAAATTCGATCAATTCAAATGTAGTTAATGTAATAAACTCTATAGGAATACTGGTATCTCATTTCCTAGTTGATCTCCGTCAATTTTCAACTCTCAATTTCATCAAAAAATTGAGTAAATTATAACAATTTTTTTTGAAGTGTTGCAATAGAAATCATGTCTGTTGGTGGGCAGAGGCTCACGGGTGGGTTGGGTCGACCCGACTCGGTCCCATCCAGCCTAACATCCCTTCTTTTACTTTTAATTTTTTAACTTCAAATTACCATTTTGCCCTTTTGGGTTCTTTCAATAATTAAATTTGAAATCTTGACCTAGTTAGGTTGAAAATCAGCTTTACCCAAAAACCTCAGTTTTCATGCCCCATAACTCGATTCCAAATTCGATCAGATCTGTAGTCCTGACATCGGGTTTCCTATTACATTTCTAACATGAGGTTATGATCTAAACTTAACTTTCTAAATCTTGACTTGGTTTCCATTCTCAGCTCAGGGTTTTGTTCTCGATTTCGATTTTTATCTCTAGTTTGGGATTTCATTCTGATTGCCGATCCCATCCATTGCTTAGAATTTCATTCAAGTTTTTGGTTATCATTTTAAATTTGGGATCCCATTTCCTGACTTAAGGACTTATTTTAAATTCGAGATTCTTTTCATGGTTGATCATCGATTTTTGGTCGAGTTGGGCTTAACCCTAATTCATGTGTTACAATACATGTAGGAGAGCATATGCTTGGTTGAGTGTCATCTGAGGTAGTTCTCTTATCCTGCATACGAAGGTTTAAATATGTCACTTATAAATTACTATTTTTCCTAAGACATTTATAAAATCAGTTTTTGGGCTAATTTTTTATATTGCAAAGAAAAACTCAAATTTTCGTGGCAAAACACAAAGACGATTTTTATCGGATGCCTTAGTCACTTAGGTTTCACCGTGGTGAGGGTACCCATCATGGTGACATTGAGGGGATTGGAGGGGTTATTTAAATGACCCAACTTTCTGTTCGACCATGTTTCAACTTGGGATTTATCTGATCCTCTAACACTAATGGGGGTGTCCCTTGGGGTGAAGTTTCTTATTTTGAAGTTTGGGGTCTATATGGCTTTCCCTACCTAGTTTGATTTTCAAATTTTCATATTTCTCGGTCTACTTGTCTAAAATTACCGGTTCAAATTTTTTTGGTATTACAGATGATGTCTCGACTCTGTGCCTTGCGGGCTTTTTCTTTCACATATAATTATTTTTGAGATGGGAGTGAGCTCACAACTCAGTGAATGAAGTTACTAATGTTAGGGAACTACATGGATTACAATCCCATACTTCAATAAAATGTCTATACATGGAAGGATTTTCATAATTTCATATATTATGTTGATATCATAATTTCGTTTCTGTACTCATGTATATATAGGTAGAGCTCATGCTCACTATTTACCAAATTAATCAATCATAGGTATTCAGATACCTTAATAACATGGTCACGCCATGCCTCTAAAGCCTCATACACACACACACAATCGAGTATATGAGTGCATGTGAGGCACATTCCCGCAATCACCCGTTATTATAAAAGTTCATACAATCATATGAATATCAAGATTGTGAACTTGATCATCCACATATTTGCATTCCTCATCATCCATGCAATAGTATTTCCACCATCCACATAATAAGTTTAATTATACCCTGCATTCCTCGCCACCCATGCAAAAGTATATGCATACTATGACATTCCTCGCCATCCATTTTATAAGTATGACAATCCCTTGAATTCACTACTATCCATGCAAGAAAATGTGTATACATTAGTGATACCTGCCACAAGTAATTGTGTACCAGCATTTCCCGCCATCCATGCACCCGGGTACACTTGGACCCTATTCTAGTTGGGCAAATCACAATCAAAGGTTAACTAAGTATTCAATCATTCAACAAGTATAGCAAGTTCAAATTTTCTTGAGGGTTGACCTCGCTACTCACGTTACTTAGGGACTTCATGTCCTTACGTAAAATCTACCTTGGATTTATTTCTTATTTGATTTTCATGGGTTTAAGCCTTCCTGATTAAAATCATGGAATTATTCCATCTTCTTTTATAATGTATGTGTAAGTCCTGTCTTCCTTAAATAAAAATTGAGAATGAGAATTGAAACATTTTTAAAAAAATGGAGATCCTGTTTAAATCATCAATAGGTTTTTTAGTATATAAATGAATCTCGGTTGAAGATGATACAGTGTGCACGCGTGTGAGATTCGCACATGCGAGTTGCATATGGTGCACTATGATTAGTTGAAATTATTGATGCGGCATATGACTCGATATCCATGTCATCATTCAACTGTTTAACCTGAAATTGGGTGATCTCTCATTGGTTATTTAATCTAACATGTAGTTGACCAAATGTAACCATCAAATGACTATTAAGATTATGTCACTTGGCATCATCTGATTGTCTAATTTAAATAAGTCAGATTCCACATCTAACATCTTGTTCCAATGCCACATGTACTCTCAGAATTGTTTGAGGGTTTTTGATGTGGCAATGTAACGTATCATCGGTTGATTGGTCAATAGTTCTCCCGTCCAATTTGGCAGTTGACCTAGCTTACTTACCATGTATCATCTTCTGATTGTTCAATCCCACTGACATGGAATTCTATCAATTGACCATTAACTATAGACATGTGTCACTTTCTGATTGGCTAATCCTGTCATGCCCCAACCCGGTTTGGTCAGACCCACGTGATCAACCCACTACTCTCCCGATTTACTAAGGGTTGCCCCTTGTTTATAAATTGTAAAGAGTAAGGCATCCTTTAAACTTGCACCTTTCCTAGAATAAAATAAATCAAAACTACATAAAATTTTAAACTGATCATACATGTCTTAGAGGTGTATTAGTTGGTGGTCATTGGGGTAGGCTTTCTAGGATTACATGAAAGGGATATAAGGGAGGGGGTGAGTACAACGACTCAGTGAATGGGTTTTCAAAATTTAACTTTTAGGAAAAATGTTTGATTTGGAGTGTGCCGGACTCCTTATTCTCTTTTAAAAACCTTTCATTTCAAATTTCGATTTTTATCAACATTTCTTATTAACCACGGTGTGTCATCACCCAACACACATCCTTCATCATGAAGGTAAAACACACAATCACAGGCCAACCCATCCGCTGAACCTACTTGCGGCATCAGAGTGACTTTACCGACCACCTAGATAGAAGCACGTTTGCTTCTACCCTGTGAATGAGTGGATGTTCGCGATATCCGACCCTCAATCTCGTAACAAATCTCCATGTCCATATGAGGACAGAGACCTCATCTTGTCCCCACCCCGGTCTCATGTGCTTGAAGCTACTCCAAGCTTCACAAGACTTCTGGTACAAAAAACCGCCCTTATATCCACCAGGTTGTCTAGAGCCCTAGGATGCATCACTACCCCTCTTGGCCATCTTGAAGGTCCCATAAACACAGTGCATGTACAATAAAAATTTTTCACATAATTTCATATAATCTGTGGTGCCACTGGTCCAACGGCCCTGACCCTCAACTCGACCTACAGCTATTTGTCTTGACTAGTCCAGAGACCTGTCATGTCGCACTGCCGCTATTTAACTGTGTATGTCAGTCCTGTCTTAATACCATGGCCAAACAATTCATTTACTTAACTTTTCATGGCATATAAATCATGTTTGTTTATGAGCTCCTACTCGTGCCAACTGGCCTAGGGCCCACTGTTCAAGATTTTCAAAATTGGGCATATTAGCCCCCAAGTTCCAAAACCGAGGCTTCCAGCCTAACAGAGCTATTCGAGATCCCATCAAGGTCTCCCAAAATGTTTAAGCAGTGGCACATAGTCATGGAAGAGTACTTCCGACAAAATATGTTTTCAACTGTCCATCATACCGACCGGGTATAAGGTCTCATAAACACAGTTCATGTACAATCATTATCCCTCTTGGGCGTCTTGAAGGTCTCATAAACACAGTTCATGCACAATCAACATTTTCACATGATACCATATAATATGTGGGGCCACTGGTCCAACAGCCCCGATCCTCAACTCAACTTGTAACTATTTGTCTTGACTAGTCCGGAGACTTGTCATGTCGCACTACTGCTAGTTGACTTAGTATGTCGGTCCTGTCTTGGTACCATGGCCAAACAATTCAATTACTTAAATTTTCATGGCATATAAATCATGTTTGTTTACGAGCACCTACTCGTGCCAATCGACATAGGGCCCATTGTTCGAGATTTTCAAAATTGGGCAAAACATCCCCCAAGTTCCGAAACCAAGGCCTCCGACCTAGAAGAGCTATTCGAGCTCCCATCAAGGTCTCCCAAATTGCTTAAGTAGTGGCACATTGTCAGGGGAGAGCACTTTTGACAAAAATGTATTTCCAACTGTCCATCATACCATCCGAGTATGAGGACATCTCCGCTCATAACCAATGAACGGGTTTTCCACTTCCTTCAAGAAAGTTTCATCATACAAACTGAGTATGATCTACTTACAACTGGTAAGTAGTTTTTCCGCGTGATTTTCATATCACTCCTCTCAGATGTGATGTTTAAAATACCACTTAGCAGTGAGTTTTCATTATCGAGGTGCTTATCATCACAACTGGTTATGATATAAAAATCATAAGGTGTTGAGAAGGTGATGGGAGAGCTTGGTTAAGTCCACCGGAGCTGTTTCACTGTTCGATCACGTCGACGCTTCTCTGGTGACCCTCAGAGCTAATGTACCCTACCACCATGTAGCTGACTTCTCCCCGGTTATAAAGAACCCAACCACGCTTCTTTGGCTCAAAAAAGACTCTATATCGTAGCTTTGGTTTGAGCTTCACCGAAAAACTAAGCAACTGAGAGAGAGAGAGTGAGATTTTAGGTGTCGAGAGGATGAATGGAGAGGGGCTCATTATATAAGGAGATCGGGGACTCATCGACCGTTTGTTTGGCACCTTTATGACAGTTATTGATGGCCTAAAACGTACTGAACAAAAATGTTTCTTCTTCGCAAGTGCTGCTTCAATTTTCCGGTGAGTGAAGAGTGCTATCTTTTGAAGGAAGAAGACGACACTCTTCCGAACCGGGTTCAAAGCTTAAACCGGTCGGTTCACCCCCGATTTAACTGAATTTTTCAAATCTAAAAATTTCTAAATTCATCTAAATTTATTTTCTATCCAATGGTGGCCTCAAATCTCAAATTTGAATTTTTTAAGCTACATAGAAAAATGAATTTATCATTTGGTTCAATAGTGGTTCCAACCGGTTGGATCCGGTTCACCTGAACCTATTTGGTGTTCATCCCCCATTCATCCTAAAGTCCTTTTTCAAGACTTATGTGGGTCTTTTAGGTCACTTGTCGTCCATATATTTCCTGATTTGCCCTCTTTCTATCAGTTCCGGTTCATAAACCGACTTGGTTCCTAAACTATTTCAATCTGTTTCGTGTCTGGTTCACCCGAACCGATTAGGCTTTTCTCTCCCAATTTATCCTAAAGTTCTTTTCCAAGGTTTATGAATCTATTTGGGTCACATGGAAGTTAAAATTTCTCTAATTTGCCCGTTGCTCAATAGTCGGGTTTGTGAACCAGTTTTTTTTCTCACTTAGTTTGACTGGTTCTTTCCTAGTTTTCCTTAACTCCAAAGAGTGGGGTTTACAACTCCTTCCTTCTTTTAGTAGTTTTGTCCCCAAAACTTATTCCACACTTTTTGCATATTAACTTAAAATTTTTATTGATATGTAAAATTTTTTCTATTTTTTCTATTTTATCATCTTACAATCTTCTCGGTTATTTTCGTTCTTTCTTTACACCACATACCTAAGATTCTCGCCTCCTCCTCATCCTTGCCTCATTCCATGAAACTTACTTTAGCCTAAAATATCTTTCTGGGAGATCTAAGATCATCTCATCTAGTTATATCCTTTCTTCCCAAGGCACCATTTCTCATTCCAAGCTTCCTTTACCTAAGATTTTAGAACTATGAGTTCCAGTCACTTTTCTTCCACATGTTTTGGCATTTATCACCTTTTCATCCTACATGGATCCCTTCTTCATCCTTTGGTTATCACCTTTATGCTTGATTTTGTTATGCCTTACTCATAGACTTTCCTGATCTAAGTTATATTTCCCTAAGTCAGTGGTGTTTACCTGTCCCTTACTACATGAAATTCTTTGTGATGTCTTTGACGTCACGTCCCTATAACCATATTGGTTTCCTTATTTCCTCGTCTTTTCCAAACTTCCTTATTCGGTCATTCAACTTTCAAATCCTTGAACTTCTTGATACTCGCTGACATATTTAATACTCTAAATTTCATACTTCATTCTTCATTCCCACTGAAGTCCTTCCTCTTTAAGATCTCTTCTCTTTCCATATCCATTCTTACCTTCATTAAATTCCTCCCAGTATTCTTTATTCTGAGTTAGTTCCTTTCTCACTTGTATGGCATCTTTTGATGTCATCCTCCTACTTACACATTACTTGGGTTTGACTTATCCCTTGCATCTTTACAATTTTCCTCCCCTTGTACTTGATCATTTTATCTCTAGTATCTTGTTCTTGAGGAGCTTATTCTCTTTCTTATTCCATTAGTTCCATTTCCTCTTGATTGGTACACCCATGTCTTCCCAAGATTCCTTCCTCTAGTGAGCTTCACATTCCCTTTCTCTCGGTATTTCCTTCTAGTTCTACCATTGAAATCATTATATTTTGGAGTATCTTTTACCGATATCTTCACCAGCTTACTCTTAAATTTTGGATCCATGAGTACCTTTCATTTATCCCGCTTCATTCCCACTTGATCCCGCATTTGTTTATTCCTTTGAGGTGGACCTCTCATCCTTATTATGTCCAAACCTTTCCGTATCTTCGTGTACTTGGTATTTCTCTTTTGTCTTGATTAGGATGTATTCTTTTACTACTCCCCATCTTTTATTAGACTTCATTTACTCCTCTGAATGGTTTGGTCCATATAAGTTATTTCCTTAAATCGGATCCATCTAAAGTTTCTATTTGGATTTCTAGGTCTTCTTGCAGTAGATCACTCTCAACCTCCCAACACTCTCACTTAGCCACTCGTACTTCTTACCGAGGACCTTATTTAAACTTCTGTAACCTTCTCTCAATTGATTGTCTTGCCCTGGGGCTTTCTCCTTCCTCGATCCAACTTCCTATTTTATCCTCCTTCTAGTATCTTCCATTCCGGGATTTCCTTTTTGTTTAATCACCTTACCATTCTTTAGAAATTCTTTCCTTTAAATCTTCTCCTAACTTAAGGGTCTTGTATGACTTATTCACTCCTGCTTTTCTTCCTCTTTTGATCCATACCTTTGTCCTCCACAAGTCTTTCTCTCTTACGAAGTTCCTAAGGAGTTATATCTTAATTGATTAAGTAGTTGTTACACATGGGTCTTATGTTATTCTACTTTCTTCCCAATCTTCCTTGGTGGTTTCTATACTTATTTCTTTTTCTTCATGATTAGCTTCTATTCTTGTGGTTCCTTTTGGAATGTTCTACTCCTCTTTATTTTTCCTTACTCTTCATTCTGTGAGCTTTATTATTTTTTTAACTCCTTGGACTTTCCATTATTCTGTATTCCTTGATGATTGTTTTCCTTTGTTCAACTTCCTTTTTATTCCTTAAGATCTCCCTTAGATGGATTCTTCCTTATTGTATTCTAAGGGTAAGTCTTAAGGATTAAGATTTACTCATATTTTCTCCCTTAGATGATTTCCTATCTTTTACTTAGATTTTTATTGTCATACTCTTCTTGTTTTGATTTTATCAAATAACTCAGAAGTTTTAGCAAAACTTTTACTTTCATTCATTCAAGAAATATTTTTTTGCCATACTTTGGCTTATTACAAAAATTTTCTACCCCCTAATCCCTTGGGGTCATAGGACTAGAATTAACCCTAGAACGGTTGTGAGACTCTTGATCAGAAGGCTCTGAGGAATTGATTGGGGTCCATTCACATTCCCTAATAGGACAAATTTCATGTATGGTCTTCAATTCGTACTGCCTTAGTACCTCAACCTCACACTCATAGGTCCACTTCAACCTCAACCTCACACTCATAGTCTTGGGTTATCCAGCTTGCCTATATTTTACAGTCGGGATATTCTCGGTCTCCCCCTAGTTGGGTATTCGTGTACTCAATTTACATAATTCAAACATGGGACTTGGTCACACACAATTATACGGCCTACACTTGGGCAACGCTCCCGGGTTATCGTGACTTGTGCACTAACCTGGTAACTTAGGCAAACAACATGAAACAAACAGAACTCATGGCCTAAAACACACGAACACAAATCTGCCCGTAATGGATGGTCATTCAGCAAATCCTAGACCGGGAGTTGGAGTGTGGGAGGCGCGAGGGCTATCTTCCCCACCATTCGCACCTCAACTATGACACCTTCTAGCTCAGTTCCTTAGCACCCCGAGGTCCTGGCAGTCTTGTAGCCACTCTCTTTCATGATGTGGCACTCAAGCCTACACAATAATTACGCGCTACTTAAGCCTCACATAATATAACAACCTCCCTAGAATGCACCCACCTCTTTGGACGGCACTAGATAGGGACCTGGAGTGAAGGGGTTGCGAACCTTTTCTGCAATCACAACTGGTGTCTCAGCACCCGGGTCATAATCGCATTCCCGTTACTCGTCGACCTATGGGCCCTTACACATACCACTCATCTCCTCCATCTACCAGTCGTAGAGGTGTAATAGGACAATACCCGTACGTGTTTTGGATGTCCTGGGAAAACATGGAAGTATCACATTGTACCTCCCCTGATCTCCTTTCTATTTTTCACTCGGGTGATGACACAACCTCTTAGGCATCCCTCCATCATCCCCATCTCCCATACCGGTATTCAAAATCAATGACATGACACACAATAATAAGGTGGCACCCATGACCATTACTCATAACGGTGCCACATGCACTACGTAACCAGGAGCTTTGGCGCAACACATGTCCGACTCCCTATCACATTGCACAAATAATGCATATCACAATCATCATGCTAAAAATATGGTTTAAACATGGGAAGTCGGATGTGGAACCCATCCCCTCAGACAAAGGAAACTAGGAGAAGAACTGACAATATTTTGAAAACCAGGCCAAATTAATCAACAAAAAATATTAAAGAAGGGTTAACATAGGGAATTGGAAGATCCTAAGTGACCAAAAATTCACAAAAAATGTGAGGAAGAACTAGGAAGTGAATTGGATGAGAGAACCAGATCGGTTCGGGGTGAACCGTACCGGTTCGGGGTGAACCGTACCGGTTCGGGGTGAACCGTACCGGTTCGGGGTGAACCGTACCGGTTCGGGGTGAACCGTACCGGTTCGGGGTGAACCGTACCGGTTCGGGGTGAACCGGACTTGAACCGGAATGAACCATAATGAACCGATTCAATAATTAATTTCCAAAATTGAGGCCACCATTAGATAGAAAATTAATTTAGATAAATTTTAAAATTTTTAAATCTTAGAAAACTGGTCGAATCGAGTTTGAACTTGCCAATTTTTGAATTCATGTCACCAAACCCGGTCGGACCGAACCGATCAACGGTCCAACCGGTCAACGAACTAGACCGATCAACGGTTCAGTGGACCAACAAACTAGACCGGTTAACGGTACCCAGTCAGCAACCACATAGACATAGTCAGCCAATCGGAGGTTGCCACGTGTCCGGTCAATGGTCAGCGAATGACCTGTCACTTGCCATGCAAACACGAGCAGCCAATGGGAGGCTGCCACGTGTTCGGTCAACCGGTCAACTGCTGATGCAACGGCCGAGTTGGATCACCACATTAGAAAAACTGGCCAATCACAGCGTGCCACGTGGCATGCCAGCCAGACAAAAAAGGAGAGAGAGACTGGGAAAGAGGGAGTCTCTAGCAACTCGGAAATTGCTCTGGTCAAGTCGTCGGCGAGTGGGGCGGGAGCCGAGTCTCACGCCAGCCGGTAGCATAAACAGTTGTCTAGCTCCCTATATAATGAGAACCCTTCCATTCGACCTCCTCACCTTTTAGGCGCTCTCTAAAGGCAAGTCACTCACTTTTCGATGAAACTCTGATCAAGGCTCCAATGACGGGTCAATTCGCAATCAAAGAAGCTTCGAAGGGTGGCATCAGAATTGGGGAGGAGTCCCCTAGCTCGAGGAACCCTCAAAGTGACAAGAGGACAATTGGAGAAGTGCCGAAGCGATAGCACAGTGAAGTTCCTCCAAAGCCTAGAAGAGTGAGCTCTCAACCGAACCAACCCCGACTCTCTTGGCCCTTCCGCCGCTAGAATTGACCACCTCCGACCGCATGAGACCCTCCCCAGCCCCTCACAAACCCCTGATAAGCTCAATTTCACCTTCACTCTTCGGATTTTCCAAGTTTTAGAGCTCTACCTTCCCAAAACTTCTCTCTTCAAATTCTTGCAGTGTGGCGGCAAATTGCAGCGGGATTCAATCCTAGTAGGACCCCTTCGACGAGCACTAGATGCCACCACCTCAAGCTCCGCCCACCGCCCCTCCACCAGTAAGCTCAGCAAGCTTTCTCTCTATTTTAAATTTTCTAATGAAGCTCCGACGAAGCTCAAAACTTAGCCAAATTAAAAAATTAGAAGTGTAGGATGATCGGGGTGAGCTGGAGGGAATAGCACGAAGAAACGAAGAAATTAAGGACTTTTAGGCCGTCAATTGGACGAGGCAAGATTTGGGAAGCAAATTGGGGAAGAAAAGGGAGGCAATTTGGGGATATTTCAAGAAGAAGGGAGTTTTGTGTAATTTTCAAAAAATTCGAGCGTCGAATGACAAATTGATGAAATTGAGAGCATTTTCGTGAAATCCACGCCCAATTGAGGGCCAATTGGGAAATTTGAGTAAAATGAATGGCCAATTAGTAATTTTGAGAAATTAAGGACCAAATTAATATTTTGGGAAATTAGGGGGCCAAATGGATATTTTGGGGAAAATTGAGGGCTAATGGGTGATTTTGATAAAAATTAAGGACCCAAGAAGGATAATAGGAAATCCTAGGGGCTTAATTGAAATTAAAGGGCAAATAGGGACCTAAATGTAAAAGTACAAACTTTAGGGATTTAAATGTAATTGACATAATATGAGGGTCCATGCGCAAATACTTAAAAATGTGACCTATTATGCAAAGTATCTTGATATAGACATTCATGCCATGTAGGTGTGTACTGCCCAAGTATTAACACGTGGAAGTGCCACCAGAGCAAGGTCTCATCGAGACAACCCGTCCCTGACATCGGGTGAGTGTAAACTCTATAACGTTAGTTTCAGTTGTAACGATGAATTGCCATAAAATAATTTTCTCAGAATTAGCCTCCCATGACTGGGTTACTCTGCTTAAAACATTTGAGAGCTAATTCTGGGCTTAGGCTCGGTAATACAAGTGGGCCAAAGACCGATGGACACGGGCATGGACCCGTCAAAATCAGCATGTGATAAATACTTTTAAAAGATTAAATTAATGGGTATTTGTGTGTGATACCCACCGAGCCAAGTCTGGGATGTTGGGCTTGTTGGGCCAAACCGTAGCCGCGTGGGCCGAAGCCAAGCTAACAGACCCTTACGCTTGAGGGCTAATGATAATGTCTATAAATGAAAAATACTTTTGATTGTGAATGCACTATGAGATACAGGGCCATCTGGACACCTGGTACAAGCTAGTGATGGATCCCAAGGGCTGTTGGATGACCTAGGGTGCATAAGGGCAGTTTGGCGTCTAGTATGTCGAGAAGCTTGGGAAGCTTCTTGCACACTGAGATCGAGGTAGTAGGGGAAAGGAGGTCTCGTCCCACAAAGTGGACACCATGAAGTGATTAGGGTTTGAGGGTCAGATGAGCAAGGTCCACTCAAACTCAAGGTAGAAGCGGTTATCCTTTATCAGGATGGATGGTAAAGGCGCTTCGGTCCACAAGTGGAACGGTCGGGGACCGTTCTGCGGACGTGTGATCCCTCCTATGATAGGAGAGCGGTTGATGAGTGAATGATGTGTGAAAATGACTAATGAATAAATTAAAAAATTGATTAAATCAATCATTGTAGAAATGTCTCCTTATTGAATATATGTACCTATATACTTATTCCCCTCCTCTCACCCTTTAAGGGTCATGACTAAGGGGATGGAAAGTTCCAAGAGAAGCTCGGGCCCTCAAGGTATGTTCACCATCCCAAACTCATAGTAAGGGAATGAACGTAGGCACACCTTTACCTTCCCTTTATCATTAAGGTAGGAATACCCGAATGATGCATGGAAGGGTGGCAGGTTAATCACGAGACCTCGACCAAACCAGGTCGGGGCATGACAACTTGAGTGATATTATAGCATAACTTTCCTAACAACTCTCCCCTGCAACCCTACTACTTGATTCCTGAAACCTTATAGAAAACATGAACAAAAATGCCAACAAAGAGTATATCCCCTGGATACATGCCATGGAGCAAAGGCTGGAGGCACTAGAGGAGCCTATCCCATGGGAAGCACCTCAAGAGAGAACCCCTCCCTTCTCAATGGAGGACAAAACTTTCCCACCCAGGGAACCAGATCAAGCCCAAATCCGAGAAGAAGTCAAGAGAAATTTTTGGGAGGCATACGCAAACTATGTGAGAGTTTTCTGCCAACTCCCCCCAATACACAGCAGTGCGTGCGCAACGAACCCCATACAACAAGCCCACGATGTCGCTGTCTTGAACCGATATGGGGTGGATATCGCACCAGCGGTGCAAGGCTAGAAGGCTCCCAATTTGTCGGCATACACGGAGTTCAAGGAACCTAGCATGAACCCGTGCCTCCACTGTGAGAGATACCACGGAGGCGACATCCCGCCTACAAGGAGGAGACACGCTAGAGCACCCAATGTTGAGTCTCGCAACCTGCCTAGCTTTATCTCTAGGTCAATTAACTAGAGAGGTTAGAGATGTAGCAATAAATTGAAGACTACATGCGTGTAGCTGACTTCTCCCCAATTCTAAAGAACCCGATCTCACCTTGTTTGGCTAAGAAAAATGCTCAAGTCAGAGCTCTGGTTCGAGCTTCACCAAAAATTGGAGTAGTTGAGAGAGAATGGAGTTTTCAGGTGTGGAGAGGATGAATGAGGAGGGGCTCTTTATATAGGAAGCTCAGGGAGTTCCTAGCCATCCGATTGGAGCCTTAACAGTAGTCATTCATTGCATGAAACTCCCTGGTTGGAGGGTTTTCAGCTTCGCCAGTGCTGCACGATTTTCGAGTGAGTGAACAGTGTTGTCATCTGAATGAAGAAGATGAAAATGTTCCGAATCGGACCGAACCGAGTTCAAAGCTTAAACCGGCCGGTTCACCCCCAATTCAACCAAAATTTTTAAATCTAAAAATTTCTAAATTTATTTTCTATCCAATGTTGGCCTCAAATCTCAAATTTGAATTTTTAAAGCTACCTAGAAAAATGAATTTAGCATCCAGTTCAATAGTAGTTCAAATCAGTCCAAACCAGTTCAATCCGATTCGGATTTGATTCACTTGAATGGGTTTGGTTTTCATCACCCATTATCCTAAATTCATTTTTCATGACTTATGTGATTCTTTAGGCCACTTGTAATCCATAATTTCCATGGTTTGTCCTCTCTCTATCGGTTTCGCTTCATAAATCGATTCAATCCGATTCAGATTTGGTTCACTCGAACCGGTCTAGTTTTTCTCTCTCAATTGGTTCTAAAGTTCTTTTCCAAGGTTTATGAACATTTTTGGGTCACATTGGAGTTGTAAATTCTCCAATTAGCCCGTTCCTCAATAATCGGGTTTGTGAACCGGTTCGTTTTTCTCACTCAATTTGACCGGTTCTTTCCCGATTTTTCTTAACTCCAAAGAGCGATGTTTACAGAGGGAGTCTCTGGTGACTTCAAAGAGCTAGGCAATTTGAGTAAAATGAAAGGCCAATTAGCAATTTTGAGAAATCAAGGACCAAATTGTAATTTTGGGAAATTAGGGGGCCCAATGGCAATTTTGTGGAAAATTGATGGCTAATGGGTGATTTTGTTAAAAATTAAGGACACAAGAAGGATAATTGGAAATCCTAGGGGCTTAATTAAAATTAAAGGGCAAATAGGGTCCTAAATATAAAAGTACAAACCTTAGAGACCTAAACACAATTAAGGCATAATATGAGGGCCCATGCATGAATACTTAAAAAGCATCCTGATATAGACATTCCTACCAAGTAGGAGCGTACTGCCCAAGTATTAACACGTGTAAGCGCCACCAGAGCAAGGTCTTATTAGGACAACCCATCACCGTCATTGTGCGAGTGGGAACTCTATAACGTCAGTTCCGGTTGGAATGATGAATTGCCTTAAAAAAATTTTCTCGGAATTAGCCTCCCCTGATTGAGTGACTCTGCTTAAAACATTTGGGAGCTAATTCTGAGCTTAGGCTTGGTAATACAAGTGGGCCCAAGGCAAATGGACATGGGCATGGACCCGTTCATAATCAACATGTGATAAATACTGCTAAAATATCAAATTAATGGGTAATTATGTGTGATACCCATTGAGCCAAGTTTGGGATGTTGGGCTTGTTGGGCCAAACCGCTGCTAAGTCGAAGCTAGGTCGTCGAACAAGTTGGGCTAGCACGCGTGGGCCGAAGCCAAGCCAATAGACCCTTGCGCTAGAGAGCTAAAGATAATGGTTATAAATGAAAAAGACTTTTGATTGTGCATGCACTGTGAGATATGGGGCCATCAGGACACTTGGTACGAGGTAGTGATGGATCCTAATGGTTATTGGATGACCCTGGGTGCATAAGGGTATTTTGGCGTCTAGTATGTCGAGATGCTTGGGAAGCTTCCTACACATTGAGACCGAGGCAATAAGGGAAAGGAGGTGTCGTCCCATAAAGCGGACACCATGAAGTGATTAGGGTTTGAGGGTCGGATGAGCAAGGTTCACTCAAACTCATGGTAGAGGTAGTTATCTCTATTAGGCTGAAGGGTAAAGGTGCTCTGGTCCACAAGTGGAACGGTCGATAATCGTTCTGTAGACGTGTGATCCCTCCTATGATAGGAGGGTGGTTGATGCGTGAATGATGTGCGAAAATGACTAATGAATAAAGTAACAAATTAATTAAATCAATCGTTGTAGAAGTGTCCCCTCACTGAGTATATATACCTATATACTTATTCCCTTCCTCTCACACTTTCAGGATTAGGACTAAGGAGATAGAATGTTCTAGGAGAAGCTCAGGCCCTCAAGGTACATTTCTCATCCCAAACTCATAGTAAGGGAATGAACATTGGCACGCCTTTACCTTCCCTATATCATTAAGGCAGAAATACCCAGATGATGCATGGAAGGGTGGTGAGTTGATCATGGAACCTCGACCAAACCAGTTTGGGGCATGACATCGGACCTACTCGGTCATCTCCACTTTTTAGATGAATGCACAAACATTGAGAGCTCGACTCTACATGAGCCGACCTCCCCATTCAAGCAATAGGCCCAACGGCCTCGGGCTCGAGTTTTACTGCATAACCCAACCCAATCATTATCACAGCGAAGCAAAGCACATATATCGGGAGTCCAACATTCAGCGACCCTCTCCCCAAATTCACGCAAGGCTATAAGTCAAACACAATTTTTTCCTCAGTTTCTCAAAAACCGAATTTCATCGAACATACCTTTTCTTTCTTGCACTTTCAAAATGATATTTGATATAGTGGGTATGCTTTTACTGGTTCACACTTCTTATATAAATTCTCAAAGTGCAGCTTACTACTTAGCACACAAGTCACACATAGTCAAATAATTAGGCTCGATCGATACAATAGGACGTGTCATTAACAATAGAACAAAACCCACTCACCTAGTTGACATAACTTGTTCATTCTGTGTGATGTCTAAAATTTGCTATGAATCTAATTTGATGCTCCTTGTGTTCTCTGCAAGGTATAGTAAAACTAGCATCAATCTTTCTACTCATCTCTTATACTCTTTCCAATCGTACTCTTCCTACGATCCCTACACTTTTTAAGGTTACTATTTACGGACCTAGTACTTTTCTTAAGTTTTTCCTATCGATCCTTAAAGTTCCTTTGGGTCCCATTTAGGTCCCAATAGGCATTGAAAATGATTTCAAGCCTTATTTCCCTTTTATTGCCAAAAGGCCCTAAGTTTTGGAAAAATTACAATTTTGTCCCTCAACTTGAGGACTTAGGTTCTAGGATCCATTTGACCCCTAAAATTTCCCGCATGGGCTCCTAAACTTCTTTTTACTAAGTTTAGGTCAATGGACTGCACAAAATCCACTTTGGTCATGCAAAAGTTCATATTTGCACTTTGGCCCCAAACTTTACCTTTATTGCAAAAAAATCCCTAAACCTTTCCCAATAGGCAAAATCGGTCCCCAAACTTTACCAAACTTCCCAAACTTCCCCAAAACCTTATATAAAAAGCTTATTATCAATTGGGTCCCCTAACATTCAAATCTTTACAATTTGGTCCCCCTCTTTTGACCCATAGCTCAAACATCTCCAAAAATTCTTAAATTATGTGGAGAGGTCCCCCTAGTCTCCCTCTACCCAGTCATATGCTTGAACAGAAAAGTCAACCCAACCCGTAGAAAATCAGGTCAACAAAGAAAACTCACCAGATGTAGCACGTCGGTTGTGAAAGGCCAGTGGAGTGGGAAAGCTGACACTCCTAAGAGTCTGCATCCAATTGAATTGAGTCAATTGGTGGTCTATAGCTCCTATAATTTACATTTTAGTTAGTTGGATCACTTTGCCCATGATATGATACTTCCAAGACTTAATTCAGATTCATTTTTGGATCAATTCAGGCAAAGTCTGAGTATATGGAAAGTCGGTGATGTAAGGGACTCGTCCAAATTTTCTTAGCTCAAAAGTGCAGTTGAGACCGTTAGAATTGGCCTTGAAAGCATATGTTATGTCTCAGTTCACCGGAGATCAACCACTATATGATCTTGTTGACATCGGTAGAGTAAGAGTTTAAGGTCGAGAGGTGTGACAATGGAAAGCTGGGTCCTCAGCTTTTCAAGGATACCAAGAATGTCGTCGGAGGTGGGTAGACGATAGAGATATCGTCTATGGTAGTCGGGTCGCTGGAAAAGTGAGTAGCTGGTGATTGGGAGAGGATTCTGAGCAATTGTCGGTGAGGTAGAAGCCCCAATTTATATAGTCGTATTCTAGACCTCTGTGGCAATCTATACATAGCTTCCTTTCATTAATTAATAGCATGTGGTACTGGTAATAAATTAATTTCCCAAGCGGTGGAGTCGGTGGGTCAATGGATGAGGTGCCTTGTTAAACAGGGAGAAACGAGTCAGCTATCGAGTAGAGAAGATGATACATGCGAGCATGACTATGCGTACGTGCACCCAACTTCCCTACAACTTGGTTCGGCGGTGTTGCAATCTAGTTTCTGGTGAATTTTTCCATCGATTTAGTAGTTTTTTACCCGATTCAATTTCCTATTAAATGGACTGAACTGTTCAATTTGGATTTATTTTGACCCATTAAGAATTCGAGGAATTTTGTGACTCCATCCAGATTGAATCTTGTTCGAACCGATTTTCTCTTAATCCTTTATTATGAGTCCCACAACCCTCCTAAGGGTTTCTCCTAACTTTTTTTCATCCCTCATAGCCTCTCATTGACATTTTTTTCCTCCTTCTGGTTCAATTTATTCCCCAGTTATCCATCAATTCCCGATTTAATTCCACTTCTTGGTTCAGTTTAGCCTAATCATAAAGTCGAGATTTTGCTTGGTCTTACATAGTTCCTTGCATCCTTCATGAGTTAGTTCACTCTCAATCTCACATCCTTATTTTTCATTCTTGCTTATAGGAAACACCCATTTCTCAATACTTGTGTGCACCCATGCGGTGGAATCGACACTTCATATGTCACATATCGAGTTTCTATTGGACAATTTTAATATTAAAAAAATAGGGGCATTACATCAATTTATGATTAAAGGGTCAAAGTTACTAGTCCACTAGATTTTAAGAGCTAAATGTTGTTAACAAACTAGGTTTTTTTTGCATATGAATCAAGTAGGGTTCAAATATTAACTTAGTTACAATACTTAGTATTCTATGCTCTTTTGCTACTCTAATTATCTAAGCTTACACGTTTTAATTATTGTAATATGAGTTGTCTCATTCACTTGGATGGATTAAAAGGACTCTCATTTTGTATTATAATTTTTTGAAATTATTTTCTAACTTGTTTTAAAATAGTTTTACTTTTAAAAATGGAGTCTTATGGGTGTGGCCACACATATAAAAATTATTTTCCAACTTAAAAAAATATTATATCTAGATACTTCAATTAGTTATTGATATATATTGTATATTCATGTATCACACCATATAACCCTCCATACCATTCAACAATCAATTTATCTTACTTGTTGCTATTATAATTTAGATCTACATTACTCGCATCCAATTCATATCGATATACCTGATCTGTTCATATTTTGATTTTGATCAACCCGACCACTAATATAGATCTTATTCCACATTATTCACACTAATTCGGATATCAATACAATCAATCTATCTCAATTCAAAACGTGATGCATCCAATTAATTGAATTTAATTGAATTTTTTTATTTGACCCGATTCATATTAAATTTCTGACCCATTCACTTAATATTAGATTTCTACCTGTTCAATTATGATAAAATTTTCAGTGTTTCAGCCCTTACTCGATCAATATCGAGTTAATGGCATTATTTAGGTTTACCATATCGATTAGATCGATTTTCTTATTCGAATCAGAATAAATTTATAAAATGACCCAAATCAGATCATTTTCCGACGTGAACTAGTTCGAATATTTCTAACCTAACACGAATTGAAATCTAATTGAATTTACTCGAATTATATACTTAAAATTGGGTATGAGTGACCGAACTTGACCCTTAACCGATCAAATCTAGTTTGATCGAGTTTGATACAAATCAGAGTCAATGTTGTGTAGGTAGGAATCCAACATTTTAGAATACTAAATGGTTGGGTTCCATTGCCACGCTTAAATGTGCGGGTGATTTTATATTACATTAATTATGCTATATAAGATTAAGTTAGTTTTTATGGATATAACCATCTAATATAATTATAATTGATTGATAGCATAATTCTATTATAATTTGCTCAATGTGAACCTAAGGTTTTAGAAATATAGTATGGATTTAAGTACTAAGTTCACAAATGATTATTCTAGTTAATATCTATAAAATATTATTTCATGATCAATATTCTCACCCTATAATAAATATTTCCATCCTATCCTATGATAAATTGTGTAATTCATGTCATGTGAATAAATTGAAAATCTAAGTTTGTTGAAATATTAGGATGATATTCTAATATTTTTGATGTATTAAATATAGAGGTAGTTCTATCAAATCCATTATTGATTGATTAATTAAATTAGGATGATATTTGATAAAATAATTCTAAAATATTTCAAAAATATAATATAGCAAGAAAGTTAAAGCTTTTCATATTTTTTTTAATAATTTAAGAAAGAAAAATTAAGTATTAATTTTACAAGAAAGTATTATTAATAGATAATTAATTTTATTCATATAAAATTAAAAATTATCATTTAATTTTATATAATAAAACATTTATTTTTTTATATAATGAAAATTTTATTATTTATTTATTTTACCCAATATAAAATTTTAAAATCCACAAAATAAATCATTTTTATATGATATGAGAAAATAATATATAACAATAATAAATTAAATGTATATATAATAAATAGTAAGAAGTAAAATATTAAACTTTATATAACCAAAACCCTTATATTTACATTTTGTGAAAAAATTAATGATAAAGATGATTAAAAGAAAGAAAATGAAACAATGGATCACACAAATAGGTATTACTAAAATTATTTCAGGAACATAATTTTCACTCCAGTGACTAGACTAGCCATGCAATTCTAGTCCCGAAGCCTCTCATCTCAGCAAATAAAATAAAGGCAGCCTACACCAGGCAAAAAGTCGACCATTCTTATACACATCGAATGTTCTCGATATGTTGTTTTCCTAACTCGACACTTCAGTCCTCAAAGATAATTTTTTTCCCATACTTTTTTTCTTCACTTTCCTTTGCTCGAGGGGTTGGTAAATACGAGATGGAAAACTACAAACGTGTCTCTTCTTTCTTTCTTCATTCAACACCCCTAGCTTCTTCCTCGTTAGTTTTGGTTCTTTAATGTGTGCATCAATCCATGGTCATCGGTCGGGTGATACAGCATCTGAAGCGGGCCCTGCGAACGGTAGTGAGGACTTCAGCCTCAGCATACTCGAGCATCATGACAATCTCGGAGAAGGGAGGCCTGACTTCAGGATTGGGGTCCCAACATCGGGTCATGATTTCGCTGAGTATTGGGAGGCAATCAGATGGAATGATAGGACGAACCCCCTTGTTAACCACTGCAAAAGCTGCCTGAACTGCAGTCATGTTCTGAAAAGGCAGCATACCGGTTATGAGCTCCCACAGGACAATCCCGAAGCTGTACACATCCACTTTTTGGGTGTAGTGCCTGTGCTGGATCATCTCCCTGGACAAAGGTAAATAAAATAAATTACAGTAAGACAAGTTTGAAATCTCATAAAAGTTATGGGATTGGACTAAGGTTAGATATACTAAGTTACATTTCCAGGGAAGAATCTCCTAGATTGAAAGAGTATCCATATGCTAATTAAGTAGCTTTTCACCAGTAAATGGAAATTGCAATAAAAACCATATAACTACATATACCCGTTCACAAAACAATTATGATAAAGTGGTTCATTTAAGGCAAAAAAACAGAAAATGAGAATAAACAAGAAAAATAACCCATGACTGATTTATCAGGCTTCAGAATCTGTGCTAGACTCTTAATTTTAATGCTATAATTTGGAAAGGTAAGATCTTCTAGATTTTTCAATTTTATGGGTTAGATTCAAACTAGATGATTGCATGGAGCAGCAAAAGTAACAATACAACAAGAGTAGACAAGAAAGGTATGCATCAGTTACCAAGGACTCAAAAGCAGTGGGTAAATTATGCATGGGTTCAGTAACTAGACAACTTATTCAAAGAAAGCAAATGAAGCATAGAAAAAGCTTATTATAATAGCAAAAGGTAAAACAAGTTCTTACGGAGCCATCCAGCGGTAAGTTCCTGTTTCTGGGGTCATACCCTCAGTCTGCACTTCAATTCTTGCCACTCCAAAATCAGCAATCTTTATAGTTTTGTCTGAATTAATTAATAGATTGTCAGACTTCAGGTCTCGATGAATGAATCCGAGTCCATGTACATAGGCCATTCCTCTTGCAACATCTAGTGCCTGCTTAACAGCCAACCGGAGTGGCACTGCTCGATTCTGCCTTCTAGAAAGAAAACTCCTGACTGAACCACCCTTGGCATATTCGGTTACAATGCACCAAACCAATGGCTTCCTGCACGCTCCAATGAATCGGACTATGTTGGGATGCTTGAGCGTTGCCAGCATCATGACTTCCTGCTGGAACTGTTGCTCCATTAGCTGGGCCTTCTCTGGGTCATTCTCAGGCCTCTCCAGAATTTTGATGGCAACCTCCTCCCCGTGGTAAGTACCTCGGTAGAGCTTACCGAAGGCCCCCTGAGCAAATGGCTCACCCATGTTGAGCTTTCTAAGTTCAAGAGTCCACTCGTCGAAATTCTCAAGGCCCCATGTAGGTGTGTTCTGGTCCATCAGAGCACGTGCTAATGCATCATCACTCAGAACATGGGTGACTCGTCCTCGGCGATTAATAACACTATGGGCTGTAGGGTTATTATCATTAGTATGGCGTCTCCGAAGTCCTTGATGGTTAAGGATTCGAGTAAGAGACTCATTTGAAGCAACACTGCTCTGATCAATAGACATTGCAACTGAACCTTCATTGCTTGTCTGAAGGCTTCCAAAGCTCTCAATAGACATGTTGCTGCCTTCTGTGAGCTTATGATAAGATCCTTGAGACAGATCAAGTTCATTGAAGGTAGGTTTGTTCAAGTCAATTATTCCTGTGATTTTATGCCCCACCTCCATAATTTTTTTATCTCCAGCCTGATTAAATAGATGGATCTCCTGATCTCGTCACTTCTTCAATGCCATAGTTTCAGAGATTTGATTCAGCTTATCAGTAAAATCAGACATGATATTCGCTAATGCATATTCTAGACTTGGAATAGGGAAAAGAAAAAAAATACCATTCTGAGTCTGGTGATGCACAAATTTAGAAACTTGTTGAGGGTGTGGAATCCCAATAAAATAAATTTTTATCCGCCATAAAAAAACAGCCATATGAAAGCAAAGAAACATAGCACATAATTACTGTAATCATTATAAAAAATTCAGAACATATGCTTAAGAATATGAAAATATACCTCTTAACTAGAAAGAAGACAAAATAGAGAGCTAGAATCTCAATTATTCAAGAAGCAATAATATCCCAAGCAATCTGATCACAAATTAATGCTAATGTGAGACAGCTTAAAAGAAAGAAAATTGCATGCAAGTAATGCGGTTCCCTGTCTACAAATCACCATACAATGTAAGACTTTTAAAAATACCTAAAGCATACAATTTTGATTCAAAGCCATTGAAACACCTAGAACGATTTTCCAAAAAAAAACACCCAAAATAGCATAAGAGGCAAGAAAAGGGTGGCCTTAATATATACCAAGACTAACTCAGCACTATCATAATTTCAATAAACCCTATAACAGATCAATTAAAGAAGACAGTTGATTAACAAGTTATCCAAATTGAAGCCTCTCGCCTTACAATTGATCATGAAACAAGAGGGGATAAATAAGGAAAAAAGTCTTACAAAGGCAGTGTTGAAGAGCGATTCTACCCAGAAACTGAGAAATGAAGTCCTGCCACTCTACAAAAAACATTACTCAATTGAACGAAAACCCAAAAACAAAAAAAGTGGATTGAGTTGACTGAGTATGAATGAAATTTACCCGTTTGACCTGGAAAGCACCATGGCAACAGAAGACCGGCCAAGGTAGGAACAAGTTATAAGATATGGAAGCCCAAGAATCGAGTGATGGAATGCGAAAATAATTAGAGAGAAAGGGGAAGGGGACGAGGAGAGGGCATAATGGAGAGACGAGGAAGAAATTCCAAACCAAAGGAAGCCCAAACATTGGTCTTTGCCGGTCTTCATCTTTTTTTTACAAATAAAAATTTTCATTTTCATTTGTATTGAATTTTTTAAAAAAAATATGCATATTTTTTACATCATTTAATGCTAATTTTTGGTGTAATAAAAGTTCAATACAAGAAAAAATAAGCTGCTAATCATATGCTCCAAAGGGAATGATTGTTCAAATTCTTTAAATTTCTTACTTTATAGGCATGCCCATACTACTCTGAAAAATAAGCGTGTGCATAAAAATTCAAATAGAATAATAGATATATTGGAGATGGCTAAGACCAAAGCCTAGCAAGGATAAATATGTTTAGAATATGTGGTTGAACTTGATGAAAAGAAAACTATGTTGGTAAACCAGAAGTAAATCGTTCTATTTCAAATAATGAAAGATTTTTCAACAATGTAGTTATAACAATGGTCCGTGAGATTGAACGGAGAAAAAGTGGAAAGTTAACATAACTGTAGAGAATCAGATAAAATAAAAGGCAAAAAGAGCCCTAGGAGGGCGCACGGGCAACCACCAAAGGTAGTGGCTGAAATGGGAAACCAAATATAGAAATTGATGACAAGGTGTGACATGAAATAGGAGTGAGGAAAAACGGTAAATGGAGATTATGAGGACCCACATGTAACAATAATAAGGGATTTATATAACTTTATCATCAACTTATCAAGTCATGTATGATCTTACTAATAGAAATTAAGGATGTTAAGAATGTATGTGACAAATTTTACATATAAAAAATACATTGAAATATTAAAATATTCAATAAAGTAGAATAAGAGAAGAATTAGATTTATGGTTAATTGAGTGAGAAGTGTATTTTAAAAATAAACTATAAGATTGATCCGATAATTTGATAAGAGAAAAGTAATTTTAGTGCAAATTCGCTATATTTGATGCAAGAAAGATCCAAACCAAAATAGATACAAATCGGAGTCCAATCCATTTGATGCAAGAAGTTTAGCATTTTTAAAAAGTGTACACTAATTAGAAAAAATAAAATTTTTTGAGCGTAATTGATGTGTAGTATACAATAAATGATTAGAAAAAAAAACTTGATTAATAAGTGAACCAATCAAGTGGTGACTAAAATCGATCGTATTAGCTAGTACCGGTAAAATACTCCAATTTTTAGAAAATATTAGATAAATCATGAATTGTTATTTTAAAGTTTAAATTTTAAAAAAATAAATTTGACCAAAAACCAATCGAAATGGGTGAAGCGACAAAAAATTTGTTAAACCAACTAAATTATTTATCAAAAATCAGTTCGCTACCGTGCGAATCGGGTGGCACACATGCCACACGCATGTGATAATCTTCCTCACTCAACTTCAACTTAGAAACTCGATCTAAAACCCGCACAATAACCCAATTTCATAATGATTTCAGGTTAAATCTCTATTTTTCATATATTGTCATTATAGTTGTTATTGCTATTCATGCGACCTCATTCTCAAAATTTTCATGTTCTAGTGGTAAAACTTATAATGCTCTTCTATTATTATTAACTTAAAAAAAATTATTATATAGTCACGATCGATCCAATATTACTCGTTGTCTATAAACCTACCTACCCAAGTATTTGGATACGTGCTCGTTTCGATTTAGTTTCAAGTGTCTATGACTGATGTCTTCCACATGAACCCAATTGTCGGAATGTATTTAGGTGCCTATGGTTATCAAAAAGGAGTGGGGTTAAATTGATAGTATTTTAGGATTATATATCTTCTTCCTTGAGGTGTGAACTTCTCGTAGGGTAAGAACTCTCTCTTTGAGTAATATTAGGTTCCACAAATATCTTGACAAATTTATCGTAGAGTTTCTTTTTCTCGGGAGTTACCCTAAGTGTAGTGGTTTGAGTCTCACTAAGAGTTAGGGGTGGGAAGGGGGAGTAAGCTCACAATTCAGTGAATGAGTTTACCAACGTTGAGCCATGACATGGATTACGACCTAATCCCTATTTATTCATTTAGTTGTTATAATATTTTAGCTTAGTTCACAATTTAGCTTATCCTTGTCTCTTCTTGTTTTCACAAAATTTTTGAGAGTTCATCTCCCTTCTCCTAATCTTAGTAGTTGTATACATAAATATAAATCCCAGAGTTTCACCCTTAACTCCTTGTACGGTCAACACCACCTATATCATTAGGTGTTATGCTAATGCCATCACTCATCTACCCATACAATATATTGAAAGCGTATAGGAAAACAATAACATAATTACTCTTAAAGAAATCTAGCATGCAATATGTTATTTGACCAATCCCACTATCATGCTTTCCAAAAAAAATCATATATCAAGCATACATGTATTTATTTGTAATTTCTAGTAAATGGCAAGTTAGTTAAACTACTCGTATGCCTCTATCATTCCTATATGTGTGGTTCATTCTCATTTAGAAATATAAGAGTGGAATTTCTTAGCATTGTGAATGATATGGCACTTGACCATTGTTGTTAAAATCGTTTCATTTATATTTTTGGTAATATCCAGTTCTGCTATCATGATTTTCTAGTCACATTTTGGTGTAAGAAAAAGAGTATTGGACAGGGATCACGATCGGTCCAATAGGACTCATCGTCTATAAAACTAATCACCCGAGTAGTCAAATACATGTTTGTTTCGATTCAATCTAAGAGAGTCTGATCGAAATCTTCCCTAATTCTGAGTGTAGCAAAATAAACTACAAGTACATAAATGGGTAATACATGATCAGGTTGGGTTCTTAATGGTACACCTGATATCGTCCGAATTTCCCAAATTTTCAGTTTTGCCCATTTGGGGTCGGGTTTGCTCAAGCCTTGTGTTTGGAACCCTTTTTCCGATCCTCAGTGGTAGTCCTATTTTCTAGAATAAGAGAAGAATTAGATTTGTGGTGAAATAAGTGGGAAGTGTATTTTAAAGGGAAAGAATAAGATTGATCCAAAAATTTTGATAAGAGAAAAGCAAATTTAGTGCAAAAAGACTATATTTAAAATATTTATAATTTTTGAAAAATTATGATAGATTTAGATGAATTGAAGACCCTAAAAAACCCTAAAAGACCAAATCTAGATATATGAATAGATAGTGATATTTCAATATAATAAGTACGAAAGAGAAGAAAAATGACCCATACCAATTGAATTATCACCACAAAAGAGGAAAAAAAGACTCGGTACTAAACGAGGATAAGTGCAGGTGAAATTTTCAAATCACTCAAAATTACATGAGCAATATCTAAATAATATTGTAACATTGAAAATTTTGAAATAAAATTATAACCTAATCAAACCGGATAATCAATTTTAAACTGGGAATGAAAATTCAATTAGTGGTTAGGAATCAGACTAAATTATGAATTAATTTGGCTATTACGTTCGACGAAGGTTAATATCATGAAATTTTATTTGTAAAACTTTTATAATCAGAAATTATGTAGAGAATGATCCAGACCAAAATAGATACAAATTGGAACCCAATCAGATTGATGCAAAAAGTCCCGCATTCTTAGGAAGTGTACACTCATCATAAAAAATAAAATTTCTTGAGTGCAATTGATGTGAAGTATACATGAAATTTTTAGCAAAAAAAAATTGGATCAATAACTATTCAAATTGGAGATGAATCGACCAAGTGGCGACCAAAACTGATCATTTCAATTCATACCGGTAAAATACTCCAATTTTTAGAAAATGTTAGATAAATCATAAAATGGTTATTCCGAAGTTTAAATTTAAAAAAAATAAATTTGACAAAAAACCAATTGAAATGGGGTGCAGCGACAAAAAATTGGTTGAACCAACCAAATTATTTGTTATAAATTAGTTCACTACCGTGCAAATCGGGAGGCGTGTTATACCAGTCGCGCATACACGCCATATGCATGTGATAATCTTCCTCACTTAACTTCAACTTGGAAACTCGATCTACAACCTGCACAATAACTTGATTTCATAACAATTTTAAGTTAAATCTCCATTTTTCATATATTGTTATTGTAGTTCTTATTGATATTTATGCGAACTCATGCTCAACATTTTTGTGTTTTAGTTGTAAAACTTAAAAAGCTCTTCTATTATTATTAATTTAAGAAAACTTATTATCTAATCATGATCGGTCCAATGGGACTCGTCTATAAACCCACTCACCCGAGTATTCGGATACGTGCTCATTTTGATTTAGTTTCAAGTGTCTTTGACTGATGTCTTCCACATGACCCCAATTGTCAGAGTGTATTAGGTGCCTAGGGTTATAAAAAAGAGTGGGGTTAAATTGGTAGTATTTTAGGATTATATCTCTTCTTCCTTGAGATGTGAACTTCCCGTAAGGTAAGGACTCTATCTTTGAGTAAGGTTTGGTTCCACAAATACCTTGACAATTTTATCATAGAGTTACTTCTTCTCGGGAGTTACCCTAGGTGTAGTGGTTTGAGTTCCTCTAGACTCATGTGCTCCTGTGTTATTTCCCTTATTGGGAATAAAGTTTTCCACCGGTTCGATTATGGGTTTGGATGCGGTAGTGTGAGTCCATTTGGTTACTCTCTTGGAAGTTATATCTACAAAATGAATGATTATTATTTGCTACATTCAAAAAAATTTTGGATTTTTTTAGTTTTGGAAATGTTTTTTTGGAAAACCTTGCTGTGATACCACTTAAGTTGTCATGCCCCAGCCCAATTTGGTCAGAACCTTGTAAATAATCCTCCACCCCTTCCTGTACTAGGACGGTATCTCTAATATGATAGATCAAGAAAGGTTAAGACTTATAACATAAGTGTTTTCCATAATAAAATTTACAAAATAACTTAATACAATTTACCTTCTCTTGATAATCTTACTTCCGTTCAAGAACTCTCTTCTCCTAAGGTGAAGGTTTCCAAGAAAGAAAGAGGTTTAAGTAGAGGGTGAGTTTGTAACTCAATGAACAAGTTTAAATGACATTGTGTTTGAACCTGTCATCTGAGATCAAGGAAAACCAAGAAAGAACTGGTCAATTAAATGGGAAAATCGAACCATTTAAGGAACCAAGAATGATAAAGAGAGGTAAAAATGAGAAATTGGAAAATAGCAAGTGACCAAAAAGTCATGAAAATCATGGGGAAGAACAATAAAGTAAATTGTATGGGAAAACCGGACCAATTCAGGGTGAATCGGACATGAACCAGATTGAACATAATGAACTAGATTGAAAAATTCATTTTTCTAGGTGGCTTGAAAATCTCAACTTGGAAAATTGAGGCCACCATCATATAGTAAATGTATTTTGACAAATTTAGAAAATTTTAATTTTGTGAAAACCGGTCGAATTGGGCCTGAACTGACTGATTTTCACCATTGAACTCGGTCGGACCAATCCGGTCCAGTTTAGAACAGTGTCGTCTTCTTCCTTATGATGACAACATTATTCATATGGCATAAAAATTTTCCTTCTCCGGTGGGGGAATATTCCCTTTGATTTTGGCATTTTCTAAAGAGGATAAGCTCGACCAATATTGAAACTAGTAGTGCATAGGGTCCTTGAGCTCCCCTCCATTCACCCTCCACACACCTCAACTTCTCTCCTCCTCCAAAGTGCTCCATTTTTCGGTGAAGCTAAAACCATAACTCTAACTTGGGCACTTTTCTCAACCTTAAAAGGCAAACTAGGGTCCTACAGACTCTGAGGGAAGTCAGCTACCTGACACCAACCTCCCTTCGACCCAATGATCGCTGGAGAAGCGCCGACGAGATCGAATAGTGCAATGGGTGTCACGCTCCGACCCGGTTTGGTCGGATCCCCATGAACAACCCGCTGCTCTTCCCAGTTCAAGAGGAGTTTCCCCCTTCTTTAACTCAAGAGGAGCCAAGCGTACTTTCAACCTCATTCCCTGGAAAGACGTATATCAAATAAAATGCAAGCTTAACAGAATTTAAGCATACCTGACAAAGGGCAAGGCTCGGTGTTATTCCAAGTTATTTTCTCAATTTCATAAAAAAGGGATAAAAGAGGGGTGAGTTTCTAAAAATCAGTGAATGGGTTCTAATAAAAATATTTAAGTTCGATAAAAAATAGTTTTCCAAAAATGGAGTCTTCTAGACTTCTTAATTCCCTTAAGTTTTCCCATCATCAATATCAGTTTTCAAAAATCATTTCTTATTACCACGGTGTGTCATCACCCAACACACATCCTTCATCATGAAGGTCAAACACACAATCACAAGCTACCTCATCCACTGAACTCACTTGTGGCGTTGGAGCAACTTTACCGGCCACCTAGACAGAAGTACGTACACTTCTACCTTGAGAATAAGTGGATGTTCACGACATCTGACCCTCAATCCCGTAACAATTCTCCATGTTCGTAAGAGGATAGAGACCTCATCATGACCCCACCTTGCTCTCAAGCACTTGAAGCTATGTCGAGCTTCGCAAGGCTTCAGGTACAACTAATTGCCCATATATCCACCAGGTCGTCCAGGGCCCTAGAACACATCATTACCCCTCTTGGACGTCTTGAAGGTCCTGTCAATACAGTGCATGCACAATCAACATTTTTAACATGATGCCATATAATTTGTGGTGCCAATAGTCCAACGACCCAGACCCTCAACTCAACTTGTAGCTATTTGTCTTGACTAATTCAGAGACCTATCATGTCGCACTGCCGCTAGTTGACTAAGTACGTCAGTCTCCCAAATTTTCAAAAATCCCCAATTTCAACTTCCCAACATAGACGAATTTGATTTCATCAAATTGACTGATCAAACACTTCTAATTGTTGAAATTGAAGTTAAATTTAAGTTTCTACATATTCATACGATTCAATAGCACTTTGAATTATAAGTTTTGATGCCAGAACGAGCTCAAATGGAGCTTCGCAGGAAAATAAAACGTAGAGAGAGAAAGCTTCAATTGCTCACCGTCGGGGGCACGACAGTCCGAGCTTCCAATCTAGTAGTTAGCTTTCCTCCTAAGGTTTCTCCTAGGATCAAGAATTACATAAATTGATGTTGAATTCGGTGAGAATTCTATCATTGAAATTATGTCGATTCTCTCTCTAGCACCGGTCGAAAATTGTAGAATGGATCCGAATTGGCTTACCTTTTAGTTCTAATTCAGTCGTAGGAGGGTTGAGGAGGTGTTGGAAGAGCTTGGTTTGGCCTAAGGAGGGCTCAAATTGGCCAATTTCAGTTCGGCCAAAATAGGGTAGCTTCGGTCCGCCGGAGCTGCTTCACTATTAGACCACGCTAGTGCTTCTCCGGCGACTCTCGGAGCAAATGGATATTAGCACCGTATAGGTGACTTCCCCATAGTTCTAAGGAACCCGACCACACCTTCTTTGGCTCAAAAAAGGCCCTATATCGGAGCTCTGGTTCGAGCTTCATCGGAAAACTAAGCAGCTAAGAGAGAGTGAGATTTTCAGGTGTGGAGAGGATGAATGGAGATGGGCTCTTTATATAAGGAGATTGGGGACTCGTCGGCCGTCCGTTTGGCACCTTTATGACATTCATTGATGGCCTTAAATGTTCTGAATGGAAACATTTCTTCTTTGCCAGCGTTGCTTCGATTTTCCGACGAGTGAACAGTGCTGTCATCTTAAGGAAGAAGATGACACTGTTCTGAACCGGACCGGACCATTCCGAACTGTGTTCAAAGCTTAAATTGTCTAGTTCACCCCCAATTCGACCAAAATTTTAAAATCATAAAATTTCTAAATTCATTTTCTATCCAATGATGGCCTCAAATCTAAAATTTGAATTTTTTAAGCCAACAAGAAAAATAAATTTTTCATCCGGTTCAATAGTGGTTCAAACCGGTCCAAATTAGTTCAATCTGGTTCACCTGAACCGCTTTGGTTTTCATCCCCCATTCATCCTAAAGTCCTTTATCATGACTTATGTGACTCTTTAGGTCACTTGGGGTCCATATATTTCCTAGTTTACCCTCTCTCTATCGGTTTCAGTTCATAAACCTGCTTGATTCATAAATCGGTTCAATCCTGTTCAGGTCTGGTTCATCCAAACTGGTCTGGTTTTTCTCTCCCAATTTGTCCTAAAGTTCTTTTTCAAGGTTTATGAACCTTTTTGGGTCACTTGGGAGTTGAAATTTCTCCAATTTTCCCATTCTCCAATAATCAGGTTTGCGAACCGATTTGGTTTTCTCACTTAGTTTGACCGGTTCTTTCCCAGTTTTTCCTTAGCTCCAAAGAGTGGTGCTCCCCTCCTTTTAGGAGTTTTGTCCCCAAAACTTATTTTATATTATTTATGTATTGACTTAAACTTTTCATTGTTATGAAATTTTCTATTTGATCATCTTACAACTTTCTCGTTTGTTTCGGTTCATCCCTTTCATCACATATCTAAGATTTTCTTCTCAATCTCATCCTTTCCCCATTCCATGGAATTTACTTTAGACTGGAATATCTTCCTTGAAGAACTAGGATCATTTCCTTTAGTTACATCTTCCTTCCTAATGCATCATTTCCCATTTCAAGCTTCTTTTACCTAAAACTTTCAGAACTATGAGTTCTGGTTATTTTTCTACTACAGATTTTGGTGTTTATCACCCTTTCATCTTGTATGGATACCATCCTCATTCTTTGGTTATCACTTTTGTGCTTGACTTCATTATGCCTTACTTATATAACTTCCCTTGCCCAAGTTGTATTTCGTTGGATTAGTTGGGTTCACATGCCCCTTTACATACGACATTCTTCGTGATGTCTTTGACCTTACGTCCCTATAATCGTATTGTTTTCTGTACTTACTCGTACTTTCCAAACTTACTTATTCGTTCATTCAACCTTCAAATCCTTGAACTTCCTGATCCTCGTTGACACATTTAGAACTCTTGATGTTATACTTCATTCTTCATTCCCACTAGTGTCCTTCCTCTTTAAGATCTCTTCTCTTTCCAAATCCATTCTTGCTCTCATCAGTGTTCCTCTCCCTATCATTCATTCTGAGTTAGTTCCTTTCTTACTCGCATGGCGTCTTATGATGTCATCCTCCTACTTACACATTACTTGGGTTTGACTTATCCCTTGAATCTTTACGATTTCTTTCCCCTTGTACTTGATCCTTTCATCTCCAACATCTTGTTCTTAAGGGGCTTATTCTCTTTCTTATTCCATTGGTTCCATTTGCTCTTTGTTGGTACACCCATGTCTTTCCAAGATTCCTTTATCTGGTGAGCTTCACATTCCCTCTCTTTTGGGATTTCCTTCTAGTTTTACTATTGAAATCATTAAATTTCGGATTGTTTTTTGTCGATATCTTTACCAGCTTACTTTTACTCTTTGGATCTATGAGTACCTTTCGTTTATCTTGCTTCATTCTCACTTGCTCCAGCATTTGTTTATTCCTTTGAGGTGGACCTCTCATCCTTATTGTATCCAAACATTCCGTATCTTTGTGTCCTTGGTATCCCCCCCTCCCGTCTTGGTTAGTATGTATTCTTTTACTACTCCCCATTTCTTATTAGACTTCGTTTACTCCTTTGAATGATTTGGTCCATATATGTTATTTCATTAAATCGAATATGTCTAAGATTTCTATTTGAGTTTCCAGGTCTTCTTGTAGTAGATCACACTTGACCTCCCAACACACTCACTTAGCCACTCATACTTCTTACCAAGGACCTCATTTCGGCTTTGGTTTTGCAACCTTCCCTTGATTGATTGTCTTAACTTGGAGCTTTCTCCTTCCTCAATCCAACTTCCTATTTTCATCCTCCTTCTAGTATCTTCCACTCTGTTATTTCCTTTTGTTTCAATCACCTTACCGTTCTTTAGAAATTCTTTCCTTTAAATCTTCACCTAACTTAAGGGTCTTGTTTGACTTATCCACTCCTACTTTTCTTCCTCTTTTAGTCCATACCTTTGTCTTCTACAAATCTTCCTATCTTATGAAGTTCCTAAGTAATTGTATCTCAGTTCATTATTAATTAGTTGTTACACATGGGCCTTCCTGTTATTCTACTTTCTTCCCATCTCTCTTTGGTGATCTCTATACTTATTTCTTTTTCTTCTTGATCAGCTTCTATTCTTATGGTTCCTTTTGGAATGTTCTACTCCTCCTTGCTCTTCATTCTCTAAACTTATTCATAACTCCTTGGACTTTCCATGATTCTGTACCCCTTGATGATTGCTTCCCCTTGTTCCACTTCTTTTTCCTTTTCTTAAGATTTCCCTTAGATGGATTCTCCTTATCGTATTCTCAAAGATAAGTCTTAAGGGTTGATATTAATTATGAATAACCCGTATTTTCTTCTTTAAGTGATTTTCTACCTTTTACTTAGATTTGTATTATCATACTCTTTTGTTTTGATTTTTATAAAAGAACTCATAAATTTTTATAAGACTTTTACTTTCATTCATTCAAGAAATATTTTCTTGCCATACTTGGATTATTACAGGAATTTTCTACCCCCTAATCCCTTGGGGTCATAGGACTAGAATTAACCATAGAAAGGTTGTGAGACTCTTGATCAGAAGGCTCTGAGGAATTGATTGGGGTCTATTCATGTTCCCTAATAGGACAGATTTCATGTATGGCCTCCAATTTGTACTGCCATAGTACCTCAACTTCACACTCATAGGTCCACTTCACCCATTAGGAGGGGTTGAATCCAGGTTGAGTAGGTGGAGGTACTTGGTGGACTTTCATGAAGGTGGCATACGCATCCCAATAATTATCCCAAGCCTCCTTCTTGGTTGGATCCCCCTCTGGTTGTTGTGGGACTGGAGGAGGAGGGGTTGGGCTTCTAGGAGGTGATATTGGTTCCTCTTGTCTGGGAGGAGGGTATATGATGCCTTCCGGTTCTAGTAATGCTCCTACTAGCTTCCTATAGTCTTCCACCATGTCCTTGGGCACTCGTTTCTCGCCCTTTAGAAACCTTTGTATAGCTTCCTCCCTTGGCTTGGATGTCTTTTTTAGGGTTATAGGTGGATGACTGGATTTCACCGCGAATTTCCTAGGGACTCTCCTTCCTACACGATAGTTTAGAGTTGGGTTAATGTTAGAGCAAGATAATGATAATGTTTCAAGGAAACCTGGCTCTGATACCACTCTAGTTGTCACGCCCTGACCTGGTTTGGTCGGATCTCCGTGAACAACCCGTCGCTCTTTCTGGTTCAAGAGGAATTTCCCCCTTCTTTAACTCAAGAGAAGCCGAGCGTACTTTCAATCTCATTCCCTAGAAAGACATATATTAAATAAAATGTAAGCTTAACAAAATTTAAGCATACCTCATAGAGGGTAAGGCTCGGTGTTATTCTTAGTCATTTTCTCTATTTCCTGAAAAAGGGATAAAAAAGGGGTGAGTTTCTAAAACTTAATGAATGGATTTTAATAAAAAAAATTAAGTTCGATGTAAAATAGTTTTCCAAAAATGGAGTGTGCCACACTCCTTAATTCCTTTAAGTTTTCCCATCATCAATATCAATTTTCAAAACTAATTTCTTATTACCACAGTGTGTCATCACCCAACACACATCCTTTATCATGAAGGTCAAACACATAATCACAGGCCAGCTCATCCATTGAACCCACTTGTGGCGTCGAAGCGACTTTACCGGCCACCTAAATAGAAGTACGTCCACTTCTATCCTGAGAATGAGTGGATGTTCGTGACATCCGACCCTCAATCCCGTAACAATTCTCCATGCCCGTATGAGGACAAATACCTCATCCTGATCTCACCCTAGTCTCATGCGCTTGAAGTTACATCGAGCTTCGCAAGGCTTCTAGTACGACCAACTGCCCTTATATCCACTAGGTCGTTCAGGGCCCTATGACACATCACTACCCCTCTTGGGCGTCTTGAAGGTCCCATAAACACAGTGCATGCACAATCAACATTTTTCACATGATGCCATATAATATGTGGTGCCACTGGTCCATCGGCCCCGACCCTCAACTCAACCTACAACTATTTGTCTTGAATAGTCCGGAGACATGTCATGTCGCACTGCCGCTAGTTGATTGAGTATGTCAATCTTGTTTTGGTATCATGGCCAAACATATCATTTACTTAAATTTTCATGGCATATAAATCATATTTGTTTAAGAGCTCCTGCTCATGCCAATTGGCCTAGGGCCCACTGTTCGAGATTTTCAAAATTGGGCATAATCGCCCACAAGTTCCAAAACCGAGGCCTCCGGCCTAACAGAACTATTCGAGCTCCCATCAAGAAGGTATTCCAAATTGTTTAAGTTGTGGCACACAAGCACGGGAGAGCTCTTCTGACAAAATATATTTTCAACTGTCCATCATAACAATAGAGTATTAGGACATTATCGCTCATAACCGATGAACGGGTTTTCCACTTCCTACGAGGAAGTTTAATCATACCAACTGGGTATGATCTACTTACAACCGGTAAGTAGTTTTTCTGTGTGATTTTCACATCACACCTTTTAGGTGTGAAGTCTAAAATACCACTTAGTAGTGGGTTTTCATTTTTGATGTGCTTATCATCCCAATCGGGTATGATATAAAAATTTCACTCACCCGATCGTGGAGTGAAATTCCACTTAGTCAATTTTCATCCCTTGCAAGCTTAATCTTAGCTGGTGTTCCTGATATCTCATGTTCCTACACAAAATATACATTTTTGTTCATTATCATTTGGCTTAATCACCTTCATTCAATATAAATGACTAAATTCTCAACTTTTCAAATATTTACAAATTGGTGCCTAAAATTATTTTTCCTTTTACTTTAGGCCCCCAATTATCGATTTTTCACCAAATTAAGTCCCAAAACTTTTAAAATTCCCCTTGGGACCCCAGTTTACTCAATTTCATAAAAAGGGGTTCAAGTTTCCCAAATTCCCAATTGGGCCCCAAAATTTCTAACATTACCATTTTGCCCTTCCTTTACAAAAATGGTAAATATTACCCCTAAAATTCTAAAATTACCAATTAGTCCCCTAACACTCTTATTATGTCCAATTGACCCTCAATTTTATAAAATTACATTTTGGTCCTTCGAATTTTTTAAAATCCCCAAATTTCCCCTAATTTCAACTTACTAACACAGCCAAATTTGATTTTATCAAATTGATCGATCAAACACTTATAATTGTTGAAATTGAAGTTAAATTTGAGTTTCTACATCTTCATACGATTCAATAGCACTTTGAATTGTAGGTTTTGACATCGGAACGAGCTCAAACAGAGCTTCGCCAGAAAACAAAATGTAGAGAGAGAAAGCTTCAATTGCTCACCGTCTGGGGCGTGGCGGTTCGAGCTTCTAATCTAGGCAGATAGCTCTTCATCTGACCTAGGATCAAGAATTGCATAAATTGATGTTGAATTAGGTGAGAATTCTATCATTGAAATTATGTCAGTTCTCTCTCTAGCACCGGTCGGAAATTGCAGAGGGAAGCCGAATTGGCTCACCTTTCAGTTCTAATTCGGTCATAGGAGGGCTGAGGAGGTGTTGGGGAAGCTTGGTTTGGCCTGAGAAGGGCTTAAATTGGCCAATTTCAGCTTGGCCGAAATAGGGCAGCTTCGGTTTGTCGGAGCTACTTCACTGTTCGATCACACTAGCGCTTTTCCAGTGACTCTCGGAGAGAATGGATGTTACCACTGTGTAGCTGACTTCTCCCCAATTCTAAGGGACCCGACCGCGCCTTCTTTGGCTCAGAAAAGGCCTTATATCGGAGCTCTGGTTCGAGCTTCATTGGAAAACTAAGCAGCTGAGAGAGAGTGAGATTTTCAGATGTGGCGGGGACTCGTCGGCCCTCCATTTGGCACCTTTATGACAGTCATTGATGGCCTAAAACGTACTGAATGGAAACGTTTCTTCTTCGTCGGCGCTACTTCAATTTTTCAGTGAGTGAACAATGTTGTCATCTAAAGGAAGAAGACAACACTATTCCAAACCGGACCGGTCCGAACTAGGTTCAAAGCTTAAACTGGCCAGTTCATTTTGTAATATTAGGGGTAATTCATTTTGCCCCTAATATTTCATTTTGCCCTAGGGGGTAGTGATGGGCTTCCAAGGGCTGCTAGACGACATGATGGAGATAAGGACAGTTCATCGTGCCAGTTAGTCATGAAGCTCTGGGAGGTTCTTACGCATGAGACCGGGGTGGAGTCAGGATGAGGTCTCCATCCTCATACAGACATGAAGTGGCATTCGGGTCTGAGGGTCAGACATCTGGGACGTCCACTCAGACTCAGGGTAGAAGTCGCACTAATCTCCAAGTCGGTGCAGTCTGGGACTACCATGCGAATGTGTGTACCCTTCCTGATGAAGGGCGTATGTTGCTTGCTAAATGCCTCCTGAGGCAAGGGGTTGTGCTAAGAGAGTTAAACACATCTAATATAGAAATGGAAAAAGCTTCTGAGATTTGAGTTTGAGAAAAATTATTAAAAAAGGAATGGTAAACCTTGGTAATGGTTTTCACAAATAAAACATTTTTTTTAAAACTCGCTCCCAACACCCATTCACTGAGTTGTAAAAACTCACCCTCCCTCTTTAACCCCTTTTCAGGAGAAAGGAAGACCAAGTTTAAAGACCCTTCATAGTTGAACCCTAAGATAGGTATGTAGATTTTAAATATATTGAGTTTTGTATAATGCTATTCCAGGAAAAATAGGGAAAAGATGCTTGACTTATCCTGGTTTAGAAGGGGGTGGAACCCTCTTGAACCAAAAGGAGTGGTGGGATGCTCATAGGGATCCGACCAAACCGGGTCGGGGCGTGACAACTTGAGTGGTATGAGAACCTGTTTTATCGAATACATTATCAAGACTATATAACATAAGAACTAATAGAAAATTTATTAAAATTTTCATATGGCTCCCAAGAGAGAAACTAAGAAAACTAGGACTGACGTCACTGCCCAACACTATGTCCTCGTGGGAAGACAACCCTAAAAGCTCTCCAATGTCCGAGGTATAGTAGAAGTCACAAGGGACCAAGAGACATTATGGGGAAGCATCCAATGCCGCCAAGGAATGTGGTGACAGCGCCTGTTGAGGTCACATCCACGAGTAGGAGGAGAGCCAACCTAATGCCAATGACATCGCAAGGGACTTATAACCAAGAAGAACACTTACTAAGAACCTAGTATAGTAGCTCCACAAGTTGAAACTACTATTTGTAATAGGGTTAATGCCCAAAACATAATGTACCCCTTATTAATAAAATTTTCTATTTTTTCTTAAAAACTTTATCCCTCAAATAAAGTAACGTTCTCATACCTCAACTATATGAGGCAAGGTCACAGAAGATAAGAAGGACAAAAGGAAGAAAACGCAAATGAAGCAGAGTATAGAGGAAAGGAAATTTTCCTTAAGGAGAGTTACAAGCTATCTAGGAGTAAGGAAGGAAACACTTCCACAAGAGAAGACAAGCCTGCACGATTGACGATAAATAGGATCCAAATTCCTCCTTAATAAAATTAACTAGAAGTGATTGCAAGTGGGGATAAAGACAAGGTACAAAAGAGGTACCAGTAAGATTCCCAAAGTTAGGGTAAGCAGGAGAGAATGACATCAAAAGGTGTCATGAGGTCGATTTAAAGGACAAATACCTACAAACACAATGGGAAAAGGAAATTTTGAGAAGAGGAGGAGCCTACCAAGGAAGGGAGTCATGGGAAAGACATATCCCAACAAAGAGGCAAATGACCTGACTAAGTTGAGAAGAGAAGGCAAAACACACAAATAAAGTATAGGCTGGGATGGAAAGAGGTAAACACAAGGGAAAAAAACCTATTTTCAAGGATCTAAGGAGTAGGTTAAAACCCAAGGAACGGGTAACTGATAGAATAACATTAAATGATGCAGTAATAAGTGGGAATAGGTGTCACATCGCAAATAAAAGAACAAGGAAACAAATTTCAAAGGAAGTAAATCCTTGAAAAAGGACGTACTCCAGTTAAAAGTGATTTAAAAGAATAATAACGAACACCAGGACAAATTCTGGTCCACGCCCATGGAGCTTAAGATTTATTGTCGGGGCCTAATGTAAAGGACACGAAATAAGAATCGACAATCGGAGATACCTCAAATAGGAAGTAGAGGGCGAATTGGGAATTTTAAGATAATGAAGGATTAAAAGCAGGCAAATGCCCCAATATAAAAAGGGTGTAAGGAGATGAAGAAAGAAAACTTTCAAGGAATGGTAAGAAAATTGAACGTGTAGTTCCTAAGGTGTAAGTCTCTACTTTGAAGGATATATTAGAGAATGAAACCATCAAAAAGGAACTTCCCAAATAAAGGAAATCGACACGTAGACCAAAAGGGATCAACTCGGAATAAAAAATCGTGAAATGGTCACGAACGAGTAAGAGTGGATTGAAGAAAGGAAGGACACCATTGGAAATGAGGAAGGATAAAAGAGAGAAAGAATCCCAACATGTCGGTAAGTCGTCAAGAAACCCCCATGGTTGGAACCGGGGAAAAACCAATAAAAAAGTTAGTAAGGAATAAGTAGATAAGGAAAAGACAACAAAATCATGATGTTAGAATGTAAAGGGACAATTGGATAACGCTGATGGTAGTTGGGGAACACTACCAAGTAACAAAAAGGAATGAAGTCACACGACTCTTAACAGTTGGAAAGGCATGAACCATTATCGAGAAAATGTTCTAGAACTATAATGGACAAATAAAATTCTAGAACATCTCATGTTGTACAGTCCCAGGAAAATGTAACTCAAATAAGAAAGAGTCCTCTAGTTAAGTTTGACGAGGTCAAACCTAAAAAAAAACTTGGACGGGAGTTGTAGTAAACAAAAGATGGAGAAAGGACCAAAATAAGATAAAAAGGGAATCATATCAAAACCCACAAGGTTAAGGACGAAAAATCCGAAAGGATGTTGAGCTAAAGAGCATAGACATCCAAGAAAATAAATGGTAACGGGGATGATTAGACATTTATGGAACACCCAACCCAATGACTTGGATAAGAATACTCAAGAGGAAGTCTTACTCGATGTAAAGTAAGAATAGATTTAAGGATGTCCCTTGGGATTAGTGAGTAACACATAACTGGTTTAAAGGGCTAAGTGAAGGAGCAACCAAAGTAGTAGTATGTTAAGCAAACCCCAAGTTGACATAAAGGGAAATTATTCCCGATGCTAATTAAATTTTGAGGATAAAACTCCTAAATAAAGGAGAGAGTTGTGAAACTCGTCATCTCATATCAAGAAAAATAGGAAAGAGTCGTTCAATTAAATAGGAAAACTGAACCATTTAAGGAACCGATAATGATAAAGAGGGGTAAAAATACGAAATTGTAAAATCACAACTTTATTCTTCCCATTATAAGAGTAGCATGTATTGCCAATGATATATACCTACTTAGGTAGCATTGAGTCTTTGAGTCTTTTTCCCCTGTGTGTTATTTTGATGGGGTGAATAGTAAAACTAATTGTCAATTTACCTTCTATTATGGAATATGTACCTTGTGGTTGTAGTGTTTTTTCGTTTATGGTTTTTGTCCATTTCCTTTTTAATGCCATATATTTCCAAAATATAATCCACTCTATTTGACTTATTGTTCTAAAAAGTAATACACAACTATTTTTTTGACATACAAAATGTCAATTAAGGTAAAATACTCACTTTATAATATAAAAGTATTTTTCATATTGTTAATCCAAAATAAAAAAGTGATAAAATTGTTAGTTAATTTTTTCCGAGAATTACTTACTATAATACTCGTTTGAGATCGATTGTTTTCTATATTAGATCGTAGAAGGTAAGGCCAAATCATTAGTTTAAATTGAGCGAACTCCTAAATGCTCATTATTTGTACCATTCCAAAATAAAAGTTAAAATTTGTTTGAAATCTGATGTGTAGTGGGACCTATAGTAGCGATTGGGAATCAGATAGTTGAATAGATACATGCAAAGAAGTGTTCTAATTATTAGTAGAGGTAACTTAAAATATCAAGTTGCTCATTTCTTGTGTTGTTGTTACTATTTATTATTTTTATTGAGAAATACCCAACGTTTACTTAATCTCCCTATTATACTTGGAGTAGCTAATATTACTCTACATCCGAATTAGTTTGACAGTAGACAAGGAGGGTGACTCTAGCTTATAGCTAAAAGAGAAAAATAGTAAAATCAGTACATTTTATCTACAGCACATATTTAAGTATTTTCTCAGAATAAATTACCACAAACATTTAAAAATGGAGAAATTGATGTGAAAGCTTGGCAAAAATTTTAGTATTTTCTTGCAAGGAAATTAACCACAACCATTGACACGAGCTCCACTTCACTCTGTCAGTTTTGCTCTCGGAAAAAGAAGCGCTTCTCCCTCATACCGTCGGATACTGGAGCGAGATCTCTCTATGCGAAGGGCTGGGCCACATACAGGCGACGCCGAGGGCGACGCTACCGATGAGTCCAAGACCAGGAAGCAGAATCGCTTTTCTATCCTTACCGCCAGATTCGTCAACTACACGACTAAGCTCGCCCATATCTGCCCGTCGTGGCCGTGGCTGATGCTCATCCTTCTCTTGATCCTTATCCTTCCTCTCATCCTCCACTCCCGCAGCATCATCTGCGACTCCACCCCTTATGACGCCATATCTCGCGTCCATTTATTCGGATTCGATGGTATGGAATCTGATTTCGGCTTCCTCGGCGTTCCTTGGTGTAAGTATTGTCTCAAATCTCGATTTATCTCTTCGTTTGCGTCGCGCGTGCCGGGTTTGATTTAGCTGTGTATACTGTTGCTAGATTAGAAAATATCTTGTAGTCAAGACCTATAATTTTGTCTGCTTTCAATTCTTATTTAATTATTATGATCTTCAGCAATGGTAAGCTAAATTTAATATCTGTTTATGCGTAATCAAGCTTAACGAAGCACACCGATTAGTGGTTCGTAGGTTCTGATGATTTGATTCGTTAGCCATCTATGTTCATCTTTAGTGGCCTTGGAAACCAAGAAATGGGGAGCCTTAACGACCTAGGAGCTTCGTTTTCTTTGTTGGCTTCTTTTCCCCTCCTTGGAATCTTCCATGGGTTACACTATGATATTTTGCTAAATATTGTCCAACAGGTTTTTAAAAATGTCCATTCTGAAGACCTTCATATATTGCTATTGTTTCCTCCTCCTGCACATTTATTGTAGCTTGTTTCTATGGACACAAATGTGTCATTCTTGGATCTCCTTAAATTGTGGTCTTATTTAGATCATTCTATTGATGAAATATGCTATATATTTTAACTGTTGCTGCATTGCCGTTTAATTTTCTTCCTGTGGTAAAGGCAGATCGAAACATGGAAAAACTGTTGAGTGGACGACAAAGGATTTGCTGAAAGGATTGGAAGAGTTTGTGCCTATATATGAAATCCGGCCAATAAAAAATAACATGTACGGGATGGGCTTCGACCACAGTTTTGGCCTTTGGTTCATTGCGCGATGGCTAAAACCAGAAGTGATGATTGAGAGTGGTGCTTTTAAGGGCCATTCAACATGGGTTCTGAGGCAAGCAATGCCTGGTACACCGATCATATCACTTACTCCCCGACATCCCGAGAAGTACTTGAAGAAAGGCCCAGCTTATGTTGATGGAAACTGCACATATTTTGCTGGAAAAGATTTCATTGACTTCGGCAGTGTTGACTGGACAACTGTGTTGAAGAAGCAGAAGGCTACTGATCTTAGCCGGGTTCTTGTTTTTTTTGATGATCATCAGAATGAACTTAAAAGGTAGATTTTAATTTTAGACCGCCAGAAGTTGCTGCTTATGCATGTTATTCTCAATATCTAAAAGAATGGGATTGGTTGAGATCCATTATCGACTATTCTTTTCATTTTATTCCTTTCTGGACAGAATCAAGCAAGCACAGAAAGCTGGATTCAGGCATCTTGTCTTTGAGGACAACTATGATACTGGAACTGGAGATCATTATTCCTTGAGGCAGATCTGTGACCAGCCTTACATCAGAGGTGGATATTATCTTCTTCAAGTAGCTGAAATTAAGTCTGGATCCCTTTTCATAGAATTTTCTTTTCTTACATTCTTGTAAGTAAATGATCTCCTCTGCAATAGCATCATTTGTTTGAGATTTAGTAATTTTTGAAGTGATTTGTCTTGAATTTTATCTATTAGGACTGCAAAATATTGTTGCTATACACTTTTTTCAGGGGGAGGTCATAGCTGCTTTGAAGATAGTGATGAGGCCAGAATTAGATCCAAAAGAAAAAAATATTGGGAGAAGGCAGTGAGTAAAGAAGAGCTATGCGGTCCAAGTGATACATGGTGGGGTGTTAGAGGTTATGCACGTGACAACTTTAATCACACCAACCAGCCCATCTCATTAATTGAGCACTTTGAGAACAGCCAGTTCGTGGAGTCAATTCTAGAAGTGTATTGGGAACTTCCTCCAGTGGCAGGGCCATCCCTCACTCATCAATCACGGTATGATCCTGCTCGCACAGTTCCTCCTATTGTGGAAGATGGGAGGTATGGCTTGTTTCAGAGACTTGGGTTAGGTAGACTTGATAATTCCGTGTTCAATGGATATACCCAGATGGTTTATCTTCAGATATCAGAAGATTAGTGAGCACACTGTCACATGGTAGTGGAAATGCTGTTCAGCCTTAGCTGTTCAATCCTGGAAAAGGAATTGCTTCCACTCAATTATAGCTGTTAAATCTTTCATTCTCTTTGTTATCCGTCAGGTATTTCTCTGAAGCTGTTAAATCTTTCATTCTCTTTGTTATCCGTCAGGTATTTCTCTGACTTTCACTTAACAGGCAGTTACTTGTCATCCATTTGTTCTTATCCTTACACATAAGGCTGATCAGATTAAAGTGGCGATTGGGCAGCTTTGTGATACACTTATCTCTGTACAAATGCACTCATAATGGGTATGCCTTTAGTGTCGTGGATATGCTATTTGGCATTTCAAGGTTTGATCTGGTTTCTTAATATGTGGTCAGTATTTCTGTTGGGTCTTCCTGGAAGTTAATGGAACATCATGACGTATTTAAATTGATATAATTCAATTTAGACACTTTATATTTGTGCGATTGTCCATAGACTTCCAAGTTGGCTCAAGTATATGTAGGTGAGATAGTATGCATCCACAAGAATTTTTTGGGTATCTATAGTTTCCTATAGGAGTCCATTTACTTCCACGTTTTGGGCACAAATTTTCATTTGAGTAGGACTTTCCTTTAACAGGCTGACAGGCAATCCAAATTAACCATCCTATTCTAAATTTTGATGGGAGTTGCAAATATTTGCCATTAATGGAGTGTGCATCTAACAATACATATTTGACAGCAGTCATATGGAACCTAGGAGGCATTCTATGGATGAAAGTCTTGAACACCCTTCTAGGCTATCTATGGATGGAAGTGCAGGATGCCCTTCTTCTACCTTACCGGGCAATCTATGGAAGGAAGTATAGATGTAGAATACCTTTATTTACATCATTCTTCTAGGCTATCTATGGATGGAAGTTTCCATGTAGAACACACTTCTAGGCTATCAATGGATGGAAGTGTAGAAAGCCCTTCATCTATCTCCCTTGCGAGGCAATCTATGGTTGGAAGTATTGATGTTGAACACTCTTATTGGGGAAAGAAAGAAAGTGGAAAGCTCATCGAAGATATCCATGTGAAGATCAATATAATCAACTAATGACTTAAAAGTATGATGTATTTGACGGATGTAAGAGCTATGTTGACCATCAAGCAGAATATTAGAATTTCAAGTGGGGGTATGGTGTATATTACGTTTGATGGGATCTTGAGATTCAAGTATAGGCAAAATTAGAAGATATTTGAATCCATTCCTCGTCTTGCAATGTGTTGGACATATGGCATATAAAGTTAACCTTGAAATTAGCAAATTTTTTTGATGTATTCCACGTTTACTTTCTACAAATCTATGAGTCACTTCCAACACATATTTGAGAGTTTTTTTTTTTTTTTTTGCTCAAACATTAGTAGAGTTACTTCAAAACTCACATATGTTGTAAAATTAGTAGCAAATTGCCAAATGATGTGGAAATGACATTGGAGGACAGGAAACAGTCGAAGTCATGAGGTCTAAATACCTATCCTTATTCACCCATGCATTTTAACCAATATTCAATCATGTAACTAATTCTTAAGTTTTGAGGACAATTTTAATAATAGGTCGAGAACTTGTAATGCCACACCTTGTAATGTCATACATCAGGTGTTGGTGGCATTTGATATAACAAGATATTTTATTTTTTTATAAATTAATTCTAAATTATCATTTCAGAAATGACGAGCATTGTAGTGATGCACTAATAAAAAAACTGATACAACTTTTATTCACAATAGAACTATGTACCTTCCTTCCACTACAAGAGCAATTGGGGCATCTCAGATGTTTTTGGATATGGATACAACGGTCCATGCCCTACCGACTAATCTCCCACGGAGACCCTACCAAATGGCTTAAATAATAAATTTATAGAGAACATACGAAGATTTGCTAGAACAAATTCAAAAGGATGGACTTTCCTGCTAAGACTCATCCTCCTTGGATAAGATTACGGAGCCTCCAATACGAAAAATTGTGTCAAACTGACACATTCCAAATCATACAGAGCGAGTCCATGTGCATTTTTAACATGTATTTTCTATAGCTCCACACAATTGACAATTATATGATTGAGACATCTTATCACTAAACATATTTGTTGGTATGTATACCATTCACATGAATTGTTTTACATTTAGGAGACACTTAATCTTGTGAAACATTAAAGAATAGCTGAATCATATAGTGAATTTACTAGTTTTCTGAATCACCAAACTAATTTACCATTTCTACTTGATATAATAATT